>CM037034.1:58108768-59467075 GCA_020882235.1 Schizaphis graminum | reverse complement strand
TTGATGTCAAGACTAGATGGACACGATAATGACAATAATAATTTTTCACCTTATCTTGTAATATTTTGATGTTTTACGTTCAATTATCGATCGTAATCGCGTTATATATATTTATATAATGTATATCAGTTTATTATTTTGATCAAATACTAAGCCATTATACGATTTTATATAAACTTACAACAATACGTGTAGGTATAAGCTCAGCTATTTTATAAATAAAAACTAAGCTAAATTTACATTAGGATATTATAGAAACTTGTAAATTGGTATACTCTCGAGATAGTATCGAAAAAATACCTAATCTACTTTAATTTTGGTGCAAATTACAAACGCATTTTTAAAAAAAATGGTGCTAATTACACGTGTTGTATATATTTTGGTGCAAATACACTACATATACTATATACATATACAAACCAGTACCCTATAAAAAAAATAGAGATAAATTTTTTTTACTTTTTTAGTTTATTTAATTAATTAATCCATAAATATTTATGAAAATCAAGTTCTAATCAAATTGTGTATATGTTATAAATGTTTTTTTTTCAAAAATATCTAATTTATATGAATAAATTTAAAAATAATATAAATCATAATAATATACCTAATAGTTAAATTAAATTAAATTTCTCTTGTTTAGAGTTTCAAATCAATTTCTATAACCAACTTAAGTTATAGGTAGGTACTCCATACTATTGCATTATATTATAGTGATTACTTATTGATTTGAATTTAGTTTTGCAACAAAATCATCACGAGTCATAATTATAATAATGTAATGGTAATCTGTAGATCAGTAGGTAGACATAATATACCCTTAGGAGAATCAAGTTTCTGAAACTCCAAGAGTAAGCCTCATAAAATCATCTGCCTATTTACCTACCTATTAATTTTACAACGAATAATAATTTAAAATTTTTATCTAATTCAACTTCATAAAGTCCGCACATATTGTCGCAAATATATGCTAGTGTTGTGTCTACAATCTACATTTCATGCACGGAACATAGATACTAGGTAGGTAGTATATTATCTACATACACGGCGTTACAAGTTACAATGAATTACATAGGTAGGTGGAAGTGAAAACAGTAGAACCCACACGTTTACTGAAGTCCGTGAACCAGCACACCTAACCTAACTGCAGGGCCTCCTACACCAAAATTAATCATAAACGGTCGACGCTACCAATAACCATGATATTTCATCAAATTTTAATTTCTCAACATTGAAGCTAAAATTTTGGGATACGGTCCTCAGTTTTTACGTTTCTCTTGCATACATTTTTTTGGATAGTGATTTGAAGTTGAAACAAGAAAAATTGATTCAGTCTAAGTCGGGCACCCCGAGGGTGTGTTTTATGTATCATAAAACCAGTGCAATTGTTTAGCAATTACGTTTTAGATGAATAATAAGTAGGTGTGTTTTCAAGTTTATAATACTTGGTAGATGAAAAGTAGTGTAAAGCATTTTTTATGTTACGTTTTATACAATCACTTCATTTTTATTTCATGATATCTATAAGTGACCTGAATTTATTTTTCCCCGATGAAGGGTTAAGTTGTTAGCGGTTCTAGCCGAAAGGCGTTACCTATACGTGACTACGTTAAAGTATAACGATTAAGAGTTAGACTGTATGTCTATAGTCTGTTGTGTCTGTACCCACCCCGTTCCCCGGAGATAACGACACCTTGTCTGTACCGGAAAAGTTTTCAATTCTTTTTGATTTACATATTAAAACATACCTAAATTGAAATAGGTACATATTTCATCATTAACAATTGTAATGTATACGCTCAGGGCTCAGTGAAGCCGATATCAGTTCAAATGGTGCTATATAAAAATAAAATATGAAAAAGACGAGGTTAGGTAACCTAACCTATCAGTTATTAAAATTTAAAGCGAATTTTTTACACTAAAATACGGGACAAATTTTATGTAGGCACTTATAAGTTATAAACTTTTAACCAAACATTTATAGCTAAACTACAACCTAAGGACTACCAATCACTATTATCCGCTACGGCACCACGCCACCACTTGACCGATTTGCCTAAAAAATAACCCCGGAAATTTAGTCCCCGAAAAAATAACCTCATACGCGATTTTGTAAGATTTTTAAATAATAATAATTGTCTAATATTCAAAACTAAAATGTATATTCTAATAAATACGTGTAAAAGAATATTTTATAAAATATTCTAATTTTTAAGTGAATTATGAGCATTTTCAAATATTTAATATTTTTCATACTTATAACTCACCTAAAAATATTATAAAATAGGTATTAATATATAATTTTTTTATGCATTTACGTTTATTTACGTTTTTTTTATTTATATATATTATTGACGGTAATTGAAAAAATTGACTATTTGTTTAAAATTATTATATTATTGAAATTGTATGACACGTTTATTGTGAAATGTTTTTTATTTATATGTATATTATTGACCGTAATTGAAAATATTGACTATTAGGTAGAGTTTATAAAATATTCATATAAACATATTTATTAGAATATACATTTTAGTTTTGAATATTATACAATTATTATTATTTAAAATATTACAAAATCGCATATGGGGTTATTTTTTTCGAAGACTAAATTTCCGGGGCTATTTTTTCGTGGGTTATTTTTTTGCGGTACCCACCTGACTACATATACCAAAATTAGGTAGGTATTGTATGCACAATAGGTACCTAACCTAGGGTTACATTTGACTTTTATATACTATTATTTATCTATTAAAAAGATAAAAATACTGAATAGTTATATTTTTCTAATCATCAATAAAATGTATATTCTGTATCTAATTATTGTCATACAAATTTTGTCTTAGATACAGAGTTAATAGGAATTGCTAATGGAAAAAAGTTACAAAATGATCACCATATTGTATTAAAAAATGTATGAATCCGCCGAGTGGAGAGAGGTTAAGGTTGTTATGCACTCCCTCATGTTGCACTTTAAATACCTACTGCATATTATTAATATTATTTATGCAGCATAACTCATTAAATTTATGGATTAAAAGAATGGATGTGTTATGTGTATGAAACTAAAAATAATACTAATTGAAATATATTATGTATATAATTTATTAATCACAAACTGTAACAAACAAAATAAAAATGGAGTCAACAACCACAATAATACTTCTACATACAGTCAAAATTAAAAATTAATCATTAGTCATTATTCATTACTAATTGTTAGTGAAATATATAATACTATTATAACAGTAACTGAATAAAATAAACTGTTTTAATTAGATAAAACACTCAAGATGTGCTTATGTATGTTATATCTTTTCAGGTACTCTTAAAATTGAATATTATACATGCTATTAAAAAATATATTAAAATTAAACAGTAATATTAGATAAATATATTATTATATTATATTTAGAATTACTAAAGTAGTGACAACTATGTTATATGGTTATGAATTAAAAATTATTTCAAAATAACATTGGTAAATTACTATACAAATATTATTCAATTGTACATTTACCAAATTAAAAATTGTAATATTTTGCATTAAAAGTTTCAGTGGTTTTTGAAAAATACTAAAGTTAATACTAATAATTTAATTTAATTTCTTCAATTTTTAGGAACTGTATAATCATTCTATTCTAGAAATTGTAAGGAAGACTTAACATTTTTGGACTGCACTGTCATATATAAATATATTTTTAGTAATTAATAATACTATGTGATCACAGCTACAATATATTTGAAAAAAGATCAAATACTTGATGGGTAAAATCTATTTTGTTTGTTTTACATCATAATTAAACATAGGTTATAGGTATAATATATATATATAATGATAATATATGTTTACAACTATTTTTAGCTTATGCGATTAAGAAACTTAAGAAAGTATCAATGATTATTGATTATGGCCATGTATTGTGAAAGTACTCAAATATTTTGATAAAGACCAAAGATAATAGCATTTAATAAGTGAGAGATTATAATTGAATAATAAAATAAATCAGATAAAATTTAACGAAATAATAACACAATTAATTATGCTACTTAAATATATAGTTAATAAAAATTATGTGTTACTAGTTAAACTAACCTAATGATGCAATAATGCTTGGTTAAAAAAATTATTTACAGAGTGCTCTCTGTGTTAGGTTTAAGTCCTATATTATACTTGCCCACCTCCTGTTTAAATTTAAGACTTATAGCCATGATGGAAATAAGTGATTTAACCATTAAAATACTTACACAAATATTACCTCGGATTTTAAAAAATACATCATAACTTATAAGTTATAAAAATTGTGGCTTTCCAATACATTAGTAATTAAAAACATTAACTAGAAATAAAGTTAAAAATGTAAAAAAAAAAAAAACATTAAAATGGTTACATATACTCTGTATATACTGTGGATGGTATTAGTCTTTATACATTGTAAGAGTTATAATAATAGTGTTAAAGTAATAAATATTTAATAACATGTTTAAATCACGGGTTCTTAACAATTATATGTTTTTATAATATATAATAAATTATCAACATAGCTTTTTTTACTGTCATACATAAATAGATGAAATATTGATACATTTTTTTTTAAATATAGTGGTGATATTAAAAATTAAACTCATAAGCCCAAAATAGAAGAGTTAATGGAATAAAAATCACACATAGAAATTGAATTGAATCCTGATTAGGTATAAAGTATAGTTTCATTCAAAGCTTACATATTTATTCACTAACCCATGAGTTTAGGTGTTTTAAATTAACAATTTAAACTCTTTTTAAGTAATTAGATAAATATTAATTTAACTAAGTATTATCTCACAGTTAGGTATAATTGTCTATCAACTTAAAATTTGTATTGAATAATACTAGATGTAATTCAATATTTAATGTAATAAAAAATAAATCACAGAAAAAATATTTGATTCATAACAGAAATAAATAATATTAATACAAAGAAAACAATAATGATAAATTAAATTAAAATATAAAAAAAAAAAAATCTAAAAAAATAGTAACTGAATACTTGATCATTTTTGTTCGAAATAATACTATATAATCACAGGCTAATTTTTTCAATACTGTATAATGTAATAGTTTTGTCCGTAACTCATTGAACAGCACTTTAAAATGCTAGCCAATTTCTTCAATAATGCTCTTAAGTACTTTGTGAACTTATAAGATAAGTATCATAAGTGTATGATCTTAAATTAACATACAATCAAAGTGTGGTTTGAAAAAATTAATTTTCATAGAATTAAAAAAAAAAATAAGTTTCAATTGTTAAATATGTTTCAAATGAAAAAATTATTAGCATAGGTTAATAAATTGTTAAATAAAATGATTAATTATAAGGCGAGAGCCTTATACGAATTGTATGACAAAGGTGAATAAGTAAGCTACCTTTATATTGACCCCATCAGTTAAATTCGCTTTCTTCATTGTTTAAAAACTCGATAGTTTATAGACGTTTATCAATAGCAGCAGCTTCTTGCATCCATTGTTCAATTTCATGTCTATACATTCGTCGCTGTAATACTTGACGATTTCTTGGTCGACTTCCCAGAAATGATATTTTACCCTAAACATTTAAAAAATTATAAATCCATACTACTAATTAATATATCTAAATAAAACTAATATTTATAATAGCACTTACAACTCCAACAAACATATCTGATCGATATTTTTGTAATGCTTGGAAATCTTTTACATAATTCATAACATCTTCCCATTTTAATTCTATCTCCTCATGGAGTAATTTTTCCTCTACAATAAGTTTAGTAATTTAAAATTAACATTATGTATTGATAATATCTTTAAAAATAAAAATAATTATTATTACCGTCTCGTTTTGTAGTTTGCTTTTTGTATTGAATTCGGAATCTAAAAGCTTCAAGAACTGATGCAACAACTATAGTTAACACAACCATGGTGAAGAGATAAAATAATACAAAGTATGCTCGACTAGCAGCATGAACTTTAGTCGCATATCCATTCATCACAACAAACCAATTATTCACAACCGTCAATTCAAATAATGTTACAAGACTGACAGCCAAATTAGGAAAAGTGTTTAAATAATAATAACCAGATTTGTCAGGCGTGTATTTATAATATGTTTCAATGTTTGTGCCACTAAAAAAAAAAAAAAAAAAAAAATAATAATATATTTTGTAAAATTAAACATACAAGTTTTAATGAATATAAGTAATGTAAATTACTTGCAACAATTTCTCATATCATAACCAGCAAACAGCTCCATTCCAATTATGGCAAAAAAATAATACATGACGAGCATAACACATCCAGCTGATTTAATTAAAGGTGATAAAATTGCCATAGTACCAATAATGTCTCGATAGCGCTTCTTTAATTTAAACAATCGTAACAACTTAAGCGGTCTAAAAACGACTACATAAACAAAATCTGGAAATAGACGTAGAGATATTACTGCAATCAAACCTCCAAAGGTCACAACAAAGTCGTATAAATTCCAGCCAGATGAAAAATAGCGCTCTAATCCCATGCCAAGTGTCTTCAATGCTACTTCTAGAGTAAAACCTATAATACAAGATTTTTTTTTATAGTATAAAATCATAAAAATTTGACAAAAGATTAATAATTAAATTATTTTGAATACATGCTAAGAAGAAGCAAGTGTCCCATCCAGCACTAAATGCAAGTACTGATGTTTGTAAGCTAGGATAAGATTGCATTCCTCGTTCAATCATTGCAATACCATTCAAGGTCGTTAAAACATCTAAAATTAAAAACATTTTTATGTAAAGTTTAGAATTTTTAAACAATATTATAAATGTGATTTTTATTTACAAAATATATGATCAAAGTATGGCCATGAAATGATTGAATTTGCAGTTTGACAAATTCGTTGTACTGTAGGAGACGCTGTGAAGTACCATGGTGTATCTAAAGCTTGTGGTTGCCATGTCATCATTACAGAGTCATATATCCCATAAAATTCTTCAATGGTCAACGAACCAGTTCCACTTGTATTCAAATATCTAAACATCACTAATAAATCTCGGTTGCCTGTAAATAATACAATTATGATAGGTAAGTCTCTAATAATTAAATGGTATTTATTTAATTTTACCTTTTTTGGGGGCATAATATTTCATTACTCCTTCAAACTGAGCAAACTCCATTTGGTTAGGATTTTCTTTAGTCAAAAGTAGCTTAAATGCATTTTTACATGCTTGACGTTTGTGTAATAGTAATTTTCGGAATTTATCTCTTTCAATACTAGTGAAAGTTTCATAAACCACAGCCAACATCTGAAATAAATTTATAAGAATAATTAAATTTCAGCAATATAATATAACAATTATAATAAATTAAAGTTATTCACCAAATTCATGAGAAGATATAACACAATACATAAGTATGAAATAAAGAACAGAGAATACCATTTAGATTTTGAATAAGCTGGCATCATGATATCTGGAAAACTAAAATATACCATATTATCATTGTAATACTTGTTTAAGTATATATTATTAAAAAAACATTACTAACTTGGCTGTAGTTAACAAAACAAACATATTGACAAAACTGTTAAATAAAGTGTCAAAATGGTTGTGTACATCTGTAGTACTTTTGAATAAATAATACCCAAGCACAGAGTATACAGTGACAAAAAAAAATATCAATAACAACATATCAAATATTGGAGGTAATGATTGGAGTATTTGTCGAATAAATCGCCGAACACCGCCCAAGTAATGAGTATCAACTAAGAAAATTGGCCTCAATGCTCTTGATACTCGGAAATGAGATGTTTGACGTATCAACACTACAAATGCTTCAACAATCATTATTGTCAATGTAATACACTAAAATAAAATATAAATTAATAGATAATTATAGCTAAATATTAGTTGTTATAATACAAAAATAATAATATGAAGAATTGAACTATCTAAAATCGTAAACCTATTAATTGTTGTATTAGTAACACTTACTTTTAACATGGTCCGTTTGTGTTTCAAAATTGTTAACCAACCCATCCATCTAAGTTTTAATGCTAAACCAAGACCAATCACTGCTAAGGCAAATAGTTCAATAATACTGTGTAGAGCAATTGGCATCTATGGTTAAATGTATAATGAAATTAGTATGATTAATTTTTTATAGAATTATGTCTTACTTTAAATGGTGGTGTGGCTGGATCTTCTGCAAATGCTAATACAATCAAAACTAATGATGTAGCTAAATCCATTCCATAGTACCAATCATTGTGTACCAATAGGTAAGCTGGAAGAGCTTCAGGTTCATGTGGATGAGAATCAAATTTTTCATTATTTTCTCCTTCCTAATAAATTGTAAATCATAAAATACACAAATAGCTCAAAATTCTATTATTAAAATAGTTTACTTCTAGGAATATAGATGCTTCATGGTAGTTCATCTCCCAAAATTGATTTACATCTATTCTACGATCACCATCACTAAATATCACATCAAGGCGACCGTCAAAGTGATTCCTTAAATCTATATTTTCACCATCTTCATTTGGTATTGTCGAATCATTAATACTTAATGGGACATCTCCATTGCGGTCTAAATATATTTACAAAAATTATTATCCAAGAATACATAAATTCAAAATGAATAAAGAAAAACTTACTAGGTGATTGGGCATGATATGAGTTAACAATAATATCGTCTTCAAATCTTGAGTAGTCAGTCATTTTAAAGGTTTTTGATAAATTTTTAGGGCAAGTTGAGAATGATTAAATAAAAACTACACGACTCCAAATAGAACTATTCATGATATGAACCATCTTTGATTTCATAGGTATCTGTAGAATATTTTATTTGTATTCAAGTGAACCTGGCCCATTTTAAATGAGAAAATAATTTACACGTCTAACGTGCTGATGAATGTAATAAGCATATTATCTAAAATTGAGATTTGCATAAATAAATAAAACTGTATGTTAATTAAGTAAAATGTTTCAGGTCCACTTATTGTATTTTTTATATTTTATATGCACATCATGACGTACACCACAGCGGACACTGCAGCATAATGATACAATCAGTTAAGTAACAAAATATTAAATAGCTAAGTATATTATAATACTTACAATCATTATACAGTAAAACACATACCAAAGATAAAACTTAACATTTAGTGTTAGGTGTTAACACGTCGTCCTGGTTTGTTATTGAGAATATCAAAACAAAAAGTTGTGAATATTATTGTTAACAAATATTTGATAAGACTAATCATGCGTAAAACAGAGTGTGCCGAGTTGGTGGTACGAAAACCACAACCAATTACCAAACGTGATTTCCATTGTGGTTATTATAATTATTATTTTAATTAAAATAATTATTATTACATAATTTAATTTGTTTGCAATGAAGAGGACAGTATTTTATCGTTTCACATGTTTATATAGTACATTAGTACAGAATAGTAGCTTTCTATTATTGGGCGCCCAATGATCAGAGGGAAATAGACTTGTTCACCGCCGACATTGGTGACACTGTAAAGAAATAACCTCAATACTTGTTCACTAGCCAAATAACAATTCCTAACGCTGTCTCTTTTTTACGAGTGTTCTGTTAACGTAGTGTTATACTTCCATCAAGTTTCCAGTAAAGTAAGTACCCATTTTTATCCATTATAATCTGATTGATCTCAAAAATTTTCCTAATTATGATGGTGTAAATCTGCACTTATACAAACAACTTTTTATAAAATATCACCAAAGTATTACCCCCCGAAAAATCGGCTTATGTCTAGCCGTTGTGTAAAATTTGATTCGCTGTTCTATAGAACTGTCGTATTTATCGTTAAAATTTAGTTAGTATTCAATTTATGTGTGTATGTATTTGTGTATTTGTGAATACGACTTACACTTATAATCGTTATCCCTGGTTTTTGATTTTTAACTTCATTAACGTCGAATGCTAATCTAGGAATTCACCGGTAGTGTACCGATCTTATTACGTTCTTCTGATTTAATTACCTATTGAAAATGTAGTTTTGGGACTATTGTGCTTATTAGGAATAATTATTTTGCAAAATTGAAAAAATTATATTTTATTTTTTAATAATGATTCATAGTCATATTTTATGTAGTTGAAGTATTGTTTAAACTGTATTTTGCTATTTTAATTAATTTTTTCATAATACTACCATCATATTGTTGAAGTTTTAGAAAAAGTAACACCTAAAAAGATAAAATTATTATTACATTCAATTTTTATATTTTGATCATAATATATTTCAATTTGAATATATGTTCATGTCTGTGCTTTATAATAAATATTCCCTAGGTCTTATTAGCCTATATTGAAATAATATTTCTATGGATAATTATTGTATTTCCATATCTATTCATTATTTTTCAAATTTAATTTTAATGCATTCCTTTTGTTAATTTTTTTGTAGATGGCTAAGGCTAAGGAAGCAGTTGCTACTTCTGCATCTTCTGATGCAAAAAAGAAGTTAAGACCAAGCAAAGTTAAGAGCTTGGCAAAATATGAAACCAAAAAGAAGGCTAGAGCAGCAGGTACCTTGAAAAAAAAGCCTAAGCAAAATTTGTTGAGTGGTTCAGCTACTTGGAAAGTGGTTTACAAGAGTGGAACATGGCGTTTCGTTCATAGACCAACTGAAGCTAAATTGATAGCTAAGGCTAAAGCTGAAGGAAAACCATTGGCTGAAACTCCGGTAAATATTTTATTTGATTAGGTATTACTTTTTAAATTAGGGTTAAAATTAATTTCAACTTAATTGTAATTTTACAGAAAAAAAAGAAGTCTATAATTGTCAAACCAATCAAAGGTGAGAAGAATGGTGAAACCCGTGAAGTACATACTGTCAAACGCAAGGCATACTACCCAACATTGAAATCGTAATTAAAAATATATTACTATCTTTAGTTAATTTTAAATTAAGTTTTATATACCAATGACTAATTAGTAATTATTTAGAAAACACTTTTGTGAGTATTTTATTTTTATTATACTGCTCTTACACATTCATAACCCAAAACTGTCGATTTACATGGCTTATCAAATTTTCTAACTGTTGTGTTTACATTTTTTAGTGTAATCTGTTATAATGATTCACTAATGTTTTGTAAATGTGGCATTTATCACGACCTTTTGATATTTAAGAAAAATATAATAATAAATCAATTGTTGATCTTGTGGATGTAGATGTAATACCACGTAAGTGCTACATTAAAGATATTGCTCTTTATATCAAAATTGTTTATGACCCGTAGAATCAAGAAATCAATTTTTAAGCATTGAGTTATGGTGTGTTTAGCTTTAAATGTTGGTGCTATTCTGTGTGATTCTTTGTTGCAATAATGTTTTTTTTTTTATAACAAAAATAACAATTTAATTAGTTATTGAACCAGAGTCGCAGATTATACGCATTGAAGTATTCCTGTGCTAAAGAAAGTTCATAAATCATTTTCATTTATATTTATGCACCTTTTATATATAACTATATACAAAATGGACACAAATAAGTGGTACATTATTTTTAAGCTTATTGGTATATTCAACTTTTATTTTATAGATTTAGATATTTGAACCAGAGTCGCAGGTTATACGCATTGAAGTATTCCTGTGCTAAAGAAAGTTCATAAATCATATTCATTTATATTTATGCACCTTTAATATATAAATTTATACTAAATGGACACAAATAAGTGATACATTTATTTATTTAAATTTTGTGGATGTATCCAAACTTTTGAGACTAATAGGAATGTAGGATTATGATTTAGTTAAAAAAAATTGAACCAGAGTCGCAGGTTATACGCATTGAAGTATTCCTGTGCTAAAGAAAGTTCATAAACCATATTCATTTATATTTATGCACCTTTTATATATAACTATATACAAAATGGACACAAATAAGTGGTACATTTATTAATTTTGATATTAATTCATTAAATTTCTTAAGACTAGTTATTGGAAAGTTGTGGAGTGGGTGCACAAAGTTATTCACATGATAAAATGTAATTAATTTTGATAATGAATGAATTAAATTATTATTTAAGTGTCATTCTTTATAATATATTCTTATTGTTTTAATAGTACAAAAATATTTTTATGTTTACAGACCTAAGAAACATAAGTCTCGTGGATTATTCAAAAACCATAAGCGCAATACTCGCTCATCATTGACCCCAGGAACAATTGTTATTTTGTTGACTGGTGTTCATAAGGGTAAACGCGCAGTCTTGTTGAAAACACTTGATACTGGTTTACTTTTGATCACTGGACCATTTATTTTAAATGCTATCCCAATGAGACGTGTACATCAAGGTCATGTAATTGCCACCAAGACAAAGTTGGATATTTCCAGTGTTAAGATTCCTGAGGAGGTTGATGACAAGTACTTCAAGCGTACTTTATTGAAGAAAAAGCCCAAGAAGAATGATAGCAAAAGCTTATTTGTTCAAAAACCCAAGGTATTATAGTTGAACTCGATAAATTGTTATACTATTGAAATTTTATATTACTTATATGTTTTTAATTTTTTTTTAGACCTACCGACCAACAGAAAAAAGGAAGTCTGATCAAAAGTTAGTAGATGCACAGGTATTGAACGTCATTAAGAAACACCAAGATAAGAAATCTCTTTTCTTGTACCTTTCATCTATGTTTGGTTTAAGGAATAATCAATACCCACACAGAATGCAATTTTAAATTTACTGTATGTATTGGTTATTTCTTTCTTTATGAATACATGAATATACTACTACATGTATTTTTTAAATCTTTTTATTTGTCATTTTTGAACCTAATATTCCTTTCTTAGATATAAATATATCATATTCTTCGAATGATTAAAGTATATCTAATCCATTATTAATACTTTTTAAATTGTTTTATTCAAGGGAGATATGATTATAATTTAAGATATTGTCTTGTAAGGTTTATATTTATACTTAATACTATTCGAGTGGCCTTATCTGTAAGGTAGCTGTAGTAAAAACGGGTAAAACTTAAATTAGTGATAAAGATTTTTAAAAATATATCTACTACAGATTATAATATCAAGTATCAACAATAAGCATTGATAATATACTATAATATTGTGCAGTTATAATTAACTAACAATAATCCGTTCTAGGAGTTTGCTAAATGCCGAACAATGACTATTGACCAATTTTTTTACATCATATTATATTATTTATGTTGATGCTTTTTATTATGGTGTAAATTTAAAATAATATGAATAATGTGTAAAGGTATGTATTACAACTACTAGGTAGTATATTATACTGATATACAGTTTAAATAGATGTTTAATATTGATTTACAATTTCAATATGATAATCTTTAATAGTTAAACTAAACAAAATGTAAAAAATTACGAATATATGTAATTTGTTATTTTAATTTTCTAACAGTTGTATTTGATTTTATTGTAATTTAACTTGTGTGTTATATTACAACATAAAATACTAAAGTCAGTGGCGGCTATCCTATGGTCTATGTGTTGCTTGAGCAACACATGCAAAATTATCAAAAATTGGAAAAATATACGACCCACTGATTGAATATTGGTGATTTGAATTTTATAACTAATATTTGTAGGTTGTGGTGGGTGGTAGGTCATCAGAAATATATTCAGCAACACATGTTTTTTCGAGGATAGCCGCCACTGACTAAAGTAATTAAAAATTACTATACCTATATAGATAGTACATACAGATCTTCTATTTTATTAATTTGTTTATGAAATAAACATAAGCAATTCAAAATTCGTAACTCATAGGCAGTATTTTTTTTTTTTAGAAAAGCATACTAGTTTAAGTTAACATTAATTTTACGAACGTTTTAATACGAAAAGTATTGGATATACGTTGCACGTAGTTACAGCGTAACAGTTTGAAACAAGTCTACCACAGTGAACACACGACATTAAATTTTAAGGTTTCCATAAATTATTGTTCCAGCGGTAAATAACGACTATTATACATGTACGAGTATACCATAATGTTATCTTAAGAATAGTTTACGGAACGTCATATTCTGTAACTATTCAATCGAAACCAATTCGTACGCTAGATTTAAAATGTACACGAGAATTCCATTAGGTTGCCGCCGAGAATCTCATTTTGAGTGTGAAATTCATCATTTACACGATCGATTCGCGCGTGCCCATTGTCCGTAGTATGTCATATGACTGAGGTGTAAACTTATAATAGGTTTCTATAAGTATGAAATGTATGTACAGTAGATATTTTAATATGATGCCATTTAATTTATTTTAAAACAATTCTTCTGGAAATATTTGGATCGTTGAAAGTCCTATTATTTGTGTAACTTGAGTTGTCTCACAATTCCTTGAACAAACTTTTCCGGTACGTTGTGCATCCTGAAATTATATTATAATCGTTTACTTATTCAAAATAACGCGGAAATGAATACCAGTTGGTTATCAATTATAATAAAATTATCATTTACTTGAGCTCCTCGATTTTATTGTACATTGTGTCCCGTAACATTTTTTGCCTGGAGAGTTCCTCTTGTTTCAACTTGATACCTTCTTGAAAAAATCTTTTTCTTTCTAGTATTTTTTCCTGTTCTTTATCGTAAATTTGTTTTAATAGGTTTTTACGATGTGCTTCGATTTTCTACCGGTTCATAAACAGTTAACATATTATATTAGGATATAAAGGAGTTACCATTTTGGACAAATGATTAATATCCATGAATGTAGATAACTATCCATCTATCTAGTATGCGGATAAACCTAAATGTATTTCCTTTCCTTTCATCGATACATTTACCTATTAGTGATGGTTTTAGGAGATAATAATGGATAAAAATTATTGTTGAGTTATAAATTATAATATATAGATTGGATATCTTATATATTATTGTTACCTAACTATTTATCATATTACTAAAATATATTGATAGAATTTACTTATTTTATATTTATTTTGTTTTAATTATTATTAATTTAAAATTGTATGAATTAAAGTTATTAAACAAAATATTTGTTTAAATATAGAATGTATAATTCTCTAAGTAAAAAAATTATAGATCCCGACGGTTCTTGATATTTTATCGTTTCTTAGATAGGTACTTCACTACACATAATATTTACCATTTTATTTTTTTCGTCCATTTCTTTACTTTTTTTGATATCTTCTATGTTGAGTTTAGCGATTTTTTCGGTTTCATCCTTCTCTCTTTGAATTTCAAATGCATATGTTCTTCTTTGGTCTTCGATTTGTTTACGCCTTATTGCGTTTAGTTCTTCTTCTACCGCGGCTTTTTTAATAGCCTCTTCTCGTTCCTTACGGCGCCACTCACGTTCCACCTTCAATCGTAAAATATTAATGCAGTCTATTAAAGTCTATATAGATGTAAGCATTATAATAATATAATGTAGTGATATAAGAATATTGAGAATAATTATATATTATATCATCAATATTTATATTTATAACCATATGAAGTGTACACAGTACACTAGATTATCGGAACTTATACATTTTATTGCTTATATTATATAGGAATGCAACTGTGGACTTAAACATTTTCTTTGAGATTTTGAATCAATTAGTTTTTATATTTTTTATAACTTATTTAGGCTGTGAATTGTGAACACATTGAATTTAAATTTAAATCTAATAGTTATTTATATTTTAGTCAATACTTATTTTTACATAATTTTTTACATTTTGATGTAGTTTTTCTAATCAGAAACATCTGAACGCCGAGTAGGTAATCGCAATATTTTTTGTCACCCGTCGTTGTTTTACGCATCTGTCATCTGTCATGTTGCCCAAGATAGGCGAGATTTGACAAATTTCGACAAATCCATTTTTGATGTGTATTGTAATTGTAAATAAATAAGTAAACAAATATCACAATAATTATTGTTTGCTTACTATTATAATGGTAAGATTAAAGATATAGATCATGGGTCACCAAATGGCGGCCCGCCAACACATTTTATCCGGCCCGCAGACAAAAAATAAATAACGCATATTACGACAAAATTATATGTGTTATAATTGTAAATTATTATTTTTGTTTAATATTATTAGTTTTTATATAATGTAAATATGTACTTAGGATCTTGATGGCCCGCGAAAAATTTTTAGATTCCTTGTGTGGCCCTTCAAAAATATTAATTGGTGACCCCTGATATAGATACCTACATAGGCTACACATATTATGCAGTACTAGTACGATGACTACGACGGACATGAGCTATACCTAATTAGATTTTTCTGATTTTGGAGTATAATTCTAGTAACCCAATTTCCACTATGAAACGAGAATTTTACTGCGTAATATCATTTTCATTTTTTCGTTTCAGTGATATTGCAAATACATTGAATTTTAAAAACAAAATTACTCGTCAGAAAAATGCCTTTTTTATTGTGTAAATTTGGTTTTCTATCTATAAGTACCTATAACTGTATAACATGTGTTTTTTCTTACCTGAAAATGTTTTTATATTTAATTTCATAATTCTACAACAACCAACCATGATATAACTCATGATTACTGTAGTAGTGGTAGCTAAGTAGCTTATTGTTGACAGCAGTAGCTATCATTGAACTAGCTACTGTCTTTAAAATTGTTATTGTTCTTATAATTGCTCATAGAAGTTTCTTAAAAATGGAGAATTTTTTTATGTTAGGTATCTATCTACATTATTCACAGGTTTCTATTAGAAATATAGGTTAAGTCTTATTTATACGCCTCATTTCTGATTTTAATATTAATTTGAGTCCTCATATATATATTAAAACATTTTATTTTCATCGTTATAGTCTTATATAAATTCTATGTTTACCTGGTCTCTAACTCTGAGCGCGTTTAGTTCGTCTTTGGTTGCACGCAAGTCGTATGTAGCTTGTTGACTCGCCTGTATCTTGGCAATGGACTTTTCCTTTAGTAATTTCTGCTTTTGAAACTCCCGCTCGAATGCAATTTCTCGTTCATTTTTTTTGCGTGTGTACTCTTGTATCTATGGTAAAATGATGGGATTTGAATTTAAATCAACTAAACTTAAAATAAAATCATATTATATTTTTATTACGATGTTAGCTTTTGTAGGTTAACAACATCGTTAACGGAACAATAATTATTTTGTACGGCACCTATGCATTATGCGTACATATACGTATTTTAGTATTTATTTGTGAAAAAAAATATATATTGATGTGATCGGATATAATATGTTATATTGTATTTGTATATTATTTAAAATTTTAATGGTGTTGTTTATTTTATAATTCACTGCACTGGTCAGTGGTCACTGACCGTATCTCAAAAGTAGCCAGAAAAAATATTAAACTAAATATTAGGGATGGCTAATGTAGAAATATGAATATGTATTGAAAAACCGCATAGATAAAATACTGCAATGATACTAAAGAAGGGTGTATTTGAGTTGAGTCCATGGGAGGGGAAAAATTATTTTTTCTTCCATACAAACTAAAAATAATTTACAGTTGATTACCTAAATAGGCATAAAATACTTTTTATGTTAAGTACTATGATTTCAATACGATTTACAATCTTTATCAAATCGAAAATTTTTTAAATAAATTATTAATTAATGCAGAGGTTCCTAAACTTTTCTTACTCGAAGTGTCCTTTTAGAATTGATGTTTACTCATGGCGCCCTTAATAAAATGTACAACCTTTTTTTAAAATAAAATCTTGGGATCAAACTTGATACTGCTACTCTTATTTCCGCAGCCGCATTTCCCCTGACAACACACCGCGGCGCATAGTTTGGGAACCTCTGAATTAATGTATTAATTATATGCAAAAAAATATGAGTGATGGGGGGGGCGAATGCCCCCTTCGCCCCTCAAATACGCCCTTGATACTAAGTTCCAAATCGTTTATTAAGAGGACGTTATACTCGTTTGTGTTGTCTCTGTCTTATTAATGTAGATCATAGCAAATTTGCTTTCAGCAGAACAGATTTTGTGACGTTAGCTTTAATATTAGAGTAAATTTACCTATTATCAAATTTAAAGGTAGGTATAGCTATGTAAAATATTACAACTTTAAAATTTTCATAACTCACTTTAAAATGATAATATCAATAAAAGCATATGACATTTTCTAGAAAATATTCTTACTTTTAAATTTGATAACATTTTTATGATTATTTACTAAAAAAATTTAAATTCATAATAATAATAAGTAAATTTGTTTTTATAAATAAGACGTGAGCCGCAAGTTACCCCCTTTGGCCCTTGCTATAATACTATATATTATAATATATTATGATATGTGATTTATATTCTTTAAATGTTATACATGAACTAAGAAGTATGAACATAACTAATTTATATTAATAGGTTTAGTTGTTAAAAAAACCAAATACTGACGTTTGATACGCAATTCAAAATATTTCGCTAAAAAATTTAATCCAAGAAAATATTAAATAAAGAAATTACTGTGCACCGATTATTGGTATTAACATAATATTTAGCTACAAATTTACAAGAAATGTTTATTTATATATGGAACGTTAAATACACTTGTTATTTGGCGTATTTATATACGTTTACAGATCTCATTTCTTATTGTTATACAGTTTCTACACGAAGGTAGTAGGTACATTTAATATACTTAAAGTAAATACGGAATATACATATATGATGCACATTTAATATATACTATATTATATACTATAATACCTAGTATAATTATTATATGTAGATAGTGTAGCCGGTGGAGCCGTGTAGGTATCTAAGTGACGTAGTTTCTTACCACTATAATAATCGTTACCTGCAGCACTTCTATGTTATTCATCTCCTCTTCTAGTTTTTTCGAATCTCTTATCTGCGCGTTGAGCAACATGTACTCTTTGCGTAGTTGTGCCTGTTTTTCCATTCTCTTCTTATAGTTTTCAGCCTCGACGTGCCGGATTTTGTTCACCGCTTCCGCTCGAATCATTGCTTCCTGTAAACATGCATCAATAGCAGCGAGTAAGTGATTTTCTCGTTAAAAACGCAATCACTAAATGCCAATTTAGTTAGTGGTTTCCGTCGACATCTTTCTAAAAGCGTAGGGTAAAATAAAATTTATAAATAAATTACGATTTTTTTTTTTTTTATAAAGAAAACAACTAATTTATTATGATATTATAATATTCATAATTCATAACTTAATTTTTTATTATATATGTTTAAAATGTACAAATGATATATTATTGCATTCGATTCTTATATATTTTATCAATTATATTATTGTTTTTTCTATTTTTCAATAAAATAATTATTTATTTATTTTAAATTTGTCAAACGTATAAATATTATTTTATCACAATAAGTTAGCTCTATAGTTTTTAATTTTCATTCGTTTAGCTAAACTTTAGTTTTTGGTCGACAACTGCGTTGCAACTCAAAGGGTGTGTACTACATGCCCTCAAAAATATCTAACCCTCCAAACTACCTAGAGTCCTAGAGCAAAATTCACCAGTTGCTCTCAACCAAGTATACCAGTTGCCCTCGCATATTATTATTCATCAGGGATGGGCAATTGAAAGTCATTAGAGGGCTAATTTGTAGGAAATTAAAATTTAGTGGGCCAGAGCATAGAGAGCAAAAAAAAGGTCATTCAAAATATGATGTATAGACGTAGCATAGAGTATAGACAATTAACTTTGAAATTGTATGATGTAATTTAAAAATGTTGTGTGGGCCAGATAAAAAAGGATCGCAGGTCGCCAGTTGCCCACCCCTGTTAAACATGATTATAATACCAAAAATTAATCCTTAAAATTGGGGAAGTAAATATGTAAATAATGATAAGATTTATAATAAAAGGATAAATACAATAATTATAAGCGACATACAATGTAATTTTTTAAAAAGGTAGAATAGTATAAAATGAAAAAAAAAATTATATTTGCAACATATATGATAACTGGAATGCTCACCAAGCAGTAACCGAAAGAGGATGTTAGAAAGAGATAGCACATACTAATGGTGTTACTATCTTTGTCTTGCACACTAATATCTTAATTTCATATTTTACCGCGATATCATTTCAGTTTGGTTCTTAAAATGTAGTTGCACCTCATAATTTTTTTTTAACTTCCACAAAATATTTTTATTAATTTAATAAAATATAGATAATTAAATGATAAATAAATAGTTTATTATTTGATAATAATAATTTAAAATAACATAACAAATATTGAAATATAAGTGCATAAATGAGCAGAAGTGTTGAAATAAAAGCATACAATGAAAATATATATTAATTATAAAATAAATCAAGCTTATATAAAAGTATTTAACATGCACAATTTTTAATGACAAGAGTGCTGAAGTCCTATAGTATTATATACAAAAAAAAAGCGGGTAAGTGGGTATCGCTCTGCTGTACATTAGGGGGGGGGGGATGGACCTCGGACTAGGGAAGGTTAAATTTGAATGCAATGATAGGTATCATTGTATACGAAAAACGATTCTGAACGGAGATGATTTGTCAGTCTAGGATATATAATACTTAAATATTGTAATATATTCTACTTCGAAACTAATTCAAACATTTAAGTAAAAGTTTCAAGATCTTACGTTTAGTAATTTTTTAAAAATAACAAAAATCGAAAATTATTTATTAGTAAAAAGTTATTTTACACGTGTATTTTTAATTTCAAATTAAAATTAAAACTTTAAACACTCGTAAAATTTTTTAAATTGAACAATCCTCAAACTTTTTTATAATTATTCTAAGCTTAACTTATGGACAGCATAGTATTAAATTTTCAATTCTTAGCTTTTGATAGAAAAATATTTATAAATTTTTAACTACCAAATAGTGAAAAATATTCATGATTTTGACGAATTTTTGTCAATATTTGAACTTCAAATGCTAATAAAAAAAAATTGTGCCTATGTATTTTTGTAATTTTTGAATGAGAGTTAGAACAAGTTATGTGGACCCTTCAATTAAATTTTCAAGTAATTTGTCCCAGCTAATTTTTTTTTATCAACATTTATAAAAAAAAAATTAAAAAAAATTGAAAATTTCAATTGTCTATAAATAGCTCAAAAAAAGTCAAAATGTTTTGAAAATTAAATCACGTAAAGAAAATGGCAATCTAAATAACTGGTAAAATTTTCAAGTATTTACGACTTATACTGTTTGAATAACAACAAATATCAAAAATCGTTTGAGGCTAAACCGTTATTTAACGCGGTATTGTAAAAATTTAAATTTCAAACACTCATAAAAATTTTTTGTCTGAATCCGGTTGAGTTTTTTTTACAGATAATTAAAGAAAAATGTATGGAGAACCTTGTATCAAATTTTCAAAACTTAGTTATAAAAGAAAAAAATTTTACGATTTTTCAACCACAAAATTACTTGCCAATTTTCGCAATTTTGACATATTTCGTATAAATTCGAACTTTAAGCAGTTATAAAAAAAAATTGTGACTAACGATTTCGGATTTTTTTTTATAACTTTAAGAACAACTTATAAGAAACCTTGTATTAAATTTTCAAGATTTTCTGGCCGGCCAAAAAATTTTTATCGTTATTTTAAAAAAAAATACTAAAAAAAATTAAAAATTTCAATTGTCTATAAATAGTTCAAAAAAAGTCAAAATTCTTTGAAAATTTAACTGTGTATGGAGAACGCTAATATAAACATTTGGTGAAAATTTCAAGTATTTACATCGATTAGTTTTTGAGTTACAGCAAAATATAAAATTCGATTTGCTCGAAAACTGGTTGTGCGTAAAAAATCCCGTTTTTCCGTCATTTTTTTAAGGTTTTTCCCGACTCATGTAAAAAATATTGAAAAATTTTAACTTTTGACCCCCCAAAGTACCAACTAGATCCGATTTCCTTTTCAAAGAGGGGCTGAAGTTGAAAATCGAAGCATTTTTACTGCCCCAAATGTTGTCGACAGACACAAAAAAAAACAAAAAAAAAAAAAAAAAAAAAAAAAAAAAAAAAAAAAAAAAAAAAAAAAAAAAAAAACACACATCATTGTAAAATCAATACATTCTTCACTCCGTTCAGAATCTAAAATTTAAAAATTGGATATAAAAGTATAATTAAATATAAACTGGTTATATATTATAACACACAAAATAACTTTGTAAACACATGTAACCAACATTATAAAACTCAGTTTAAACATGATTAAATAAAATAAGTTGCCTAAGGGATGATTTTAAACCTTGATTTTGTTATGTCAATTTTTTACACTGATTATGAACTCTTAAAGTACAATAATATGAAGATATAAATTTTGCTATTTTCATTTCGTGTAATTCTAAAGTGCACGTATCAATAATTGGATGTATAGGATTTACATTTTTAACTTGATCAAAAATTGTCTTTGCACTTTTAATATGATATGTTTTTTAAAGATGTTATTTTTATATTTGCAGAATATGCTTGATAACATTTTTAAGTGAATAATATTATATCAAAAATTAACATTGATACAAATTTCAGTTTGCCTCGATTTTTAAAATGTGTAAAACAAACATAATCTGTTACAGGCATTAATGAATAGTTCTGATCCTTACTAAAAATATCTTTATTTAAAATTATATTTTCACAGAATGAACATGGGAACTTTTCAATAAATTTATTAGCTGCATTCCCTGCTATATAATATAAAATATTTTTGAAAACGCAGAAGGCAGAACAAAAGTCAAAATGTTAAACGAACAACGAATTTAAAATGTATTGGTAATCAATTCATATAATTATGTGTGATAAAAAAAGATAGCAACACCGTTCTTATCTGCTGTCTTTTTCTAATACGCTATCTCGGTTATGTTTACATTGGTCTTATGACTGGTGAGCATTCCAGTTATCATATACTAGAGTTCAATGATTTGCAATTCTATATACAAAGATAATATGTAGATTGTAGATATTGTAATTTATTGTAACCACGGTAGATTATAATCTACCGTGATTGTAACATAACAAAATGCAAATAATAAAAAAAATAGTATAAAATGATAGGTAAAATGTATAAAATTATAAAAATAATATTAATAAGTACAGTAAAGTAATAAATACAGTAATTATAATATTATACTCAGATGCGTCTAAAATTATGCATTCTGGTAAAATATTATCTTTGTGCCAGGTGAGCTATTATTATTATTATTACAATTGTTATTATTCCTATATAGGTAGGTACTATGATTATTATTTACATATTTACCTCCTCTATTTTACGGATTGGTATTATAATTATGTATATAATAATATGTGAGAGTAACTTTAGTACATTAGTTTGAGGAATGAGGGCAACTGCCAACTGGTACCAGTGGTATCGAGGGGAGGGGGTCATAGGGACCATGTTCCCTCTCGTTGGCCGTATTTATTATATTTTGTTTTAAAGATTTATATTTAAAAAATAGCACAATGAATAAATTGAGAATTTACCTTGTTGTACAGATATAGTGCCTAATATTAAATTGTTTTTACAAATATTCACAACTCTTACTGTTACAGCAGCTACGCTAGAGGCCAGAACGTACTTTTTCTACCTTAAGGGGCCGCTACATCACCAGCATTTGTTTTCTCTGTCTATCTTTCACATATTATAGGAATAAAGATACTCCGTATTTCTACGATTACGACTCTCTGGTTCAGTTTAGGGCAAATGCATCTATATCATATATTTTATAGACTATATTTCCTGTGCATTGGCCGAGTAGATTTTTAATATTTACAATTTTGAATTATTTATTAATGGTTAAAAATAATCAAAATTATTTTAAATTAAAAGATGCTTATATTTATAAAAAAAGTAAATATTAAAAATTGTGTTACCTAAATTTAGGGCGAACAATTTCTGCATCATGCTTTTTTCCTAGGGTTGCCCAGGGTTTAAGATTATTATGTAAGTGTAGTAGGTATACATTTGTTTTAAAAACATATTTCTTTTACAATTCTGATATTCGTAAACATAACACGTCAACACATACTTCCGCCATTCTAGCCAACTCCATTTCCCTGGCAATCTCATTTTCTTTTATTTGTTTCTCGACCTCAACGGCTTGACATTTTTTTTTTAGCCTCTCGACTTCTGCTGCTTTTTCGAGCTCTTTAGCGGCCAACGTCCGTTCCCGTTCCATCATTTCTTCCAATCTACGTTCCTCTTCTTTCATTTCTTTCCTATAATAACACATAGTGTTGGTAACTTAAAATTTCAATGCTCAAACATTATTATCTTAATATAGACTTTTTATACATTTGGTACATTTAAATTATTAGAAAAATATTAAAAATATTTTTTTAATTAAGTTATATATATATAAACAACTTTATTAATATAAATATATAGATATATAAACATAAATATAGCGGACTGCTCAATTATAAATACATTTTAATTTTGCTTAATATATAAGTAGATACAGGGCCGAATTTAGGACTAGGCTACCTAGGCTATAGCCTAGGGGCGCGACTTGGGGGGCGCTAAGCCGTGGATGATGAATTTTTTTTTTGTAGATACCTACTATATAATATAAATACTATCTGCAAATTTAATTTACCATCTACGAGAATTTATACATAGTTGAACTTAAATATTAGTAATGAATAATGTTAATTATTATAAATTAGTTCGCTGTTGTAAATATATATATTATGTTACAAGCATTGCCCGGTCAATGTGGTCAGTGGCGTAGCCAGGATTTTTTTTAGTAATAAAATAAAATAAATCTACAACCGTATTGAAATATATTTCACCACGAATAAATGATTGTATTTTTATATTATAAAAATACGGCCGAAGGGGGGGGGGTGCAACCCCCAAACCCCCCCCCCCCCCCCCTGGCTACGCCACTGAATGTGGTCCTGCCCGGGCAATGTAAATCACGAATTTTTTTTAACCCATTAATATTATTTTTTATCATTATTATAAATTATAATTATTACCTATTAGTAGTATTGATTTTTTTTAAAAACAATGATCAATTATTTTATCATAATATTACAAATATTTTTAATTTAATCCATTATACATTTTTGTATAAGGTATAACCATAAAATTGGTAAATTAATAAGAAGGAGGACTCTTCTTGTGTCCTTAAGAGAGGTTTTTGGACGTAAAGATGTCCCAGATTAAAGATTTATAATTTTAAAAATGTATATAAAAAAAATTGATGAATATAAATTTTCATAGAAATACGCAAAGAAAATGACTATCTGCTATAGTTTCTATGTCGTAATATAATATACAATTTACATGCCATTTATTTAATCTTATTCGAATTTTGTTTTATTTTTATTTCCTATCTCCCGTGGTGGTTTATTATTGGTAGTACTGTACATACTATATTTTATTACCTGTTAATCTATAGAAGGATAATACGTATAATAACCTAACCTAACCTTATAGTATAAGGTCTATGATAATAACGGATGTCGGATAGGTTAGAACTACTATAGAAGCCTTAGAAGGTTAGATAGGTAGATGTTTTAGATTTAGATTAAGTATAATTTGATATTATTATTATTTTGTTTTTTTTTTATCAAATATGTCCTGGTTACTAGTAATAATAATCTGGTAACCCTGTACACTATCACCACCAAAATTCTAATTAGCATCAATATTTTTGTGGTCTATCAAGGTTTTGTATATTATTTCAGTTTAAAAATTTTATATTATTAAATTTACGATTTACAATTTTTTTATATATTTTGTAAAATTGTTCAAATAATAATTGTATAATAAATATAATTATTAAACAAATATATTATAATAATATCCTTACATAATATAAGTGTTATTATTTAAAATAACTTACTGAATAAGTTGTTTTTCAGCGATTTGAGCGTTTCTGATTGCATGACATTTGGTACTTAATATAAGAGAATTGCAATGTTTTATTTCATCTTCTTGGTCTTGTCGCAATTGTTGTGCTCTAGCCAGAAGATAATTGGACTTCTTATTTGCTTCATCATCCAACTGTAAAAAATATTAATTTTAAATATTATTAATAAGTTGTTGTTAATAATTAAGTAGTTATTTACAGCGGACAGTTAACAGTACTAAGTATAACTAGTAAATTAGTAAATAGTAATTGCATACAATACTAGAACTAAGATAATAACATAATAAACCGATTAATAAATACTTGTATGTTGTATCTGTATGTGTATGATGGTACCTACCTGTATACGCATATTACTTTACGTAATTGGTGGTAATTACAATAAAATGTTATATCCGATTTATCATGCTTATTTGAGGCATGTGGCATTATTATTACTTCTAGATATTTAATATTGAATTAAAACAAATTATTACAGTACAGAACACAGGTGATAGTGTGTGTAGGTTTTATTTAGTTTTCGAAAAAAAAAGTGTGCGGTAAATAAACCATAGTAGGAATTCGAAGTAAAATAACGTTCGCAATACTTTAGAAAAAGGATGTAAGCAGGAATTGACAGTGATGGAAGCGTAAAAGGTAGAATAATAGTTTCGAAACGTTATTAGAAAGTGCCTTTGCCGGTCGGAATTAATGTGGTATTTAGGATCATTTATCAAACAGTGATTTGTTAACTGGTTCCTTCTATATATATTTTTAAATGATAATTATCTGTTAATAAAATAATTAGTTTTTCTGTATTTTTTAACCTTCTCTACAATTTTAGATATTAATAGAATAAAAGATTGAGTGAGTTTTATTTAAGTAAATTATGATAAATTATTTTTTTTAGTTCCAGTAGTTACAGTTAAAATATTAGTATTTACGTATTACGTATAATATCTATACATGTTATATTTTATTTTAATATTTAATACTGTGAAACTATGACGTATTATAAATAATAAAAATTATTATAAAACGATAAAATAAAACTTATTTTTAAGTTGGCTCCTATGCCAATAGAAATTTATAAGTCTACTAATCAAAAAAGACAAATTCTTTTTGTTAAATTGATATAGGTACCTGTAATTCATGAAAATGATTATTTTGCACGCTGTGAAAAAAACAAAAGAAATATTTATATGTACTTTCTATTTTGTTAAATTTAGTGAAGACGACTATATTATATTATTGTACTATTTATTAATTTATAATATCATTAATACTTCTATATTAATAATTAATTACATAAAATAATCCTGAATTTGATGCTGTCATCAAATTTTGGAGAAATTATTTGTTTTAGTTTTTAACTTTTTAAGAGGATTTTGGTCGCACATTTAATTTTGTAAGTAACACATTGAGAATTCATAAATTAGAAAATACAAGTAATTTTCTGAAATATTAACAAAAAGCAGCTGAAAAACTCAAACGTATGCGTAACATGAAAAATAAATAGGTTTTGTTTTTTGTTGTAGGTACTCTTAATTCAAAAATAAATAACTATATAGAGACTTGTAATTTATGTCAAATATTTTTATTAGCATTTTCTAGACATATCATACCAAATTGTATGGTGCTTTTTAAACTATTTATATGCATCCCATATTTTTTTATTACATTTTCAAGTACCTATAGATGGGGTTATTTTATTTTTATTTATACAAAATATAACATAATTTACTTTTCATGTATAGATAGAAATATTATATTATCAATTTTTATGTTCTTCTCTTATACGTAATATCATTATTTATTAATTATTACCAAAAACGAAGTAGATATTGACTAGATCTGACTCAGTGGCGTGTCAATGTGTCATACATATGTGCGATGTGTGCAAATGCCACGGGCCCTCAGCTTGAGGGGCCCATTATTGCTCAACATTCCACAAAAAAAAATTAAATAAATATAATTATGTACATAAAATTAAAAAAAAATGTTTTCAATTTCAAATGGTTCTCATTTTCTCAATCTGATATCAGTATATTATTGTTATAAAATATAATTTTATGATGTATATCCATATTATTTAGAATAAAAAGATGTAGGAGGAGGCCTTTTTTAGTTTTGCACACAGGCCCGTTTTTGGGATAAACCGCCACTGAACTAACTGTTGCACAAAAAAATATAATATTTCATAATATTATAATAGGAAGTAAATTAGTAACTAATAATTATCTAATTAAAAATAATACTTTTTAATGATTTGTGTACGTGATAGATATATTATTGTATAAAAATTATTAATAAAAATATTTTTTTTTTTTTAGATTTTAAGAAGAGCAATAAATGTATTGGTTGTAAAGATGTGATTGTTTTTTTTTTGTGTTTTATACAGCAAAAATGCATTAATCGCCAATTGTGTTTCTGGTAGTAAATTGAATTTAGTTTGTTATAAGGTCCTGTTTCTCGTGTAAAATTGATGTAAATGATATGAAATATGTAGTGATGAAATAGTAATAATGAAAATTGATCTGTGTAATATAATTTTTTCGAATGTCACATTAATATTGTTTATCTACAGTTATTTGGTATCTTTAAAAATTACATCTAATAACTATACAGAACTATATACAAAATGATGTATCGGTCTCTTAGGCCATCCAATTTTACACCGCGTGACTATTATTTTTGAATCTAGATATGTTAAAGATGCTGCTTATGTACCACCGTTACCATCGATTACCGAGAGGTAAAAAATCGGAGGAGTCAATTACAACGGATGTGCTGTAGTAAGTATCTGGGTTGAATTTGACTATCGATTATTATAGATGTATTTGTACGACTAAGGGATGCAACTTAATCTGACACCTAATATAAGTTATAAGTACCAGAATTGTATATATTATTATAATCTTATTATATTTAATGTATCAATTTATATGATTATATAATATTGATCTACAACTCTAAACCTACTTAGATTTAAATTTATAACCGGATGAATTATATTGAATAATCCCGTAGTATATTGTTTATTTAAATACCATATTCTATAATACTAGAGTGCTTTATATTTATGTACCTATATATGCATTTTAAATACTAACCTGTGCAAGTTGTTTTCCTTTAGTTCTAAGTACGTCATAGCTCTGTAGTTTTTGCTTTCTGGCAGCGCTCTCGCTTTCCAACCTCTCCCTATCTGCCATTAAATCTTCGGCTTTTTTTCGTCGATCTTCCGCGGTTACTACCACAGCCTTATTTTTTAACCGCTTGAATGTGTTTCTGTCAATTACCCGATGGTCGGGTATGGACATAAACTGTTGTTTTCCCATTTTCTCCAACTTACACATTTGTGAATCTTGTAGCCTATAGTCGTTATCGAATTGAGCTTCAAGATTTTTATCAGATACAAAATTTACCGGTTGCTTGTACTCAATATTGCGTTCTGAAAGAATTGAAAGACTAGATGCCGATGACGATGCGGTGTGGCGTCTGTCCGCATGAATGTTTTTAACTGAAATCATGTCGCAGCCAATTTTTTTTTAAATGCTTATTTACGTAATTGTATTTCTTTTTATTAGTTCAGATTTTAAAAATTAGCATTTTTTTTTAATCTTACGATAGCTATTTTAACATTTAAAAACGCATAGTAAATATTTTATTGTGTTATTATTCATATTATAACGAGTACGAATATTATCTTGTTTGAAGACTGGCTTAATATAACTATTCCAATGTATAAGTTTGTTTACTCGATCGCTAGGGTTGTTTCCTGAGAAACGCCAATTTTCAAGTTTACTGAACAAACACCGCACGTAGCATATTCGATGAAAGGTTTCGATTATCATTATATGTCCACTAATAATAATAGTAATTATTAAGCAATAATTACCTTAAAATCTAGAAGTAGGTACCTACATCTTCCATTATTCCAGGACATAATATAAGTTTATGTATTACTAATAATAATGTATCAAAAAAATATAAATAAAAAAGATTTTAATCAGTAAATATTTAGTTCAGATTTTTTGCCGTCCATATTATGTTTTGTCAATTCTTTATTAGAAGTCCGCGCATGGTTACGGGTTTTTTAGGTGTTCAGATTCCTGGGATAACAATTAATCCTCCATAGTTAATGTGTTCAGAAATGTAGTGATATATGTTAAATACGATAATTAATTAATTTTTTTGTATTAGATATAATGTGACTTACTGACTTATGTTAGGTGGTGTATTTAATATTATTAAAAACGACTACCTATTAAACATTGACTGAAATTTAAAGATGAAATGTTTGATATTTTCTTCCTGTTGTATGTATATTTTACTGAATATAATCCTTTGAAATTATTTTTTCAAACATTAGATAAATTTAAAAATGTTATTATAGATAAACATCTACATTATTCACTAGATAGTTTATTATATGTAACTCTGTTTATAACAATCCTATTATTGTGATATATTTTCTGATTTTCTTATCGATTAATCAGGTAAAATCAATATTAATTATTAATCCTTTCGGTTTTTATTACCAAACGGATTTCCACACTACAACGTTTCCCTGACACATAAATCATACTTAATTTAAAAATTATTTTTCTATTTTCACTTAATAATAACTTATAATATCTAGATGTAAGTATAAATTTAATTTATAAAGTTAATAGCATTTTTAAACCCTAATTGACTTACTTTCATAATTATTCAAGTTTTTTTTTTTTAATGTGTGCTATGGTTTTCCATGTAATTAATAATCAAAATAAAACACCATACCAATAAAAACAATATAATAGTTATATATTTGGTTCGGAACATAAAATTTGGCCAAAAATATAAAATTTACCATTATTTTTATATTGTGCATACATTTTTTTTATTGCCTATTGAAAGCTATAAATAATTGAATAATAAAAAGTAACAACTAATAATTTGGTAATATAAATTGTGATTTTCGAAAAATATACTTTTTCTTAGAATATATTTCCATTTGAATATAAAAATAGGGTTTTTTTGTTCTTATATAATATATTTCATGCGTATTGAAAAATATATGTAGGCGTATATATGATAGCAAATATGTGCGTTATAGTGTACAGGAAATTATATTTAGTTTGATTGCATTTAAGTTGTTGATCTATTTATAACCTTTGTAAATATTTAAATATCCCTATTATTTAAAACGAATACTCTGTAAGTATTATATTTTAACTCGAAATATTTATTTAAATTATGAAGACCATAGTTACATTTTTATATATTAGTTATCAAATATCTTATATATCAAAGAAAACTATGTATAGTTTAACTTTATAAAATATTAATTTTGTTTTTGTAAAGAGACTAGAGAGTGGATTATTAACATTTTAAATAAGTAATATATACATCAAATTTTTAAATAAACTTTAGTTATACACTTAAACATTCCTAATATACATTATTTTTAATTTCAATAGACCTGTGCCTTATAGTATAATAATTGTAGTATTTGTTATTCTCGGGAAATAGAAAATCTCTGGTCTTGTGAAATCTATATTTAAAAATAATTTTTACACTACTAAAAAATGTGCTTAATATTATTTGCGCTTGAATAATTTTAAAGAAAGTTAAAAGAAATGCTAGTTATTAAGTACTAATTGATTAGGTTTTCTTTGAAAATGTTTTTGTTATTTGTACGAGTGAAATGAAAATACCCGTAGGAATTTATTGTTCACTAAAATATTACGTTTCTTTCATTATTCCCTTCTTTCATTCTCTATTCTTTTTTTGTTTTGTTTTTACAGTTTCACTCAATCCAGATGGAAATGTTACCCTTATCTTATGAATGTACATTGTACATGTAATATTCACGAAATTGTTTCATGCATATGGTACTGTGAACAATATTCCTTACGATTCCGTTTTTCATCATTTAATGGTCTTTATCAAACGAAAAAAAAAATAAAAATCTTAAAAAAAATTGTAATGTTTTTACCAACTATATATTAAAGCTGTTTTTTATGTTTTAAAAATAAAATATTATTCAAAACAATTTTATTATATTATACCAAATAAAAATTATTTGTAAGTTCAAATTTTAAAAATATAAGTTGACCTACCAAAGTATATTATAGAAATAAGATTTGTCAATAGGTTGTATGTGATATATAAATAAAGTATATATGATTTGTACGGTTTTATAAAAAATTAAAAAAATGTTTATTGTATAATATATTATATTTATGAGATATTTTCTGATAATTATTATTATTATTATTACTTATAGTTTATACACATAATTTTTTGTGTTTTATAATTACTATACGAGGACGGTCTGTTTTCATATTACTTAATTGTATGTAACATTGTTAATTGATAAATCAATTACAACTTTAAGATGTCCGTCCTGCACAAGAACATACACAAATTTTTGTTTTAATACTTTTTAATTATTATCTTGGGTTGACTTCGATCTTCTTCTCCACTACTGAATACTTATCTATATTTATATACTCAACAATACGCTGTTTTTATAATATATTTGGTTTAAAATATTTCTAACGCTTAACAGATATTATTTAAACCTTTTTAACACTATTTTTTGGTTTTAAATTTAGTTACTTTAATCTTATACAAATTATATTTGATTTGTTATGTATGTTTTAAATTCTACTGCGTATGTGCATTTTAGTTCAGCAATTTAAATTATTTTTAATGCATTTAATACTTTACACGATTACACGAAATTTGCGTACGTTAAATGCAACAGTTTGTGTCGGCTTACTTATCGTCATACGGCGCCAAAAGTATTTCTCACCCCAGTGAACCGTTGTTAAGCCCATTAAATAGGTATAGCCGTGTTCGGTCGACCGTCAACTTACTATAAGCTTTCCTATGCCTTTATATTTTGCTCTGTTCTGTATCAAGTCGTTAACCTTTGTTTTGTGTAATATGCTGGAATGTTGATTGTACCAATCCTTATAGGTACTTCAAAATCTATCGTATACCTAATATAAAGTTATAGGTAATTATATTTATAATTTCAACATATTGAATATATTTTAAAATTCAAACTTGTCTTGAATTTTTGACTAATTACTAAGTATAATTTTAGTACACAGAACAGAAGTAAATATTAAATAAATCATACTATATATTATTATAATCATAATATATTATACTTTTAGTATATTTAATCATATTGGACAATATTTTTGAATATCCAACTTTAATGTCAAAATATAATATAATAATATAAAATAAGAGTGTAATTTATACAAGTTGCAAAACGTCGCTTGCTCTTCATTTCGTATTATAGTTTATTGGCTATCATTGTGTCAATAAGTACGCGTTATATTATTTAGCATTTATACTTAAAAATTAAAATATTAAATTTATACTAAATTACTATTTGTAATAAAAAAATGCATATAAAAAAACTAACTACGATAAGATGCAGCAGGGTATACTTTATAGTAGCGCTATAGGTACGATATATATGTTTTAATGTTGTAGAAATGAAATATCGCAATAAATAAAGAAATAAAACAATATTATATGTTTACATTAATTTATTATTATATTTGGTTGTCTTTAAAATCAACTACGGGCCTTAAGAGTAGTTGCAGAGAAATTATTTATTTAAACGCCAATAAATAAGTTTTAATCACCTATTTTTATTTTTATTATTAATTTTGTTTTGATAAATTAGAACAATTACTTATAGTGAATCGTCAATATTGTGAAATTAAACGAGAAATATACTTTACTGTAAAAGCTAAATTACAGTGGAAATTAATTTATAATTACATTATAGTATATAGTATAACCTTATATGTGTATAATGTATACCTATACACACACACACACACACACACACACACACACACACACACACACACACACACAGCACAAATTGTGCTTTAGAGAATTTTATAAAACTGTTAAAACTTCTGTGTAGAAGTACTGTAGTCTACTAAGCATTTTATTAATTAATTTTAATTATACCATTTTACGAAGTCTTAAATTTATTAGAAAAATTATATCGCAGTATATATTATGTATATATATTTATTATTTATGAAGTCTTTATTAATAAATACTGATACTAAACAAATATCTGAATTCATAGTAGAAATGTATTAGGTATGTATATAAATATAATTTATGTATATAGACTTAATTAAGTTCATAATATTTTTGACTTTTGATATTAGTTATTTATTCGAAGAGCCAACAACAATTATTTGAATGTATATTTTTTGGTTTTGAATAAAGTAATACTGCTATAATAGCCAGTAGCTATATAGTATATTATACCTATTTTACATAATTACACCGTCACTTACCAAAATAGTGATGAACAATAATTTTATTATTATTAAATTTAACAATGATGTGTTTTTTTGTCGAAGATGAAATGAATATAAGTTATATGTTCATTTTATGAAGGACCTATATCGTATTATAATTGATCTCGAACAAATACGGTCAGTTGGTCAAGTTTTGATTCATTTATATGATATACTGCAGACAAAAAGAAAAAAAAGAAAACAAAATTGAATACAAAAAACGCACAGAAAAACAGTAGTTGCTGCAGTGTGGGTGGCTACGAACTATAACTCGTGTGTAGGTGTCTGATATGTATACACTATACAACACAATATAATATTAGAGTTAAAATCTCAAGGATAGCGTGTATACAGAGTACATATTTATGCGGAAAGGGATGTATCCGGGGTTGGAAAATTGTTTATAATTTAAACTTTTTTGAAGATGGTTATTTCACATGTTTAAAACGTGTTTTTTTGTTTTAAATGATTTTGGATGGGAATTTTGATAATTAACATTGAACACTACAAGGGCGTACCCAAGGGGGGGGGGGGTTCGGGGCAGGATCCCCCATTGAAATTTCTCCATTTACAGTTTACACAATTGTTTAATAGTAAATAGTTTAATAAGAGTTGGTTTACAGTGTATTTTAATTTCCCATTATCTTCAATATTATACAAAGCTTATAGATTATAATAATATATTATGTTGGTAATGAATTCTACCATAATTATAATTAGAGAACTGATAAAATAAAAATTTTGGACCCCCCCCCATAAAAAATTCATGGGTACGACTCTAGAACACTATATTTCGTTTTAACTAATAACTTCTTAGATCTTATTTTTTAGTACTCAGCATTAAATCATTGGGATGTTCGATACATATACTTAACTTGCTTGTTGACGATGTAGAACTCCCTGGTGTTGAAAACCATATATTATTAAAACAATATTTAAATGTTTTAAAAATAGTAATTTTTTTATAGCCTGGTATAAATTAGAAAGTTTAAAAACATTCCAATTTTTTTTCATGCCATAATTTTTAAATTATTGCAATTGTTGATTTTCAAAAAAAAAAAATATCCTGTAGAGTAGAAAAAATCTATAGATTATTTTCATTTAGAATTTTTTAAAAATATTTTTTTAAACACAATATTTTTATTGATGTTTAAAACACGTCTAAAAAAAAAACCAATATTTTTTTATGTTTTAAACGTGTTTTAAACATAACAACCCTGGGTGTACCGCGTTTCGGCGTGGTAGCAGTGGTCCGCGGAGCACGATCGGCGGTGGATCACGTGCGAGTACGCTGTCGGCGGCGGCGGCGGCGACCGACGGGGTTGACTCAGTGTTGCTCGGGAGGATAATGTTGCGGCGGTGTACACTACTACTACAACTACCACAAGTATACTACTACTACTACAAATACTACAACTAGACGGGACTCCGTGACGATCTCCATCGCGACCATGACGCTCGTCTTTGCCATCCTCGTCGCGTTCGTCTCCGTCGTCGGCTGTCACACGTGTAAGTATACACTATAATACTTCTAATTTTGAGCATGTGTGGTACAACAATTATTATTTATATATTATTGTTTACGTGCAGTGCACGGTAATGTTTTTTTTGAGTGCTCACAGTATTAATTTTTAACGGGACAATAATTATTCTAAAATATTTTATAGATTCAAACAAAATATGTCTTAGGAGTTTTAATATAACAAAAATGTTTAACACGTATAATAAACGACTAAAACCCTAGACGTGTATACAAATTAATTTAATATTTTATTTAAAATATTGTTGAAATGTGTGAACGTGCTGGCACATCGTACAGCGAATAGATTATTTTAATTTCCTGAGGTTTTAATGTTTTTATATTTATAGTATATAATACCGATCGACTGCTTAATATATTATAATATCAGTTTTTTTTTTATTTTATTGGACATAAATTATACAGGTTTGTAGACTGCTGTAAAAAATTAATTGTAATACTTGGGGTAGATCCAAATCATATAATTTGAGAAATTCCCCACGTTATAAAATATGTTTTAATTTCGTTAAGGCTGTGGTTTTATATATTGATATAATTTATATTGACTTAAGTTTTATTTTAATTATTTCACAAACTATAGATTACATAAAAAATTTATGAAACGATTATCAATGAAATATGATTGAATTATTTTTTACGAATATAATATCGTGTTTCTTTACTTACTTCTATTTTTCATTTAAATCATTTAAAATATTATTATCTGAAATAATTAAAGCTAATTTATGTACATTTTTCATTAAATTATACAATAATTATTATATCGTTTTAAATACATAGTGATTGCAAAAAATAAAATAAAAAATGAATTTATATTTTATTTATAAGCAATTTGTTTTTATTTAATCTAACGTATTTTATAGTAAATGTATGTAATTTATAATAAATCAAGATGAATTCAATTATATGTACAATTTAAATTGTATAAGATCTGGAAAAAACTATAATATTATAATGTAACTGGATACATATGTGAATTCCACACAAATGTATTAATTTAGAGATAAAAAAATAATTCTCTTTTATTTTTAGAATCATATTATTGTCTTATTGTAAGATATTTTAATATTAAAACATTTAAAATGTTCAAACGGAATAGTCTTCAATTTTTACATTTCAAAACATCGTGTTTTCAAAACAACACAATTTAATTGGATTATGTATGAATATAAAATAAATATAAGTACCTTACTCCCAGATTGCAGAAGATTATTTTTTCACTACCTAATTTGTTAAGAAATAAATTATTTCAATTGTTTACTTCTTATCTAAAATGTTTATTATTATTAATTGAACGAATAATTTTAAATAGTTTAGTGGGAATGTTTGAAAAAAAATACATTTTTGTATAAAGCAAAAAAACGTAATTTTAAAATAAATTGTAGAGAATATGTTTGCTTTTGAAGATATAATTAAGAAAAATCAAGATATAAGAATTTTATACAGTCATACGTTACACGTATTGCATTTTAAATATTTATTTATTCGTTTTACTATCTTAAATATCATAAAATTTATAACCACTTAGTATCTGGTATTTAGTGCAGTGTTAATATTATTATTTTAGATGTATAAATAATATCAAATCGTGAAATTTGAAAAAAATAATGTGAAAAGATTTAGTTTAAATAAGAAATATTTGTATACAAAGTTGAAAGGACACGAATTTACGCTTTTACTCATCATATATTTAATTTCTTAAAATTTTTTAATGGTAAATATTAATTATTATTATAGTAGTGTCTTCTAATATATATCGTATAGTTCACTGTTAATACCCAGGGATCACTGCTTGTTATAATAGTGGTTATTGGGTTATTGTAATCAATAAAATTGAATACATTTATCAAAAAGTGTAAGCACGAAGCCGTACTACGTACTTATACTTTAATTTTCGTTCAATGTTATAAGTTGTTTTATGTCATCCGTTAATACGGGCACGAATTTCAAAGTACAACATTATATTAAGCGGTGACCATAGTATTTTAAATTACTTATTTTTATTAAATATAACTATAGGTATTTATATAATTTGTAACAGAAAATTCGAATTGTTATTACTTAGTGTTTTATAGAAGAAAAAAACAGTCTCTTTCTCTTCGTTATTATAATTATTAATTAATTAATATGAATTCCTAGATAAAAATAAAATGTTGAGTGTTGTGTCTAACTAGTTCTTAAAAATCTTGCTTTGATTTGTGTGATATATTATTTGAAATTCAGTATTTATTAAAGTATACAATTTTAATTGGAAAATGTAGTCAATATATCACTCATTCGTTAATTCATGTAGAAAGCAGATATTTTTTTAAGCTTGTGAGAAAGCTTTTTTTTTGTACCCAAAATTGTTTTAAGGTTTTATATATGTTCAGTATAACATGTACAAATCTGTTCCAAAAGATTTTTTTGTGTGTATGTTACGTAAGGGTTTCGAAAATCGTGTGTGAATTTGACACTATCGTTTTAAATTGTTTGGACTGAAACCAACGAACGATTTACTGTTTATTTTATTGGTTTTGAAAAATAGACAGAGAAAAAGATATAGGGCACAATGCCAGTCCTAACCTAACACCTAACCTTACTAACTATAGTAGGACACTAATGGTCCTTTTTAGACCCTTTTTTATTTGTCATCTTCTTGCTTGAATATTGAAAATTAGATTATTATCAACGACAATTAAAGAATAAATTCAATTCGATGAATAATGCATCATACGTATCTGTATCATACACAGTTAGCTATATAGCTGTATAAAAGTAGTACAACCAGTTGTACATGCTCATAGTACGTACAGTGCAACGTTAGGATATTTTTGTTTATAGACATTCTTTTCAAAAATATAAATAAGTCACAGAGAAATTATCTTTACTTAACTGCAAACTTTTGAATTTAATAATATTATTGTAATTTGTATTGATGAATTTTGAATGTCATAGTTTTATGACTTTTATATTTAATGTATTTTATTGCTCTGGTTTTTATAAATATTTCTGAAATATCATTAATAAATATCACAATAAACGGTGACTGATTACATATGTTTATAGGTATACGTATTGTTTTGTTAGTAAATTGTTTAGATACAGAATTATTTATTTTTGTTCACACTGCTACACTAGTCACTACATAACATAAGTGATGACCATTATCAACAGTAAACACGAAGTACAAATGAGGTTTTTATTGTTCACAGACATAACTGTTCATAACATTTCCGAAATACTTATTAAATAGTAGTGGTCTTGTTAGGGAATATTTGACTTTTATATTACTCGCAGTATTATAGCACTGTTGAAAAAATAGCGAGGTGCCGTAGTGGCGTATTTTTTTATTTTGATATAGGTACTAAGTATTGATATCATTGAATACGCGTTATAAATTTATAATATTATATTACTTTCATTCTATAAACACGTTGTTTTACTTCAACTATAGAATCTCTTGTGCTTTACCAATAATCATTATTGGACTATTTGGACTGTAAACATTATAATAACTTAATTTTTACATTATTTAATTTAGCCGTATAAAAACTTTGCATTCAACTTATTTGAATAAAGAAAAAGATCAAATTTGATCGTTAGAGAACTTTCCCTAAACAGCAATATATCACAATTATTAAGGTACTTTATTTGCATAAGATAAAAACAATTTTTATAGCTGCAATACAAAAAAAATTATTCAATTAAAGTTATTTTTATTAACTTGTTAGGTATGGTTTAAAAATATAATTTATTTAAGTTCAAAGAAATTCTTTATTTCTTCTTATATATTTTTAATATTTTAATTATATTATAAATATGCTAGACGCCTGCACATTAATTAAGTATTACGTAAATTAATTTCATAAAATTACTGTAAATTATTATATAAATTATTATAAGTGATGAGTAGGTACTGATGACATTAATTTGGCATTATATTTAAATTTTGTAAGTTGGTTACCGATTTTATTTATTTTTAATCGGTGTGAAAATTGGAAAAAGTTAAAAAATAAATAACTGTAATATTTTTAATATGATAAAGTTTTGTGAGGTTACACAAAAATAAATAATTATTAAATAAATATATTTTGTAAAATACTAATATTTGAAAGATAATAATTTAAAATACTTTATCGTATACTAGTATATTGTTGATGAAACTGTACATGGTTAAGGTAATGTTATTTTCAAAATAATATTTTTAATTGTTCAAACAGAAAGCTAAAATAATATATATATAGTATATTTTATCTAACTGTTGAAAAAGTATGTATGTTGATAACAAAACAAAAGACTCGTCAAAACGTATTCATTTTATGTCCCTGTTCATTCGGTTATCATATTTTATTTCTCTTGCTCGTTTAACCAAGGGTATATGGAACAATACATCACAATTTATTTATTTTTTACAAGCTTGTTCATCAGTTTGCATACATCAACATTTTTCTATTTGGATGTATATTGTATTTGTAATCGGTTTCTTTGTGTTCATTGGTGCTAGTGATTGTTCACTAATTTTTGTATTCGTTTATATAAATTACACAAGTACCATACAATTATGTAAAATGTATAATAGTTAGATTTAGAGAAATTAACAAAAACGAATTGAATATAATTTTTAAAGACTGAAATAAAAATTTAACTACACAATACGTCAATATATTACACACATAATATAATAGTAAAATATAAATTAAAACGTCATTATAAAGAAAATATATAGAACTCTAAGATGGTGCGACTTGGGTATTTTTGTCTTGGCTAAAGAAATAATTTTAATTGTTGTAGTATAAAATATTTGAACAATGAAAACTATTCTTATAAGTCTACCATTGTGTAAAATAGCTGTTATGGTTTTTCTTTTATTGCACCAACATGTTGGTTTTATAATAAGTGATTATACCATATATTTTGATTTTACTATATTACGTTTAATTTAGACTTGCCATCGAACGAAATAGCCAAAAGATCGTACCAAAGCTATACACCGTACAACGGCACAACGATGCAATATTATTTGGACGACGACGTTGATGACATTGAAGATGAAGATGCAGAGGAAGACGATGCAAAAGTTGATGACGATGATCGGGCCTACAAAAATCCAAGAAAGCTACCATCATCCGAATGTCCCAGAAACGAAGAGCAAGCTGCATTCATGGTATTATTTATTTCATATAAATTTCAAAGCAATATTTTATATTTAGATTTTTTTTAAATATAATTAACTTAATTAATTGTAAGGATTTAATAGGATTAAGTTGGTTAGATTTTTATGGCACTTCACATATGACTGCGAGCAAGCATTAGATATTATGTTGTGACATAGTAAAAACTTAAATAAGTATAATTAACAATATGTTTATGCATTTTTAAATATTATAAATATGCATACAAATCTTTATGACGTTTAGAAATCGATAAAATTAATTTTGATGTTTTACGAAACTATTATTGAGAGCTTATAATATAAATTATAATTAACATTGTGTACTTCCTAAAATATTCGATATACTTAACGAATCTAATTATACTTATTCAAAGAAAGAAATAAGAGTTGCTGAATCTGCATGTAACAGCATATTTTAAAAGAGGTCCATGTTTAATAAATAAAACTATTTTATTTTAATTTTAATATAATATATGTTTATGAGTATATTTTATTTTGTTTGAACTTTAAAAAATATATATACAAGCAATAGATTAAATAACCCACGTTTTAGTTAAATGTTGAATTGCATAAAAACAATAAATCATGTACCTACATTTTGTTTCTATAATATTTATTTAAAATGTATTTGAGTATTAGTATTACAACAGTATTAGTTGATTTTAAAATAAAATTTTAGATTCTGAACGGAGTGATGAATGTATTGATTTTACAATGATGTGTTTTTTTTTGTGTCTGACGACAACATTTGGAGCAGTAAAAATGCTTCGATTTTTGACTTCAGCCCCTCTTTGAAAAGGAAATCGAATCTAGTTGGTACTTAGAGGGGTCAAAAGTTAAAAATGTTCAATATTTCTTAAATGAGTCGGGAAAAACACTAAAAAAATGACGGAAAAACGGGATTTTTTACGCAAAACCAGTTTTCGACAAAATCGAATTTTTTATTTTGCTATAACTCAAAAACTAATCGATGTAAATACTTTAAATTTTCAATAAATGTTTAAATTAGCGTTCTCTGTATACAGTTAAATTTTCAAAGAATTTTGAGCTATTTATAAACAATTGAAATTTTCAATTTTTCTAAGTATTTTTTTTTTAAATAACGATAAAAAATTTTTGGCCGACCAGAAAATCTTGAAAATCTAATACAAGGATTCTTATAAGTTTTTCTTAAAATGATAAAATAAAATCCGAAATCGTTAGTCACAATTTTTTTTTATAAGTGCTTAAAGTTCGAATTTATACGAAATATGTCAAAATTGCGAAAATTTGCAAATAATTTTGTGATTGAAAAATCGTAAAAATGTTTTCTTTAATTACTAACTTTTGAAAATTTGGTACAAGGTTCTCCATACATTTTTCTTCAACTACCTATCTGTAAAAAAAACTCTACCGGATTCAGACAAAAATTTTTTATGAGTGTTTGAAATTTAAATTTTTACAAAACCGCGTTAAATAACGGTTTAGCCTCAAACGATTTTTGATATTTGTTGTTATTCAAATAGTATAAGTCGTAAATACTTGAAAATTTTACCAGTTATTCAGATTGCCATTTTCTTTATGAGATTTGATTTTCAAAATATTTTGACTTTTTTTTAACAATTTAAAGGCATTTGAAATAATCAATTTTTTTTTATTTTTTTTTTAAATTTTGATAAAAAAATTTAGCTGGGACAAATTACTTGAAAATTTAATTGAAGGGTCCACATAACTTGTTCTAACTCTCATTCAAAAATTATAAAAATACATAGGCACAATTTTTTTTTATTAGCATTTGAAGTTCAAATATTGACAAAAATTCGTCAAAATCATGAATATTTTTCACTATTTGGTAGTTAAAAATTTATAAATATTTTATTATCAAAAGCTAAGAATTGAAAATTTAATACTATGATGTCCATAAGTTAAGCTTATAATAATTATAAAAAAGTTTGAAGATTATTCAATTTAAAAAATTTTACGAGCGTTTAAAGTTTTAATTTTAATTTGAAATCAAAAATACACGTGTAAAATAACGTTTTACTAATAAATAATTTTTGATTTTTGTTATTTTTAAAAAATTACTTTAAGTAAGATCTTGAAACTTTTATACTTAAATGTTTGAATTAGTTTCAAAATAGAATATATGACAATATTTAAATATAATATATCCTTGACTGACAAATCATCTCCGTTCAGAATCTTTTTTCGTATACAATGATACCTATCATTGCATTCAAATTTAACCTACCCTAGTACGAAGTCCACCCCACCCCCTAATGTACAGCAGAGCGATACTGACTTTTTTTTTTTTTGTTTTAATGCAAGGTGTTTTTGTGTATTACTTTAAAAACTTTCTACTTGTAGACTCTAATACCTAATTGATACTTTGATGAGTCGTAGAAATTTAATTTGTAAAAAATAAATCATTTTATTTAATTAAAAATATTATCATATTTATTACTCTCGTTTTCAATTTTATAGTTTATTTTAATGATAGCAGATCGTATCAATACCTAATACAAAGATAATTGATTTTTAACTTTAACATATCAACATAAAAAACTAAAATAAATTAATTTATTTAAAATAATTAAACGTATTTAAATAATTGAAATGTATTTTTAGAGTTTAAAGTAAAAACACATTTTATTTTAAAAACCCTATGTTGAGAAATTATATAATAAATAATTATACTACTATATTTATTATAAAAAAACAAGAATTATATTTTTTTAATTAATAATTTGTAAAAAAAATATGTTTTGTTATTGTTAACGTTCGTGTGTATTTTAATAGATCAGTATAATATACTATTAATATACATATTATGTATAGTTAAATAAATTTATTTCGAAAATTATTGATTAAGAACTTTTATATTAATAGTCAATAGATACAAATTACGGTGCTCATTAAATTTTTTAAGATTGTATAGTTTTTATTAAATGTATTATAAAACAAATAACACACAGATAACAATATTCTATAGATACATTGATATTGTTATTATTTTAAAATAAAATTTGCAATTCAAAATTAATTCATAAATATATAAACTTATTTCCTGATCTGAATTTTAAATTTTCATTTTATATTGTTTTAAGTACTTAAGATTTCACAAAGGGTTTCTATTATAGATTTACATTTATATTTTGTAAAGCTCACTAGAAAAATCATGTTTAATATAAATGAACATTTTGTTTATTATTCAGTTTATGCAAAGTAGGTATCTAAACCTTACGGAAGAAACCAGATTGTAATTTTAAAGGTTTTTTATTTATTTTATCTTACCTACATAATATTGTTAACACGATTTACCTATTCTAAATATTTATTTAATTTTTATTATGGTTCTTATGATACAAAATAGATAATAGTCATTAGAAAATAATAAGCTATAATTAATATTTGAAGTAATTTATATTATTTTATTAATAATTAGGTAATTAAATATTTATTAACCTTTAAAAATAAGAATAACTTATACTTAAATATTTTTTAACATAAACTCTGAAATAGTTATTTATTATATCGATAAGCGCATTAATTGTATTGGAGTATTTACTATTCTTTAAACATTCATTTAATATTGAGAATGTTATGGTTTATTCAACATTTAAATATAAAATATAACAGTATAATTTTGAGTTGCATAAACAATCACTAAACATTTATTGAATCAATAGTGAGCTAATGGTCTCTTAAACATGATACATGATTGGCCCATTAAGTGTTAGTGAATCATTAAATTAATCAAATTTTTGTGTAACTTGGCATAAGATGTTTATTATCAAAGAAATTTAAATCCATTTACTTTTTTCATCAGACAAATCTATTTATTTAATTATAATTTTTTTTCTGAAACAATATTTTTTTTTTGCAGGGACAATCATGTTTACGAAAATGTTCGTCTGACGAAGATTGTAAAAGCAAGAAAAAGCATTGTCTTTGTGATGGACTTTGTGGAATGTCATGTGTAAAACCAGGTGAATTTTTATTATTATATAAAATTAAATAGACATAATTTATGAACTTTATAGAATTACAAATAAAAAATCCTGTAACAATATTCCCGGGAAAAAATCTTCTAAATAAAAAGTTTATCAATTTATATACTTGATTAATGATGATTAAGGCCCGGATTTAAATTCCCTATAAACTATCTAATAATGCTTTAAAAAATAACCAAAAATTCCAATGCAATTCAATAATGAACATAAATATAAGAATATTCAACTCAAAAATGTTCAGTGAAGTCCATTGTCTTCTTGAAGAGTAAAAAAAAATATTACCCTTAAAGAGACCCTTAAAAATATATTTTTTTGATAGATACGCTAACGAGTGGAAAACAATGGTTTAATTTTTAGCATTTTTAACACTATCTTAACTAAATTAATAATAATACAAAAACAAAACACTGAACTTAGTCACGTACAATATTTAATTAAATTTAACGTACTCGTTGAAATATTTCCATAATTTTTAAACTGGGGATTTTTTTCCTAGTATTGGGATTTATTTTCCAGAGATTTTTTTCCCGTGGAAATTTTTTCAAATTACTTATTTTTTTGACTTTAACTTTTAAGTAATTTTACCTTTGAAAAACCTTTTACTTATACCTACTTATTTATAAAATAAAAAACATATTAAAATTGATAAATATAAGATGCAAGTTATCTAAAGTACATCAATACCTATTACAAAGTTTTAGAATAAAATAATTTAACAGTACTTTCATATTACTATCATATTGATGATAAATTTTAGTTAAAATAATTAAGTCTATTTTAAGTACCTATGTACAATGTTTCACTAATTATCATCAAACAATGTTGGTTCTGTTGAGACCGAGACGTAACGAAAGTAATAAGTATTACTAAGTTTGAGATGTTCAGAGAGTATTCATGGTATTTTAAGTACTATATACTTACTAAAGATCATATTATACACCCATTATTATACGGTTCTGTATTTGAATTAATTATCCTGGATCACTGAACCAAGTAGAAATTTTAAAATATAGCTTTATCCCAAAATTTTAACTAAAAGTTTTATTATAATATTATTTAATTTAAATAATAGGAATTAAACAATACATTGTGCAAATTAATAGCAACTTAATCTTATAATTATATTTGAAGTTTTATTCGATACTATAAAAGGTTATTTAAAATTAAAATATAAGATTTCATTATATTATAGGTTTTATTAAAAATACAACTGTACCTAAAATACAGTACTACACAGACTTTTAAATTAAATGCATTAATTTTCATAGAAGTATAAAGTTTTTCTAATGATTAAATATCTAAAAGTTAATTAAATTAATTTAAATTTAACTCCAGAGGGAACTTCAATTTATTACCTTCAGTTTTTTTTTTTATTTTACTATTTTTAAAAATCGAACATAAAAAGGATAGTTTTCAATCCATTCCCCTTGAAAAGGTAGCTATTTTCATTTGTTTTCTAGAAACTAAACTCTAAAGAGAGGGTTTTCTGGTAAAAACTATAGTCCATTATACATCAAAGTAGATAATATAATTTGGTCCCATCGTGTAGATTTTGCAATGCGGTAAGAAATGGGTATTTTGTGTAGCACAATGGGCTTAAAAACGAAGAGAAAGTTGGTGTGAAAAGTTTCAGTCGTCAAAAAACAGAAAACAAGCTACAAAAGGTTTGTGTGGATTTGTGAATTTCAAGCTAGATTTATAAAAATGAAAAAAAAGACGAATGAAAATTTTGCCCAAGGGAAACTTTTGCTTTAAGGTTTTTATTACGCTAGCGTACTGTACTCGATCAGTACTCGCATAGACTTTATGTTCATCTTGGTTTTCTCATCCTCAGGGGCAAATTGCAATGGTTGTTTCTGTTATAAAATTTTGCTTCTGGCGAATTTTCAATTTACAAATATAAACTTTCTTTGCGATGGATACTATACTTAGAAATTCGAGCTGCATCATCGATCGTCCTAGACAATTTTATTAACTAATATGTACCTATATATGAATATAATATAATATAAAAGTATTGTAACGTAATATTAATCGCTGTAAAACTTTGAATACCTAAAAAAGGAGTCAATTAATTTTATAAAAGTTTCAAAATTTAACTAAGGAGAATAGTTTTTTTTTTTTAATTCATAATTATAATTTAGATTTAATTTAAATAAAAATAAATAAGGACAATGAAATAATCTATGTGATTATTTTATATTTGAACTAAAATGTCATTAAATTATATGTTGTATGGCTCAGTAATTATCACATCTTATTTAATGCAAGTGTTCAAGTTATCTGAGCTCAGAATATATATATATATATATATTAATATTTATGTGAAGTTTTTGTTTAAATTTGATTGTATTATTAATAGTTGTTTACTTAACACTTATGAAAATATTTGTATTGATCTTGAAATACAATAACATTGGTCATTCATTAATATTCTTATTGTACTTATTTTAATTATTTACATTTGAATATTTTAACAAAATTAGCTATTCAAAAGTACCTCTGTGATTTAAATCGAATACTTTATTAACTATGTTTTTGATTTAAATAAATTAAAATTTTAAACAATCTATCTTGACAAATTAAAAAAATGAAATTTAACGACCAACATAATTTGAGAGTGTTTTTGTATAAGCTATAATAATAAATTATTTCAATCGCGTTATCATAACAGGTCCCAGACACGTCCGCTAAAGAGGTTTTTGAGTTTCGACACATTAAGCCGATTGCATATTTCGGTAGACATACGTTGTAACATCTGTTGACAGGATAACGTCCGTCAAATTATAATAATTATTGTGGTATCGCGACATCGTGGTGTTTACTTTTATTTTATATTCGACAGTACTAACATATTTATCTCTCGTCCAACAAATATTTTTAAATAAACTAAGAACTGTAGAATTCAGATTAATGTATTTTAAAACATTTGAGCAAATATCTGACATTGCACTACTTTTAAAATAATACATTTTTAATTTAAAAATTAATGCATTTATTTATTATTTAGTAGACCCATAAAAGTATCAAAAACTAATAATAAAAACAAAATTATACTAATGAAATAGGTTATAATATAATAGTAAGGTACTAAGATAGAGAAGACATTTAAATATTTATAATATATATATAAAAAGTGGTACAACGTACAAATTATAAAAATACGTATTATTATGAAATACTGAAATCTAATGAATAAAAAATATGTATAAAATAGTCTATCCTGAGTTTTGGTTAAGGATCTAAAAATTTTGTGCAACAATTTTGCTATTTAAGAAATGAATTTAACTTAAGTATTCATAAAATTGACAAAAAATTAATTTTTACTGCTACTTTATAAGACATTAATTTCTATATTTTTACTTAATATAGTAATTTGGTATAAGTACCAATAATAATCATATTACATATTACAATATTTTTCTTAAGATTAATTTAAATTATTATTAATATAGTATGAAGTGATATTACAGGGATTACAATTAGAAACCTTTATAATTAATGATTGGACATTTATATTTTATACTAATATTAGTGTTAAAAAAAATATTTAAATAATAAATACTTTTTTATTGTTCAATTATAAATAGGAGATAATAATATATATATATATTTACGTTAAATGTCAAATAAATAAGTAGAAAATAATTTTATATTATTTTAGTTATTTATAATAAATATGATAAATAAATAATTATGGATTATATATTTTATAAAATTTAAGCTTTAAATCTTTAATAGGATTATGTGCGTACTTTGTATGTCAACTTATACATTAAATAATATTATGGCTTATTATTAATCAGTATATTAATGATGTCACTGTTATTTTGAATATCTGAAAGTTTTAAAATCTAAAAGTTAATTATTGATGTAACTTTTATATTCAAGTTCCCGAATGTGTTATGTAGACCGTATATTATTGAAGCTTTCGTGAATTGTTTTATAACTAAGAAAATTAATTTATTTCATTTCGTCCAGTTGTTCTGAAATTATTTATTATTAGTAGTCCGATTTTAGTATCTTTTATCTTGTTATAACTTTTTGTTGTCTATCATGCTAAGCTCTTGTGAATTGTGATTATAAATTGTATTAAGTATGTATAATGTATATGCAATTATATAACAAAAAATATATATTTTTAAATAAAAGTGTAAGGTGTAACAGATTTTAATAGGTAAGTGACTTTTTTTTTGTTTTTACTGAAAACAATTTTTGGTGACCTACTAAGAATTTACAGTGTCATTGTTTTATTTGTGTAAACAACTATTAATATCACTGACAGATTAATAAGTACCTAGTCATTGATTAATTTCAAATTACAGTAGTTATAAATATTTTTATTTATTATTTTGTTTGTAGACTATCTATAGTTGTATGTGTTTAATTTTATATTTATGACAATCCGTATTCATTTCAGAAATTTTCAGCTTTCAGCACCATGACTATTGAATTTTCAAAAAAGATTATTTTAGATAATTTATAAAATAATATTGTAGCCGTAGTACGTAATTATAGCTTTTGTTCTCAATGTTTCCGCACTTATTTTGTCTGATACGATTGCTAAATAATTGTATTTAATCTGATTATTTAGTAAATTTGTAATTATTATTATTATTATTATTATTTTGTTAATGAACAGTATTTGAAGTATGAAATTATTCAAGTAGAAAATATCTATAACTTTTATGTCACAGTTTTTGTTTAAACTATTACCGTTCGTGATAAACCGTAAAATGTCGAGCGAAATTATCATTCAGAACAGCGAGACACCGTTGGAGACGGGACAGGTACATTTTAAAAATAAATACTTGGGGCCGAGTTAGCGTAGAAATAATATGATCATTATTCAAAGGCTCTAGTAATTAAAATATGTATACTCTATAATTGGTAGAAAATTAAATCGAATCACAACTGTGGAAATCGCTTCTGCTATATATACCTCGTCATTGGGCAGGTTTATTTTATATTGCTTATGTTAAAGTTGAATTCAAATAATTCAATGATAAGTTATTGCATTCGAAAAATGATTGTTAGTGAAAGCCAGTAGACGGCAGATCAAAATTTATTTTTAATTTATTTTTAAGAATAGTTATGTTATATTAATTGTATTAATTTCTTAATAATTAGGCGGATAAACTAATTTTAGCCAAAAAAATCGCGTTTATCTTTAAGTTACTACTGGTAAACCGTAAAACAGTGTGAATTAATTTAAAATTATTTGACATTTTTGAGAATTTCAATGTATACCTTGTACTCATGTGGAGTATGGAATATTTTATATTGATAATAATAGACGAAATGCGAATTGTTTCTCAAGTACCTAGCTATGATTAATATTTTTTGAATTAATCAGGTACAGATAAATAACTAAATTTGTATAAGGAGAAATGGTTATTTTCGACTATACAATTATTGTAATTATGAATTTTTGATACCTAATTTTTAACTAATAAAAAGTATATTTATGAATAGAACTGTGAATTTAATGCACTTAGAATGCAAAAAATGCATTTCAAATTTCAAAAATTATAGAACAAAATGCACTTCAAATGGTTTTTTATTTAATTTTAATGTTGATATTAGGATATTATATGCATAAAAATGTGTTTATTTAATAAAAAGTTGATTTAATTTTAATTTTGATTTATTGATTTTTTAATAATACTATATTTGTCTGAATTTTTTTTTTAACTTTTTTTAAAAAATTCTCAAAGATACTAATTGATAGAAATTAATTAAAAATACCTTAACAAAAACTAAAATAGGAATATATGACCTAAAAAGGTAAAAAATGGCCTAAAAAATTAAAAACGTCAAAAATGCAAAATAAAATTTTCATAAATATATTTGTTGTTACATAATTTAAATTATATATTTACAAAGCTATGTTTCACAACCACCAAAAAAAAAAAAAATGCACTTTCCTACAAATTCAAAGCCCTATTTATGAAAATGTTTTTGTTATAACGAACAATAATATTTAGTTTTGGTTATTGCAATTATTGTTTTAATTTGAAAATAAAGATATATTAATAAATAACTTTATAATTTAGTTATATTTATATAAACCAAAAAATGTGTGTACTTAATATTTTTTGGACATCAGAATGCATAAAATTATTGTGTAAATATGAACATAATACAAATTTTTATTGTATTAATTTATAATTGATCACCGAGTACAAATATATCTTTCGGCGTAATTTAAATTTCCATTGAATATTATAATAAATATCGATACATGAATGGTATAGCGTTATTTGTAACTCAGCATTCAGGTCTAAATTTAAATACAAAACAAATTGTTATGTGGAAATATGCTTTCTTTTGGAACTTCATTTGCACGATTGTGCAGGCGACAACAGCCACAGGGTCTGAAATAAACGACTTTGTGCCAGATAAATCACCCCCTTTGTCCACGGTCGAGGTCGGAGCGTGTTGTAATGGTAATTGTAATTGAATTAAAACGAATCCTACCATGGAAATACTTTTTATATTTTTCATTCAATTGTAATTTGTTGCTCGTGAAATCACATTTTAATGTGTTTCAACTTTGTACAAGACGTTTAACATCTAAAGTCTGACATACTAACATCTATAACTCCCGTCACCCGTTATTGATTTACTATAGTACTTAATAATGTATGCAAACGACATATTATTTTCGATTATCTTACGGATCTCTTTAAAATTAATATTTAACTGATTACAGTCAGTATGAGAGTTGGAGAGGTTAAATTATTTGCCATTGCACGTTAAAAGTTTTAGAAATATTTCCATGACCCTATGGGTATAATGTAGAACATTTAAAACCATTATAATAATCAATTTATTATTTTTTTGAAGTGCAATAATAATTATCATAAAATATATATTATAAAACAGCCTACTTGTACATTTTAAATTAATTTTTTAATACGCATAAAATATATATTTTATATAAATAGATTTTTATTTGGACAAATTGTATTTATTGTATAACCATTAAGTCTATATTATATTAGTTCACAAGTTCATTATATTAATTGTGACTTATTTAAAACTTATTTATTTATATAATTTATAAATTGTATATTATTACATATTTGTTGGCTAAAGCATAGGCGTAACTAGGGGGGCTGGGGTAAATTTTGGATAAATGTATGTGCAAATAAACTGCAATATTAGTAATAACTTTATTTTTGCCTACAATATAACAAAATATAATGTTTCATATAAACGAATAATCATTAAAATCAGTTGTAAACACCAATAGAAACAATAAATAATAATCAAATAAAAAAAAAAAAAAATGCTATAAAACATTTTTAGGAATTTAGCCCCTCCTAACTTAAAAGACTAGTTACGCCTATGGCTATAAGGAAGTTTTGTTGTTCGGTTTCTAGTTATGGTCAAATTCGCATACGTTTAAGTAAGAGTTGTTTGTATTAAGTATTAAGAATAATGTTTACAACAACTAACTAAATCTAATAATCTATTATTACTAATTACTAACTACTTGTTACTGATAAAATAATCTTGTTCGTTTATTAATATCATATTATATTATACTTTATTTTATATAATAAATATATTAAATATTGACTATTGTTGAATCAAAATAATTAAAAGATAACTGTTTACTTCAATACAAGCTACTACTTATAGGAATTTATATTATTGTATTTCGATATAAATAAAATAATTAATATAATATTATATTATATAATATATATGTTAGTATAATCATTTGTTTAATTTCGAATTTTGAAAATTATATAGTCGTATTGCAATATTATTCAAACAATTTATATACTCGTAGGTGTACACTTGTCTATGATGTTGGTTTCACATCAAATATATTTTGAGTGACATACTTTAAATACGGTTTACTATGATGTACATTAAATTCTTCAATATACATAATATTTGATTTTATGTTCTTTCACTCTTAACAATGGAAATATGGGATAAGCTTTCTGAAGTCTTTTGTTTGTTTAGTTTCGGGAGTAGGGAATGACGATATGGATTTACCGACGGTATATCTCTGCTGTCCTCGTGTTATCTAAACATCCGTTTTCAGGTTTAAACTAATTATTATTTGTCCCCTCCCCCTCCCACCATTGGTAAGGTCGTCCGGGAACCATAACCACAACTTATCATCATCAGCGCGCATTAGTATATGGCAGCAAAACTATGATGAATTTGAAATGCATATGGTTTAATCCTTTGGTGTGTACGTTATGGTACACATATGACTATAATATATTATATATTATAATACATAGGTACGTATGCCATTTAATGTCACTGGTTTGCGTGTCAAATTAGGTAACTGTATTATTGATCTATAATTTAGTTATCAGTAAATATTTTATTCGATGTTGACATTTTATCGGGGGAACAAGTTGAGAATCTTAGGCACACGTAAATATAATATAGCAGTAGGTATTAACCATTATAATTTATAATATTACACTGTGGCTATTATACGCGTTCGTTATTGTATAGGAGTACATAAATTCATTTTTCAAATCCTCTTTGCTATTTCTCTTTAGGTCTCTCACTCTCTTACTCTTTAAACTTCAAGTTGACCCTACTATAAAATACGGAACATATTTATATCATTATTAATGCATAGCTATTATTATTAAAACCATGATCTAATTAGTAATTTCCAACCAGACTAAATTTATTGAAGATGATCATATTTTAAACGTACCTAAATGGTTTATTAATAAAGATATACCTATTTAAAAAGGTTATAAATATAGATTTTTTCTTAGAATAAACGTTTATCACGTACTTGATTCATATACTAATACACCCTTATAGTTATGATGTTTTCTTATTTTATGTTTAGTTCGAGATTATTTTATAAGTTTTTCATTTTCTTACATAACGTGCCACCAAAGCTAAACATAAATATAATGTCATCTTATTTTATGCGCAATGTATACATTCTACTATTCTAAAAAACATTAAAATGTAATGCAAAATAACTAAAATATTTTAATTAAAACCGTAAAATAAGTTATAAAAATTAATTTCTAATAATTCATGATATTTAAATATAAAAAATGGTCACTCTATAGTGTATAGACATATAGTCAAAATGTTTAGGTAAAAATGTTATTATTACATTTACAAACTTTTTAATTATTGAGTCATACATTTTCAAATTTAAGTTAAAATTATTCTAAGCTGTTGGCCGACAAAATTCATATTTATAAAAATAATTTTCTAAAAATTAAGTTTTATAAATATAAAAATAGCTAGCTAGATAAAAGAACATAGTTATTATTATTATTTAAAAATTTTCGATTTTTATTTTATTTAATAGAAAAAGATTATTGAGCGTGAATTAAGTATACCTATAATAGCCGTATAGTATAATGGAAATATATAAATAGGTATATTTTGTTTAAAAAGTATAACATGTACCTAATATGCTTTAATATTTATTATTAGTAAAATAAAAATAAACTAAAATAATCAACATATTTTTCATATTTTTAAATTTCTGTTTTTAACCAATAGTCAACATTTATATTACAATATTATTCATATGGTTGTTTTATTTTTTTAATTACAACAAAATAATTCAAACTGAGATTTTTAAATACCAACGTACAAGTAAGACAATTTTAGATATTTATTCATATGTGATATGTCTTGTAATTGTATTTGTTTATATAGTATTTTATGCTTAATGCTTAATGGAATTACTGCAAAAATATAGGAATAAAATTATATTTTGAGTGAATCCATGTACCTATATATTTATTATATGACTATTTAAAACCGTTAAAAAAAAATTACATCACATGAATCCCAATTACTAATTTAGTGATTTTACATATTTTTTATATATTTTTTTTTAATTGTATATTTCAATATACTACGAGTTAAAAAAAATAAATATAACTAACGGATAAGTGTCGTTAAGTTCAAATAATTTTAAGTAGAATGTAATGATGGTTTCTAGATTTTTTATAACTTGAAAAAAGTGATTTTATTAAACCTTAATTATTTTAAGTTCCATGTTATCACCCAAATAATATACTTCAACGGAATGATACTAGCAAAATATGAATATCATCTTTTAAGCTACACAATTTTTTCCATATTATATTAATCGATAAGACGATAAAAGAACTGAAAATTAAAAAAAAAATAAAAATAATTTTTAGAAATTAAATAATTTTAGGAAATTAAATCACGATACGATAATGACTTGTTTTCTTATTTGTTGAGTTTATTACTTAGAAATATCTAAATTGTGTACTAATAATAAGTATGTGAAAAGTTGAGCAATGTTGATGTTATGATTAAGAACAATATTGCTCTATATTTTAGTTCGGAGAATATACAATATTACTATATTATATACTATTAAATTGATTAATGACTGCAAGACATGTTAAACGTAAACGAATTAGTTCAACATTTTCTGTCAGTATGAACTGCAATACGCTCTCGTGCCCCTCAAAATTATTTTTGACAGTTAAATATTATCAGTGAAGTCAGATTGAATAAATCTTAATAGCCTAATACATAATTTTGATAGATAATGCGTAAGTTTATCGTACTTACTTATATGTGTTCAAAAAAATATCATCTCATACCCATAAGTAATATAATAAATATAATTACGTATATATTTATATTATTATTAAATTAAATAAGACATATTTTAATTTTTATAAAACATATAAAATAAAAGTATTTAAAATTGATTAGGTACTATAAAGTCTACAGTTTTTTAAGTTTTTAAATATTTTAATATGTAGCAACAACTTAACGTTTAACAAAAATATTTAATATTTAAATGTTAATCGGAGTTACAAACAGTTATGTTTAATTACATGGAATCACCTAGATTTCAAAACCCGTTAGAATCAGTCATATAATATTACAAAAATATAATCGTACAAATTTAATTAAAAACTCCAAAACGAGATAATTCCATGTAATATGGACTGTGCTGTTTATTCTACCATGTCTGCAATTCATAATATTTTATTGTACATTTGATTTTTATAGGTACTTGAATAAAATGTTAATGCCTAAAACGTATACAACCGTTAAACTGTTAGAGTTAAGTTATATCATTTGATACGCAAGTTTAAGTACACTGTGGTTGTACGCTTCGATATTTAATGGAGAGTCGCCATGAATATTATAGTATATTTGTACAATCGTATAATGTATGCATATCGCACATTTAAAAAAATGTGAATACCAACATACTCCATTTAAAGTATTTTGAGTTACCTATAAACGATAAAATATTTGACTCAATGTATAGTGTTTGTGGTGAACACAGGCATAAGGGCCCAATTATAAAGTTTAAGGTGAGACAAGAAATGAATAAACTTTATAGCGAGGCCTTTAAAATTATTTTTAATGCTCTTAGACTTTTCATAAAACGTAAGTTATAATTGCTTACTCGTGTGTTTTTGAATTAAAATTATATGTTTATTAATTATAGCTTGTGGTTATATAATAGCTAGTAATAACAATATAAATTAAATTTTCTCTAATAGTTATAAAAAAGAGTAATTAAATATACATAGATACATATTATTATACATGATGTATTTAAATGATTGTTTTTTATAACATAATCGTCAATTTAAAATAATACACTTTTTTCCGAAACAAAAATTAAACAATGATAATAAATTATATCACATTATCATTAAAAAATATATTCCAAACATAAGATATTATATATATATATTATATATATATAGTATTCTCCATATTGATGATATTTACTATGTCGTTATACTATAATAAGACTTATATTCTATCAGACACTTGACAATCGTCATATTGTTAATGAATCCGGTTTTGTTTAAAATAAGTGTTTTAAAAATTCCTAGGCTTGCAATATGATAGATATTGTCATTGTGAATTTGTAAAATGGCTTAGTACCTATAATAATAATTATTGCTATTTTTACTGTACAAGTTGGAATTATGGTTTATTTGTCAGGTATGTATAGGTTGTAGGCATCTACAGTAGATTACCTACCTGGCTTACTTCAAAGTTATATTTGGAATGTGGATCACTATTTACAGAATGTACTTTATAGTTTAAAGGATATTTTAGTAGAATGAAATTTACCAGCATCAAACATTTCAATTGTCGTTAGATTACTACAAACTGTAACGTAAATATTTTGAAAGCTGTAGTTTTTAGGAGCTTAATATGTTTCTTGTTTTATATAACTTACAAGAAAAGCATAACTCACAAGAATCAAGTGAATTATATACGAGTAATATACTTAGTTACCGAAGACTACCTGTTTTAAAAATATTATAGAACTAAAAGCGGGTAAGTGAGTATCGCTCTGCTGTACATTAGGGGGTGGGATGGACCTCGGACTAGGGAAGGTTAAATTTGAATGCAATGATAGGTATCATTGTATACGAAAAACGATTCTGAACGGAGATGATTTGTCAGTCTAAGATATGTTAATATATTATATTAAAATATTGTATATATTCTATTTTGAAACAAATTCAAACATTTAAGTAAAAGTTTCAAGATCTTACGTTTAGTAATTTTTTAAAAATAACAAAAATCGAAAATTATTTATTAGTAAAACGTTATTTTACACGTGTATTTTTGATTTCAAATTAAAATTAAAACTTTAAACACTCGTAAAATTTTTTAAATTGAATAATCCTCAAACTTTTTTATAATTATTCTAAGCTTAACTTATGTACAGCATAGTATTAAATTTTCAATTCTTAGCTTTTGATAGTAAAATATTTATAAATTTTTAACTACCAAATAGTGAAAAATATTCATGATTTTGACGAATTTTTGTCAATATTTGAACTTCAAATGCTAATAAAAAAAAATTGTGCCTATGTATTTTTATAATTTTTGAATGAGAGTTAGAACAAGTTATGTGGACCCTTCAATTAAATTTTCAAGAAATTTGTCCCAGCTAAATTTTTTTTATCAACATTTATAAATAAAAAATAAAAAAAAATTGAAAATTTCAATTGTCTATAAATAGCTCAAAAAAAGTCAAAATATTTTGAAAATCAAATCACGTAAAGAAAATGCCAATATAAATATCTGGTAAAATTTTCAAGTATTTACGACTTATACAGTTTGAATTACAACAAATATCAAAAATCGTTTGAGGCTAAACCGTTATTTAACGCGGTTTTGTACAAATTTAAATTTCAAACACTCATAAAAAATTTTTGTCTGAATCCGGTCGAGTTTTTTTTACAGATAATTGAAGAAAAATTTATGGAGAACCTTGCAACAAATTTTCAAAACTTAGTTATAAAAGAAAAAAATTTTACGATTTTTCAACCACAAAATTACTCGCAAATTTTCGCAATTTTAACATATTTCGTATAAATTCGAACTTTAAGCACTTATAAAAAAAAATTGTGACTAACGATTTCGGATTTTATTTTATCATTTTAAGAAAAACTTATAAGAATCCTTGCATTAAATTTTCAAGATTTTCTGGCCGGCCAAAAAATTTTTATCGTTATTTTAAAAAAAAATACTAAAAAAAATTAAAAATTTCAATTGTCTATAAATAACTCAAAAAAAGTCTAAATTCTTTGAAAATTTAACTGTGTATGGAAAACGCTAATATAAACATTTGGTGAAAATTTCAAGTATTTACATCTATTAGTTTTTGAGTTATAGCAAAATAAAAAATTCGATTTTGTCGAAAACTAGTTTTGCGTAAAAATTCCCGTTTTTCTGTCATTTTTTTAGGGTTTTTCCCGACTCATTTAAAAAATATTGAAAATTTTTAACTTTTGACCCCCCAAAGTACCAACTAGATCCGATTTCCTTTTCAAAGAGGGGCTGAAGTCCAAAATCGAAGCATTTTTACTGCTCCAAATGTTGTCGTCAGACACAAAAAAAAAAAAATAAAAAAAAAAAAAAAAAAAAACACACATCATTGTAAAATCAATACATTCTTCACTCCGTTCAGAATCTAAAACAGTAATCCACTGATATGTAGATATTTATCTACTTTGTATTGTGGATAGCTATAGATTAACATGTTTTTCTTATTACCGCGTGTTTCAGTAACTTATGATTTTTATTTCACTGTACAAACTTTAAGTGTTGTGCGCTAATTTTGCAGTAGACAGATTTTATTTTGATTTTTGAACGTCGGAATTAAACTCGTGAGCTCTTGAATTGAAAATTAATTAAAACTGTCTGTCTTGTTGAACAGACAAGTTGAAGTTCAAACAATGATTGAAAATAAAAAAAAACTGATGTGACCTACTCTCATCAGCAGCTGTTATGATATTATTTGTACATACCTAGAGAAAAATAAAATTATTTTAGTTTTGTCTTTTGTGTTATAAGATGAAAAATTCATTTTTTTTCTTGTCTGAAAATTGTTTGTATCTCAATTTGTATGCGTGTATTCAGTGTTGTTGTAATATAATATTACATTATTACACTTTCCGTGTTGGTCACGAAGTAATGAAGTAAAATGATAACAATGTTTCTTTAGTCTTTTTGAATCAAAATGTATTGTATCATTTTAAATTTCTTGTTAAGTCTATTATTTAACGAATGAAAAGAAGTTGATCTTATTGTTTCAAAATCCACATAACATATTTTTTGTTGTTATTATTTATTTATTTCACTGTGACTGGCGTGGACTAAGGATAAATATATTTTAGAACATTTTTAGTTAAAAAAATATTTATAAAAAATGTATTTAAGTTTAGACTTTGTAATATAATTTTAGTCTCGATTATTAGTGGCGAGTCTGAACCACAATGTCCACATTAAAAGTATTTGTTTAATATTACATTAATATTGCTATAATATAATATGCTAACATATTATATGATATAAATTTCATTGTTGAATGTTGATACACAAATGATTTATTTTAGTCAAATGGAGATTAAAATATTTTAAATTTTAATATATTATAGATATACACAATGTAGTAGGTATGTACATAGTATATATGTAGTAATAGTATGTATTTAGTATTTATAATGAAATTTATTTACATTCAGTTAAGCATCATGAACTGATTTTATTTTATAATTTTTAATAAAAAGAGAAAATGTTTTAACATTGAACGAAAAGAAACTGAAAGGAAATGTTTTTCAGATGAAAATTAGTTTATGATCGAACAACTTGGAGTTATGCGTATAATTGAATTATGATTCTTAATTATTCCACATTTATATTTTTATTAGTTTATTAATAATTGATCTAATTTTTAATTTATTTAAGATTTATCACGGCATTAATATTAAACAATTGATGGTGAATAAAATATCGATTTATGATGTGGGTATAATAATTACATGCTTTCTCAGTAGAATATTCATTCCTTTCAAGTTATACTGTTAATTAGTTAATATTACGTCTATCTATGCCATAATTATGTTTAAAAGAGTTTTAAAAATATTGCTTTTTTTTTTATAAACAAATAATATTTTATAAATAGAATTTATTATTTTTTGTTTAACGTCTGTAATCTGCAATTTTATAACAAGTCTATAATATTATTTATAATGTTTATTGTATAGATTATACAGAACACTCGTATATTATGTTCTAATTTCTAAGTGTATTCTATTTGTATTTTGTTTGAAATTCGCTTTTGTAATATTTCTATTTACTATGGAATACATGTAAAATGATACTGGAAATTAATTTACAATATTTTTTTTATTTTCAAAGAATATTTTGTGTATTTATGTTATTACTTTAATGATTATCTAAGCTCATTTATTGATTAAATAGGTTTTGTTGATCTAATTTATAGTTTTCTTTTATAATAAATATACTTTTATTGAATTCATACTCTAAAGAATCATTTTAAATTTCAAGAATCTTGTCGATCCATCATAAAAATCGAACCTCAGGGACTTCAAAAAGTGTCCACGACTAAAAGTAACTTTTTAAAATACACTTGGGACTCGAATACTGAAAAACAACAAAACTTTTCCGAAATAATTGAAATGTATTCTCAATAGAACTTTTAAATCCACAATTCTATTATATTGTATGTAGAAAACAACTTACTGCAGTCCATGCATCATATTATAATAGAGAGTAAATACAATGTGCATTTGTCATACTTTCATATGATATGATGGTCGGTGTATATGCATTTGACTTACTGAAATGATTTCGGTAAAATTTTATCGGACGACCATAATTTCAGAACACAACGATGTCTGTTGCAAAGTATCGATTTGGACAAATACGTATAAGAAGAAATTGATTAAATGCCTTCATTTATATTGAGTCCACCCGTAGCCAGTGAACAGGAAAAACGAAAAATCTTCTCCCTCTTTTCATATTTCTTTTAATATTAGTTTTCTACGCGGCTCTTGGAATATTTCCTTCTGTATATTATGTCCGGTCGTTGTGTGTGTCTAATGTATATATATATATATATACCACCGGTGCGACAGTTCTATAGAGCCGATAATAACAGCATCGAAAAAATACCCCAAGGGGCTTTGCCCAAGTTATGTCTAGCGTATATAAAAATAAGCACACAAACGGTTTATATATTTTCTATGTACTCGAATGTGTGTGTAAATGTGTGTATCTTTAGATATTATTTATTTCACTATGAAAATCGAAAATAATATCGTTTTTTAAAAACAGGAAATTGTATATGTACGCACATTATTAGCTGTTGTGTTTATTTATTTTTATTAATATTATTCACTACAATAGAGGTGTAGACAGACGAGACGAAGTGCAACACAAGAGTAAAATCTAAAACCATAGTAGTATGTTATTATAGTGAAATTATTGCATTATCGATTAGGTTAAATTATGAAAGAATAATAATAGACCATTATAATTTCTTAAAATTACAAAATTCGTGATCAACCAATACGTTGTACATTTACCTTTTTTTTTTTTTAAAGTGTAGTTATCTTAACAAATACAGCTTCAATAATTAGCATATAATATTTATGTTATACATAATATGAATAAATACATTAATTTTTCTAGATTGATTTGTACATACCAATGAATTTAAGAAATAAAATAATTTGATTTCTGTTACCTTCAATTGGATTCAGAGTTCCAAGAAAATATTCTTAAATTTCTAGGCTCCTTTAGGTTTCTTGTGTTTCGATAATAAACAAAGAGATACTTTACTGAAAGAACAGAATAACCACAAATATAGATATAGTGTTGTCTTCTATTCGCATATGACTGTCAAAGGAAATCTTTGAGTAACCAATTCGTAATTTTAAATAATTAATTTATATTTATGATTTAATAATCGGGGTTTAGGTCATTAGGTCATATAGTTTATATTGTGTTATTACAAATCTATTAAATATAATATCTAAATTTACTTTTTGCCATATTAGTATTATATTATTGTTTCGAGAGTACGATACAGGTTTCACAAAATATTTCAAATTATAATAATATTCATCATCTCGGCCGACACCAAAATATATTCTTGCGGTTATTTAGCACTTAATATAATATTTATTATTATATGTAAAATGCTGCGAAATCAAATATTGTGCGCTGTTTAAAAGTATTATGTTTACACAGTTGTACATAAGTAAATTTTGTATATGCGTAATAGTTGCTGTTCTCCAGAGTTATTAAAAAATATAAATAAATCACATAAATTATTCAGTACCTAATGATCATGGAATTATTATGTGTTTTTTTAGCGTAAAAGTTAATTAAATTTGCAGTATTCAAATCGTAACGTTCTTTGTTTCGTAGAGAGCACTTTTTACCAGACAATTGTTTAAATACTGTGATTGGTCCTGCGAATAACACGTTAATATTATACTTGGTGAAATTGTGCTATACAATAATGACATTATAATTTATAGCTACTTTATTATGAACCATATATAGTATATACATTTTACTGTTATTGTGTTAAAAATTTGTGTGAATGAACATCGTCTTTCTATTTAATCTACCTTGAAATTAAAATCAATTATAACTACTAGTAATTTTTTTTTTTTATTACAACAATATATTTACAATCTGTATACATTTGATACAATAAGTAAATTTTTTAACATTATTTACAAGGCATGTGGACGTGATAGAAAGGGGCATCCAATGACACTATACTTCAATAATTACTAGTAATTATTAATTTATTTAAAACGATATACTAATATATTAATCCATTTATTCTGAGATATAAGTCTTGACTTATTTCAACCAATACAATTTACAAAGTATGTATTTTATTATCAAAGTTTTATTAGAGCACAGAATTATGAAGTTATAGATTATGTATAATTAGTTATAAATGTATTTGTTAATTCAATATATTATTTTTATCACAATAATCACACAGTATCCAAGAAGCTTTGATACAATAACAAGAACAACATTATTATTTGTATTACTAAAAAGTAAAGAATATGAATTTAAATAATAGTAAGTCATATAATATATAAATGATATATGCAAATAAAAAGACAACATGGGGAGATATATCTCTTTAATCCTCCTTCATTCTTTATATACGCCACTGAGAAGTATGAGATAATAATAATATTTTATACCAATTATAATTTTATAGTTAATACGAATTATATTTTTTATTCGCTAATCGTGCATACTAATAATATTCAAAATTGAATACAACTATATAAACAAACCGTGTGTTATATATTTACGTATTACGTGATAACTTCATTGTTTTATTTATAAGTTATTACTTATAATTTTTATAAAAATAATTAAATGAAAGAGTTTATCTGTTGATTATGAATTTTATATGATAAGTACAATTTATTATTTTTTATTTGAAATTATTAATTATTCATTATAAACTGCATGTAGTATGTATCTATCAAACACCTGAATTTTAAAACAACATTTTTAAATATTTGATACAGGTTTATTATGGGTTCCTATGTAGCTATGTACGTGAACTAAATCATAGAAACAACATATAGTTTGAGATATCATATTAAAATAATGCGTACATAGTCTGTGAAATAATTTTATTGATCAGTACACTGTCAAATAAAATTCATTTTATGGAGGTATTAAAAAAACTGTTCATTGTTAAAAAAAAAGGTTGCTTATTCGCTCAATCGACGCACACTTTTAAAATTACTTTGGGTACATGCTGCATACCTACCTACTGAGTTTCATATAAATCCGATAAATGTAGACCTTTTTTAGCTACCTGTCTGAGATAGCAGACCCGATTACTTCGATTACTTATAACAAGGGATCAGATGGTCGAAGACTTGGGAAACATGATATTAATGTCGAAATACAGGATTTGTATGCATAATATATATTTATTATTTATATTCACACGACGAAGTCGTTGTATATAGATTTTTGACTTATTAGACATAAATGCACACCACAGTTTCACACAGTATTTCGTAATTGAGATTTTATACTTATCCTAAAATATAATAATAAAATTTTTAAATGCTTTTTGAAAATTTATTTTCTTATATTGCGGGTATTAGAATATATAAAACTGAAATGCATTTCAATGTCATAGAAAGTATATTGACAATAACTATAGCTTCAACAATGGAATATTTGAATTAATAATTCAAAATATTTCTATGAACGTGCTGAAATGAATTTATCATAAAATATACTTAAAAATATTAGACTAGTTGTAATACATACAATAACAGATACATGTATTGCACTTAAATCATCTATAATTGAAGAAAATTTATTAAAAATATTTAAGGAATTGGTCTTTAATTTTTCATAAATTAATTAAATATTCTTGATCAATGATTGAATATTTTCTGACCTAAATATTGATATGCTTATATTTAGTTTTTTTTTTTTTTAATATTATTTTAACTATGTAGCCATGTAGGTATCTGTAATATTTTCTTTTTAGTTGATGGGTAGAATTTATTGGTTGTGTATTTTATAAGATTTATGTTATCAATGGATTTGTATGGGTTTGTAACTTTGAATATAATGATTTGTAGTGTTTGATAGGCTAACTAGTTGACTGATTCAATTTTTAGGTCATTGTGCTTTGTGTAGTAAGGGGTTTGGTATATATCAGGGTGAGGAATTTATCATACAGAGAGTGATCTGTTGGAAAACTCATACACAGTACAAATTTGGTATGGTTTTAAACAGCCCAAAATTTTGATCGAATTTGTCCAGATATGCCTTAGAAGAAATCTTTGTATAATTAGCTAATTACGGACTTTATATAATTAAGCGTAGGTAGTAAATGTAACGTGATAATTAGAGTTTTTATTTTTAATTTCAAGTGTGTACCCCAAGTCAATATTTATCAAGTGTAAAGCCGAGGTTTTGACAACGGTAAAAGTTGGGGTTGAAGTTCCTTTTAATCGATAGACTTTTTTGGGTTTATTTTGATGATTTAAAATGTCGATGAAATATAAATGGGTTTGTTGTAAGTTGGGCATTTCTCCTGGATCGTTACCGGTATAAACTGTAAAGTATTGCTGTATCATTTTACAATTTATATTAATTTTATGCGTTATACGCATAGGTAATATTATTTATTCTGTTAGGGTAAAAAACATATTACCGACATAATGAATTCTGATACCAGTTTTAACAGTATCATTCAGCAAAATTAATTGAAGTTTTAAATCTGCAATAAAACTCTACTGATACACCACTGGCTACAGTTATAACATTTCCCATTGGTCAGTTTTTAAATAACAATAGTGACAGTCTTTCCAGGTTTATTCATTTTGACTATCAAAACATTTTGTTGATGCTATTCTTAGGTGGAAAATGCATGTAATATTTTATTGTGGCCCCGTGTACATCGCCCTGATTATCTTCGTTCAATATATCGAAGTGCAGTTTTTTCAACAGCTGCATGCCATTAAATTGGAATTCTCTTAAAGATAATTATTGAAAAACAGCACTTAAATATATTATGTGCCAGGGTATACTTAGATTAATACAATAATACGGGACTTTTGGGAAAATACTCTATATTATATTATTTGCAGTTTTTTCACAGGGAATTGTAAATTATTTAATTTTTAGTTTTAATTTACTTGAAAAATGTAGGTTATAATTTATCTGATCTTGAAAATACACAATTATACCATAAACACGATATAGGAATACTATGTATATTTATAGGTAATAGAATAGGTAGTCAGTTTTACGGGAAACTGTTGATGAGAATAAATTATATACGTATATGCATTATGCTCATATTATCCAGAGAGCAATATACAAATTTAATTTTAATTCTTACCCAGTTTTTACTAACATATTTGATTTCTATACTCTTGTATAGGAACTGATATCTAATTGTTATACTAGTATAACAACTATTAAGTGCGTATGTCAATAATTCTACGAACAAACCATCTGTATGTCTGTCGGCCAATTTATTGTTTGCACTATTGCACTGCCACGGCCGGTGTCGTACGCCGGCGACGAAAAACGCACGACCACCGATCCCGTTTATTCACGTGAATGAACCCAAACTCTGCAAATACGCGTCGGTAATCTAATTTCTGAAACTTTATTTTATAAAACAAATATACGTATATATACATTTATGATGTATATGCAATAAAATGCGCACGCTCGTGACGGTCAGCCGACCGTATAATCACCGGAATGATCGTTCCGAGCGTCGGTAAAGTGAATTCCGACAAAAATGGTTTTAGCGTAAAGTTTTGTACGTATGAAAGAATGAGGTAGCAACGAGGTGAAAAAAGCTCGTAATCGGTTGTCCACACTTTCCTTACATTTGTCACGATAACGAAATAGTATAATGAAATATATTTTTAAAAATGTTGTTTGTGATATATTTTCATAAACGGCATCTGTTTTTGAGGCCCGTGATTGATATATATATTATATTTATATAGAATTTACTATACTATAATATACTATACGATTGTTGAATACAACGAATGTAATCAAATTATAACATAAGAACACATTATGGATAAAGCTGGGCTGATTGTATTTCATTAAAACTAACAAAATAGGAAAAATATAATATAAAATGGATGATGTAACAAGTGAGGAATTTCAATCATTAATTAAAAATGAGATAACACAAAAATGTTCTTGAAAACAAAACTACATGTTTGTTAATTTGTTTGAATCCTCGTAAGCCATATATATTTTTTATAAATATTCGTATACATAATATTACTGGAAAGTGAATAGGATAAAATTCATCTGTACGATTAGTATACGTAGTTTATTCAAATACTATATGTTTAAGTACAGGTCACTACCGATATGAAATGTCCTCATAAAATAATTATAGCCTACAACGCGCGAGTTAGACAGAAAATATGTGCAACGGCCTAAACGAATCGCAAAAACGATTAGGGTGGTTTAAAAAAAAAAAATAGAATTTTTTCGTATATACGTTTACTGCGCCTAGCACAGAGTCATATACGGACATATAAATATTTTCTTTTATTAACGACGTTAGGTCCGACTTACGGGGCGGCATTTACTGCCCCTCGCAGTCTCATCTCTATCACGCCATATCGGATATCCTAGTGGCTGATTTCCCAGCGACCATACGACACTGTAGACTCGTTATTTGTTCTGACGGCGTACAATATAAACGGTTTCCACTTATATCGTATATACTTATATATTATATATATATATATATATATATATACGTATAATATGCACACACAGCGCATGGGTCTTCCCGTACAACGGCGGGGTATACTCTGTGCGAGAAGCAGTATATATCACTTGCTCAGGGTCGTCGTTGTCGCCATATATTATAAATATTAATATGCAAATCTCGAGCTAGGAGGATTTCGTTTAATATCCCGCCGACGTGTTGTGGTCGTTGACGAGTATTTACACGCACGTATCGTGTGAATTAAATGTGTATAGCGGGGTTGTATAAGGTGCACGTAAGGTATAGAGTATAATAATGCATCAATATTTTGTTAGCTGCACTCTTGCAATGCCACTCTGTTCGGTTTATCCAAAATTTAAACTGTCATGAATATAATAGGTCTATACGGATCGACATTTTGACCTAATACATTGAACACCTCAAAACAATATTCTGCCTAGTAATAATACGAGTAGCTACTTTTATATGCAATTAACAATCTATATTGTCGTTTTAAATACCTACATAAAAAGTTAAATAAATAATAATGATAAAAAAATGTATCATATTCATGTAATGACTTCAATTTATGTACCTAAATAAAATATGTTAAAAACACATAATATCTACCATTAACTGAGAAATTATTGTTTAGCTACAAAATTATCACCCTGTACTATATTAATTCGATCATATATTACATAGACGTACCTGCACCAGTCATGTATTTATAATATATTTAGGTAAACACCGTGTGCCGGTTGCCTCGTCGAGTGTTGAATAGATCGTTTGTTCGCCCCTCCTTCTTCAAGCAGTGTAATGTGCCTACTAAGATTTATATATATATATAGGTACCTATTATTGTCCTATTGTATATATATGTAAGTTGTAGTCATGGCTGCACTATAATCTATATACATAGTGGTTATAATGGCCGTGGTTGCCACCAAATCGGGTGACAAAACTAATATATTTAATGACGACAGTAATTGTTGGAGTGGGCGAAATGTACATAGGTCGAACCTATACGAGTATAAACGAAAAAACTTGCACGACCAGACAGCATTGGTTGCGACGGCGACACCGTTAATGTAGTCGGTAGTATAGTATAAAATATAATATATTACCTATGTGTGTTGTACGCGCCAAAACTCGAAACTCGAAACTTTTCCACTTCTGCAGCTCGTAAATGTCTGCAGTCATCGTTGGACTTTGCGAGCATAAATCATCGTACTCTATAGAAATGTATATATATATATATATATATTAAACACCACACGCACGTGTGATCTACTGCCACCACCACCGCTGCTGTTTTGATTCATAAAAGAGATTTCTTACGTCTTGTATTATATTTGCATCGATAAACTTTCAACGGTAAATGTCGTACCTATGTGCCAACCCGTGTGTTTCTGACTTGTTAGAAAAATAAATAGAGATAATACATTTATTTAACAATACTATTGTATAATATTATACCTATCTTGATAAATGTGTTTCTATAAAGTCTAAACGCCTGTGGTATTAAATAATGATACACGATTTTGTACAAAAATCATATATTTCTTGTACAAAATCGTGTATTCTTAAAATCCGTTAAAAATTATCGTAAATGTAAATTTGTTTGGTAATGTATACCTAACACACTAACACATACATATAGCTGTAACGTGCGTATAATTTGTAACCATTTTTTAGTAAATAGTATATATTATATAGTAATAATTAGTCATATAAATATTAAATTCAAATAATAAAACGTTTGATACAAATCGTAAAGAAAATACTTTTTATGTTATTATATAACTCAGCTATTATTGTATAATTTAACTAAATAAAATGATTCCGAATAATTATTTTACGTTCTAAAATACATGTTATTTACGTGGTTAGGTTATTAAATTGACTTAACCATAGTTATTTTATTTAATTTAGTATAATGAAGAAGCACATCTTAATTGTGTTAATTACTACAGACAGATCCGTATTAATACTAGCGCTTTCAAATCACTCACAAGTTACACCAATCAATTTTCAGATAACTACCAATTCTAATCATTAATTTAATTACATATTTGTCATATTTCTGAAATTTTCTAATATACGTTTTTAAAACCATTGGTATTAAATACACTAATAATTAAATAATAATAAAAAAAAAAAACAAAGAAAAATACAATCAAAATAAAGAAAGTAAGTTCTTATTAAAATGCAACGATTAATATAATAAATATATTTTTAACGCAAAGTTTACATAGGTAACGTCATCATAATAAATTTTTAATGTTTTAAAAACCATATAATTATAATTGCTCAAAAATATTAAATCTATATTTTTCAATAATTCACTTCGCTACAACTATAAAATAATAAAAATAAATAACAGTTCAAAGTTTAAACTTTGCAGTTTTATTATTAAAATATAAATCAAATATTACCAAAACAGAGTTTGTCAAAAAGGGTGTATATTTCAATATTTTATCTGATTTTGCAATTTTCTCAAAAATAACTAATTTATAAAATATCATCAGTGTCCTATTTATCATATATAAAGAGGAGCTGTATGGAACTTTTGGAACATTTTCTCTACCTAAAAACCAATATATTTTTCGCTTCATTCAGAATCTAATATAAACTTCCTTCGTTCGTTCAAAATCTGATAGGGGTATAAACAAATTTTATGTATAGGTATATTATATAACCAAAAAGTGGACGAGAATGTGATAGTGAAATAGGTAGATTACTGTCATATTCATATTTCGTAAAAATATGGGTTAATGTCAAATATGAACAATTTTTATTCAAATGTGGAAAAGATCATAAAAATAAATTATAATGTAAAATGTGATCGTTATTATGAGTTAGCTCATAGTATAGGTAATCACTAATCATTAACCGTATATAGATAATACATATGTTCAGTGTATTTGATCGATATTTTAAGTTTTGCTAAAATGTCAACAATTATGATTTATATCGTATAGTACCTTCAATATATCATATTATTTTAATAATACTGAATCTTTTTTTTGGAAAGATTAGTAAGATACAAGACCATAAAAAGCGTTAGACAACTTTTGACCTTAATAAATAATATAATTTATTTTTTTCATTAGGTAGGTACCCAACAGAACATATAATCACTTATCACATTTTATTGTATTGATTAGTTATGTTTACCTTTTATGTTTTTTTTTTACATTCTATGTATAGCTATTGTGTAAAATATTTTCAAATCTCTATTATTTAAAATTCACGTTCCGTATTAAATATTATTGTATATTTGTAAACTTATTACATAACTATACAGTATTCATAATACGTACATGATTTTCTATCTATATATCGCGGCCCAATAAATATTTTCTAAAGTGTTTTACGAAATCTAATTAACTAGTAGTTAGAAGTGACTGGTTCAAACATATATTTATTGAATTTAATTTGAATTAAACATTATTTATTTCACAAAACTTATTGATATAAACTTAGCTAAAATATACAATAGTTGCAAACATTAAAATCGGTTAAGTATTTTTCAAATATTTTTCACACATCTAATAACCTAATACTCCAGCTTCGGCGATTCAATAAAATTAAAATATACTACACATTTCTAGGGTCACAAAACGATACCTTTTTGACCCTATTTTTTTTTTAAGGCATATAAACATGATCCTTCGTGAGTCCCAGTATAACGATCTATAGTAATAAGCATACACAATAATTATAATTACTTAAATAATTATCTCTATTTTATTTTGAAAAAGTTTTTCTAATTATACAATATTGTGGAACAAATGAATTATGATATTATGTCTCGTGATGTATAGCTAAGTAAAATAATTACTCGTACAACGATAGTTGGATAAATATAGAGAATTTAGTTTTATATCTGTGACTGAAGTGCTACAGTAATACTATATATACACCCGGTATATTTTTAATTCTATCGTTCAACCAGTCATATATGTTTAAAAATTAGTACTTAAATAAGTAAATTTGAAAATATGATTGACGATTTCTTAATTGAATATATTTCGTTTCACAAAGTAAATAAGTGGTATTAACCAATCGAATAGCGTTTAATCAAATCCCATATTAAATAAAGTAACATTATAAAACATTATGTTTCAATAAATAACTACTTAATAGTACTGAAAGCATGTTTTACACTGCTGATACACTCATGTTCTTTAATCAATTACGCTCAGTACTAGAAGATTAAAATTGATAAAATGAAAATGAAAACAATAGTTTTGATTATTTGTAGTTTATTTTTATTTACATATTTTTAACTTATTTAAACTTAATTACTGAATTTGTACATTTTTAGGGTTTTAATTACATATAAATTCATTTCCTATTTATAAACATGAGATTGTCATGCCAAACTTTTTTATAATACATTCAAAAATTATTAAGTTATACATTTTGGCCAATATTCAATTCTATAAACAATATTTTATTCCCCACAAAATGTTATAAAAAAAAATGATTTATGAAATTAAAAAAAATAATATTTATTATATCTATGTTTTTGTTATATCGACAGTTAATGACTAGATTTTGTCTGAAAATGTTTTATAGATATTTTAATAACATTTTTAATTAAAATGATATTCAAAAGAAAATATGAATATATATACCTTGACACTACCTACGAGTTGTATTTTTGACAATTTGTTATTATTTTCGTTGTAAAATACACGATAATTCTAAAATTATAATAAAATATTTTAAATATGTATTTACATACTAAAACATCAGAATATTACAACTTTATATTATATCTTAAAATAACATAAAACTTAAATAAAATAACGCTTATTGAACCTAATATATATATATATATTAATAAAACTATATAATATGATATTATACTGTAGTTTTACCCTAAACCTTTAACTTGATTGCATAGCTAAACATCACGAATTCCTGGAAAACTTAATAAAGTATTTATATTGTATATTTTACTCCTCAAATTTTCATTAAAAAATTTTAATGAATCTTAATGTATGAGTTCCCATTATCTATTATATTGTATACTTTGTTCATTGCGCAATTAATTATATACATATAATTACTGTTTTTCTGTTTTGAAAGATTAAGAAAAATGAACGACCTATGTACAAGTGAGTATAAGCATAGATACCAACCAATGGGTTCAACATATATAATATATATACTCAGTTATATGCATTTATTTCAATAAATATGTTTATGGCAGTATGTCGTACGAATGATTTTAATGGCTTTTAATTTTTTTCTTTAATTTTATCTTGTTTATTTTGTAATCTGTGATCATTATAATATGCTGCAAAGTTTCTCATTATTTGATAAAGAGTATGTATTCTTGTATATTTAACTAAATAATCACAGATGACATTATCATATCACAATCTTTTATATAGTTTATGCTCTCTATTTAGATCAACATTATATAATGCATTCGCCATTCAAGTTAAACTTATTCAATTAACATTAAACATATTTTTTTTATTATATTTAGATGAGTATTAAAATAATTGCTAAATTTAAAAACATTTTACCCATAGTTACAGTTTTCACTTTTTTAATAATACGATATCCGGGATAAATAAAATAAAAAAATAGTTAATAATAAGTATTTATTTTAAATTTCATTTAAAATGTTTTACTTTGTTACCTTATTTCGGTACTTATTTATTTAAAACAAATTCTGGATAAGTCATAACAATTTCAAAAATATTTTATTATTTTTTTTTTTAAATTAAATTTAGTTTATTTAATAGGAACTTGTATTTTCGTCTTTTTTAAATCTTAAAACGTGTTTTATTATAGCTATGGTTTAAAAAATGTCTAGAACATTAAATTAAGTGGTAGATTATGCTGGAGATTATAATTAGTAAAAGTAATGTCTAAAGAAAACTAAACATTAACTTATGAATGTCTACATCAAACCCATTGTTCGTCTGTCAGCTGGAATGGATGTGTCGTGTGTGCCAAAAAATTCTTCGACTAATCGTAAACAGCTGAAGACAGAATATTTTTTTATGTCTGGGTGTCATTGGTTGTCTGCTGCAGTATATCTTTGTTTGAAAAACTCATGTGACCAAATATTTCTATTTTAGACCATTATAAATGATTATTCTAAACAGAGTTTTAAAATACTATTATAAACTATAATAATGTCTTTATGGATCATATGAAATTATAAATATAATATGTATAATTAATATTTTAAAATAAAAATAATGTGAATTATAACCTTATAAGTTATATAGTGTATTATTTTAATATATATTTATACTTTATAGGTTCACAATAATGAATACGATGTGTATTTTATTTCCAGTGGTAATTTTTTTTTCGCCATTTGAGGTGTAAATGTTGATAAAATTGGAAATCTATACAAAAATAATGACTTTCCCCAATCGATTTATGTAATTTGGTACCTATTCATATAACTTGACAAAATATAAATCGTAACGATTTGTTAATTTTTATGTTTATGTTTTATGATACATTATTATTTTCTTTATACACAATAATAGTACTTACGAAACAAATAATTTTAGAAATACATGGGATAAATTTAAAATACTTATATCTATTCTAAAAACTTATTCACAGATATCTACATTACGTCAGTATTAGCTTATAATGTGATATTATGTCATATTTTGGGTAAAAATTAGTCTAGCTTATCAAATTAAAAAGAAATATATGAATTTTGAATATGATTTAACAAAATTATAATCATTAAAAATAGATGCTATTCCACTAGTTTCTTTTGGTCAGAGGCGTTTATTATACCAGATCTCTTAAATTGTTTTACCAATGACCGTAGAGGAAGAGAACACAGTTTTTTAAATTTATTATGTTTTTTTTTAAATATCATATTTTTTTATTTTTTTTATTTATTTTAAGATCATTAAACGTTTTAGTGAACTTATTTTGTCAAATATTAAATTATTAATCCATTTTATAATTATATTAACTATTTTAATTATCTATAATTTAATTTAAAGAACATGATAAAAAAAATAGTTATGGCGTATTGAATTTCGAATCTTAAATATTTTACTCAGATATTTAATTAAAATTAACAAGTTTTACATTTTTTTTCTTTTTGGTAATTTCAGAATTTCATATTTTGTAAGTACAGTGAGTTTAAAAAAAAGGTTATTTGGGGCTGTTATGAAAATGTAAATTAATCGCATCCCGGTTGAATATGCTGTTATATCAAAATACAGAGCAATTTCTCTTTATATTTAAATTAACATCGGTTGGTAGAGTATATTGTTGTGAAACGAAAATAAATTATCATAACCGTATATATTTCTACGATAACAATTTTCTGCAATAGAGGTTTCATTTTAAGCATTAATGTACCGTGGTATTCGCATCCGTTGAAATAGACTTTGCCTATTATTTAGATTTTAGAATACAAAAATGCGTAAAATTTTATAGTCAATCGATAAATTATAAGGGTGGATCAATTTCAACTTTTACAACTAAATAAAAAAAAAAAAAAATTGAAATACAATCTATGCGTGCTAGAATTCATAAATGATGACATTGTTATACCTACACGCAGAGCTTCTAGAAGTTTATACACTATGAACAATTGAAATATATATGATTAAGCTTAAAATCACTAAAATATGCATTACAACTTCTTGTGTTTTTTGTTTTAAATAATATTTTTAGTTTCAATATTAATTAGGCGATAAAAAAAAAAAAATACAAGATTATTAAATGTTGCATTTACAATTAGAATATTGCTGAAACATTAAGGAATTTTTACAGATTTTTAAAAAAATTTTGTATTTTGCAATTATACATACATATACAAAAATATATATATATATAAAAAAAAATAATTTTTAAAATCGTACTATTATACAATAATATTTTAGTTAATATCCCAACAGAACTATATGGTTATCTAACCGGAAAAAATAATGGCCAATAATCGTCTTTAATAATTCGTTTTTATTTAAGAAATACGTTTATATATTTGAACATACATTAAGTATATCAATTGTACCTATATATTATTGCTATTATACAATCTAAAAGAGTCTTAGTTATTCTACTGCCAAATACAATTTAAAATTTTAAAATGTGCAAATTATATAATATTATATGCAAAAATCTCAAAATGCATTGTTAAAGTATATTATTGAACTCATTAAAATGTGATTCAAAGTTGTTAGTTATCAATTTTTCGGACACCAAGTACAAATATGCAAATGCACGAAGTTCCGGGTCCTACTAATGCGTATACGCATTATATATACATTATATACATAATACGTGTATATTTAAATATAATAAATATATTTATTGTCGTAATCTATATATACTTACAACGTAAACTATATATTCAGTACTGACTGTATTGGTAGGTTGAAGCCTGTGCTTTGTAGGTAATTACCTATTATATTTACTGTATTTACTTACGTCGGCGAAATATGATGCTCGTTAGTCGAGTGCTGTATCCCGCAACAACACCTCATGCCAAAATAACTCGACAATGTTACGATGATAATATAATGATAATAATAATTACTATTATTATTGCTATTAAAATCCCGAATGTTTGTATATCAAACAAACTGGAAACCCGCGATAAGCCTCATTTCCGGGCGTACACGGAATAGTAAACATTTCAGTAAGTATGATATACATACATATACATACATACGTACTATACGACCGTAATGGTACAATTATTATTATATTATTAATCGGCCGCCACCCCATTGTCGCCTATACATTATATTTAATACGTGCTTTGTACGGTCACAATTAACGCGTGACGTGTCAGACAAATACAAAACGTTTAGTGCACGGTACATGGCTCTTATAAGACTGACGTTATAATATATTGTAATAGGTGCACCTACATACATCATGTCGGTAGGTACACTTAAAATACCATGAAATCCGCTCCGGCCAAATACACAGTACACATTAAAACTTAATACGGCCCATGAATGCGCGTGCGTGTATGTGTGATGAATCTGCAAACGTATTGCGAGTACGTACACCTCTACACTCTTCCAAGTGCGACCGTGGTATAAACGTATTAACTGTAACCGTGGTGTAATGAAAGCCGTGACCACCACCACAAGCGTACGATATTATTTTGCGCGCACACGTTCCAACAGTATTTCTCATCCAGTCGTGACTTCTTGCTAAATTCAAGTTTTTAGATTTTTTTCCATAGTAGTACAATAAAATGTAAACAAAAACCATCATTACAACTCTTTGTTTTCATCTATACCGATGTATATAAATTCAGTGAGGTTCTCATCAAATTTTTTGAGGGTATACTCAGCACAATTTTAATAATTTCAATTGAAAACTTTAGGGTGTTCAAAAAAACATGTCCAAATACCATTACATTATAATATGAAGTAATTTATAAAAACATGTTTGGTCTTTTCAGTTCAATATCAACACAATAACATTTGGTAGGTATGCATTTTTATGATTATTATTGGTATAAACCAATTAATTACAATATATTATGTTATCGTCGATTCTATTTGACGAAAAATAAAAAACATATTTCGCTAGTGGAAAATAATTTCTGTACCTTAAAAATATATTTTATTTGGTGTTCAATAAGGAATTAAATCACTCACTAGTCACTACACAAATAACAACTATTTTTTTCTCAAATTCATTGAAAGTATACACGGTATACCCATGATTTTATGAAAACATCTAGAGAATAAACGGAGTACTCTATAGGAACATCACTGTATATTTTATACTGATTGATTCACCAAGCATGCTCAGCTACATTTTTGCTTCTAACAATCCGTTTATTATAATTTTAATACTTTATAGTTTCATATGCTAGACTGCTGGAGCGATATTATGAAGAGTGTTTAATATTTAAACATTTTTTAATCGGATATTTATAAATTCAATATACTGAAAACCGAGAATTATATTTTATTTTAAATGTATGGGTACAGATACAGATAGGTTTTTATAATACGAAATGTGATATTTTTCTTTGAATAATGGCTAATGGCTAAAAGCATAATACCACTCACAAAAACCTCTGTATAAATGTAACTTAGAGGAACGGTTGTATACATTATTATATTATAATATATAGGTACATATAAGGCATATATAAGTATATGCGTGTAGCGTAGTTTCTGTGTGTTCTATAAAAATATGTGTGTAAAAAACGATCTTACTGAGACTGATTGATAAATAGATGAAAATATTGAACGCAATAAATTGGTTTATACGAGGGAAAAAAGTTTAATTTTAATTTCGGTGACGTCGTTAATCCCAAAAAACTATCACGTATACAATCCTTGACGCACGTTTATGTTTGAAATTACGATCGTTTTGGCAAGTGTTTAGGCTCGTTTTGTACAACATAATGTCATATATTATGCGTAATATAATGTCATATAGTATAGTATAATAAAAAACATTTTTTAATGTAACAAACGACGTTTTGAGTGCAAACGTTTTGGATGAAATAATTTTTATTAGTGTCCGAAATTGAGTGGCGTAAAAATTCGCGTACGTAACGATCAAACGAATAAAATATTACCTACGCGTAATAGTATGTGAGTGCGTTATTATTAATTTTTTTTTTTTTTTGTGCTAAAGCTAAATTATAGTATAATAATACTTATATAATATTGTGTTTTACTACGAACGCGCGTATAGCATGTGATTTAACGCGCGTGAGTAACTTCCTCCGCCACCTTAACAACCAACACCACCTCCACAGCTCCGCATTTGTATGTATCGCCGGGTGGTGGTACAGAGGACGTGGCGCGTTTCCCCAGAGCATATTGGGCGGTGGTCCGTGTAATTGTTTCCTAATAATAGCGCCCGCGTTTCGGTTTTAATGTCCGAACGAGCGCATGTAGAATGTGACCGCAGCGAGTATTAATTTCCACATGATTAACGACCTTTGCGTGGCGGTCCACCGCTGACCACCCCGCCTGGTTTTCCTCGTTGCCAGCTCCGGTAACCATTCCAAAATGAATAGCCATATCTCATCCGCGCCGATCGCGCAAAAGCTTTGCCGCCGACAGGTCAGACAGACGCGCGCGTGTTCCGGTCGGACGAACCGAGCGCACACCCACACTTACACTGACACACACGCGTAAACTAACACGTTCAAAGGAGATTGTAGTTTCTGCGGAGCTTAAGCGCGGTGTGGCAAGAGAGCAAAAAACAAAATTTTTTTTCTTATGATTCATTAGGTTCGTATCAAGGAATAACCCCCTCACCCTCCTTTTTGATCCAATCATGTCGTTATAAACGTTGGGCGCATGTTATTAATAAAATAATATTACCGTAAATGTATAATACCTAGCCATATTCACACCCGCAGAATTTTTCGAGATTCAAAGAGACGTGCCCCGGAAGAGCTAAATTATTATTATATTTTACCATCGTATTATAACGTTATTATATAATATAGATACCTATCTATTATATATAAACATATTAATATTGTAATATATTGTAACATAAAAACTATAAACGATTAGGATGAGGAATGTTCTGAACCAAGTTGTTAATCGTCGGATTATACTAATGAAATGGGCGATTATACAATAGGCGATAAACCCTTCCGAAAGCAAACTCTTATACAGCTTAAGTAATTTAATGATTTTATTGGAAAATTATAAAAAAAAAAAGAAAATTGAAAATTTTAAAAAAACTCTAAATTGTATTGTATGCTTTAAATTTTTTCCAAATTAACTTGTCCTTATTAATACATGAACATTAATATTAATTTTTTAATGTTGTATTTATATTAAATTAAATAATATACAATGTTTATAATTGATTGTAGATAAGGTAAAAAAACACTACGTCCTCCAAACACTACATAACATTGTTATTCAATTGTATGATAGAGCAGAGGTGCAGTTGATATATCAGAGAGTTCACAAGTATATCTTTTAAAAAAATTCAAACTGATCTGGGTTCGGGAGAGTTAAATTGCCGAATCCTAGATTATAAAACGTGAAAATTATGAATATTTTAGAAATTTTATATTCACCAATTAAAATTATTTGTTATAAAAACCTGATAATGGCTAATTTAAAAATTCTAAATAAAATATTAATTATTGAGACTTATTTTCAACAAAAAATTTGTCGCTGCCTTTTTTTATCTGATTGTTTATATTATGTAAATTTTTTGAACGCCGTATTAAAATTTGCATCGGTTGATTAAAATTACAAAAAAATAAAAAACAATTAATTCAATATTTTACCAGTATATAGATAATATAATATAGTATAATACGTAATGACGGTAATAATATTTATAATGATTTTAGCGGGGACCACACTAAAACCATGGGAGAGAAATCTAAAGGTTTGAATTCTATCTTGCTATAAACAGTTGTATATTTATAAATAAATAAATAAGTAATAACACATATAATTTTAATCGCATATTAAAATATCAAAACATAATATTAATTTATTAAAATGTACACGTATATTTATTATAGTAATTAATACTTATATAATATTATATTGTGATGTATATATTAATATGTATTAAAAAATTGCAATTATTGTAAAATTAACTTTAAACAAATATGAACATTAAAAAAAAGCTACAACGTATGGAGAGGGAAGATTTATTCGGCACTCCTTGAAGAAGTTCTTAGTTTTTAAATGCATCCTTAGTACTGTTTAAAATTTTTATCAAATAATTTATGAAAAAAACTGCCGGTGATAATGAATTCTGATTGCTCAATTTTCTACACCTATGATACTTAGATAGTATACAACTTTATAAATGGAGTGCGGTAAAAATCGATCCGTATAGAGTCTATACTATAGACCGAACTACCGAAGAATATACTTGTATATATAATGTGTCTGTGTGTGTGTGTGCGCGCGCTCTCGTCCCTCGAGTATTTACTAATTTAAAGTGGTCGCCGCGGTGTAATGGAGGGTTTACGTTTCAAGAACTTGTACAGCTTTAAAATGTCGAGTAGGACAATAAATATAGAAACTATAATTAATACACGTAACATCGTAATAGGCTGTTGTATCAATATAATATATTATTATTCTGTAAATAATTACTATTTACTATTATATACCAACTGGCTACTATCGCGAAAAACTCAAAATAGAAAACATCGTAATAAAAAACACATTTAAGATTCAAAGTATATTCATTAATATAAAGTGTGATTTTTGTTGTTAAATTTTAGATATTTTAATAAACTTACTACTTTTATTCCCGATTTGATTTAGAGAATAATAATAATAATAATAATAAAACAACACCAACACGCAGCATAACAAATTTAAACTTAATCTTTGGAAGAAACTTGGCGTGAACTTATTTTACACCATTGTAATTATTTTCAAGGCTTTGATTAATATAATAATATCGTGTTGGAAGTATATTCCTATTGTTTTTTCTCCACTGTAGACTAACCCGTTTTACCCACATACTTATAATTCATAAAATTGTAGCTTGCAGATAATACACTTATCTCTAATCTCTATATAAATATATATTTGCAGCATCGACCTCTTCTTTTCTAGAAATATGTCAGATATATATGCGCCCGATATACGTGTACGGCGTTTTAATATATTTAATTATCGGTTATTGTTAATTAATTCCACTTGGTATTTATGTAGAGAATCAACTTTCAACATAAAGTTTTGTATAAACGAAATGCAAATCACGGCGCTTTTCTGCAAACTCAAATTATTCAAAAACCGTCGCATTTTTAGCTCAGTTGTGGATAATTCTGTTAGAACAAAGTTAATCATCCGTGCGAACACCAGAACGCACTCAAAGATAATTTATTTTTCAATTAAGTACAATATTCATTCAATCGTTTTTAATTTTTTTTCTTGATTATTTTAAGAAATTCATTATATACAACTGCTTTTTTAAAACTATAACTTACTTTAACCGTTTTAAATCAACTCAGACCACTCAGCTTATGTAAATTGTATGCATATACTATACAGGGTGATTTACCATTTTACCAAATAAGCTCACCCTCATTTTTATTTTAATAATGTTAAATTATAATACCATTTAAGTAGTATATTGTGGTGATATAATCGTCTATTTTTAATGAAAACCAAAACCCTTTTAATCTATATTGTCAAGTAGGTAGATGATTTTTTGAATAACTTAATGTATCAGAAATTCAATTTGAATAAGTAGTTTATAAAAAAAATGTTAATTCATTAAAAAAAAAAAAAAAAATAGTATCACCAAATTAAACTTTTTAAATCGTACAACAAAAACTTAGAATTTAAATATATTAATTCTCAAAAGTAAATGAGAATGAGCATGCTTATGTTAACTTTGTGTATATAATATAATAAATATATCTTAATTTTGGCATACTCGTAATAACAATCGTCTACTATTGATAAGTGTGCAGTATTTAAAATTTGATCAAAGAATTGTTGAAATATATTATCATTCCATTATTTCCATTGAATCTCATATTTCCACGTTCTTAGTATTATTGTAAGAAAAATATTTTTTTTAAAAGAAACACTTAATTTTTAAACTTTTTTTTTATAATTTAAGATATGTCAATGTCACGGGTTAAATAAGATAAGTTTAAAATATATCTATAGGCGTACAGTTTTGTTATATTCTATGTTTTAGTTTACTACATTTTTAACTTGTAAAAAAGTTTGCTTTTAATTTTTAATTTATAAATTTATAATGTATTTCACTTGTGCTCATATTATATATTTAATGAAATATAGTTAATTTAATAACGAGAAAAACTTTATGGGAAAAAAGTATAAATTGTTCTTGGAAACTTCAATTATCGATAAACCACTCGTTATTGTTTTCATTAATACTTGTGAGTTGTGACATTGTTGTTTCTTTAAATTTCAAGTTAATTGTTTCAAATTTGTTCACACTTTTTTTCCCAGTATTGCAAGAATAATTTGGAAAGGTGTTTTGTGTATTGAAAATGTATAGTGAAAGTTATTAACCCTACGTGACATTATCATTGTGTTATCGTTGTTAAACTATGTCAGATAATTTAAAAAGTTATTATATATTCTATAGAACATTTTTTTTTTTAGTTTTTATAAGTCAACATTGAAATTTTGAAATCGAAACTATTTTTCAATCATTATAGTTATATCTAATTTTGTATTTTGCAAATGTATATACAACTTTTTTAATTATAAATTTCAAACTGCATACTAGTATTAAAATGTAGAAACAATTTTATTTCAAATAAATTATAAACTATATTTATTATTTATATATTTAGTTCATAAATTCTTAGTAAGGGTCTACACTCTAAATAAATAGTTTAAAAATATATCTGTACTTTGTACACTGAACTAATAAAAAAATTAAATGATTATACAGTTTAATATAATATAATTTAATATTTTATCAGTATAGAGTACAGTGTACTGTGTACACAGGATATTATTTCGAATGGGGTACTTTTAACAAAAACTGGCCACAAAAAAATAAAAATTTAAGAATATCTTGTTATCAAGTATCAATATTAAGCTGTTTGAAATGTCATGTTAAGCAAGAGGTAAACCACATCAATTACCTTTTATACTACATAGCAATGCATATTTTAGAATTATGTAGAATCAAATCATTTTATATTTTCATTTATATTAATGATATTTTTGTAAATCTAAAAACATGGTTAAAATTGATTACGATTAAATAAAATACTAAGTATAATGCTTAAAACCACATATTATCATAATATTAATGACAATAATTTTTTTTTTTTAATTATTTAATTACAGTCCCATACATTTGAACATTTATTTTATTTTTTCTTATGAAAATATTCAAATGGAAAAAAATCAATACAAAAAACATACCCACTCATTTTGTGCACTATGATAAGTTTTCATATCTTAAATGTAATATCATAATGTTTACTTTAATCGGAATGTTTTAATATTTATGTCTAAAAAAAAGTAAAATATTTGTATTTTATCACAGAAAAAATCAAGATAAATCCGTTAAAAAAGAGATGCATGTGTATTACCAAACGTAAAAATGAGTTTATCGTATATTTAAATATCGAAAAATACGGACAAGACGTATTTTTATTTTTAACAGCAATATATTATTTTCGTATCGGTTATTATAGCTGAGTTAATATATTAAAGTTGGTAATTCACGACAGTTTTGATTTTTTAATCTAGCAGTATACAAAATGTTGGAATATTGTATTCGCTCGTAGTTTGCCTATATGTCTTAAAATCTATAGGTAAAAAAAAAAAGTAACCAAGTCTTTTAGGCCGTAAATAATTTTTATTGACAGAATACTAAACAATATCCTCGTTATAACTGAACAGCTAACAGAAATTTTATCATTTTCTCACGGAGCTATTTTTAATTTTCGGAACGGTTGACATAATCAACACATCAATTCTTTACTTCACTTGAGTTACACTAACCCTCAATATGTATTGAATCAATGTTTTATCTACAGAGAGAGAATGCGATGAATTGCCGAATCCGGAACACGGCGTTGTGCAAATGACCGGAAGACTATTTAGTGACAAAGCTACTTACAGCTGCGAGATTGGATATCAATTGATTGGCAGAGACCACAGAACTTGCCACGCCACCGGCTCGTGGTCTGGCGTAGCGCCTTTCTGCAAACAAAGTGGTTAGTACCTCTACCTATATTTTATTTTATTTCATTATTCAATTTATGTACAAGGATCTTCAATTAACCATAAATGAACCATTTTATTTTGTCGTTTTTTTATTTGCTAAAATAAAACCACCTTAATAATATTAATTTTTAACGACCAACTGGAATATAATAAATAAACTCGTTAAAATCTCAATGTTGATATTTACTCATACATAAATAAAATATGATACATGAGGTGTTTGAGTTTCAACCAGCAGTATTGTTAAATAAACATATTAACTAAGAACCGTGTACGTCACTCAAATGACATTTATTATGAAGTATGTACCGTTGTGTATCAAATGTGTATTATTCGGTGTATTTATTAATTAGGCAGAAGGAAATAATAAATGAAATACATTGCAAATTTAAATAATTGAGACCACTTTAATTCAATATTTTTATATAAATCAATATTCATCGTTTAAATACTTTTAACTAAAATAATTTCATAAATCATTATATATAGGTGATTATTTTATTAAATAACAACACTCGTTATTTTACAAACATAATTTTTTTTTTAATGTTTTATTTTGACTAGAAATTATGCAAAAAAATATTTTCAAAAATATTAATAGATTTTAAAATAATATGTGTTGTTTAATAAAAAAATCACTCAGTATAGGTAATTAATATTTTTGATAATATTATTAGTCAAAAACTGTGCATTTGACATTTACATATCACTGCGGAATATACACACAAAAAATTTAAATGTGAGAATGTAGGTTACAAATTATTTCTATTGTTAAAGGAATTTTAATATACATTTAACTTCGCATATTTTTATTCATTTAAAGTTTTATGATTTATTTGGGAAATACTTAATGAAAATAATATTAATAATTTTACATAATATGAACCTTTCAAAAAAATGTTAAATTTAATAATTGTATATTTTAAAGCATGTTTAAGTAGATAGTTTTAAGTCATATAATACTCGAGCGCTGGTTATTAATATTTTTTTTATTATATTAAACATCATATTATATAATAGACGGAACATTTTTGTTCACACTTGAAAAAAATTCCTTGTCTCTTTATATTATTTTTCTATTTTTAACGAGACTAGTCAAGTAAGTCAAGTATTTTAACAAAAATATGTTCTATGTAACTATATTAACATAATACAAATTAGAGTCTAGTTGTTAAAAACACTTTTGACAATATATAACAATACAGAAAACAGATAAATCGATAAAGCTGTTTACGTGAATTAAATTACTTGTGTTGTTTGTATTTTACAGTGTTTTGCAAATCTCCTCGTGTAATCGAAAATGCAGGTAACAATGCTTTTCCGGATCAGCAAACATTCGACGTTGGATCTGAAGTTGAGTACCGATGTAAAGACGGATTTACGATGAGAGGTTTTGCCAGAGCTAAGTGTTTGGCAATGGACATATCAGCTTCGTGGTTTGGACCAGATATAACATGTGAACGTGAGTCTTAAACATTTACTCGTATTATAACTTTATTATAACTCTTTCACGCATTTTGGGTATATTTTCATTTACACTGTTAAGTATAAATCTAATAACATCTAGTTTTATGAATATATTAAAATATTATCAAAAACAGACTAGTTGTCACGCAATTTATTACAATTTTTCGAATTATTTTAATTTTGATATATTCATAGTTCATACATAACTTCTGAATAAATTTAAACCAAAATTATTCTTTTTAAGTTATTTACACTAATATCTTAAAACTTATTTTAAATAAAGCATTATAAAATTAATAAACTTTCTTCAGTTGTAGGGCTATGGATCTAAAAATCAAATTTTTGTAATTCTAGGAATAAATTTATTTTATATTTTATTTAGATATTTTTTTAATCAACGTTAAAAAATGTTGTTATTCGATTTTATATTATATTTATGTATACCTACTTATATAAAAAATTAAATTAAATGTTGAGTTCCATTTATCTAATAGCTTTTATAAATATTTATTTGAAGAAAAAAGTTAGTAATATTTAGTTACAAAAATTATTTGTAAATACATTTATCATCTATTAAGTGCTTAATTTAATATAATATAAAACGCCCAAGAAAATGTATTTTCTCCAGATGTTAAGATATGCATTTTTAGTCTTTTAAATTACTAAAAGTATGCATTGAAACAATTTCAATATTACAATTATTAAATAACAATAAATTAGTTTAAATATTATTTTTCTTCATCATACCAAATTCATTTTTTAGATAGGAAATTACGAACATTTCACCACATTTCCACTTTCTTTATTTTTTAATTTATGGTTAATCCGGTGTTGCACAAATTCACACTAATGACACACTTATGTTTGACCGAAAAAAATTTAAAAATTCAAAAAAGGGGGGCTAGTGAAATGTTCGTCAGAAAATTCACATTTTGACATTTTATTTTATATTTACAGCATTAATATTATAATATATTATATTATTATATTATAATATCGATATAGCAGTATCTCAATACACGACTCCGCTCACCTAAGCTTTAAATACTTGTAACTCATAAACTACTCTTATTACTTGTTATACTTTCAGCGAGGACCTGTGGTACTCCTGGTGTAATTCCTAACGGTTGGCATCAAGGCGACTGTTCAGACTTCGGTTGCCGCGTGTTCTACAAATGTTCGGACGGTTATGAACTAATTGGAAAATCGGAACGTCTCTGTCATTCTGACGGATATTGGGTACCAAAAGATTTACCCTCGTGTGTGCGTAAGTACTTCAATGCCGAGTTCGCGTGGTCGTTCTCTGCCGACCTGTGACGATTTCCAACGATAAACCGTTATGGTATTTTAATATCTTCTTAAACGTCTAATACGGCGCCTATAAAACGATGTACTCGTACTCAGTCTTGTAAAAGATACTTTTAAAAAGTATTCAAGTACAGATACAGATACTTTTTTACAAAAGTATTTAAAATACGTATTCGAATACTCGAAAAAAAAAGTATTTAAGTACAAATACAAATACTTTAAAAAAGTATTTACAGATACTTTCAAATACTTTTTTTTTTTAATATATGTTACCTTTTTACATTGGCCTAATGAACTTATAGATAAATTGAATTATTAATCAACTAAATTATTATTTTTATTTTAGCACTCTAGTTTTACTTAAATTAATTAGAATAAGAATAATTCAGCATTTTTTGGTCTTTAGTGTAATAGTGTATGTCTATCAAATGCAATATCAATCAACTATCTCTATGTTTTATTTATACATACCTAATTCGAGTAAAGGTATTTCCAATTTTATTAGGAAATCGACGGACTGTATACATGCAATTAAATGGATACACATTACCTAGTATAGGCCACTAAAAATATTACAATATACCTACCAAAACACATCATGAATGATCTATAAATAAAAATCTTGTACGACTTCAAATTTTTATTATTTTATTTAAATTTGGCAATTAAGTAAGACGAAAAAAGTATTTAAAAATAGTATTTGATTTTAAATACAGATACTTTCAAAAATGTATTCAAATACTATACCCAAGTACTTTTTTCAAATGTATTTAGAATACGTATTTGAGTACTTAAAAAGTATTTGAATACTTTTACTCAAATACTTTTACTCAAGTACTTTACAAGACTGCTCGTACTCTTGTCTTGATACTTAGTAACATTATTCAAGTCCACGTAAATCGTATTAAATTATTAAAAATATTAAAAAGTTTAACCTGATGTTTTTATCTAGTAAAATATCTAAATTCACAGCAGTAAAACAATAATTAGTTTTTTCACGCCTATTCTAATTATTCTCTAAATCTGGTGCAGCAACTCTAACTAAACGTATAATATACAATTTAATTTAAACGTAGCTAATAATAAAAATGTTATAGGTAGTACCGTTTATATAGCAATCTGCGTGTGTTAGCATAATATTAAAACTACTATAGTCTATAATATACACTATTCAGATACCTATCACAATAATATCAGTTACGGATCATGGAAGTATAACGTATAGGTATATATATGTATATTTATTGACCGGTAAATTTTTGACCATATACCTGCCTACCGAAGTGTTTCGCAAACATAACTTATGGGTGAATTTACGTTCAGTTACTGTTTGGCGTTGTTTTCGCGTGTGTTGTGGTTTCAGCGGTTGACTGCGGTCCTCCCGAAAGCCCGTACAACGGAAACGCGGTATTCACGTCTACATCCTACAATTCGGTAGTATCATACGAATGTAAATACGGGTACATACTATCCGGTGAGCCGACTAGGCGGTGCGGTGCAGATGGCAAGTGGTCAGGCACAACGCCAATATGTCAAGGTAAATGCAAAAATGAGAATTTAAAGGCGGGCTCAGAAAATAAATGCACAGTAAACGATTTAGTTTGGGAATTTAAATTTACGTTTCCAAAAATGAATCTTTATCGTCAAATATTTAATACCGTAGCATAATACTTATATAGATATCAAAAGGATAATTTAGATTTATAACTTTCCTTTGTGAAATAAAATTATATTTATTTTTAATACCTATCGAATTTTGAATATAAACAAAATTCAAGCACTCATTAAGGGATCGTTTTATTTCGTTGAAAGACATATTATATATATATGTTATATACCTAATATAACATAATACATTCAATTTGAAAATTGAAAACCAGACTATCGTTTAATATTAATTTTTAAATTTATGTTTTTCATAACATTATGGCTGTAGGTTAATGACGTGACGATTATTGTTCTTATGATTCGTTTTTAGATTTACCATCGTTGCTGATAATTATTACTTTTTAGTTATAAAACGGTTTGGTTTAAAAATTATAACATACTTATACATAACTATTTAAAAATATTATTATTTGTATCCAGATACTCAAAGAATTATATCGATAAGATCTTATAATATTACTCGTATATAGCGCAGAAGTGTTATTATTTATAAGCTATATGTATACTATTGAAATTCAGTAAACCCCAATAAATCGTGATTCACATTAATTTGGCTGTACACCCTTTTAGTTTTTTTTTTTTTATTCCACCCAAAACAATAAAAATGTAACGATAGAGATAGATTGCGGATCTCCGGGAGAGCTTCATAATGGTTGGCTAGAGAACACTGAAAGCGGCACTGGTCTAGGCGCAACGATTATTTACCGATGTCAAGACGGAATGCTTCTTGTAGGGAATTCTTCGACAGTGTGCCTTGCCGATGGACAGTGGCGTTATCCACCACCGCTGTGTCTAGGTGAGTTTACTTTAGCAGCTAACATGGTCGTTTAAAAATAATATATACTTATATCATAACGACTGCTACTGATTTGTGTAATTATCGTCAATAACACAGAAATGTATCATTTTTCGTAATAGCATTTCCCACTATGATTATATTAAAATAAACGTAATATTAAAATGGGTAAATTTGCGTTACAGCTCCATGTGTCGTACCGGTTATTCAACAAGGACACGTGAACATCACTCGATCAAATGATTCTACTCCTTATATACCAAAAACAACTGGTGGTCCCATTTTAGCGAAACACGGTGACAAACTGTCTGTAAAGTGCAACGCAAAATATGAGCCAGCTGTTGGAAACAACGATCTTGCTACATGCAATAATGGTACCTGGACTTACATTCCGAAATGCGAACCAGGCAAGGCATATTATAATATGTTTATTATTGTTTTCATTTTCTAAATACTTATATAGGTGAATAATAATTCTAAATTGATTTTAACAAGCATTTTTTTTGCATATTGTATATTTTTTTATTCAGAATATTTTGATATTAAAAATAAAAGTTAATTGGATTCATATAGGACAGCAGTTTCCAACCCATGGGCCGTGGACCATATAATATTAACATTCTAACGTATATCTTTAAAATAATATTATTTTATATTTTATTATATACCTAATAAATAATAATACTAGGTATAGGTGTGCTATTAGTCATTAGTGGGTCTCAAAGATTTTTTTTACAAAATTGGTGGTTTTACAAAACTAAAAAGGTTGGGAACCGCTGATTTAGGACCTTGCAACAATTTTATTTATCAATAAAATCGAATTGAAGGTATAAAATATAATTTTCAACTTCTCTCTTTAAATTTGTAAATTTTTAGGATAATTGTTATTGCTAAAAAATCTATTTAAAATGTATTAATTATTTATATGTTTTCGTAAATTAGGTAAGTAATTACCTGTATTTCGACTATGTATGTAGTGTTAACTGTTTAATAAACATTTTGTATACAATTTATAAGTTCTTACTTTATTGCATTAAATCTTGATTTATAGATTTCTGCAATATAATGTCTGATTCGTATCAGAATAATACATTATAAAATATTTTAATTTTTGTGATACTAAACAAGTTTAACTATTAAATGGTCCCGGACCACAATAATTACTGAGCTCATTAAAAGATTTGAATCAATTTTTTCAGCTCATTGCAAACGTTTACCACTGATTCCAAAAAACGGCATAGTTTTGGCACCACGAATGGGTCATGGTGCCAAGGCAAAGTTCTCATGTCGAGATGGCTACACACTGGTGGGGGACCGATACACAGAATGTCGATACGGAAATTGGTCCGGAGAAACTCCAAAATGCGACGAAGGTATTTAACATTTGGTTAATATATTACTGTCCATTAATTGTTGGCATTCGACAGTGAAATATTTTTTTTTCAGTTTATTGCACTTTCCCTGGTTATATAGATCACGGTAAAGTTTTATTAGTGGGAAGTATGGGTGTTTATGACTATAGACCATATGTTCGTAAGATAAAAAATAACAAGCAAATCTCGTTTGAATGTGATCGGGAATACGTAATCGAATCAGGACCTGTAGGTGCAACCTGTATCGGAGGGAAATGGAGTCCTGGATATCTACCTAAGTAAAATTATAATAATCATAATATTGTCTCGATCTTAGAAAAAAAAATTTAGAAACGTAATTGTTACACATAATTATTATTTAAAAATATATTTGTACTATTATTATTTTTAGGTGCGTACCGTCAATACATCCAAAACTCAGACTCAGTAGATCTATTAAGAATAGTACTGATAATAATACAAATGAGCTGATTACGGAAAAACCTGGTTTTTATCAAATTGCTAATTTAATAACCTCCATAAAAGCTTGGTGGAAAAGAAGTAAACGTGCGTTATCAGCACAAAATCAACAAGTTATGAAAGCCAAACAGACATCTAATAAAGATCAAACAGCTAAAAATCCTGGAGTAAATAGAGGATCTAGAGGTCGGGAATCCGGGGATTTATCATTCAAAGATTATGACAACGAAGATGGTAATTCTACAATAGATGGGGAAAAAACACCACACAAAGGTTCTAAAGGAAAAGGAAAACACGGAAAACGAAAAGGTAGGTTTTATATTTAATCGTATAGACAAAAAAATACATCGTTGTTATTATTTGGACCAAGATTTTAATGCATTTTTCAATTGTTTTGATTGTACAATGCTTTCTTAGTAAAAAATGTGATTCATAAAATCGATAATTTAATATTTAAACTGTTATTTATCACAAAAATTTTGTATAAAATTAACTTAAACAAAGTATTTAATTTTATAAAATTATTTCAAGAAATTTGTTTCAAATTATCAAATTTCAATATTATTGTGATACATTTTTATATTATCTACAGAGTGATTCTTTAATCATTTAACACTAATTATTTCAAAAAGTATTGACTTATTTAATTTTTTTTTTCAAAATTGTTAGTTTCATAGTTTTCTAAAACTATATGACATTTTTTCATATTTTTAACGTTAAAATATATAGAAAAAAATAGCCCTATGTTAATTAAGTACATTTTAAATATAAATTGCCATTTGAAAATCAAAAGTTGATAGTGATATTTAATAAAAGGGTGAAAAAAATAAAAAAATTTTACAGATTGAAAAAAGCATGAAACAAAATATTTTGAAAAAAAAATGATAAAAGGGTAATACCTGACGAAATAATGAGTATTTAATGATAAAATAATCATTTGTTTATACTGCAGTAAGATTCACCAACCAAAGACCATAGTTAATTCATTAATTGCTAAAATGTAATAAATACTACATCGTGTTCACATACCTCAGTACATGCCTCAGCTCTGTAATATTTTTAGTAGTGGAATACTATTAAAAATATATCGTTCAACAATTAAAATAAAATTTGTAATATGTATGAAATAGTTTATATATTATTTTTTTTCGATAATATATTTTATAGATACCTATAGAGTAGTTCTGGTGTTAAAAATAACTCGTAATTTTAATCATTTGTTTCAAAACTAAAATATATATTACCTATTGTAAAGATATATATATACTCGTATTATAAAAATACGTTTTTTATCAAATAAAAATAATCATTTATTTTTTTAATATTCACATTTTTTTAATGGAAATTTTTGGTTTTTTATAAAAGTATTGCTTAATATTTTTTATGACATTGATTTGGAGTGCTATATATTAATCATATTATACCGATTTATAGGTACAGTATACATACTTTTTTGTTTTTATTCACAGTTGGTCCTTGTGAACCTCTAACAAATAGCTCTAATATACATATTGAAATTGTGCGACCAGGAAGGCATTCAAATGTTACTCATTCACATGGAACCTTACTCAAAGTGTCGTGTGATCATGGATACCAACCTAACGTGGTAAATGGAACAGCCAAATGCTGGAGAACTCGGTGGAAGCCAGCAAAACCTGACTGCAAACTTAGTAAATTAAATTAACTTTTTCATAACATTTGTTTATAGTTTATAACTATTATAGCTATTTTAATACTTCATTTACAGAACCTTGCTTAATACCATATTCAGCTAATGGTTTTTACAGTAAAGTGGAACCCACGTATTTAAATGTAACCGAAAGTTCAGAATTCATGGATGGTGAAATCGTAACTATTACATGTTTTTCTGGATTTAACTTGAAAGGCCCTTCAAGAATGGAATGTAGAAAAGGGGACTGGGATATTGGAACTATTTCCGAGTGCACTCCTGGTAACATAATTATTTACTTTAATTAAATACAGAGTTATGCATAATGTTTTAGCTGTTTTAGGTATACACTATATTATTATAATACGATTTAGTTATAATAAGAAAAAGTGTATAATTTACAATTTAAAAATCGATTTGAATCATCATTAAACGTATGATTTTAGCTCCATGTGAGTTGCCGGCTATAACACATGGCCAATACTTACTTGGGTATAGAGCAGGCCTTACGATAGCCAATGGATCATTCGTTACCTTCCAATGCGATCCAGAGTTCATAAAAACTACATCAGTTTCTATTGAATGTGTATTAGGTAGATTAGTTCCCAAAGTTCCTTCTTGTAAAAGAGGTAATGAACAATTTATTAATAAATAATTAAAACATAATTTATTGTATAATATGTAAATAAAAAAAATCATTATAAATTTATTTCTAGATGGCGGATTATTCATTACTGGTGCGGATATTTTGAAAAAAAGCGAATTAGGCACCATTGATCTTTTGTCCGGACTTCGAGGATCTTGCGGACCCCCAGAATCGGTTCACGGATCAATGGTGTTTAGAAACGGAGAATTATTAAAAGACGCAGAAAAGAGGTAAGTACTATAAAATATATATAAGTGAAGTGACATGCTATATTTATTTTTAATTTATGATAAACTGTATTTCATTTTAGTTTTCCCGATGGGACAGAAGTAACATTTAATTGCATCGGGAACATAATAGATGAAAAGGTCACATGGCGAATAAGATGTGAAGACGGTAACTGGATTGGTCGATCATTAAATTGCAGTAAGTCGTTTAACATATTTAGACGTAAGAGTGTATGTATAATGTATATTGACGGTAAATTTCAGCGAAACCCGTCGAAACTATGAATTCTACTTTAGACAACACTACTTGTATGTTTCGTAACAGTGAGCCCAACGTAGTGACGTTTATAGGTGACACGATGATTACGAACGAGCTAACCGAGTTTAACGCAGGAACGGTTTTGGTAATTTTCTATATATTAATTACCATAATATAAAATGACGATAATAAATATTATTATAATTTACGTTATATCTTATATATCAGTATATCACCCGTATATGAGTATTATTTCGTGGTATGCTCGTTTTTAGGTATCTCGATGCTCAGACATTGGAAAATATGCAATGGAAGGATCTAACAGGCGAGTATGTTCGAATGGTGAATGGTCTGGACAACGTCCAGTTTGCTTTGGACTTAACCAAGAAAACGATTATGCACGTATGTTATACAAATATAATAATATGTATATTGTCTATACGAGCTTATTATTATATTTTAATTTGATATTCATTTCGCTTTTTTTATTATACACTTATTAAGATTTTTCTTTAATTAATAAATTCTGAATTCATTATTATTATTATTATTATTTTTTTATTAACAATATCTCGTGTTAAAAAATTAATTTTTAGTCTCAATGCTTCTGAAATTCATTTTAATAAGAAAAAAATTAAATCATAAAATTATCAACAATAATATACACCATAATATTATATTGTATATTTTAATATATACGCTTATAAATTATTTAAGTCTTACTTAATTTAATATTATCTATTAGAGTAATAAATATAAGAACAAATATTACAAAAAATTAAAACGTTTTCTGTAAAATATTAACATGTTATTGTATTTGTAAAATATAACAAGACTTGAAAGTCATCTATAATAATTTGTTTATATCATGTACCGTTTAAAGTGGAAAAACCTCCAACAATACTGTTTCGCCATCAGCTAGGACCAATAGCACAGAGTAACGAGGGACGACTAGTCGTTTACCCAGGAACTATATTGCACATGGAGTGTTTGTGGATCAAACGATTCGGAACTCCGAAATGGAACGTCAGTCATTCGTTCCGGTAACGTGCATGGTTTTACGTATTTTGATTTGAGTAGGTACATAATTTCATTACGTCCATGTCGGTGTTATAGAAAGTATCCCGAGGGATGGACCACTGACCCCGGCCGAGACCCGGATCTCGAATACCGGTTGAGTATTTATCACGCAAGCAGGGACGACTCCGGGTTATTTTCTTGCATTACCCCTACTAGACACACTCATTCTGTTGAAATAATCGTAAAAGGTTTGTATTTCAAGAAAAAACTATGTTTTAATTCACTTATCACTGAAATAATAATAATTACCTATGTAATAACAGCAATTATAATCACGTGTGTCTTACAAATATAATATAATATTATGTAATAAATGAATATAGCCGTGCATTGTCCTTCTATCCCGTCGAAACGAAGTTTGATCATTGGTTCACAAAACACAAAACTAAACTCTCGTGTAAAGTTTTCTTGTGCTAGAGGCAACAATCTGATCGGGACCTCTGAAATCGTCTGTTTGCCTTCGGGTAACTGGAGCGATCCAATCCCCGCATGTGAGAGTAAGTTTATCAATTACTATAAATGTTATATAACTGTATACGGTTAAAACTAAAAAAAAAACTTTTTGCACAAAATGAAATGTAATATACTATATGTAAATATATATATATTATAACATGTTAAAAAATATACGTAATATTTACATAGTAGATTGCCGGAAAATATTGTTATAACCTTATTGTCGTATTTTATTTTTATTTTTTTCGATAGTCATCGAGTGCGAAAAGATCGATAAACTAACTGACCCAAATTTACGAATAGCCACGCTCAGCCGTCAAGTAGGAGGAGAAATAATGTTTAGCTGCATGCAAGGATTCGGACTCGACGGGCCAACACATTCGACGTGCCTGCCAACCGGCGAATGGGAACAGCCGTTTCCTACATGTGCAGGTATATCATCAATTTGACACAATACGTTATTATGATTATTATTATTATTGCAAAACTAGGGGAGGCTATCGCGTTTTTGCGGGTACTCAGTGACTTCGAAAAACTGATCCCCTCCCCGCCATAACAACCACTCCCATCACCAACCATCCCGTTTTGATCTCGGGCCCTAAGTGTAATTGATATGTTGTAGCGGTCACTTGTCCCTGGCCAGGGGACCCGCCGCACGGTTACGCGGCCATCTCGCAAAACTCATACAGGCCTGGCGAACACGTGTCCATCAGCTGCGAACCGTACTACGTGTTGGACGGTCAGCCCAGGCTCGTTTGTGGGGACAACGGAGAGTGGTCAGCGCCAATGCCAATTTGTAAGTGGGACGGGTAGAGTGTGTTTGTATAGCGACTTCGAACGAATGCCGTCCATAGCATACTGGAGCGTCACGACGGATCTCCTGGCCAAAATATATCTAATTCCCGTCCGACAAATCCAGGGGTGGCCGACTCACGGATACGTCTTACTGAACAGCAAAAACAAACTTTATATGATAATAATAGTTAATACTCTGTTCATTTTAAAACATATATAAATAGTTGAAAGAGTGATAACTTTTAATTTTGTCATAAACTCATAAAACACGTAATATTTCAGAAAATAAAAGTTTACATTTTTTTAAACTTTAAGCACAAAGATATTGATAATCATATAAATATTTAAAATATTATCAATGTTCTTCAACATAAAAAAAATAATAACTAAAGTTGCCTTGTTATTTTCTAAGATACTAAATGGTTCGTGACAAAAGGATAACCAAATATAATATTAAATCTTCCCATAACGCTTTCACTGCTGACGACACGCATGCATGTTGTCAATTAATATCAGAACCATCGTTATATTTTATTTAATATTGAATAGATAACAATACATTTTTAATTTATATAAACCACGCTAAGATAAAAATAAGAAATATATTAACTTTATATTATAATAAAATACTTTATTTATGATTGATCATTATTATAAATATATTAGATTACATAAATTAAAAATATTATAACGTTTTATAATTTCAAATAGATTTAATTAAAAAGTGACCACAATTAGGTACATATATTATGTTAAATATTTATATTGAAGTATAAAAATACATTTAGCATAATTTTAAACTCAAAAATTAATCGTTTAAATTATTGTAAACATAAATACACTTAACCAGCGCCCAAAACGATTGCTGCACGCTTGCACATACCTATAAGATCAATTTGTTTTTGACTTTTTATTTTTTTTATCGCCATCCGATAACAGTATTGTTGTAAATAATTTATTAACGTGTATAATATACGCTTCGGTGGTTGCACGTTCGTTCGTTTTTAAAATAATGATTTCGAAGTCGCTCTCCACCCGACGCCCGAACTGACCGACTGTATTTTGCCTTGTGATTCGTGTTCGCAGGTGTTCAAGCCTGCCCGTACCCGGGCACAGTGATCCGAGGCCGGATGTCCACCGTCAAGTTTTACTACGCCATTGGTGACGTGATCACTTTCAGCTGTGACGAAAACTTAAAAATCAAAGGCGCTCCTGTGCTACGGTGCCTTAAACACGGAAAATGGTCAAATTCCATTCCGACTTGCGTATCCAGGAACGAAACTCAACGGACCTAAGTAGATTCGCGTCTTCGTCGCTTACACAATATACCTGGCGACATATAACGTTATATTATAAATTTCATACGACGATACGTGGAATAGTCACAATTATTCTTTGTATTATTGTTTATTATTATTATTTTTTTATTTTGGATCTCCTGAATATCGTTTGAATTGTAAAATATTTATCGACATCGTATTCCCAATTATACTATAATAGAAATAGTAAAATTCATATGACCTTTAGTAAATTCACTGAACGTCGATATGCGTTTCCAACAATGTGCGAGAATTTGAATGGACGATGAGAAAATTAGAAGTATTAGGTTATGTCAGAATACGGTAAACTAATCCAGCGAAGAAATACAATTTGAATCAATTGCGTTTACGATTTATTACTACACAGTTATTACTTAGGTCATAACCAACAGTTGGTGAAATTGAATGTCACGTGGTAGGTGGACACAGCCGTCCGTTTTCCACCTCGAGCAAGAGTTCGTATGTTCCGAAAATTCATTATTTGTTTATTAGTATATTCAGGCGAATCATGATTCATAGTTATGATATACTTGTCTTATACTAACATACTAACATGATTAAACATTTTTGTGAATTCTTTAGATTTTAAACATTTATCTATAATATCTACAAGTAGTTTAAAAAACTTGATTTACAACTAACGTAACAAAATATGTGTATAAATAAATGTGTCTGCCACATAGTACAAGTAGTACTTACCCATTTTGTTTGTATAGTATACATCGTTTCTCAAATATTTATAATACATATATATATATTATATTTATATAATATATTATTATTGACAATAATATATATTCGTATTTATTTTACCGTTTTCAATATAGAAACGGCAGTGATATGATTTTAGAATCAAATGTAAACAAACAAAAATATATTATAAAAAATAGAATAATAACTTCTAACCCGTAATATTAGTAATAGAATTTTTTTTTTTACTATACTCTCTTATAGCATTTATATTATTATATTATATACGTGCTGCATATTATAGTGTAAACTCTCTAGTAATTAAATCTAATATTATTCATTTATTTATACATTTCATAATCTCTTATATATCATTAAATTATATTATAGGTTAACCTTGTTGTATTAATAGAATATATTATAATATATATATTATGTATACCACATTATTGCATATTGTATTCAAAATACCAATAAAGTTAAACAACATACATTCAACTGTTGTTCAGTATTAAACAACCTACGGCGGCTACGGGTAGAAAGGATTTTCGTTTATTATTGCAGTACGACTCGTTCTGCTAATATTTACTATATTTAGGCGACGTGGAACAGTGGGAGTGATCCAAATTCCATCAGTCCACCGCTGACTTAAAATATTCTAGTAAATCCTCGTGGGACATACCGTCTACACAACTATATAATATTTTTTTCGAACATTACAATATTATATTATACTTTTGGATCAATAACAGACTATATAATATGGTATTGAATATAAAACGGTTTTGAAATTTGATTTTTATTATTTCGTTTTTAAATATATTTTTAAAGTTATTATATTATTCTAATTCAGAAATACGAGGATAATAAGCGGTATTATAGTAAACACATGTGACGATATTGCACAAAAAATCTTCATCAGTGTGATAAATTACAGTAATTTGTGTTATTCATTAGCTTAAATAAAATATTGCCATATATGAGTACCTAATAATATTACCACCCTTGTATAAATCTGGCGTCTTGTATAGGCAATTTTAATACTTGTATACGAACGAACCAATGTGACGCGTTGCGGCGAAACAAAACGATCGCACAAATTATTCCCGCTATATAATATTCGTAATTTTTCGTGATGTATTACTAATATAATAACTGATTAACCGTATAAATATTATATTGTATTTATTGATTCATCCCCGTAATACATTTACCCGTCAAACGTTTCCCTGCCCAAGTGTTCAACAATTTCCTTGTCAAACAAATAACGATACTATAAAACAGTACATCTTAATTCCACGCTGTATATGGGCATATATAACTTATAATTGTATCCTGTAGTATAGACAGTATAGTATATACGGAAGAATTAACTTTGATCTATACAATATATATTCTTATAGATTTTATCAATTAGTGGTACCTATGTATAAGAAACGATATCCTAAAACCTGTATCCGGTCTACATGAGCAAAGCCAAATAATTGAACAGTTTCTCGATAAACGTCACCTAGTTATATCGTCGTTATATACCGTTACGCCGTTACATTCGTAATACATACATACGATTTTTCAGCAAGGCTAATTTTATTTAATTATTATAAAATGACTTATGTAAAAAGTACTTAAGGAAAAAAAATATTACCTATTATAATACATGGAATATATTTTTGAAAAGGACTAAACAAAACATAAATAAACACATTGGAAATGCATCAAATATAACATAATATTTATATACACAAATGTCATGGACGGACACATACAATAAATGATGTGATTATTCTGTACAGTCATTCACAATCATCACACACCAAACATAACAAAAATTAGTACTAAGACTATTATTATTAACGAATTGAAAGTAACAGCATCCGGTCAAGTCACTTCAATTCCTCATCAAATAGTTACTAATTACTAATAGTATATTATCTTCTATATCATCTCAAGCAATATTTAGTGTTTTACCTACAGTAGTCACAGTGAAAAAAAATGGTCTAAATACTATAAGGCGTTGTAAAATTACACCTCCCATAAATCCGTTAACGTCAGTAGAAACTAGAAATATTTTTTATTGAGCCAAATACACTATATTAAATTATTACGTATTCCTTCTCTATAAAAGTGGAGTCATTTCTCCACCAGCCCCCCATTAATTTTTTTTATACTTTAAAAATTAGATATTGCATTAAAAAATTTCTGTTCATATTTTTATTTAGTATTATTATAGTTTATAACAATAATAATACTATGGTTTCCACCGATTTGTTTTTATTTATTACTTTAATTCTAAGCTAATTTTATGTGAGAGTACCCTTTTTCACAAAACTAGATTCATATACGACTCAAATATTTGTACATGAAATGCTCACGGATGTGATCATTTAAAAATAAAATATTTTTGACTTTCAAAAAATAGTGGTACACAAAAATAAATATCAATGTATAAAATATTATATAAAACATGCTATAATACATGAAAAAGTGTAATAGTCAAGGATTTTTTTATAAATATATGTAAGCTATGAATAATATTTATGTAGCGTAGATTATTTGGAAATTCGTATTTTGGCAAAAGAACTATACATAAAATCTTTACAGCGGTAAGCTTTGTTTAGAATATTTTGTTCATCAGCTTTCGACCACGGCACAAACAATTTGAATGCTATTAATACCTATTTTACATTTACATAACAAACATAAAAAGGTAGACCATCAGAAAATCCCAAAACATTTAAATTTACTGTTTATTCGTTAAAATTGGTAATACTTTTCTGTACCGTATTTTCTATGATCCTCTAGTGAATACTGTTTTCACTCTGTAGATCCCACGGTAATGCTGAACGAGACTATTTATATAGAAGTACCTATATGTCACGAAATAAATATATAGAGCGCTACAAACGTGCGGCCGCTTCTTTAGATGATGAATTTTGCAATTTCCGGAACGATTATAACGGTTTAATATAATATACATACCGGTGACTCGTAGTGTATTGCTGTAGCGTGTTTAAATGACGTTCGTTTATGTACGCGTACATAATGGAAACGGAAAACAAAACCCTCGTGCCACCCCCGCCATTTTCCGGTCTCAGCAGCGACAGTCACGACTTGGCAAACATTTGCCAAGATTACAAAGATTACAATGGAATAAACAAAAAGGTGTGTGTAAAATGACCAATCGAGTAGTAAACTTATATCAACAATGAAACAAACAAAAAAAAAACATCTAAAAAGCCAATTTATGATAATAATTACTATTAATTTTGAAAACCAATAAATTTGCAAATTATATTTAATTAAAAAAGTTATGAAGAGAAAAGGCGAGAAATAAAATATTATATTCGACTACCGTTTTGGTTGAAGATTACGAATACACAAAAATTATTTAAAACAAAACCATAAAATCAAGAAACTTTTATCGTGTGATAAAAGTTCAAACACAAACATTAACACGTATTTTTATAAATATAATTAATTATTGCAATCAAATGATTTACAACAACCGAATTTTACCCAACTATATATATATTTTGTAAATGTTCTAAAGTCATAAAAAGCACAAATACAACAACACAAACACATGCTTCAAGACTAATTACCAAACGTAAAATTATAAATATTATTTCGTTGCTAATATTTTTTTCGCTTTGGTATTTGGACTAAAATAAATAACCTACATGACGGATTTGGACTATTGTGATATTGATAAAGTAATAATTAGTATTGCTGGTCAAGTGTTTATAATATATTTTAAGAATACAAATGCATTTCGATAATATTTGTAACTATGTACCCTTCATTTCTTACATTTTATAATTAATAAGTAATTAAATAGTAAATACCTAATTTAGGTTATCCATTTTTAGATTCTGAACAGAATGATAAATGTATTGATTTTACAATGATGTGTGTTTTTTAGATTCTGAACGGAGTGATGAATGTATTGATTTTACAATGATGTGTTTTTTTTTTTTGTGTCTGACGACAACATTTGGAGCAGTAAGAATGCTTCGATTTTTGACTTCAGCCCCTCTTTGAAAAGGAAATCGAATCTAGTTGGTACTTTGAGGGAGTCAAAAGTTAAAAATTTTCAATATTTTTTAAATGAGTCGGGAAAAACCCTAAAAAAATGAGGGAAAAACGGGATTTTTACGCAAAACCAGTTTTCGACAAAATCGAATTTTTTATTTTGCCATAAATCAAAAACTAATAGATGTATATACTTGAATTTTTCACCAAATGTTTATATTAGCGTTCTCCATACCAGTAAAATTTTCAAAGAATTTTGACAATTTTTAAGCTACTTAGGTATAGACATTTGAAATTTTTGACTTTTCTAAGTTTTTTTTCTTCAAATGCCGATAAAAATTTTTTGGGTTGCCAGAAAATCTTGAAAATTTAATGCAAAGTTTCTTATAAATTGTTCTTAAAGTGATAAAAAAAAATCCGAAATCGTTAGTCACAATTTTTTTTTATAAGTGCTTAAAGTTCGAATTTATACGAAACATGTCAAATTTGCGAAAATTTGCAAGTAATTTTGTGGTTGAAAAATAGTAAACATTTTTTCTTTAATAACTAAGTTTTGAAAATTTGGTACAAGGTTCTCCATAAATTTTTCTTCAAATATCTGTAAAAAAAACTCTACCGGACTAAGACAAAAATTTTTTATGAGTGTTTGAAATTTAAATTTTTACAAAACCGCGTTAAATAACGATTTAGCCTCAAACGATTTTTGATATTTGTTGTTATTCAAATAGTATAAGTCGTAAATACTTGAAAATTTTACCAGTTATTTAGATTGCCATTTTCTTTACGTGATTTGATTTTCAAAATATTTTGACTTTTTTTGAGTTATTTATAGACATTTGAAATAATCAATTTTTTTAAATTTTTTTTTTATAAATGTTGATAAAAAAAATTTAGCTGGGAAAAATTACTTGAAAATTTAATTGAAGGATCCAGATAACTTTTTCTAACTCTCATTCAAAAATTATAAAAATATATAGGCACAATTTTTTTTTATTAGCATTTGAAGTTCAAATATTGACAAAAATTCGTCAAAATCATGAATATTTTTCACTATTTGGTAGTTAAAAATTTATAAATATTTTATTATCAAAAGCTAAGAATTGAAAATTTAATACTATGATGTCCATAAGTTAAGCTTATAATAATTATAAAAAAGTTTGAAGATTATTCAATTTAAAAAATTTTACGAGCATTTAAAGTTTTAATTTTAATTTTAAATCAAAAATACACGTGTAAAATAACGTTTTACTAATAAATAATTTTCGATTTTTGTTATTTTTAAAAAATTACTTGAAGTAAGATCTTGAAACTTTTATACTTAAATGTTTGAATTAGTTTCAAAATAGAATATATGACAATATTTAAATATAATATATCCTAGACTGACAAATCATCTCCGTTCAGAATCGTTTTTCGTATACAATGATACCTATCATTGCATTCAAATTTAACCTACCCTAGTACGAGGTCCACCCCACCCCCTAATGTACAGCAAAGCGATACTCACTTACCCGCTTATTTGTTTTGTTTATAATATTTTGGTAATATTTTGATAAGCGTCCTATGTTTACAATAATATATTATGAAATATTACACAATAGACAATTTTTTTTCCAATCGATCATCTTAATATTATTTTATTCAATATAATATTTTAATGTTACATTGTTACCTAAGTTTATTTGATATGTAATATTGGTAGGTTCTACATATACAGTTCTTATAAACCAAAATAATTTAATTTAGATAAACTAACTAGTTACTACTAGTAGTAGTATGTATTTTTATAATAAAATATAATAGTAGAAACATATTCGTTCTTATCATTTGTTTCAAAAATCCAAGTTTTATACTTTAGTTAAAATTTCAGAGGCCAAATTATAAATTTATTTGATGGAGTAAAACTTTTTGATACCACATTAAAACTATAGTGGAATGAAGAAATCCTGTTTAAAATCACACCCAACAGCATAATATTGTTATGAAAATGTTAAGTACCTATCCGTATATCATTAATATCAGTCAAGGTTTTAACTCATATTATCATCTACACTATAATATTTATCTATGAATATTCTAAATTAAAATTTTTAATAATTTAATTATAAACCGACAAAAATCGGATAAATACCTATATAACATTTTTTATTAATAACTAATAATATTTTAATTATATAAATAGAAAGTATTTTAAATGTTTAATGGTGCATAAAAAAAACCGGTTTAAAAGAAAATTAATTTACGCATGCGCAATGATCATCATAAGTTTCATTTTTAATCGTCTCTATAATTAGTAATTACTACCGACTGTCCGACTGTCACTGATTAGTTAACCCGCAGCCACGGTTCCGTCACGTTCGACAACAAAATAAGTAATTTTCTATTATTATATAAATATGTAAATAATATTATTATTCTTTATATATATTATATATAATTACAAATATATTATATTAGGTATTATTATTTTTATATTTTTAAATTCCATTTGAACTGTTTAATTTTTGTTATGATAGGGGCCAGGGGGATACATAATTAGCCTCACTAAAAAATACGACCAAAACCGCCACTGCTGATTTTAGCCTTCTATTTTCTGTATAACCGATTGTGCGTCATTATGTGAATTGAAAATCATAGCACCTAATATTATAATACTCATACTCATACTGCAGTGCAGTGAAGAAAACGGAGAAATGGATTATTTTCACATTTGTGGATCACAACATCAATACATAACTAAGCTGTTTGGCTTCCGAGTCTAGGCATGAGAAAAAGCAACAAGCCAACAAACTTTTTGAAGAACAAATTAGTGAGATATTGTATTCAAAATTGAAACGTTTACAATCTAATGTGTAGACGATTCTTAACGATAAAAACAAATATTTGATTTTTTTAAAGAAACTAAATAAAAGAGAATTAAGATAAACAAAATTAAAACTTTTAAAAGACCTTAAATTAATTAAATAGAATTGAATATCCTTGAATTTTAAAATTAAACGATAATTTTTATTAGATATATTTTAATATTTATATAAATATTATTAGGTCCATACAATAATTTAAAACTGATCTTTAAAAGTAAACTTATTTTTATTATGGTTTTTATACAATACACTAAATAATTTTCCATATTAAAAGACAAAAGTACTGATAAGAAGTACAAATTTTAATAAAAAGAAATTAGGGTCCACACTAAATTAATGAAAATTACAAAAAAAGATGAAATATATTGAATATTTAAATTAAAACAGATATTATTAATTAAAATAATCAAAGGAATTATTAGTATATTAGGCAGATAAAATAATTTAAAACTAATTTTAATTAAGCTAAGATTTTTATGTTAAACATAAAATACTTGATTTTTCTAATAAACTAATCAAGAAATAACGATAAAGACTAAATAAAAACTTTAATATTAATTTTTAATAGAATTGCAAAGAAATGTAATATATTTGAAACATATACTATTAAACAATTTATATTTATATTTAATATTACTAATATTAGGATAGTAGATATAAAAAAATGATAAGATTTTTTTTCCATTTAAGAAATCTTTAATATATTTTAAAGTATTAAACATAGCGCAAATTTAAAATATAATATGGAAATAAAAAATATATAGGAAATTAAGTTTAATCTAGTTATTTATGTTAAACGACCTATTGGCTATTAACTTATTCCAAGGTAAAAATATAAATTATTTACTTTTCTAAAAAACTAGATAATTAATATAAGTTGTATATTTTCCATTTGATAAGTTTAAGGTATATGTCTAATTAATTTAAAATACATTTTTAATAACAGAAATATTACCTACATGGTTCATTATTATTGTAACTTAAATTGCGGCTCGTGTATTGTATAATATAGATACATAAATTGCGTATTTGCAAATGTATTTTAAATGTACGGTATTGATATGGATCAGTCATTAGTGTGTGTGGGTTTAACAAAAAAATCGACAGAAACTTAATAATTAAAAAAGAAAAGCTATTGACAATATATTCACTAGACCTTTTTTTAAGTTTTAATATGATTGAAGATTGTGTCTTGCATACGATATAATAGTATTGCAACTTTAAGGTGACCGGATAATACAATTTACTGACTAGATACCACGGTTATATCATTAATCTTGCTAGGTAGGTACCTACATAGATAATAATTTATTATCTATGGGTACCTACCATGGCTTAAGATAGAAAGGTTGCACATCGGGGTATACCATGGCTTAAGATAGAAAGGTTACACATCGGGGTATACTACTCAATGTTAGACCACGGTGTACGAGAGTTCTTATCTAACATACGAAAAAGTGAACTACTACTAACGCTCACGGCGGTTGTTAATTGGAGTTACAATATTATAATATGCCCAAATCCCGCCAAAATATTAAATTATTGAATATTCAATTATAAATATAATTGAGTTAATAACTTAATTATAATCACGATTCACTGCTCTCGTGGTCTATATATGTATATGATTATTTTATGTCGAAATCTCATCACTATTCACTGTAGTCTGTGTTTGGTTATTGGTTTTGTGAATTTTCTATTACGTTTATTGCCTTTGGTCATTATGCCTAATTATTGTGCAATTCGTGAGTCACATAATGTTTCTAAAACTCTTTTCGGGGTTCCTAAAGAAGACGAATTAAAAAAAATTATATTATATTAATAACATTATGTTTTCCTTTTTGCTTGTTAGAGAATTTGGAACCATATAATTACCAGTTAAATCCAAAAAAAGTATATTAGAGTTTATATATATTAAGAATAAAAAATATTAACTTTTACAATAGGCATTCGCACTACGCACGAATTAAGTGGTTTTAAAAAAATTAATAAATAAAAAGATTCAGGTTTATGAACTGTGATTATCCATTGACGAATCTTCATAGTATTTATTTTGTTCCTGTTTTTTTTTTTTTTTTGTAACTTTTGTGAACACAAAAATACAAAATAAGAATACAATTTTTATGATGTTTATATAAGCAACTAGATAGCGCTATAATGTAACTTTTAACAGATTTCTGATAAGAACAATTGGTGATCACAAAATAATGACTCGTTGTGCAACCATTCTATCTTAAGTCGTGGTACCTACGTATTTAAAACATATTTAACCAACAACGATACAGTTTCCGCCGATCCGCCGTATAGATATGGGCCGAATCTGTATCTTCAACGACACACAGTGCACAAGAACAAATAATTGTGAATATTCTTCGGCGTTTGACATTAAAATATTGAATATTATTATTATCGTTTGAGATGTATATTTTTACTACACACAATATTATCCGATGATATTAGAATTAGACATCAGTATTATATTAGTTAGTTCGGTCTGTTGAATCCGTGTACAACCGTCAGTATGAAAATACTACGGTAGAGTGCGCCAAGCGTATCGTATTCATATTATATCATGTTATTTTTATTATAAATAAAATATTATTGTGATAATTTATGTTTCGAGTCCTCGAGGGGGGCACCTTGAGCCCTACTCTCATCAGTTTCATCATGTTCTCTATACAGGCATAAATATACGTTGACATAGGTACGCAAACATATTAAATATAAGTACTCAACAAGTACGTATCTATCATCAGTCATCATTCTTTATTTTTTTTTTTAATTTTAGTTTTATTATATATCTATCGAATTAACGCTTAATTCTTATGATAATTAGGTAGACAGATGCACAGACAGTTTAATACAGATACATTTGTCTTATTCGACGACATATTATATGATTGTCGAATAGTCGAATGAATCATTATTAACTGGGGCTGACGGATTTCAAATTATCATTCCACTATCCGGTAAATATTATACGAGTAGGTACTGTACTTACTTACTTAGGTATTTACCAAAAACTGAAAAACGGCGAAAACACTGTATACTAGTATACTGAAAATATCACCAGCCTTAAGCTGAGTCACATCATTTGTCGTGCCGTGTTGTGTCAAAAAGTTGAGCTCTGCCTAACTCACGGTAGACCATGGTTAGTGAATGATACTTACCATGGTTACAACGGCCAATTGAAATACAATGAAGAAACGTACGACACGACAGGTGACACCTAACACAGCTTTACCAAACCACTGTAAATCGCAACAATTTTTGAATACTATGTGACGAGCAATATACCTACTGTGGCCTAAGATTTTGATATACCTAAGTATAAAATTAACGAATATTGAGTAACATATTCTTAATTTCTTAAATACCTAACCGGTCAGCCTTAAATAGTAGTAATTAGTACATAATAGTATTATTATGGGTGCACTTTTCGGCAATAACTTACTGTTCCCTCTTCGGCAAGTACAATTTTATTTTTCTTAATTTAAAATTATCACTGAATTTAAAAATGTTTACATATTTAATTAAACACGATTACATCAATAAATGAGATTTTTTAGTAATCAAAATTATTACCTACAACTGTGTGAAAAAAATATGCCTTCATGAATATGTTAAAACTTAATCTTAAGTTTTATTTAATATATCTGTTTGATAAATTGATGAGTGAAATATAAAAAAAGAAAATAATTTACAATAAAATACTTTTATGTATTAAAAACTAACTTTGACAATTTATTTTTATTTTTACATGTAGCTTTGAATGTAGGTTATATTTTGTTTGTGGTTGGTTTTTTTGATATAAAGATAAACCAAAATTATTGCTTGTTAGATATAATATTAATTTTATTGTCAAGTTCAGTTATTATAAAAAATTGTAAATTTAAAAAAAAAGCTGTATTGGTCGAAAATATAACTGTGAGTTTTTGCTGAAAAGGTTGGCGGCACCCATTATTATAATATCAATATTATTATTGATACAATAAGTATTCTTATTTAAAATTAATATGTACTTATCTACTTATGTATTATTTTGATTTGAGTTAACTTAAACAAAGTTTTTTTTCATCCTATAACATCCACGACACTCATCAATAATGAAATAATATAGATAAACATTCAATTATATGTGTGTATATTATAGTATGTATTAGAAACTTAGTACTTAATGTCATCTAAAATAAAAAGTTATTTTTGGTATATTAGCAGGACACTTAATATTTTGTTCTCAATCAATTACTGTACTGATTTTATACTATATAATATATAGCCTGCAGTATTACACTTCAAGACATACATTGGTATCCATTTGTTTTATAATTTAAATGGACGGACCAATGATTTGTGTGGTTACTGCGACAATAAATAGGTAATTACTTGTGACTATGGCGTAACACATAAAATAAATCAAAAAAATCTACTTACCTTATTTACCCATTTTATTAATTTTTATTATAATGAGTTTCTAATATAGTTAGTTATACATCATTATACATATATCTATTCTGCGGTCGTACCTTATATATATATTTACAATAGATATAGGTACTATGGTTTCGTATACAAGGGGTATTCCGGAGATATATGACTGCACCTCTATAATTTATAACCATATCGTATAAGTATTGTCTTAATTGTAAGTACTTACCTACTAATTACTTGGTATTATTATACTACGAATGCAACGTAATTTCATCTCGAATATGACATTTTAATTGAATTTTTAATGTTTATTTATTATTACCCTAAGCTATATATATGTACCTGGTTATTTATTTTGTATAATTTAATTGTAAGTATATTGGTATGAACGTATAATTTTTTTACATAATTAGGCATATATAGATATCTGATATATAAACATAGGTAATATATATGAGTGTGTTATATATTATATAGTAAGTGGCAACAACTATCCACTTTACAAAAGTATGACTACCGAGCCATACCATGCATTTTATTATAATAATATTGATAAAATATATTATAATTATTAGTTGTGACTTTTGTTTTGCAACAGCTAATGTAAACATGTTAGCCAATGATTTATCCAGCTATAATAGGTATATAATAATATATAATATATAATTGGCGGTTATTTTTTTAACACTCATTATTTTAAAACCTCTTAACATTATTGAAAAATTTTTTTATTATTTATCGTTTAAAATACAAAAATATTTTTTAAGTTTTTATACTTTCTTGAAAGACAATATACCTATACATTTTTAATTTGATACTCCGAAATTTTTTTTTATGACATATATTATATATATATATATATAAAATACATTAAAATTGAAATTTGGACGAGTAGCTACTATAGCTTATTATATGACTTATAATTATTTAAAGTTTTGGTAATTTTTTTTTTCAAAAATGTTAATTAATTATGAAATAATGAGTGTTGATCGATAAAAGAATAGCTTAATATAATTTATACATATATAAATTGGTTATTTTCTACTTTCTAGATCCATTTATATATATCTTTAAAACAGATTATGTTATTTTAGTTACTTGTATGGTTGCTTAAACATTTATCAAAAGTATCCAACAATGACAACTTATGTGACAATCCTAACCCGTAACAATAAGCATCACGCATTCACGCAGGTCATCTACAATTCCAAAACTACTAGAAAATGTATCCAATTTACAAAATGTTTTATTAAAAGAAAATATCCAAACTAATCATGATGACATTTTAAATTAGTTCACGACAATGGAAATAATCTGTATAAAATGGGAAGAAATATAATGTATTTATACGTTGCAGGTACGAGATACGCGTATAGTATAGTTAAATATCATCAGAGTCAGGATGTCGTCTGTGTAGAAATGGGATTTTGGGTCAATATATGTAGCGATGGTAGTGATGGTACTTACTATATAATATAATCATTTTATTCGTTATAATATATGTAATTAGATATTCAAAAATTTCATATAAAAACTTAACTGCCAAAGAATAATGAAATTCATTATGATTTAATAATAAATATTGTATTTATAGCAGTATGGTGTTCATTATAATAATATACATGTTACATAAACATAAACGGTTTTTAGATACAAACAATTCAAACATGCAAAGTATCAACTATCAACATAGATCGATGACGCAACCACGTGAGTAGGTACCTATACCTAATCTGATTAATCTATTCTTAAGGGGTTTTTTTTAATGTGTCTATAATAACATTCGATTAATAAATACTAGTATTTTAATTTTGAACGATGCAAAATTATATAGCAGTGTCGTTTAATTTGTCTTAAAAAAATGAATACAAGTACTTTAACGAATATGTTTTATGTCCTATTTATTTTTATAATACATTAACCAAAATAATTCTTTAATTCTAACAAAAAATGTCAATAAACAAATGAAGTCGTATTTTTTCTTAAATAATAATAATAAAATAATAATGGTTATAATGATACAAATAATATTTATAATAATGATAATAATTAAATAATAATATAAATAGTTATAATAATAATAGTAATAATAATATTTATGATTATGATAATAATTAAATAATAATATAAATAATAATAATAATAATAATAGTAATAAACTACATGAGTTGAAACGATCCGAACATATATTTTGATATCAAACAATAAAACATTCACATAATTTATAGTTCAACTCTATTTTTTTAAAACATTTTAATATTATAATCTTATTTTAAGTTCAACTACTTATATTCGTTCGGATTAAGTCTGCTTAAGTACAATATTATTTACAATCTAGAAATAAAATTCCAAGTGATGTATATCGTTTACATGCCACCCAGTAAACGTTCGTCAATAAGTACAAACACATTCGTCGTCATAATAACAATAATCATTATTATATTAAAATAGTAATTATTATTATTATTACTATTATTATTATCATTATTATTCTAATAACGTTGGTAAACAACTGCACATGGTACCAATACCTACATACATTACAACCGAGATAGGTATAATAGGTAGGTTAATACCCATAATTATTATAATACGATATTACTTTTTACAATAAAACCTATAAAGGTAAGTACACCACGGCGACAATTAAAAATATCAACAAGTTCGATAAGCTCACTATTCATTCGTAAAAATTAAAATTCGAGTAACAGTTATATTATATTAAAACGAATACACATTGTACACCAATAATTATAATACCGTAGTTAAAATAAAATTAAAATTAAACAATGTATTCTATATATACAGTCAAAAGTGTAACGGTATGTCAAGCGCACGTAATCGAAAATTAGCTAAAATAAAAATATAACTTTTATTATAGTAATAATAATATGCTTATAATAATTTAAAAATTTAAAATTAAATTGTATTTAAAAAATAAAATAATGAAAAATGTTTTATCGTTTCGACGCGATTGAAACTTACAATCTATATATTATAATATTAAATAAATGTATAACGTATTTCTTTGTGTCCAAAGTTTGTGGGATTTTTCCATAAATACATATTATAATATTATTTTGATATCGGTTGAATATCTCGTACCATCATTTACACAGTATGAATAAATCGGTAATTTCACAGGGGCGAACAGCTCTCGATCGAATAATTTGAATCGACGGGCGTTTGAATAAGTTGTTTCGAGTTTTCGTTGATAATCGTCTCTTCTCGTTTTTTATCGATTTTCCGCTGTTTGGCCCGCCTATTTTGAAACCATATTTTTACCTGTAAAATAATACATTTTAATATTATTCAACTATATTGTGATTAATGATTTTAATCAGTTGTATTATTATAATTACAGTTAGTATATTGAAGCTATATACCTTAAAGGTATATCCAATAAAAATAAAAATATATAATATAACCTAAGAATAAAATACATTTATAATATTTAGGTACGCGTCATAATAATTATGAAATATTACCGATATTTAGGCGATATAATTATCAAATTAATAATATCAAACTTAATAGTAAAATATACACAGTATATATTATTTCTATGTAGGTATATAGTATATCCTGTTATTATTGTTTAATTTCTATACGCATGTTAAGATTTAAAATAATTTATTAAAAATTTTAATCAATTTAATTGTGTGATGTTAATTTGATTTTATATGCCTAAAAGTATTTACGTGTGTATCAAAAATTATTTTTTATGTATATAGTATAATGTTTCTCAATAATAGAAATAGTATTAGATTTATTATATCTGTTGCACGAAGAATGACTTTTAGAAGGACTCATCTAGTGGATAGGTATATTGTGTGAATGGAGATAAAATGCCTTCAAACAATATATACTCCACTTCATTTATCTAAACTTCAAATAATTATATATATATATATATATATATAACTGTTATACCTGATAATTGAGTATAATTTTAACTAATTTTCAATTAAATCACTGTATAAAATATACTTTTGAATTATATAGGTACGTTTCTAATGTAAAGGAATGTACCAAAGATATAATTTATATAAACTTATTTAAAAAAAGCGGGTAAGTGGGTATCGCTCTGCTGTATATTAGGGGGTGGGGTGGACCTCAGACTATGGTAGGTTAAATTTGAATGCAATGATAGGTATCATTGTATACGAAAAACGATTCTGAACGAAGATGATTTGTCAGTTTAGGATATATTATATTTAAATATTGTCATATATTCTATTTTGAAACAATTAGTTTAGTTACTATATTATGTTACTATAGTTACTTTATAGTATCTGTTTATTAATAAAAAATAAAAGTCGAAAAGTGGTTTTACGTAAAATTGCCGTTTTTCTGTCATTTTTTTTTGTTTTTCTCGATTTTTTTGAAAACTATTTGAAAATTTTACTGTTGATCCCCCCAAAGTACCAACTAGATGAATTTTCCTATTCAAAGAGGGGCTGAAGTCAAAAATCGGAGCATTATTACTGCTCCAAATGTCCAAATGTTGTCGTCAGACACAAAAAAAAAAACAAAACACACATCATAGTAAAATCAATACATTCTTTACTTCGTTCAAAATCTAAAATAATATGTAATACTTTAAAATCTATATCTACATTTTCAGAGAACGATATTCATCTCTAGAAATATAGTAGCAATAACGCATAGTTATTATAGGTACCTATACAAACATACTTTTATTCTAAAAAAATGCATACTTATATTTTTAATAGTAATTAAATTAATTGCAATTTAAACTTATAAGATAATATATACATAAATTGTATACAGAATTACAAATAGAATCATCAGTTTTATATACATAAATATAGATAACTAACAATAAATTTTTCTTTCTAAAATTATTTTTTGAAAAATGTACCTGATGTTAAATGTCGCAAGTATTTAAATATATTCATACGTTTATATTATATACCAACATAATATCAATCACCATTAACTCGCCTATGATGGTTTAATCTTTAAAAATTTATACTTACACAGTTTATTATATAATATACGTATACATCGATTTTATTTATTTATAAATATCATAATATGAACTTACTTGTCTTTCAGACAGGCTCAGCATTTTGGACAGTTCGGTTTTTCTTGTAATGGTGATGTATCGGTTAAAGTGGAATTCCTTCTCGAGTTCCAGACGTTGCAAGTCAGTGTATACGACCCTGTACTTATCTTTAGTGCGTGTTCTACCTGTTTAGGAAAAAGAAAAATTATTTATTAGGCTTGCCGGTTTAATAAATTGAAGGTTTAATAACTGCGTGCGAGTTTATTAATTTACACAAGAGCTGTTGCTGTGGAATAAAGATGATAAATTAGTAGCAATTTCCGCGGCACGGGTGTGCATAAGTACTATGTGACATTTTTATTGTCTATACAATCGCTTAATGTGTTAACACGGCAAGGCAAATATAAACATCAACATAGAATTTAATTGATCCATCTTCTGAGATTTTTAATTATTGTTTTATAGATATTTTATTGATCACCCATAAAAAAAGATTAAAATTAACTGAAATTAATTTATAAATCGTGATTATTTATTTTAAGACATAACGCGGATACTATATATATATATATATGCGACTAATCAAAATACATTTTATCACATCATCATCGTGGGTAATGTAAAAATTTCATTTAATTTATATTAGGTATTTATTTTGTTCATTCTAAGAATAAATACCATTGGTAAAATTCGTTTTTACAATATTATAACAGTTTTTGAATTACATCATATTATATTTATTTATGCAATAACATGTAAGTGATATGTATAAATATGTATATATCAACATAAATACATTCAATATACGTAGTACGTACAATAAATATTTAAAAATAACATAACATAATAAAAAATTTAAGGAACGAACTTTTACAAAGTATACGATTTCATTAAAACAATTAATTATAGGTTAATTTATTGAATAGGTATTTTGAAATAAAGACATCTTATGTTGGCTCTATATAATATTATATATATATTGTTAAACTCAATAATAGGTTTGTGTTAATATTTCTAATGTAATCGTCGTGGATTGTGTATGTAATTATTATAATCATAACATGTGATTTTAATCTAGAAATAGTGCAAGCGTATAACATTGAATGAATTTTTTATTTTATTTAGATAATAGAAAATCCTTTACAAACAAACATGATCAGTAGATCATGAACATGGCCATACGGTTAGTTATACAATAATATATAGTATATATATATGAATAATATGTAGGTAGACATTATTATATCGTGTTAAGTCAGCATACTTAATCACTACAAAAAACATTATATAATATAACTGTACCTATTATAAAACGTTCTATGCAATATCATATATTGCTCATTATCTTAATTATAAATACATTTCATAAAATATAAACATATCTTTTCTTTTGGCGATAAAAATTATTTGATACAAAATCAAAAGTAGGTGATATACTCATTTTCAAATGCTTACTCCAGTAAGATACCTATGTACCTTATTGGTGCATATATAATAAATGATAGTAGGTCCCTATACTAATTTTACATAATATGGTAGTGGTGGCGTTACAAACCATTGTTTTGGGGACAATTGAATATATATTTTTTTGAGTTAGTTTTTAATTTCATTGAATATAATATTAATACTATGTTGATTTTTCTAATGTTATATATGATTCATTTTATTATTTTAATAATAATAGATAATATTATTATTTCTAGTTCTCAATTGTTATTACCTAATAATTTTAAAAATCATAAAATATCAATTATTGAAAATAAATTATATTATTAAAAATTATTAAACGGAATAGAAGTAGTTGTAATGTATGCTCCTGCAGTGATTCATTAAGTTCACGATCTACCACTGAATTGTGTGTGTTGTAGTATAATGTATACGGTATACCTATTCCTAATTTTCACAAGAAAATATATATTAGGTATATATTTGATACAATAAATTCGCTCAACAAAATGTAGCACTATAAATAATATATATTGCATTTTAGGTATACCTATAACAATGACAACACAAATGAAGTAAAAAACGACCACGAACACATTAAGCCACACGAAAATATTCTTCGCTCGGTTATCTCGTTTGGTCTATTTGTGCATGTGTGCGTTGTGGTTTTAATATTATTTTTTTCACCTTTTAATACACAAATATACACGAGTACATACACACACGCGCGTACACACACACACACACACACACACACACACACACACACACACACACACACACACACACACACACACACACACACACACACACACACACACACACACACATATAATATACATGTTTGAATTGTTCAACGTTTTCTGTACGTGCGTGTGTATACGGCGCAACTGATAGGATAAGGTTTTTGTAATTCCATTTACGTTATCTTGGGCTGCTCGAGGTTTTTCAAATAAGCCGCCAAGCCACTCGAGATAATCCGCAGGCATACACACCGGGTACGGCGACGACAACAACGAGCAGAGCCACAATTTATAATATTCCATATACAGCGCGATATCGCGAACATGGAATATCCGTGAGTATGGTCACAGCTATTGGTTTGTCCATATAATGGAAATGTAGGTATATATGGTTGTAACACCACACCAGCATCGTGGTGTATAGCTTACTTACCGCTACTATGATGGTAATACCTATTACATATTATGTCCTATACATACCTAAACATAATAATTATCCTCCGAGTAACCTATATTATATGAAGAATGATAGTATACATAGATATCTACTGTTATATTTAGGTAAATACCTACCGGAAACGATCGAGTTTCCTGGGGGAAATTACGTGAAGATATTATTGGAAGATATATCTGAGGATATTCGTATATATACGTTATGGTTATAGATAATAAGATAACTATTACCGAAGAAATATCGAACCGTTGACGAAAACAATTAATCGATGTTATAGTACTTATATCATTTCCGCGTATAGGTAGATAGTTGGTACCTATATACCTATATAGTTGTGATATATGCGTTGTGTAAATGTATTCGCTTATGTATATCATATTATAATATGCTTGTACGACGGGTACAATAGCTACAATATTAGGTATTATCATAACACATAATGGATCGCCGCGGTTTTCTTTTACCTTTTCGTTTAACGATTGTCCGACAAACCGCTGTAGCGTGCGGGATGAGAGAACGCCATTGGCCAGGTAACAATATGGCAGCCGATACTCGCGACTCTGTGTGAACAGGTGAACCACGCGCGCGTATAGTGCGTACGCGAACACAACACGCACACACATACACAAAATGTATAATATATAATATACACACCACAACTAGGTATATAATATATACGTGTCTAATATATAAACATCACCTCATATACTCTATATATACATGTATATAATATAGAAGTACGATTATGCATATATTACAGTATATAACACTCGTTCGCATTGCGTACCTATATATTTGTATTTATCGAGAATATATAATACATCATATTATATATATATATATATTTAGATAAAGGTTGATGTATCATATATCGTGTATATGTGGTAATGCAGTTCAAACACTACAATACCTTAATAGTTAATATTGTTATTATAATATACCTATTGTTTAGTTTGATGCGCTTATTATTTTTAAATTATGCATATATTTTATCGCCAAGAAAGTCATAAAATATAGATTTATATATATTATATACGAGACGATTAATATTATCCTATACACACTAGCTCACGTCCTAATCTCACACAAACATCCCCTCATCACCTTCAACGTCATCATCATCACTTATGTATATGTAAGTCGGTTCAAGTCTCGGGAACTTGATAAACTACCTTCACATTACTGTTACTGCATAATTTTATATAATATTACCTACTATACGCGCGATGCAACGGCGGTGAGATTTGTTTGATGTTTTTTTTTTTTTTAATAAACACGCTATTGTTTCAACGCAGCTGTCGTCAAAAAAGTTGCCGAAAAACAGAACAGTCATGTATATACATTTATATATATACTAAAGTACAACGGTTGTACGCGTGGGGAACATTATTATAGCGACCGACGATACACATAATATTATTATTATTATAACGACTCTCGAGGGATCCGTTTGTTCGGTCGATCTACACCCGCTACAGCGCCACGTTTTGTGGGACAACGACGACGACTAAAACGACTACATCGTTCGCGACAATCAACGGCTCAAATTGCGGTGGTGGTGTGTGATGATGTTGCGGGTATGCGCCGCAGACGTCCGTCCGGAGGACGATAAATCAAATCCTAGTACGACTGCGAAGGTTACATATTATATATATATATAATACACACGCGTTATGTATAAACGATTTAATTCGAAATTCAAAGTTTATACCGATAAAAATGTAACAATTATACATGAGCACAGTTTTTTTTAACTCTAACTAATGTGATAATATACCTACATAGATCTCGTAATACATACACATCATGATTTGTGAAGTGAAAGCAGGTATATCTAGAGTCGGCTTTTTATCAAGTAGCGATAAATTAAGGACATTATTATATTTATATCCCAACAGTATTTGAGAAATAACAATTTTATTGACAATTTTTAAGAATATTTATATGTTAATATTCTACTTAAGATAATTGAAATACTATTATAGAACAAGTAAGGAATAAATTAATTAAATTAAAAAAAAATAATCATTGTGTGCATAGTACCTAACAAATCTTCTTCGTTGTAATGTAATAATGGAAAATACTTATGTACAGAAAAGTACAATGATTTAGAAAGTAAAATGACAGGAGCCGGTTGAAGTAGAGCAGACATAATTATCAGGATATCATAATAGGAATGAGACAGGATGAAAATCATTTATCCGCCATTTTTAGAATAACTTAACACTTTTACTGCAGGTTTCTGAAAATGCTTATAAATAGTGTGACCATTATAGGGTACCTATAAGAAATTATACATTGCTGCAACACTTGGACAGTTGACAAAGAATCCATGAGGATCAAAGGGTTTTAAAATGTGATGTTATTGTTAAATACTTAAGATTTAATGGATGGAAAGAATAACGAGCTAGGAAGTATTGAACAAAATAAAGAAAAAATGAGAAATGTAAAAGTATTAAAATTTGCAAAATAGATACCATCATCTACTGCGTGTCATGATAGCAAAACATCTTAGAAGGTGATGAATAAGGACATATCAGCAGAGGTAGGCCAAAGATGGATTACACGAAACACATTATGATAAATATAAATATGAATAGCTAAATCATGTAAAAGTAATGAATTATGGCAGAAGAGAATTGTTTATCGCAACAAATTATTGAATACGCAAAGATATCATCATAACAAAATTAAAAAACATATAAATTGTTCACTAAAATATTTTGTGAATGCATAAACTTTTGAAGAATAAGATTAATAATATTTTTATTTTTTGTGCAACCATACAAATCGTCCATTAAATATTGTATACATCACATACACTAACAGTCAGGTGGGCAGACAGTGATGGACCACTGAGTATGAGATTAAATATAAAAAATACCGAGGGCTTGTAGTTTTGTACGAGTACATGTCAGTACGTAGGTACACTGCAATATAGTGTATACAAATATATAGTCATAATATATAACACATTGTCGTCAAGTTACATTGCAGGTATCGTTAATCGTTCAAAACAGTAACAAATATGTGTTTTCGAGACATTGATATTATAATATCGGCTACCTATGTGTAAGAGATAAATCGTCGAGTTTATCGTCAATGCCCAAGGTAGTGAATATTATAGTCTCTTGGATGTAAATAATATATAATGTAATAATTATTGCTCTCGGACATAATAGCTTAAATTTATCGACCATCGGGTCGTTTTAATGGCCCTTTGGTTATACACACTAATACACTATGTATAGTGTACTCGCCGTATTATGCGCTTACCGCCGTCTTCGTTTCCGATGAAAAGAATAAAAATAACATTCCGTTGCGACGTGAAACCTTTTGTTGATGATGATGTCTCCATTGGAATAAGGATATAAAAATGGAAAAAATTGAACTAAAACCGTCAGAACGTGTACAAGTATAATATAAAATGTGTGTACAGCTATCAAAGTTATAGTTACGACGTGTTACGATGACTGCTGGCGTTGAGTACAGAGAAGAGGACGAGAGGGAAATGTTTAATGCAATAAAATTAAATAAGATAATGTGGTCGGTTGTTTTTTTTTTGCCGCCTCGTCGTGCTCGACACACGGCGAAAGGGTTTTTCTTGATGGGTTTTAATAGCTGTGCAACGCGTTTCCTTCGTCCTGAGCAATAAAATCTGTTCAAGCGATGTCCAGACCGCCGAAACCGGTATAAACACCAATAAAATAATAAGTATTAAACGTTACCTAGTGGTTTAAATAAAAACCGATAAATTACAAAAATGACTAGGACGCGCGTTGTACGATAAAAACTGTGCATGTATATACATTATACAATAATTCTTTTTGAACTCGACCGGCTGATCTGCTACGCGTTGGCGTTAGGCATGTACTTGTACTATTATTGTGTATTATATGTACCTATACCTTACAATTATACCTATATAAAAATATGCAAAACGTTTTTTAAATATAATCCGTGTAAAAGGATAGTTATGATATATGTTTAGGAAGGTGGTATTATAATCCATTGCTTCTTCTATGCGATGCGCGTGAACGCAGAATGTATAGTAGGTATGTTATATATACACTGTTTACACTCATTTTTTAATCGCATGTATAATTATTCTCGACATCAAAAAACATGATACGAAAGTCGGATATGAAAAGTTGGAAAATATTTGTTCCAAACAGTAAATAATATGTACTGAACCCGTCTCTATATACGTATATATTTTCGTGCAGGTATACGCTGTTTATATAACATTATCAAAAATTAGTTGGGAAATTTAAATATTTGATATGCCCATGACACTATCTTTGTAAAAATGCATTTCGTATGTGTAACTAAAAATAAGTTATAATACAATAGTCTTAAAGTGTACATTGTACATACGCATTTGAATATACGTAGGTGTTTATAATCTAATAGTGGTTTCCGTGATTATTATACCTAGACACCTAGTTACTGTTTAATGTATAAAATACACTGCATATACCGTTATAGGTAAAAGTTAATATTTAAGGTCCTTATATATAATTCAAAAGTGTGTTTGAAATATAAAATCCATTACCGAGTTTGAGATATTTTAATAAGAATTGTTTACTTTAACAAAATGTATTACAATCTATATATATATATTATATTGTCTCGTATTAAGTAAGCTTATATACATAATACATAATATATATCAAAATTATAATAAGTGTACATAGTTTTTATCGGAAATTGAACAAATCAAAATGTAGGTAGTTAATTTAAACATCGAAGAATAGTATAAATAATATACCTGCATAACAATATATGATTAAAAACAATTAATAAAACTAACATTAAGTCACTACCTATTACAAATTATAATACAAAATCTTAGATTTGAAAAAATAAAATTATGATCAAATATAATACAACATAAAATAAATCTTATATTATGTATCTCATCACTATAAAGATCATTATTATAAATGAATAATAATTCATGTGTGAAAAACTTGAACGTAATAATATAAAATACAATCAACTCCGAACTGTATTTTCGTACAAATGAATAGTATTTATCGATTATGGTTCTTTCGCTTCGTTATGCAACTGTTTGTTCCGAAAATCCAAGAAATCCTAGGAAATCCTTCATGAAAGCTAAAGAAAAACTAGTTTGGAGACTTACCTTAAAATACAATTTAAAAAAAGCAAAAATCACGATCAAGACGAGTGTTACTGTTTAGTACTGGTTAATTTATTATTGACCGCCAAAGTAATTTATTAAATTATCGTATTGAAGTATATATAAGTACCTAGATAAAAATTAGAAAAATTAATAAATAATTTTCGTCACGCTTTAACTCAAATACAAAATTTACTAAATTATATGCAGTAAAAATATATAAATAGGCACCTATACCTAATGTACATCAAGGGTGTCCAACATTTTGAGAAGATTAGGGCACATTATGTAAGTGTAGAAGCCGTAGTGAGCCAAATACATTTTAATATTAATACATTGAAATTTAATACACAATTAATTGATAGTTTTGAAAGTGAAGTGAGGACCGCATTAATACCTACCGTAGGTTGGAACTCCTGGTATACATAATAATAAATAAATATAGCAGAACATACTATATATATATATATCAATTATCTGGTGATCTATACGTATTATATAGATACGTTTTACGTATTATCTATTACTTAAAAACTATTGACATTTTAGGAAGTATGTAATTAAAATAATTTTAAGTTATTATGAAACAACGTTACTGGAATACCTATATTTTTTTCTATATTTCAAAGCTTTATACTTTTAAATGACAATATACATTTTGAATTTTATATCCCAAAGCAGAATATTATTCGAAGTATATTTAGATCTAAAAAAATCAAATTTTGAACAAGTAGTCAATTATGTATAGGTAATTACTATATACATAATAATATATATAAATATTTAAAACGTCCACTTCACTCCACTCATCTAAACTTTAAACAATTATAACACATAAAATATATCCAAAATTAATTTTATTTTTACGTATAAAATTTATGGAAAAACAATTCTGTTTTTAAACTAAAATATATGTTGTCATAGAAAAATATATTAGTTTTTTAACGTCATAAGATTATTGTAAAAAATAGTTTAGAGTCTAAACTTTAGACTATATTATAAACGTTGGTTAATACATTTTCTGAAGTGATTAAATTTAATTTTCTAAAGTCTTAAATATAAATGGATAAATGGACCCCATTGTGGCTTATAAAATATATATTCAGTCATAGTAAATACTCCTAGCTGAATAAGTAAGTATTAACTATAATTTAAATTAACTCACTTTTAATTTTTCGTAGATTTAATTTAGAATTTAGTTGACTGAACGATTAATAAGTTCATCTTTGTCTGGTATTAATTAAGTAGGTATAATAATAATATTTATTTAGAAAAATAAAACTTAACATTCAAGAGATTACCCTTATATCTACAGTACAGCCTACAGGGATAAAAAGTACGGGATGGTAAATATTGATTAAGGACATACATTTATAGTTGCGTTGACAACATTAATAATTTTTACTAGATAGAAAGTTTTGAACTGCCTTTAGTATATTTTTATACCTATTAACTTTGATTCATGTATAGGTATTTTAGGGAAAGTATTTAGGTTTAAGAGCAATGGCTAAAAAGGTCATAGGGTGTTAAAGCACCTCTGTGACTCAACCAGTCCGAGCTTAGGTAAAAATATAATATTATTAAGTACATCAAAGTACCTATTTAAAAAACTACAATAGCTATTTAAATTATATATATAGTGTATATACCTATTATACGTATGTTTTTAATTTAAAATAAATATGTTTAACCTGATTACACACTGTAGATGAGCTATAGAATTTTACATAATTTATAATAAACTATTCTTGATAAATAATTTTAGTATATTGTGGTATAATATAATATAATATATATAATATCATTGTAGGTACAGAATTTTATTTGATCAACCATATTATTTTCTTTATGGAATACTACATGAATTATAAATTGTGCTATGAAATCACCAACTGACTGATGTACAACTATATTTAATGTTTATAGAAATAAAAAATAAAAAATATCTATATTATAGACATTACAAACATACTAAAAAAAACAATCAAACTGCAGCACCTATAAATATAATATATTGTGTAGAGTTATAATGTAATATTTATAGTAATAACTAATAAAATTATAACAATATAGGTAATTCAAAGGATTTGTTTATGGTTTTAGGTATAATATAAATGGACAACTGCAGTAGGCAGTAATAAATTGTAAAAAGTTGTGATTTAATATTATCATCGCACGGAAATGTATCGGCTGTTGCAAAACCCGTAAAACTAAAACAAAATAATAGCCGCTGCGATTTAAGAGTTGAGTGGTTCTACAGCAGAGTGGGTGTGTATATTTATAGGTTTGATGAATTAACTTAATATATTATCAAAAACGATTGTACATAATAACTATAATGAGATGATGGGTAAGGTTTTGTTAATCTGTTTGTTCAATTTTCAAATGTATTATTGTTTCTTCTCTTTAGTTTTTCACAAGGAAAAACTAAATATTACACCATTTCAATGTACAGTATTATAATATTATAATAAGCGAGTATTTCCATTAATGATTTAGCTATATAATTAAAACACAACCGCTGTCCGAATAAATAATTACAGAACAGAAAAAAATAATTGCAATAAGTCCTGGAATATATTGATTCCACTTAAAGTCCGAGAAATTACGTTTAAAAAAAAGACACGTTATCGTATGTATTACTGTATGATTTTTGTTCGAAAGGTTAAAAATAATTTGACACGTCAACTGCTACCATAACTTTTTTTTTTTTGAATAACATAAACCAACCGTCATCATCGGTAATATAACATAATACATTATAAAAACCACGAAAAGCGGAAGATGTTATTTATCGACGTGGAAACAGTGGCAGCGGTGGCGCGAAAGAGGAAAACCGCGCTCGTGTCCCCTGCGAATCGTCGAAAAAGCGCGTTATGCGCACAACTCGTGCGCGATCGAAACCATTCGCCTGTCCGCGGTGAAAAGGGGAAAAACGATAATATTATATACATATATACACATATAAGTATATAAGTGAGATAGACTGTAAGTGAGTGCGAGAGAGAGAGAGAGAGAGAGACATTATTGCGAGCCGACAGTCGTCGGCGGCAACGGCAGTGGCGTCGTCGGTATAATATTAATTTTACCTGAGGCGGTTCGCATCGGATTTCATCATTATTGTCGTACGGCGGCGGCTAAGTCGTAAAATTCTGTGTAGCATATTATTCTCATATACACACACATATATATATTGTAGGTATATTCGTAAAATATGTATAATGTACAATATATTTATATATGTATGATATACATATATATATATATATACATATATAGGCATCACACTGCGCGATTATATACGAGTGCGTCTGCGGTCGGTCGTTACTCATATGTAATAAAAATACATAAAACACGCGAACGTCACGAGTAGGTATACAACGCATACATATACATATGTTATTTATATATACAACAATAATAAGTATGTATATATTATTACATTGGCGGTGTTGCGGTCATCGCGCGTATATATACACAAACATACGCACACACACATAAATTATATATATATATATGTATATTATAAACTATAAAGCGCTATATAGTGATGTTTGTCAGCTATACAAAAAAGTGCCCACGACGCATAATATATAGTATAATAATATGTAATATTATGACAATATATCCGTATGCGCCATTATAATATATATATTATATTATAATGTTAATACAACTATAACGGCCAATGTCCGTCCGATAATAATATAATACATTTATGCGGTCCCGCGTATATTTCTCTAATATTATTATAATATGTATGCGTGCGTACGTACAGTCACCCCTTCCCATCCCCGTGCGCCGTTTTTTCCAGTACACATTATACACGCTAGCGCGCAGCTATTTCACTTGATATATAATATTATCGTATTTTATAATTTTACTATTATTTAATGTCCGTACCGCCGAAACCGGATCCCCGAGTTCATCGCGGAGGAACATTAGAATTATATTATACGCACGTTCCCACATAATACATAATATATGTATATGTTCATTTTCCTCTTTATATATTACGCGCGTTTATAGAGGATTTTTCTGCGTTTACCTGTTGCCGTGTTGATACTGCAGTATAGTTGCCCATTATATATCTACTATATCGCGTACCTACGTATATAATGCACACACGTCTTATAACAAGTATTAATATATTTATATATTATACACTATACAGCAACATAAAATATGTACAATATTATTATAATGTTATGGCTACTATATAATATAATATTACTATTATGTGTACCTATAAGTATTTTATACAAGTGTAATCTTAATCTACATCCCTAATTTGTTGATACGTCGCAAGAATCGTCCTGCTCCACTATTGCATAATAAATTTGCGAGGCCGACGTCATGTCGACTTAATATGATATTAAAAACTTACCCAATTAAATTGTATTATGACTTATAATATATTGCAGTGTGTGATAGTGCTAAAATAACTATGAAACATTTATAATTTTTTTTATCTCCCTAAGTCCTCAAATCCACCTTACGCCGAGCGCACTATGTCCATCACGCTGCATTCATGATAGCGATGGTTCTGTCACATGTTAAATTATTGTTTGGATTTAAACACAATAAACAAACAGACCTATAATAGGTACGTGTAAACAAAGTATTTCTTGAAAACTCTTTGGAAATATGTTTTTAAATATTTTTAATTCCGTATTGTTCAAAAACAAAATTTTGTTCCGAAAACTAAAATGAATAAAAACTAAATTTTGAATGAATTATCTAATTATTTATGAGTAGGGCTAGGATTTCTATGCAGTAAAAATTGCAAAATATGCATTTTATTTACCAAAATATGCAAAAATAATTTTTTTAAGTATTATTACGTGCTAATATTAAATCATGTTTTTAAAATTTTAAAACGTGTACGACCAGTAATTAAATCGAAGATTTATACTTGCTGAAACTGTTTTCCATATCACACTATATGTTGTTGGAGCATGGAGCATATTTAAATTACGTGATTTGTCCCGGATTTAAAGTAATATTAACATCTTTTTCTTCCGTTTTATAATCACCGTTTATAATGTTAATAAACAATTTTTTAAATGTATTGAATCCCTTATTCTTCATTAGTATAAGTTAATTTTAGTTTAAATAGGTAGTATATTTCCGATAATTCGACAAATAAACCAATGATTATAGACATTTATTAAATAAATATCATTTAAAATTAACAAGATACTCAACAATTTATATGCATTATGTTCAAAATATGCTAAAATAAAAAAAAATTGTACTATTTAATCAAGAATAAGCCAAATCGTGGACATATCTGACAACTAATCAATTTGGACTTAAGTAAAAAACATGCAAATGCATAGAAATCCTAGCCCTAGTTATGACTAACTTACTACTTTTGTTGTTCGAAATTTGATTTTTTTATATTGAAAATCACATGAAAATAGTCTGTTTGGAATGTGAAATTAAAAATGCACGTTATTTACATTCTAAAGAAGTCGAAACTTAAAAAATAAAAAATATATTTCTTAAAACGTCAATACTTTTTGATGAAATTAGTCTTTAACTTTACAGAAATTCCCCCGTAGATACCTACCCTCGTATATTATATATTATTTTTATAACTTATTATTATTATGCCATTTATATCTATAATAGATACTATATCTACTAAAATTGTTTTAAGATATCAGCTTTACCTCCATAACTCGAAGAATGTTTTCATGATTTATAACACAATAAAAAATCTTTTATGTGACTTAGCAAAAAATTTAATATTTTGCCAATTGTTGAAATAAAAAATGTCAATAGTATTGACAGGATTATATAACGAAACGGATTTAGCTACGATATTATGCCATTGCTTTATTGTTTATTTTATTGCCTTTTAAGCTATTCTCTGTTACACCAGAAATATTTTCTCTAACAGTTATTACTTGACACAATTATATAGCGTATACAATTTAATAAATAACCGCATTAATATTATTAAATACGAACAAATTGGGTTGTACATGGAATTTTAAACAATATTTTCTTCCGTTCTTTCCATATTTATAAATTATAATCATATTTTTTTACGTTTGCCCATCATTATATGAGCGTGAACAACTTTTAACACTACATTAATATTAATATAGATTAATATAATTTAGAATTAATATTATATACAGAGTTTTACTTAAAATAATTTTCCATGAATAATAATTTTTTATTTAAAATATTATTAAGAATTAAGATAAAAATAAAATGATCAACAGGTGTAAATATACTTACAGGAAATAATATATAGCTTTGAAACTTTGAAATAAATGTAAGAATGAATAGAAAAATTATTTTTTGACACTATAACATAATATTAATACAAGAAATTATAAACGGAAAATACGGAAGTATCTAAATAAATAACTATTTCATATAATAATTATACGCCACGCTACATAGGAATGTATATAGGTAATAGCTAGGTATTAAATAGGTATTATCATTAACAGTATAATGCGAATGGCGGATCAGTCTTATCTCTTTTTCGGGGTTTTAAATACTTGTAGATTTAAAATTTAAACGTTCCTAATAGTAATCATTGGATCACGATGATTTGATCACGGTCGAATTGCATAATATATTAAATATTAGTGTCCTAAAGTAATAAAATAATTAAGAAACTTAAAATGTTCGTTCAGTGACCATGGAAATCACTGGATACTGTAATCATTTACGCGTTATATACAAATAGCCAAGATTTTTGGTTTTGCCGCTCTCTAATAATAATAAAATAAAGCTCTAAGTACATTAAAATATACTTATATTAAAAGAACGCGAAACGAACTTTTGACTTTTAAGTTAAATATATTCGATAGACTTTAATTGAATTGAGAAATAAAATTCAAACAAATAATCTAAATTACCTACAGTATAGTTGTTTTCTGTAGAAATATCAGTATGTAAATTTAAGCACGTAATAAAACTAATTTTCTTTTGTTCTTTTGAGTAATATCATTTCTTTTATAAAATCTGTTCGAGGCTATTTAAATAAGTAAAAATTTAAAAATATATAAAAATGCAATTTTCACCAGTCTATGTTTATAAATCTTACAGACGGTTACATCTAAAACAACTGTAACAATTTTTATTTTAAATTTATTAAAAGACAGTTAGATATTTTTAGTCTATAGATAGGTAAGTTTAACTATAATATAAATTATACATAGAGGTATAACAGAAGATAAAAGGAGTCATAATAATATACGTAAACATGCTAATAGTATTTAATGAAAATAAACGGGAAATTTGAATTATTTGTTAGGACGGAGGCACATTATTTGTAATAAATTAATTCAAGTAATTTTTATAAAAGAGAGATATATTTTCCAAGTTATTAAGATAAACAATGTTTTAAGTAAAATGCATCAATACCTATACGTATACGTATTTAGATAGTAGATAGATACTATATATAGTTTTGAGCAAGTTTATCGTAATATGGCCGAAAAGTTAAAGACAGACAATTTTCAAAATTGTTTGCATTTTCAGCCTGGAATTTAAACGTTAAAAATTTTGGATCCTATGCACAATGGGTCGAAACAGGCATCAGCGATAATAAAACTAACGTAAGTATAAACATAACATGCTCATGATTCGAGAACAAAAGGCGGTCTACCTAAGAACGTATTTTTTTTTTAAATGTAGAGTCGAAAAACTTAAATATTTATATATATATATATATACAAGAGTGGCCTAATTTAAATAAACATTAAAACCATGATAAAAATATAAAAATAATAAAAACAAAACAATTATTAATCAAATAAAGAAACATGTGTTTTTTTAGCAATCAGTTTCATAAAATTAATGTAAAGGAGTTTAGTTCATAATTGGTATAGAGTAGGGAGTTTATCATTAAGGAAATTCGATCTTTTATTAAGCGTAGGGACACAAAAATGAGGCTGGCATCAAGAAAAGTAGTGTTTATTGTAGAGTCAATTATAACGGATGTTAAAAAGATTGGTATTTTATCTGTGAATAGCTGCATGAGAAAACAATTTAAGCTACTGAAATACTAAATAGTGATCAAGGGGGTTAATGTTCATAAAAATAATATACCTAACATCATTTTAGGTATGATAATACTAGCTATAAACACAAACTCAAATTGCAATAACACGTAGTTAAAAAATTATGTTCCCGTTTGAACGATTGCTTTATAAAGCAAAACGATTTGACAATACATAATATATTTTAATTATACGGGCGGTCGTACGGAACATTAATAACATTTGCACATCATCGCAAAACTGAGATTCCATTTAACGTTTATATGCACTCATCGCAATAAAATAATTGAAATTTAATTTTAATTTTAATTGTCGACTTCAATCGTTGCAGTATAAGGAGTTTAAACGCCGAATAAATTAGAGAAGATTATAGCCAAATGGGAAATGTAACTCTTTAATGTAATTTTATGAGAGACTATATAATACGTATTGTAAAACCATAAATAAAAAAATAAAAACATAATACGCCGTCATAATAATAAGTATACCGCTATTCATCAAAAAGAAAACAAAATAATTCTTATTATTTCGTGTAAATATCGCGATATTAATTAGAAAATACTTAATTTAATATGTGTATATACGAGATATATAATTATACCATATACCAATTAATAAAACAAAATACTTAGAACTGAAAATTATAGTGTACACTCTAGGTAAAATCTGTTTCACATAATCAAATTCACACATTTCGTACACACACGTTTCAGCGTAGGTATATGCATTGGTTAAATTCACAAGTCACAACTAGAGAAATGTGCCATAATCGGTACGAAAAGTACGCGCGTATGATACGCATACATATGAAATTGGCATAACACCATTGATTTGTTAATATTACTATACTGTATAGTAATGACTCGGGCACGTACTGTATACTTTTTCCATGTCGAGGTATAAATAGTTTAATAAATAAAGGGCTTACTTTTAAACATTAATACTTTCATTAAAAATTATAAACGTTCGAAGTACTTAAAAAACTAAAAAGTATATAGGTATAGTTAAAATGAGTATTAAGAAGGCATGGATAGCTTAACCCCTTAAAAATCTACTATTATTTCTTTAACATTGTGTATATTGTTTACAAGTGATACAGTTGGTTACAATTGAATGCAAAAATAAATTTCAGCTAATATTCATAATAAGTTTTCAACAGAAAAATGTACTAAACGAGAGATGATTAACTTTACTATACCAAGTGATTTTTTCTGACAACTTAATTATATTATATTAAAATTATTAAATTTAAATTTATACTAGTTGAATATTAAACAATAAAATGATAAGAATAATAGACAATAAACACTTGGTTTAAATGAATTCCTTGTTTAATAAAATCAAAAGATAAAATAATTGTTTTTAACTTTCAAATGAAAATTTAAACTTCAAAATTAAAAAATGCGACAAAATCACTTATAAATATTATAAATATTATTAAATACATTCAATAGTTATAGTAATGTAAGTAGTATAACAAAGAAACTTTAACTTATTAAAATATAGTATAATAATAATAAAAAAAAATTATGAAATATAGATAATTAAATTTAAAAAATTATACTTTGAAAATCTTTTGCATTTCAATACTTTTGTTACACATTAGTTCTATAATTTCATCTAAAGTAATATCCAATAACAACTTTCTTTCACAATTCATTAGCAATAAAACTTTTAAATTAGTTTTAATTGTATAACTTCTTAAGCGAGTTTTAATGGTTTTTAATTTCGAAAACGAACGATCACGCGTTACTTGGGTTAATGGCATTGCCAGTAACACTAAAAAGCTCCTTATATTCTAAAGAATATATATTATAATTGTAAATAATATTTACTTTACACAGTAAACATAACATGCATCCTTCTACTCTTATACACACTAATAAATAACTTTAAATTCATCTTCAGTATTTTCTGTATTATATAGTCTGATTTGTATAAATATATCATCGGTATTTCCAAAGGCTTTTTTAGAAATTTAAAGCTAAAAGTTTTAAAATAATACAAGTTATTCTAAAAGCTAATGATGGTAAACTGATAAACCGAGAAAATTTTTAATTGTATGACACAGTAGGGAAAAAAGTAAATTTCAAGATATCAAAATTACGAATTATTTATATATGTACATACTACATTGTACACGATATACTTAAATCTATGTAAATATTATTATATACCTATTATAAACAGCTAATGAAATATTAATTTAGAAAATCTAATAATCAGAATTTTATTATTAAAATATTATTGAATAAAATTGCAACTGATTTTATTAGGTATAGGAAGATAGAGAGATAGACAATAACTGTATTGAAAATAAATGTACAAATCCAGAATATTTAAACATTAAGAGGGACCGGTCCAATGTGTGATCTACCGATAAACGGCTGGTCCCATGTGTGATCTACCGATGAATGGCTGGTCAAATTTGTGTCTAACTTGCTATAAAGTTGCTTGATGTATTCATACTGAAAAAGTATTTTTTAAATCTGATAAAAAATCGTCAAATATTTGAGTTTGTATCGGGTGGCATGACCGCCACCATTCTTCTTTAAGTTGGCGGTCTAATAGTGGAGATGCACCATTAACTTTTATATTATACTTGGACTTGACTAACTTCCACAATGACTCAATTGTTTGAGTATGAGCTCCAGTATTTGGATCCACAAAATTTTCGGAATGATTTACTGTTTGATGAATAAATCCATGATCGTTCAGAGAACTATATGCTCGCCACTGATCGCTGTGAATCGTTGTACCAATTTCTACCTCTCTTTCTATTATTGGTAAAAGTGTTTGACGATCCCTCTTTTCTACTATGAAAAATCGACGTTCAGTTTTGTTGTCTTTATTACAACACAAACCAAATACCCACGGTCCCTGTATTCTATTTCCATAATTTCGTTAATTATTTTCTACCGGAGCTTCATTTTCATCATTTGAAGTTTCGTCACTATCTTCATGTGATTGTGGGTCGTAATCACCACGTTGTAAGCGACCGCGATTATATTTTCGTTTCCCTTGAAAGAAGGATTCATCTATTTGTACGATGTAACCAGGACCTCCCATTTTTGGTCTTTTTGAAAACTGATCAACAACCACGTCACGGCACAGATTGTACCAGTCAATTACAGTGGATTTACTTCTACCTGTCCATAAAACTGCATAATGCACTGGTATCATATATACCCAATACCAGACAAGTTCTATTATTTCTGTTAGAGATAAATTACTATGACATTTACCATTGAGGTCTGTGTAAGTAAAAAATGTATTTCCTGAGCGAATTGACTGATATGTTTGGTATCCTTTTTTAGTACACCTCATAGTCACAATTTTTTTAAAAGTACCGTCCGAATGTCTTTTTTTACTAGTCCTTGTTGTTTTACGTAATTGTCCACCACATTCGACGCCATCATTATTCTTTTTTGAACAAACCAAACGATTGTTACTTAAAAGGTTTTTACTTTTTAAATATTCAACGCATTTTAATTCATCAATAATTATATTTCTATATAGATACCCCATTGTTGTAGTAGAATTCATTTTAAAATTTAAATCGTTACAAAACTTAAGTTACAAAAAAAAAATGGGAAAAATTCACCAACAAACGAAATGACACGAATGAACGCTGAATGTTTAAATGATATATTTTAAAAATACAATATAGTCGTAAAATCCATATCATATCGATAATTATATAGGTTTAGCATTATAGTGTAAAATATAGGTATTTTATCGGTAGATCACACGTTCTACCTACAACGCTTTATCGTAGATAGCCGTTTATCGGTAGATCACACATTGGACCGGTCCCCATTAAGACTATAGAGAAAAAAATGTGAACACCATCATAAATGTATGTTATAAGGATCCTGCAATACATATAAATAACTATCCGTCAGAAATTTCATGGTTTGCTACTACTTGTCTGAGTTGATGAACTGGTGTATCACGTATAGATATTAATATTAAATATTAAATCGGTAACAATGCGTATAACAATATTTTGACCAAAATGCTACGATTTTCTATATAATTTTCTTTTTATTGGCGGACCAATTAAAATAGTTTTTTCATATAAATCACCTACGCCTGGACATCTTAATAACAAAAATGATTTCGCAACTAAACGGTTTATTATAAAATAAGTCCAATACACCATCAATAATAGATATATTCTGACGAAAACGAAAAACGAAATTTCCAAGTCTGCAAGGAGACACGACGAGTCATTATAATAGTGAAATGTTTTAACAAACTATGACGTCTGGTGCTTATTAACACTTAACAACACATCTGAGAAAGGTTTATATTTACATTATTACCTACTCGTAACGTCGACGCCGTTATCAGTGGAAAGCCCTGACGATATAGCCACTACCGAGACGATTGCCCAATGCCCATTATATTAAAACAAAACAAAAAACACTCCCGTTCTTTTAACCCAGCTAATCGTCAAGAACGAAAATAGCGACCAAGCCCAATTTTATAATAAGTGTGCGATATCCATGGTCATGGAGTGGACGTCTGCACGGCGATTTTTCTAAGTGAACAAAGACGGTGGATGATGGTGGTGATTTTGTATTTTTATAATATACAGGTAAAATAAAATATATCCGGCCGGTATGTGAGTAATGCTCTTATTATATCATATTATTGTAATGTATACCCTATAGGCGTCTACGAGCGTCCGCGCTCTATCGCAAGGTTTCTTTATTATTATTCTATTATAAAAATCATTGTCATTCTATATTTATAGGGTTAACAACATATTATGGTTACCCAATTATTTTATATCAGCTTGAGTTATATGCCGTTCGGCGTTATCAGCCCTAAATTAAATGTTATTTCTATATCTTCGCCAAAATTTTCAGAATTATTTATTTTTTGTCTTCTTTTCTTTCCGTACTAACAAAACTACGATGCTCCGGCTTAATAAAGCTTCGGATTGTAGTTGGCGACCTGTCCAAAAGTTCAGGGTTGGCTATTGGGAGCTATACAAATAGCGTAGCGTCTCAAAATATTTAACATACCTAAAAGACAGATAGTTAAATGTTAAATCGAAGTCGAAATTTTGAAGTCAAAATGACGACGGACCTGTTCGATTACATATTTACATGATAATAAGAAATTGAAAACTTGACCTCACTGTAGACAGTGTAGACCGTTGGCCGTCGCGAGAAAGATCGTACAAAATAATTTACATATAATATTTTTTTTATTTTATAAAAAATAAAACCCTTACATAATATTTTCGTCGTCGTCATAAAAACCAACATTATAATAATAACAATAATAATAATAATATACACCGTACCGAAATCGCTACGTTAACATTACTGCGCGACTGACGATATAACGGCCGATAACGTTTTGGCGAGTGGTTTTCGTCTCGTCCGTGTATACACAATATACACATATTATATATATATATAGGGTTTGTTTTTATTTCATTCGATTTCCCTCGCACAGTGGCCCATTATTACCGAGTCGTCCGTTATTATCCGCATTTGTATGTGAGTGGAATTTGATGACTGTATATAAGCGTCCCGAGTCGTTACGCGAAGTGTCGGCGGCGGCTGCGGTGACGGGGAGCGACGAGGGGATTAATTGGAGGGCCACCGGAATGGGCCGCTGGGGAGCCATTGGCCGCGCAACCGCCGACGCCGCCACCGCCGCCGCCGTTTGTGTGTACGTACACGGGCGAAAAACCGGAAACGGCGCGAACCGTCACATCGCCGAGGCGCGAAAATAGCGTTTCTCGTATACGCTCTCTCTCCCCCCCCCATTGCGCTTCCGAAGAAGGGCCGAAAGGGACGGCGAACGGTACGCAGACGACGAGTAGTACGCCGCGCCGATGTGTAAACGGTCTGAGATACTGGAGGCGGCGTTTGAGCCTCCCGTCCGATATATTTATTCGCGCTTAATACGCGTTGTTAACGCCACCATAACGGCGACAACGACGATCGTAATAATAACATTAACTGCTGCAGTGTCTAATAATAATAATAATAATAATAATAATAATAATAGTATAATACATATATAAAGTTACGCGGACGAATTCAAAAGCGGAAAACCGTTTATATTATAAATATATATATGACATTCTGTTAATAATTTGGCGATTTTCGTTTCGTTTTTAATTTTCCATTTCGAAATATATGCTGCAGTGCACAGTATATACAATCTACGTGTAATTTTTTAACCACGAATAAAGAAATTTTAACGAGCGTTTCGTTTCAATATATTTTTTTGTATAATACTACGATGTTGAAAATACGATACAAAAATTCTGAGGGTTGTTTTTTTTTTTTAACTGTTATAGTCTCCCATAGTCTACCAGGAAATCTCATTTGATATAATATATCTATACGTATTTTTAAACTATTTTAATATCATTACTAAGTCACGCCATTTTCTGCCCATTTTACGCGTTCATAAAATCGCATATATTACATATTTTACTCTAAAGCTCACTGCTGCAATATAATACATATATAATATACAATGACGCTAACTATATTTTGAAGTGTGTATATAGTAAATTACTGAATTGCTGACGAAATAGTTAATCAAGTGGCGAGTATTATATTACTGCAGTAATGTAACATTATGTATTACAAGTTCGTATAGTAGATAGAGTTATAAACTGTATCTGCAATGATTAGAATACATCATGCGTTTAATACTTATAATAAAAACATTATACTTAATAATAATTCTAACTATTTTACCGAAATAATTTTTATGACAATATGGCTGACAAAAAATTAACTTCTATAGCTATATAATACTAATACACTATAATTATACCTATACATAATCTATAAATTATATTCTACGTATATATATTTCTATCAATTGTAGACAAAAAATATATTCTTAATATATGTATATATATGCATATAGTAGGTATATTATTTATATTTCCTTTATTAGATACCTATATCAGTTGTTCTAAATTAAATAAAAAATTTGATTTATCACTAAAAAATATGTCATATCTTTTAAATTCTGAGTGGAGCGATAAATTTATTGGCTATTTACAATGATTATGTATTTTTTTCAATTTTTTTATTTTTGAATCTAATACGTAAACTTTATAGAAACTGTAAAAACGTATAATTCTGCAATAATGAGTAGTTTATACTTTTTGGTAAGAAAACGGACCTAGTTGGTATATCGGGGAGTTAAAGGTAAAAAGATTCCCGGTACTTTTTAAAATAATTAGAAAAAAGAAAATTGAGGACAATTTTTTATTCAAAATCAGTTTTTGACAAAATTGATTTTGTATTTATATTATTGTTGTGAATTCATAAATGTATAATATCGATGACTTGAATCTTTAATTGAATATTTATATTAAAATTTTATAAACTTGAAATAATTTTCAAAACATTTTGGACCTTTATATTAATGATATTTATATTTTTTCCCTTTTTTGTTTTATTATTTTTAATTTTTAAGTAATAGTTTGTTGTTAATTTTATAGCTTTTATTAACTGAATTATAATATATAAATCATAATTATTATTTATATTTATTTAATAATAAAAATATTATTTGAGTTCAAGAAAATATCATATTATATAATTAATAGCTATAGATGGTTAATAATTTAATATATTACTAAGAAAAAGAAAGGTAAAAATTGGCTGGTAACATGAAAATGAAACAATAGAGTGGTTGGTTTTTGTCTTAATAAGAATGAAACATTGGGGGTTGTGGAATGGAATAAAACGACGTGTGATACGAGAAAGTGCTTTTAAAAGTAATTTTGAATAATAACGTAGAATAATCGATATTTCAATTAAGTAATAAAAATGTAATTAGTTAGCTTCATGTCAACGATTGGCCAAAGAAATGAAGCGTTGATATACACATAGGAGAATAATCATGAGGGGTAATCAATTTTAAGTATAGGTATAAACCTGTACTTAATAGTTAACAAACCTTAATATTTTGCGTTGAAATCTTTTTAATTGACAATAAGTGGTTGAGTGCAATATATAAGATTCTAGAGGATTAATTAAAATTAATTTGTTACTCGCTAAGATTTTTAATGCATTATTATGTATAAGAAACTTAATATATTGTACAGACTGGGACTAAATATAAGAGTATAAAGATACAAATTTTCAAATTTGAACAAACTCTTTGTCAAAATCAAGAAAATTTGCAAATTATTTTTAATTAAAAATATCTATTACCTATATTCACTTCGAAATTCTAAGAATGTAAATCATTTTCATTTTGCGAGTCATATTTTTTCTCATATACATCATTTATCTCATCACATTAATTTATTATTCTATATTTACTACTTATGTATACAGATTTTGAAATAGAAATTTAAGATTTAATTTGTAATTTTTAAAGCTAAGGATTGAAAAAAAATGTTTCACACGTAAAACGGTTCTCGCGAGAACGCTAAAAATGACAAAAATATACGTTTTTATGTTTATATTAAAAGTTATACTCAACAATTACTCATCTATATTACATAAACTCTACATTATTTGATAAAAATAAAAAAGGTATCTCATTATTTATATATTCCAAATATCTTTAAAAAATGTAATTAAAAATATAATAACTATAATTTTAATGACCTGTAATTTTACTCTCAATATAGATACATAAAACCAGATAAAGTTTACTGTATACCTATCTAAATACATCTAGTAATTCATCATAAAATATTATAAAAAATATGCATTTATACATTATATGAAAATATAATACTCGTATTACCTATATAATAATTATTGGAGGAAAAATCCAGATGCGAAAATAATTATGTGTAATACAGATTACCAAATCTGCATATAATAAATCTAATGAAAGGTGTAATTTGTTGGATTTATATTATTATGCACTTAATAGACTTGCATCGTAAAAGAAATATATAGTTATACTATACGTTATGTATATACTATATAGGTAGGTATCATATATTTCAAAATCGGCTTAGCTTTAAATAAAATTCGATTGTCATAAATATACTTAAATGTATTCTCCCCTCTCGACTTCTAGCAAGGTTTGGTATTCAAGGTGAACATAAATATATTATATACGCGTAATATATTATATATAATATAATATACATACATAAAAATAAACGCGTGCATCGTAAACATGTTTTACAGATCATTAACGTGTCATGGCTACAGTGTCGTAGGTATAGGACAGAAGTACGAACGTGTAGGAAAAATCACATCATACAGTAGCAACTGGATTTTCTAGAATTTCTTATCTAAAATTACAATTTTTACGACAATCGAGGGAATAAAAATAAAATTCACTCCACGCGCGGCATTTTATATCATAACCTGAAGTAGTACGCTGGTTCAATGTTTTCGGCATACACCAGGTATATCATACAGGACATTAAATGCAAACTTTACACATAAAATATATTACAGTATACACACGATAAACAAGTTATACACGAATAACGATATTATGACGCGTACATCAGACTTACATTTAACGGTAATAGATTATTTAGTTTATTTGTGGTATATATATTATTAACTGTATAAACATACCTATGTGTGTTGTAAATAGATGTTACAATATTGTTAAAACTGTAGACGGATTTATATGCAATAAAAACAAGCCAAATGTGCACCGAAAATACAAATTATATACACTCAAAAATAATTCGTCTATATAAAACAATTATTTCAAAAGAAACAACATACATAGATAAACATTGAAAATGTCTAAGTGGGCCGTAAACCATTTTTTTTTTATGAAGAATTTAATAACTAGGCACTTATTTGGAGTTTTATATTTCATTACAGAATATTTTTAACCATAAAAATTTATTGTTAGTTTAATTAAGTAAAGTTAACTGTTTAACTGTATTATAATTTATAATTAATGAAATCTTAAAGATTCTAGATTTTCAAAATAGTAAATACCAATAAATACCCACTATGCAATATTATGTCACATAAACGTTGCAGAGAAGTTTCAAATCAACTTGTAACATTGCATTGATTGTTACTTTGACGTTACATTGATGTTGCGGTAACTGCAAATACCCAAATTTGATGATGTTACATATAAGTTATATTAACGTATACACAACATCGTTTATAACATTGTATCAACAACTCTTAGATGTTACAAATGAAACATCCTAGAAACGTCTATGTAACATTTATTAGATGTTATAATTCAACATAAAATATGAGAAACCGGTATCATAAACGTGAAAAAAATTATAACGGCTACTCGGGAATTCGAACCCCAACCATGATTTGAACTACTTTTTATTACCTAATCGGACCTACGCCTAACCCTATCGACTATCACCTAGCTGTTGATAATCGGGTGTATATTAGTTGTATTTAATAATATTTCCACAATCGTGTTTTGATAGCAAAGATTATTAATCATGTATGTGGATCGTGAACAGTGGCGGTTTTGGGGTGAGGCAAGTGAGGCGGCGCCTCACCTAAAATTATGTGGTAAAAATTATACTAAATTGTATTATTTTACTAATTTGTACAAAATTATACTTTATAATTTGTACAAACGCATTAAAAGTGAATAAATAATAATGGTGTATGAGAAAATTTTTTAATTCATGATCAAATACTTAAAATAATAATATAATACTCCCACTACTAGATGACTACGTTTTTTTGTACACCAAATAATGCAAATGTTATTAAAACATTGATTCTGCTGTCAAGGTTGGGATATTTTTATTAATAAGATTTATTTATAAATAAAATATTATTATTATATAATAATAGGCTATATTATATAATTAATAGTATATATATATATATAGGTATTTGTAGAATTTTTAGCAACATCATACTAATATCTTTGCAATGTTATAGAAATATGTTTCCAAAACGTTGAGATATTATTAAATTTCATGTTTATAGGATGTTGATTTATAAACATAAAATAGTGTTACATAAAAACAGATATACGATGTTGAGAAAACGTTTCAGAACGATGTTAGCATTCCAACTTGAATTGTACAGCGCTGTGATGTTGATAGGATGTTGATTTATAAACATAAAATAGTGTTACATAAAAACAGACATACGATGTTGAGGAAACGTTTTAGAACGATGTTAGCATTACAACTTAAATTGTACAGCGCTGCGATGTTTTGAAACATAAAATGCACAGTGGGTATATAGAAAATATAATAATTACAAAATACAAAAAGTGTGATAAAAATTATTTTGAGAAAAAACAATTTTAATGAGTGCTCAAACTCGGCGCTCAGAGCATCAATGTAGGTACTTGTATACTATCTGCACCTATTCACAAGAATTTATAAATTATTGATATGAAAAAAATGTGTTTATCAGAATAATGTTAACCAAAATTTAAATATATATTACTATAAAACAATAAAATATGTCATAAAAACTTAAAAATTATAGAGTTGATACTTTTTTTACAGAAAGAATACCGTATTTTGAATTTCAACGATATAGAAACGAATAATAATGTAGGTATGTATAGATATGATAGATATCTATCATAATATTAATTATTAGTATAGTTCAACATTATAATGTTAAAAAATATTTTACTAATATTATTGTATTTTTAGTTTGGCGTTTACTTGTATACAGGGTTGAGCGAAATATTTTTGTTATTTTTTTCAAATAACTTTTATCGTTTCTATCCAAGCTGGTTAACTACAGATTGCGAAACTAAAGCTTATAAGCTAGTATTTTTTAGCCGAGACAATTAACCACAGGCGAGTGACAAAATACTAATATCATGATATAATTGTTTTACTTAATCTTATCGCAATGACATCAATACGACTGCGATGACTGCGTCCCAATATAATATGTTTTATTATAATAGATACCACTACAACATCGGTGTCAGTGTGTCGTCACTCACGCCGACGACGTCACAGTGGGTGGCGCTGCCGTATGCTATATTATGTACATGCGTGTTATTTGTCGCCGCACACAGAGCGGTAAACGCCACATAAATTTTACCCTCCGGGGTGGGGAGGGGATGGAAAAAAATTCTAAGCGTATCGTTTCAAGGAAAACCAAATGTCGTCCCGCAACAACCCATCCTATAACCTACCCATTCACCCGGTCACGTGCACTATATAACATGCCTATATACATATTATTTATACATATATTTAGGTAGTTTGTTTATCCATACTTGCGCGCATTGTAACATTATAGGTACACTACTATATATATATACGGTACACTGCAACGTAGGCGCACATAATATACTTCTTAATAATATACTAAATAGGTATTATCGTAATTATTATACTATTTATATATGTATATACACATATGCACACACGATAGAATATAGAATACGACATATACCGTACATACGTGACGCACATAAATACGTGGAGGACCTAAATAGGTACATACATAATATTCGTATGCATAGGTGTCTACAGTATATAATATACGGATCTCCCCGACGAGGGATCGGCGCGCCGTGAGGGCGACAAAGAAGCGCGCCGCGCAGTTCAAACAAGTCGGTCTCTTTTGACGTATACGATTCATCGGAACCTTTTTTTTTCCTCTCCACCCGAATGATTTACAAGTGTTGCACAACATAATAATATTGTGTACAACAATAACATCATATGTACGTTTTCTTCGGGTCTGCTCCTTACATTATAATATCTCCTCCGGCCCGTCTGCAGCAGTTGCATGCGCGTGCGTACGTGCCCAGCGTGTCCGCCGCCGTCAACGTGTAACGCGTGTGTATAACATAATATAATATAATAACAATAATAATAATATTATAAAGGAAGCGGCAGGCTTTCTCCACGCGCGACCGCCCGACGTTTAAGGACACAAAAACGACCCAAAGCCATCACGTCTTCGACATAATATTATACTATGCGCCAACGATAATAATGCATATATATATATATACACACACAATATAGCTACTAATACCATAATATAGTATTACATGATACGTCTTAGTTAGACGTACAATATTATATGATCCCTACGCGCCGAGTGACACGGATTCGGATATACTACACCTATACATCGCAATCGCCACAAAAATAAGGGATTGAAGTCATCTCAAACCGCTATATAAGCGCTCATACTACTAATATATAAGGTTGCGAATACCTATAGTCCAACGTTATTTTCCGGCCTGTTTATTGCACGGCCAAATTATAAAACAATAATGAAAGACCATCAGTCATTGACTTTGAGACTTCGCGAATATATTTAGGAAGTCAGTTATCATTAAATTGGATCATAAAACTATATAACCTGATCTTTCAATTTATATATATAGGTACCTATCACAAATAAAACAATCAATGTTTGTCAAAAACACTATGATAAACTTATGGTTAAAATGTATCAAATAAAACTATATATAATTGGTGAAATTTGTTATTAGTGATTATTATAACCATGAAAATCAATGGTTAATTTCGTTGAATTTTATTTACATTAATTATATTTTAAATTATTAGGTTATACAATATATTAACACATATACCTTATTACTACCTGTATGCTGTATATCTAATAACGAATTAGAAAATAAGTATTTTAAATATTAGATTAATCCTTCGAAACTTAAGAAGACGCTTCACCCGCATACATTGTATTTGTCTAACAGACGCACTATATTACGTTAAACCCAATTTATGTAAGCAAAGATAACTCAGGCTAGAAATAGGAGATTTTGTACATTGTACAACTTCGTTTTCATTTTTTCGATATCAATTTTAGTCTTAAAAAAATTACCTCTACAATCTTCTCCTCTCCCGCGGCTAATTACCGATATCGCAAACAACTAAATCAGAAATCATCAGCATCATATCCATCATAGAAAAAAAGTACTCAGAATAAGTCCTGCAGATGGTTTTGTGATTTTTATCGAGGAATAATAATATCGCGTGTGCGCTCGTTTAACACTTTTACGACAAACGGTGCCGCCAAGAAGGTCGGATGGCTCCGGAATCGCCGACATTTTTTTCCTCCTGAGTAAATCCTTTGGTCTCGATTTTTTTCTCGTCTTACAATCTGGACGTCAGGGACAATACTATAATACGAGTCAACATCACGCGACCGTATAATATGTGTCGTATATTACAATAATGGGTTATATTATTTTGTTTATGGATAAAATATATAGCATATAAACAGACACCGACGATAAAGACATCCGAATAAGCGGCTTCTCGAAAAGTGAATATCATTTATATCCTCGCAGTAATGCACATATGCTTTTCAGTCGTTTACTGCAGTATAACGTATAGTAAGCCTTTCTACAGGTTTAAATTTATGCGCACCAACGTGATAATATAATATTATAATGTTACTATATTGTTCGGATAAACGTGCATGTTGTACTGCAATTTATATGGCATATTTGAATATATATATTATAAAACTATACTAACGCGAACGATGAAATGCCTGCAATAACGAAATTATTAAACGTCTATGTATGGTCTATATATTATAACATAGAAGTATAATCTATGTGAATTTCGGATATATAATTTTATCAACTGGGGTGTAAACCCGTTAATAAAATATATAGGTTGTATATAATATTTATTTAGTTCGGAATTTACATATAAGTTTAGTACCTATTACAACAGAATATTGTATCGAAAAAATATTATCTAAAATTACTTAATTCTACTTGTAGGTATATAGGTTATATGCACGATGTATCTATATATAGCAAATATAATTCTACCAAATTGACTTGACTTGTAGTGGAAATTTTTAAAAACATATTATGAAATATTATTTTTTTCATTAAACCGGAACATGTTGAGGCTTAACCGTATTATACATTCAATTTAAGAATAAAAGCAAAAAAATCAACGCATAATCTACAAAATATGATATACCTACGACTAATGTATTTTAATATTAAAACTTGTACAATAATATATATATGTTTTAGTGTTAAAATATACAAACAAAATAAATATTTTAATTATTATGCAGTTATTTTAAAACAATAAAGTACGTTTTGACGCTATACCAAACCTCCTATCGGAGAAGGTTAGTATAAATATAGGTACCTACTGCATACATATGTATATAGGTACTATTATACACCAATATTATAAGTATACCCGCTGTACCTTACCTGATAAAAAAAAAATTGGTGAAAAAACTTTCCATCAACAAAGAAAAAAGAATATACTTCTTCAATTATCAATATAAAAATGTTCAATTGCAGTATCCACTATCCAATCTCTTCATAATATTGGTACTTAATAATATTTTTATCATTATGTTTAATACATTATAAAATATTAAAATCTATCATGCGATTATTGTGTTTTTTTTTATTATTCTCTTATAAAATGGACATAGTATTGCATCAAAGATAAAACATATTCAATATCTTGTAATAAATTACCAAGTATATATAGGTTACCGCGACTGATTATTTTTTCATGATTCGTTGGTTATATACAAATACAGTAGAAACCGTTTATAATGACATTCAAGGGACTAGTCAAAATTGGTCATAATAACCGATTGTCATTATAACCAAAATGATAAAAATTAAATTACAATATAGGAGTTTTGCCGGGACTTGCAATCTAAGGTCATTATACCCGGTATGTCATTACAACCGGTGTCATTATAAACGGTTTCTACTGTATATTTCATTTGTTTTTTATAGTAATAGAATCGTTTAATGAGATTGTATTTATAAGATTTTCAACATTGTATTTTTTTCATATGTTATATGGGATTATTGTTTATTACAGTTAAATTATTAGTATAGGTACCTTCAAATCACACAATTTATCTAATTTATAAATTCATAAACAATAAAACATTTTAGTGTATATTTTTAAGTTATCTGCGATATAGTCATATAGAAAGTTCTATAAGATAGGAAAATGCTAACAATACCTATGTATGTAATTACTAATTATTTCTTAAATTGTATAAGGTAGGTAAATATCTCAAACTAAAGCTGCGAACTATTTAAAATCCAAACATTTAATTTAATTTCAAACATAATTTTAAACACAATAAAATTATTTTAAAACCAAAAAACACTATTTTTAAAAATGAATAGATACACAAATTCTGTTAAAAATTATTATGTAGTATGCTGTGGTATGCATATATACAATCGGCATGTCGCATATGCAACTTTATAGATTACTATAACTCTTTTATTTTATATTATTTTGCCAACACAGCATAATAAACACGAGTCAACTTCATTTTTGAAATTTTTGTATCACTTATACTTATAAGAGCAGTGACATAAATTTCTGTTTTTCACATGGATCCCCTCTTATACTGTAAATTATTCAGAGCAACGATTCCTAACATTTTTAGTTGTGCGGACCACACATTTTGAAAAAAAAAATCTTTGAGGCTCAACAATAGCACACCTATATATCTATTTAAATATATATATATATAGGTATATATATATATATATTAATAACAATTGTTAATTAAGAAAAAACTTTATTAAACCTAATTATTACAAGTTTACAAGTTAAACCAGTGATGGGCAAAGTACGGCCCGCGAAAGTATTTAATCCGGCCCGCCGAGGGTCCATCGACATGGATAGTATATGACCTGTATAGTATAAAAGTGTCATGTTTTTATAATATTATATGATTCAAAGCTTTAACCCAAAATGCATTTTTTTTATAATTATGGCCCTCCTCTAGAATTTCTTAAACTTTGTGGCCCCCTATTAAAAAAGTTTGCCCACCACTGAGTTAAACCATTTGATGAGATTTAACATTGCTTGTCCCCTACGAAAGAGTCAATATCTAAATTAAAAAACTGGATATAATTTATTGCATGAGTTGTGTAATATTATATTATTATGGTCCACTTCCTAGTACTACACTATACCCATGGTCCATAGGTTAAGAACCAGTGGGCAGTGATTTAGAAGATAATTTCAATGTACCTAACTCAAAATTCAAACGAGTAATTTGTTATTAAAATGTTTATAATAAGCATGATATAGTCCTCCTTAAAAATAGTTTTACTAAAATGTATGAAGTAATATTGAATTTAATATTTATCATATACTCAGTCCATTTTTTCGGAAATTATAAAATAATATTTATTATCTACTATAAGATGTTCCAATCAAAATTACCTCTATATTTTCCAAACCTATTACTATGAAATTATTATTCTTATTACACAAAGTAATAAATAACTCAAAACTTATTAAAATTTTGGTTTTAATATAATATGCCGAAATTTTAAAAATCAGATTTTTAATAACTGAATTATTAAAGAAGAAAAAAAGGACAGCTCCTAGCTGTTTGATTAATAACCTTATAAATACCTATAAAATATAATAATAGCCTATAATTAATAAAATTGTATTCAAATTTATTAATAGGTACATTACTTGCTGAAATTTTACACACATTACCAGATGCCACTTCTATGTGTAGGTAATAGGTATATATTTTATTAATTTTTTATATGATTGCCGTAAAAAACCTTCTGTCTACTCATATATTATTTCCTACAGTAAAGTTTACCATAGTTTACATAATATAATATTAATACATTACTACAAAGTGTAGTGTTATGTATTAATGTATTATATACCTACTATAGTTGATTAGTAAAACTTCGATTAACTGTATTAAATGGAACCAAAAGATAAAAAAAAAATCATTTTTATATTTATACCTATATATATATATATATATATATATATTTGAATATTATACTTTATACTGTAGGTATACCTATGATAATAAATTAAAATAATTTTAATTTATTTATTATTTTAGTTTGTTTATATGAATCTCCAGCTTTTTCATGTATACGTTTTTTTATTTTTCTATAAATACATAATACATATACACCCATAATTTGGGCGTGCAATATTTTATTTATAATTTACAATATCATTATGATAATAGGTGAAGTAGGTGAAGTGTAATATAGAAGTTAACGAAAAGAAAATGACAAATAATCGTGGTTTTACTGTAATATGTTAATAACTAATTATAGGGATGAGCCGATTTGAACGCAAAATGATAAAATGGTGTAGGTACCTAACAGAATACATGATAATTTCATATCATACAATTTTTAGTGCAAATGTATACATTCACGAGAACACTCTATATACACTGTTATCATTATTATGTCTGGGGATTGAAAATTGACAGAAAAATTAAAGCAAATTTTACACTTAATTTGTCAAATTTTATTGTCGTTCTTATTATAATGTGTGACTATATGTACCTATAAGTTATAAAAAAATACAAAATTATACTTATAGGTGTGAATACTATAAATGTGTATAATATAACTTTTAATGCTTCCACATTAAAAAATATTAATTTTCACTTTAGAAATCTATATTGTATTTGTTTAATGTTTGTACATACTAAGATATTAAGTGTTATAATTATCAAAAAGAACGCCCTATACTAATACTTGTAAAATAATACGACGAGTTTTCTTCACAAAATTAGATTACAAATATTTCAATTATATAGCCATAATAGAATTATTAAATATACTTTAAATACTTAGTTGGTGCCTGGTATAGATGGTAGTATATCAAAATATATTGGTATTGCCAAATTTTAATTTAATTTCTAAACTTAGAAATAATAATATATGATAATAATATGTTAATAAGAATCTTAGTAAATTATACTAAACTTCATTATACCTATAGGTACTCATAATGACATAATAGGTATTATTATCTGTATAAAATAAATATAAACTTAACTTACCTACAATTTAATCTATATACATAATACGCGATTCGAATATACTTTATTAAACTTACAAGTTAAATAACATTGTATCCTCCCATCAAGCCCGTAGGAAACTATTACGATACAAAACACATTATTGAACGCATTAAATCTTTATGGTATTCATTTTAATAATTTTTATGTCTTATAATACTAATTGCTGTATTATGGATATGAAAAAAATCGGTAAAACTGTGCGCTCTAGTTTGACGGGAAAAAATTCATTTTTCTCACCAAATCTAATAGTAAAATAATAATATTATATTGATATATTTTACGAACCAGGTTGTGGACGGTCTTGGTACTCGACTCTCTTCATCCAACCGTACGGACTCACGCGCCCTGTGCCGGTGGGCGAAGGTTGTTGTTGCACGGGCGGCCAGTACTTGTAGTCGTTGGCCGTCTGGTAAGCAGCCGCAGCCGCTGCGGCGGCCGCAGAAGACGGTTCGTCCAACGACGTGCCGGGCGACGAGCACGTGGCCGTCGAGGCCGTCACGGCTGTCGGGTTGTAGGCCGCGACGGCTTGCAAGGTGGCCGCGGTGCCGGCCGGCTGATGGTGCGGCGGTGGTGGCGGCGGCGCGTGATGGTGATGGTACACCTGTACGTCGTCCGCGTACGACAGCCGCCTCTTGTTGTATACGACCGACGACGGCCATGCGGCGTACCCGCCGCTGTCCGCCGGTTGATGGTGATGGTGGTGATGCATCAACGACTGCGGCGGTGGTATCACGGGCATTGCTTGATGCGGATGATGAAGGTGATGGTCCTGTTGCTGCTGTTGATGTTGTTGTTGTTGCTGCTGTTGCTGTTGCTGCTGTTGTTGCAGATGATGGTGATGGTGGTGCTGATGGTAACCGGCGGCGATCGCCGCGGGCTGATGGCCGTAAGCCGTCCACGAACCGGCCACGGTGGCCGGTTGGGGTTCGGCCGGGCATTCGTCACCGTTACACTGCGCCGGCATGACTACGACGTGATGGCCGTGATGGTGATACGACGGACCCTGTTGTCTGCTGCACACGGCCACCGATTCATTCATTTTTCGTCGGCTATGATGGTTGTTCACGGACAGGTCATCCACCGCATTTTCGTCACATGCAGTCTTCTGTATAATTGTATGCACTTATTGTACACGACGATTTTATAAATTATACAGCGGTGATCACAGATGTTTGCTTTGTTTATAATATATATAGACGGACGTGACGCGTTATCGACGTACCTACCTATATAATATATTATGATAGCTCGCGGGGTCGCGATGTCAGCGGGTCGCGAACGACATTTATATCATAGTTTCGCGATAAATTACACGGACAACAAATTACGTCTCAATGAGCGAATTCGAAAACGAATTGATATACACTGGCACTATATACAGGGCGTATATAATAAGGTACATGCACGCCGGTATTTACACTCGCGTATATTATACAGACATAATATTATAATTTAGGCGTTTATTACTGTAATAATGTATATACCGTCGCGTAACTCGGTATATCGAGTAAAGGTATACGTACCTACTATACAACTGTCGCGTAAACACAATAAAACGGATTCGCATAAACGTCGTCGTCGTCGTCGTCGTCGCGGTCGTCGAGTGTGTGGTGCCGCGCGAGTTCTCGAGAGCGTAGCTACAATATAACAATATTACGACATTAATAATTGTGTGCGTTTTATTAAAAGAAAGATGGGAAAAAAAAATAACAGCAGACTTATGTTTCGAGGTGTGACAGGCGAATGCGTGCGTGTGCGTCGTACGTACACCTGTACGTGTACGCGTCGATATAATATTATTACGCGTTCGAGTGTGAGTTTGTGTGTGTGTGTGTGTGTGCGTGCGTGTAAGTGTGTACTTAATAATATTTAGACACGCGATCGATTACGACTGATGAGGTGCGGTCGTGCGTGGCGCGCGGACTGCATTCGTGTGCGAGGGACCGTCGGGGGCGGCGGCGGCGGAACACGACGGGCGTGCTCGAGCCACTCCCGCCGGGCCGCGCGCCGGCCAATCGCAGTGCGGCAACCGCCGCGGTGGTCGTGGACCGCGTGAAAAAATAATATGTCCGCTCTGCCGAACGTATACTACCGCGACGGCGGCAGCGGCGACCGAGCGCGCGCGTTTTTCGTTTACGTTTTTGTTGTTCGCCGTCCGCGGAACGGCCTGACGGTGCGCCGCCGCCAATTTCTCGGTAAGCCCTTTGTCGCATAGGTTACCTGCCGCTGGATTCTATTCTATCATGTTGGATATTATACCTGAGTATAACCGTTATCAAAGCGTTTCTCCGAATAACCATCCGTTTTTGAATTTTTAAGCCGTATGTTATATATCTTCGAATTCGTTTAAACAACGGTTTTTTCCGACCTCCTACGCAGCCAACTCTGTTGCATCCGAATTGCGTGTGGTTAAAATAATAACAATGCCCATCGACTGATCTATTTTTTGTATGTTACCTATATGGCTATATATTATAATGATGATTGATTTAACTATATATTTATATCATACCATTCATACCTATCTATACCTATTATATAATTCCACGAGTTTTACTTAATTGTGAATTCTGACGAAAATGTAGGTATAATAACTATGTATGAATCCTGGATGAAAATAATTTCGGATTCAGTTTTTACTGTCGGACAAAAAATTCGTCCACATTTTTCAAGTTGCACAAAAATTTAATCCGAAAATAGAAATTATTCAGTTCACAAGATTTAAAATTATATAGAAAATAAAATAACATACATATTTATCTTTCTTCTATAATATTTGATAGCTAGGTACTAACAATTTGGAAGCTGATCAAAATTTTTGAGGAAGTAAGATAAGGAAAAAATAGTAATCAATTAAATGATACCCGCGATAGCAACAAAAAAAAAATTATGAATCAAAAAGAAATAAAAAAATCACATCTATAATAATAAGTACCTACGAAAATAATTTATTTTTATTGGTTGACAAGAAAGGCATTTTTTAAATAGCATAGCCGCAAGGGATTTACTCGTATTATATAAAAACTTAATTAATTTTAAATCATTTTATTTAGATTTATATTAATAATAATATTATAAACAAACTTTTTTTTAATTTTATACGAAATAATATTTTTTTTTTTTAATGAGTCGGGCCTCTCCGTCTGATTATTTTTATATCGAATTTTTTGTTCCCAGAATATTTGACCAAATACCCATTAGGTACAAACATATTGTGTTAAAAAACCATATAATATTTTATATAGGCAAAAAAAATCACAATATAATAGATAATCATAATATAATGAATAAGTATGAAAACAATCAAATATCATCATGGTTCAAAGTCGTAATGTACATACATATATATATATAGCTACCTATAATTATATATATATATATATGATAACGGGTGCCCATTCGCAGGCATGACAGGACATTTGCCTATATAGGTACCCTTCTTGGAAAAATATAACTTATATATACATATAGGTACTGTAATATAGTATATACCTATTAATGCTATATATGCTATATATAATCTATAGGTATATATTTTATTTTCTATTTGTTTCCTTTGCTTATTATTAAAATATATTAAAATTTTTAATTAACTTCCTATATAGGTAATATATATTAGGTATCAATTCATATATTAATTATATATATATACCTATAATATAGCATATATTTATATTTATATGTTTGAATAACATTACATTTTTATTTAGCTTAAAATTGATTTATTTTTATTTTTTTCCCTCTCTTTTAAATTTTACTTATAAATGTCCATGATTATAATAAATTATTATTATATAGGTACATTCTTTTAATGTTTATACATACTATATAATATATAATCATTACATATATAATTCATTAATATATTATGTTATTATACATAATGACAATATAAAATGATGTAAATACGATTTTTAATCACTCCACAGTTAAACTTTTTTGGTTGGCAGAAAGTATAATATAAACGAAAATTTTATAATTATGTTGTTTATTCTTAAAATATTATTAGGCATAAATTCGGTTTTACTCAAACTATCACACAATAATTCAACCAAAATTTGAGTTTTAGCACGCAATTTTGATAGTAGGTATATCTACCGACAACTTGTAAACTGAAATCGGTATATTATAAGAAATATAATATCGATATATAAAATATGCATAATAATTAATAGCTCGAAAGTGCAGTATAAATCGTGCACAAATCTGTAAGCACGTATTTCGTATACCTACATTTATGTTAAAATTCGAGGAACAATAAATTGTAATAATAATGCACCCGTTGGTCATTATATATGTAGTATTAATATTCCATTATTCTATGTATAATAGAATTATATCATAGAATAAGTATATGTCATATGTGACATGCGTATATAGGTAGATACTTTTTTAGAGTACATCTAGCTACATCAATGCTTTATTGCAGGTTACATACCTCAAAAGAAGTTTTAAAATGAAAATTTTTGCTGATCCTCATAATTGCAGGAGAACTTTGAATATGATGTATTGATGTGTCCAAATTGGTTTTATGAAACGCTTTTGAATTAGTATATAGTTTAGTTATAATATAGTTGGTTATTTTTGGAAGAGACGTAAATCGAAAGTTTAAGGAAAGAGGTTTGATGCGTAAATACTATGTATATAGGTAAGTCATTGGTATATATACCTATATAGTAATATCTAAGACTTCTAAGTATAACGGATCCGTTACGGACAGGAGCGTATTCAGAAATGTCTTATGGGGAAGAAGCATTAACGAAAAGTTAAAATTTGCGTACACGGGGCGTGGAGTTGTAGAATATCTCATAATACCTATAATATATAATAAAAAAAAGTATAAAATACGGTAGATACGCCGCTGATTACAGAGTTGATGAAATTAGTTCATTATGAATAAGTGGTAGGTATACATTTTTTTCTGACAATAAACGTGAAATATCAGTGTACGGATTTGGATTTATTGATTTTCATACTCTATTCCTAGTACCATTATATAATATAAGGGTAAGTCGAGTGAGATTTTCTAAAATGAGCAATAATAAGAGAATAACGTCGGGGACATGACTATATAAGCTATTATTATTAATACTACATTGAATTCTTAACAATAAATAAGTGATTTGTAAAATGCTTTGTAAAAATAGATAATCAAATTTATATCAGATTCAGTTAATAAAATATAAAATTACGGTATTTTTCAACATTTTGCATCGAAACCTATTAAATATGCACGCTTAAAAACAGAAAAAATAAAAATTATGCACTTATAAATAAAAAATGGTAAAATATGAAATTATATGCAAAATAATATTTTGATATTTTGAATATAGATATCATGATACACATTTCTATACATAAGAATGGAAGCTATATTGGACAATCTAAAAAAAATATGCAAAATCATGAACATATATGATAGGATATCCTAACCCTATAGCTATAGCTATTACTATATAGCTTTGTAGCTGTAATAGCCACCAATAAGAGTATAGTATAGATAAAATGGGTTGGTAATAAGCTAGGTATGTATGTAATACATTAAAAATAAGAACAATGACTGCACCTATTGGTACTTAGAAGTTATAAGGTCGCAATTCGAAGCTATTATATACAAATCGCAAACAAAAAAACTTATGATACTACACTAAAAAACGAGCTCTAATTCAATAATTAGTCAACTCTAAGATAAGTTATGACGACTATATATATAATATAGAGTATATAAATGGCGCAGTGTTAATTATTAAATGTAGTGGAACGTATTTAATATGAAGACAAGTGTACATATTTTTATATTAAAAATATACCTACATTTTAATTGTTTATTTCATATGTATAGTAGGTATTATTATAATATCAAAAACTATAAAGTATATACCTAATAATACGTTTTGGGTGTTCAAACACCCCCCAAAATTAAATAAAACAATTGTATTATTTAATACATACAAATAAATTATTCATTATTTTATAATATTAATATAAATTTAGACAAAAAACCCCTCCGAAAATATTTTCTACCTACGCCCATGGAATTTGTATAGGTACTAAATTCATTAATAGGTAAATCGCAAGAAATAACATCAACATAACTATATAATATATTCCTATATAATTATATATACTTATAATATACCATATAGTTATACTATTTAATTTTTATGTATATTTTGTCAATTAAGAATTACGATCTTTAAGATTTAAAATTATACCATTATACATGTATATAAATTGTAAATAAGTATTATATGTGTATAAATGTATAATGTAAGTATAACATATGATTATAACTTCACGTTTAAACATCTACGCTTTTTCAGTATTAAGACGAAGTTAAAGAAATCATTTAATATTTTACATATTTTTTTATCATTTGTTAAAAATATTCTTGAAAGATGTTTAAATAAAGAGGTTATAATCTTTTATTTAATAAATAATATTAAATGTTTAGATTATATAGAAATAAAAATTAAAAAATGTACCTAATACAACACACTATTATTATATAACAATAAAGCAAAATACGTTTCATTTTCAAAATGCTGCAGTGAAAATAATTTTAAATAGCATTTTCGAAATTAAACCATGCAATGTATTGTTAATATTGTTATAAATTATAGATAATACTTAAAATGGATTTACAAAGGCGTATTTAAATAACCAACGGGTTTATATATAAGTATTATGATCTATTGAGTGTATTGGGTATAACAAAAACCAAAATATACCGACACATAATATTTTATTTTATTTTCCATTTATTTTTGGTTTCTATATAACAGTAGAAAAGACAGGGTAGAACACACAAGTCGTTTAAGCTGCCCTTATTTTACCCTTCTTATAAGATATTATTATGTATACAGCTCTCTAAAGGTACTAGAGGTACTTTTATAGCCGTGTTATTATTTATTGGTATACTATTATATTATATTGTCACAACTAAAATACAAAATATAAATCAACTTTTTTTATTTCTACTATATATTTTGTTTTATTTTACTTTAATATTTCTAGGCACTTATAGATATACTTATATACCTATAACTTAGTATATAATATAAAAACTCAGTTCATTTTATACATACTATAATATGTCTAATATAATTATAATATTCAACAATAAGCTGCAGGTACTTTTTGTGAACTCTTCAAAATAAAATAGAAAATTAAATTTCTTTTACTTTTCAAAAATAAAAATAATTTGCTTACATAGGCTGGCCAAATCAATCATAATATAAATTATAGAATATTATACTGATAAAAATTATTAATTTTAAATTGTATAAAAATATGTTTTTATGTTTATATAATGTATTCGTTAAAATGTAGATACTTCTTTAAGGTGCTAAAAATAAAATAATTTACTTTTTATATGATTAGACTTCAAAAACGAATTTAAATTTTTCTTTTCAACATTTACATTGAGCCTATATACTACCTATTACAGTATTATACCTTTCAATTTGCAAATTTGCATAATAATTTTATAATATATTTAGGTATACGATATACTTAGGTATTATAGGTATATAGAAACATATTATAATTTATCATCTATAGGTATACCTATGTATCTATTAGTCTATTACGTACGTTGTACACGTGTATATACTGTTGACACTTAATACTTATATACAAAAATATGTTATCGCTCGATAGTTGAACGGTATGTTATTGCACCTAAGTAATGTGAAGCCACCCAAAAGACATGTGAATATTATAGATAATTACGCGTATTCTGTTAACATAGCCAATAATTATCGAAGATAAAAATAAATAACCTCAACGTATTTTTTGAAAATCGAGTAGTTTTTGAGATATTTAACTTTGTGTACTAAAGGTAATAGGTCCATGATAATGTGCTAGAAGATAAGTATGAGGGCATAGTGGTTTGAATATTTTAGTAATTAATATTTACAATTTAAAAATAGTCCAAGTATCAATACATACTACTTTGTAGATAAAGTATAATAATATATTTGTTGTAATGACCATTATTTTTACTACAAACATTTTAATAACTGATAAATTAATAGTTAGAATTTTGAATTAGGTTCATCGAATTTGTCTACTAATAATTTGCAAAGAATAACGAAGTTTCCATTAAAAAAAACAGAAGTTTGTATAGAGTCTTGTCATTCTTTAAAAATTACAAAATGTTTAATATTTTAAAAGTTCCAAACATCAGAATATAATGAATAAATTCGTTGTTAAAGTAAAACATATAGAAGTGAATAAACTTGATGAATTAACTTGCACACAAGATATTTTTTTTTATAAGTGTATATTTTATTAAAATGTAATTTTTCAATTTTTTCTATAGTATTATAACTTATTATAATTTATAAGCTATAGGCTTAAGAAAAAATTTTTAAAATGTTAAACCCTACAAAAATTATGATTTTAACTATAGATTTATACTTTAAATGATTATTTTTCAATTGTGACAATTCTTTTCATACCTTTCAAATTCTACATAAAAAGGTAATTTTAAATTAATTTTAATACAAATAATATGCTGTAGTACTATCGTGTGCTGAAGTAATTAATAATAGCAATATGAGGGAGCTGATTACGTTAAGTATACTGATATAATTTTTAATTATTTATTATAAATTGTCATGGATACTAAGTTGTAACAAAATTTAATGAAAAAAAAAGTAAAATGTAATATCAATATTATTTTTAAAAATAGTCGACACAATAAATTCACAAAATCTAAATAGTAAATATTTTATAAAAAAAATATCTAAATAATAACTAATAAGTAATGTTTTTTATATTTTATAGTTTTATTTACTCGTACAAAAATTAAAATTAGTTATATAGGTAGGTACAGTGAACATGTGAAATACCTAGATCATATTATTTTGATAATAATATATAAAATTTTGAATGAAATAAAAATTTAAGGATTCAAAAATCTATAGGTACTGTAGGTACATATACATATACTACCTATATTATATTTATTTATAATAATTATTGAAATTTCTGTATGAAATTTTTTATATACATACAAATTATCATGCTCGGATTAAGAGGGCCAGGGGGAGATATGACCCTGGGCCCACAACAGATATCAAACAAGTGTGGGCCCTTGGAGAATAGTACGTTATTATTAAATCAGAAATATTATTGGATATAATAATAGTAGTATATTTCGTATTTTAAAAGAAAAATGTACAATTATTTATACAAATAACATTTTTATTTTTATAATTAAAAAGGTAAGAAATACATTTACAAATTTAATTTTTTTGATCTGAAATATTTTATTTGTGGGTCACCAATATATTGATTATGGTTATATGAGCCCCTAAAATTGTTTAGCCTTGGGCACAAAATTATCTTAATCCGGGCTGACGAATTATCATTATAATATGAAACTTTTTATTGAGATTCACAAACTGATTAAACATATTTTAAATAGTTTAACTAGGTAAGTTTAGCTAATGAAAGAAAAATTAAAATTAAACAGTTAAAAAATATGGCTAAAATTATTATTTCACATGCCAGGTGCTTAACATTATTTTGCTTATTAAAATATACAAGTAGGTATTTACTGTATAAATACTCATAATATTATATAAAGTGCATTTCTTTAAAAAATTGTCCAATCACATAAAATTTTCAAAATTTCTGAAGTGTTATTAGTTTATTGAAATACAATACTACTATAACTCTTTATATTTTATTTTTTATATTAACCTACGATTTATAATAGTAAATAAAATTTAATTTAATATTTAGCCAACCATTCAAGCTATTGGCAAATAATGTAATTTTAAAGCTTTTTTTTCTTTATCTTTACAAGGTGAAGTATCGTTTAAATCCTTTAGTTGAACAGACGTACATTTTGCTTACGTCCATTATAGTTTATATACCTACCGTTATAAGTACAATAAAGTAATTATATTTCAAATGAAAACACTTTCATGAATTTATATAATTTGTTATATTAAATAATGAACTGTTATAACTAGACGAATTTGTTGATAAATAACTGATGACATCAATATTATGCGATATTGTTGTTTAAATAATATCTTATAATTTTATTTAATTACTAGTTATTATCATAATTGATTACTGATAAAAATAATATTATGTTATACAAAATATTATTTTTATATCCATATTTCATTGAAAAGGAAGCATGACGAGACTCTTTCTTCACGGGAAAAAATATAAACTTTTAAATTAATAAAATATAATATTATAAATTACTTTATAAATATTTGAGAAACTTTTTATTTTACCCCCAGCCCCTAAAAAATAAATCTATAGGTTCCACTGTTTATATTAATTGACTATAAACATAGATATTATAACTATTTTAAGGAATATAATATATTATCCAGCCTAATGAACGTTTTAACAAAATATTATAAGCTTCCAAAACATTTTATGACAACATTGCAACCTATTTTGTATAGATTTAGACTTGTGAATAATTGGATCAACCGTTTGAATACCTAATAATGATATTTAAGAATTTTTAAAAGCACCGCCAACACCGGCATAATATAGTTTGTTTTGTCATACTAATATTTATTCAAAAAAAAATATCGGCATTATATTACTACAGCCTACAGGTACTGTTTATTTTAGTGTACACTGTACATAAAAACGATACACTGTATGTATCTACACATAACTTAGATGTTGACGATGTTGTGTTAAAATCCAATAGGATATTTCAACATCTATAACAATAAATTTCTACGATTTCAGATTTGGTTTTGATTCAACAATAATTTTGAATATAATATATTATTTCCTTGCGGTGTTGTCATAACAACATATATTAATATAATTTAAAAACGAATAAATAAATATTATTTATAATTCATTTGGAATAAGATGCCCATTATTTATTTATTTTCCTTTACAGTTATAAATTATTGAAATATTTTAAGTTTTATAAAAATTCGGCCTTATATAAAGACAAAATTAAAACATTGCTTAAAATATTATATAGTTCAATCTCAATATAATAATTTTAATGTTAAAATTCATAAAAATAGCCCTAATACTATTTTATAATATTTTAAATATATATGTTGCCATTTGAAAATTCAAAGTTGATAGTGGTTTCACTATTAAATAAAAGGGTAAAAAATAAAAATTTCATACAGTTTGAGAAAAGCATGAAACAAAACATTTTGAAAAAAAAAAATTAAAAGTCAATACTTGACGAAATAATAAGTGTTTGGTGATAAAAGAATCACCCTGTATATGTAATGTGTATATAGAAAAGGGACATTAAAAACTTGAGTCAATAGTATTCCTATATAACGTACTATATTGACTTTAATACATATTTTTTTGAATCTGTATTATGAAATATAAATTCCTTGGAGAATATAGGGATTTACCCAACAATAAGAAATAAAAGTTTAAAGAACCCTTGTATAAACACTATAAATAAACTACCTACCTATAAAAAACTCTATTTTATACAACAACAAAAAAAACTTAACAATTTTTAAATTTGATTAAAACTCACTCATTCGATTTTTGTTACATTATCAAACTACATAATTATTAAAGTGTTAATTTTTTATTACGTCAAAATAATTGTACAAAAAAAAAATGAATATGTATACTTACTGCAATTATATAGTAATTATATTATAAAATAATCAATGCTAGATTTGGAAGAGAAACATTACCATTTTTCACCAATATCAAAATAATTAAAAATTAAAATTTTTGTTTACCATTACCACCAATAAATACAATATATAGGATACAATATATGTATATTTCCATTTTCCGTCACAGAAAATTTTCGATTTTGATAACTCCGTCGTATTTTAAGAATTTACATATAGCTTATAGTTAATAGTTATAACTGTAATATTATAGACTATAGAGCATGTAGATAATATTTTTACAATTTTAGTTCTTATATTCTCCATTTAGCAGAGGAGGTTCTGTTTGAACAGAATTGCGGAAAAAAAGTCCGTTTTAAAAAAAGTTAAACAAAAAGTCCAAAAATACAAAATATTTTGTATAATTAATATTTATTTTAAATACTTAAAAATTTAAAAATGTTTGTACACATAAATACATAATATTATATTATTATATTTTCGTATAATTAACAAAAATATAACTACTATACCTATATAAAGATGAAGAATGAAGATACATTTTTTTTATATTTTTCCACATAGTTTTATGCAATAAGAAAACAACAATTTTCAAAAGAAATTTATTTTTTATATTTCAATATTTTTAAAAATTATACTACTTAAATATTGTATATTTTTCTCGAGATTAGATACCGACCGTTTTTAAGGAGTTCAATTTAGACAAATTCTATGTGAGTACATACGGGTCATGTAAATGTGTGCGTACCTATAGTATAAATCATAATGATGATAATTTTTTAATTTTCATATTCAATTAATAATATATATTTAATATTTTTAAAAATTGTTTTTTTTTTACTTTGGTCTTTTTTTCGGGATTCTGTAATTAATGTATAGGTACATATAAAAAGCTTTTTAATAATTATAATTAATAATCTCCTACTACCTTTAATTTATTATTCCACATATTTTAGAATCTAAGCAGAGCGATGTTGATTGATGAATGCATTGATTTAACAATGATATGGATTTTAAGCTATATTACCTTTGAGCGTGGTTTCTAATTTCTTATAGAAAATTGGATTTAGTTAGTACTTCAGGAGATCAAAAGAAAAGAGTCTTAGTATAGGTACTTTTAAAATAACTGCAAAAAACAAAAATTTAAGAAAAAATAGAATATTTACGCAAAACAATTGTATTCAACAAAATCGATTTAATTTTTTTTATATAAAACTCAAAAACAAATGAATGTTTTAAGTTCCTCATAAGTTTTAATTTGCAATATAGCTATTTAAAAATTGTATAGATTGCATTTATTTTTATAAGAATTTTAAGTTCAGATTTTTAAAAAAATTGTCAGAATTACAAAAATGTATTAACAATTGTGTGGTTAAAAATTTCTAAAATTTTTATATCTAAGAATTAAACATTTGATAAAAAATTTTTATACACACTATAGTTATATTTTCTGAATGTAATATTTTTATCAACAATTAATTCAACTTTCTGTATTAGGTATTGACAGTAAAATAAATTACTTAAAAATTAGGCAATAGAAATATCATAAAAATATAAAATATACTTATAATAGGTAATATAGGCTAACATACTTTGCTTAGATTCGTTTTTTATATGCAATGATGAAGTAAAATTTAATAAAGGTTAAATTAGTTAAGCATGCTTGGAAAATCACTAAGCAGAGAGTGCGCTTTCAATATTATAATATAATATATTATATAATTTTACCAACATTTCATTATGAATTACCTATTATTATTTTTTTGTACAAAAAAATATAACATTGCGCCACAATAGTAAACGATTGACTATTCTATCAACCATGCATATTAAATAATATTGTCGTTTTATTGTTTTTCGTTTGATATAATACAGTTGCATAATTGGTCGTAGACCGGAGGTATTATTGACATTTGACGACAGTCCCACAATGCAGTCAATGCAGGAGTCACGAAACAAGTAAAATAGCGGCACGTTAGAACTATATTCGAATGTAAATTTAAGATTATATGGGACTATATATGATATGCAGTACCTATTATAATATTATTATATAGGTACCTCCTAGTAGGTACATCGCCCTGTAGCTATATGACATCGTGTGAGTAGGTCGAAAATGCCTTATTACAGCAGCTATATGCACGCAGTATAAAACACTCGCGTGTCGATAAACCTATATGTAGGTATTATATATATATATATATATATATATATATATATATATATATATATATATATATTATACGTTGCTTAATAGTTTCTCCGTTTTAATTAATTTTTTTAGTAGTTATTTTTCATAATAAAATGTGAAATGTTTGTTTCATGTTTTTCGTGATAATATATTCGAATTATTTAGCGGATGTAAAATTATGTATACAACTTAACTACCTATATATATATTAAGTACGAATGTTGTTACACAATTATAATATCGTAAGGTAACGTAAGAACCTATACTAAATATTGTGTTAGATTGAATTTAAATAATGTGACACGTAATAGTTGATATATGTAATATATGTAACATATAGGCACCTACACAGTACACACTATCATAGTATTATGTGCAATAAATAAAAATGCATAAAATAATTTCTTGAGTTTTCCTATTTTGTAATAAGACTGTTGGTAACCTATATATTTTTATTAAATATAATTTATATCATCAATGGTCTAAAAAATCCCCAGAATACAATAATATATTACACTTAGACATAATTAATAATCATATGAACATGATCAAATAAAAATGTTTTAACAATTACTAAATTATTATTAATATTTATTTACAAATATAGTAAGTATAACTGTAGTAAATTTAATTATTAGAAGACATGTTTAAAAGTCTTACTTTACAGGGTATTTACTTTAAACTTACATCATATAAAAAATAAAAGATTGAATAATCTTTTTCATAAAAGCATTTTTATTCTGTTTACCACTGTAAGTTGTCTATTATCACTAAATGTCTATGTGTAATTATTATTGACGATTTATATTCGTACTATTATATGTACATTTAAATGTGTAGGTATAATATTATATTATAACGCTCTTAAATAAAGGTTATTATTTATAAGTAGGTGATAAATAATACAAAGATATATAAATACTTGTTACCTAAATAAAAAAAATATTTTAGTTATGTTATTAAGTTATTTATTTACAAAAAGAGAAAAATAAGAAGAAATATGTATACTTACATTTAGATACATTAACAACTTTTGTGAATAATAAATATTATGTTACCTTGCGAGAAAAAAAAATGTTACCAAATGATTTCTATTATAATATGGTCAATAATCTTCGTTCAGTAGTTGCGACGGCGGCGGCACTGTTTGACGGACGTATCCAAAAGGACTCGAATTTATACCTATAAAGTGCTTTTGTTATTATATGTTTGCATACGTATACTACAAGCGGGTAGGAAGTATACTATAAAGACACATAAACACATCATTCCGAGTATTAACAATATATATCACTGTTTTTATATACCTATTATTATACTATTTATATATACCTATAATAGATTTATATTATGCACTTAATACATTATATTATATTTATCGCACTATACTTGCCTGTATTATATGGTGCAGAAGGCAGAACTGCAGACATAATATCTGACGCTTGAGGAATGTTAAAAAGTTTAACCACTATATTTTTGGCTGACTTCAACCATCGTCCATCATAATAATTAGTATTCTCCCGATATAATTTTCTACAACATATACGTGTGACTTTTTTAATTGAATTATATAACTATTCATATATAAATAATATAATTAATTAAATTCAATTTAAGTTTCGTTTAAAATGGGCTAGAATAATCTTTTTTCTGGATATGCACAAATAAAACAGATATCTTTGTATAGATTAACATACAAATTTATTAATGAAACAATATTGATTAAAATGAAATGTTTAATTTTTAAACATATAATTTATGTGATTTATTTTATTTAAAAAAAAAAATCAAAACCAAATGAACTTCTAATACGTAAATAAAATAATATTAATAAAAAAACCATAATATTATTTAAAAACAAGCTAGGAAAGCTCACTTCTTCATTGTAGATAAGTACCTAAGTTATATTAAAAATATTGTAATGTTCAATATGATTTATACCATACCTATTATTATTAAACGTTATTAACTTTCATAACGTATATCATAATAGTAATATGAAATCATTTTACGAGTTATTTGAGCTGAAAAATGTATTTACCAATTTAAGCAAATAACTAATAAGTATTATTTAACAGCTTTAATTGTAATTTGTAGTAGGTACGAACAGCTGTAAATACAAGTAAACTACCAAATTATCAATACAAGAAAATGTCAAGTTATAACTCAAAATATTATTTTCATAATAATATTATGTGATAAAATAGTTTTTTAATATTTATTTTACAAATATAATAAGCACGCCATTCTTATAAAAATGAAAAATTTTACCTCGCTCTGTCCCACGTAAATTTTTCTATTTTTCATGATTGAATATTGATGAATAATAAACATGTTAAATTTTTTTCACTCAACTGTCAGCCATCACAAAAAACTGACAATATTCAATAATCGTGAATTAGTCCACCTTAAGGTTTCACTTATCCTTATCCATTGTTCTGTCTATAGACTAACGAGTGTTGCGAAATCACATATATAGGCCATATAGGACGTACGTGTGACAGTATGAGTGACTTTCCCTGTAATTATAATGACTTATACTTTAGGGATTGCTAACATTGTTAAAAGCCAAATAATACCCATCAAACCATAATATTAATCATTATCCCTGCAGGCTCAGTGAAATCAATGTTTAAATTAGTTATGAAATTCAGTAAGTGTTATTAATTTATAATATTTACTAGTTTTTTTTTATGTAAAAGCCTCAATCGTATAATATAATAGAATGTCTATGTAAAAGCAATGCTTGATTTGGAAAAAAAAATAGAAGGGGAACTCAGTGGATGTAAGATGAATGAGCGTTCCACACAAAATTCAATATCACATTACTGTGCGGAACTGCGGAGCAAAGCCCCCCACATCACCTTCAGCCACCCACAATTCCCCAAAATCATTAAATTTATTATATAAAAATATTTTAAAATAAAGAAACATTTATTTATTTATTACACATCATCCAATGACATTATAATTTAAATTACGATTTATAAAGATATATAACATGTTATTATAATAACTCATCAATGCACTTACAATAAACTTATCATGTATTATTACTTATATACACTAATACACCCATGTACATGAATACAGTATTGTGCGACATAAACGTCGTCGAGAAATGCTTTTATGGTATACAGCACAACCCGTGGTTGAAGATATAATAGTATGACGTAAAAGCTTAGCTAGGTACTGATAACAACAAAAATAATATAAATATATAATACAATTTATTGAATAAAAAAAAAACCAGTATTGTACATCGACAAATGGGCTTCGAATCAAACTCTGGAAAAGTCTTAAAATCCCGTGAAAAGTTTGTACTTAATAAATAATTGTTTAATATTTTAACTTTTAATTTTTTGCCCGAAAGAGAGGGGATTTTTCCGTTCGGTGTGGTAGGGGGATGCACGGATAAGGTTCTAGATAATTATTTTATTCTTATAATAACTTTTATTTAAATTGTGCGTTTATCGGCAGTTACATACTATTTAGGTTTCTACGGTTTCTTGTTATCTGTCACACAACACCGGGTAAAAAAGGCCCAGCGAAACGACCAGCATTAACATTCACTGTCTGTCCTCCAGTATACTAGTATACTTTGTATACTTGTCTATGCTGTCCTCCATCGTAGCAAGACCCAAAAATAACAAAATATAAAGTATTAGGTAAACATTAACGTTAAGTAAACACGGCTCACACAATTATAGGTCAAATTGACTAATACCCGCAACCTGCTTTATGTACAGTAGGTACACCTATACGAATCCATTAAAATGTAATTTGTGTAAATTTTCAACTCTTTCAATCCTACCTAAAAGTTTATTTATATTTATTATTGCAAACAAACAACGCAACTATACCATCACGATGGCATGATCTAATAAACCAATACATCAACCATACATTTTGATAATTATAAAAGATTTATACGAGTGTATTTGTTCAAAAAAGGTTATGGCATAATTCTAGTTAAGCAACTTATCGATTTTTAAAATTTTTTTTTTCCAAAATGTGTGTTTTAGGATGCTATTAAGCGTTAAAAATCACCTATTTTGAAAAAAAAAATTAAAAATATTCAATTCTAAGTATTTTTTTTTTTTTTTAAATGCGCGTAACAAAAAATTGAAGTTTCTGAAGTTTTTTATCAATAACTTCAAAACGATGTTTGATCGGGCCTTTTTTTTACATTCTTAAAAAGCACCCTAAAACACACATTTTGGAAAAAAAAATTTTAAAAATTTTAAAAATCGATAGGTTGCTAAACTAGAATTGTTACATAAAATATAAATACCAATTAAATATAATACAACAAAATCATATTTATTTGAGAAAAACTGAAAAACAATGTACTATTTTTAATAGCCATACTGTATGGACTAATCTTTTAGGGGCACACAGCAAAACAACCGACGCACGAATTTCTTGGTTCGTTTCCACCACGTACGGCGCCCACGTTGAGTCGAAGTCGTCTTAAACTCATTTTCAGCTTCACAGCTAGTTACCGCATCCGTAGACATTTGCCCATCGGCTGATATTTTTAACCCGTTTAAGTCTTCAGCTGAAGCTCGCACGGGAATACATTCGACTTCGCTTGCGGTAAATGTCACGCAAATGTTCGGCGGACCCGTCAGGTCGCCGCTGTTCTCCACGTCCCGTTCTTCCGGAACCACAGAAACCGGGAGCGTCGACACTGATGGCGACGATTTCATCTGATCCGCATCGTCTGCAGCGATGTTAGGCATTGAGCAGTATTTCCTTTTCGTGAGACCGGAGAATTCGTCATATTCTTTTTCCGATTGACCGTTTGTAACGCCACACACAGAGCCGTGTTAAGGGGGGGGGCAAAGGGGGCAATTGCCCCCGGGCGCCGTAGTTTTGTAAAAATATTGGGGCGCCTTTATTTGCGCTTAATATACTACATGTGGCCTCGAGAACCAAATATGTTATAATTTTATTATTATATATATTTTAGTATTTTAAGGTCTATTTTAGAATCATGTATAATATGGTACTGTTTGACGTTTGTGACAAATAGGTTGGCTTGGTGACGGCGACGGTGATAAAGAAAAACCCATTTCTCCGTATTTAGATATTATTTACCGATTATATAGCTAAATATTATTAAATTGATATTATTAGTATCAAAGTTATCATATCTACTACAGTAGATAACCGTTATTAGTAGGGCTCGGAAGTTGATGAACTTAAAAACAATAAAAAATGACCATAAAAATGGTAAAAAATGTCCTAAAAAAATTACCTATATAAGTATATTATACTAATAACTTATTAGTATAATATACTTATATACTATAATATTATTAATATTTTATATTACAATTGAACAATATGTCTGTTCTAACCGTTACTATCTGACGTCTGTACACAGTGCTCAGTTATTTAGTATTGCCTATTAGACATTACCTAGTTATAAGTTATTATACGTTGTGCGCGTTTTATTTAAACGCGTTAAAATAAACTAAAAATATATATTAAATATTGTATATTATATTTTAGTTAGTTTTCGTGGTATTTGATAATATGGAGATTTATATAATAAGAAAACGATTAATAGTTAAATTGTAGGGAAGGGGCGCGAAAAAATTTTGCCCCGGGGCGCTGAATAGCTTGACACGGCTCTGGCCACACACCACTGCGATGTTGGGCATCGAAAAATATGGTCTTTTCACCAGACCAGGAAACTCACAGCACACTTTTTCTGTCCTAACTTTGGCGGGTGGATCAGCTGGAATCGGCAGCATCACCTGATGCTCGACCGGAACAGGCAGCGATCGCGTCTCGCCGTCGGATGTAATTATATTATTTTCCATGATAATAAAGTAGAATATTCGTCGATTAAGTTATTCGATAAATATTTATATTGAATACTTTAAGAAAGAATGGAATGTGTTAGTAGACTTATGCTTTGTATCAATAACACTTTAGTAATGAAGAAAACAAAACATAATATATTATGTATTTAAACACTATACACATAGTTGTCAATAGCAGCAGCAGCAGCAGCAGCCAGTAATAGATGTTTATAATTTTTGTGTCCGAAATATATTTTAATTCTAATACAATAGAACCTTAATTAATCATCAGTATCAGGACCAGGGCCTCGTCGGATAATCGAAATGGTTTAAAGAGAAACGAAAATTTTTTTTAACATACAACATACATATTATTTTTTATTTTTTCAACAATATTATGACTGACTTTTCAGAACAAAGATATCCGCAATCACAATACACTGTTGTTATCTCATCCATAATATATATTTATATCGTTTATCTAGTTGAATAACTGAGATCCGTATCAGTATTGCCAGTATTAGCGTAATTTTTTTCCTAAATGTAAAAGGGGTTATTTATATTTAAAATCTACTTATTATTGTGTGTTATACTGTTATGTATAATAATTTCGTATATACTTACCTACTTGACATTGTATTTGATATTTTATCGTTGTTTTACAATATCAACTTAAACTGTAGTCGATAGGCGTTAGCGTTAAGTTCCAAAGCAAGGTGGATACATAGTAGCAAGAATCAATCTCGCTTATTGAGAGCATTGATTAATAATTATCATAATGCATAATTTTTTGTTTTATTTTCGATTTTCTTTCTATAGGTCATTGAAATTATCATAGTAAATATTCATATTATTTATTCAACTATTTTATTGAACTATTAGATATATTTTATTAAATAAAAATTAGTTTATATCGCCTAATATAAATAATTATTTAATTGCACATCGGCGTAGTGTCGTGAGAAGTATAAAGATATTCTTTAAACACTTGGACAAATAGATATATATGAAAATAACCATAGGTATAAATTATACTTAACAATAATATGTTTTAACACATGATAAAACACAATAATAGACAATATATTAATTATTATTACTTTTTTTAAATAGCACAATTTTTAACATTGATATGGAACAAAAATTATAATGAAAATTCAGAAAAATGCCATTTCACATTATAGGAAGACAATAGTGGTCATAGCAAATGGCAATTAACAATGACCAATGGCTATATATACTATATAGCAGTGGTTCCCAACCTCATCTTTTCTACGCTACTTTTTTAGATTTTCAAAAATTTCTCGCCCCTTCCCCCTATAAATTGAAAAAAATCAATCACCTTTTTTGGTTTTCTTATATTAATCTTCTTTTCCTTTTTATTATTCTTATTCATAATCTTATTATTATTAATATTACTATTTTTATTATTATTATTATATTTATTTTATTCTTATAATGACTTTTATTTAAATTGTGCGTTTATCGGTGATTGCACTATTGGGGTTTCTACGGTTTCTTGTTATCTGTCACATAGCACCGGGTATAAAAGGCCCGGCGAAACGACCAACATTCATATTCACTGTCCGTCCTTCGTCGTAGCAAGACCCACCCCGGGCAGACTTGCGCGATTAGGGAAGGCATCTGGTGTCTATACTTTTTTATCTTAACATATTAATATGTTGCCTGCACATTACATTGCTTGTACTCGTATTATTAAATAGTGATTTTATTCATATCTATTCGCAACTCTAACATTTCCTTAGTTCAAGCTCTGGTATGTACAAACAAATTTCGACCTTGGCCTTTCGTAAGAATACATTATTCGTAAGTGTTCAAGTATGTTTCCCAAATAGTACGTATATTCGTAAAAACCCCGTTTTCCTGTGCGTTATCGTTATTGTCGACACGCGCAGAGCTACGACAGGTTACGTTCCGCAGAAATGACAATTCGCGCGTACGTCGGATCTAGCGAGCATATGGCACAGTTCCAGTGACTCGTCTAGAGTTCCGCGTTACGGGTGTATCGCTCTCGTTTGAGCTGCCCGTCTCGTGTACCGCTGTAATGATCTGACAACGCGTGCGATTCGATTCTGATCCGATTATTCGGTGGCTGCGACGTCGTTGAATGACATACGAATCTGTTCGAAACATTGTACACATTATGAAAACGTTATTTTCTTTTTTAGTACCTATTTGTAAAATTACAACGTAGGTATACTAATTTTCTATTATACAAGATTTTTTTTGGTAATATATTTATCCACGTTAATGTAGTTAGGTTTGTTATCTAGATGGCTCTTAGAATTATGAATATTTTTTTTTGTTTTCCTATAAAAACTGAGCAATTAATTCACAACTGTGGCAAATTGCTGTTACAAAGTGAACTGTAAAATATGTCGAAAAACCACTCATAGATTTGACATCTTCTTATATAATAAAACGTGAAAAACAATATCCAGGATCGCAGTGGTCGCATAGAAAAAAGGTCTAGATACTAGATGTGGTCTCCGCGGCTTAAATATTGATTATATTAATAATTATTATCATGAATCAATTTTTTTCTTATTATTATTATAATAAATTATTTTATTCATAAAATATAGGTAACTTTTATTTAAATTGCGCGATTATCGGCTATTGCACTATGAGTTTCGACGGGTTTCTTGTGGTCTGTCACAAAACACCGGACCGGTCCTGTGTTATCGATAATGAACCAAGTATATAAGGCCCGGAGACATAACCCGCGTCCCGCATTGACATTCACTGTCAGTCCCCCGTCGTAGCAAGACCCACCCGGGCAGACTTGCGCGATTAGGGAAGGCATTTGGTATAGGAAATAGGAGTATCCATAATTTTTGTCGAAGAGTTTTTGACATTTATCATATCATGTTACCTGCACATTTTATTGATTGTACTCGTATTATTAAACAGTGATTTTAATAAATACCTACTATTTGGAGCTCTAACATTTTCTTAGCTCAAGCTCTGGTATGCACAAATTGAATTCGACCTCGGACCTTGGTTTTGTTCCGTGGCCTATATAAGTCTGGCAACGTTTGTGCGCACTGCCATTGTTTGGTTTGCTGTGTTGCGTTTCCGTGAACATTGATTGTCACATTTGTATTAAATATTTGAGTATTTCATTTTTTTTATTTTCCCTTATTATGCGATAAACAGTCATCCGTAGGAATACATTTATCGTAAGTGTTCAGGTATGTTTCCCAAACAGTTCGCATAATATTCGTAAAAACCCTGTGCGTTATCGTTATGGTTGACACGCGCAGAGCTACGGCAGGTTACGTTCCGTAGAAATGACAAGTCGCGCGTACGTCGGATCTAGTGAGCAGATGGCATTGTTCTAGTTACCGTGTGCCGCTGTAATGATCTGACAACGCATGCGATTCGATTCTGATCCGATTATTCGGTGGCTGCGACGCCGTTGAATGACATACCTACGAATCTGTACGAAACATTGTAAACATTACGAAAACGTGAATTTTTTTTTTTTAGTAGTTTTTGTAAAATTGTAACGTATAATAATTGTCTATTATACAAAATCTTTTTAGTAATACATATATCCACGTTCATTTAGTAAAGTTTATTATTTATGAACACCTAGTTATTAATATATTTTTTTTAGATTTCCTATGAAATATGAGCAATTATTTCAATTGTGGTCAATCGATGCTAAAAGTGAATTAGTGTAAAATTTGTTGAAAAAGCACTCATAGATTTGACATATTCTTCTTTTATATATATTCTTATAATAAAATTGAAAAATAGTCACGTTCACAATATCTAGTATCGCAGCGGTCGCTTAGAAATAAAGTCTAGGTGTGGTCGCCGCAGCCTAACGATTGATTATATTAATTACCCATTATTATTAACCAATTTTTTTTTCATAGTCTATACAAATATTTAAATATTATGATTTATGGCTATAGGTTATAGGTATATTTTGCATCAGAAAAAACTGATGATTTACAAATTCACTACAGCAAATGTTGCGTTTTCAGCGTTCCGTTTCAAATAATTAAAAGGAGTAGGTATGCTAAAAAAAAAAATAAAAAAGAAGGCGGACTCCGTCCCGGCGTCTCCCCACGTCCACCTCCAATTCAAGCACAGTGTAAAAGTATCTATTTTTGGTATAATTTTTCCTATATTACAAATATGTTTAGGTAGATAGGTATACATATATCTTATTTATATATATTATATAAATAACTATATATTATAAACATTGTTAGTAGTATTATTTGTATTTATACAATCTGTAAATATATATTTTTACTACTATGTATACAATAGATATATATGGGGAAAAGGAGTCTAGCTGTTGGCTTGGTCGAAAAATTCATTAGGTATATAAATAATAAAATGTACGAAATTTATTAAATAACAACAAAAATAAAAGTAAATTATACCTACACCAGTTGTTGTAGGTTTCAACATGTAGGTATATTTTTAAACTTTTTTCATGTTTTTATACTGAACCTTTTTAAAATTAACTTATTTTAAGTTATTTGTAATATCTTGTATTCTTGACTCTTGTCAAATACTGATATACTTATTTAAAATTGTAAAGTGAATAAAGTGATGTCAGAGATCCGTCTGAGAACCACCCATTCAACACAGGCCACAGCACGTATAATCTACGTTTAAAATAAGGATAATATTGATTGTATTCGTGTATGTATATATATTTACGTAATTAATATTCGTATAATAAGAATACACAATACACGAATATATTAGGTTTAAAATACGTTGATGTATATTCGTATACTTTCCGTTGTAAATAAACGGGTCATTGTTGTAACATACTCGTCCAGCATCCTTTACCAATGCGTAATAGAAAATAATAGATTTTGATAATATTTTGTAAATTGTAAGTTTTAACTAAAGACCGGATCTATATGCATTTTAAATTGTAAAATATGCATGCAAAATAAAATTTCAATTTTTATTCAATTTTAAATTTATTAAATTTTTCATAAACAAAAAGTGACATTATAATATAGTACAAAAATGTAATTTTTTGTTAAATTGTAATTCAAAAATATTTTATTAAAATTAAATAGTAGATACATTGGTGTCATTTTGGTGATATTAATAGAAAAAAAGTACGAACAATTATTAAGGTATAAAATAGTAAGTTAATTAGAAAAACAATAAGATAGTTATCAAAGTATATTCCATGTTTATTTCTGTGAAATTATGACGGCGATCTGTAAGAATGTACTTGTAGGATGAAAAACTGCGTTCGGTCAACAAGATTAGATAAAATAGGTAAATCCATGTCTCCACTATAAAATTCGTATAACCAATCTATGGAACTATTTTTAGCGTCCGAATATTCTTTGAGACATAAAATATTTAATATTATATAAATATAGGTACCTATAATGTATTTTTTTTTTATTGTTAGTTGTATATTTGTACGGTTTTTGTTAAAATATGCAAAAATATGCAAAACATGCATTAACGTAAGAATATGCAAAAATATGCAGTATAAAATTTTGATATTTAATCAACCAAGTAATGATTTGTGAACACTCATTGACTGTATGTATCATATAATGATATATGATGTATTATGTATTATGTATTCATATGATGTTGATTGTTGAAAATAGCAACATGCATTTTATGCAAAATCCGGTCTTTAGTTATAACCCTCAGACATAAGTACAGCAAAATTCGTTCACATTTTCACAATATTATAAATTAACTTTCAGCCTGAAAAATAAATAAATACCTAAATATGTTTGAAAACTGCCGGTTGTTGTAAAACGTTGCTGTGTTCATATCGTTCTTGTCCGTATCAGTCAAACCGTGTGTAACTTCAGACCGCTCTATTCAGAACTTACTCCACTCTCGATAATTGATAAAAATTAAGGCGTGTACTATAATTTGTAGGCACTAGAGACAGACAGACAGTGTACTATTTTATTTCTTTAACGTAATTTCGTTTTCCGTAGTGTCCTAAATATTCAAATTGCAGTGGACAGTTACGTTTTTATCGGAAGAACTCTTTTAGGTAAGCACAGTGAACTCTAGTCGATCTGTGTTCGCATCTCCAGGACTGCTATCGATTCAGTTTTAACTTCGTTTGTTTACATATTGTTCCTACTACTTAGCAATAATCAAGCAATTCAGTGGGGATTTTGGGCGTGAACGGTCTCATTTTGATCGGTCGTTTTAACTATAGTTCTGTGTTTTAATGTTGTTTGCAGGTCGTCAAAAGAAATTATGGTGGACACCGGTTGTTTCTTCAATATTGATGGCGGTTACTTGGAAGGATTGTGCCGTGGCTTTAAGTGTGGCATACTCAGACATGCTGATTACCTGAACCTTGAGCAGTGTGAGACCTTGGATGATCTCAAATTACATCTGCAATCTACAGACTATGGCCAGTTCTTAGCCAATGAACCCAGCCCTCTGGCAGTGTCTGTGATCGATGACAAGTTGCGCGAGAAGCTTGTTATTGAATTTCAACACATGCGTAATCATGCCGTGGAACCACTCAGCACGTTCCTTGATTACATCACTTACAGTTACATGATTGACAACATTATATTGTTGATCACTGGAACACTTCATCAGCGCCCGATATCTGAATTAATACCCAAGTGTCATCCATTGGGTAGTTTCGAGCAAATGGAAGCAATACATGTTGCTGCTACTCCAGCTGAGCTCTACAATGCTGTGTTGGTCGACACACCGTTGGCTCCATTCTTTGTAGATTGCATTAGTGAACAGGACCTTGACGAAATGAATATTGAAATTATTCGTAATACTCTGTATAAGGCATACTTGGAATCTTTTTATGATTTTTGTAAAAAGCTTGGAGGTATCACTGCTGATACTATGTGTGAAATATTATCGTTTGAAGCTGACAGGCGTGCAATTAACATAACAATCAACTCTTTTGGAACAGAATTGACTAAGGACGATAGAGCTAAGCTGTACCCGAGATGTGGTAAACTCTATCCAGACGGCCTGGCAGCTTTAGCTAGGGCTGATGATTACGATCAGGTACCGTAAAAGAATTAGTAATATATTAAGATTGAAAATATTCTTTTAAGAAAATAATAATTACATCATTATATTCTGATATTAATTTTATTACTTATAGGTTAAAGCCGTTGCTGAATACTTTGCGGAGTACAGTGCTTTGTTTGATGGTGCTGGCACTAATCCTGGTGAAAAAACTCTTGAAGATCGTTTCTTTGAACATGAAGTAAAGTTGAATGTCAATGCATTCATGCGTCAATTCCATTACGGTGTTTTCTATTCGTATTTGAAACTTAAAGAACAAGAATGCAGAAATGTTGTCTGGATATCTGAATGTGTGTCGCAAAAGCACCGTGCACGCATGGACAACTACATTCCCATTTTCAAGTAACTTAAATTGATGGTTATTTGTGCAGGTACACATATATTATCAATTATCATCAATTTAACATTATAAATTATTAATACCCTTTATCTTACAGTTTTGAGGTATAATTTAGATTGTTCATAGGTTGCATAGTATATTAATTCATTGTTTTTATTTATCATTCCAACGGTATTAATATGTCTGGAGCATTGTTGATAGCTTTGTCAGTATATTATATATGTTTTTGTTTTTATTAGTTTTTAAGTATGCAAATAGAAAAAAATTCATACTAAATTATTATCATTGAATTATTGGATAAAAAATATAAACCTACATATTTAGAATTATAATTTTTGTTTTCGGAAGACCGTTATTTTAGGCAGTCTTAACAATGTTTATTATGAAAAATAAATTTAATTTTCAAACGACCAGTTGCTTCATGTTTTATTTATATGAAAAATTAACCATGTTCTCTAAATAAAATATGTTACCTCACAAAGCTACCTATTATGTACTCAGTACTATAGTAAGTAATAATGATATAAAAAAAAAAAAAAAAATATTATCAATAAAGTATAATTGTATTAAATAAATGATCAGAAAAAGAAAAATGAGATTAATTTTGTTAAAATGCTTCAAAGGTGAGTTTAGTGGATATTTATTTATTAGTAGTGTACTAGTGTTAGACAAATATACCAAACTTAAACAATAGAATACATTTAATAGTACTGGTTACAAAATGATTTCGATAATTCAAACAAAACTTAAATAAAAAAGTGTAATCAACATTTTCAGAAATATTCTACTACATTCTAGTTTTACTATCTTAAGAATTTGGTTGCAGGATTTAGAAATTAAATATGGGGGGGGGGACAATTGAAAAAATTTACTTCATAAAAAGCATAGACATTAAGTTTTAAAATATTTTAAATAGATACCTAAGGCTTAATGGAGAAACTTAAGCTCCTGGTATGATTTACTTTTAATCTTACTATATTGTACCAAGTTTATGTATATAACTCATTTTTTATATAAATGTTAGTAAGTGTAGTTGTGAACAAAAAATGTTGAATCAAAATTAGGTAGAGTACAAAATGTTAAAAAAAGCCTAAAAGATCCATCAATCTAGTTGTAGGTACATCATTAAGAAATGTAAGTGACACCTGTCAAATGAGATTGAGTACCATTTGGATGCAATCAGTTTATTATCTAAAATGTTCATGCATTATTTTATTGGTGTAATTTTGAAGACAACTGCAATTATCTAGTGCTATCATCCTTAATTATCATAAAACCACGAGGATCTCTAGCTAAATTTTGAACTGGATTAGAAAACTTTTTTTTCATACATGCTTATGGAAATACCTTACTTTCTGATAATGTAGAAGATACACAACAGGATTGTAAAAAAGAAAAGATTTTTTGTCAGCGTTTTGGAACCATCACAGATAAGTTAGGTCAACTACAACAATTTATTGGGAATCACTGATCAAGTGATAACACTTAAAATGTACGATTATAAAAGTTGAAATATTTATTAAGATAAATTACAAAAGTAGTAAAAAGATTATTTTGTTGTATAAAAATTACTACTTTGAAATTTAGTATTTCACAATTTAAAAATAATAATTAAATAAGACATTTTACACTTATAAATCAATAATAAAAATCACTACAACACAAATATAGTATAATTAGCATTTATTCATTTATTACATTTAATTGGAATTGTACGAGTTCAAATACATTTCTACAAATAATAATTAGACATTTGTCTACAAATACGACAAATGTTACACATAACTCAAACTTACATAATATATAAAGTAATACATACATACAACATAAAATTGCCCGTGGAACATTTTTTTCTCTTAATCTAAGTACATATACTTAATTTATTTTATTAAAATTAACTGTACAGTCTATTTCGAAGGTTTAAATTAAACGCATTACACAGTTGAATAACACTGTTTTATACCTAGTCTTAGGTTGAACAAAGTTACTGAATTTAATAATACATTATTTTCAGTATATTGTGTATAATCAATATGCAAAATTTCTATTTTAATAATTCGTAAGAAAAAAAAAATGAATTTACTAAAATACAAGACTGTTGCTAATAATATTCTGTAAAATAATTAACTAAATTACTGGTCCAGTTCTATGAACATAATAATAATTGACAATTGTAATAAATAATACATTTTAATAGAAAAAAAATGACAATAGTGCATGAAATAAATAATAATAGGTAATAAAAACAAATAAACCCTAATAAAAAAAAACATGGTAGTAGTTTGATGGTGATGGTGCAATTTCAACAATTAATGTAGAAAAAAAATAGGGTGAGTTTGTTTACAAAATTATTACAATTACCGGGTTTTCAAGAATAAAACACAATACACCATATTAATCACGTATAAGTTGAAAACATTCAATTTTTGTATACAATTAAAATAAATTTACTAATATTTTAAATTAACGCGATGTTACATAGTATGTGTAGCTAAATAATTTCCTACAGTCAAAATATTAACCATCAACTACAAATGTCTTTGTTGATGGAAAAAATAGAAAAGAATAATAGAGAATACTAAACCAATGCAGTCATTCATGAATATTCAGGAAATGTAAACACCATTCCATGTCTTCGCTGTCATCAACTAATAGCTTCAATCTAATTATAACAGAAAAAACATTAATATCTAGTTTTAACATACTTTAATCATTGATTATCAATTAAATTTAAAAGATTTTAAAAAGATAAGCTTACTGGTTTTTATAATTGTCACAGCTTTGCTGGTTCATAGTGTCCTTCATATGTTTGAGGGCAGTCATACACTGAGCTGATAGTGATTTGAAACACTGTCTGCGTGCAGCATTGTGGGCAGGATTGTCCCATATAGGAGTATTACGGACATGCTTCCATGCCATGAACACATAGTCCATAACGATTGGCCACTGATTGCTTTCAACCAAGCGTCTGCCTTGATCAACAACACATTTCTGAAAAAAAAAAAACATGAAATTACGTAGGATTATAATATTAGATGAAAAAAAGTGTAACATTTACCTTGAATGCTAAGACATGGGTTGAGACTCTATTATAGGCAGTTGGATCAGTTTTTGAAATCAATCGGCTACTAGGTAAAGCCTTATAGATATTACGTCGCAAGTAATAAATGCGTTCTTCAAGGGGTTTTAAGTCTGCCACGGGAAAGTGTGATCTAATTTCCTATTGATTAGAACGTATAACTATAAAGTTGTTTTTAAATGAAATGGAATATGTATGTACCTTTTCAATACTAGGATGATCAATGACAATCTGTCCGATTATACCAATCAGCTGATCTGGAGACAACGATTTTAAAGCAGATAATAGACAATTATCTTCTGGAAGTTCAACTGCTACATCAGTACGTAATTTTTTACAACTGGGAGAGCCCTAAGAACAATTGTTAAAACATTGTTAAATAGGTATTAATAAAATTATTAATTTTAATTTGTAACTACATACAATTTTATATTTGTCTGGAGATGATAATTCTAATGGATCATTTAACAATAATCTTTTGCGAGGAGTACTTCTTAAAACAATTGAACTCTTGATGAAATTAGAACAACCAGATTTTGTTGGAGTTTCTTGATTATTCTAGAAATAAATTTAAGTTAAGTCTATGTAATATGCGACTACTATATTAACTAACTATTAGCATCAGTTATGTGTTTAATATTCATATAATTAATAAATGTTTTACTTTGAAGTTAAATTTATTTTACATATACCTAATATAGTTACTATAATATGACATAAATATTAATCACTTAATTATTCAATGATTTATCATTATTATAAACAAAAATAAAAACTTTACATTAATAAATTGTATAAGGGGTTGAAGTTAATAAAATATAATTGAAATTTTTTTTAAACCTATTTTTATAAAATATTTATCTTATACGAATCAGAAATCTATTAGTATTTCAAAAATTTCAAGTTGTTATCAATTTAAATGGTATACAGTGGAACCTCGATTATCCGGGGTAATGGCGGTGAGGGAGTCACACGGATAAGCGAAAACCACGGTTAATCAAGACTTTTTATAATAATGTAATTTTTTATTTAATTATAATTAGAAAAACATAGGTAAAATGTTATAATAATGAAATTTTGAAAGTGTTTATTTAATTATAATCATAAATACATACAATTTTATAATAAAGCAATTTTGAAATTTTTTATTTAATTATAATTAGAAATATATACAATAATGTTATACATCTACAGTCCATATTTATTTTTAAATTTTCGGAAGAGTGAGCACGGTTAATCGCGAACACGGATAATCGAGGTTCTACTGTACTTATAAATTAGTTATAACTTATAACCATTAAGAGGCTATCATACCCACATGTGTTATCTCCGACTTACAAACGTAAAACATAGCAAATTTAAGTTCAGCAGAATCAATTTAACTATTATCAAACTTAAAGGTAATAAATAATATTATTATCTAGGGCATCTCATAGACTTTTATTGATATTTTGATTTTTAAGTGAGTTATGGTTATATAAGATATTAAAACTTTAAAATGCTCGTAACCTGCTTAAGAATTAAAATATCAATAAAAACCTGATATGCCTAGATAATATTATTAATTTTATGTTTGATAATAGGTAAATTGACTCTAATATTAATGTTAACAGCATAAAATTGATTCTATTAGTAAGACAACACTTGTGGGTATGACATTCTCTTAAAAAAATTTCATATAAAAACTGTTCCAATAATTTTTATTCAGATTCCCGGAAATGTTATGATAACTAACACATTAATTTTGTTATCTAATCTTATGTTTATGAGATTGTTAAGTTCAATATAATTAATACCAGATATTTATAATATTTAGCCATTATTTACAAAAATCCAAATACATATCAGTGAATATTTCTTTTACCTAAATTGATAGGTATTACATATTTCATATTATTAATATTTGAGGAAGGATAATAGATTTATTTATCATATTATTTCATATCTTTTAATATACAAATAAAAAATTGTAAGCATAGACTCATTATTATAGCTCTATCATTGATATAATTTAAAAATGAAATGTACCTATTCAAATTACTTTTTTAATTGGAAATAAATATTCTAAAAACCGATAGAGGGTTCACTTTATATATATTTTAATAATAAATTAAAATATTAATATATAAAAAAAAAAATATATATGAAACAAAACTTATTAAAGATAAATTAATAATTAATACAAATTAATTTAATTTATATTCAATATTCTGTATTAATAAGATGACAATATTAAATATATCTAAATTTATAATTGAATAGCATTAAAATTAAAAAATATATATAATTTTAATAATAAAAATACTGTAAGGGTTTAATTTTTTACTCAATATTTATTAGGTAGAAATTAAATAAAACACTAACTGAAAATATAAAACCATAATATTATTTAGTTCAGTGGTGCGCAACCTTTTTTTGATCCACGACCCCCCCTCCTTCCTTCCAACATTATGAAAGTGTATAATATATATTTATTTAATAATCATAGTATACATAGTATATAACTTTTTTACTTGGAGTAAAATTATTGGCAACCCCCTAATACAATTTCGAGACCCCACAGGTTGCGCATCATTGATCTACTAAAGTGAATAAGAAGTAACGAAACAAAAAAAAAAAAAAAATGGTAAAATGTTGGTAAAGTAGGAAGGTAATTAAAAATAAATATACTTAATAAATAGATAAGTACTAACCTGTTTGATGGAATCAATGTCAGGACTAAAAGTAACTGGTATTTTACGACGTCCCCTTTGTTGGATGATTAATTCATCTGGACTAGGGGATGGCGTCATCATTGATGTTGGCAAGTTACTTATAGTAGTATTCATTATATTGAGGTGATGGTCATTTCGGCCCAAACCTAAAAAAAGTAAGAAAATAGGTATAATGTGAAATTAAAATTTTAAATATAATGTTATATTAAGGTAAATACTGAATAATTACAGAATAATTATTAATATTATATTACCATTATTGGGGTCTGTCATGGATAATCGTCCAAGTCTAGTTGGTATCTCAGCTAGAACACTTCTGGTCATCATCCGAGTTGGCTCTGGATTAAAAGGTGGTGTCTCCATTTTTATTTATTCAATCAAATCCTATATCAGTATATGTGTATGTAGTAGTATATGGATTTTCTGTAAATAAAAATTGAAAAAATGAATTTAAAATATATTGCACTTATGATTCTGATTAAAATTAAACTAGAAATTTGACCTAAAATCAAATTGTATGTATACTGAAACCACAAGTGGTTTTTAATTTAAACTATGATTTAATTTTTACATTTGCTTTTCTTTAAAATGGTATATAAGGTTGTTAATGGTTCTGCCACTCATTCTACTATCAAAATATTAGTATACTGAATTTAAAACTTATTCTAGGAGGAATTTAAATGTGAAGGTAACAAATCAAAGTAAAAAAAAAAAAAAAATGTTTAATACACATTAAGTAAATATTTATTTATATACCATATCAATGGAGAGAAATATAATAATTAAGAAGTAAAATGTAGCTATTTTTAAGAGATAAAAATGATTAACTTCTATTTATTCCAGAATAAGATACAATGTCTAATTAGTAATTAGGTATAACAATTATTATATGTAGTTATTAGTTATTATCTGTTCTAAATTATGTTATTCTGAATTGAAATAAGTGGGTATGAATTAAACTTTATAACTGTTTATGGAAAAAACTACAAAATAATCACAAGTATTATAAAGGAAGCACAAGTAAAATAGACTATTATATAATAATAATCTGATAGGAATATTCCAATTAATTATAGGAAGGTTAAAAGGAAAAAAATCAATTGATAGTTATTTATATGCAATGCAATCACATATGTAATTTTACCTATAAAATTAGATACCTAAAATCGGTAATAAAAATAAAGAAATAGGTATAAGTAGTAATATTATCTAGATTTTTTAAAATATAATTGTATGTACCAAATTGAAGTAGTATAAACACAAATCTATGTTTAGTATGTTAATGACCAGGATATCTTAGCAATATGTGGTAACTTGGCACTTAACTAAATTCAGAAAAAACCACTAGGAAACACAGGAAAAAAGTTTTAAGGAAAAAATATTTATCTAGGTACTTGTATCACATTTCTACAAAAATTTTAAAATGATTGGATAGTATTCTTTTTATATTATTCTTAATAAAGTAATCAAGGTATCTTATCAAATTAAATTAATTTAATGATGATAATTTACATAATTAGGCAAGTACCTAGATAGTTTGTTAATATTTTATTCTTTAGAATTTAAATTATTCTCTGTAGTCCATGTAAACAATGAAATCATTTAAATTAGAAAGATACTTATTGTAAAAACCTTACTCGAAATAGTATACATAATACTTTAGGCATCTACATGTCTATAACAGAGTATATAAAAATACATGTTTTTCATATGATATTGAACAATTTAAATTATAATGATTTTAAAAATGAAAATAACTAAGTACCTAGATATTATGGCCAATTGAAGTATTTGAAACATGAAATGATAATTAAAAGTAGTTGCAGGCAGCAAATGCCATATGGTATTGTAATCAAATAAATAACTTGTTGAATATTCAAAATACATACGACGAGACTATTTGTGGGTATTTACATAATAATAAAATGCGATATACCATATACCTTATTCGTAATCACAGGCGACGGGTGAATGAAATAAATTATTAATTGTTTCACGCTAATATAGTTGTACGAAAATTTTCGTCGGCGACGATGACACTAGACAACCAATCAAGGAAATTTAGGAAATACGTAATTCATTATTTTTTTGATTCACATCAAACTAGGTATGTAATGATATAAATGTACAAAATATCTTTTTCTAAAAAATTTAAAAAAACATTAAATTAAAAAAAAAAAAAACGTGGATGGTGAAAATCATGATTGATGACCAAATAAATCGAATTGTCAAAAAGCTTGATTAGCTTATAGCTAAATACTTGTACTACCTATATAAACCTACTTAAAATCGTCGTGCCTGTATTGTAATGAACCACCTGTCTAGATATAAAATAACAACAGTAATAGGTAATATTATTTAAAATAATTATAAACGACGGTGGTTTTTGGATAGGGAAAATTTCGACAAAACAGTAGGACGTGGTCGGGAAATATTGATTAAAAAAGCTACGCACAAAACACTAACCTTTAAACTCCCGACGATGACGAGATGGATTTGCCGCCAAAAAAAAAAAAAGGAAACAAAACAAATTGTAGCGAATCGGAAAATGATCACAAGATGTACGTTGATTTTCGTTACTGTAAAATATTCGGTCCGGTACGAGACAAACTCGTACAGAGAACGGGTCCCGTTTGTCCGTTAAAAACGAGTAAACCGTAATACGGCGGTAACGATGTTACGGCTGGGCGGGCGGGGAACGCCGACCACTCGTGTTGAAAGACGGCAAAAGCGAATGTTATTTTTATCAATAAGAGACCGACTTCACAGGAGCGCAACTGCGAACTGACAGATCCAGAAATCTGGACGACTCTCGAGAAGTCGACGGACGCAAAGTACCGGTTACCGGCAACAGCGACGACCGGTTTGTGAGAGGCCTTTGTCCCGATTGAGTGCAGGGATTTTAGCGGGAAAATCACGCGGTCTCCCGGCTGTGGTGTGGCACGGCTCGTGCCATTGGCCCGCCGTCGACCAGTGATTCCCAAACAACACGGGCCCGCTTAAATTCGAAAGTACACACCCATTGCCACTAAAGAATGGATACCGAAAATATGTTTTTTTACCAATAAAATACTGTCGTGTTTTTAAAATACTTTATTAAATGACAAGCAAATAATATAGTATTTCGTCGATATCTGCTCAGACGCACCGCGCACATAAGCGCAAGACTTTTGTTTGTTCGACTTGTTGTGACAGTTATTACGAACGATTAGTACTTACCTAGGTATGTGGACCATGGTCCACGGATGTACCGAAAATATAGGGGTTCGAGTGTACGACATCCCCTTGCACCATACTGCTACAATAATATTAGGATTTTTGTGGTCACTTGGTATTTGGTAAATGAATGTGTTTGAAATTTAAAAATTAGGCATTTCTAAATTTAATCTGGAATTTTAAAGTAATCCACTCTATCCATCAATCCAATTAATATATTTTTAATATAGTTGTAGGTACATATGCATGTTAACTTACTGATGTCTATCGTTCACTAGTCCACAGATGATTCAACTATTTCAACTTAAAACATATTCGTTCAAATTTTATTTATTTTTTACACGGTCTCACAAGAATGTAATTTTAAATATTAAAGTTATAATGTATATATATACCTTGTTAATAATAATAATAACGAGTAGTTTTTCAATAAGATAACGGGAACCGACTTAAGCCGCACTCTGTATATATATATAAGTAAAACTGCAACTTTCAAGCATTTTCACATTAACACTAAAATAAAAATTTAAAATATTTTACTTTAATTGATTTTGATTTTTATTGCAAAATAAATATGAATTATTTTTATGAAAGCCGAAAGGACGACTAAATTATTTCCATAGGTAATTATTAATAATTTAAGTTATTCAACATCTAAACTTAAATATTTTATAACTTATAAATAATATTGAATATAATATAACTACCTACATAAGATCAGTATAAAGGTAGGTAATTACTCCTTACTAATTAGTTGTAAGATGTACCAAAAAAAAAAAAAATTAGTCATCTAAATAAGTTGAGATATTAGTTCAGAATCTCACTTAAATAGACTTTATTGACTGCTGGTAGAACCACATTAAATACCTTGTTTTGTTAAGTTTAATTCAGATTTTATGTCTAATTAAAAAAAAAATCAAACAAATTATTATGAAATTACCTAGTTTAGTCTTTTTATTTTTAACTCAAGACTTCACTATTCATCAATCATTCTAAGAAATGACAAAGTTAAGTTGTTTTCATTGATGCTGTGTTAGAAGTATTTACAATAATATCTTATTATGAAAAGGTGAAAATTAAAAACAATTATAATTTCGCTTGAATAAATTATTCTTTCAATTATTGTTGTTGTTTCAAATTTCAATTTTTTTTTCTTATAATTAGATTTTAATACACGAAAATAAAAACTGTAGATACACAATATTTTTTCTTCAAATAATTATTTATTTTAATAACTTGAATTTTATCTTTAAAATTAAAACAATCTGTGTATTTAATTATTTAAAATGTATTTAATGGTGATTCAATGTTACATCTTATAAATTAAGAAATTATGAATACCTTGAATTATATAATAGTTCATGAATATGAGCATTTAAATTATATGATAAAACTTTATTGATAATAAATATAATTTATGGAATAGTAACATAAAAATAATACCTAAAAGTGTACATAACGAAAGTGTTATTGGTTAAAATGAAACATTATAATTATGTCAATAATTTAAAGAGTAGTGTATGTTTTAAACATATAATCATAGAAAGCTTTACATTTAATAATATGAAAAAAGTTCAACAGAATGTTTAGAATACTGAGAATTTAGAAAGTAATAGTATCAAGAGTATTTCGACCTCCGAGTTTAAATATAATAGATAAACTCCTCTTAAAAATAATGACTTGAAATTGATTGGTAAATTTAATAAGTCAATATATAACCGTGACTATTTCAATCAATAGCAATACTTAAGGTATTACTATTATCTAACATGCATTTTTGGTAGACAAATTACATGTCAACAAAAAATAATGATATAAATATATATATAATATATAAATAGTAAAACAAGCATGTAAAGCTGCATTTTCATTTAGTTTCAGCCTTAATAGTTGGCACAAGTATAAAATCATTTTCATTTGTTCTGATTTGAAGTTTCTGTTTGAGATGATGTACAAGGCTTGTCTTCAAGAACTATAGGTATCCATGCTTGATTATGTAATGCTTGCAAGCCTAAACTTAATTCTGAAACAGTAATTTATAATTATAGTTAAATTTTAATTAAGTAATAAATTACTTTTGGTACTGGTGGATTGCGACCTGTATTGATTCATAAAAATATTATGTAACCGTACAATGTACAAATTCGGTTAAAACTGTATAAATTATTTTTTGTTTAAGGCATTGAAAGTAATTAACAAGTAAATTAATATCTTTAAGTATACTGGGAACATGAAATAGAATTGAATTAACCTCAAAGAACATTTTCACAAACTATGTTAAGAAAAAAATTCAGATTTTATTAATTAGTAATAATTACTGTTATTAATACCATATTGTTCTTAATTCATTTTTATACAAAATATAAAATACTACTTAATCTATTGAAAACAAATGGACAGAAAATTTATATTCCTAAACAAGCATAATAAATATGGTAAGATATATAATGAGTTTAAGTCAAATTGACTATAGGCTATAGGAATATCATGCAAAGGTGACCTATATAACGGACATAATATGTTCTCGTTAAAGTTCATTAGAGATATAACAATCGTAAATCAGGCGGACTACTTATAAGTGTTATAACTTTTTTCTTTTATTACCAGAAGATGCAGATTTCTTTCTTTTGTGATCTTTTGATGGATTGAGATGCGAAAATGGAGCTTCTAAATCTACTTGAATTGTATTGCTGAAAATTAATGTAATATAATATATATTTACTAACATAAAAAAAAAAACTAACTCAGTTTTGGTCAGAGTAACTCCTTTTTTTGGAGAGTCATTAAGTTGCATATGAAGAGAATACATTTCTGCTAAATGTGATAGTTGGTCTTGTTCCTTTTTTGGCATTGGATGCAATCTAAAATATAAAATACTTTTAGTTACAATTAAAAAATATACACAAAACAAGCAGTAAATAATTACCTTAATTCAGATTGAGCAGGATCACGTAAAAAACGAGATACTTTTTCATTAGCTGAAGTTATAACAGAGAAACTAGGTTTAACTGACCGAACTCTGCGTAAACCTCCACGAATTTCCCTATCACTCTTCTAAACAAATACATAACTGTGTTGTTATTATTATTACTTTGTTATATTGTCAAAATATTACAACAAAATTATTTATAGTACCTTAAGAAAATTATTCCTATGCCACATTGGCATACGACCAGGTCCTCTTCCTTCAGCTAAAGCACTATTTTGTAAATTCACAGATAATAATTTCTGACAATCAATTTTCATTGGTTCGGCATCATCATCAGTTACTCCACCAGCTCCACATGCATTACCAACCCAATCACTCTGTTCATCATCTCCTAAGTATTATATAATTGTTTTTTATTGTCATAAACTCATAACTATATATATATAATTCTTATTAATATTGGTTTTACCTTCTCTTCCTTCATCATTAGTAAAAATTCCAGCTTCACTTTCAGAGGAACTAATACTACTTGAGCTACTAGCAATGTCTATATCCATTGATTTGGTATTTGAAGTACCTTGATGACAACTACCAGCAATAATTTCGCGATTACTGCGTTTTCTTTTACCAATAGCCAAGATCAATGATCCACAGTTTCTAAATTGTTAAAGAATTATGTCATAATTAATCTAATAAATTTTAAATTTGAATAACAGTTGTATTCATATAGTTGAACAAAGAAAAACATTAAAACAACAATAGTACCTACCTTGGCATACTAGCTGAATGACGTGTAGTTCTTCTCTTCTCACTGCTACTACTTTGAGAACAACTACTTGTCATTTGCGAAGGAAACTTGACATCTGGATCTACTATCATCTTTTTGAATTTTCTTTTTCTTAAAAAAAAATAATAATAATATAAGTTAGTATTTAATCAATGAACAATAATAATACAAATTGATTTAACTAATAATATTTTAATTATTGTAATTAAACCTTCTAGTGAATGGTCTTCCAGGGGTAAAATTTTCATTGACAGAATCTGATTCCAAATGCATCAAATGTTTTGATAGTAAAGCAAATCGAATTGGCTGTGGAGCACCACTTATATCATCCGAATCACTCTATTTTTAAAATAGATCATATTATTATTAGTCTTAACAAATTATTAATATTTGTAAAATTATTTTAAGTGTTATTACATGATAAATACTAGACACTCCTACATCTTTGGAATTACTACTAGAATCATCACTTTGAGCTTTATTGTCAGGATATGCTAAAACATGAATATAAATAAGTTTGAAAGTAATGAATAAGTTAGTTTACAATGTAATTTATAACATACCAACGCTACTGGCAGATCTTGTTCGCCGCCTGAATCCTATTGGTCGAATGAATTTGTTTACTTTATCCATTCTAAACTAAATAAAGAATATTCATCATATTAGATTATAATATTTGATCATTTGATAAGAAGTTGAATAACTTAGCCAATAAACGTAAGTTATAGTTTTGTTAAGTATTTAACAAAGATCTTTTCTTAAGTAACTTTAACTTGATTACATAGGTAATTAGTAATTACATGAACAATACAACAATATGATTACAAATGAAAGATCAAATGGATACAGATTCTGTATTACAGAATATGTTGATTAATTTATATTTTATTCAAAACAGATCAAATTGATGCCCTTTGTTGCCCTTCATTTTCCATCATAAATAGATAAGAAATATTTTAATGTGATCATAGACTAATATTTTTCCAACACCAATGACACATAGTCTTGTCTATAATTGAATAAAAAATTAGTTAAATATTAAATAAAGAGGTATTATTGGGTACATATTAATGTATTTTAACATAAATTAGATACTTAAACAAAGAAATAGCCAACCAATTTGAGCTTTGATATTCACAGTTTAACACCAACTAAAAATAGGAAAAATTCAATCGAAAAAATAAATGACAACAATTTAATTTAATTATGTTCGTTAAATTTGCCTACAACTAATTTAAATTTATGAGAAATATAAGACCTTTGTCTTAGCATAAGATAACAATGCATTATGATACTTCAAAAATTATAAATTTTCATGTATCATATAAAAAAACAATTACTAAAATTCTTAAAAATTACGTTTTTTAAGGAATAAATTAAGTTACTCTATTTTTATTTATGAGTATAATCAGAATTTTTCTAAACTAAAATTTATAGTTACTTGCAACATATTATTAAAAACTTATCATACAATATAAATAAATCTTATTTAGTAGATCTGAATAACAGAATTACTAAATTTGTTCATTAAACATGTGTTGGTTTTCTTTTAAATTCTTACTTCTATAAAAATTAAAATTGTATATAACAATGTAGGTTGTTATTTAGAACTGAAAATAACGGGGGAAGAGTAGTTATTGATGGGATTGAAATTAAAAATTGTTTAGATTAGCTATCTATTAAAAGATGCAAACAAGTTATATAGTTAGTTGGTTAATGATAACAATTGAACACAATTCAATTATTCAAACTAAAAAAATCTAGTTTATACATTATGATGTAGTATAATAACAATATACTTAGCAGTTAAAACATACAATAGTAACTACAGAATATAATCTATAATCATATCACTTTGTATCCTAATTCATATAGTAATATAATAATTACCATAGAAAATCAAATAACCTACAATGTCTAGACAAGTTAACACGACATAGGTCCTTCTATAGAACTACAAATTGCAGACTATTACACAAACTATAGAAGTGAAGTCGTACCAGTGGCGGTGCCAGGGCCCACCTTGAAAAGTCTTGGGCCCCCCCTATGGCCCACCCCAAAAATGAAATTTAATCATATTAGAATATTAAAAAAATATCTCATGAATAAATCATGATTTATTAAAATATGAAAATATTAAGTCATAATAGATGGCATGAACAACATTTTGAATGGGTTGAAAACTATGCACTGTCTATATACTTTCAAGTCTCAGTGCAATGCCTCATATAGGTAACATGTATTTGCTAGCGGCTGCGGAATATGAAAATAATAAGTTATACTTATTAAATATTAATCAATGTTATTAATAATTTTGTTGAAAATTCCATGAACCGGTTTAGAACTATGCTAAAGAAAATACAACAAAGGAAAACATTCTATTTTTAGATACTTTTGAAATATTGCATTGTCTTGTAAGTTGTAAGAATCAGTGATTTTATTTTAAAATATTATATTTATATAGTTTTTTTTTTTTTAATAATAAAATATGTTTATTGAATTGTTTATTTGAATTGGTATTACAACATAATATAATGTTTATTGTCAGTTTAAAATATTTGTAGTTATGTTTTTATAGTTAAAGGAACTCAACTATACTATACAATAATTGTAGTACAATTGATGCCTGATGGTGTGTATTGGTATTGAGTGTAATTTTGGGTTAGGGAATATAAAAATTAAAAAGTGTACCTATACATGAATATATACTTTGTTAGGAAATAAATACTGTTTATAGGTACATGTTTACAAATCATTGTTTTAGTAAGTTTACACGATGAAGTGTAAAAAAATTGAAAATTGGAAATTGACCCTCCCTCTCTGCGCAAGCGCCTGTCATCACTATTGTTTATATATATACACCAAGTCAACAATTTGGCCCTCCCTAAAAAAAAATTGGGCCTAAGCTTGGCCCACCTGGTATTAAAATTCTGGCGCCGCCACTGAGTCGTACACATAACTACAATGTCAAAATGCTATACAAATTTGATTCCGTTCTTGTACATTTATAATACACCAAGTGGGTGTCTAAGTAGAACGCCTATTGTTTAATTCACTGCCAAACGAACGCCATTTGTTAGTTGATAAACGATTTTCCAAATCAAAAATTTAAATTTATGAGTACGAATAGGGGATGGCAAGACTAGATCACGGCATTAACCGTCAAATCATGTTACACTAATTTACAATACATTTACATAACAGTACGTATGATCATTTAAAATCGGTAGTACCTAGTGTTCAATTTCATTATTTACCTTTCGGGCGTGCAGACGCGCGACAGCACAACTCAAAGTGCCCGGCACTGGTCGCATAAGTAGCTCTTCGTTTACCGCACCATTTGTCTTACACGAAATGTTTATATTAACGTATCACAGTAAGTCGATATGACTGAACGTGTTGTCTCACTGTCGTCAACTGAGCGCAATAAGCGCAGAGTGCTATTGAGACTACTCAATCAATACGGTAAACGGTTCGTTCACAGACGAATCAGTGGCTAGACTTTCACCGTTCACCAAGACTAAGCCTGTCGTTCTTTTGTGCGGCGACGACAGTTTTCCTTCCTTTTCTACTCGGCGCTCGATCACCACACAAAGGACTTATCACACAACCGAACCAACTAACGACAAAGCAATCATTATTTACTACTACAGCGTCTGCGTGAAGCTGCATGAGTCGTGGTATTGTGGTAATAACCACAATGGTGGTTACCGCAAATTATCACACCCGAAATGGTTCTTGGCTACACTGTGATAATAAAAATTCCGTATACAAATTGAATGCAACCGGTCGGCGGTCACTGAAGTTGAACTTTGAAGTACTTGGCGCCGTCTGCATTTCTGCATCGTTTTGTTAGTTGTTACATACTCACTACTCACAGTATGGCACTATGGCAGACGGCAGTACAACCACGTACTACGTGGTAGCGTGATACTAAATACTGCTAATTTAAGCCACGAGTACTACTGCTACTACTACAGTAACAGTATAGTCACTACCACGATTTTAGATAGTATCTTAAATCATGGTCAGTACTGAGTACGGACGTAAGGCATCGATATACCTTGTCACCTTCTAATACTTGTACGATTTAATCCCATTTCCAAGTTCTTACAGAAATTAAGATCGATATTCGAGATCAATGAGTTCAGAAAGTGGTTCTCACTCTTCATCATTGTTAAATGTTAGGTGAATGTGTAGCAGAGTTAAGACTAAAAAACCACATACCATACACAGGTAAACTCTCAGAAAAATGCATGGTGTTGCTAGAAATAGTCTTTAAAATTGCAAACTAGATTTAGTAATGCTAAACTATTAAATATCAAAGAAACGTGTAGTGTTGACTGAAAGTCTATTTACAGGTTTTTCTTCCACTATAAACGTATTTTGATTTTCATCAATGCACCAACCTTTAAACTGAAGAATGAAAAAAATTACACAATAAACAGCTCTAAAATTTGTTTTAACAACCCAATATTTTAAAGGGATGCATAAGAGATTGATAATGACTTAATATTGAAGTTGATTTAATGTGCATTGTACATAGTAGAAACAAGACATGATGGTATAAGTGCGAATTAAAGAAGACCTAATATGAAGTGACTATGCATGTTCATAGAAGATTTATTCTTAAATAAATAACAAGAGTATATTGAAATTGACAAAATGTAAATTAGAGTAAAGTTAAAATTAAAACCGTCCACTCCTTGCTCGTCCTGTGTACTTGGTATCTTCTCTTGTAGTTCTTCCCTGACGTCTTCTCCTTTCTTTTTTTTCTAAAATCCATTCTCTACTTTTTTTTACTAATTTTGATGCACGCCCTTTTGTCATTTTTTCCCTGTAAATCAAATACATAAATAAATAAAATATTACATCACTTGTAGGTATTTATGCTATTATTACCTTTTTGATGTATAACTAATTTGTGAATTTTCTGTACCAAGTGCTGGAGGCATGGGCATAGCACCACCAGTCATTAAAACAAGAAAGTATTTTTTTGCTTTAGTACTATCAGGGAAATCGACCAACAAACCTCCAAAAAATCCAGCTTTTCTTGCTTGCGCTACAACCAAATCTGTTTGATGTACATTTTCTGGATAAAATTGAAAGACTGCTCTTGCATTGCGTCCCTAAAATCATATCAATTAATATTTAAATAAATATTCTATTGACTTATTTAAAATTATAATGCGAATTTAACACTTACCAAGCAAGCTAATAATGACGAAAATAAAGTATATAACCTTTTTGCAGGTTTATGTGATGATTTATCTGCATTACATAACCATTGTAATGTGCTTACACTGTATGCACCATCAAATGTACCGGGTTGAAATGGAACACCATCACCAATGTCTCCCAACAATAATTCACCTTCAACTTCTCTTTCTTTTGCTACTTCTAATAAAAATTTGTATTGTAAATGGTTAATTTGATACATTTTAGTCTGTTTATAAAAAATATTTACATTCTATATCCTACATGAGAAACCAAATATTTTTATAAACAATTACACAAAGAATAACAGACTATATAATATATTTATAAAATGTATATAAATTATTTATTACACATATTAAATGAAAAAATGGTAATTGTTGTTAGAACATGTAATTTAGAGTTGTAATAGTATGCAATAAGCTGACATTTTAAAAAAAATTATAGGAATAGATTAATTAACATACTTAACATGGATTCTGAGATGTCCATTCCAAACCAAACATGACCAGAATCTTCAGCAACACTGCCACTTAATCCAGAACCACAACCTAAATCTAATAATAAACAAGTTTCGTCTTCCGGCAACATCAACAATTCCATACACCTTTCGGCCATTTCTAATTGAATGTTAATCATACGAGAACTAAAAAAAAATATTATTAATAGAACTGTGTAAAGACTATGTTAAAGTTGTTACTTACTTTTGGGTATACTTTTGGGCCTCAACGTCATTATAAAACTGTTGAAAAAAAACGATATTATGAAAAATGTATTAGAACATTATAAAACTGTCATGCCATTTTTTTTTAACAGACATAGTATAATATAAAAATAATGAATAATATAAGATTTTAAATAATACAAAGTTTTAATATATAATAGTAACCTATGTTTAGGTCTGAATTAAAAAATGAATTATACCTAATGATTTAGTAATGTAAAACTTGTAAAAGTAAAACTTACAATTTCTGGTGGAGCTAAATGTTCTGGACGAGACATCTTGTTAGTTGTTGTTGCAACTATAGAATCAAAATAATTTTAATTTTTGATTTATTGTTAAATTCATAAGCACATTGTTTTTGAGAATTACTGTAGTACCGCGAAATGCAAATCGAAAATCGTGTTATCATCACATGTCGTTATCTACCACAATAAACTTATCACGGGCTTAGTTGTGTTTCATTTGATGTAGTGTGAAAATAAAAAATTCATTATCTGTATGCACGATGTATCTTCTCTACGTCGTATCTCAGTATCTGTAGGTTTATGGGTCCATATTTGTGATACACCGCTGTCGAGCGGTGACAAACAGACAGCCGGTCGCGGAACCACCGACCGTTAGATGGCGACACTAAGTCTGTTAGCCCGTTGCATCACATTTACTCAACTCGTGCATCGAAGTATCGAACGGCGTACACCATTGGTGCGGTCGAGCGGTCCGACGGCACGACCGACCAACGGCGTTTGCCGTTTTAACGATTGACGCGCGGGATGCATCTGAGACAGTGCCACAGCCACACTGCCACCAGTCGTGGGACGAAAAACCCCTCGCCCCTTACGGGATGCATGGAAAAAGCCTTTCCAACTTTCCAAGTCCCAACAGCATTTAACTGGACAATGCCTTTTTAGTCTAAAAAATACGATTATCTTCGTATCGTATCTGTGACGGGACGACAATCGCAATAATATATTCAAGTTGCGAATTCGTGACAAAGATACTAAATATTTATAAAATTGTACGGCGTGCTGACGAGTCGTCAGGATAATTCCGCGCGTCTTAAGCAACTGCAATTATTATAGGAAATGCGATCGTCGGCGGTGGAAGCGTGGTACGAGATTATAAGTACCACGAGCACACGACGCAACCGCCGCCGCCGCCGCCACCCGTCCGTCAACAGTCCACCACCGACCGCCCCGTCGGCCGACGACTGTATAATATAGACTGCAATTTATATACGCGGCCACCGTGTCTGTGCGTGCGTGCGTTTCGTGTGTTACTGTGTTAGCACTCGGCAGTCAGCGATAACGCGTCGTATATTATTATTTGTTATTATTTATTTATTATTATTATTATTATTACTATTATATAAAACGATTGAAAATTAAAATAAAAAATCGTGTATCGCTCCGCGCACGTCGTGTCGCGACTCGCGATCATTCGATTTAATATAAATACGTAAAAATTGTGTAAACGTTTTTTCTTCTCTTCTATTCCCGTTTCACGGTTTTTCATCGTCGTCGCTGTCATCATCGTCACCATCACAATATAATATAATAAACAACGATATCGTTGGGTTGTATGGAATATGTGCATTAATATATCGTTTTAAAATATTATGCCGAATCGTCGCGTGCCGCATCTCCGTAACTACTGGTGTAGTGCTACTGCGGTTACGGTTGCCGTTGGCCGTCAACGTTCGTTCGCACGGTGGTGAATCGTTTCGCGATCCTCATCGTTTCTCGTGCGTTTGTTGTTACAATCGTTGCCGATACAACAGCGATAACAGTCCGACACTCCGACCGGCAACGACAGGGTCGACTGACGATATCGTGTCGTACGTACACATGCAGTAAGACACGCCGTCGTCGTTACGTGATGATGTCGCGTTATCGCCGGGCGACGTACGATACCGCCTAAAAAGGGCATATGCCCACCGCCGTCGTAACGGCGCGCTTTACGTCGGTCAGCAGTCGTGCTTAGTGGTGTCCGCCAGCCACAGCGGCCGCGACCACGGCCACGGGCGTTTGTGAGTGTCCGTCCAGCACACTCGGTGACCGTCACTTCGGTTATGTAAGTGTACACTGGCACACGCCGTATTGTTATTGTTGACGAGCTTTGACCCCTCCTGTCCGTCACACGACACGGGTGTTTGACACAGCGAGTGTAGCGGGTTATTGGGTCACGAAAAGTCTCGTCGTCTCACAGGCTGGACCCTGTCCGTTTGCCACCGTCGTCCACGAGTTAAGTTTCGTTGTTTATTTATCAAACTTTTTTTTTTTTGTCCAGAGTCTAGCCATTTGTTGACAGCACACCCAGCCCCCTCCCTCAACCGTATTTTTTGATCTACTACCATTGTTACACGATGCGTTTGCATGGACGGTGTTCTTGAAACCCGGCAACGCGTTGCTGGCTACCGATTGAGATATGGATGGCAGCAATGGAGCCAAGCAAGCGGATAGTTGGCACAAGCATGAGCCGTTTATGATGGTCGAAAAGCAGAAAAATAAAAGTAAGTGTAACGCTATCAAACTTTAGTAATGCTATTCGCTGATCATTTGAGATTTATTTTAAAACTGACTGACATCTATTTTAAACTAATTACGGTTAATACTTAGATATTGCCCTGACAACCTTTGTCATGTCACTGTGTCTTCAGCTGAATTAGATTTAAGTGTTATGAAACGATTTTTTTTTACCAGATGTTGGAAGCGTCCTTGAATGATTGTCTACATTTGAATACAATGAATTCTCTATGCAACACCATATGTTTAGACAACTGTTTTGATAATCAAATTGGATTTCTATTGTCTAAAACAAATGCTGCTTATCTTTTATAATTCAATTTTTGTAGACCCATTTTAAGATTTATGTGCGAGAAATTAATAATCAATTATCCAACTACTAATAACTATAGATTACATTTTAAACATTCACATTAACAATAATTGTGTGATGCAATAATTTGTTTTCTGTTTTCATTGACATCCTCCTCATGCTAGGTGCTCAATATTTTCTCCATTTTTGTTTAAATGCTTTCCCTGTTAGGAATAGTAGGTACCAGTGTATGATGAAAAATTTCTTTAAATTCCTGTTCACCAAAAAGTGAGTTAATTAGTATGTATTTATATATAAATAAATTAGACTAGTTACTGTCATAAAATATTAATGTGTTCAGTATGAGTAACTATAAATTATAAATGAAATTCAGTAACTGTCTGTATACTTACCTACTTTAATGCTTGGTATGATAGGAAATACCCCCAGAAAACTGTATTGGTGCTAATATGAAAAGTTTATTTTATAGTATATCAAAGAAAGGTTGAAATAGTTATTGAATGATTTTTAAAAATAATGTTGAATAATTAATTGAAAATATTTGTACTTAAAAAAAAAAAAATCATGTGAACTGGTTGATACTTATTACAGTTTTTAATCTGTCTTTATATATGTATTATAGGATGTTATTAGTTTCATCTAGACAATCCAGTATAGCTTATTCTATTTTTCATTGTACATTATGTATGTTCCCAATTTACAAAATAACTGTAGCTATCAATAGGAACTAAATTAATGATTTTACAGTTAAATACGTGAATAAACAAGTATCTAACATAAAGTATATGTGTAAGAATAGTTATTTGGTTAGTTCTACTGGTAATTTATATTTTCATTTTCAAAATGTCAAATGGTATTTGACTAGAACTCAGTTTTCTGTGTATATATGGTTTTGGTTTGCTTCTATTGGCCTTATTCAATGCTGCTGGTATTATGACATTTATAGTTGCTAAGGTTAACTTTATTCATCTTATTATTTAAGACCTCATTTAAAACTGTAGTATGGGTTTTAAACATATTTTTGGACAACCGTACATGAATTGCTTTAAAGTATTTGTGTATATTACTGTTGTATGTGATTTGTATTAAAAATTAATTCAAATTATTTGTTATGTATGATGTACATATATATTTTATAAATGATAAATTGATATAAAGTATTTCATTGTCTATGTTGGATATACACACAATATTGAAGAATATTGATCTAATTATTTACCTTGTTTAAACATATCATTTGAATATAAAGTGGATCAAAATTTAAAATATCGATCGATGTCAATTAATTATTTAAAATGTATTTCCTTACTTGCATATTTTAATCAATTCACTGGCAGGCATATGGTTGGGGATTAGATGACATATACTAAAAATAGATATGCTGTACTGTTGAAACTATTTATAGAGTTTTGTTAATCAGTCTACACGTTTTGAATTCCAAATTCTACTTGGAGAAGATTGTACTGTGTATATATAATATATGTTTTTAATTTAGAAAACTTGTTTAATTTTTAACAATTTAAAATTTACTCGATTACTATGAACTTGAATCAATGATCTTTCCAATAAATATAATTTGGAATTATTTTAACTGCAAGTGCAATTAGATAATAGTTTATTTTAATTATTTATTGTACAACAGATACCTACTGCAAGTAGATAATTAAAAATAAATCAATCATTTAACAGCCAGGTTAATGTTAGTGTTGTGACCTTGCTTAGTACATTATTTACCTTCCTATTATTTAAAGAATTGTTTAATGATCAACATTAAGGATACTAGTTTTAGAACAATATCAAATAAATGTCAGTGAATAGTATCCTGTATTAAATAGTAATAATATAAAATAAGTATTACTCAAGGATAACTTACTATTAATTTATTAGAATAATGTTTATTAATTAAATTTAATTAACCCAATTGGGTACCTTTACTTTTAACATTGATAATTCTTAGAAAATATTTATAAGAATTTGTTATTGCTTTTAGACAAATTTAAATAATTGTTTGAGTGTACTACCTTTATGCTTGCAATTTTCTTATATTTTATTATTATTTTATCAAGATCATGGCCAAGGATCTCAAGACAGTAACTTTGGTTTTGGCGGTGGTCCCTTGTATGGAAGACTTGTTGCTGAAGACCAATTACCAATGGTTGGCGGTGTTGCTCCAGTGCATGCTGATATCCATGCGATGCAAGCAAGAATACCGCCTCATTTTCGAGATCCATCATCAGCTCCACTGAGAAAGCTTTCAGTGGATTTAATCAAAACTTATAAGTTTATTAATGAGGTACAATTTGAACCATTATTTCATCTAAAATTATTGTTTGTAGATATTTAACATTAAGCTATCTTCAAAAGTAGTAGTATTTATATACATTTTTCATTTTGTTGAACTATGCTAAAATGTGGTTTCTTAGATAATGTGTATTCTTTTTTGATTAAAACAATATTTTTTCATTCAAATACTATTTATGAAGTGCGTATTTTCATATGGCTTACATAATGTGTTCAATTTTAAAATGTCAAAGGCCAGTTATTTAATCATAGTAATCAGGTTTTAAATATTAAGATAACGCTTACCATAAATAATTATTGCTTTGTATTACATTTCATTATCAAAATCATTTTAATAACTAATGCTTAATGTGTTTTTAATCTATATTTTAGTGGAATACAATAAAACCTACATGTTTAAACAATTAATTAATTTTGTATGTTTTATTTTATATTTATTAACTATGTTCACTTAATTAATTATTTTTTTTATATATTAATTTAGGTCTATTATGCTAAGAAAAAGAAAAGAGCTGGTGGTGGAGCAGTCGGATTGAGTAGTCAACCTCAAAATAATGGGGCCCCCGTTGAGGGGCCTGTAGCCAATAAAAAAGAAAGAAGAGTGTATAATGATGGTCATGATGATGACAACCATGATTATATAATTAGAAGTGGTGAAAAGTTTTTGGATCGCTATGAAATCATATCCTTGCTAGGCAAAGGGTCATTTGGACAAGTGAGTTGTATCATTTGATAAACATTTATGACAGCCAAAGAACAGAAAATCAATTTTTATTTTTATTTATTTAGGTTGTTAAGGCTCGTGATGAGGAAGAAGATTGTTATGTAGCAATTAAAATAATAAAGAACAAAAAACCATTCCTAAATCAAGCTCAAATTGAAGTAAGACTATTAGAAATGATGAATAGAGCTGATGTTGACAACAAATACTATATTGGTATGTGAAAAATATATAAGAATTTGTGGTTCAGTAAATAAAATGAACAATAATAATTATTTACAGTTAAACTCAAGCGTCATTTCATGTGGCGTAATCATCTGTGCCTGGTGTTTGAGTTATTATCTTATAACTTGTACGATTTGATTAGGAACACTAATTTTAAAGGTGTTTCTTTAAATCTTACACGTAAATTTGCTGCTCAACTGTGCACGGCTCTGTTGTTCCTGTCCACACCGGACCTGTCCATCATACATTGTGATCTAAAACCAGAAAACATATTGTTGTGCAATCCTAAAAGATCAGCTATTAAAATTGTAGACTTTGGCTCATCTTGCCAGCTTGGCCAAAGAGTTAGTTACAAAAATTAAATTTCCTCTTAAAAATTTTAATGTTCAACTTGTTTATTACAGATATATCAATATATTCAATCTCGTTTTTACCGTTCACCAGAAGTTTTACTAGGTATACCATATGATTTAGCTATTGACATGTGGAGTTTAGGATGCATATTAGTAGAAATGCATACTGGTGAACCGTTATTTAGTGGAACAAATGAAGTATGTTTTATTACAAATCCAAATTATATCAATAATAAAATGTTATTTAATTAAATTTTATTATTCAGGTGGATCAGATGAATAAAATCATTGAAGTTCTTGGAATGCCACCCAAACATATACTTGATCAAGCACAGAAAGCTCACAAATATTTTGATAAAATGCCCGGTGTTGATTCATACACTTTAAAAAAACCTAAAGATGCCAAAAAGTATAGAAATCCAGGTGGTCGACGATTACATGATATATTAGGCGTCGAAACAGGAGGTCCATACGCTAGGCGTTTAGGTGAACCAGGACATTCAGTGTCTGACTACCTTAAATTTAAAGTAAGACTACTGTTTTTAATAATTAATTCAATCATAAAACTGTTTGACATATTCTAAAATAAAATGTATACAATTATCTAGGATCTTATAGTACGAATGCTGGATTATGATCCAAAAACTCGAATTACACCATATTATGCTTTGCAACACAATTTCTTCAAGCGAACTTCTGAAGAGGGTACTAATACAGCTAGTGGTATCGCTCAAGCTGGACTACACAGCTTAGGTGCTAGTCCACCATTTAATAGTTTACCTAGTAATAATCTAGGGGACACTAATGTGCAATCATCTGGTAAGAATGCCTTTAATTAATATTTAATTTATGTTAAGGATATGTCTATGTTTTTATAAAATCTTAACAGCGAAAACAAAACAATATTATAGACATTATAAGTGATATTTTTAAGACTTAATATTTATGTATATGTACTTTTATTATTATTTTTTTATTTTTTTATTATTTTTTTTTTTTGCTTACCTTGAAGGAAACACTTTCCCTACACATTTTTACGCTCGATGACTATTGCTAAACTTTGGGTCAACGTATTAAATTTCAAAAAAAGTGTAAGTCAAATTTTAATAATGTGATGTGTGTTGTTTGTGTAAATAATATTATGTAATTTTGAGTAATAACATTAATTATTGAATTATATATTATATAAATGTATATACACACACATAACATTGAATTTGAATTTTTAATAATATGAATCATAATTTGATAGAAAAATCATTTTGCTTTTTTTTGAGCACGGTATTATCTTAGTAGTAGGTTTTTACCATTTTTAATTTTATTTTTTTAAAGTTGTTGTTAGATTATAAACATGTTTTCTGTAGTTGAAATTCGTACATTATTTTTATAGACAAATTGTATAATAGTATTAAACCTAAGTATTTAACCTATTTTAGAGGGAAAAAATGTATACCATGTATTAAAACATTTAAAACATACAATTTGTATGAAGCTAATACTTAATTGCTTAAATTAAATCACAGTTATCTACATGTAGATAATCATGGATTACCCATATTTTAACTAATTTTTTAGTAAGTATTTTTTTAGTTCATGGCAATTAAAATCTAATGCACAAACATTATACAGTTTTGTAAAACCTTTATTCAAAAAATGTATGGTTAAAATTTTTCATTTATTTAAAATAATATAATATATATTTCACTTTAAAGTAAAAAGAAAAAATGTTGGTATTAAAGTAAATATTATTTTATCAAATCATACTAAGTAGTTAAAATGTTTTTTTTTTAAGCATTTTAAAAACTTAAAGTAAATTGTTCCTGTCATGCAAATAATGGCTAAATGAAAGAAAAATTAATAATATGAAATTATACAATTTTAAAATTTTTCTTGGCTACTTTTTATTTGATGTAAACAAATTACATACATATACTTTTATACTAAATTTTGGCCTTATTTAAATATGGTTAAACTGGTCGAAAGAAAATTTTACATTATATTTTTGTTTAAAATTAATTACTTATTTTCATAGTTAATATAAATCTTAATGATATTAATTAAGGTTTCATAATATTAATTATTAAAATGTGTATTTAATTAAATAGTTTCTAATATTATAATTTATTATATGCATATTTAACGTTAACTTAAATAAAAAAATGCAATAAATTGATTCAAGTTACCTATTGAAAATTAAGAAATAAATTATTTTCAGTTTATTAATTTATTTTATTTTAAAACATAACTACATTCATTTGGTATTGTTTATTTTTAGCAATGAGTTTTTTTTTCAACATACATGCATAAGTGTATTGTTTATAAAAATATTAGTTAATTTATTTATATTATTTACATTAAAAATGTTATGAAATGTAAAAATATTATATTTCTTATATTGGTTTTAAATTATTTTTTTGAAGTACAAAGTCTAAAAGGATTTTTTTAAATTTATTTGTAAACAACATTTATGACTATAATCCATGTGTTTAGTAATATTTAATTAAAAAATATTTTGTTTTTAATTTTTGAAATTAAAAAGAAAATCACTCTTAATTTGTCCTATTTATTTAGGTTTAATACTTCCATTGTATTTGCACTGATTTATCATAGTACTATTGCTTGTTTGGTGTTAAAGCATTTTTGTTAAATTTTTATTGCCTTTAAATTATTTTGTTTAGTAACTATATTAATAATAATAAGTAAATTCTTAATTTAATTAGTTCATTTTTTTTTTAGCAATAAGATTGCGATCAGACCAGTGCCGAGGTAGAACTACAATGGATTGCGACCCTCCACCAATCGCTTCTATGTATCATGGTTACCAAACGGCACCAATGGCTAGACACCATCTGCCTCATCATGCTACAGTTTATCCAATGAACCCAGCATCTGCTGTCGGTGCTTTGGTTCACTGTCGACCCACCTCTTTGCCGTTCCTACATCCACAACATCACCCGTATCAACCAATACAATCGCAACCCCCACGCTCATTGCATTCATTGCATAATCACCCACCACCACCACCAGTACAACAACCTGTTGCACGGGTACCAACTTCCCATTCCAATCGAACTAAACAAGAACAAGATGACATGATTGGGGTATGTATAGGTCAAAGTCCTGTAGCAATAAACATAACATGATCAAATCGTATAAAATGTTGAAGGGATGATTTATACTTGTTTTCAATGTAAAAATTGAATAACTGTGATTAATTTAATGGGGAAGAGTATAATTTTTAAATTCAGGTGTAATAGATAATATCTGTACTGAGTAATGTCAGAAATTCAATTTTATTGTTTCCATTGACATTGTTTTTGTTTTGTTTTTTTTTTCTAAACAAAATCCTTATAGAATTTAACTATAACTTTATTTCAACAGGTTTATTTGATTAAATTAAAACAAAATAAAGTGACAAATATTTTTTATCTGATACAATAATGTATAATTAGTTAATTACGTATTTTTATAAACTTACCAATCGCCATTTTTATCTTTATGTGTACGCGGATAACCTTTAAAACTACCTCAAATCATTTTGTAATTCTAAATACTAATACAGACACATAAATTTTGAAATTATGTCTTAATATTTACTGACAGTTGATTTAAACCCCATTATAAAGTTATATAATAACCACTAACCCATATACAGTATTTGTATAATAAATTATCCTAAAAAAACTAAATATAAATTATTTCATTTATTTATTTGGTATAATTTGGTATTCAATTTGGTTATTGAAATTAATTTTTATTAGACTCTTATCGGACAAAATCTAATTCAAGTTTAAAATAATCACACGGTATATCATACATTAATACACAATAAAATTTTATAATTGATAAAAAATACATCTTTAATGGAAATACAATAAGTATTTTTCATAAATTCTAAGTGCATAGAAAAAATTATTCTGTATTAATGTTTTGGTGCTTTTGCTGTGAACTCTATTGTTGGGGTTTATCATTTTTTTCTCCCTAAATCGTTGCAATTTAAAATTATTCAACGACGGTATACACACAACGAGAAAATTCGTCTGTACAATTTTAAAGTCACAAAGACGTATGTCAACAGTATATGTTCGACTAACGTTTAACAACTGCAGGTGCGCATCAATTTTATCTATATTATTATAATCTTAGACTTTCGAAAACACGACTGATCGTATGTATATAATTTTTCATTGTTAATATTATTATTATTATTCGCTTAAAAGAACCGATAACTTGCATAAGATAAAAATGGCCTGCGTTTATAACGACTAAGCGTACTTATACGTATTTTAACACGATTTCTTTATTATTGTGTCTTCCTGGACTGTTTAGCATATTTTTATTCTTATATATTTTGTTAAAACAATATACATATATAAATATATATATATATATATATAAACACTCATGGTAGTCTTATAGTGTTACCCTAAGGATTTTTTAAGCGTTTCCACTGCCATAAGGTGTGTAAATAAATATATTTATGTATATATATATATATATATATATATATATATTTATATATGGGTGTGTATGTGTGTGTCTGTATTATTGTATTTAGATGTATTAGATAATTTTAAAGTCTAAAAATATAAATATCCTATAAAGTGAGTACCTGTAGAAATCCGTTCGTTCAAATCTGTGTGAAAAAAAAGCACTGGGATGATTGTAGCGTACCCAGATACGGTATAATTTTACACCGGTGGCTTGGACCAACGAATTTCTAGTCTATGCCCGACTCATCGTCTGACGATGCTGTCGAATACGCATTACTCACTCTTTCTTACACACGCAGACACACACACTATTCTTACGCGACTATTGTTATGTAACGACATTTATTAGCTGATTTTAATGACATGGCCACCGAGGTATTTTTTTCGTTTTTGTATCGCGGGCGCGTGTGTATAAATTTTAACCAACAAAAAAAAAAAACGAAAGAAATAATATATGTGATAGAACAGGGTGGAATATCCTTAAAACATTATTTTGTTCATTTTGTACGGTGATCGTTTATTATATATTAATTTTAAGATTAAGTATATATACATATATATATATATATAATTTGATTTATTATATTATATAATTTTTTTTCTTTTTTTTTTTATTATTAAAGACTGTTGTGTATATAGACTTAGATATTGTACGTGAGATGTTCATATTTAAATACTAATTAATAATTATAATATTATATTATATGTATGAAATAGGAAAAGTTTTTATTTATTTTTACATTTTGTTTTGTTTTTTTTTCTCGTAATGCGCCGCCTTTATTTGACTAACTTTAATATCGTTTGTGAATTACAATTGTCTGTACTCACACACATGTTCATGTCATACACATAAACTCGTGAGACAATTGGTGTTGGGGGGTATGCTTATGTCAGTGGGTATACCATATCACTTGTATCTGTATATATATTAGCCAAATCATTAGTAAATATTAAATAGTAATATTAGTAGGTATAACTACTATTATACATATATTATGATGTATGAGATATAGTTTTACTACTCGACCCGTGTCTCCCCACAAAAATTCACGATTTTAACATATATAGTATATACATTATATATGGATTTTCTATTTTTTTTTTTATATAATTCTAATCGTCTGTCTGTCAGCATATTTTATTATTATTATATTATTAAGTAAAATGAGATATTTGTATAACTGTGAAAACGAAACATATTTACCTTACAGATGATTTTTTTTTTATTTATCATTATTATTTATATGTACTATACATGTAAACGAATAAATGTATACGGCGTTTAAAAAAAGAAAAAAAACAAACAAAAACAAAAATTAGAAAAATTATTTTCACCATGTACTCACATTGCTTATTACGTCCTAAATTCGTTGCGGTACACGCTTCTGAAACGTCAAGTTGGTTCCTGGCTTCTTAAGGTACGGTTTCCCGACACAGCGTCCAGACCGCCGCGTCATGACGCTGTGCGGTTCCACTCTTTGACGCTACAGGGAAACCGTACCTTTACAAAGAATATATCTGAATTGGTTGTGCAATTTTGAAAGCAATTTCGTTTTTCCTTTCTAGTGTATACAAACCTATAGACTATCACCACTTAGTTTGTGTCTTATGATGTGGTTAAAAATGTAAACATTTTTAATCTAATTTTATTCAATTTGTTTAAATTATATTGTATGTCGTCTTTTGTTTTATATATAAAAATCAAAATACGTACAACTCAAAACTAATTGAAATATGCAATTTAAAAATCTAGGGGGGACTCAATTTATATGTGTTCTGAAAAAAATAAGCACCTACATATCTATAATCAATTAAGGACGTGTCGCATAAAATATCAGCAACCAATAAGTATTAAGAAAGATATTTTTAATTATTTTGACGTCAATTGTTTGTTTAGGTATGGGAATCATTTCGAATGCAGCCTCTTTTCCAATAAGGGCGTTATATCCTGCATGGTATCATCTATCGTTATTCCTTTTTGTACTTGTTATTCTTAAAAAAATAAACAACAGAAAAACACGGATATACATTTATATATTATGTACCAATTTTAAGAAAACAGTGTTTTTATAGGTACATAAAACTTAATATATCTTGTAAATAATTAGAAATAAGAAGTATGTAATTATATAATTTATAATAAATAAATTATGATATAATATCATATAAATTTAAATTTTCACATTGGTTTAATATATTTTTATGAATATTAAACATATTAATCAACAAGTTATGAGTAAATTAATAAAACTCAAATTATAAAGTCAGAGGAGGTTTTCCAAAATTGTTCTTAGCTCTTTTTGTTATGTATATTAAGACATTAAGTATACATATAGTTAGAGAGTAAGACTAACAAAATTAAAAAAAAAAACAATTATCTTTAATTTAAAGATCTTAATATGTATAGGGCAGCGGTTCTCAAACTGTGGTAGGTACTCGGAGGGCCGTTTTTGGATAATTAACCCATTCAATTATTTAATTCATATCTTATTTAAAAAAAATAATTATACTGTAGTCGTAGTATTTTATTGCTTTATTATTTAAAATAAATGTATTTAACTATACAATTTGGAATTTGGATCGTTCTATTTTTAATCATTAGTGGTACGCGACTGATTGATAATATACTTAAGTGGTACGTAGAAAAAAGTTTGAGAACCGCTGGTGGGTATATATGGCGTAATTTGGTCATGATTGTTAGGGTGGATGAAATTTTTTTACAACCTTACTACCCAAAAAAATTGTATTTATCATAAAAATCTCTTTTCAGTGCTATAAATATATATAACACGTATGTAACACGGAAACAAATATAATAACAAAATATTTAATAATTTACAATAATATTTATTGTTAAAACTAAAAACAGTAAATAAATTTATTTAATCAGTTTTAAAAAAATAAAGGTCATTGTGGGGGAGATACGACACCCAAATACCCAGTAATTAAGCCACTGTAAGTATACCCCACGAATTAAGATATACATATATACATATTATATATATTTTAATTCGTGTAGTATTATACGCTCTACCTATAACCTATAATATAATATTATATTTCGATAAAGGATCGTAGTGGTATCAATAGTTTATAGTAGATTATTTTCTGAAGTGCGTGTATATTCCACGTTTAAATGCCAGATAGGTACATTAAGTTAAGTATTATATAAGTTAGAGCATAGGTGACCAAACTTCTTTTGGCAAAGAACTACTAAAAATAAACTTCACCTTTGAGAATCGATTTCCATAAAATCGTTTGCCATCGACTAGCTGTTAGGGCGCCGCCGAATTTTAAATTTGATAAGAACTTAGTTATTTTTCTGGTAGAAAATTAGATCTAGTTGGTAAGATACTTTGCGGGTCAAAAGTAAAATATTCATAGTACTATGATATTAGTTATGATAGGGTCGGTTAGTTTTAGCATTAATTGGCAAATTATTAGTAGTTAAAGTAATATTATGTTGCTATACTCTAACAGATTTAATAAATGCATTGCAAGTTAACAATAACTTGCAATAACAAATTGCATCTCCATTTTATTTACAAGACTCGTAATTTGTGTTTCGGTTGTATACCTAACTACTTATAAGTTATAACTAAAGTAAATATATCTATCTAATAAATTGCTTATTTGGTAAGTACCTAGGTAGGTACCTATTAGTTTTATTTAGAACATAATAATTCATTTAAAACAAATACCCTATAAGTTATAGCCTATAGGTGGATCAATAAACAAATCATTAGGTATTAATAATAAATGAGTGTATAAACATGGTGTTAACATTTAATTATTTAAAGGATTTTTATTTTATCCGTAAGAGTTCAGATGATTATCAAATATCAATAGGTATGTAAATAAAACTGGTGGACTTGAAATTAAACATTTACCTAAATGATATTTTAACGGAGCTTACAATATCGCCAAATTGATCGAATAGACATTAAATAGTCGAGGACAGACTAACCTGACTTTGTATTGTTTATCTATAATAAATAAATAAATAATATAATACATAGCCTTAATAATCTTATAACTACAATTTATTTATCTATAATTTGTATTTATATTTATTATTATTCTGAGTTAATGCCTAATGGAACCTTATAAATTATAGGTAATTATAAAAACGTTCCTATTCCTATTAGTAAATTAGTTAAGTATTGTATAAAACAACAAAACCCAAAAAGTACCTAACACAAATTTTGTACCAGTTTGAATTTGTATCTAAGGTACTTATATATTTTTTTAGCTATTTAGTTAATGACTTATTTTTTTATAATTAATTTTTTTTATTCCAAAATAGGTACCTTAAATTTTTTTTTGGACAATAATCAATCTGTAAGTATTGGAATTTATTTTATAATATTTTAAAACAAAATATCATGCAATAATACATGTAGGTTTAAAATAATTAATAAAAGTAATATTTAATAAACTAAATTATGCACTATGAATGAAAATAAATAGGTACCTACCTACTAAATAGATAATTACTTACTTAGTTAATTTTAAAATGAGAATATTATATTTACAATTATTTTGTTTTAGATTTTTCTGAAATTATTCAAATTAATGTACATTTTATACACTTACTAATAATAAATTATCAATTAAGTTTCATTAGTTCATTTCTAAGTTACATTTATACATTGTAAATGAACAGAAGGTTAGGTTACTATTAAACGTGAAAAAAATAACAAGACCGTGTCCCAAACGAAATTCACTCAACTTGGGGATTTACTTGAGTTATATTTACCTTTCTTATTAGTCACTTATTTTACTTAAAGATAATACGAATATGTCACTTAAAAACATCATCTTTGTAAAACCGCTTTTACTTTCATTTTTCGAACTACATTAAGTTGCGTTAAAGTAGTTTTACAGTACAATAATAGGTATAGACGTATATAGTTTAACTTTAGCGTAATAATACCTAGAAAACAGTTTTAAAACGAAATAATTATTCATGTTTATGATATAATATATTGTAGTTATTGTAGTTATCGTCATTAACAAGGCCGTAACTGGAAATTAATTTCGAAGGGGTTTTAAGCTAAAAAAATTGTGTTTTGATTAAAACAGAGATTGAAATAGTTATTTTACTACCACATAATATAACACGAAAAAATTTCGGGGGTTTGAACCCCCAAACCTCCCCCCCTATGTACGGCCTTGGTCATTAATATAGGTACCTAATCAGGTAACATGAGTTTAAATAATACATTATAAATGTTGGACATTTTGATGAATCAATTATTTTACTCATCCATGTTGAGGATAAACAAAAAATAATGATGACGCGAATTACATAAATTGTTATTGTCATCTATAATAGGTACCTAGGTATTACATGAAAACAAACCTTTTATAACTAAAAGAAATAAAGAAGGATCGAATCTATATATTAAATATCGATGTCAGAAACACATAAAATATTTTAACTATTTAGGTACTTACATTAATATTTGATTTTATTAGTTATTTACTTCCTTAAATATTTTACAACATATATTGCATCTATTGACTATTATACAGTAACATTTTTTTATTCGTTTGGTGTTATGGATTTGGTAAAATTCTATAGTTCTGATTCTTGAGTGTAATATGCCAATAATATACTTAAAATTTCAAATATTTAATCGAATATCTTTAAAAATATTAGTTATAACTTATAATAATACGTAGAAAAATTTAAAATCTTCAAAACTTACTTATATAATATTGCAAATCTTATATATGAAGAAACTACAAATATTTTTCATTTTTCAATGAATAAATTTAATCAAAAATTAAAACTTTATTCATACGAGTATGTTAAAAAATTTTACATTCAAAAATTAAATGCTTATTAAAATAGAGGTTAGTGGTATTATTATAATTTATAAATATAAAAATTACTTTTTTATACGTTTAGATAAGGTTTAGGGCCTTGGAAACAAGTGAACCAATTGGCTCCAAATATAAGGAAAGGACCTAATCATACATATTCCTTGGAATTCCGGATGTATTATTATAGCTTTGTTAAACCCTGTAGAGGTTCCTGTAAAGTAGCTCACATACACGGATTTCGTTTTTAAATTAAAATTTAACACATTACATATTATAATATATTATATGATATTATATTACAATGATTTTCTCAATAATAAAAACGTATTTTCAACACCTATACTGTACAGTAAAGCAGTTAACTATTATAATATGTAGTATACGTATTATATACTTTCCTCCTTTTCTGACAAACTAAAAAGACTTGAAAGACTACCTATGTATTTTTGATATTTTATAAATAGGTTTTATTGTTTTAAAAACATAAATATTAAAAATAGTAGCTAGCAGTCCCTATTTTTGTGTGCAACAGCACACACAGTGTGTAGTAGCAAATATATGAAAAAAGTCAGTTTAAAAAGTTTCTTTACTAGTTACGAGTACAACCCTTAAAAGATGTTTGTCTAGATATGCTAAAATAAAAAAAAATGGTGAAGTGTGTAGTAGTAAAATTTACAAAAAATAGGGACTGGTAGCTAGGTAACTTATATTGAACTATACTTTCCTATTATAAATTTATATTCCTTTTATTTACACAGGCAGGCAGATCATCAATCCACCCAAAATTTACTATACACATTACACATATTATGCAGTCATGGAGATAATAATAATACATAAACCAATCACGTAAATACCTACTAATATATTTTGAGATTGTGGCCTATGTGTATTTACAGCTAGCTGGAAGCTGTTGTAGATAATATATTTTCTTATTGATAGAATTTCAATCGTTGTTAAAATGTTTAAAATTTCGAAAATTCTTCAAACATGAGGTATGTCGCTTATATCCATTAGATTCTGAACGGAGTGATGAATGTATTGATTTTACAATGAAGTGTGGTTTTTTTTTTTGTGTCTGTCGACAACATTTGGAGCAGTAAAAATGCTTCGATTTTTGACTTCAGCCCCTCTTTGAAAAGGAAATTGAATCTAGTTGGTACTTTGGGGGATCAAAAGATAAAAATTTTCAATATTTTTTAAATGAGTCAGAAAAACCCTAAAAAAATGAGGAAAAACGGGATTTTTTCGACAAAATCGAATTTTTTATTTTGCTATAACTCAAAAACGAATCGATGTAAATACTTAAAATTTTCACCAAATGTTTAAATTAGCGTTCTCTATTGTATACAGTTAAATTTTCATCTTTGACTTTTTTTAAGCTATTTATAAACAATTGAAACTTTCAATTTTTCTAAGTATTTTTTTTTAAATAACCCAAAAAATTTTTTGGCCGTCCAGAAAATCTTGAAAATTTAATACAAGGTTTCTTATAAGTTGTTCTTAAAGTGATAAAAAAAAATCCGAGATCGTTTGTCACAATTTTTTTTTATAAGTGCTTAAAGTTCGAATTTATACGAAATATGTCAAAATTGCGAAAATTTGCAAATAATTTTGTGGTTGAAAAATCGTAAAAATGTTTTCTTTAATAACTAAGTTTTGAAAATTTGGTACAAGGTTCTCCATAAATTTTTCTTCAACTATCTGTAAAAAAACTCTACCGGACTAAGACAAACAATTTTTAGGAGTGTTTGAAATTTAAATGTTCACAAAACCGCGTTAAATAACGGTCTAGCTTCAAATGATTTTTGATATTTGTTGTTATTCAAATAGTATAAGTCGTAAATACTTGAAAATTTTACCAGTTATTTAGATTGCCATTTTCTTTACATGATTTGATTTTCAAAATATTTTGACTTTTTTTGAGCTGTTTATAGACAATTGAAATTTTCAAATTTTTTTTTAATTTTTTTTTTTATTAATGTTGCTAAAAAAAATTTAGCTGGGACAAATTACTTGAAAATTTAATTGAAGGGTCCACATAACTTGTTCCAACTCTCATTAAAAAATTATAAAAATACATAGGCACAATTTTTTTTTATAAGCATTTTGAAGTTCAAATATTGACAAAAATTCGTCAAAATCATGAATATTTTCACTATTTGGTAGTTAAAAATTTATAAATATTTTACTATCAAAAGCTAAGAATTGAAAATTTAATACTATGCTGTCCATAAGTTAAGCTTAGAATAATTATAAAAAAGTTTGAGGATTATTCAATTTAAAAAATTTTATGAGTGTTTAAAGTTTTAATTTTAATTTGAAATCAAAAATAAACGTGTAAAATAACGTTTTACTAATAAATAATTTTCGATTTTTGTTATTTTTAAAAAATTACTAAACGTAAGATCTTGAAACTTTTACTTAAATGTTTGAATTAGTTTCAAAATAGAATATATGACAATATTTAAATATAAAATATATCCTAAGACTGACAAATCATCTCCGTTCAGAATTGTTTTTCGTATACAATGATAGTAATGATACCTATCATTGCATTCAAATTTAACCTACCCTAGTCCGAAGTCCATCCCACCCCTTAATGTACAGCAGAGCGATACTCACTTACCTGCTTTTTTTTTTTTTAATTTTTAGCATTAACTATTTACGAGGAATCGTGTATTAAATTTTTAAACTTTAGGTGTTCAAATTAAAAATTATATGCATCTTAAACTACAAACTAGTTTTAGTACTTTATATAAAAACTTATAAGAAACCTTGAATAAATTTTCAACTTTTTTACTTACAAATAAACACTGTATCATACATATATACTTGAATTATGATAATAATAATGTAATGACGCATCATCTTCGAATATCCATACAAGATAAGTTGTTTTAATAATATATAATCCTTTCATTTATGATTTAAATCCGATTAAGACCGTGCTATATAACTACTTCAGCATCAATCGAAATAATGTATAATATTTTATTTACCTAGATTTTATTTTTTGTTTTATCATTATCCGTATTGTGGAATCCGAAAGTGTTGCGTATAAAAGAGGCATGGTATTATTATAATAATTATCTGAGTATAAGAAATTGCGCTTAAAAAAACATTATATTTTAATATTTTATACTTATATAGCCAGGCATAAATAGGTATAATTTATATATTATTATTACAGTATGTAACGAATCGCCAAAAAAAAAAAACGTTGTCATTGTCATTATAATAGGTACCCGCATGTTGCTTATTATTGTTTTATACCATTACACACATTTCTACGGGGCGAAACGGAGGCGTTATATTTACCTAAATATATTATAATATGTAATATTATTTGCAGAAATATGATGCTACCACCTCATATTCTGAAGGGTGGAGGGTAAATCTCGAGAGACTTTTTTTTTCATTCTGGTTACGTTTTTGTACTCTAGTCATTATTGTCTGCACATACAGTGCTTGTTTAAACTCCCAGCCGTCCTAGAATAAAATTGGGAATTGCAAAAATAATAAAAATATGAATATTTTTCACCACATCCCGGTGAGAACTGCATAAATATAAATATATTACACATTTGTATTACATTTATCAAAAAACATAATATCATGTCATTTAATATAACACGCATAAGTAAGTACATATTATACTATAGTAATTAGAATTTTTCAAATTGTGGTACGTACCCAACTGTTGGTAAGCAGAACAGCAGATGACCATAACGACGTGGTTGTATACGAGAAACAAATTAAATTTTCTTTTTGTTATTATATTATTTATTATTATTATCATACTAATGTTTATGATTACATAATATGAAGGCGCGTCGAGTGGTATTATTGTCACAAAAGAATTAAACGACTAATATGTAATATATTTGAGCAGTGCTTGAATTGGGGGTGGACGAGGGGGACGGAATCCGCCTTCTTTTTTTTTTTTAGCATACCTCTTCTATTTATTTGAAATGGAACGCTGGAAACGCAACATTTGCTGTAGTGAACTTGTAAATCAATAGTTTTCTCTGATGCAAAAAATACTTATAACCTATAGATATAATATTTAAATATTTGTATCGACTATGAAAAAAAAAAAATTGGTTAATAATAATGATGGGTAATTAATATAATCAATCGTTAGGCTTTGGTCGCCACACCTAGACCTTATTTCTATGAAACCGCTGCAATCCTCTGATATTGTGAACGTGACTATTTTTTAATTTTATTATAATAATATATAAAAGAAGAATATGTTAAATCTATGAGTGTTTTTTCAACAAATTTTACACGAATTCACTTACATCAATTGGCCTCAGTTGAGTTAATTGTTCTTATTTTATAGGAAATCTATAAAAATAAAATATTCATAACTAGGTATTTATAAATAATAAACTTAACTAAATGAACGTGGATATATGTATTACTAAAAAAGATCTTGAATTCTTGTATAATAGATAATTATTATGGGTTACAATTTTAAAAAAAACTACAAAAAAAACAAAAAAATGAAGTTTTCATAATGTGTACGATGTTTCGAACAAATTCGTATGTCATTCAACGGCGTCGCAGCCACCGAAAATAATCGGATCAGAATCCAATCGCACGCGTTGTCAGATGATTACAGCGGCACACTAGACAGGCAGCTCAAACGAGAGAGATACACCCGTAACGCGGAACTCTGACGAGTCACTTGGAACAATGCCATCTGCTCACTAGATTCGACGTACGCGCGAATTGTTATTTCTGCGGAACGTAACTTGTAGCTCTAGGGAAACGGGTTTTTTACGAATATACGTTCTGTTTGGGAAACATACTTGAACACTTACGATTAATGTATTTATAAAAAAATAAAATACGCAAATATTTAGTACAGATGTGAGTATGTGACAATCAGTGTTTGCGTAAACGCAACACACCAAATACTAGCAGTGTGCCCGAACGGTGCCAGACTTATATAGGCCAAGGTTGAATTGTGTTTGTGCATACCACTATACCAGAGCTTGAGCTAAGAAAATGTTAGAGCTTCGAATAGGTATGAATAAAATCACTATTTAATAATGCGAGTACAAGCAATGTAATGTGCAGGCAACATAATATGTTAAAGATCAAAAAATTTAGATACGAGATGCCTTTCCTAATAGCGCAAATCTGCCCGGGGTGAGTCTTGCTACGACGGAGGACAGATAGTGAATGTAAATGTTGGTCGTTTCGCTGGGCCTTTTATACCCGGTTCATTAGCGATTACATAAGACCGATGTCGTGTTCTGTGACAGATAACAAGAAACCGTAGAAACCCCAATAGTGCAATCGCCGATAAACGCACAATTTAAATAAAAGTTATTATAAGAATAAAATAATTATAATAATAATAAAAATAGTAATATTTATAATAATAACAAGATTAAGAATAAGAATAATAAAAAGAAAAAAAAGAATCTAGAACCTTATCCGTGCATCTACCCTCCCACACCGAACGGAAAAATCCCCCCTCTCTCTGACAAAAAATCAAAAGTTAAAATATTAAACAATTATTTATTAAGTACAAACTTTTCACGGGATTTTAAGACTTTTTCAAAGTTTTTCCAACCCGTTATTTTCGTGTTCGCGTAGTTTTTGTCTTTTGAAAGCCGTGCGTATATTCGATTTTTCGCCGTTTGCTTTCATAGCGATTGCGATTGCGGTAACGAATACGACCGCCGACCACAGTCCCCGGTCGTTTTTCTTCGTTCTTTTTATTTTCACTCATAGGATCGCGAATGCCGATCGATGCACCTACGTGATATTTATTCTATTGTTATTGCTTAAATGTACACGTATATAATATACGTTTGATTCGAAGCCCATTTGTCGATGTACAATATTGTTTTTTTTTTATTCAATAAATTGCATTATATATTTATATTATTTTTGTTGTTCTCGGTACCTAGCTAAACTTTTACGTCATACTTATATCTTCAACCACGGGTTGTGCTGTATACCATAAAAGCGTTTCTTGAAAATGTACCTAATGATTTTTGGGGATTATGGGTGGCTGAAGGTGATGTGGGGGGGTAGTTCCACACAATAATGCAATATTGAATTTTGTGTGGAACGCTTGTTCATCTAACATCCGAGTCCTCCATCTAGTTTTTTTCGAAATCAAGCACTGTATTTGATCATCAATGTTTATCCAGATGCCGGATTAAATATTATTATAATATCTTTCTGAATTTTTTTTTAACAGTTTTGGTTTAATTCACTATAGTTTTAGGTAGTGACTGCCATTATTGATCCGTGAGATACATATCATGTGATAAGCGAAAAACAAGTTAATAAAATAGTGATATATTACATTAATATACTCGTATTAATACCTTTGACTTTTGAGACCTATTTTTATTGCTTCGATGGACAGTCAGATGACTCTAATGTTAAATACATACTTAAATCATTTAAGTTAAATGTTAATAATAATATACCTAGCGACGTGAATATTATTTATTATTATAATAATAATAATACGTATAATATAGCCGGAAAGTCACGTTTATGTTACAAATTTAAAAACTACACAGGAGAGAGAGCAATAAATATGATATACTTAGAATAGGCCTAAATAATTCTATATACCTAGTTTTAAGCTACTTAATGTGTTATGCGAAAGTATGAAAAATATTAGGTTTTTGTCGTAGGTATTGGGTGATATTAAGGACTTAAGATAATCTCGATGTATGCCTACTTACTTCCGAGTTATATAATATTGATTTCGAGTATATTGATATAATATTATAAGTAGGTATATAGATTTGTATATGTGGGAAGCTGCATAAAGTTAAGAATTAAAATTAAAAAGCAAACATACGTATTATACTACCGAGAATTGACGTAATATGAAAAGCCTTGCACTCATTTTTTGGGCTTGTAAACGCGTACGTTGTAATCTCGGAGGATAGGAAATGAGCAATTCGGATCACAATAATACAGTATATAAAGCACTGCAACGTCAATACACAAAAATCATATATATATATATATATATATATATATAATATTGTAATAATATCAACGAGTATTGTTTTGGAAAAAAAACGTAAAGAAAGACTTAACATCATACAATATTGTTACAAAACAAAAGAATACAAAAAAGCATAAGTATTCAATGGAAAAGAACGAAATGAATATAATATAATTTTATATTTTGTAGGAAAGTCGCGACGATACAATGACCGCGTGGATGAACCTATATAATTTGACAGATCGTGGATATCGTTCATTTGACCGTGTGCCGATGGTGATGGACGTTCCTGAGTTTCCGAAGATTTGCCAACGTGGTTGCGTCATCCGGCTGCAGTCGTAACGCGTTCTTGTACGAACGTTCTGCCTCGTCTAATTTGTTGTTGATGTGAAGTATAGCTCCCAAGTTGCTGTGGCTCGCCGCGTCCTGTAGAAAACATATACGATATAATATTTGTGTCGTTTATGTCGCCGATGGTAATCACCAACGGTATAATATTAAAACTAAAGCTTTAAATTTATTTTAATGCACTAAAGATTTATAAAATATAGATACTCAAAAAAAGGAAATAATATGATGGCAAAAATACAATAATAAACATTGCATTTTAAAATATTATTGTTTATTAAATATAATAATTAATACGTAAACAATTTCAAGTACCCATGTCCCATGAATACTATTTTAAAATTACAATAAGATAATTAACATAGTTATTCTTCGTTTCGTTTAAATATTCGGTTTTTGTATACCAATTTTGAACTTAAGTCAAATATTTAAAAAAAAATTATATATTTATATATATTTTTAGTTTCAGTTTAAACTACTAATAACATTTTTTCTATTTATGTTCAATCTTAAGTTAAAAATTGAACATTCATACATTTTTAACTACGAAATAATTTGCAATTTGTATGTAAAATTGACGAATTTTAACATAATGTTTCAAAAAAATTATACTTATGTTCAATATTTTTTAATGGCAATTATAACAATTTTTGTTACAGTTATTCATTTTTGAATTCCAATAAATTAAGCAAATCAATTTTGTAAAAATTAGTTTAGTGTAAAAATGTTCGTTTTCCCAATTATTAACCAAAATTATTTCTAATTTTGACCTCCCAAAAGTACTAATTAGATTAACATTCCTGCCAGAAACGATATTGAAATTGAAAATCAAAGAATTTTTTTTCTATAAACATACCTATAAAAAAAATACACACTGTAAAATCAATGTATTCATCGTTCTGCTCAGAATCTAAAATAAAAAATCAATCGCGTGGCATGCTTATGCGAACCGAATTATTATTTAGATTTTATAGTTAATATTTTACATACTTGCAGTGATTGAATTTTACTTATATCATCAACGCGACTGATTAGATATTCAATTACTATTTCAGGCCAAATTAGCAGGTACCAAATATTTTATAAAAATACAATTATAAATATGAAAAAACACATTTTTTTTTTTTAAAAGGCAGTGAATTGAACATGCACATTTCTTTAAGTTTTACGGTAATATAATTAAACCTATAGGTATAAACATAATTATTATACTCTGAAATTGATAATGTCCAAAAGAATTTAGTCGCTAAATGACATAAAATTTACTTTACCGTAAGCCATGGCATACAAAAAAACTTTTTATTGTATTGTATCCATTATTATTTATTATATAGTACTCTAAGGCACCTTCAGTAACAAAATAATAAAACATTTTTATAACTTATATAAATAATTTATGTATATTGTATAAACTTACTCACCGTAAAAAAATAGAAACCTAATTATTATTATATCTTTTTAAATAATTTAATATTCATATTATATCAAACGAATCAAATCATCTGTCTTTTCACTCAGAATAGGTTTTTAATGTTGTTTAGTATCAACTATTATTAAATTATTTTTTATTCACGTAACGATTAGGCAAGTATACGTCGACCGTCATAACGCCGTTTATTCTTCCGTAAGCTAATCAAATATTATATTGTCATATATACATTTTAATCGTGTTAAATCGCGCGTTTTCCGAACCACCACGCCGTGGTGAGCTATTTATATGCGTGGTTTAATGCTGTTTCCACGAGTTAAGTGGATTCATATCCACTACTTTAACGAACATCGAGTTATTTATTATTTATGATATTATAGGTAGGTAGTTATTATATTTATGTATTTTATATTCACGTGTGGGAGAGACCAGGCGCAGAGGACGGAGAGCAATTTAATATTTAATATTATATATTGTATAAAATGATAGGACTGATGTATTATGATTTATGATACATAATTTTTTAAATTGTAAATAAATAAACTTTTAACTTTATAATATTATATTTTTCATTAAATTATTTTAATCCGACATCTCAGCTTTTTGCTATTACGACTGTTTCATCTAATTATTTTGGTCAATTATATTGTTTAATAATATACTCTTATTAGATTATTATAGATGAATATAATCATTAGATAAATATAAAAGAAGATTTACATTATAAAAATTCATCAGTAGAAAACATTTGGACCAACTGTGGCATTACTTTATAAGGCTGTATTGCTATTTAAATTGGTTAAACTTTTATATATACGTGTCACCAGTCTCACACACTCATCATATTGGAATAAAAATTGTGTTTTTGGTAAAGACTTAGCATATAATTATATATAGCACTAGCCGAATAACTCTGCTTTGCTCGTGTGTTAAATAATCAATTTGTATAGGTATGCATTGGTTTTTTAATTTTTTTTATTATAATTAAACTATTTAAAGCCTAGCCATGTAATATAGTTTATATATATATAATTCATTATAAATTTTTATAATTTAACTATTTTAACTTAATTTATGATATTTATAATTGAAATGACATATAATAAAAGTAGGCTAATTTGGTACAACCTTGTGAAAAAAAAATTTTAAATTATTTAAATAACAAGCTAAAAAACCGTAACCTTTAAATACAAACCACCCTCTCGCTACCTCGGATGAAAAAAAAAAATCAAAAATCGGGCGATGTGGTGACACTTAGAAGAATATTTTGAACAATTCTCATCTAAAACGAAACACTTGAGACCTTAAAATTTCTTAAAATTAATATTTAGTGTAATCAACAAATTATATTATTCGGAAGTATGATTTATTTAGATTAAATTGTATACCAGGTAAAAATTTCCTAGGATATTTATTACATCGCCCTCTCCACAATTATTATATATTAATTGGGAGTACAAATATCTTATGGTAATAATACCTGTATAATATTATATATTATGTAGATAAGAATGAAAGCCGACTTGACTTATTTTTTTATGATATGATTTCGACGAGTATATGATTTTTTTTTACCTATCTAATCGTTTTTAGATATATAATATTTTAAATTAATAATAATAAAATAATCCCTAAATAATTCGAATCTCATCGTTACGTGTGTGTAAGTTGCGTTGTATTCAAAGTGTATTATAGAATACTAGCTGCTTGCGCCGACCCTATAATATATATCACCCGTTAGCGATGCCGGAATCGAATTTTCCCATTAAAATTCGGTGGAGCTTGAAAAATGTCAATATCACGCAGTTCGAGTCCGAATGGGGAGACAATATATACATATATAGGTATATATATTTTTGGATAAAGTTTTCATTCATTTTTTTCTGGTATGTATTGATAATCCGCCGCGGCAAATAATTCAACTTTCTTTATCAGTAATTATACAATTTTTCTATTTGTTTAGCGTAAGAACGTATAATCTAAAAATGTATATTATTTAAAAGTTTTTATTAACGAAAATTAAAGTTTAATTATATTATGATATAAAAACGGTGTGACTTTTTACAAACTATATACGGAATCAAATATCCTAAAACGTTAGCTCATAGTGCTTATACCATTACAAAATACGCACGTTATTGCTGTCGTTTTAAGAATTATTGAACCCTCAGGGGCTTTGAATTGAGTTTTAGACGAAAAATACCTATTATAAAAATGAAAAATGATATTTTTTATGTCTGACCGTCGAGGTATTTTTTTGATCTAAATCAAAAGAGCACTATATTGGTAGGTATAGAAAATAACCCTTATTATAGTGGTATAATATGTTTCAGAATTCAACGGTCAAATATCAAAAATGCACTGATTCTGTTGTTTTATAATAAAGGTACCTTCTATTTATTACAAGAGACAAAATTGAAAAAAAAAATTATCAGAATTAAAACCAAAATATTTTTTTAGTATACAAATGGGGTACAAAAAACACTAAACAGTTTTATAACTTCATGTTATACATGAGTACTGCTGTATATCATGTGTAGTTATTGCGTTTATCTTTAAATTGTTTATGTAAATAGTTATATTTATTAACTAATATATTATATCACCAATGGTGATTCACCATAGTTCAATATACCTAATAGTATGATTCACTTAAAAAAGTGTTAAAAAACGATAAAAATTTAAAATTTAAATGTATCTGCTGCATATGAACTTACCTGAGGGTAAAGTTGTACGGCCCACCTGTAGTACTTCTCCGAGTCAAACGTTCGACCGGCTTTGCGTAGCGTCGTGGCTGTCTTGACCACGATCTCGTGGTCATCAGATGCCAGCGCCGCGGCTGCCTCGTACTGCTCCACTGCATCGTCTAATCTGCCCATTGAAGACAGGAAATCAGCGTACCTAGTCCGTACCACCGGGTCATCCGGCGCTGTCCTGTGTGCTTTGCCATACCATTCTTCCGCCTCGGACACTCTCGACCTCTGTACGGAAAAAACGTCAAAAAACTATTACATTATAATATTATATTATATACCAAAGTACGAACTAGGTTGGGATTTAAATTTTAACGTTGTCTATTATTTTTCAGAATAATGATTTTTATAATAATAATTATTTTTCGTAGTAATTATTATCGATTTCAATTTTAAAGGTTTTCAATACCTATATAAAAGCTAATGATAAAAATTAAATTATAGTAATTATATTTTTGTGAATTAATTTATAATAAGTTATATATTAATATATTATGTTAATATAACTCATTCAGTTAGAATATATGAATCATTCTGATTGTTCTAAAATATTTTTGTTTTGTTTTTTTTTTTTTTAATTTTAGCTGTGAAACTATAGGATGCACAATAATATCGATAACGCCAACACGGAAATGATTTGTATATACATTTGCGAAATTTTCAGAGATATCTACTTATCAATTCTGGAACAGGTTTAGATATACCTATCCTAGATTGTTAAACTATATATAATACCCATCAATTATTAAGGTGAACAAAAAAATAAAGCTTTGTCCAATAAACAATTAAAAGTATTCAGTGTTTTTACTTATTAAGAATCTTAATAAAAATATTTTTTTAAATTGCACAAAGATATTACTATAAATTGAAAAATATAATATACATAAATTATAAAATTATAAGCTATAATATAATAATTTATAAGGTTCCTTGTGTTACACCTTTTAGATTTTTGACCAAGAAACAAAAATTGTTTCTAATATCAATCAAAAAAAAAAAAAAAAATTAAAAAATAAAATATTATCTTCAAAAAAGAAAAATAGAAATAATAAAAATGATTTTTTAGAATGATAATATCAGTATAATTTGTTGAAAATCTAAAATTTCTTCGATGATTCTTTTCTAAATTGTAAAAAAAAAATCATCAGTTTGGTGAAATTGAGATGTATAGTGATTACTATAATGGAGGTATTTTTTAGAATGATAATATCAGTATAATTTGTTGAAAATCTAAAATTTCTTCGATGATTCTTTTCTAAATTGTAAAAAAAAAATCATCAGTTTGGTGAAATTGAGATGTATAGTGATTACTATAATGGAGGTATACAATATACTGTCGCTATTGTAGAAATAAAGTAACACTAAAATAATACTAATTATGTCTAATAACGACAAAGGAAAATAAACTATACCCAATATTTGGCAAACACAATCGTGACTACCCGACCTACCCTATAGCATACTGCAGTGAGTCTGAATGTAGCTGAAGTATGACGCTCGTCGCCCTTAACAACGCGACTATGGTGTATACAAAACGAAACGTGCTGCTTTTTTTTTTTATTAAAAACAAATAAATATACAATTTAGACCGATTACTGATTTAAATAAACAAAAAACTGAATGGCGTGAAGGAAAGAGGCAGTGACGTTAATTTATTCAAGACGTGCTGTTTTAAGCTATGTTTCCAAGTTAGTTTTTCCTATTTTATACGTAAGTACAAATGTAATACATTTTATAAATTTTGATTTATAATTAAAATTCAATTAAGCTCCTAATCCTTTAATTCTCTAATTTTTCCTTTTTGTAATAGGATTTTTCATAACGATTATGCATTTTTTTTAATGTATTTTCTACTTGTTAAAACTGCTTTTATACTTTTAGTAAATAAGCTTCTTGAATCATTATTATAAAAAAATGTAGATAGAGACTTCGTATACATATTGGTATCAAATTAAAATGCACGATTTTATGAAATAGACTCGCAATAATTGTGTTATAGTTTTAAATGTATATTTCAATATTTTTCGTTAATCTATAAGTTAATTATTATTTTTGTCGTATTATAAATAATTAATATCATAGATATAGAACGTGGTAATATATAGTTCTCCTCATTTAGTATATAAATAAATATAAGTTTTTAAGTTCCTATGTAATGTCAGATTATTACTACAAAAGTATATCATATTCATGTATATACAATATATATAATATGTATTATATATTATATAATATAGCTATAAATATGATGACAATTTAAGCCGTAGTATAGGTATATTGAATAATAATTATGAATATTTAAAAAAGCAATTTTTTCCAGTTTGAATAAGATCAAACATTATACAATATTATTTAAGCTAGAAAAATTGTCTTTTTCTAACTTCAACTATAACTCAGCATAAGAACATAATATAATAATAATGATAATATATTCCTTATTTCCGCAGTGTCCGTGTACCTTAGACACATAATACATATATATATTATTATTAATAATATATAGGTATAATAGGTATATCACGTCGTTTATATGTATGATATAGAGTTTTGTATACATACGATGTATTATTATATTATATATACGTGCGTATATAATGTAAAAGCAAAATCGATGACGGCGTTGAATTTAATTAAAACCATTACACACCGGTGGAATAATCGGCTTACACCGAGTATACACCGAGCGCGCGTAAATAAATTTCGTATTTACCGCTGCTGCAGGGACTAGCCAGAGACCAGAGAGCCAACATTATCATTATTATTATTATTATTATTATACAGTCGAGAAGTCAGGCGAAGTCTATAATCTATACTCGTATTGTGTTTGCACGCATTACAATATAATATTATAATGTACCTACTATATATATTATACACATAATAAGTACACAATATAAATTAATATATTATAATATATATAAGAACTAAAGAACAATATCGGCTCGTATGCAGGAGATTTTATATTGTATCCCCGTTACAGAGGCTCAACAATAGCGACAATAGCGTAAACAACACAAATCGTTTGAAAAAGGATTAATGAATACCTATAACATAATATTATAAACGAGTGAATTATATGAAAACCGTTCTAAGTTATAATAATGTGTATGCCAACATACTTATCTATCGTACATTTGACTTACTTGTAGAAGAGGTGGGCCATTTTTTTAAAATGTTAAAAAGTTAAAAAAAAAAACTTTAAATATTACTCAATATTAGACGGTTATTTTAAAGGTTAATAGTATAATATTTTTTTTGTACACCATATTCAAAGTCATTAAAAAAAAGAATTTTTTATTTTTATAATTATCATATTTCGAATTATTTTATTAAATGAGAACATACATTTTTAATTTTATATTTCAGTGGTGTAATATGGGCAATATGGCACAGCTAGATGTATACCCACCCCAAAAATATTTGATCCACTACTCTCTAGTCATCTAAATTTTAAATATTTTCTATATAACTAATTCAAATTATTAGAAAAATATTCTACTAAGGAATATGAAACAAGTAATATTGTCATTTAAAAAAACGAAAATTAAAAAAAATAGCGAGAACGATAAAAATATAATTTTTTCTCGAAAATGTTGATTTGTAATGACAAATTAACTATGCCGACATATTTGTAAAAAAAAATTAATAATTTTTGAGAAAATGAGTGTTCTTAAAAAAAATTACCCATTGTTTTCCGATAAGAAATGGTTACGCTGAGCATATTATATTTTATGACACACAAACACTATGTGGGATAAAAAATGTCAGTCGAGTGATAACCGATGATTGTAAGACGAGTCTAAACTTGTTAAAATATTTCGCACATTCTGAGTGCGAAGTCGTTTCAATTTAACGCGGAAGATATAGTATTTGAGATGTCTTGAAAGTTTATTTTTACACTATAATATACCTATACATATATGGTGGTAAAATACGGCAAGAAACCAATTAATCGAATACACGTTGGTGAGATTTGATCCACGGAAGGAGGGAGGGGGCAGAGTTAATAAATCGAACGATTCTCAAAGTACCTCTATACATATTGGCATACCGCCGTATTGGAATATAATAATATATATAATACCGAGTAGAAAACCTTCCCCTCACTATACACCTCATATATTTCGAGTGTATTAAATCACATATTATGAGTGTGTGTGATGTGTATAAATGTGTGTGTGGAAAAAAAAACCCAGAGCAATTACGTTTTTGGCCAAAAGATCGCCGTATGTCAGGAAGGCGGACACATCTGTTGGGTTGACCCGAAGCAGCTGTCTGTAGTAGAGCTCGGCTTCCGCGTCTCTGCCAAGCGCCGAGAGTGAGTTTGCCAAGGCGTACAGTATTGCCTGAAAACAGAGATCATCGATTTACTTCTGTATAATATATATATATATATATATAAAATGCGGCGATGACAATAGATAGAGACGTAAAAGTATTAGTCAAAGGTTATTGCACCATGTATTATACATTATAACTTTAGAAACCATTCAAGTATATGTATACTATAAATTATTATATATTATACGCGTTGAATATGGTTTATCGTTGACGCAGTATAATATTATATAACGTATGCATCTATGTTATTATGGAATGATAGATAATTTGTAATAATTTGTATAGGTGTACTGTAGTCCGTGCACAGTGTATTAAATAAACAATGTAGTCAATAATAGAATAATGTTAAAATTGCATACTAAGATCTACATTATATATATACCTATTATAATAAAGTATATGAACAGTTATAACATTCTACGAATGCAGTCTATTAATAATCGCACAAATAAACTTTACCAAATACTTAAACAACATATTGATTTTTAAGTGAAATAATATTATATATATATATATATATAATATTATACACTCAATAAACGTAATATAATTTATATATATATTATATTATAATTTATAGATTTATAATTAGACACAGATAATGGATTTTAAAATTTAAATTTTGTATACAATCTTACATGCTCAATAATAGGAATTTTACATACTTTCATGAAATTTAAAATTTCTTATTTGTATGTTTTAATTTTTGAAACCAATTTATGTATTAAGTGATTATTGGTAGTTGTGTTTTATATTATGTACAATTATTATAAGTTGTCAGTTACACAGTTATAATATAAAATTATTTTAAACCATGTTATGAAAACCAAAAATAAATTATTGTACGTCATATAATATTATTTCATATAGCGGAATGCTAACGCGTTTTAAATGTTTTTAATGGTTTATAAATTTCAGTAGGTATGTAATTGTTTCTTTTTTATATTCATTTGAACGTTGTTGTTATTATTATAATTATTATTTGTAAAAAGCTTATCATCCTGTTAATGTTCGATATTATCCAAATGGATTCATAACATTTTTCCGAGAAAAGAAACCACGTACCTTACATTACTATTTCAATAAAACGAATACCTATCACATTAAGCTTTTTAAAAAATAATTAATTAAAAAATATATATATTATATATATTATAATATATACGTGAAATGAAGATTATTATGTATAATATATATTATATACACGAACACAATGTACATATAATATAGCGTTCAACCTTTTACAAAAATAAAATTAATTAAAAAAATATATAGATGTGAAATGTATTTAGTTTCAACTTTCAACTTAAATAATGTCACCAATGATAATATAGTAAACTACACTGACTGACTGTTATTGACGTATTTTCTCTCTTCTTGTAAGGTAGTAACTATTTATAATAATATATCCCAGTCACTCCGATAAGTAATTACTTTAATAATTGACGTTTCTATAATTTTGACATAATATTATATATCTGTCCTATATTTCAATTTGATACAGTCTAATGATGATGGTTTTTAATAATAATTATGAATAATTACTAATTGATCATCCCATTAGGAAAAGCCAAAAGGTTTAATATTGTGACATTTTTTATATAAAAAGAGATAGGTAATAAGTAATAACTACAACCAATAGACATAATTTACTTAAGTGTTAGGAAATTATACAGTATAGACTATAGAGTACAGCTACATAATAATTCTATATTATTATTTATAATTATGTTATTCAATAATAAAATAATATAAAATAAAATATAACTATTTTAATTTTATAAATGTATTATCCTTAAATATTTAAATAGGCAATTTAAAGACAAATGAACAAATCATTTAAAATATATGATATAATAAAACTAATCATTTAAGACTTTAAATAAAAATCATCATATAATAAATTAAATGAGTACGCTTGACATTAATTATTACATTTTTTTTTAAATAAATATCAAGTATATAATATGTGTGTTTTTTTATATTTTATGTTGAATACGGTATCATGATATATTATCATACTATTGTGTATTATAATAATTTTACTATTTAAATGATATTTGTACAGCCTTTTATAGCTGAATGGATGATTATAGTAACTAACAATATAATTATTACATGGGTCAACACGCATATTATAGCTGAAGTATTGTAACCGAATACAATGTAAAGTAAACGTATTTAATTATGACTTGACTTCTACGAATTTAAGTGCAATCATGTATATACTCCCTTTATAGGAATACATACAACTATAATATATGTTATAGCGTATTCGACTTATAAAAAAATTTACATTCTCAAAGCACGCTCGTCAAGGTAATGGGTTTTTCTATACTGCCACTGCGAAGAACAATACGTGTGTACAACGGCTATTCTTGTACACACGACATTATGAAAAAAGCACGTTTGGAAGGTTTCAGTTTTGAATTTTCAAAAGAATTTTAACACGTACCTATATGCGAGAAACATTGTTTTTTGCACCATTACCGGTCGGTCATTGTTTTGCACATACTCGTGTACAATATATAAGTCGGGAGCTATTCGAGTACAAGTTTTGATCTAGCTAAAGTACCAGAGAGAAAAATGAGTGGGCCTGCAGAATAGAAAATAAAAAATATAAAATACAAAAACACTTGCCGGATAGGTATTGTTTTTAGAGTGAACTTTTGAGACGACCGTTGTGTGAAAACTTGACGTTGCACTCAACATCCACTTGGCCTTGTTTTACAAAAAATAAAAACCAGTGGGGCGGGGAAAAATATTTTGATTAATTGCTGTAACTTGCAGCTTTTGTTAGTCGTCTTTATTAAAGAAAAAAAAATCCTCAGGTCATTGTTATATCCAAAAACCGTGCTGTGCGGGCGACGACGACGGAGACAAGTCTCGTATTCGTCTTCTTTTTTTCTTTCTAATTATTAATAACAACAACGTTTAAGAGGCAGAAATATTCCTGAAAGACAAAAAGACGCGACGCCCCTTCCTGCAGCAGTGCCTGAACAAAACGCGAGGCCACTGTACATATAGGAGGTGCCATTAAAATACGCGTTTTGAAAGAATCGAAACTGCAAGTTGGTTTTCCGGTCCCAAAGAGGAAACAGACAATAGATTCGCTTTTGTATTATATTTAATTAATTTGATTCCAAGCAGTTGTTTTCCGACATAATATTTTCATATAGTTTTTTTTCTTTTGAAAACGTTTCAAACGAGAAAGAAGGGCGAGTAGTTTTTTCTTTCGTTTTACGGCGTATGAAAACGTTAAAAATAGGCAATAATGCAATATAGTCACACCTGAAAAGTGACAATATTCTTATTGCCTATAATATTCATTTTGAATATTATATTATATTTACTTATAATTGTTCGTTTTTTTTCGTCAATCGTTATTATAAAACAATTTATTTTTACAACGATCATCGTGTAATATTTCTTTATATTTACATAACTTCACGTTTTTAGTTTAATACAATTATGTTTTATTAATATTAACCAAGATAATAATAAAATTATGAACTTTGGATTCTACAGTAACAGGACATAGTAAACATGTAGGTACATATTTTATTATTATTATTTGATTATTATACTTTATAAAGCATTTCAAGTGTTCTAAAGCGAATAAATGCATATAACCTAAAATTCAAACATCAACTATAATTAGTGTTTTCATTATAACTAGGGTTACACATTTAAAAACACAACCATGTGCAAGATTATTATTATTTTTTTATTTAACTTACACGAGAAATAGCATACTTGGCACGTAATTTTAAGTATAATTAATTGGCTTATGCAGTCGTTAACTTTTAAAATTAACTTTAGGTACCTACAATAAATTAGTTAATTGCTATAAGATAGCTGGGTATTTAAACCATTTATCACAACTGCCGTAGTCGTCCCTGTTATATAAACTATATTATGTATATATTTATCATATATATTATTATTTCAGCGCTAATAATTTAAAAAATAATTGGATTTAAATTATATCGAAAATCGACAGGTAAAATTATGAATTATATTAGGTAAAATATATCGCATTTTGTCCAGGGACGAATGACAATTTAAAAATACACTAACCAACAGAAATGGAGAAGCGACCATAAATTTGAAATTAATTAATGGTTAATTGTTTTACGTTTACATAATTATTTATTAATAATAATATTTCTATTATATTTTTATATATTAAAATATGAGTTGTAATAGTTATATTTAACAAAAATTATAATATTATTATGACATTAAAAATATGATATGAAATATATTTCGTTTAATATCAATTTTATCAAGTATTAAAACGTGACACTACTATGTTCATATTAATGAACATTTTATAGATAAAATTAGAGTTTAATTATTTATATACGAGTATAAATATAAATAATTATTATAATAATGGTAAAATGAATACATATAATATATATACTTATAAGTTATAAGTATTATATTTTTTTTGTTAGGCCAATAATACAATTTTCAATACATATACAAATAATATTTACGTCTGAAACCATTATGCGAATATATACACTATACTATAAAATACAGTATTTTTTTATAAACTTTATTTAATCACATGCATACAGTGTGTTCACAGTGTTCCTATTGAAATATTTAATGGTACTTTTTAGCGTGAAACAACTGAATATATAGGTACTGACTTATTATAATTGATTTGTATCACTAGAAAGTCGGTTGTTTATGTATAAGAAAACAAATTTAACCAATGATTTTTTTTAGATACAAATCAGGAAAAATATGACCAGAGGGAAGTATATTATATTATATATTATGTGTATGTACAGCGTGTGTTTATTTATTTATGTTTTGAGTATATTTATACATTTCATATGCTTTTTAGTATATTGTCTAGATAAACATGAGAATGAACATTTTTCACTATGACGATTGTCAAAATTCAAAATACTTTTTTATTCGGCCGAACAAAAAGTTATGTTTATAATAATATATTATATAAACATTTTAATACAAATAATAGTGTTTATCTTTCAAACAATTTTGAATATCTATATCGGTGGATTAAATTAAAAAAACAAACAACACGTATTTCTATAAACTATGCAATTTTTATAGGTATAATAACAATATAATATATTCTATGCATTTAGATCAAACGCAACGGAAAATACATAGGATAAATTTGTTTAAATAAAATGTGCACGTTTTATACTGCAGCGTACGCCTTCCCTGTACCTATATATATGCTACAGTTAAATAATAATATATACACGAAAGACTACCAAATATAATTCAAGTTATTTATATGCGAAATAAGACGCGCATAATATTATCGTTTGAAATTAATTACACAACTATAAGCACACTACAATTGTTGAATTATTAAAATACGAAAAAACATTGAACTTTAAATTAAATTTTTGAAGTCTGAAAATTTAAGGGTAAATAAGTTGAAATGCCTTAAATTCAAAATAGCTTTTCATTCATTATTTCGCATCTTAGAATATTTTTATTTATCAGAATTTATATTTAATTTAATTTTTTTTTATATATTTATTAAAATAATATGATAAAAATAGTTTATATCTAAAGGATTGAATTATCAAATATATATCATGAAATACGTCAAAAGTATAATGGATTTATGTTAAAGTATTTGTAATATACTAATATATATACATATAATATATATATATATAATTTATTTATATAATATTAGTACATAAATGTATAAAACAAATTATATACATTTATATGAGCTTACATTTCTAAAATTACTTTTTTAAAACGACCAAAAATTAATGTATATAAAAATTAATTAATATTTAATTAAAAGGATTTGAAAATACTGTAATAAGTAATTTTATTAATTATATTTGTATTGCATTTTATTGCTCTAATATTATCTGATAATTTTAAAATTGAAAACAGAATAAGGTTATCATAAGTTATTATTGTATTATGTTAGTTATATTTATAAATAATAATGTATACCTAAGCATATTACTTTTTTTATATTGAAAATCAAACAGAACGTTTCACTTAGATACCACTGGACACAAAATTATTTAATAAAATATTGTATTATTTTTATTGTAATTTAAAATTTTAATATACCTTGAAGTATTAATAGATAATAATTTTAATTAAGAAATTGAAACAAATCAAAAATAATTTATTGAAAATAAAAAAATGTATGTATGAATACTACAAATTAAGCAAAAATAGACCGTACACAAGTGCACTGTCAAATACTGTATTACAATTTATACAGGGTACTATTAGGATGGTAATTTTAAATTACAACTGTATCGTAAAATTAATAGATAAAAAAGATAGGTTTATTAGAAAAATTGAATAGGAATGGCTTTGGTCAACACGGTCGATTATACTTTACAAGGACTATTATAAAAAGTTAGGAAATTAAAAATGTTCAAATCCATAGCAAAAAAAGCATAGTACGATATTATATTTTTTTTTTTAATAAAACTAACTACATTTTTAGCATCTATTTTGTTGTTGGATGAAAAAAAAATTGCTGTCATTATTAATATTGTTTACTACATAGTACAAACCGAATTCTACGTTAATGGCGTATCACTTCCGGCTATATGGCCGTTTATAATTTTATATGGAGGTTTACAATATAATATACAGTTATGATATCTAGTGTCTACCAGTCTACCGATGATGTTATTTTCAAATATTTCATTGCTGTAAACGACACAATTGTAGTTTTTACAATATTGGAATTTAAAATTGTTTTGTCCGAATACCATTTACAACGTAATACTTTGAAACTGGCGTAAATAACGTTTATTTTCATAACGAATAATAATATAATATGAAAAGCAATAAAAATAATTCGATCTGTTCGTTATAGCGATGATAAACATAATAAGATATTGATTAGGAATATTATAAAGAAATTGGTACAAAGTATATTTGTATGTAATACAATATTTATAGATATATTTAGTTATTAAAATATAAGTTTAAATATTTAGATTTAACTGTCATATAATATAATGGCAATATTGGATATTGGAAATTTTTATGAAGTTCTTATTACATATTATTCCGTTTAGATTACTATTGGTATTTAGCTCATAATAAGGGTAATAACTTTCTGGACTGACTATATTATATACAAGAAATAATGGTTATTTTAAATAATAATTGTACTGAAATATATATTTATTTTATTGGAAAATTTATTAAAGTATACATTTTTATTTTCTATAACAATGGAATCAATTACAATTATAAAACAATAATGTTTGTATAAATCACACACACATATATATATATATATATATAATATAGTAATTTGTATTCGTTAGTAATAAATAATTATTATATTTAAAAATATAAATAACTATTTTAACAATAGTTAATTGCACTCGAATAATTATTATTTTGTATTGAAGACGATGTCACTACATTGAACGAGGATACGATATAATATTATGCTCTATAATATTGAACTAGTAGTAAATGAATAACATATGGGTACATAATACATATTTAATGCAATGGTGACTATTTTAGTCTTTATAATATTATGCAGTTTAATTCAGTTCTTCGGCATACTCGACAATCAAATATGACGAGTATATTATATTATATTGAATTTACTTAGGTCGGAGATATGCTTTTAATAAGAGAACCGCACGCGTAATACACCCGTGTATTATGTACATAATATATATTATTTAGTCGGAGAACGGCCAATTGAAAAAAATCGAGGGCGCCTGCTGTGTGCGCGCGTGTGTGTATAACTTCCTAACCGACAGCCAGAGGGAAATTTAATAACGCTCACCGTCACAGTGGAGTAGCTATACACTATTTGTGCTATAGCTCCGTATCATCTGAAGACGAAGATGACGACGACGGCGGTGGAAACGCCTGTGAATAGAAAACTGCCATCCGAAGACACCGCCACCGCAGTAGGAGAGCAATCGGATTAGGCCCTTACTTTCGATATAAGCGTACCTACTATATACGCCAGAGAGATGCTACACAAACATTATATACTACCATGAGTAAATTCTCGTGAAGTATATATAATATAATATATGTGTGTATGTGTGTGTAAAGTGTACTATACCTTTTGGTTCTTTACGACACGCACACACGACGGCCGCCGCAACGATGAATAGACACATCATTTTGATCCTTTAACCTCGTCCTTTTCCGTCCTTGTATAGCCGATCCGTTCGACATCTCCTGAACCCTCACCTCACCCCCTTTTGCTATCCGACCGTACGTGGAGGGCGCCTTATAATGTGGTTTTGATACGCACCGCGTGGTCTAATATATAATATAGTATGTACGTATATATTCAGCACGTCAGCTTCATAAATTATTCGATCTTTACTTTATTTACGTTCAATAATAGGCAGGTGCACAAAAAAAAAAATAGAGGGCTTTCGCCCAACATTTACCGAGTGTATATACTATATAGTCGTTTTCTAATCATAAGCCCCAAAAAGGTATTTTTTTTATCCATCCACCATCCATCGCATTTTACCATGGTCGCCGTTACCATAACCACAACTACAACTACAGCTACTAATACTAATACTATACTATATATGTGTACACGGACTTCTACGTTATCGTTACTGTATTCAATACTTCGGTTTCATCGCGGATAGGGCGGATAGGTTATAATATTGAAAGGAAAGTAAAAACGGGGTGTAACACATCGGTAGTCTTTGTGAATTTTTTTGCCTTTGGCCTTTACCATGGGTCGCTTTTATATTTTATATTCTTATCGCGCACCCCGAACCGAAAAGATCGAATATTTGATCGTCAAAAGGTGTGCGCGCGAATTCTGATTGAACCGTATAACGTATATATAAGGTGTCGAATTCCCTGGCGAACGACCATGAATATTACACATAGTCTTCAATACTTTGGTATTTTATTATTATTATTATAAATAGCACTACAGAAAATTTTCCGGTGAAATTTAAATCCCTTCTTTCGTTTTCCGAGAACAAATAACTGAAAAATATGTGCACGGACAAGTATTATTATTATTATTGTTATAACAAAGCGTATTCACTGTAAATAAAAAAAAATGTCTTATAAATATATATCGTGTACAGTAGGTATGTACATTGTACACTATGAATATTTAAAACGTAAACACAATCCATTTTCTAGAGATTTTAATTTTTTTGGAAAAAATTCTTTCATAGCTAATTATATTATCAAGGCATTAAACAAAATAATATTTTAGAAAACAATTGTTTTGTTTAATGTTTAATATTTTTTTGAAGGTTAATACAAAAATATAAAATTTCGTATGAATAGTACATTATTTATAATTATTATAACTTATAAATTATAATCTATATAAGTATTTAAAACCTTAAACTTAGGATGAGCGGTTGACTAGTGAACTACTGTTTACCATTTGCGGGATATCCTATTGGCCCCGCTCTGCTCCTAACAACTATATTTTAAATGCTTATTAATTACAAATAATTAATTAATCATTTAAAATTCATAAAAAAATACGATAAAAAACTTAAACAATAAAAAAAATTATGATTTTTTCAATTTAAAAATTATGTTTGTCATTATTTTATAATATCTTTTTTAGATACTAAAACTTTTCAAGAAAATAAATGTTTAACTTTAAAGGGGTTATCTTGTATGATATACCTAAATATCTTATAATAAGATACCTATATTATTATTTATTATTGTAATGGTAACTTGATTAACTCATTGCGATAAATATAAGAATGTTACTTGTTAATGGTTATGTTTATAGTGGAATAGTGGATCACATTATAAACAAGGATTATTAATCAATGTTATTCGAGGGTTAAGGGTGACATAATTAGAAATTCGTAAAGTTTCTAGGGTGACAACAAAATTATATTAATATATTTATTTAATCAAAGAAATTAATGAAACCATTTAATTCACTTTGAAAAACGATAAGTAATTATAAAATAAATTTCTCGTCAGCATTAGTCCTAGAGCCGCTATTTAGATATCTCATCTGCTCCCTGCATTATATTAAATTGGTATCAATATTATCAATATTAGAAGATATTATTATAAAAATATGTATAATACGAACGGTGTATACAAATCGATCCGATGTCGTGTTTGTTATTTTAGCATCGCCGAAATGAACGTTATTATTATAGTATTACAATGACAATCCGTGCGATCGGACAAACAACGGACGTGTTGTTCGCACCCGAAATGTTTGACTTAGCAGCTTGCATATTATTAAATGCTCATCACGTATTACCTCCACCGTAAACTATTCTCAGCCCGTTTCCTGTATAATATAGTATTATAGCCCTTGTTCTCCCGTAGTCAAAAACCGATTTTGTCCGCTCGAATTATTATGAAAATACAGTAGTGGTTATCCTGCAGTGTTGTAGCATGTAGTTACTTATGTGCGACTCTGACCGATCTATATATATATAAATTATATTGTAAACGTTTATAATGAAACGATTTTTAATTGATTCGCACGCCATAGGAATAAAAAAAAATAAGAAACATGATGGTGTCTAAAACAGAAGTGTTAATGTTTGTTTTTGTTGGACGGCATACTATAATATACAACCATTATCATCATCATCATTATTATTTTTTTTTTAACAACAACGTACGACGACGATAAAATGCCGTTTGCGGTTGCGCCCGGCGTAGCGTTTACTGTTAGAATACAGAGTGGAGTATTACATATATTTATATATATATATATATATATATATATATATATATATATATATATATGATATTACGACGTCGTGAGTAAATTTTTCTCTCCGGTTTTCATTTTCTTAATAACCATTTAGTCGCTGGGGAATAGGCCGGTGGAGCTCGCGAAATTTAAGATCTCAGCCACAACAATAATAAACGCCGAGTTTAGTATTTTCTCCTCTCTTGGGTGGCGTGTATTTGCAGCAAGCATCATATTAATAACTGCACTCTCTCTCACACACACACACACACACACACACACACACGCACACAGACTGAAGTCGAGTCGTATTGCGATATAAATTAAAATGTCTGCAGAGCCTTTGCACTGCAAAACGTGTACAATACAGTGACGTAAACGCGTAGGCGTGTATTTATGTGTGTTTTGTGCGTGTGTGAGTACGATTGTTGTACGTGCGAGCGCATCAGGCGTGTGAGTTAGCGTTTCCATTCAAAAAACTGGTAGCCTGTAACGATAATTTGCAGCTCCATCGTTGACGCTTATTATAGCCGACGGCTACCTTCAACACTTATTGCAATTTTATTATACAGTTCCAAATTATAACCCTTTAGAAGTACTGGAGTGAAAAAATTCCCGTGTGAAAACCCGATGCAACCGTATAATATATAAACCTATAATATATTGTGTACAGTATGCATTTTCAACAAAGTTTGAACTTAACCAATAATATACGAAGTTTTTTCTTTATTATTATTATTATATACAATTATTGTATTGAAATGTTTGGTTTATACGAGTTGGGGAGTAAGTATATAAGTAACACTGAGGAGAGCCGGAAAGCTCGTGCTATATTCATTACTTATTCCATCAAATAAATTATATTTTATTATTATTTTCTCTTGTATTAGTAAGTACCTACACACAACACAGTGAGATTTTTTTTCAATCTTAAGTGTATTCTTGCTATATAATACGACGTTTATTAAACGTTGGTACAACTATTGATATTGGATATGCTGAACGACGACCCCTATTTATCTATGTGCTGTATATATAATACGTAGATATATTAAATAAATGATTGTATTAAATTACATGGAGTTTATTATTTTTTTTATTAGCACTTGTTATTCGAATATATGCTCTAAAAATAAAAATGACATCGGCGCCGTAATTCAATACACAGGTTATCGCCTGGAATGGTAAATGTATGTATGTAATATAGGTATAAATAGGTATTTTTATATGGTTGATTATTATAAGTTTTTTTAACACTCCCGTCGGCAAAAAAATATCGAATTTCACACAGAAATACTATAACACAATAAAATAAATGATGTACGAATGAAATATTCGACTTAATAATAAAGTTATCTTTTGTTTCGTCAAAATAATTCTAAACTATAATCATTATAATATTATCGTATTTATCGATTTATATTATTTAGCGTTAGAAACATCTATATCTTAACTGCTGTTTCCCATGCCAAATCGTAGTAATTTGTTATCGTATATTTAATATCTTTAAGTACAAGTCGTATTTTTTTTTTGTGTTTACAATATAAGCACTATGTAGTGCGATTACTATGTGTAAGTTCTATATATTATAGAAAACACATTATTGGTAATTATTGGATGCTATCGCACGTCCATTTTGTTAATATATTATAGTAAGATGTGTAATGTATTTTACTATTGAATTTGTATTTAATCGCTGTATTTAATATTTCGGTGCCATTATAACATTGTCATCTATTTATTATTTTTATCTATTTATTTTTCAAAATTCAAAACGACCTCGGCAGTTGTTAATAATTAATATTAAGTATTTTTTTTTAGGATCATACATTTTGGTCTTTATATAAAGTAAAAATGATTTACCTGTGACGAAGATTCGTCGGATTTAATGCTTGATTTGAATACTTTTACTGCTTCCTGGTGTTTTCCAATCGTTGCGAACATTCTGCCTAATCGTAAAACACACGACTTTTTAGCGGCTACGTGTGACCTAATGTCTTTTACTCTAGAACCATCTAGACATAGGCACTTTTTCAACACCACTTCAGCTTCAGTGTACTGATTAGTAGCTGCCAAACAGTCACCCAGACTCAGATAGGCCACTGCAATAAACATTTAATTGTAAATTAATAATTAAATAAATTATCATAATAATTATTAATTATAAATTACTAATTATTGTAATCGTGTGTATATTGATTTATACGGTTGTTAACTGTTATTGTTCAAATCGAAAACAAAACATAATATATTTTATACTATATCAGATTATATTTACACGCTAATGTAGGTCTGAAATTGATCGCCGACCTGTAGCTCAAAATTGCTTCGTCATAATTTTTGTTGTTCCTTAACAGATTCCCACTGTAACATATGAAAATTGAATAGTTTAAAATTGTAACTACTTCAGATTTTTTTTATATATAATAGGTGGTAAATAATACAGCATATAGTTACATGCAGTTATTTTAGTTGGGACATTGTTGCAAGTTATATACGATAATAATATAATTATTTTATTTTATTTGTATACACTGTAAATGTAATAGTGGTCTACATAAAAGTATTTTATATTTTATTATATGATTCTGATAATATTATTATACTCTATCCCGGCGATAGCGGTGCTGGAAATTTCGTTTATATTTTTCGGTTTTGACTTGTAATCATTTATAAACGTTTATATCGCCTGAATTGCTGCTGCAGTTACGTCGTAAGGGAGTTGGCAATTAATTATTTCAATTAATTTTCAGAAACATATTAGTCTCTGCACTGAGGGAATGTTACCATAAATTGTGTTAATAGTACACCTCCACTCGTCACCGTTCATCTGCGGTGTTGGTAGGGTAAGGGAAAATAGGGACCGAATGGCATCTCTCGAAAACGTGACAGGCAGTTTGTTTTTGGACGAGTGGGGTAAAATAATAATGAAAAAAAAACACTCACGCGGGAACGAGAGAGAGAGAGAGAGAGAGAGAGAGAGACACACACACATAGATACAGAGACAAGAGAGGGTGCATGTAGTGGTTGGGAGAGGTAGACAGAAGAGTGCGTTGTCTGTCGCTGACAGAGGAGCTTCTCTACTCATCTACTCTTTCTAGTGGTCGGTAGTGGATTCTCCAAGAGGCTACATACTATAATATACGTAGTACTATATAATATATAGTATGGTTTCCAACCAAAAAAAAAAATATATAATATTTATTTTTCTTCTCTTCTTCAAACGACGCTCCTGAAAACCTGTCAACCGAACGAAGCTACCGTTGTCTCTTCTGAAGGTCGATCCTATATCGCCACTACTCCTAACCACCAATATTTATTAAATTATCACTGTATATTACCATAGTGGATATTTACGCACAAAGCACTACAAGTATAAAGTATAATGTGTTTTTGCGGACAGTACTAAAGTCGTTTATATAATATTATATAGAAAGTGGAAATTATATTATATCCTTCTCAAGTACTTGTGTATAATATGTGCACCCGTTTTTCTCGTGTAGGGTTGGGTATAGATGTATAATGTTTACGTTTATAAACGATATTATATGGCAGATGTGATTCACGGCACTATTATAAGAGCTTCAAGATTCAAGGTGTACTGTAGTGTTAAGAGTGCCAAAGAGATGAAATAGAAAATCATAATGACATCATCATCATCATTGCCGTCGTTATGTTAAAATATTGTATAGGTATATTTTATATGACATATACAGTGTACTCTCGATTATCCACGGAATAGGGTGCAGGGCATCCACGGATAAGCAAATTCCGCGGATAATCCGAAAAATTAAAATTATGAATTAACAATTACCGTAACAATAATTTCTAAAAAGTATTAATATGTATTAAATAATCGTATTCTATTTTATGGTGTTATCGAATAATAGGCTATCACAATCAAATTAAACCGATAATTATGTATAATCTAAAGATATATAATATATTTTATTTTATTTTTTATACATAAAGATATGTAGATGATTCCACGGAAGACAACGGATAATTCGCTCGTGGATAATCGAGATAAATACTTCGAGGTTTTTGGTATAAAATTAAAGTCTATAAATTTCACAATGAATTATCAAGAATTATTGATCATCCAAAATCTGTTGTGAATTTTTTCAAATAAACACGAGTCAAACCCAACTCTGGATACACACCTAAGGCCTAGAATAATATATGGATATAATATGACTGGGTCTGAAAATTCGATATCTTCACAACTAAGTCGTCGACTATACTTTTATTTAACGTCGCTTGATATAGCTAGTTGTATATAAGGTACCTCCCATAACGGTATTATTACTTACTAAGCGTAACGTATAATAAAGATATATTGTAGTAATTTCAGTGTACACGTCGTATTAGTGCTTCTATTAAACGAACGAAATCACACGGCATTAGCTGCAGCTAAATAACGGCAAGTTGTTTATGACCACCGAACGCGTGTTATTAATCGGTGCACATAAAGACATCCAATTTTCGCTTATAAAAAAAACAACGAACGCCTTTCATTAAGGACATTATTTAGGCAATTTATACATTGTATACAAGTATATATACTCGTTTATATTTAGTTTATTTTACGATAATACGATAAAATATATTATATAAATAGTAAATACATACCGACACATTACAGTGCACATAATTTGTTAGGTAAATTAAATACAGAATTTATATTATAATTTATAAGTCTAGCTATATACCATAGAATTACGTAATTTTACTTCTTAGTTCTTAACCACATAAAAGATATATTAATATATCGGTCAGCACAACGTAAGTCCATCAAGGTAAATCTATTAGCTACTAATATAATATTGTATCTTATTAAAAAAAAAATATTTATTTTTTAATATATTTTAACTTAATAAAAAAAGCCGAGTTGTGCAAAATGCGTACAATTTATACACGATAATATAGTATAGGACCGTTAAATGTTTTTACAGCGCTATATTTACGTAACTAACGTTTGTGTGTGACATCTGACTACCACGGCTATGGAAGGGAGGTAGAGAGAAACGTGCAAAGGGTTAGTACATCACACCTTCTAGTAAGTTACCTATCCTTATAAATATTTTCTCTTGTATTCTGTAGGTAACGATAAGTCGTTATTTTTGGGGGAAAAAAAATTACACACTTTCCCCGGAAAATAAATCCCCTATACCTACAAATGCAAATCATAAATTCTCAGCGATAATCTATATAACACATGTCAATGCGCCCACAAAAAATCAACAGAAAAACATTATTATGTAATTTATACGCGCGTTTTACCGGTTACATTATAGGTTTGGTTAGGCTGTTTTTTGGGGGTGTTATGAAATTGCAATTACAGTCGACTTACGCGCTTTTCTACACGACGACGCTCGTAATGTTCCCCTCCACTATTACCCTCTAAACACCCACACTCACTTCTTTCCGCCCCGAGAAGTTCGAAGCTGTGCACGTGACACGTACACGTGCAATTTATACGTGTTACCAACTAGACTGTTGTCGACGGATAAGTTTCTGCCTTAGGAAATTAATTTTCGCCATTTTTTTCTGTCGTAACTAACTTCATGTGCAATTTGGGCGTACGTTGGCTAAACTTTTTTGTTCAACGATAGTTTTAGAAACGGCGGCTATTTATTTTGTACAATATTAAAAACCCTTTCAAATATGATTTTTGTCCCGTTATATTATATTCAAAGAGAAAACTTCTTAAAAGGTCTAAAAGCACAGTGACATGCAAATTTCTTACTTGTAGTGCATAATATAATTATATGGAAAATAACTTGTATACATTGCTCTAACAATTATAGAGCAAACGGTTAAAAAAATACAAACTATATGTACAAATTTATTATAAGTTTTCGTTAAGTTTATTCTAAGTATTTTTGATCTAATGAAAAATTCGTAAATTCAACTAACTTTTTTTATAATATATATTATTTTGTAATCAAATCAACATAGACAATACTCTATGAATAAGTAACTTTATACTTATTCATTATTTAAAATTTAAATATTCAATCAACATTGTATTGTAAAAAAAAAACATCAAAGCGCAAAATATATGTTAATGCATAATATTATATGGTATTATAAATTTTAATACTGTATTGAGTGTATATACATTTATTTATAATATGTTTAATCGCTGACGAACTGCAGTAGGTTATGTTTAATGGTTAAAATGGTTGTATAATGTTAAAAGAAAAATACAATTAAAAAAATCTTTATGATATTTTATCAATAATAAACAATAGAAACTAAACGGCTTAACTTGACTGGCTGTATTTTATAAAGGTACGTAATAGAAAATCATATTTTATTACGTTTCAAAAATATATTCCCGTCTCACACGAGTTTCAAGTAATAAGCATTATTTGCTAGATTCCAATATAAAAGTTTTATTACTGGCGGATAAAAATATAGTTCAAACTATTTATGTATGATTATTTCGATTAAAATTTCAATACAAGCCCTTGGGATACCTAACAGTTGAATAAGTTTTATTTATTAAGTTTAAAATGTATTTTATATAGTTTACAGTTTTATTTTTTTTTTATCAAGTTTTATATTTATTTCACATTAAACAAATATATATATATTATATATATATATACGTATAGGTACATAATATAATGCTTTATGGTTATTTTTTTTAACGTACAAATGTACAACTCTTATAAATTATAATTCTATACAATTTTTGTATTTTTGAAAAATTGTGTTTCATATTGCTTGAAGATAGTTATAACTTATAAGTAATAATGACACTATTATATTTTCAAAAGAACCAAATTATAGTTTTAAGTATTTTTTTTAAATTATATATTTTTTACTGTTCATATTCCGAGGAAAATAATTTTAACATGTTTAAAGATAATATTTATTGAATTCTGAACTAGTAATTTATTATACAGGTAAAATAAGTTGTACAAATAAACATTTAAAGTTTATAAGTTATGTTGTTAAGACTTAGTAAAAAAAAAAAAAATAACGTGTCTAAAAACCTATAAAGATAAAATTGGTTAACGAATATAAAGCGAAATTAATGAATCAAAAAAATAATATAAAACTTTTTTTGAATATGAGCTTTGGAAATAGGAAAAAATATTAGTTAAAAATTATTAAAACGAGTTGTCACACAAGCTTAATAACATTTTTCAAGTGTATAACAATGTTATGTAACAAAGACAACAAGACGATATTATAACACTACTAAAGTGTAGGAACATAATGTATTACTTAGTATTTATTATTACTATAGAGTATTACGCAATAGATAATAGCAGTACATATTTGTCATCTTTATTAGAAAATACGACTGTTAATACTGCAGGTCCCATTATAATCCATAGTTGTTCAATTATTTTAATTCTTAACGATTTTTAAAAATATAAAACAAATAAATTCCTGGAATGTTTATTATTTGAAAAATTATCGGAGTGTAAAAAAAGGAAAAAAATGAAAAGTGGAATGAACACAAATAGTTGATAATATATGCTTATAGGTATATTATATAAGAGGAAATATAGTGAATGGGATGTAGTATACAAAAAAACTTCAAATATGTAATATTTGTGATTACAATTATTTAAAATTCAATATGTACATCACATACTTTGGTTATATAATACCATGAAATAAATAAATTAAGCATGTACAGATCTCGTTCCAAATAACATTGTTCAAATACCAGAAATTCTCATCTAGTTTGTTCTCTTATTAAATTTACTATAGTTTTGTGGAAAGTAATATATAATAACGTATAATATTATTTTTAAAATAAATTATTTAATTATAAAACGTCAAGTGTATAGTGTGTGTACGAATGAATGATTTTCGAAACGCTTATTGATAGTAGCCTATGTACGTTGTTATAATATATAAATAAAAATGTCCAATCGATCGATTCAAAACGATAATATAATTCTTAGCATCTTAATGACAATCTAAATGATAATTTATCATCTCTACAATACTATTTTTATATTATAATTAATTCAATGTAACTACACTTTTTTATCATAAAAGTAATTTATTTGTCTGTTTATTTTTAAAAATAAAGGTGGAAATGAAAATTAACTGCAAAAATAGTAATAACAATAATACACATTTGGATTAGATAAACAGGTATATTAAAATACATAATTTATATTATGTACAGTTACAGTAGGTAATTCATATACCCACCCATATACTGTAATTCAATATGGTGTAATATTAGATAATAAACGCAAAAATATGAGGAAAGTAATAATTTTTAAAACTCGTTACGTGTTAAACTACCATGGTAACAATTTGAAAACATTTGTTATTGTGATCCTATGTACGCCATGCACACTCTGCATCACACGACCACGCACATATGTTTTTTAAAATTCAATTGGAAAATTGTAGATATTCTTGCATTATATATTTTATATAAAAAAAGCACCTATGAATTTCACATCGTATAAAATATTAGGCAGTTATAACTTATAGTTTATATATAATATACACAATAAATATATATTGTATAGTTTCAAACACCAGGGCTAAAGCTCGCGAAAAACAAGATTTAAAAATCAACTGATTATTTTGTGCGGAGTGCGCTTTTTATCGTTTTACATATTATAATAATAATAAAATTAATAAGAACAACGATGTTGTTTTTTGGCGAAGAGTGGTGCCGGAGATGAAATAAACACCTAGCGGGCGAGCGACTATAATATACTTTATTTTATCGTCACAAGCTGAACCCGCGGGATCTAACTTTTTGGCTGAAAGCGTGCACATATTCTATTATTATATTATATATAAATATTATACAAACGCGGATAAAATCTAATTTATAGAAATAAAATTAATACTCTTTATTTATATGATGAAAATAATTATTATGCAATTAATTCAAGTTTATACCAACTGTATAATATTCTGTCTATGAATTGTTATTTTAGATTCTGAACGGAGTGATGAATGTATTGATTTTACAATGATGTGTGTTTTTTTTTTTTTTTTTGTGTCTGTGTACAGCATAACTAGTCGAAATAATGCTTCAATTTCAAACTTTGGGGGTGGTTTCCGATGGCAAAGTGGATATCCTTGGTGCATTATAGAGGTGAAAAGTAAACATTTTCCAACAGTTTTCAAAAAAATCGAGAAAAACATAAAAAAAATGACAGAAAAACGGGAATTTTTACGCAAAAACAGTTTTCGACCAAATCGATTTTTTTATATGGTTGTAATTCAAAAACTAATCGATGTAAACACTTGAAATTTTCACAAAATGTTTATATTAGCGTTCTCCATACACAGTTAAATTTTCAAAGAATTTTTAATTTTTTTTAGCTATTTATAGACAGTTGAAATTTTTAATTTTTTTTCGTATTTTTTTTTAAAATAACGATAAAATTTTTTTGGCCGGCCAGAAAAACTTGAAAATTTAATACAAGGTTTCTTATAAGTTGCTCTTAAAGTGATAAAAAAAAATCTGAAATCCTTAGTCACAATTTTTTTTTATAAATGCTTAAAGTTCGAATTTATACGAAATATGTCAAAATTGCGAAAATTGGCAAGTAATTTTGTGGTTAAAAATCGTAAAATTTTTTCTTTTATAACTAAGTTTTGAAAATTTGGTACAAGGTTCTCCATACATTTTTCTTCAATTATCTGTAAAAAAAACTCTACCAGAATCAGACAAAAAAATTTTATGAGTGTTTGAAATTTAAATTTTTAGAAAACCGCGTTAAATAACGGTTTAGCCTCAAACGATTTTTGATATTTGTTGTTATTCAAATAGTATAAGTCGTAGATACTTGAAAATTTCACCAGTTATTTAGATTGCCATTTTCTTTACGTTATTTGATTTTCAAAACATTTTGACTTTTTTTGAGCTATTTATAGACAATTGAAATTTTCAATTTTTTTTTATTTTTTTTTTATAAATGTTGATAAAAAAAATTTGGCTGGGACAAATTACTTGAAAATTTAATTGAAGAGTCCACATTACTTGTTCTAACTCTGATTCAAAAATTATAAAAATACATAGGCACAATTTTTTTTTATTAGCATTTGAAGTTCAAATATTGACAAAAATTCGTCAAAATCATGAATATTTTTCACTATTTGGTAGTTAAAAATTTATAAATATTTTTCTATCAAAAGCTAAGAATTGAAAATTTAATACTATGCTGTCCATAAGTTAAGCTTAGAATAATTATAAAAAAGTTTGAGGATTATTCAATTTAAAAAATTTTATGTGTGTTTAAAGTTTTAATTTTAATTTGAAATCAAAAATACACGTGTAAAATAACTTTTTACTAATAAATAATTTTCGATTTTTTGTTATTTTTAAAAAATTACTAAACGTAAGATCTTGAAACTTTTACTTAAATGTTTGAATTAGTTTCAAAGTAGAATATATTACAATATTTAAGTATAATATATCCTAGACTGACAAATCATCTCCGTTCAGAATCGTTTTTCGTATACAATGATACCTATCATTGCATTCAAATTTAACCTACCTTAGTCCGAGTCCACCCCACCCCCTAATGTACAGCAGAGACTCACTTACCCGCTTTTTTTTTATTTAATGTATCAAGTTTAAAGTAATAAATTAGACATTTGTATACTAGTTACTATAAACTAATTTTTATTAAAATATAGGTATAAGAAAAAAGAATTATGCTTATCTATATTTTACAAGCCAATATTATTCCCATTTCAATATATTTAGGACTAAACTTAAATAAAATAATATTATGTATTGGTTCAAGAAACCCCATTCTTAATTTTTTTGATGATCTATAAAAGAATATTAATATATTTTTATTATACTGTTGTATTATAATTTTTGTTATAAATTCCACTAGTGTGGGTCACGAAGGGTATAAAAAAATAACGACGTGGTATGCTGAAAGTTACACGTGTATTATTATTATTATTATTATAATAAAGCTGCACCGAGAAGAATCGTGGGCGGCAACGGTCGGATGAAAAGACCAGGCGCGTTGTAGTAGTACGTCGGCGGAACTGTTTCTAATTTATGGCGACCTGTTGTCCGAGAAATGCGCGCAATTACCGTTCTCCGCCGCCGAACGATTATACATGAGCACACGCCGCGGCATTTAACACGGCCATTTAACAAGAATTAATATCTTTCAACCCCAATGCCGCGGCAACCGCGTGTTTTCACCACTGCTGAGTAAAAGGCCACCCGAGAGGTGAATGTGTGTGTATTATCGTATATGTATATTATTATATATACTTGATATATACATATACATACTACCTATGGTATGCCTACACGGATATACTGTTTATGTTATATTATAATATAGGTATATACGTACTATATTCCAACAGCTTTTAGACCATAAACGCATCCTCTGCTACTCTTCTCTTCACAACGGTCACCTCCTCAAACCCGACAAAAGTCGTGCGGTGTAATGTCATCACGACGTTCTATCCTTCGACGGTACACAAATATACGGTTGTTTAGTTTATGCGACGCGACCACCACCTACACACCATTTCCGTTTCATGGGTCCGACGCCGAAAATCGAATATCGGTGGTGACATAACTATTATACTTTATTATGCATTATACGTTCATGACGACTTTGAGAGTACCTAATTCAACTAATTTCTTTCACTAATATATATCTAAACACTATATTTTCCATGTCTCGTTGCAAATATCTCAATCGTTCGGGTGTCGTTTTTTTCATTGATAGCATTTTAGTCGATGAACTTTAAATAAAAAAAAAGAGAATTACATGGCGAATAGGTCAAGATAGGATTCAGAAATTTTGACTTTTTTGTTATAGTTTTGTGAATTTGTTGGTATGATTTAGAATAAAAATGTCGTTGAGATTTTAAAGGAAATCAATAATAAAGTGCGATATGATGTGAAGAGGACAAGAGTTTATTTATTATTAAAATATTTACTACTATATTCACTTGTATTATCAATTTTATTATTATATTGCTATATTGGTCTACTTATTAAAAACCTTATTATTATCTGTGACTTATATAATTATGACAATAAAACATTATTTACAAATTCATTTTTGTTATGCTAATATAAAAATGTACATATTGCATAATTCGTATAGGCTTATTGAATTATTATTATTTACACTATTATACATTTTGTATAGTAATTTATATTAACTTATTATTCAATTTATATAATTTATTAATTTTTGCTATAGTTTAAAAGTGCTTATATATTTATATATTAACCGACGAACGTGTGTTCATAATTATTTTTAATTAAAAAAAATACAATTTTTAAACTAGAAATTGATTAATTTTATCTATAGAGGGCGATTCCAGTATATGAGGACCACCACCTAAAATTTGAAGCTAAATAAATGTAAAATATTTTTAAAATCGGAAGTTAATTTATGTAACCTTTAAAAAACAACATGTTGGTAGAAAATTTGAATGTGTTCATGTTTATAAGTACATTGGGATATACAAGTGACAAGAGAAAAACAATTGCCTGTGAAAAAATTCATATTTTACAGAATAAATTTCTTTTACCTTGATACTTCAAACAGACAACACCAAATTAAAATTATTATGTATAATACTGTAAAATGTTCTCCAATGAAATATTTTTACCTATTAAAAATATAAATAAATGAATACAAGTTTAATTTTTGAAATATTTAAACAAATATGGTTATAGTGTAATTTTTACAAATATGTATACTATATAGGTTAGGTTAGGTCTTATATTTTTTTTAAACGATGAATTTAACATAATTCATGAGTACTTTATCGTTATTCAATTTTTATTTTGTAATGTTATTATTGCTCTTTTTATTCATCTGCAGACTGCAGTTATAATTTGTTATTAATTTTATAAATCCATCTTCATATAATATTCATATTTATATTAAATACCTATTAATAATATCATGCTTTGAAATAAAATGAAAGAATCAATTGGTTTTTAAATTAAAATAATGTTAAAAAAGTAATGTATTGAAAACTAAAATACTTGTATTTATTTTAAAACGATTATTGATTTTGGATAAATTATTTGTCTGCATGGCTAGACAGTAAAAAAGTCACAGATAACCGACATGATGTAAAAAAAATACGTTATGAATTATTCAGTTGTTTGCCGTGTTAAACAAAAATATTTTAAACACGAATTTATTAAACATTGTCAAATAATTTTCGTTGATGGATATTGAATAATTATTTATTTATTTTTCGTTTAAAGACGTATAATACTATAATATTTTATTAGGGTCATTTAATAACTTATTTCAATTATATATAATTTTACGATTACAGTTACGTTAATTAATAAAAATTAAAAAACAATTTTGAAATTTAATAATTATATTACATTTATATTTAGATAAACTTTCAACTTACAACGCGCGGTTGTGCCATTTTTTCTAACTTGGCATTCGTAATTTATAAACGTATAATATAGGTATGAACCAACATTTAATACGTCATGAATAGTTATTTAGTTTAATTTATCACTAAACTTGGTATTATATCATATTAGTAACATATTTTGATTTTCAAACACATTCAAGTTGTGCCGGAGTTTCAATGTTACATGATTGAATTTTATTCATAAAGTTAGCAAGTTGTTATACTATAATACATGTATATGATTACGATTATATTATAATACGACAAGTAACATCATTATGCAAATAAAACGTAGTCAGAAATGTATTATATTATCTTGTTCTTAAAGTAATAGAGTTAATATTTAACAAACGGTTAATAACGATGAATGCATATTGCGTATAATATTACGGTAGACCTATTATATTATGAAAAAGTAAAAATAAACATTTTAAATTTGCATTGTAATCAAGTTATTTGATTTTTAAGATGTTAAAAGCAAAAGTATATAACCATTGGTTTATATATTAAATTATATTCGAAATCACATATATATACTTGCCTACAAAAACTAATTAATTAAGAAATATTTTACAAAAACATTATAGTAGGTACTTCGACGGGTTAAAAAATGATAAATGCCCATTTTTAGTATTTATCTTCTGTATGTATAGATTTTTTAATATTTACAAAATACATTTTAATTTATACCACTTTATGTAAACATGTATATTATTACACTATTACATCATGAATTAGAGTAGTGGTCATAAAGATTAGGTTATATGGTTATATATAAAATGCGTGTACCTATACCTATGCGACTTAATAGTTTTTTATTTTAAAAACCGTAGAAACGATATTATGCTATTTTAAATAACCTACGCGTCGTTACCGCAGAGAGATTCAAAATAAAGACGTTTCGAATTTTCAAATCTAAAGCAAATCCTAACATTTTCTAGACTGATTTTCAAAGTACAAATGAACGCATATTTAACTCTCGGGTCACACACACGTACTTAAATATTGTGACAATGCTTAAATTACGCGTTAATGCGTGCGCGGGCGTGTGTGCTCGTGTGTGTGTACGGTTAATCGCGTGCGATCTAAAGCAATAACAGCAGTGTGTTCGGTGTTTTTCGTTTCGCGGCGCGCGCGTTGTTGTTTGTAAACCTCGGGGCGGCGGTGGTGGCGATAAGTCGAGGAAAAAAAAATACAAGAAAATACTTTATCAGCCCATAAACGCGTGACGACGTACACACGCACACACCCGCTCATTCACACCACACGCACCAGTTGCTTCGGCTTAAGTAACGTGCGAATATCGGCATATGCGTTACCCGGTTCATTAATCTTTCGTTTTACACTGCACTATACTCGCTGTTTCCAGGACGCTTCGCCGCTATACATAATATATATATTTAAGCGAGTCCACAAACACACACACACACACTCACACACGGTCGGGCGTATTAACGCTATTCGCTTTGTGCGGTCTTTGCCACCAGGCAGCAAACATATTATGCGCGAAAACCAACGCATTCATCGTATACGTGTGTGTACATAATGTATATTATTATAGTCATCGTACACGCGGTATTATAATATACAAACAGCGCAGTGCAGGCGTAAGCCGTACAATTATAACGACGGAGACGGATATTCAACGTACAAAATGCGGTTATTAAAAAAAAAAAAAATATTGTTTATGTCATGAACAAAAAAAAAAAATATTGTAAATTATACGAACGCATAACATGATATTATGTATACACGTTATATTATAGTATATCATATGATGCGAACGGGATGAGAAAATATACATATACCATTTCCGCTGTCGCTTTTATCCAGTAATTTGTATTTTAATGACAGCGACTACTTTTTGACGCCATCGTCGCCGCCGCCGTCGACAAAACAAATTGATACAAACGGTATGTGAAAAACGACCTTTTTTTTTTTTAATAATCTCCCGTCGACGCGACTTTCACGTCGACAGAACCCTTATTGTCATACTATAGTACTATACATTGGTAAAAGTTTTACATGCGAATTAATCATCACGATCGTTGTTCGTCGACCGGAATAACAACTCATTGTGTATTTGTACCATATTAAAGCCAGACAGATCCCGCCACGTCGTTGTAAATAAAAAAAATCGCGTCAAAACGCATAACAACAATATTAAAATATTTACGTTACATAATGTGAGTACATATAGTACCTACACGTTCAATGCAAAAGTGCAATACGATATTAAATATAATATAATATATAATATAATACGCCTCTTTGCGCGTTTAAACGAGTATAGTACAAATAGTAAATACCCTACACATATCATAAGGTACGACGTTAACAACATTTCGTCCGACGTTGTACACTCGCAGTTTACACTTACAACTAAGGGCACTTTCACAGTTCACGGGTAGATACGCTGCTAGCATTTGACCAAACGATAGAACTGTTGTAGACATATATATTTTTTAAGACTCATATTTAAGTAGTCATCTTGTTAAAGTTCCAGACGTTGCCACGTTGATGATCTTAAAATTTGATTTAAAGAATATTCGCATTGCATTAAAGATAATAACTCAAATTAATATTATTATACTTAAAAAATACTATAAATGAATAAAAGTAGATTTGAAATGTAAGGTATTTTTTTGAAATTTGTGCAAAATTCATATAAGAATGAATTAAATTAAAAAAAAATACATAGTAAAATATTGATACCTATTATAGATTATTCTATAATAATAGAAATATTACCCACATTTCAATTAAATATCATTAAATTAGCGTACAATTTTTAGCGTATAGTCTTATAATTTAAAAAAACGCATTAATGACATAAATACAAGTGTTAGAAGTGTTAGAAAATGTCACGGAAACCACAAAAACTTATGGGAATATTATAAAGGATAAATTATTTGTTTATCATATTAAAATATTTTAGTTTCAGTACACTCGCGCTGGATTGATGTACATCAGTAAATCACTATTAATACCATAAAAGTATAATAAAATAATAAAACAATTCAAACGCAGAACTCGTGGTATAACAATATTCATACATACGTATACGCAGAGCCTCGGGAGTCTATACTGATCCAAATTTGGGAAATATTGTTATATTATTACATACTTTGTGTTTTCATTTCGATGGTGTTACCCATTACGCAATATTATACATTTATATAAACACACCTGTTTTGTTTCACCAATTTGATAATCTATACACTGCAGATGATTCATTATTTGGCTTCGTAAAGCAATTAACGGGTTTCTGAAACGAATATTATTAAGCTATGATTGTTTTTATAAGTGTACAACTACATTAGTTTTATATATAACACAATATTAATAATAAATTAATGTAATAATATACATAATGCTTGTATATAGGTGATGTATTAATAAAATATCGTAACGTGGGATATTATTACTTCCAACAAGACAATTAACAAATTCGTATGATATAATATGCATGGACATTTATGATGAAAGCAATGTTTGTATAATTATAATATTAATTAATTTTATTTATAAGTCAGGTATGGCAATTTTAATAGACATTTTCTAATTAATCTTGGAATTTAATTTGAATTGAACTCTATACCAATCATTTTTAAGGAGTTAAATATAGAGAAAATGCAGGCATTCGTATGGTGTGTTTACGTGCGTATATATCAGTGATTATAAATAAATTTGTTTAGCTATAGTAGACAGTAGTAGTATAAATAATGTAAAAGAGATAACACTGATAACAGGGTACTTTTCAACCAATATATTATACGGCACCAATCTAATGTTGATGAGTATATTATACTAAACCTCATGTTATTTGCTATAAACGTAAAAGAAATTAGAAAACTTTGAACAATTTTATGAATATTTCTGAAGTAAAATCATTTTTTTTTTAATTTTGCAACTCACTCAAAATTCTTAAATTTTTACGTTCTAAAATAAAATTTTAATATAAATGTAAGAAATTTCATTGATATTTTATCAGTAGGTATAGCGTATAGGTACGATAAACAAAATCTACTAGGTATGTATTGGTTGAAAAAATTTTCAGTTAAAATTATTTTTATATAGGTAGATTAAATTTATATTTTAGAGAGATTCGAGAGATGAAGCATTTAAAATATTGGTATATTGGTTCTTTCTTAATTTATAAAAAAAATATGTTGACTAGCTTATAATCTATTTCTTAGTATATTATTATAGTTTAGACAAATATAAAATTAGTATAAATTGGTAGTTTTTAAGATATAGGTATACAATAAAAAATTAATTATCTTAAAAACACATAAAAAATTATATAAAAAAAATCGAATTCCTACGAAAACATTATTCTATGTACTTATACAGTTATACTGTTATTAAAATGTAATATAATCACTCAGCACTCCATGTAAATAAAGTAGGTATAATTATTATTTTTCATTATAGATATTATATTTATAATTTTCCAATAATATTTTGAGTTAAACTGTCTAAACATAGTCAAAAAAAAATTCGAATAAAATATTATTATTAAATATAAATTGTAATGTATATGGTTTAAGTATATACAATGTGAGATATACACTATGTACGAGTATTATGTTTGTTATTTATATATGAATACGATTGTTCTACATATTTTGTTGACATGTGCGATAGTTATATTCGCTGTTGAGGTATTACGTTGAGTCAATATAATCGAAAATTTGGTGACCTGTATACGTATATGGGCTACGAAGAGTATCGAAATGTGAAATCATATGTTGCACTATGGTTTTTTAATCGGACTAAATGTACTTCGCGTTGGGTAAGTTGCGATATTGCGAGATCAAAGAGAATACTATTTTCGCGTGATGCGTTATATCGATAGACGGCAATAGCCGGATATAATATAGTGTTAAATATTTTATTATTTTAACAATGTAATTGTTAAAACACACTCATGCCATTCAGTATTCACCAACTAATAAGTTTCAGACATTTTTTTTTATTATTATTTTCTATGCCCAATAGACAAAAAAGTCGAATATTTTTATACTTATTAAGTCTTAATTATGTATTCATTTTGTACTTTTTAACAGAATATCCAGTTTTATAACAACCACTATTTTAAATTTAGAATATTCAAGTGGGATATTTTTTATGAAAATGTTGATGTGCAAATTAAATATACCTATCAATTATTATACTCATGAAAACATTTTATGTCTCGAAGAACTGATAATCATTGAAAATAATAAGTATAAGATATTGAGTATTACCAGTAGTGAGGAATTACTACTGTTAGCCATAATGTATCCATAATTGTTATTTAAACTGTAAATGTTTTAAATAATTATGAATCAATAACACGATCATCAATATTTTTAAAGGTTATTTTAATAATAAGGATGTCATTCATACAAAAAATAAATTCTAAAAGAAACCATTAAGAAGTATCATTATTATTATAAACGACTTTTCAGTATTTTAACGATTTGTTTGAGAACATGATGGTTCGCTAAAAAAAACACCGCTACTTATGTATATATATATAATAATTATATATATTTAGTTTGTTTTACAGGTGTACGTCTTATGTATGTACGTTTTCTTAATAATTTAATGATTCCAATCATATGCAGCTGTTAGATCACCCTTTCGTAGTCGTGTGAATGTTACGTATTTAAGGCTATAATATTATATACTTCTGCAGTACTGTTTTGCCTACTATACACTATTATTTCCCTCTCACTATAAACAAAATCCCGAAAGGACCGAATACAAAGAGATGAAACGGTTGTCGCGCGGGGATAAAATTGTTCCATTTATCGTACCCTGCAGGGAGGGGAAAAAGAAGTTTCCACCGATAATCCGAAAATGTACAATGTATAATACATAGCAGATTTATCACTGCAGCATATTGTACGTACACATATATACATATATAAATGTGTGTGTGTATATACATAAATATATATATGTATATTGTATATATATATATATATATTAAGGGAGTGCGCGCTCGCTCGCTTATTTATACCGTGAAGTTTGGTCGCCAATTTGGTTTCAAGTCAGCGGCGGCGACCGATTTGTCCTTAATTTTATTACGCTTTCTTTTTATATGTGCTCGCTCCAAACGGATGGTGAGCGGGTCACGAAGGAACGTTATTGGCTGGTGACATCTGCACCATCGGTCCAAACTGTCGGCCGTAAACGATTCCTTTTCACATATTGCTTTCTCGATCACTACACACACACACACACACACACACACACACACACACACACACACACATATATTAAATGTATTATAAAGTTATATATATATATATTGCACTGCGCTGGAACTATACACTAAAGAGGCGACGGCATTTGTTACGAATCGTTGCATTTATATCTGTGGTTATAGATTTCTGTCGAGATTTTATATCCAATACGTGATGGTTCACTGCACAAACCATATAGTGAACTTAAATAATTCTCGAGATGAAGGTTCTTTGATTTTAAATAGGTATTACTTCATAATAATAATAATAATAATAATTTACGCAAGTAAGTTTTTCTAAAACCATTTCCGGCGATTAGTGTTTGAAGCTGTGTGATTTATATTAACACTTCGTTCATTTTCACAGTTTTAGAGAAATGTATCTATATAGATAAACTGAAAGGAATGGAGACACAAAGATAGAAAAGAATGAAGATAAAATTGCGAGGCAGAGACAGAGAGATTCGGACGCGTTGACCCAACGACACTATATTATTACATACACAGCTATTGTGTGTACGCGCGTGAACGAAATCCGTTTCAGAGTTTAATACTCTGCGAACCATAGTGGAAAGCGATTTGAAGAACTAACACGAATATTGGCTTTTCAAAACGCAGTTCAAGTGCGAAATTGGCGATTTTCCGACCGCAGCCGCAGACGAATCGTTGGCAGCACAATGGGTCCTTTGATCCGCGTGGCCACCGCATTGACCACATTGTTTGAGTTTTTGAAATTATCAAAAATATAAGGACTCCAATCGATAAATAAGGAAAGTTTAACAGAGTGATCTACCAAATATGCTTATAAAATTGATCATTTATATTATTAAAACTATGATTAAAGACATTTTTAAGTGTATTTAATAACCATCTTTTTAAATCCCCAAATGTTTTATTTTATTTAAAAAGCATTGTGTGGTATTAGACATTTTTTTCAAATAATAACCATAATTTATTTTTAAATTAAAATTCGAACGAATAGTTATTAAACTTAAAATTTAGTACTAGTAATTTTAGAAGATACATATATGTTTAGGAAATGATTATGATATTTTGAAATACACTATCGTTTATATTAATTTATTACATATTTATAATTTTTAAAAATTGTCAGAGTTTATAGTAAGAATTACATTTATTATATATTTTATGTAAAATAATTATTAATAATTATTATCATTGGCACATATATTATCTTAATAACTCAAATACTTCACTTTTAAATTTAGATTTCGAGGCATAACATATTAAAAAGAAAATAGTAAAAAGATCTAAATTACATTTGTGATTTTTGATCTCACTTTTATAGCAAGATGAATAGCGTTTTACTTATGTTTAAATTTTATAGGTACCTATAAATTGAAACAAAGATGAATTTTATTTTATAAATCATTTCATCAAATTTTATTCTACTAAAATTTAAAACAATTATTTTAGTTTACGAACCAAAGTTTTTTAAAAACCAATTGTGTGAATAAGTTTTGTATTTTAGAGTATGATAATAATAATAATAGTTTAAAAATAATATAATAGGTACATGATATAAATATAAATATATATATATATATATACATATATATATATATATATATATATAGATACATATTTAAAAAACAACCATTATGAAAGTAATAACCCACATACAAATAATATAATAAAATTATTATGCATTTAACCTTTTTGAGTTTGAAATATGATTAAATATATTAATTTCATGTAATATATTACAAAATATTTGTTCTTTTATTTCACAACAGTTTACTATTTAAACTTATTTTAATGAGTTTTTGTTAATATTATGTTTTTTTGTCTATCATGTATAACTGATATAATTTACTAGTATTTTTATTTATTATAAAATTTTTTATGCATAATATTGCTAATCGCATAATTATTTTTCTAGTTTCTCAATATCAGATGCTATATATTAGCTAATATTTACCAACCAATGTAGTTTAACATGGTTTTAACGATAATTGTTTACATATATTAATGTTTGCTTAAATTAAATACATAGGTATTATATATAAGTATAATATAATTATATATTTAAAAAAAACGAGAAACGACCTTGAAGTATGGCCTATTTTTTCAGGAGTCTTGGGATGTCACTACTGAGTATGCTTTTAGGGTTCTAAAGTTTTCATATTTGGGAAGTACTGGGATTAATAATAATTTAGTTTATATGTATTGATAATTTCTTTAAATTCGTACGATTATGATTTATAAAAAGCACAACGCAGATGAAATTATCAGCCGTTTAAACTTTAAAGAATAATAATGCTACAACAGTTAGTTTAGATAGGTGATTGCGGTCTTAACATCAAATAATTTTAAACAATATCTTATCTCAGAATGAATTGAGTAATTTTTAATTATGACCAGTTGTTCTAAGACGAGAGGACAACTAAAGGTGGCTAATAGATCATTATAACGCCAATGATAGATAAAATACCAGGATCTTTTAATAAGTGAAATACGGCTAGTAATGCAAAAGATATAGTTCTAAATTTACCATAAATAACAGATAAATTGACATAAATTAAAAATCAAGTTAGTAATTATCTTTTGGATTAATTAAATTTGGTGACATAAATGATACGATCTTAGAGAATATTTTATAAAAAATTCATAGGGGCTTACCTATATAACTAATAAAAAAATAAATTTATGTGAGAAAGATGTAGTGTCTCAAATGCTATAATAGCTTATAATAATCATACAATAAATTGAGAACTCAAGTCTCATATAAGTTATACCTACCAATAGTTTATTTTTAGCTAATCAGTTATTAAAAAAATATAATTTATAACATTTTGTTAATAATACAAGTTGTTTACTTATTTTGTCTAATGTTACGATGATATGATACTATTAAAAAACATTTTTTGTTCAATGTTAACTTGTTTTTAAATGTTTTAGATTTTCTAAAATCTTCATTTAACAATTATAATAATTGCAAGGTTTTAATATACAGCATAACACTGGCTTTTAACAGTGATTTAAATTTTTAAGGTACCTATATCCGTGTAATTAAAAATCACTATGGAAACTTATAAGTTATAAGTTAAGAGAAGTGTTAAATTTGTTAATGATTAAAACCCAAAATTCTAGAGGTCAAATTTATAAATACTTCAATTTATTATTATAATAGTTTATATATAGTATAGTAAATAGTTTTCATACTGCGGTAAGTATTTACTATTGTTTTAGAACTATTATAGATAATTTAATACAAATAGTAAAATATAATAATAATTAGTTTATAGTTATTATAACGTATAATTTATAATATTTATTTTAAATACGTTCGACGTGATCTGAATTTCATGACTAAAATTAAGCTATATGGCATAATATGCCCTTATGTTAAATTTTAGTAAACAATTTAATATCCTCAATTACAATTACAATATAATATAGGTACTTATTTATGGAGTTTTAAATATTTAATATAAATCTAAATATATTAAAACTAGGTTAGGATAATATTAATATAACGTATAAATAACTAATAAATGTCTATTAAAATTTTATGTTTATGATTTTATACTTTATTTTAAAAATGTATTTAAAAAATATATTGGATAAAAAACGTATTACAAGTTATCGGTTTCAGAGGAAAATTCTTTAGAAAATATTTTGCATCATCTTCAATAAAGAAAGTTATTCTAAGAATTCTCTGTGAAAAATATACTATCATCTTAAATTTTTGTTTAAAATAAGACCAACTAACAAAGGAATTTTTTTAAAGTTTCGATCAATAATTTTTTACTGCAATTAATTAAATATTTGTTAAAATACGTTTATAATTGATACTTTCTATAAATATATTTTCAAAGGGACAGCATTGAAAAAAAAATATTGAATAATTATTTTCAATATATTATTTAGTAAAAGGGATGGAAAAAATGTGTGTATTTTTATACAACAGGATTTAAATTTTGTAAAAAATAAAAGAATTGGGTTGAAAGTAACCAAGACAAATCACACGAAAACGTGATCGTTTCACTTGTAATGTTCTAGACCACATGTCATTCTATACCACTAAACTACAAAACAATGTGGTTTTTATTGCATTTTTTTTATACTCTTGAGTTTCATTATGTGAGTAACATGACGTTTCATTCTTTTTAGATAAAAGAAAAAAAGAAAAGAAAAAATATATATATCGCGCTCGTTCACCAAAAGTAGGCGTATAAAAGCCATCAACTTTCGGACAGCCATAAGCTTCTTGGGTGTGTTATTAAATTGTTTTTTCCTAGCGTATCTCAATTTATTGTTTTGTTCCGTAGACGAAAAGGAGATGAGGAACAATAAGAAATGATATTTTTTTACGGTCTTCAATAAAGACTGTGATTGTTATACGGCACATTTGGCACAAAACTCACCCCTCCGATAAATAACGGTACATATTTTACGAGTGAAACAAGGCAACGGAATATATACAAAATTCGGAGTAAAAAATTGTTTTATTTTTATTTTTTTACTCTGACAGGTATGCGGTAAACGATATTATTTATAGAGTTTCGAAAATAGCATTAGCCTTAGCTGTTCCTTGAAAAAAAAAAAACAAATAAATAATACGAAATTTCCTATATAAACAATAATAATAATCATGGTTTGCGCACAATTATGTTATTACTCGTATATTATTATACAAGGACGTAGACTGTAGGTGTAGAGGAAATAGTAAATATAATACTAAAAAAATGTATTACTCACAGATTGTAATGTACATCAGCCATGTTGGGCCGGTGTTTGAGTGCGGATCGGTATGCCAGTTCTGCTTCATTCGTTCTGCCTTGGGAGCTGAGTATCGAACCAAGATTTCCGTAGGCTAAAATTTAATCAAGATTTGAGATGAGAATCAGTGAGAAAATGAGGGAGAAAGAGAAAGAGAGAGAGAGAGAGAAATAGAGACGGTGAAAAAGAGGGGAAAAGAACGGAAACGATCAGCGAAACCTATTCTCTTTTATTGAATTAAAACGGTCGCACTGCTGGATTGGAGGGTTGTAGCCAATGGATTGATAGGTATAGTCTTGCAGACTTTACGGAATGCTGGGAGCGGGAAAAGGCACGAAATTAAAAACGCTAAGAAGTTTATTAGACGTCGTACATACAGTGTTTTTATAAATAAACGTATTTTTTCCGAAAATATTTCGGTAAATTGTAAAAACTAAAAACTGTGTAACGGTATTTTGCATATAATATATATTATATATAATACATATAAAATATTGTCTAGTTGTCTTACAGTGGGACAGGACACGGTAATATCTCAAAACATATCCCTTCGGCCTTCGTATAATATGTAATGTTTTTCTTCTGACAGTGATCATAAATACCATAAACCATATGGACTTATTTTTCAAACAAACATATATATATATATTATATAATACTATTATAATACTATTATTGTACGTAAAACGTAGTTGAACTATTTTATACATTATATTCTCTTATGCAGTCTTATAAAGTAATTGAGTACCTAAACATATTTGAATAAAACATTCAAATATTTTTTAAATATCTACTAACATACGAACTTTAAATAATTTCTCAAAGTGATTATATTTACAATTAAATAATTTTATATAAGTACCTTATTAATATTTTCATTAACACATTCAGCTAAAAAATAAATATTTATTGGATATGTCTATATAATGTAATTTAATCAATACACAATAACTATAAAATTTATATAGAATTTTTATAAACGCGTATATTGTATAAAACAGTGGTGCCCAACCCGCGGCCCGCGGGCCACATGTGGCCCACGAAGGTATTCTATGTGGTCCGTCACAAATTATTAAATAAAACATTATTATTAGATTAAGATTGGAATTATTCGTTCTTTTATATTTAGTGGCTCGCTCGAAGATGATTATTAACTAAAGTGGCACGCCGAACAAAAAAGGTTGGGCATCACTGGTATAAAATAATAGATTCAAATTTACAAGGAAAGACATTTAAATTTAAAATATTAAAGTTAATAGTAGTATACTAAAATCATAATATACTATAAACACTATCGATATAGTGAAAAAAATATTTTTAAGAATTTAAAAGTATCTATAAAAATATTTTTTTTTAATATTTGTAGTTGTACTAATACTATTTTAACTGCAGAGTCAAATACGTATTTTCAAAGGTTTTTTTTTTAAATTATCTTTTATAAAACAATTCTAGACAGTAGGTACATATGGGTATAGTTAATATTGAATGAATATGGTTATTACAATTTTAGTTGAACGCGTTGTAAAATGTTTATAACTGAAATAGTAATTTAACTTCAATAATTATTATTTTTCCATACCGTAAACCTAAAAAGTGTATACGATCAACATCCTACGATTTTATTTTATAGATATAATCGACGAGAAGAAGTCGTACGTACAATTTCAGATAAGGGTTTTTGGGAAGAAAACTCTCTTAACGAGCTTTTTTAAAGTATACATTTCTACAATTGTATTGAAAATATTTAACTCTATGACAAGTATAACGTAGTATTGTGTATCACAAATATGAATATGCTTAATGGCTAAATTGAAATTTCTCGAAAACCTATGGTTTTTTTATCGAATAACTTTTCTCCAAGTTGTGCTAAATTACAAAATATGTACTTAATTTATATGGTACGTGTTTTTATCAAAATGAGTACATTAATTTATTTACATAAAGGTATACAATACATAATACATACATTTGCATAAAATATTTATATATATATATTATGTATATGAAAACTATATTGTAGTAGCACATGGTATATCAGATGACTTTATAGTTATGACTCAATGGATTAAATACGGCTTTGTTGTAATATCAAAAGTTGTATAGCTGTATCTTTTAAGTCTTCTGGAAATATGTCATTAAACTTTTGGAAAACAAGAGTAATCCGAACGTTTAATTCGATTAAAACACTGTGAAATGCGTGTTCTCTAAAAAAGAAAACTCGGTGGACCCCAATTGATATTGATGTTTGATGAACAAATGTAGGTAATTATTTGACATATCATATTATATTTGAAATCTCTGGGACAAAATGTTCATAAAAGTGTGGATGTGGATGCGTGTGAAGAACGGTATGCAGACGATTTATAGTCGTGGACGAGCGCTGCAGTGGTATGACTAATAATAAATATATGTATACTGGGTGTGAAAAGATCGTGATGTACTTACATTTTGGCGGGTTTACTTGGATGCCGGACCGGTAGAGGGACTCTTCGTCGCGCCAATCGCGATTCCTGAGTACGGTCCGCAGACCGTATGTTGCCACCGTTGCAGCGTAAAGCGCGTACACGACAGTTGACCGGCGTCCACTGGTCGCCTTTGCAAGTGCAGCGGCCGAGCAGCCAACTAGCAAGCAATAGCCCACGCTTGGTATATACAGTACGCGCTCAGCCACTACGAAACCGACGTAGAACAGGGCGTTTGACGCGGGAACGTACGAGGCGACGGTTACGGCGGCAGCCACGGCCACGGCAGTCCATTTCCGGAGGATGGAAGCGCGGGCGACGGCCACCAAAGCTGCGTAGAACAGCACGGTGGCTACGTTCCGTGGATCGGCCGCCGACTCAATCCGAGGCACCGCGTCCATCGACCAGTCGTAGCTTAGCACTTGCGGCCACACCAGCAACTGGGCGCTGACCACGGGCAAGTGCAGAAATGTCAGCGCCCGGACAGTTGGATCCGGATGCTTAGCCGCCGGGTTGTCGGACGCCGCGAACGACGGAACCGCACCCGACATGACGCATAACCGACCGGCGACCATCACCGCGGTACTGGTCACTAGCACTTTTAGCGTTCTCTTGTAATCCTGGTCCGCAGTAACCTGCAGTAATTAAATAAAAACAAAGCGTTATAATGGTGTATAAAGGAAAAAAACAATAATATTTAGATGAGTATGTATAGTAGAGTATATTATCTACTGTTGGTTAGCCTAAATATTAGGTTGGGTTAAAAATAAATATGAAGAGAAAATAAGAATATTAAAAAAAAAAAATTAAAAATGAATATTTACGAATCCTTCAATTACGGAACTAAAAACAATTTCTACGGTAAAAACTAATTTTCATTTTGTATATCTAGCTCTTTAGATGTATGAGATATTCATGCAGGATACATAATTGGATTAACAATTCATTTATTTAATATTTATACTTTAATGATACTTGTTATAATAATAACAGTGCTATCAGAATTTTTTTAAATTTTTAACGACGTGTTATCGATAATTCGTCGTACCTTGTATTTAATAGGGGTAAGTATGATATTTATTTATTTATGTGATGCCATTGGTGTTATACTATTAACTCAGTAATTTATTTTATGTATATTGGAAATATCAACATTATTACAGATTACTAGATTAATCGGTAATAAACAATTAGGTAAAAAAATATAAAATACATATGTTTAAATTGAACACCAACCATATTGCAGTGTTATAAAGTATTATAAATTTATACATCGAAATAACGACCACAAAAAAAAAAATATATATATATATTTAAATAATGGGCCATTATTATATAATAATCGTATATGTATATTTATAGTAATAAAATTCCACAACTTTAACATCAAACCAATTAAGTTTAAATTATAGCGTGTAAAATATCAACTCGATTGTTTCACTAAAAATCGTTTAAAATGGGAAAACAATAAAAATAAAACGTCCTATGTTATAACGCAAGCTAAATAAACATAAAGATTCGTGTAGGTGTAATAATATACTATCATACGTATAACTGTCATTTTTGATATATTATACAGCTCGTATTTTCATATAATTTAAATATTGCACGTGTCATCGATCTGTACCCAATACCTATAGAAATAAATAATAATATTAAATTCGCGTTTAGTAAAGTTACGGTTATGACTTATAGTATCGCTTATATAGATATAAGATGAAATTCAAAATATCAGACTTTTGGCACTAAATGAAAACAACTTACTTAAATGCAAGAGCAGCTTAATATTATGATATATTGTTGAAAAGAAATGAAAATATGCGAGAAATGAAAGTAAAAGTTAAAATTATCTATGTATATGAGTTTAGTTTTATTATACAAAGACTTTCAATGATATAATATAATAATATAAAATATTTCAAAGTATTTGTAAACGACAGAAAATGAACAGTTATCGTTTTAAACGGTTGACACATTTTGGAACGTGAAACAGAAAATATTTAGAAGCAAAACATCGAAATTAAAGATGTTTTAATTAAGATAAAATCTTAGTACCTGTATATATGACTGGGCTATCACCACCTAGCTATAATGCCTGAAGACAAAATTAAATGTGTTTGTATCTTATTTTGAACTCTTGTTTCTCAAAACATTGCAAATTCTCCATTTATATATATAATATATATGAAAGAATAATGTACACACATTCATATATTCGTCTCATTATAAGACGAGCGTGCATACACACCCAAACGCACAAAACGTATTTAGATAAACTATTGCACGAGTGAATAAATCATTTAAATGATTTGTTTGACAATAAAGGTTCGTCAAACATCAATAGAGTAAGTTGGGTTTGTGAGAGAGGAGATAAACTTCATATCGAGTTGCAGTGTGTATAAATAATACAAGCTATACAGATACAGAGAAAATTAAACATATCATCCTTATACAACACACTAGTGTAGTGAAAAATGACAATCGACGGGTTTGAGGTCACACAATATGATAGATAGGTCTATATTAGTTAGCTATAAGTACACATTATTGTAAAAATTATTAATCTTCGATAGAGCGCAGTTCAATAAATAATAGATAATATATTATTATAGTATATATAAATATATAAGTACACTTGTATCACAATATATACATGCTATATGATGTGTATAAAAGGTACTCGTCTGCTGGTTTTTTCCCTCTCACCTTTTAGTGCAATATAATTATGCGTATTATGGTATTTATTAAATTATATGCTTTTCAACTTCTTCCGTGCTTGGTAAATATATATATATATTATATATATCAGTATAAGACTCACAAGTAAGGATTTTTATGAAAAAACTCGAGTAACCGAAAGAGACGGAAGAGAGAGAAAGAGCACTTACTATTTAATATATATATTATTGTCCTAATAGGAGGGGCTCATCGCCGAGTGCATTTCTAGCTATAATGTCCATTAAGGACTGCGTCGTATTTTACAGTGCGGTGATGACTAATGGTGCGCCTTTTATCTGCGTTTGCAATCGTCTTTATGACGTATCACTGTAATGCGTTTTACCGGATTGTCAGCTTGATCTGAGTGAAAACACACATACCACGGTTAGGTTCGTGTGAGTTTCCAAAAAATAGTTTCAATATGTGGCTTGATAGATGACACCTCAAAATTCGGTGGTTATATTTATATGATATTAGAAGTATATAAATAATTTACAATACACGGACACGTATAAATAAATTACGAATATATTTATATAACGTATAAACGTATAAGTTAACATACGAAAATAATGTTCACCGAACAAATTTCTCAGAATAATTGTAGAAAAAAATGATACGTATAACAAATAATTATGTATAATATTACGAATATATAAAATAATACCGAATGATAAATGATAATATTATATTATATTATTATATTTTTTTGATTATCATCGTCGTAAAATAATAAAAATAAAAGTCACTAGTAATTTTATACCCGTAGATATTATAATATTTTTGTATAAATAATATAATGAATACGTTTTTATTCATTTTAAAAGTATAATTTGCATATACAATGCATAGTGATACAATGTGAAAAATGTGTAGTGTTTTTCCACTACGTTCTGATTATAAACTTTGTACTGTCTAAACGTATTTGTTTACTTCGATTATTTTTTAAATACGTTCCAAAGTTTTAATCAATAATAACATTATCTATATGTATGTATGCATGTGTGAATGTGTGTGTGTGTGTGTGTATGTGTGTGGGTGTATATATAATATTATACAAAAAAGAAATACTAATAATACCAATATCTTAAATCTAATAAATAGTCGTCGCAATTGTATTCGCGCACTAGATGTTTAATATAGGTTAGTACATATATAATATATTTGTATATTCCTATAGGAATCGTTGTAAACGTCATAAGCAGCTTTATCACATAATACATACATATATATATCATGAAATACGATGAAATATCTTTTTACCCTGGCCAATGTCAGCAATGTAATAATCTAAAAAATACTCATGCTTATACTTAGTCATTGGAGCGTAATGCTGGACCTCACTTTAAGTTTCATCTCTCGGAAATGTACATTGTAGAATTCAGGCCTTCGTTAAAAAATAAAATAATAATGTAGATATCTTAAAAATGTGGTCACGTACTTCTATTAAACGCCAATTAAAATTGAATAAATTGAAGATCTTTCAATACATATTATGTATACAACACATTATATATATATATATCTTCAACGCAGTAATTATAAAGTCGAAACGAAAACATACAGCTATATATGTTTTGAAAACCATCATATAAACATTTATTACACATAAAACGTGGCACTATATATTTTTATACTACGTTTTGTACAATATTTTTCTCATTTATATTTGTGTGATTCCGACCATGTTGATGTGTCAAACCAACTTTACTTGTAGTTGTCCATTAATAAAAGTGTAGTGTAACATTCATTATTATTCAACACTAATATTATTTAATATATTATTGAAGACACTATGTCGGTATATATTTAACTGATGCATCAAAAAGGATTACCCGTATGTTATATTATATTGGAAATATAATATAGGATGAATTATACGCGTTCGAGTTAAGTACAAGTACGTGTTTGCATTTATTATGTTTCTTATAGCCCAGCAGATTCATGTTCAATATGTTGATGGATATGTGTGTATTTTTTTATGATGATATTTCATGTGCCAATAATATGGCAATATAATAAATTAATGCATTAATGTAGCTATATGATATTATTAATTACTATGTATACTGATTAACTGTATAGATTCCATGCATATTATATTTACGAAGATACAAGATAACAACTAAATTGTTTATTGAGCAGTAATTTGAATAAACTATATATAATTCCAATATAATATATATATATATTCATACAATTTATTTTGAAATGATTCAGTTAAAGTTGTTTTTGTCTTTTATTTGTTATGGGAATTACATCACATTTAATCGAAAAAGTTAAAATTGATTTCGATACCAATATTATTTTCTTTATAACAAGAAAAACCCAACAGTTTATTATGGTAATCATGAATATTGAAAAATTAGACGAAATATGTGAGATTTACAATCAAGATCTAAAAGAAAATATGATATATTTTTCATTTGTCTAACTAAACATGCGCAGCAAATAATTAATATATATAAGTATTACCACGAACAATCACATAATACACAAGAACTATATCATTGGAAACCCGCCTATATAATAATATGCAATACGTTTTCATCTTTTCTTTTTGATAAAATCTCTCATTTTAATAAAAAAAAAGTTCATTCAAAATAGATAACGGTAAAATATTTTTTTTATAACTGAACCGCTGTAAATATTATAGTATTATATTTCATATAAAATTAAAAACCAAGTGACGATTTCCATTAAGTTCTTTAGTTACTTATAGTACCTATGGAAGATAAAAGTAATAATGATATATTTTTATTTCAGCTATAGGTAGTGTTAGAGTTTGTAATATAAAAATTCCAATAATTAAATGATGTCTATTGACTGTAATTAAATTTCAGTATGTAGGTAGGTACAAGAACGCAGGCAATTCAATACAATATGCGTAGTAGAGACTTATAGAAATTAAAAATCACACTAGAAATATAAAATTAATAAATTTTAATTTTATATATCATCTAGCTAATAAATACTATTTATAATTAATTATAATATATACTACCTATGATATTATATTATAAAAAATATAATATTATCTTGTAGCCTGTAGGTAATTAAATAATATAATTTTAAATAAAAATAATTATGTACATGAATTCTCGAAAAAAAAAATGTGTGCAATATATATCAATACCTATATTTATTCATATCTTTTTTATATAAATTATTAATTCTTGAATATTAATTTTTAGGTATTATAGAATAATATTGGTATATTAGTAATTGGAATGTAAATGTAAAATGTAATAATAATAAATAATAAATTATTATTACATTTATTAACATCATATATCTTAAATTAAAGAGCGATTACTTAAAATAATTTATTCGATTGCATTACAAAAACAAAAATTATTTATAAATATTTACATAATTAAAGGAAAAGTATAATTTAATTTTTCTTATAGTATTTCTATAAATGACTGAGAAAAATAAATAGTATAACTGTATTTAGTTACTTAATAAATATATTTGTTAATTTATTATTAAAATATACATAACAAATCAATAACTATAGTTTAATTAAAGAATTTTATTTTATAGTTAAACAGCGAAATACTCAAATATTATACTATATACCATTAATAATAAAAATATATACGATAAAGAAAGTACATAGGTATATCAAACCAACAGAACTGGAAAGTAATTGAATACTTGTACATAAATATACAATATTGTACACAGTATATAAAGTGGTCATTCATTTGGTCAGCAATAATTAAAAAGTTAATTAAGAATGTTACAAATTTGATACAGAAAGCAAAAACTATGGTGGTACATATAAAATGGTATTTTTTTTTTATAAAATTAAAAAAAAATTGTTAACTATTTATTTTATCACTTGAATACTACCGGGTTTATTGAAAAATAAATTTATAATTAACATTGGCTTCATATATTATACTTATACATCTCCGTATAATTTTATAAAATAATTAATGTGTACATAATACGTACATTTTATATAAATCATAATCGTTATTAAATGTGTGAAGAAATAGGTAAAAAATAATTTCAATAACATTGACTAAAAGTATCTAACATAAGGATAAGCACGATAATGATTGATAAAAATGACAAGCGTTTAAATTGTTTGAAGTCCTAATTTGTATATAAAAAAAGTACCATATCGTTGACGTAATGTTAAGATATATAAATTATATTAAACTAACGTGGTGCTAATAAATCAAAGGATAGTGGCACGCGCGATAAAAAATAAATGAATTATTATTTTGTTAATTTGAAACAACCGGAGCGTATAATAGGTAAATAAACAGGATTTTTTTCCATACGAAAACACCTCGTAAAATAAAACGGAATTTAAAAACAGCGTCCGATACGGCCGAATGGAGCGTGTGAAAAATACACGAACCGAAAATTAATATCGAAACTTTGTTTTTACCCCGGATTACTTATGTTTACAAGAACTCTTCTTATTATACAACTCATATCTATCCAAAGCCTCTCATAAACGAAAATAAGTTTTATAGAAGATATAAACTATAAATAATATGAATATTGTACATTTATTTTTGTAATAGTTTTATACAATTATTATACTAATTAAACATTTAAAATTATAGTATAAGACATCATTAAAATTAATATATAACCGTACACTGGGTTGATCAAATTCTAAATAACAGTGACCAATAATCCAGGAATACGTTATATTTTATTAATTTATACTTTCAAAAGATATAATAATAATGTGCTTGGGTGTAATGGTACCACTCCGGGTTTTACGATTGTATCCATATAAATATTATAATATATATATATATCCTTCAAAACATGAATATTTCGAATAATTTTGTAAAATATACATGGATTTGATATATTTCAGCATTACTTTCTAAGTACCTTCGTAAAATATAGACTTTAAAATGATATATAATACCAATCAATTATAATGTATGCACGAGTGTACAATTATATTATATTTAATTTTATCATGTTCAAATAATATTACAAGACCTGGAAAATCATAGAATAATGGACTAGGATTGTTTTTTTTTAGTTAATTTAATTGTGTAAAAACAATTTTCCGCAGTACATTTTGTTTTATAAAAAGTACGAGAGAGAAGAAAAACGATAAAAAACAATTTTATCATACTTCATAAGGGTATTATTGCCTGACTACACATTAGCCACTATATACAACTAGTATATTTACACATCAAGCAAGAATATTTGAATTATTTATTCATATGTCCAACAACAATATCAAGTAAATTCAATTTATATTTTATTTAGGGTTAATATTATGATGTTATGACAATTTGGAGTGTCAATCGTTACAAAAACCACTTGTATATTTTACCGTATTTAATTATTATGTATTATTTGAGTTCCCTATACAGCCTACTACATAGTATTATTGACTTTTTATCTTGTTCTATTAAATAATATTTCTAATACTAATTGTTTATGAAACTACATATAATACCCTCTCCCCACCACCAGAACACATACAATACAATAACAAAATATAATCGTTCATAATGGTATTAACGAACTACTTTTTTTCCCTGTAGATATAATTAACAAGATTACCTTCTTACTATGTTATTTATTTTTATTGAAATGAAATTCATTAAACGTCAAAGTAGGGTTTCTAATTTCTATTAGAAATCGCTACTATAATAATTACTAAGATATAATAAAAACATTTACAATTTAGAGTTTAGACAGTCACTAGCGGTTGTCATGTAATTTGAAACCGGTGGATTTGACGCCGTAGTATCTTAATCTATTAAATTGAATGGTTAAGACTTATCAAGTCGTATGTTTCCACATTGTGGTTACTGGTTAGAAAGGCTAACACGTTATTGTTTTTATAAATATTATTAAATTTATGTACCTATATGAAAACGAAAGATTGTTAGAAAGACACCTACACGTTGATGTATCGAAATTGCCTATATAACACGCCGACCAACGAATGTATTATACTAACAATTTTGGACACCTGAAAATTGTAATACTTCGTATGATGTGTTCAGTATCAAACAATATTCTTCACATTTTGACATATTATTGTACAAAATAAAAACCTAAATTTAAACTTTGCAAGTTTTGTTGTTTGGCCGAAAAGTGAAAGGTATGAATTCGGAATAAAAATGTGGCACCTATTTTTTAATACAAAAACCCTGTATAATTGCACAAGCAATTAAGTCTAAAGAAAAAAACTGTCTAATTTTCTCCAGCATGCATAACGTGAGTAGTCTATATACGTATAGTGTAAAGGGCCAACTGAAATTGTCGCTCCCGGGCCAAAATGGTACAGTTACCCCACTGTTTATACTATTATACTATATATATATTTATTATAATATGTATAGTAGGTATACGCAGGTATCTACTTGCGTCTCGCCACAGTATCGTACACGGAATATTATTATTATTATTATTATTATTATAAACAGGCCATGTAATTCGGTTAACGCACGCTTTACCGCGTTTTAATCAAAAACACGGTTGGTCGGGGGTTTATTCGGTTATGGAACGTTGAGCTAAACACCGCGGCGGCGACGGACTAATCGCTCGTGAACGACTATACACTATACCATCAACGGCTATACTGCATTATATAATGTATATACTAATACACTATGTACTGTTAGCGGCCGTAATCTTCGCGTACACTGATATTTACCCGCTCGTGATTGTGATACGCACGCGGTCCCTACACGATTATATTATATCATATTATGCGGACGATTATAATCTTTCCATTTGTTTTATGCGCATAAATTAAACTGCATTATAGGTATCACGATGTGACACGGAAATACGGCGTATCGCATAATATCATGTAATATAACTGATAATACAGTAACGTTCCTGTTTATCATGCTGGGTGGGAGGGGGAGTAACGTAGAAGTGGCGGGGGACGGTCTGCAAGAGTATTTTTTTTAAATTTACTTTTGTATTTAATATGTTTTTATTGAATAATAATTATATTATATTGCTGTGAAACAAAAAAAGTTGTTTATATATTATTAAACTTTTATGATTTTTTTCGATGTGAACCGACACAATTTCGTAACATGCCTGATGATTTGGCTTTCTACATCGTCTATATTTATTATTAATTCGTGAATATGAATCCAGACATATAATTTATTACGTACTAAGAAACAACGTAATATAATAATAATATAATGTTACACATACATAATAAATTATACCTATTATTATGTTTTCCATGATTTACAATTATATATTTATATATTTTTCATTGCACGTGTACAAGAAGTATATTTTGATAGCCATGCGAAAACCTTAAATATATTGTATACCTATATAATATTACAGACAGAACGTCTGGGCGGCGCTTCGAAAAGAATCCGCCTCCTTACCCCCAGGTTTTCTCGTTATAGTTCACCCACCTCGAAATTTAATAATTTTTATTTTACAGTTAGAATGAAATTCTGTATGTTCTTAGATTACTCGAATGATATTCTAATAACGATCTAAACGCTATTAAAATACGAACCAAACTATGAACTGAACTCACCGTGTTTGTAATCTAGACACAAATCAAATTACACCTGTCAACTTGTATACACATTATTTACACCAACAAATATATTAATCTTATTTTATCCATAAAAATATGTTTGATGTGCCATGTTGTGAAGTATTGATAATATGCTTTCATTTTCTGTCACAATAATGAACTAAATGTATAAGAAATTAAATCAAAAAACATGTCAAACAAATTACGGTTAATTGGGATCCAGAGTCATACATAATATTTATTAGTTTATGATAATCGCTGAATAAAATTACTGCCTTCAAACTATATTATTTTAATTTATTAATATGTTTGTATTATTATGAATAATATTCTACATACATATAATAAACAATAATAGCATATTAAATAAATTAAACATAATATACATTAACCATATCAACATCTATTAATGGTGTTAAATGTATTTCAATGTAGATTTTTGGCTTTTAAAAATAATTTGAGCTATTTAGGTAAAATAATAGATACATTATTATAAATTGTTTTTGGAAAATCTTTAAACAATTATACAGTTTTATTGATTTATCAAAAACGTTTCAATGTTATTTAATTTGTATATATTATATATCCATCACAGTTATTTGATTTAATATTTTTTATTGCAATATTTAATTAATTATTAAGACAGCTATAATTTTTTATAAATTTTAAAAATGAAATACAATACTTAAAGACAATGTATTGCAAATGATAAATGATAACCTATGCACTGCTGCCACATAGATAGTATTAATATATGTTTTTGTCATAATGTATATTATATAAACCTGACAGCACATTGTTAAATATGGCGCTATTATAACATTTATAACAACAGCATTTTATAAAATACTTATTTTATTTTTATAAAAACAATGATAACATTTTCGCGTCAAACTCATAAATGCTTAAACACAACCAAGTTTGATGATTTCTTAATTATTTAATAAAATGACTTAATTTTTGTATACAATTAAAAAAAATCTACCGCTATAGGTAGATATAGATATATTTAGGATTTTACTACTATCAGACCATACAAATAACTCACCCTTTTCTCCTCAATTTTATCAATATATAATATTCATAATTCTTCATTGTGTACTAAAAACTATTCTGCAGACCGAAAGATTTGAGAGGATCAGTCTATTTATATGGATAATTTATATTAATTTATATATATTAAGTAATTTATTAGTTTAATGATAAAAATTAATTTTTGCGAGAAAGTCTGATAAATTCTAAATAAATTTATTAGACAAAGCGACGAGACGTAAACCATAGATACAATATTAATTAAACGTCTAATCTAACAATAAAGGACCTGTGAATAATGTAAAGACTGACCTGCGTCTTACCTTGACTTGGCCCCCAGGCGTGTAATTTTCGAAAAACAGGTAACACGTTTCAACTCTCTAACGAGGTTAGCTTATTTATATGTGTGAAAATGAATCATTTTCGTCGGAATTTCGTAGCACCGATCAAATATTATAATACATTTTACTTGTGGACGGCGACATGAAAACGATTTGTTTTAGTAGTGCGAGGGATGCGAAGAAAACTATAATGAGTTAAGTGATGAATGATCATTTTTTTAAGACTTGCCGAAAATAAAATAATGATATTGCCAACTGTAAAAATAGTGGTTTTCACGTCTGATAGTATAACCAAGGTTCTGTGTACGTATGGTTGATTTCTAACCTCCTAGGAATTTTCGACAAACGCATTCAAACGTGCGGGTCTGGAAAGTTGTCGCAATAACTGGTATCAGACTTATTGAATATTATATTTAATGAAGTCATTATTGTCTTATAATTTAAGTAATTAAGTTTAGTTGCATTTATATGAGGCACTTTACATAATTATGATATTTTAAATATTGAATAGAAATCATGAAATTCTTATGAATAGTTTAAAAATAACTAATGAGATATATTTATATCTGATTATATTATATTGTATTATATACTTGTACCTGATTCACTTAGTATAAAAATATCAGCAATAATATATAATGTATTAAATTAATAAAATATTATTCTTTAAAACAAAAGTGATTTTGAATTTGGAATGGCCATTGACTGAAGTAAGGTTTAAGTGGTGTAACAATGTTTAACAGATATATTTTTGTAAATTTTCCTTGTACATAATTATTATTCATCTTTATGTTTTTCCATTATAACTAGCTCTATACAATGTCCATTAAATTTTAAAATAGATAATTAAAATAATTTGATTTAAAGAAAAATGTATAGTTAATATCATTTTTAAAGAATATTGTATGCTAAAACACAATATTAAAAGTTGTTAAACTTTTAAGTACAGAATATACAAAACAGGTAAATTTAATTAATATTAATCATAAATCATAGATAATAGTAGTAGGTGTAAATAATTTAGTTAATAATTGCATGGACTTTAATTATGTAGGTATATCCATCAATTATTTATTTTTGAACAATACGAAAAATAAAATATATATTTTGTTAGTTAATACTGAATGGTTATTAATTTTAAATGTATAAACAATTTTTTCAGTTATTGTAGAGAAAATGCATTTCATATAATAAATTTATATCGCTAAAGGCTGTATATTTAATATTTACCAACACTGAGTAAATATGTTTTTCTGCATTAATAATTCCATCAATTTCTGAGAAATAAGCACCAAATGTACTATAGAGTTTTAAACATAATACCAGATTAATACGACATTAAAATAAAAGTTCGTGCGTAATTACTAATTTATTTCTTTGGCTTATGAAATATTAAAACTCGATTTTTTTTTCATTAATAGATACAAATATTATTTAATTTTTACTATGGAATTTTTATGTACATTTGTTTACTGAAACGTCGAATGAACAGGGAATATAATATTAAATTTACTCTGGTAAAATGTTTAAAATCAGATTTTAAATGATTCGGGATCATAGGAAAAAGTTATTTTTTAAATAAAATAAAGGAACGTTTATGACTATTGTGCAGCGTTGCGAAAAAGGGCTAGTAGTATTCTTCTATGTATTACATTATAACGTGCAATTTATAAATCCCAATGAAGAATTTTCAACGGTCACAAAGCTCTCCTTCCAAAAAAAAAAAAAAGATTTGGTCTAGACTGGTATGTAAAAAGGAATTACATTATGTCGGACTACAAAAAAGTAACTACATACTGCAGAATATATAGTCATGTAGGTATTGCCATATAAAATGTCCATCCTTATATAATTCCATATCCCAGCATGTATATATACATGTATAATATATATGTATGACGTAAGCTCTTTAAGCCGGTTCCGTTCACATCACAACCAATATAAGTACCTCCATATTCAATATAATAATTCAATATATGTATAAACATGTATGTGCGGGATTTTCTTTCTTTTTCTATTGAAATATGTCTCTGGACTATTCCTGGCAATTTTTCTTCAACATCATACGCGGTATATTTTGTGTGTGTACTGTGTTTGCATGCATAAAAAACACTTCAATCGGCTTATGCACTCCCTTCCTCGACCGGCTTCTTTCAACTCAATCCCAAATCATTTTACTCTGACAGTAGAGTACCAAAATCCTCGAGTAACATCGAATGCTATTCCAAAGATCACTTTTCTCGTTCTCTTCCAATAGACCCACGTCAAAAAGAAATCTCCATGACCCCTATTGTTAGGGTGACGCTCAAGTTTCAGTTGTAAATGGTAACAATAATATGTATACTCTTTCACAAAGTATCAGAAATATGACACCTGAAAATAATTTCCTAAACAATCATGAATAAATATTTTTGTTAAAAACCTAAAAGTTTCAGTACTGAATATCGAATATTTTTATTGATTATTCCACACTATCTTGGTTGTAATAATGCTATACTTCGTAAAAATATTTTAAAAATAATAATAAGACTGTAATGAGAAAAAAAAAATAATAATAATAATAATAATAATATGTTTCACAAACTTATTCAACTGTTCAACATGTACCTCCCTAGTGTTAAGACCAATATGTAATTATTACAGACTAATAACCTCAGATGTCGAGAAGCCTTTTTACCCAATTAAATAATAGTAAGAGTCTACGTATGTTATGTTGTATACTTCTCGATTTTTACTCTAGAGCTTAAAGTTATTTTCACTGATTTGTTTTAAACATTTAAAGTTATATTTAATTTTTTTAAGTTTGAAGTTTTTAACTATAAATACACATAAAAAATAACTTCCAAATTAAATTTTAAATACGCTTGAAATAATACCGTTTAAATACTATAGAAGAATGTTATTTCATTTATGTGTATACTATGTATACAACAATAAATACTTGCAATTTCACGAGAAGAAATGTTATGGTATAGGTATAAATATACTATAAGTAAGTATACGTATATATAGAACGTGTTAAATTCAGGGTGAAGATAGACTTGGACAATTTTATGTCGATGGAAAAGATAAATTATAAAGGATGACTCTTAAAGAATAATTTTCATTCCATTATTGGGACACGCGGTGGGTGGTAAGGAGTACTTTGCTGACATGTGTTGAGAAACAAAAACGAACGTCCGGGACACTCACTTTTCAATCGTGAAAGTTATCTGTCAATAACAGACTCCATTACGAGGCTACCCTACATCTTGTAGCCATCGGCTAAATCTAGTAAAACAAACGAACAGACGGAACAAGACAAATAATAGAAATACGAAGGAAAAAAATAAACAATTTTCACGTTTGAATCGTTTGTACAATTTCGAAACAACACGTGCAATGAATTTTTATACACTGTATATTAGACGTGTGTATCGAAGCCTATAATAATATAACTCGGATATGTGTACCTATATTTGCTTCGTATTTTCCATCTGCAGACTTCAAGTAGGTTGAATACTGCCATGAATTATTTATTAAATAATAATTTATTTAATATATACCATCAATTAAAAGAAATGTTATAGCAATAATAATAATCATAATAAAAAAAAAAAATTAAAACGATAGTTTGAATTCAAAAAGCATGGGCCCTGTAATCCCCGATATTGAAATATTGTGTACAATCATCATTTACATAACCATACTATACATACTGCAGCGGCTGTGGGGCGGTCGTGGCGGCGGCGCTCCGGAAATGCTCTCATTACCATAGATACGGATTCCACGTATACAATTGTTTTAATAAAAATATAAAGCGGGGGGTAGGCGTAATGCTGATTTTAAAGTAACTACACTTAACAACAACTCGTTTAAAAGTCGTTACATGGTTGAAAAGCATCCGTAAACAACCATCAGGTGGTGGCTTCAAATTGTGTTTAACTTGTTTATTGGTTTTTCTTGTTTGCTTTTACACTCGAATATTAAAGCGTGCGATATCGCGTTACAAGCCTATTCGATTATGCGGTGAAAAAAAACCCGTGTTAAGAAACATTTACACTCGACATTTTTTTACACGCACGAGAGTAGTCCCAGAGGGGTGGACGAGTGACTTTTTTATTACCCTCGGAGTGACGGTATTTTCGAAACGAGAGAAATATCCGTTTAATATGCGCTGGCAAAGTTCTTAATCGAATCTGCAGCACATACCATCCACGACTGTTTGACGGTGTAGGTGAATTGCGAGCGCGCGACTATAATAATGGCTTTTGATCGAATTGTTTTTTACCACCCCTGTTTCGTCTTCTTTTGTCGAACGCCTTGTTTCGTTGAGTTAATGGTGTTGTTTCATTTGACACGAAAAAAAAACACACACACAAATACAAGTTTTCGAATAAAGAACTCCATTCGGACGGAATCTATGGTAAATGAAAACAATATTACAAAGATCTATTTGAAATTAAATTTCGCATAAAACTATTATTTGACCACAACAAGTTTTTGTTAAATTTTTATTATTATTGCTTTTTTAACGAATATTGCTTATTCATTTAAGCGTACCAATTCTATGTGTATTAAATAATTAAAATATATTTTTATAGGTAATCAATTAATCGTATTTCTTGTTGAGGTATATGAATAAATATTTTATAATGCCAATTATAATGGTATGATTAAATTATTATTTTTTGGGATTTCTATAGAAACCATGTCGATTCAATGTAAAAAGAAATAAATGCAAATATACATTATCTTATAAAATATAAATAATTTTATATAACAATTTTTTTATTTGAAATTTAACACTGGTATCTAAAAAAACTTATCTAAAATGGACGACAAACTGTATACATTATTATATATTATATTGTCATAATATTATTAAGTATCCTAATAAATTAAGCATAATATAGTGTGATATTATTTTCGTATGCCACACCTGTCTGCATAGTATACATATAAATGTTACTATAATATACACACAACACACACACACATATATATATATATAATATATAATATATATTATATATACATGAATCTTAAGTTAATTAACTTATTAAAACGCAGTGGTGGTATTTTATAAGCCACCTCTGTCGATGCAAGCGACGGCGGTAGTGACGCTGACATAATCACTATTGACTATTATACCTCAGTGTTCGATATTATAGTAATACGATATGAAATCGAATAAAAATTATCACGCATAATAATGATTTTGATATTACGTACCTATCCAATTATATATAATAAATAATAATACAAAATTGACACTGCCGATGCCGCAGTCACCGCTACCATCGCGTTTTGCCCATATTTATAATATTATAATGTATAACCTATATATAGAGGTATACATAAATAAAATCTCTCGAGTGCGTTCGACGTTCATTATTTCGATCACGAAACAACGGAGATGGTTTGGAATTTATAATCCTAAAATATGAAACGACGACCCCGTCATTAGGGTAAATGTGTACGACTCGACGTTAACGTGATATTCGTGAACGTAATTCACCGATTTGATTTTATTCCTCGTATTATATAGGTATGCACAGTGGGCTTGTGTGTCGCGCTCGGTTTTTAATTTATTCGATTCGTGTGCGATATTCAATGCGTAATTATACACGACCAGGCGGACCTTCGATTAGGTTTTATCATAATATACATATATTATAATATATAAATTTAATTTTTTTGTAATTTCCAATCCGCCAAACCACACTGTCCCTTTTCCCCGCGGCCGTATTGTAGGCGGACGATGTAATTATTTAATATTTTTACGCGCAATTTCGACGCGATCGCGATATTACATAACGCAGAGCCGCAGAATTACTATACATAATAAAGTTATACTATACAGTTATCCACCGACTAATAAGCAGTCATTGCTGCAGTTCATAACCGGAAGCTATTGTGTACAAACACAAGCACAAAGCACTGAGTGTATAATAGCATACATATACACGCACACACACACACACACACACACACACACACACACACACGCATATATATATATATATATATATATAATATTTGTAAATAGGTGCGTATGCCCGATCTCTCGGCGTACATTGTCGGGGGATCGTATATGTATATTGATACCACCAGGATTTCAAAGGTTCTTGTACGGGGACTTGTCAATATTAACCTCGGTAGGTACCTGTATTATAATACCTATACTGTATACAATACCTTTACGTCATTAGGTTATATTGACTTCTGAAAACAATTTGCATTGAATAAATAGGTAACGTTCGACTATACGCACATTATTCCGGTATCGCGAGGATTCATCTCATCAGCACGCTTTACACCTATGTATTATATATAATATGCGTACACACCGCACCAGACTATACACGCTATTCATAGGGTCTATTATATGTATATAATATGTATTTGGGGTGTGTTATTAATATTTATACAATATATAGATATACATCATAGTTTTAATTATTAAGCGGCTACGTTTTGATTTTGGTATCCAAATATTATCCAAAAATTGATATCGAATTCCATTGTGGTTTTGTCTATACGTAGTAATATTATTAACCACAAAACATATTTTTTGTGTAGAATTTATACCACTAGCTTATAGTAACAAAAACTACGATGTTTTACTGCACAAATACGTACACGAAGTCCAATTATAGAATATAATACAATAATCGGGGAAAAGACGAGAAACACATTTTTGAACAGAACCGAGTTGAAAAAACTAAAAAATTATGTTTATTCGCGTAACGTTACAGATTTGATGAATTGTTTTAAAGCTACAAAATCGACAATCGTACAACAATTATTCATTTTATTCAGTAATTAATTCAGACGTTCCAGAACTAATAATATTGTGAAATGTACAAATATTTTACTACATATTATGCTTTAACTGATAAAGATGAAATAAATTATTACTTTATTGTACAATTATTATTGATGTCATAATTTTGTGCGTTTCGATAATCTTGTATAATAAGTAGTGGAAACAATGAAGCGATAATGAATAACGCAGGGTGGCGAGGAATCAAATGAATCGATCGAAATTCCCACTTTTAATTTCCATTAAACCATATTATTATTATATTATTTTTTGAAACAGAATAACATTATACATAAATGTATGGCAAAATAATAAAACATTGTTATAAATGAAAAATTCCTGGCATTTAGAATTTCCATATTTTTTGAAATAATATTCACCATATTTCTCAAGAGATATTATATTTTATATATTATTTTACACACACACACAAACATAAATATATATATTATAGGATACATACCATAAAAAATATATTTTAAAAACGATTAAATGTTACTAGATCATTTTTGTTTCAAAACACATATTACTTGTTCAATATCTTGTATTTAACCTATACCTACCTAACCTGGAACTAGTGTCTTTTACGATAGTAAATTATATTCTCTATAATAATTTAACATTTTATAGCTAAATTTATTATACTTCTTTAGTTCATTATTAGTTATTTATAACTAAACTATACAAGTATACTATTTTTGTAAGAATATTCAATATATTTATTGAATATACCTACTTACTTTGTTATGAATAATTACCTATTAAAATATACAAAATTAAATTGTTAAATTGCGACTAACAGTACATGTCATGGACTCATTTTAAAATTTAATGTAACCTGCAAACATTATTTTATTTAATATTGATTGTGAATACACCATTAATTAAGACTATTGACCAACTTTATATATGTGCCTACAGTATATGCTTGCGTAGTATTAGTAATTCAACTATGAAAATTGTATTGTATTGTCAAGAATAAGTTATTTTAATTAACAATCTACACACACGTAGTCGTATATTACGTACATTAATGATGTGATTTTCAAGTGAAAATGGTTTATTAATTTTAACGTAACTAAAATCACGTAATATTCAATTTTTCGGGTATTATCTGGTAACTATTTATTATTTAATGTTCGTCAAATTTGTGAATGGTTGGATTACGCCTCGCTCAATAACTGTGATTAGTGATGAAACATTCAAGTAATCAAGAGTAATATTCATTCAATAACTATGATGATGATAAGTTACACGAAAGAATTAAAACTCTAAACATTGTGAAAATTAAAAAATGGGTTGTTTATAACAATTCTTCGTTAATATATTTCATTTACTATGGTTTCTAAATGTAAATTTAGTTACCTTATAATATCCCTTTTATGCTTATCCATTTTTTTTTTATTTCGGTATCAATAAAATATTATCTGAATAAAATTAATAAATTCACTAAGTATATATAATATGATAAAATGTAGTACCTATATATATAAAAGAATGAGATTTTTTTTTACATCTTATTGTTAAACAATATAATTTAGTTATATATGTTTTTATTGCTATTTACGGAATATTAATTTAATTTAAATCAATACTAATTATAAATAAATATTAAATAATTTAAATAGTTATGCAAGTATAAATTACTATAGTTTCAATCTAAAATGGAAGATAACTATCAATTTTGTAATTTATCTAGATACATATATTTAACTATATGTTGTTATTTAACAACACTGCTATTAAAACATAAGTACTTAAATGTCGAGTTGTAAATACAATCACTAATGTTCAGTGAACTGAATCAATAGTGAGCTAATTGTTCCTTAAACATGAATTAGTAGCTCATGATTCATCCATTACATTTTAATGAACCATTACATTATTCAATTTTTTATGCATTCTAACATGAAATTTTTAAGAATGCCGTGACAATTATTCACAAATTAAGACATTTAATTTATTTAAGTCTTTACACATTCAAGAGTATATACCTGCCACCAGCTACTAGGTTACCAACTTATTTTAAAATTATTTATATAATTATAAAGGTTATTTTTTAATACACGTTGAGAGACCAGTAGTTTAGTACACTTGCAAATTAAGTTTACCTAACTTATTTTTATAAAGATGCGGATGCCTTTATAAAAGAAATTGAGACGATGTGAATTTTTTTACGAAATATTTTACACGAGATATTGTGTATATTTTTTTTTTATCGGGTCGCTAAAAATCTAATATGTTCTCTCCAAGTAGCAATAAACGCTATACTGTAAAATATGTGTTCTGAATATCCACTTCAAATACATAATAATATTATGATACCATTACACAGATGTTTTCACATTTTAAGCGTATAGCTTTCGAGAACAATTAGAGCTTACGATGATTTTCAGGGTATATGATACCATATATTTAATATATTATAAATAAGACGTTAGACAGACAAACGATCGATATTACTGTTTATATATGTGTATACATATATATATCAGTTATAAATATAAAATAACTAATCACAAAATACTACATAATTTAAAAATAATAATTCTCAATCGCCAAAAGTATAATATATATATAATAAATAATAATAATATTTTCAGCCTGGGAACCATTTTCGGGTAATATTAACTGAAGAATAAACATAATTTAATATACAATCGTAAAATATAGATCAATTTAAGTATAAAACATAATAAATATATTTATTAGTATATCTATAGATACAAAAAAACTAGATTATAATAAATTATAATAAGTATTGTATTAACAAATACGAATTGTAAATTTTCCAAATTAAAAAAAGTTATAATATAATCAATTATATTGGGTTTATTAAATTGATAATTGATCAACGTTCATCACATGTATTAGGTACTATCATATCAATTTACCAAATCAAATACTACTGTTTATATAAATATTTTTATGATTAATTATGATTTATGAAGTATTTTATTTATCAGTAATCAATTACTTTTAGATTTAGATTTATATTGTATTATTATTTATTGAGTATATTTTAATGATTTTAATATTACATAAATATTATCTTAAGTCGAAATAAGCAGTTTTACTTTTTTTTTCATTAAATAAAATATTGCAACGTCTAGTGTTAATTACCGGTACAGACATCGTCGGCGTCTAGACGTCGTAATTTTCCACTGTTTGACGCTGTGGGTAAAACGTACTACATTTATACTTTTGGCGATTGTGATTTCATATTTTTAAATCATTCATTCACATTATTATTATATATTTCTAATATTCTATCAGACGTATTAACTATATGTAAATATAAACATAATTTAATAAAAATCTACGTGATTACTGCATTATATTGTGTTGTCACTCACCTTGTTCCATCTCTTGATGGATCTTAGTCGTAGCATGAGTTCGTATCCGATGCACACGGCCATAACGGATATGCCGTTTTCCTTGGACAGCATGGACAGGAGTGCAAACAGCACGCAGAACACCAGATAAGCGGTCGCCGGACGTGCGGCGCCGTTTTTGCTGCAGCACGGTTGCGGCCGCCGACAGCCTGATCCTTGCTGCTGTTGGCCGTTATGGTGCCGGTGGCCGTCCCTGGCCCGCACGTGCCGGCCGTAGCACAGGAACGACAGCAAGAAGAACACGCACGACAGCACGTCGGCTCGGCCGACCACCGAGGCAACGGCGTCCGCGTGCACCGGGTGCACCGCGAACAGGGCGGCGGACAGCAGAGCGCCGCGCCGGCACGTCACTGTCCGGGCGACGGCCAGCACCAGGCCGGTGGCCAGCCCGTGTAGCGCCACATTCGTAGCGTGGTACGAGCTGGCCTTTAGGCCCGAAAACCTGCGAAACGCATTGCGAAATACATTTTTAAAAACGGTTTCGTTATCGTAAAATTGTTGTTGCGATGCAATTCAGTATACGTAAAGCTAACGGGATCGCTCGATTTTTTCGACTTGTTATATTAATATTACGTCTTATTATCGTGTTGTTGCTTATAATATAGTAAGTACCGAAATTCGTTACGTCTCCGTGAGTTTTAGTAAAGCTATTGTGTTTGTTTTTCTTAATCAATACCGATTGTTCATAGTTCGTAACGATTTAAAGTTAAAAATAACACTAATTATTGAACATTTTTTTTTATTATTATTACAGGTATTATTAGTCCAGTAGGTACCCACACGAAAGGTGGGTAGCATTTTTCATTTGATGCATTTTTTTTTACATTTACTCTTAATTTATTAGCTATGTCAGTGTTCTACGTCTAAAGTATTTTTAGCTCAAGTGCGCGACATAATAGACTCCTGCGTGGGTTATTACTGATTGGATTAATATTATATAACGAATTATTTTAATAAATAACAATATAAAAATCTTCAATAGTAATAACAATGAGATGCAATAGTATATTTTTATTTCAAACTTCTGATTTCGTTCTTCCACATTATATACAAAAAAAAAAAAGGTCTACTCTTATTATTACGTCCCTAAATTTTTATAACTACGTGTTACTATACCTACGCGATATACAGTTACTATGCGAATTCGCGAAAGCCGAGAATTCGCTTATTATTATTTAAAAGGATTTAGTCAAGCCTGATTCACTAATAATTTTTTTTAAGACAAAACATTGTTTACCTGTAATTGAATCTGTATGTTAGAACGGTGATTGGTCTATACGATCCATGTGAATTTCCCGTACCCATCGGCGTGCCCCAAAAGTCATTCCACCAAAGGTTTGAGCCCGAGGTCGATGGTCTTATGTCTTCGTTCGCTATTATAGCTTGACTAAAAATCAAACAAACCAATTTATTAGTTGGTTAAAATGTATCACCATAAATATTTTATTGTTTTGTCAAACGTTTAGTATAGTGAATGATGTAAAGTATTTGTTATATATCATTCATCACCCTTTTAGAACAGTAAAAATGCTTCAAACTAATTTCAAGGGTATTTTCTTTTAAAAAATTATTTCTAATTGATACTTTTGGAAAATCATAATTATGGTTCATAAGTACAATTCCCATTACTTTTTTAAATAACAATAAAAAAGTAAAAAAAAAAAATGAGAATTTTCAAATAAAATTAATCAATTTTGTTTTCTGTTGAAAATGTGTAAATTATTAAATTATTTTGTATTTTTTGATAATTTGTAAGGCTAAAATAAAATTTGTATTAAAGAATACAAGATTTCTTGCAAATTATTCTTTTAAAATCTGAAAATTAAAGTCTTCCAATTCTAAATTTCAACGTTTTGGATATCATTTAAAGTATAAAAAAAAAATAACGACATAAATTATTTTATTCTAATTCAAAAAGTATTTTTATACGTAAGGTCTGAAAACTTTTTACCACTATATTACGCATACCTACCTATTATTATTATTTTCTTTTAACAAATATTTGGAAAAGTTTAATTTTAACCTATACACCGTTTATACCAAGAATTTATTATCATAATTCTATGGTACGTCGTTATTGACTTGTAATAGTAGTTAATAACAATTTTTAATACTATGATAATAATTTTATATTTTATGTAATTTGTTTTTAGTAAAAAATAATTTAATCTACCGTATAAATAACAGAAAAATAAATTAATATTAGCAATATAATTACATAATAAAATAGTCGCAGTAATATTATAATATACTGTATGTGGCTAGATAATCTCCGCTAGGAATACTTTTTTCGTAAGTATTTATAATTTAATTTCAATATAACACATACATTACAGTGTCCTGCACAATGACTATATAGTAGGTATACTTGACACCTACTGTAAAGCAGAGCGATTTCCCAGGTTTTGTTTTTAAATTAGACGATACTGAAAATAGATTGTGACAACGACAATGACTTTAAATATTAAATACATTATATGTATAAAGAGAAATTTATTATTTCAATTAACGATTACAAAATATAATTTAAAATCCAATTGATTATGTATTTATGTACTTAAAGGTTTTATTTTTTAATAAAGATCTGAGAAAAATGCTGTTTTAAAAACCATTTAACGAACAAGGAAGTCATACTATTTCTTCCGGAATTTAAAACCTTAGTTTCAAACCTTATCACCTCTTATCTTTGTCATGGAGTATTTACAAACAGTAGTTTTACTTTTTAAACGTAATCGAATTCATAAGATATAGATAGAGTTTACCAATGCTCAACTTTTGGACTCTGAAGTCTGAATGCACAATTCACAAAATATTTTAAAATATTAGAGAATAATTTAAATGTAAAATCATTAAATTATACGAGTTTGTATTCTGTAATATTGTAAATGTATACTATAATATAATATAGATGTATACGTGGTATACTTCCTATTTGCACAAGAGTTGTTATTTTTTGATAAGAAATCTTATCAGCAATCATTTTATTTAAATGTTATTTCTAAATAGTAAGTTATCTCGCCGTCATCAAATGCACGAGCCGCATATAAATTACATTCGAAAGTTGGCGTATAATTTTTTAAGTCTTTTTGTTATTATTATTTATTTATCATGAACACAACATTTAAATTTTTATTGAAGGTTAGGCTGCTATTCAAAGTTTTCAAAGAGTTTTCGTGGTTTTAGAACAGACAAGATAACATCTTTAGTACAGAAGTATTTTATTAGAAACATTATATATATATATAAAAAATGTATATAATAATAATAATAAAATAAAAATACAAGAAAAAGATTTATTATAAGGAAGTATTTGCAAAAGAGCAGCTTTTACGACATTTTGAATGAGGGCCAACGACTCACCAACATAATTTCCTGAGCATTATGTACCTGTGCGAGTGTATGCACTAGTATTATATACATTTTTATATTCACATCAAAGACAGAATAAAGTTTCAAAGAGAAATGACTGCCAGTAGAGCCCAGTAAAATAATCCCTTCGTTAACGATCCTTTTTCCTTTTTTTCCACTTTCACCCTATCCTCCAAACGAACAAATCTTATAATAATAACGTGGTTCGGAAACCGCTGGTCTTGAATAACAAACAGGAATACCATTACCATAAAGAAATGATGATATTCATAACGAGATACAATGCGTTTTACTTTGTATTTGTCTGCTCACACCATTCACACGGACTCTGTCATTAGCACGATGTCCTTCTCTTTTGCGGTCATTATAATTTTCAATAATCATTTATCACCAAACAAGTTTAAACAGTAACGCAACAATGCTTGCCTCAAATTTACTATCAGTTTTGTATTTTCACGGTTTTTCTTAATACAAAGTAACTTATCTTTACCACATACCATTTCCGAGAGTTAATACACAAATGTTAGGACTAGACTATGGGTTTTCAAATAAGGGACATACAGATACATAAATTATTTATGTTTAAATTGTTAGTGTTTTTACTGAACACGGAATATACATTTTAAAAGTAAAATATTATGATAATTAATAATCTATACAAAGATGTTAAGCATTATAAGTTAAATTAAATTGTCATTAATCAAAATACAAAAAACCTAATATTCTAAAAAAAATAATTATTATTAATTGCCAATAATTTAATAATAAATGTTTGGTAATTTAAAAACAAATTAAAAGTTTTTTTTTATGAATATAAAGTTTGAATATGATTTAAACTTCATAAGCTATTGAATTAGCACTTGGTTTTAAAAAAATGCTTTATATAATAGATTTGGTATTTATTTTAGAACTAAATTTTTACATATTTTGTTAAAAAATATATTCTGTTCGTTGACTGTAAATCATAACACTTCAATGTCATACATTATCACTTCCTTAAAAAAAAATTATTTTGAATTTGCCACTTGGTACAAAGGTATGAATATTTTAAAGAAATAAATCAGTTTGATTGACATACCTACTTATAATTTATTCTATTAACTATTTAACTTTTCACTGGTATAGTAACAATATATCAAAACTTTAGAGATATGTTGGATTGTTATTGTATTATAAATAAGTATAAAGTATATAATTTTGAACTGAAATTGATGTTTATGCTGTTTAGAACTTATCAACGTATTTAAAAATTTTATTAAAATATTATAAGTCGCTGATCACTCATAAAATACAAACAGGATTGTTTACTTTATGGCCAGAACTATGGAGTAAAACAATTATTTTATCGCAGAGTCAACTGAATTAATATTAAAATAAACACCGTAAAAGTTTGAGACAATCCACTTAATTATTAAGTAACTTAATAAAATTCAAATGTAAATTAATTATTTAATGCTTTTATATACAACAACGGCAACAAAATAAAATTAAAAATTAAAACGTCATAGCAAAAATGAACGGTATTTCAACACAATGAAATCCAAACACCAAATGAGATTATTTTAATAATATGATAATGTTTTTATATACATATTTTGTTTAAATTCGTTAGGAGAGATTACAAATATTCACGTCGCTATCATGGTATGCGAAACAATATTTTAAATCATTTTATTAGGGTTTTACAGTTTGTTTTTTGAAATATAAAAGACATAATGTAGCAAGTAATTAATTAGTTTTAACACCATAATGGTACGGCGGTCAAAATAATAAATACATTTATAATGGAAATACAGATTAATGAGAAATAGCTGTCACGGCAACTTTCTGTAAAATGTTGAAAATCACGTTACCGAGATGTTTTGGTGTTTAGTTTAGTAGTGTTTGAAAACTTCTATAACGACACATCAATGAGTAAAAAACCACTATACCAACATGGCAACGGAAGTTTTCGACGCTAATTACCGTATAAAGGAAAACAATGGTTGACATTTTAGTGCGACAAACTTTTCGGAAAATATCAAATTAGATTAACGGCTCGAGGAAAATAACCAAAAAAGTTGAGTTATATTTCTATGATTAGCCGCATATTCGGATCCGGTTGAAGTACAATACACACATTCCGTGTTCGACGAAAAATACGTGTTGGTCGACGGGTAAAGGGGACTTTGGTTTCCGTTTAAATATTTACTCTGCACGAGACTAATAAAAGTTTTTTTTTTCCAAGTTTGAAGTGTTTTTTTTTTGTCGAAAAAATTTCATAGGAATTTTATTTTGATGTGCGGCGGCGGCGGCGGTACGCGCCAAACGTAATTACAAACGGCAAGTACAAAGAAACGAAATTGAGTGTGGCAGCGTTGAACGACCGGAGGGTTTTCGCGTGATATCGCGACAAAGGGCGTACATAAAATACATGCCAATTACCCCGAGACGTGTATTATTATTATTGTAACGACCAGAGTTTTACACGAATTATTCACTTTACCGCGCGTAAAGAGTGTACGATGCGGATAACATCCACAACTGCCGCGAACTCGTCGCAACACAATTGAATACACACAGTGTTGATCGCGTCGCAAAGGCGGCGGCGGCAACGGTGATAATATTATGACGTGGCTAGAAAGACGGAAAATCTAATTTCCGCGTACAATTAAATATCGCATAATATATATCATACTCTTCCCAAAGTGATTTATCAAAAACTCAATTTTCTCAGTCTCCCGCTATACTGCACGTTTATAATATTGCACTTCACAGCACTGTTGTTATTGTTGTCGCAGCAGTTGTCATTTTTGTTATTATTCCTAACCAACTCGGTATGAACGGTGGGAACGCGAATTCATCTTGTTGACTGATGGAAATTTCCTACTCGAACGGAGTCGGTGGTAGTGGCGGTAACCCGCTATTAGGGGGTGTAGACTTCTAAAAAATACGTCTAAATGAGTCTCGATAATCCTTTACATTTCCCTTGTTTTGTTCATTAGGCTTAATAGTAAATCCCCAGAGCTCATTAAAATTAATACCGACATTTTTTTCATTTTATTTTTTCCCGTCTATTCTTTTTCGCCTCGGCCATTCCTCTCCGTTTCGTTCCTACGCTATCATATTCCCCGTTGGGCCCACAACCGTCACCGTCACCGCCGCGCCGTCTCGTATTGTTTTGTCCCTGCGCGCCCCGTGCCATTAATTCTCAACGCCTCGCGGGGTTTTAAACAAACGAGGAAAAAACAATTAACTATACGGGCAAATATAAGAAAAAGAAATACACCAGGCAGCTGTGCAATAGGTCGACGATGGAGGAGAGTGGTACATTAATTTGTCATTAAATCGCTCCGACGTTTAATAACGGGGGACCCAGCTGCGGAATAAAATATTGCTTTCATTGAGGGGAAACCGTTTCTTTACGTTTTACACGTTTCTTTTTGATAGGCATACGTACATACTTTCTTGTTATTGTAAAATCGAAATTATATCACGGGTATAACGTTCGATTGGCTTTCAATTTTCAAATTTTTTCGTTTTTTTTTTTGCAACGATTCTGATGTAGAAAAACAATGATATATATACTTAACTAGTCCAACTAGCCGATAGATAATATTGAATACCTAATATAACTACTACCTGTGCCTAAGGATACTTACAAGTTTTTTAATTAGAATATAAATTTGAATTATACGAACGTGTATAGAATATAAATCGTTCAAGCAAAATTCAATAAATTTGTAATGGGATATTATGTTTTAGTTTAATATTCATACTTCTTAATTATGAATCATATAAATACCTGTTCGGGTGAACTTATTAACTGATAATGAATAAATATTTTTAATATTTTCATTTACATTAAAATTATTTATAAGATTCATTCTGAGTACAAAATATTTTAAACTAACTAGAAAGTTTTTAAACAAAATTATAAAGCATTACATGTTTATAAATTAGGTACCTAATATTAAGTTAAAAAATGTAAAGATTTTTTTTAGTTTATTTTTAGTTTTCTCATAAATTTAACAAGATGAATTATTAAATTACATAATACTTATGTATACTTATTTATTACATAAATTAAAGTATAATTCAATAATCTATGATGTATAAAAAATATATATAAATATATAGTTTAATTTAAAGTAGTTAAAAACTTAAAATCGACAACTCACTATTTAAAATTATTTTGTTGGTAAAAGTTTTCATATACGTTATGTTAATCATAAAAGGCTTAAAAGGGTCAATATTATAATTAAATTGTACATTGTAAAACAATTCAATAATTAAACCTAATAAAATCAAATGATTCTTTTTATTTATTTTCATCAAAGAATTATAATAGATAATCAAAAACAGTAAATAGTGTACATAGGTATATACTATATATACAAGGATAATAAAAAAATGATAACTTTTCATTACTGAAAACAAGTATAAAATTTTGTTTTTTCATTAAAATTAAAAAAAAATAATAAATATTAAATAATTTAATTCAACTTACATTTACGTAAGACGTAACTAATATATTTCTACAATCAGTTTCATAATTATTTATTTGTATTAAGTATAGTGTAGTTTTTAAAAATGATGAAAGGCATGTAAACACAATTATTATAATATTTACTGCTACACGTGGAACTTGTTAGTTTATTTAAAAATGAAGAGTTGCATTTTTGTTTGTGCTGTATATAACATAAATCGTTTAATATTAAAAGTTTAAACCTACATGTTATTATTAATAATAGTTATAATAAAATAAATAATCCAAAGCATTTAGATGTAAAAACATAATATAATACTTACATATTATAAAAATTAACACTATTTGTAAGTTATAGTATTAAATAGAAAACTTATAGAAATTACGCAGTTACATTAGTATATAACTACTATAACAGATATCAAAAATAAAAAATGTGATAGGTAAGTGGTATATTATGTACTAAGCCAAGGTAAATTGCTAATTTATCTATAAAATACAGAATATAGGCTTATACTATAGGGTTTCTTAACTCCAATTTGAATATAACGATTTATAGCTATTATTACTATTATAAATAAGATTTTGAGTCAAATTAGGATAATTTTCGTATTTGATTTTCATATTAACATCGTCTAGTTTAGTCCATGGGATTTTATCGTTGTAATGCAGCAATTTGTATGCGATATGTGGTAGAGGACGAATGCAATTGCCGCTATACGGTTAGGAATTTTGCATTGACTACAATAAAATTATAATGCTGTAACGTGCGCCAAACTTTTAAATAAAAAAGTGGTAAAAACAAAACGAGTTAAAGGGGAAAAGGACAACACAAAAAAAAATGAAAACGTAATCGAAAATTACACGATTGCTTTTTTTCCCATTACCATGTTACCACACAGTGGTATACTTACCATAAATCCTATAACTAATGCCACAAATATTTCTATGGCTTAAACGTACAAAAACGCTGTTTTCTTGAAATTGTCTCCAAATACATAGGAATATTTATTGAAGATCTGTTCCAAAACGTATTAAAATAACAATGTGACTTCCAGATTTTGTAATAAAGCTATATATCATTAAATAATATAACGCATTTATTTTGTAGACGCTATCATTATTTTACAACTATATTATTATTATTTTTTTTAATAGTAAACTTAGTCTCATATATTCAAAGAGTGTGGTATTTTATATTATATTAGGGACTGATATCCCTGTACTTAAATTTATTGTGTAATATATAAGTACCTACCTACTTATGTGGTACAAAATAATTACTACTTAATAATGTATTATCAAATTAAATTGTTATTCTGTATTCGCCATGCTATATATTATACAGTAAATATTAAAAAATATATCAAAGAACTATAGATTTTCATTTCTTACTGAATAATAAGTTACTTAAAAAATTATTATTTTATAAAAATATTTAATATTTTATTTATTCAATAAATTATAAAATAAAAATAATACCAAACTATTAGTATGAAATCGGTATCATTTCTTAGTATTCGTTTGCTTTATTATTATTTATAAGTAATTGAATTAAAAAAAAATATAAGTCGACTTAATATAATAAGTAGTAGAACGTTACGCAATTTAAATTATTATTGGTAGATTATTAAAAAAAAAAAAAAAGTATTTTTATTTCATTGTGTAATACATTTCTTAATAAAATAAAATTGATTCTTCCATGTATTTTCATACAATTCTTGTAGATGTTAAAATAAACAAACCATGGAATTAATTATCACAAATCGGTATACGTGGATATTTTATACACTTGGTAATGGTTGCCTTTCGATCACAGAGTAATAATATATTACTTTCGATGTATAAATCAACAGAACCTATACATAATATTCTAAAAATAATAATATTCATATTGTCTTACTTGTCGTCGTACACGAACCCAGCATTCAGAGTATTCGCGTATACGGCAATCGCCAGTAAACAACATATCAATAAATGATAGTCGACGTTAAAATAACGTTTTATCTGAAAACAATATAGGATGCATTTAATGAACAGAATTTTTTTTTTTATGCTGCGGGGAAAATGCATATTTATTAAATTTATTTTTCCTATTTTTCTTTTAATCATTTTTATTACGTACTCGATTTGGCTTTTTGACCGGCACAGGGGTAGCCGAGACCATCGCGGCAACGTGACTGAATAGCAACACAGTACACACTCAGCGGTCCTTCCAAAGCAGAACCACCCAGTGTCCCTTTGGCGCATGCGCTTGATTTTCAATTGCGCAAGGACGCCTATCGTACATGTTTAGATAGAAATTCCATAGTTCCATACGATTTTCAGTGATCATAAAATATAAATACAAACTGTATACAATATTATAATAAACTATTTAATCAATCATATTATTAGGTATATTGTAATTGTACCTATACATCATTATTACACGTATACCCATTTACATAATAAATTTAAAACACATTATTTTATGATAATACATAAATTAACTTATAACTTTTACTCTAAAATAGAATATATATGCTGCCTAAATGATTTATAATATGTATATTATACAACGCATGTTGCATAAATGAGCATTTTATAATCGAAAATATAATTTAATAGTTTTTCAAAATAGCTATTATATCCTAAAAAACATTGATATTTCATACAATAAGTTAATATTATTAAAATGATTAAATAATAGTTTCATAAGAACCGTATAAACATTGCAATTAGCTTTAACTTTAATAAATTATAAATACATTTTGATTTATAGAAGTAATAATCATGTGCATATTGCATTTTCACAAATATTTTTTTTCACTAATCTTGGGTTTTTCCAAATCCAAATCGTAAAAAAAGTTGGAAATATACAAATTATTTAAATGGTATTATTTTTATTTTTCAAACTAAGTATTTCTTAGAATTAATTAATTCTATGAATAATTATTGAATGTTACATCAATTAAATTAAAGTAGTAAGTAAAATGCAAATAAACCTATACATAGTAATGTATATCTGTATTATTCAAATTTGTACTTTGTGCAGATATTTAAAAACTAAGATGAATATTATTGTAAATAATCAACTTGTTGAATTAAATATAATATAATGTAGTTATTACTTATTAGTTATAACTTATATTTTAGATACAAAACAATTTTACTTACATATATTTTAAGATTAGTGAATACAAATATGAGCATATATTTATATTTAATTCATTCAGCATAATTTGGATAATATTATTAGTATTATTGTTAACAATGAAAGTTTAGTTGAGTAATAAACATATCTCATGTACCAGAATTAACATACTAGTATAGATATTTTCTCGAGACACATGAATAATAAATAATATAATGATACCAAAAGCCAAATTACTAATAATTTATAAATACATTTTATGTAATTCGATAAATTGTTGTAAATTAATACCAACAATTTTCGCAAGTTGACCAACCTTATAATACATATATATAATATGTGTGTGTGTGTGTGTGTATGTGAATGATATATTTATTACCTTATATGTATTATACCTAAATATTTATGTAGAATATATATAGTGGTTTATATCACTGTATTATCTTTACTGAAGTAATAACATATTGCAGTGTACACACATAGCGTGTTTGAATATAAACTTAACATTAGTTATAACTTTAATTATGTTTGCTTTCAAGTTTCAAGCCAAATGTATAAACTATGATAACTATATTCTAAATTATATAATATCTAAGTAATTATATAACAAATTTGTATTGTGATTGAAAAAAATAATTAAATGTAGGTATTATGTAGGTATAACGTTAGTAATCAGCAAATTATTCAAATATCCAAATAATCAAAAAATGAATATTTAAACATAATTACATTTCTACCATAAAACAATTTTTAACCTATTTATGATTATTATTGAACTGAGTTATCTGAAATATTTATACAAACAAAATTAATCATCATCTATATGATGAAATTATATTTTTACTCGATGATATTATTATAAAAATTGTATTTGAATAACAATTTTTTTCATTTTTTACGTATTATTACTGATACAATTAAAGTAATATTTATATGTATATTTACATAAAATAGTTAATAATATTAACTTTGTATGTTAACACAAACGAAAAACTAAATATTTTAATTATATGCAAAATTACACTAATTAGATACGTTTACCTATTACATTTACATTATAAATATTATATTATATTGATGTTATAATATACAGTATTTTATATTATAATACGAATATATATAAATAATTATTACGTATTGTTATTACTTATTTCTTAGTTATTTCAATAAAAAAAAGTTGGTAAGTGAGTATCGCTCTGCTGTATATTAGGGGGTGGGGTGAACCTCAGACTATGGAAGGTTAAATTTGAATGCAATGATAGGTATCATTGTATACGAAAAACGATTCTGAACGAAGATGATTTGTCAGTTTAGGATATATTATATTTAAATATTGTCAAATATTCTATTTTGAAACAAATAGTATAGTTTTTATATTATGTTACTATGGTTACTATGGCCAACATTCGCATTATGAGCGTATGAAATTTAATTTAAATTTTGACATATTTCGTATAAATTCGAACTTTAAACACTTATAAAAAAAAATTGTGACTAACGATTTCGGATTTTTTTTTATCGCTTTAAGAACAACTTATAAGAAACCTTGTATTAAATTTTCAAGATTTTCTGGCCACCTAAAAAATTTTTATCGGCATTTGAAGAAAAAAAAACTTAGAAAAGTCGAAAATTTCAATTGTCTATTAGTAGCTTAAAAATGGTCAAAATATTTTGAAAATTTATCTGTAAAGAGATAACCATAATATAAACATTTGGTGAAAATTTCAAGTATTTACAATAATTCGTTTTTGAGTTACAGCAAAATCAAAAAATCGATTTTGTCGAAAAGTGGTTTTTCCGTAAAATGTCCATTTTTCTGTCATTTTTTTTTTGTTTTTCTCGATTTTTTTGAAAACTATTAGAAAATTTTAATTTTGACCCCCCTAAAGTACCAACTAGATTCAATTCCCTATTCAAAGAGGGGCTGAAGTCAAAAATCGGAGCATTATTACTGCTCCAACTGTTGGAGTCAGACACAAAAAAAAAAAAAAAAAAAAAAAAAAAAAAAAAAAAAAAAAAAAAAAAAAAAAAAAACACACATCATTGTAAATGCAATACATTCATCACTTCGTTCAGAATCTAATATAAATATTTGATAAGTAATAACCACGTTATTATAGCGATCCCAAAGTTTCCAATTATAAATCAAATATGGGTTGGTTATTAACCATTAGTTATTTTAGATTCTGAACGGAGTGATGAATGTATTGATTTTACAATGAAGTGTATTTTTTTTTTTTTTTGTCTGTCGACAACATTTGGAGCAGTAAAAATGCTTCGATTTTTGACTTCAGCCCCTCTTTGAAAAATAAATTGAATCTAGTTGGTACTTTGGGGGGGTCAAAAGTTAAAAATTATCAATATTTTTTAAATGAGTTGGGAAAAACCCTAAAAAAATGAGGGGAAAAACAGGATTTTTTACGCAAAACCAATTTTCGACAAAATCGAATTTTTTATTTTGCTATAACTCAAAAACTAATCGATGTAAATACTTGAAATTTTTATCCAATGTTTATATTAGTGTTCTCCATACACAGTTAAATTTTAAAAAAATTTTGACTTTTTTTTGAGTTATTTGAAGACTACTGAAATTTTCGATTTTTATGAGAATTTTTTTTTTAAATAACGATAAAAATTCTTTGGCCAACCAGAAAATCTTGAAAATTTAATACAAAGTTTCTTATAAGTTGTTCTTAATGTGATAAAAAAAATCCAAAATCGTTAGTCACAATTTTTTTTTATAAGTGCTTAAATTTCGAATTTATACAAAATATGTCAAAATTGCGAAAATTTGCAAGTAATTTTGTGGTCGAAAAATCGTAAAAATTTTTTCTTTTATAACTAAGTTTTAAAAATTTGGTACGAGGTTCTCCATAAATTTTTCTTCAAATATCTGTAAAAAAAATTATACCGAACTGAGACAAACATTTTTTAGGAGTGTTTGAAATTTAAATTTTTACAAAACCACGTTAAATAATGGTTTAGCCTCAAACGGTTTTTGATATTTGTTGTTATTCAAATAGTATAAGTTGTAAATACTTGAAAATTTTACCAGCTATTTAGATTGCCATTTTCTTTACGTAATTTGATTTTCAAAACATTTTGACTTTTTTTGAGCTATTTATAGACAATTGAAATTTTCAATTTTTTTTTATTTTTTTTTTATAAATGTTGATAAAAAAAATTTAGCTGTGACAAATTACTTGAAAATTTAATTGAAAGGTCCACATAACTTGTTCTAACTCTCATTCAAAAATTATAAAAATACATGGGCACAATTTTTTTTTATTTTGAAGTTCAAATATTGACAAAAATTCGTCAAAATCATGAATATTTTTCACTATTTGGTAGTTAAAAATTTATAAATATTTTGTTATGAAAAGCTAAGAATTGAAAATTTAATACTATGCTGTCCATAAGTTAAGCTTAGAATAATTATAAAAAGTTTGAGGATTATTCAATTTAAAAAATTTCACGAGTGTTTAAAGTTTTAATTTTAATTTGAAATCAAAAATACACATGTAAAATAATGTTTTACTCCTAATTAATTTTCAATTTTTGTTATTTTTAAAAAATTACCAAACGTAGGATCTTGAAACTTTCACTTAAATGTTTGAATTTGTTTCAAAATAGAATATATGACAATATTTAATAATAATATATCCTTGACTGACAAATCATCTCCGTTCAGAATCGTTTTTCGTATACAATGATACCTATCATTGCATTCAAATTTAACCTTCTCTAGTCCGAGGTCCACCCCACCCCCTAACGTACAGCAGAGCGATACTCACTTACACGCTTTTTTTTATTAAAAACATCATGATATTTTTTCTAAAATAGTATAAATAGAAATAACATCAAAATTAATCATACTATTCATACTCCAACAACCTAATATAGAATATAATAAAAATATAATATAATATTACAAAAGCTATAATATAATTCATATTTAATTTTAAATTACGTTAATTGTTTGTATATTTATCATTTTATTTATTTATTGATTTATTATTTAATAAAATATTATATAAATTATGCACATATCTATACTTAATTTATTAATTATTTTTATTATGATATTTTTTAATCAAAGTATTATGTTGTTGAGATTTAACGTATGATATAATGACTGATTTCAGATTGGTTTTTGATAAATGAAATATGATTTACATTGAAATAAAATATCAATTTTGTTAAAAATAAAGGAATATATTAATATGATGTTACTCACTGTTATAAGGTAGACGATAGATACGTTATGTTATATTAATGTTTGGCCGACCAACCTAAATCCTTTCTGAATGCCAGAAAAGATTATGCAGAAGCAGATGCGTATGAACGGTCTGCTGCACTCGTTGGCTTGTCTACGATTATAATACAATATAATAAGTAAAGTTGTAAGCTTTTCTCAAGAAAAGTAATTATGTGCCGTTTAGTATTTTAAAATAAGAATTTAATTACATGGTTATTTACGTATGGATTACGTCGTATTATATAGTGATATATTTATCACTGTTAATATTGTTTAATCAAACAAATCGCTGAGCTATTAATTAGTACAATTTAAACGGCTAATAAAAACAATTTTAATATACTTATTCCACAACTTAATATTTTCTAAACGTATTTATTTATTTGCCTAACAAGATTATTGCATAACTAAATTACTAATCTACTTGCTTCCACGATTTAGATATACTTGTATACCTACTACAAGTTTTTTACCTGTTATAACCAATATCATTTAATTTATCGATAATATTTTATTAGATAATGTATGAAAATGTACTGGAAATGAGGTTATTTAAATCAATGGTTTTTTTTTATTTTAACATATATATATTTTAATTACTAGAAACCATCTTGTGAAAAGTTATTGTACGAGGATATGTATGGCCGGTATTTGAAGTACTTTCCACAAGCATTACATAATATAATTAAGACTAAAAATAAAAATAAAATTGAATTTATCATTTATGAAATAGGTAGTGGTAAAAGTATTATAAAAACACATAAAGGTCAAAATAATAATTTAAACTATAATAATAATATACCAACAAATATAATGTCTTAGACAAAATTATATTATAACCATAAGTGCTGTATGACGTATGTACAACAAAATAACTGTTGATTAGCTTCACCGCATGTTAAATTTAATTATTTTCATGACATGCAGTTTGCGGCAAAATAAAGAGACAATAATTTTATTTGCGTGAAATAAAATAAAACTACATTAAATTGATTACCTAATCATACATAATTAATTCAATAAAACCACATGCTTATGTAAATAATCTAAAATATTAATCGCCGAGAATTTGTCAACAACGGCTGTCCCGAATTTATAACGCACAAAGAGATACTCTATAAGATAACTTAAAGACAGATATTTAAAATTTGTTTATTATAATTTTTTTTTATGATTATACTGAGATATAATTATGATTGGTTGGTCATTATTGGGTTTTAATATTAAAAGTGTCGATCAAATCGCTGAAAATTATAATAATAATAATCGAACGTAAACGATCAAAATTATCATATAATACCTAACATTTATAATACAATATAATAATATAGGCAAATAAGAGACAGGGATGAACTTGTTAACCTTCGTTTGTTCCCTCATTAAGTAAATTATGTATACGCCGTTTTTTACAGTTTAGTGACTTACGAGTTTTTAACTACATTTAGTTTTTTTGGAATATTATAATAATATTACCGTATTATTATCAGTCCTCATCGTCGCTGTGCTCATATAATGCTGATGTCACATTTTTCGCAACTGAAAAATACAAATATAATATAAAATATATTTTTTTTTTCATATTTAACCAACAGCGGAGGAGGCTCTGTACATAAAATATCTATATGAATACGATAGGCGGCGAGTCGCAAGCCACAGCTGAGTTTCCTTCGACCCCCGGAAAAACTGACGTTTAAAGGATAAGCGATCGAAAAAAAGCAATCGTTCCGATTGACAGGTTGTAATTATTATAATGTAAGGAAGTCTCGTTGCATATATGTCAATATTTACACTAGTGCGTAGTAAAGGCCGCGGAGAAAGATATGAACCGCGGTGGTAGAACGTACCACACGAGTAGGAGGATTTCTCTATGAACCTTCGCACTTGTTTACTCGCATTTAGTCGACCGCAGAGGGTTTATTTAAACTGCCGGCTACTGTGGTAATATATGTATTGCATAAATAGATGTGTACTAGACAGAGGTTACCTGACAACTTACGAAGTACGGTACACACGTATGTATACGCGTGTAATATATTTTAATGACGTCTAGAATTGTAACTTGTTAATAAAAATTAAAAGCTTCAAAGTTCATATAGCTGTTACTTTAACGGTATTATAGTCTTTAAAGGTACCTACTGAGCTATATTATGTAGGAGACTATATGTATACACAATACGCATTGACCATATTGTATTGTGACAACAATTTCACGACGTTAGAATTTACGCATTTTATTACCCATAAATTTAATCAAATAAACTAAAATTAGCTGGTCAAAGCTAGGTAATTAAAAAAAAAAAAAAATTCCCGATAAAAACAATATTTCATCATAATAATATACTGAGTGATTATTTTATAAAGATTATACAAAAAATATTGGTTTTTTTTTGTAAAATATATTTAATTTTACATAATTTAAATTTAAAATACAACAATATTTTTGTATTTTTACTCGTTTGAATGAATACATTGATCTAATAGACTGATGTAAAACATTTTTATATTTCTATGTATAAAATCTTAAGTATAAACCTAGTAAGTCTTTATACTGTGTCTTAGTACATTCCGTACCTAAACTAACCTTTGAATATGCTTCTGTATTATGAGATTTTTATATAGCTAACTAAAGTTATCTTTTAGAGCATTCTCAGCGTAAATTTTTATATTTTGCTGGATGCATATTTAAAACTGATCACCTACCACATTATTACTTCATTAAATCTGTCCTCGCCAGCTGATATAAATATAAGAATTTATGATTTTCTTAATAAGTTATTTTCAGTTACGACTTCCCAAATATCTTCGCTTACGTTTATTTCAATGTTCCATTTATTTCCCCGCTCTATGTTCCTATAAGTAACTAACTACTCTACTAATGATCATCTTGAAAATAATGCATACTTCCCATGTAGATGCAACTTTCTCTTCATTGTAAATTAAAAATATTATCTTGTGAGTTTTATACTTTTAGTATATATATTATATATACTATATATTGTAAAGGTACATTATAATTTTTTATAATTTATTGTAATGTAACCATTGATCTACCAGCCTGTACTCTTTAATAAATAAATATTTACAATTAGTTATAAGCATTTTATGTTTTTATGAGCACCTTGTTCAGAGGATCATAATTTTTCGGAATATCCCAAATAAGCCATATCATTCTGCTAAACTCATTCAAACTTAAAATACCTATTTATAACTTATTAAATATTCGTTAAAAATTTGGTTTTTATATAAACAAATATATAAACATTTTACAAATAACAACAATAATAATATGAAACATAATCTTTTTGATTTTATCTGTAAACCACAGTCATTGTCATATTTGTATTTCTTCGATGACCAGTAACATTGTAAACTGTAACGTAAAATTGAACCAATACTGATTATAACCAATGGAAATAATAAATACATTTTAAGAATTCAAATAATATTGTGATTACAGTTATTATCAATACGGTTGCACAAAAGCTTCATGCCTTTACGTTGAAATCACCACTGCTCAAACAGTTCGAATACCGTCCGTAACGAGGAAAATTGTTTGTAAACGTCAGGCTCGTTGGGAATTGCCAAAATTGAAAGAAAATAATGTAGTTTATTTATACTATCTTTATCGATTTAAATGAAAAATAAATATCGGAAATGTTTGTTTAAATATGAGATCTCTAAAATAAAATAACAAAATATAATAATACATTTTTGACATCTAACAGCAAAACTTAGTTCTTATCGTTTGTATTGTACAAGTGTGAAATTTTACTAACTTATACTTTTTGCGTAACCGTAACGAAGTATTGTTTGTCATAGCTTATAATGGATATATCAAAGACGAGGCCACAAAATTATGGTAAATAAGTTCAAATGTATTTAAATATAACAAGTAAAATTGATTGGAAGACTAAATAGGTAGGTACTATAATTTAACAATAATGCTACACTATCGCTGAAAATCTTGATGGTGATTAAGCATAAAGATTGTTAAAACAATTATTCGTTGGATCAAAATTCTTAATAATTTAACACCAGATCCCTCGTAAGTAATTCATACTGAAATCATACAATTTTAATAATTAAATACTAATGATATATAGTCCATTTAATACTTTAAAAAAAAAATTATATCAGCCTACTGTAATACTAAATTAAAATAAATTATTTAAATAGTTAACTAAAACAAAAAAATATATATCATGAATTAAACTAAGTGATTAGTATACAATCATATATTATTGAATTCAAATATTTTAACATACCCATAATATTATAGCGACTCATTCGACAGTGGCACTACCAGCAGAACGGTACTCATCTGCCTACTTTATTTTACCATTAATTTTAATTTTACGTTTATAAGGATCACAGTTTAATTTGTAAACAATTCCTTGTGACATTGTATTTCCTTTTCAAGTTTATATTTTATTCAAAGTATAACTTTTATGGTACAAATACTATTCTATTCAGCTTACTTGATATTTACTTTAATAATATGCATTTATATTATTATATAAATAGTGTATAAGTACAGTACACTCGCATACGTTGAGTAAAAGTTATTCTGAGATCACAACAATCAAATTGCAAAAAAACAATCCACCTAAAATCAATTGTTAGGTATTAAAATTAATTTATATATTATATACTACGATATATTTTTTATAATTTCAAAGTGAATACATTTTACTACGAAGAGAAAATGTAAACTTTCATATCTAAAATGAAATTGTATCAGGACAAATTACTGGAAAATAAATTAGGTTGATTATTTCACACCTAATAGTTTAAATAAAAACTCCTATTTGCACCTATGATAATAGTAGCGATATATGCCTTACTAAACAAAATTAATTTTTTTATCGAAATTTATAGAAATTTACAAGAAAAGTTAAAACAACTATGCAAGTAAAGACCGCTTTGCTGTTAATTAGATTACGAATAATTCACTATTATAGGGGCGGTTAAATTTGAATACACGATATATCATAATTATATGAGAAAAACCATTCTAAGCGAAAAGTCTGTCTGCATATAATATCACTAAGTATATTTCATGGTATGACTTTGATGTAGCTAAAATTATTAATTTTTAGTCGTAACCTTACATAAAACAGTGTGAATAAGTTCATGGTATAAATATATAGCCATATAGGTAATATTTTTAATTTAATTTAATATGATTAATAATAATATTCTTGTAAGTTAAAGTTTATATAACTAACCATGATAATAAAACAATTATTTTAATAATAATACTATTGAATTTGGATTAAAATCTCTGTTTTTTCTTAAATTTTTTGTTTGTTTTTTCGAATTTATAAATATATACATATACGCATATAAAATACATAAAAAATACAAATCTTTGTAAAACCAATAGGTACAATCATTGCTCCTCTCAGCATCTAAAAACAAGTTAAATAAGTTTTAATAGAAAATTATTTTAAAATTTAAATAAATATATTTTCTTAGTAAAAAAAATAAATAAATATTAATGATTATATTCCCATGAGAGCTCTAATTTTTTTAACTTTAAAAAACTGTAAACACGTTTTCAACTACCTACTAACGACCACTCAAGCACTCAATAGACGTCTCCTGAAACTTTTTGAAACATAATATTTTGAAAATAAAACTTGTATAATTATAAAGTAAAAACTAACAAACTTTAAAAATAATATTTGTATAATTTATTTAAAAGCAAATCTAAGTACCTCCATTTATATTTTACTATATATATTATATATATAGAGTATGCTGTATACTGTAGTAAAGGTAAAACTAAGATTCACAAGGTAAACTAAAACAATAAAATAGTTTTAAGACTATTATAATACGTGCCGTATTTTTAATTTAAAGCCGAAAAAGCAAATAAAATAGAACACTAGTAATACTATTTATAGTACAATTGAAGAAATAAAATATGGTTGATGCACGTAAGACTACAAAAAAATACTATCATTAATAATTAAAAATATAATTGAGTTCTATAATAGTAATCATTTTATTTTATTTTATTTAAATTATATATATGTGTACTTTTTATAATTATTTATGTATAATATTATGAGTTATAACGCAATAAATTCTAATCTGACTAAGACTAAATTGGTATAGTTAGCATTAAATTATTTAAAATAACTATAAAAATATTATCTGAACATTTGTAAAATAGTTATAATAATATATAACATATTATAAAATGTGTGTATTATTATATTAAATAAAAAATAATTCTGTGAGTTAATTTTTGTTTTAAAATCATTTTTTAAATATGTATGTATTCCAATAAAACAGATTGACATTAATTGATATTAATCAGTGAATTTTTTTTATTTGACTGCTTATAATATTTTCAAATATATATATGTAATTAATATTGCTTGTATTATATGTACCATTCTATTAGATTTTTTTTTTTTTGATTAATCGTCGATACTATGAAATAATTGTACTTGTATAATGATTGATATATTTTACCATTGCCAGTTTCCTGGGAAAAAGCTTCATTGATAACATTTATAAATAATATTTTTTTCCTGTTGGAATAAAACGTTTATTTATCATTATCACTATAAATAATTTTGAATAATATTTCTCAGTGAGAAGAATCAATAAATGCTAAATAAATAAGCGTATTCAAATGTAAATCGACGTAAAATGTCATTTATATTTTTATAAATTGTTCCGTATTATTTAGATTATAAACAATACGTTTGCTAAAATATTCGTTCACGGTAACTGTGTACGAAAACTTCATGAATATAAAATGAGTCAGACCTTTTTCATTATTAATCTTCATAAGGTCATTTTTACGTATATTATACATATAATATTATAATATAATCTATCTACATTTTTTTTTTTACCTACGTTATAAAACACAATTAGTTAATTAACTGAATTTATCAAAAATTTTCGGACGGGTTGGTATGTCCAGGGACATCTTTCCTAATACTTCTATGCGTTACAGCCAAACACATTAAATCCATTAATTCTGTTTTATTATAAATCGGCGCACAGAAAATGAAAGGGTTAAAAAGCCGAATGCAGTTACTTTTAATTAAATCCCTTGTGTGGCACATGCCGTGTTTGCGGTTGCACGAGTTCTCAAAGAATTATCAAAAACATTTTTGTACCCATTATTATAATAAGAATGTCATTTCGATAAGGTTTTCATATATTTTGTATCTATTGCATTCGTCTTACATTATTGTACATGAACACAATGCGTTTTATAATGAGATCTGAGGATATTAATTATGTTTAGTTTCTATATTTCAAAGGACAATTTTTTTCAAACCAATCAATGAATATTTTTAGTATGTACGTACATACATAAAATATGTAAATTCAATCGTTTAATTCGTGTAGATCTACCTATGTTGTATGTGCGATTAGTTTCGGATATCAATTGTACGGAACGGAATAATCGTAAATAATAATGGATGACAAACGTAATCATTTCTGTCGTATATAATCACATATTATACGTAGTCATATAGACACAATATATATAATATCATATATTATATCTGTCAATATTAAAATAATTATTTCCCAGTTACATTTAAATCTATAGCTATGTATCCGTGTATAAATGTATTAAAGGCAGGTAGGTAATAAATTCCGGTCAAGTAGAGACACCCCGGATACAATTGGAATTTGAAATACGTGAGTATTATTGTATTTCAAAATGACTATATACAAATAAAAATCACAAAATATTCTAACTTAAGTTAAAAATTATTTCGGTGAACTTGTGCAAAAAGTTTTTCCCACACCCTTATGAGTTCATTAGCGTTTTTTAGATAGAGGTTAATTATAGAAGTAGCTGGGAAATAAAGAAGAAGTAATTAAAAAAAAATACTAAATAACATTATTGTAAAACAAGGAGAGCTGATTTCTGTTTCACTTCGTTTACATTTTACAATGTTTAATCTGAATAATGACTGTATATTGTTGTTATATTATCATATATTCATATAAAATAATATCATTATAGTTATAACAATAGATTTGAAAAATCATCGAAAGATTTGTGTTTATTCTACCGCAGTATATGGAATATAAAATGCAAATATTTTCTTTTACATTTTTTTTTAAATAATTAGGTACAATTAAATGTTAATTGTATTTATATTATGTAAGGCAAATGTGCATGATAATAGTTCAGCTTTAAATAGTAAAACTATATAAAAATGCTTTTGAACTTAGTGAACTCTATAATAATAATCCATAAAGTCTATTACATTACACAAAACTACTTTAGACGTTAACTTTAAAACTTTCAAGACACAAACATATTTGGAAAAATACTTAAGTCTGTAATTTCATGCCTCGAAACATCCTGAAAATAATCAGTAGTAGTCCAACTTCAACTTTATATTTAGAATTTTCTTGTGCTTGAGAGGAGGGAGGAATGGCATTTCAATGTGTCCATTCATTTGAAATATGATGTTATAAATCCGAATTAGTTCTTCGATTAAACGACAGCCGTTCCTTATCAACTCTTACCAGCATATGCTTAAATGCAAGACGTTTGCAATAAGAAAAACGGGTGAAGAGCCATGAGAATAACAATTTTGTATTCAACCATTAAGCAAAGAACTAAGAAGATTAAAATTAAACTTTCAATTTATGACTCGTACAATATTTATATTTACTTATTCACTAATGCGAAATAGTCAAAATGTCAACTTTATTTATTTTTAGTAAAGAATTTGTTTAAGCATGTACTATCGTCGACGTATTATTTAATTAGGTTTAATAATTAAAAATGGTAGATAATTTTATGGCACGTGCTCAGAAATATTAACTTTTTTAGTCTACCTACATGTGTACGCATACAAAAACTCATTAAACTGGGATTTTCACATGGATTTAAACCGTTTTCATCTGTTTTGAGTTTTTTTGTATAATATTATAATTTTTTTTAAATACAACTACCTACCTTTTTTAATATAAGTATCAGAGTATGACGTTCAAATGTAATAACCCGCAATAATATTTTAATTGCCATCATCTAATGAAAAATCGTTTTTTTTTAATCATATTTTAGTATTATTACAATTTAATCTTTACATACTATTCTTCGAAATTTTAATACAATGATAACCGTAAAAAAATAATGTGTAGTTTTCAAATAGATTTATCAAATCCTACAGTTAAAATTATTAAATATTATTATCATAATTATAAGTTTACAACGCATGTTAAAAAAGTTTTTAATTAAAATTCATATAATAATCGTATTCTCAATTAAATTTTAAACAAATGAAATATTTGTGTATTTTATTTTTTGTTTTTAATAATATAAAAATTTAATAATTTATGTCATTCATACATAATATAGTAGGTAAATATAGAAATGTATATATGTATATATACACGTATATCTCGATGGTTCCACCAAAATTGAATTCCACACGAGTGTACGACTCATACCATACGAGGTCGTTCTCGTTATTCCTGTACCAGACTATTTTTTTTAAACACAGCCAACGTTGTTTTTGTTCCTCTAAACTTTTGAATTGCCTGTTTTAACGATGTACCCACTTAACAATCTCATGATTATAATATTGCGCTTTACTACAAACTCTCCAGTTTTCGTACTATAATTATTAGTATAATAGTATAGCCGTCCGACCGACCGTGACAAATAGAATAATACCAAGTGATACATTTAACGTAAGACACTCATTATTTCAAAAACTGTTAACATTTTTGAATATATTTTTGTTACATCATTTCTTATCGTTAAAAAATAACTTTAAAAAAAATAAATAAATTGATATTCCTAAAAAAAAATATTGTTGTCATTTTTTAATTGTTTTACTTATTTTAATGACAACACACAGTTTGTATTCCTTGTACCAAAACAGAATATTTTTTTAATTAATTTGATACAAAAAAAAAATTAAATTTTTAACGAGTAATTTATGAATATTATATTTGTAGTTATTTAAAGTTTTTATGAGTGTGGTGGAATGTGGTATACCGAAAAATGTTAGTCCACTACTTCGCTCATATAAACTATGTATTATTAAACTTTGAATAGATATAACTAATAAACTGTTTGTCCAAAATTTGATTTTGAAATACTCTGAAGTAATATATGTATATTAAATAAATAATATCCTGTTTAAAAATATAAAACTAAAATGTATACCATCAATTCAAAAAAGTATAAACTTAAAAATTACTATGATAAAAAAATAATAAAAATATAATTTTTTTTTTCCAAAAATGTTGTTTTGTGACAACTCAAAATTATTGAAATTCACTATTTCGAAAACGATTGTATTTTTAAATAATTTATGTTTTTGTTAAATGAATCATCATGAAATATGCTATGTAAAGATATTATTATTATAACATAAATAATAAAATTAAATTTAGTATTTTATACTTTTATATTTAAAGACTCTGATATACCGTATACTTACGACAAATATGTATTTTTTTATTTTTTTATGCACAGTATGATATTGATAATGGTTTTTTTTCGGATGTGCATCGGCCGTTTGCAATTTATTCTAATTCAAGCTTCGTCCGTTTTTCCCATTTATTTTAAATACAAATCAGAAAGATTATCTACAATGAATTTGAACGTGTAAGTATTTCTGGAAATTTAATTGTAAGACTTTTTTCGGTTTTTTTTTGGGTTTTTTTTTTTAAATTATATTTTTATAAATAGCAGCCTGGCTACTTAATTGAAAGATTTCTAGACATTTTTCCGATTTTCCTATATCAATAAAGAACAAAGTAATATTCTGTTTAGTATAGTTATATGAAGAACGTTGATTACTTGTTTAACTTTTTAAACAATAAGCTAATTAATTATTTTTTTTTCATTTGACTAATATTAGTAAATGGATGAATATTAATGATCACCCTTTAATTGGCTTGTTGTACATCGATTTATAATACGTAAAAAATTGTATATATTATTATTTTTAAAATATCAAAGTACTAATTTAAAATTATAATAAGAAGCAATTTGTTTTTTTTATATTTGATCCATAGAAGATTTACGAAAACGTTATCCTTATCAATAAGAATTCTCAATTTCCTATACATTCAATTAAGTTTTAATAAACTTGTTATACACATTGAAGGTGACGGCTTGATTATTTCCTCGAGGATAGTCATATTATTAGTTGGAAAATCAATTGGGAAATCGAAAACGTCATTGTCATCGTTCGTAGATATTAATTCAAAACGGTTATTTTTTTTTAATGCGATTATACGTTGTAGAGTGTGCGCTTAAATTTAAAAAACTAGAAAGATTTATTTTGTTTTGACTTTTAATATTTATAATTTTCCAGTTTTATAAATATTTTTTCAATTAACTTGTAAATGGAAAATTTGTATTCATATATTTATTGACAAGTGTAACAATAGATACGGTTAAATTTTGAGCATAATAATTTTTTAGAGATATTATTATGTGTTTTAAGGGATTCGGTAATTATACTTTCGGCTATGTAAATGGTTTACAGCCATGGCGATTGGTGGCTTCATGAATACGATGTGAGAATTTATTTATGTTGGATTTTCAATTTGATGGTTTATTATTTATTAATAATACTATATTAAATTAATATACTTATTAACCTACACTGTAAATGTATAAAATTGTAAAATAAACAATTACTCTAAGCATTAAATAAGAATGGGGATTATACGTTTCAACGCATCATTCGGAAATTTGCTTTCTTGGTTAAAAAAAAAAAATGTATGTATTTAAATATTTTAATAAGTACTAATTACTTACACATACCATGCGTGTATTTACAGTCATGTAATATTTCTTTAAGAAAAATTTTAAAGCATAGGTACATAACTACAGGAGACACGTCCGTACTTCTGTCACTTAAATTCAATTTAATATATAGGTATAATTTATAATATTATTATAACGGGATTTTTAGCAGAAATTTATATATTCACGGATATACATTATACACGCGGCTAGTTTCCGGCGACCGAGAAAATCGATCGAAATAAAATTTGTATTTTACAGAGTGAGGGGATGAGTTGATACCTATACATATATTATTATCGTAGGTATACATATGTATGAATTGAATCATTCCACACACGAGGGTATATCACGAGGTTCGTGCAATAGATTTTGGTTTGAAGAGTCCGAAACATCGTTCCGTTTATTAAAAATAAATCGAATCGAGGGTTGTTTATTTGTCGGCGTCAATATATATATACTTAATTGGAAAAGCGGTTCCCCACTTTTTTTTCATTTTCTCATTGCTGAATATACAGGGTTCTCGCTGTGTATGTGTTCTTGTCCATTTCTTGTCTAAATCTCAAAACGACAAACGTATATTATATAGGTACTATTTACGAATATACATATAATTACATACTTAATGTAAGTTGTTCAATTTAATCGTCAATATTTATATAAAGTAACCAGTGCCGTAGTCAAGGGACTAGGGAGGTACTAGAGTCACGCGTCCCCACTAAATATTCTCTTTGTTTGTTGGTCGTAGTGTAATGTATAGAAATTCCTCATAAGTTATATCATTAATATATTTATTATTTATATAATTTCAAAGTAAATCTATGATAAATTATTCAAAATTTATGTTCATAAATGCCAAATAGTAATGATTAGATATTAAGAATAATGTCAAAATAAATTATCGATTTAAATTTCATTGTTATATTCAATGTTTATTTATAAATACGTGGTACACTGTACCTAAGTAAGGTTGTGTAACAGTATTACACATAGATCAGCGGTTTCCAATCCGTGGGCCACGGTCCACTGTGGGCCGAGGGAAGCGTGCAACTGAGCCGTACGGGTCATTTGAACATTAGTATATTACTAACGTATAATATATTAAAAATAATATTATATCTATCTATCTATATATATATAAATCTGATCTGATTTTGGAGACGAAGTAAACCGGTTTTGAACGTATCTGACCTTATCGTTTCCTCTCATAACAATAATTATTAAATATATATATATTTATATAAATTACCTGATTACCAATTATTTTCATATATTTACCGATAACGATATCTATCTTTTTTTTTTACATTTAAAAAAAATCATGATTAAATCTCGAATTTCAAGTAGCAGGAAATAGAATTATTAGTAGAAGATTATTAATTTTATTATTGTCTATATTACTTTCTATAATTTATTGAAATTCAAACTAAATATTTTATTTGTTTGTTTATTTATTATTGTTATTATTATTATTATTAATTATTTATTTGTTTGCACTTGCATTTTTCCATTCGAAATATATTATATTGAACAAATAATTTATTGTTACATTTTTTCTACCTTATCTCTATTATATAATAAAAATAATAAAATTTACCATTTCAGTGGTTAAATTCAAAATGTAGGATATTACATAATTTTCAGAAATTAGCAATAAAAATAACTACAATATGTAATTATATTATTTGTATAGCCGAAAAATAGCCATATGTTTTTAAATTAAATTATAAAAAAATAATTTTTTCCGGGGGAGAATCGGGCAGCTAGTATGTAGTATACAGATGTGCTTTTAGTCATTAGTGGGCCTTAAAGATTTTTATAAAATTGGTGGTCCACACAACTAAGAAGGTTGGGAACCGCTGACATAGATAACGGGTATAAACAAAATTCTTAAAATATGTTATAATTTAAAACAATGTTACTTGGAGACAAAAATATCACCAGGTAAATACACCACTCTGTGTACTATATATAATATATATCTAAGTGCACGTATTACGATTTATTTCCTCCACCCGAGAACGCAATTCCTGTTAAACACATACGTTCTATATTAAGGAGGAGGAGAAGAAAAATTGTGTCACCACCCCATACGTCTCATACCCATTATTTTACGTATAGGGACATAAGGCGTACCTAAATCCACACCGCTCTGTTTAGTACGAGACGCATATTATACGGGTGTGTGCAGTCGTTGTTATTATTCCATTATCGTCGAATGACGCTCGCGTACCACCGACTGATATTATGGGCCGAATACGCGACGAGAGCCGCATTCACGCGAGAGAAAAAAAATAGTATACACACAACATACAATATAATACGCGACTGGATGAGAAAATTGAATTTGCGTAAATAATCGAAATTATTCGGCGGAGACGGGAAAACTTTTACGTATTCCATCGGGCCACGGCGGAAGACGCATACGGAAGACACTCGCCCCGCTCCGCGTAATAACGTAAAACTTGCGTCGTATATTCAGTGTATATTATATATTAGGCGCGTAAATCTAATAACGCGTGAAAAGAGCGCGCGCGCGCGTTCCTTTTCGGATTTCGGACGCCTCCGGGGACGCGGCAGATCGACGCGCGGGCGGCGAGGAGATTCGATGGTAAATCGCTTTATATACGTACAGAATATAATGCATATATATATATATATATGTATTGTATTATTATTACGTCGAACGAAATAAAAATCATTGGAAACGTCCCGCGGACTGAGAGAAAAAAATAGATTTCGAATGTGTGGCGGTTGACGGGGTCGACTGCTTGAGGGTACTGTGGAGAGGATATCGACGGATTTGGATATTATGTGCGCAGCAGTTCTATATTCTCCGTGTATACGAATGCATACAATAATATTATATACTGCGTATAATATGTATACGTTTGACGTGCAGTCGTCAATTTTTCGTACTTTTATAATACGAATGCTCACTCGCTCATGGCATACGCGAATGTTTAAAAAATAAAAATCCTACCCATAGGTATAATGTATATATATATATGTGGGTGTGTGTGTGTTTGTATGAAAAATGTGACGGGTGTCCGTCGTAATGGAGAGTATTATGTGTACGGTTGGCGTCTGCGTCGTCCTCAAATCAATCATTATTTTCCCTTTGCTACAGCAACCCCTGTCTCCTTCCGATATCCGACATCCGGGCTTCAGTTTATTATAATATATATATATATATATTATAGTATTAGTTTTATTATTATAATGTCACGTCGAATATATAATATAATATAGCGTTTGTGATATATTGTCACGGCCTTTATACATAATATTAGGGTATATATATGGCGCATAAACATAATAAATATAATATATACATCCGGTGGTATTCGCATTAAATTCACCCTAAACGCTTTAGAATGAGAGACCGTTTTTTCGGTCCATTTAACAGGCTTCGCGACTCTCCGAGGTTAACCTTCCAGCAGTGGCCAACAAGTCGGGATAAGTTTTGCTAGTGTCTAGTGATAAGAAAATAATGTTTGTCGTAATATTATATAAATGCGTATATAGGAATACGTTTTGGAATATTATTTCTTGAACAATATTACTATGCAAATTAATGTTGACAAGCATTCATACTATAAGTAATATATACTTGCTATGGTATGCATTCAATTTTAATTACAACATGGGAATTGAGACTCCAAGAATTTTTTCAAATAAGGTATAAAATACCTAATAAGCAGCTATGATAGGTATGAAATATGAATAATCTTTTCAATATTTACACTGCAGATCGTATTTCACTTTTTTTTAATGATCGTTTAGATAAATATAATAAATATATTATTATCTTTCTTTTCTTATCGAATTTTTAATCTTTTTTTTTTTTTTTTTTTTTTTTTTTTTTTTTATTTAGAACTTTCAGCTACAGCTATTATAGTTCGACAATTACAGTATACAATTAAATTAATAATATTAAACATGATAATAATAAATCTGATTGATACAAATAATGATAGACGGTAGAAAATGATTTCGTATCCAATTAAGATTAAAGTAACATAATCACAGAATATTTAATAACAACAGTTTAGATATTTATGATTTCGCGAAGTTTGCAATTAAGGAGATAAGGTATTCTTAGAAAGTAATGTGTTTAATAGAGAGGATAAAAGAGAAATCAATGGAGTAAAGAGGGAATTAAGTTGCGTAATAAATTGGGATATAATATTGGAAATAGGTTCAGAGTTTAAATTATTTGAATTGCCCACAGTTGCTTCTGCGTAAGTCCTAGGTACTCCTTTGCGTCGGGTGTGAATGGACGGGGGCTTATCTGAGACTGGCAAGACTCTTGTGAGCACTTTAGTGCGTTTTTTGATAACGGATTGATAAACACGGCATCCTTTGTAGTTGGCCGTGTGAACCTCAGAACAGAGCGCGCATTTGGCTGGACTAGCTCGATCCTTGATACAGTCCTCGGAGCGATGGTCTCCACCGCATTTGACGCATCTAGATTCATGTTGACAGTAGTTATCGGTATGGCCATAGGCTTGACAATTGTGGCACTGTGGTGGACCACGACGGGACAAATGAGGTTTCTCGATTATAACTTTGGTATTAAGTAGCGAAGTAATATTAAAGATATCATTGTTGTTATTCTGACGATTTAAATCAACAAAAAATAATGGGAGACCGCATTTATTTTTATTTTTGACATTTATGACTTGTTTCACCGAATGTCCTTCCTCCGACAAAGCCAGAGAAATTTCCGAACACAATGTGGAATGGTGGAGATTTCGTATTGCGACTCTGAATGAGCGATTAACGTGAGCTTGAAAGGTATGGAAACTAGAATCAGTATCCTTGAGATGAGTCAAAATAGTATTGTAGTTATGTACACCCCTGGGATAAACGATTAGGTATGATTTAGTGGACTTACAGGTAAATGCGTTAGGACCAGTTATCTTTGTTAGCACATTTGTGAAGGCGGAGAAATTTGAGATGTTGGAGATGTAAAACGGTGGAGCCCGTGGCGTGACGTCTTGTACATCGAGCGTTGGCTGCTCGATACTTTGATTTGCAGGACCCGGTTTTTCGTTACAAGCTGATGCACTGTTGGTGGATGTGATAAATACGGTGTCACTAGAATCCTCGGAGTACAGAGCAGCAAACCGATTAGGTGTAACGAATATTTTTGATTTTTTATCGGCAACTTTTGGAGAAATTGACGAATTAGAAAGATTACGTTTGTTAGGCATAGACGTTTGGAGTGGACCGCCACCGGTGTCGTGGACTTTGTCTGCCATATTATCGGACGGCAAACGCGATAACGGAACTCATAAGCAACTACGTGCGTGCACATTGAGCGTTATAGCCGGACTGATTTTTAATCTTTAAAATTGGCTAAAGAAAACCCTGAAAAACAAACACAAATTTCAAACTAATTTACTTCTATTAAATTTTAAAATATTGTTTTTTGCCTATTAAAATTAAAACTTATTGTAAGATATTTTGTAATTCTTAAATCTTATTTAATATTTTTTCAATTATAATTTTTTTTTTTATTAATACTATTTACACGAGTTTCTAATTTAATGATATTTTCACGGGTGGTTTGAATACTGAAATACTTCCACAGTCTGCTATAGTTAGCCATGCCTGAGCTACGATGTTGCAGGTAATCTATAATTCTATATATACCAGGGATGGGAAACTCAATGCTACTTCCATCATGTTATCCTAGCAATAGTGTATCAACATTCACTTGAACACTTTAATATTAGTCTCATTATATGTATATGCGACTATTGTAATTTATAAATATATTTTTTCGTTCAAATACAAACAAGCTGAAATGGACTTAATTCATAAGACCCAATGAATACAGAAAGTATACAAATAAGAGTAGTAAGTATAGTGATACACTGAAACATTTGAATTTGCCATGCTAGTATAACATAATTAATATAGTATAATATATACCAGCTACTATTAGTATTTTACGTAAGAGATTTTATTAAAATGGACGAATATGCCATACTATTTAGAAAAACATTGTTTTTACAGCTATTATTATGCATGAGAAGAGATTTTTATCGATAGAAATTCATAGTATCAAAATTATAAATACCTACTTATTCAAGTTCCAGCATGGGCGTTCTCACGGGGGGGGGGGATATGGGGGATAGATCTCCCCCCAAGGATCTGTTTTCTTACATTTTAGTAAAACACGTTTTGTCTACTTTTGATATTATATACTATTAAATTCAAGTAAATTTTCAGAACCCCCCCCCCCCATAGAAAAATCCTGAGAACGCCCGTGAGTTCCAGTACAGTATCTAGTAAAGAATACTAAAATAGCATAATATAATAGATATTATCAAAAAAAATACTTATTTTACTATCATATTATAAGTTATAACATTTATAAACATGTTAGTAAAATATGTGAAAGCCACATGATCTGTATATTGTATTCAAACAGTTATAAGTGTTACATGACTTATAATTTATTATAATTAACTATAGTTACATCATTATTGCAAACAATAATTAATTTATGAAACTGTTGATTTTTCTTGCTAAAGTTTACTTTATTTTATTTATACTCACGGGCATATCAAAGGTAGTTTGAAGAACATACTCTCGTACATTTGAAAAAGTTATATGTTGCGTACGTAAAAGTTACAATTTATATAATGCGTATAATGTATATATTATTTATAATGAATTCAATTAATTTATTTTTGTTAATTAATAATTTATTACGAATAACTTCATACAGTATAGTGAGCAGATGAACTTATTATACTAGAAAGAGAGTCGTAAATTAAAGATAACTTTTTTGAAGTGTGTATGTTTTTATTTCCATACCTATTCAATTTAAAATAATTAAAAAAATATATATTTTCACTCGATAAAAGGTTCGTAGAATAAGTGTAAGTGGATGACGAGTAAATATTAATAAACAGTATAAAATGCACACAAATTAATAAAGACGACATTTTTTTTATTAAATTGTTAAAATGGTTAGACACACACTTATATATGTATATATATATATACATAAGTACATAACTTAATTAATAAATTACTTAATTTTCTATTGGTGCATTCAAATACACGCACTTACACATATAATATAATATGTAAGTACATTATATATTAGTATATAATATTACATACTTCAGTGAATTCTTTGGTTAATGTGCATTTGCAGCTCGATAACAATGTTTTCATAATAATAATAATATATGATTGCATTAATATACATGAATTTTTTTTATATCAAATGGCCTTACACGCATTAAACTTTATATGTCCGAACGTGGATTTTATCGTCTCGAAGTCATATCGCGAGTTACATTTGCGTGGTATTATATCGTTTTGCGATAAAAAAAAAAAAAAACAGCCCGAAACAAAAAGGTTTTATGTTTAGACATATCATATAATATATTATATATATATATTATTATATAGGTACTGCGGTAAGTGCTATCGAACAGGTATGTATAATATATGATAGAGAATGTATATATGTATATTGTACCTATACGTTTCGAGGACATATATTTCGTCGTCGTGGATTCGCGTAATAATAATATAATTAGGTTATTAAAATTATATTGGACAAATAAAAAATTGCCAGTGTAGTAGTAGCTGGTATAGCTGAATTTATACCTATAAATACATATAACATACAATATATATTTTATATGGGTTTTTATGGGGCTCACCGGTGGGATTACGCGCGACGGACGATCCGAATCGGCCGCCGGAGACGCCTATACGAATTACGATATATAAGTATCGCGCCGGCCGACCGTTTTCGACCCGTTTTGGTAAATATTCGTGTTTACGACGGTCTAGCCCGGGACAGCGACACAAACATCGTAATTGTATTGTAATACCCGCTCAGGACTCGACGCGTGTCGCCTCGTGCACTACCACCGCCGCTGTGGCACAACATGACTGTTGTACACCGAAGGGACTGTAGGACGGGACGTTATTCTGTCAGTGTCCGGCTGCAGTGGCGTCGAAAACACAGAATTTCCAGTGCACGGGAATCGACAAGGGTCATAGTGACTCGACCGTGATATTGTACATGTGCGCGACAATAGTATATTAATAGGTTTTGACGTACGAATCTCAACCGAGAAATACGATTGGTATATATGAAACGACGGCAGTTTTTATGTTAAATACGTAGGTACCTATACACAGACGTCCGTGTTTGAAATTGATACCTAAACGACATTGACATCAAAACCGTTTGCATTTTTTTTTTTTAACATTTAAATCCAAATGTATAAAAACTGACTGTACCCACACGATTTCATGAAATGCAATTTAAATCAAATTTTTTTTGTTCTCGGTCTACTGCTTGAAATAATTACATGAGTTAGCTTTTAATCGACACGACACAGTCAACAAAATAGTAAATAGACATAATTTACATTTTAAATACGTAATATGTAATTTATATTATTGTAAATTGATAACTCTGGGCCTCCACACGAGTTTTCTCAGTGAGGCCCAGTAATCTTTTTGATTCCAAATAAAAATAAAAAAATAAAATAAAAAAAATAATTATTGGAAATATTCCCTCCGTATACAGTAGACAATATCTATGCGATATATTTTATAATATTATTACCTATGTCTATTTTCGTTATAGGCGAGTTACAAATAAATGATACCTATTTTGATTGAAACATTTCTTTCGTTATCCATGTTTATTAGTTCACCGAGTATCTGTATAATATGAAAATATTACCTTTATATTTTGATATTATATTTCATCGAAAGTTAAACATTTGCTGTATTTATACAAGTATGCCTCGTAAAATACAACGCAGATGTAAATAAAAAATAATATCGTTTTTACTTTTTTATCCGAAAGCGACAATATAAAATACATTTATATAATTAATATCATAATTATATTTTATTATGCATTAATATTGCAATAATGATTTAAAGCGGAGTCCACTCTTTAATCAAACGTATGTCAAGATTTTTTATTAAATGAGTGCTTATATTTTTATATCTTTAGTTATTATTTATTTTTGTCTACTGGTTTTCTTTGATTATCTTGGAAACTTCTATGATAGAATATTATATTTATTATACTTTCTTAAAGTACAATATCAATCTGTTTTCAATTTCCAATACATTGTAAAGAAATGCTGTATGAAACTTTTTGACCTCGAAAAGTGTTGACCGGAAAAAAATGCACACATCATTGCAGCACAACCAATAGTTATCTGCCGCTCAGCTAAGAATCTAAAATCATAAAAGGTATATAGTTACTACTTTATTAGACGTGAAAAAGTATACAACAATAACGTCAATAACGGCGTACGGATATAAACATCGATAACTCTACTCGTAAATTATTATACTATATGTTACTACAATAGTTCTATGTTATAATAATATTATAGTGTGTGTATTATATATTATGAACTTATGACGGTACAACGAACTTAAAAATAAGAAAAAAATAGTGTAATGTATAATAATGAAAAGAACTGGTAACCGTGATTAACGCGTTCATTGTTTTTTACAGTTCCAAATGATCGTAAAACGAGATCTTTAATGCATTTACGTTTTTATATAATTGCTGCTATAATAATGGTCTATCGGATTTTTACAAAAAGGTCGTGTAATACGCTATAATATATACGCAGCATACATTGAAAACAAACAATACGAGTTTTTAAACGATAAAAAAACGTCTGAAATAAAAATCGAAAATCCGAAGAAAAAAACAGTAAGACAAATAAGGTTGTCTTTTTTTCAGACGGACGTGCAAGCATACACTTTTATTGTTTCGGAAATATAAAATAATTTAATATTATTAAGTATTTTTACATACAGAGTGGTTCTTATTTAAAAAATAAAAGCCGATTATCTAGTATAATATTATTTGCAGTGTTAATTCGATCCCTGTTATTCTCCTGTGATCATTTCATGAAATCGTTTTAGTTTAATTTAAATACCATAACATATTTTTGAATTTATATTAATATATATTGTTGAATTATATTATTAATGACAGATTTTTTTTATTGAAAATCATAATTTGCGAAATTTAAGAAAATAGGTATTAATATAGTATTGGTACATAATATTTAAACGGTTGATAGCTATGTATACCTATTAAAGAGCTAAAAAATATGAGGTTGTTTATATTTTCAAAATTAAGACAAAATAAAGGTTTTAGGTATACTCAACATAATGGGATAATGTATGAGTTTGGGTTTCAAATAAAAAAAAAGATCAATAAAATAAGGTTCACTTTTTTCAATAAATTTAAAAACCAAATATACATTTCTATTAGATTTAAACATTTTAATTATTAACTTATTCTTAAGTGTGAGTTGAATTATTATTCAACGAATTTATATTTATTGAATAATAACATTAAAACGTTAAAATAGTAATCATAATAATAATAAAAAACAATCTTTAGCATTGATAATATAATACACAATGTGGGTTTTTGTATTTATGGTATTTCTTCGACGAAACAAGTACCCATAAATAACATAGTTTATCACTTATTCTTATTGTTTTAGTTTTATAATTATCATATTATGCAAATCAATATAAGGAATTAGTAAATTAGTCACACAAAAATAAAATGAAAATATTTCACGATATTCTCGCTGGGTTATTAAGTTAATTAAAAATATTATCAGGACACCGGCCGCACTTGTCAGGATCCTGTAATAAAATTCAGGACGTCTGAAGACAGTTAAGATATCTCAATTAGGTTATCGCCGATTGGCGTTGAAACAATCGCCTCTCGCACACACACGTGTATAGGTACTGCTGCACAACACGCTTTTGAGTTTTGACAATTCATTAACGTTAGTGCTTGCGCGCGGTTATATATTATTATATACTAATATAATGTAGTAACGCGAGCGCATTTTGAACAAGACGTGATGTGTTTGCCAGGGACGCGGGCCAACGGGTTTCGGCGGCAGTGCACCTGTAACGAGTTTAATCACTCTAATAGCGTCGGTCCCGGGAGCTTTGAACGATGGGGGTGGGGAGGGGGTTGACGTGAGCGCGCGCGCGCGGACGACAGCCGATGACGCGGCCGAACAAAACAAATAGGTAAGCCGCAAAGTAATCGACGGTCGAGTCAGCGGGAGTAAAACAATTATATTGAATGACGTACGCGCGTTGTACACCGATATGAGTAATATATGTAATGGATAGCATATTGTTTAAACCATAAATACACCTATATTATATATGGTTGTAGGTTTAACCACATTACCTCGTGTGTGTGTGTGTGTGTGTGTGTGTGTATAGTGCCAACCAATTTTATAATAATATTACAGATATATTGCAATATACATAGCGATTCACCACCCTCTTTTTGTCTTCAATAATCGTCCGAATATAATGAACACAATATTAAATTTATTCATTGTATTTCTAAGTTTCTAACTTATCTGAATTTTGATTTTGATCGAGGTAAACATTTTCAGAAAAATTATTTTACTGTAGAAAATAATAAGGGGATTCTTGTTGAAAAAACGGAAGTGTACCACAACAAAATACTGTTTAAGTAATACGAAAAAATCCCAAAAATCGGAATTTGAATAAATTCATCATTAAATGATAAAATCGGGGTTAGAATGGTTGGTGAATCGCTCCGTATAAAAGCGTCTTCCTATATATACAATGTACGGACATAAAAATAATTTTTAAATCAATATTATTGTACCATTATTCCATAAGTAACTATATTGTTGGTAACATTAAATCATTATAATATTCTTATTTTGGCCGAGCACCTATAGGAAAATGTAAAATAAAAATATTTTCGATACCTACTTATTTTTAGTCAATACAGCTGAATATATCAGATATATAATGTGCATGTATAGTAATATGAGAAGATCTAACACGATCGAACCATAATTGATGTCAAACGACAAGATGTTTCGTCGCTATCAGTTTAGCGAATGCGAGAGAAAAATCATTTTTTTTTAATTTGTTGACGACGAGTTATATATAGTCCCACGTCAAACATCGTTTTTTTAAAAAAAAAAAAATACGTTCGTTATTGTGATACAATTATAATAATAATGATCAGACGGGTGTATTCCCATAAACTCACCCATCACCTGAATAGCCACTTTTTGTAATACGATATAAAAGTAAATAAAATTAGAAAAATATAAAGCAACGTTTGGGCGAACTCTAAACATAAAACAGCAGTCACGTAATAATAATATACTAAAACATTTGAAACGAATGAGACAATTTTATATTTTTTTTTCAAATAGGTATCAACAATTTAAAAATTAAAGCGGTTAAGTAGGACATTTTGAATATTATAATAATATTATAATATAGGAACTGGGTATATAAATTGTTTTTATAGATATCCCAAAAACGTGCGACACTTTTCCGTGAAAATATATGTCAAAAAACTGAAATTAAAACTGCAGGCTATATTTATATAATATATATTTTAGTCTGTAAAACGTATACATCTCCGCCTATATATATTATAAATCACACGACGGAGAGACGTGACGATGGGATGTATGTGTGTATATGTGTTTTGAAGCTATACACGACAAAAGGAGTCGGTGTAGGCGGCTTGTGCGAGCAGCGGATGAATAGACTGTGTGACTTAGGTCGGACGAGGTTGTGGAGAAGGGGCGGAGGCAAAACCCATTAGGTTGATTACGCGAGTAATGTCGTCTGACGCGTTTGTGTCATCCGACAATAATAAGATGGATGTTGTTCTCCCCGGGCAAAACTTTCCGGCGAAAGTCAAACGGACAGTCGCGCCGAGATTAAATCGGGATTAAAGTGGCGACGTGGTAATAAAAGTACAAAGAAAATGGAACACCTGCGCGTGCAAAGTATTATAATAATAATAATAATATATACCTGTACGTTGTATTATATAGGTACAGGCTACGTCATGCAGCGGACTGCAACTGTTTCGCACCACTGGAAACCTTCGCCCGACTGGCGGATAAAACTTGGTTATTTGTTAAAACTTACCGAAGTCTGCGAAACAGCTCAGTGTATTTTTGAAGGTTGTGCCGTAACACCGTAGACGTCTTGCACTCTACGCGGGAAATAATATTCTACAAACCTGTAAGCGTCTACCTATAGTATATACGGTCCTCTCTGCATTATACACCTTCGCATTGTGCATTTACCCTTCGTATACACATTAAACATGTATATTTATTATTTTTATATGCAGATTATATCGTACAAGGTGAAATTTGCAAACGATATTACGTATATCACCCTAGGTCTCTGTTTTCCATCATTCGCCACTCGCCTAACCCTTGTAAAAATAAATGTCGACAATACGGCTGTTGAAAAATCGGATTCAGTTTACCTGGACAAAAGACAAGATTTAATAATATATTATGTAATATGGTATATATTATATGTTATATAAAATACAAAAGAATATGAAATTCGTTTCTGCAGACGAATATGAGAGCATGAGACGTAATAATATGAATATATCGAGTTATGCGCGTTACCTCTGTGAATTGAACTCAACTAAAAGAAGAAAGTGATAAATGTACTCTAAAAATATTATAATTAAAACTATGTGCGTGTAAATTTAAATATTGTAGAACTTGGTATAATTTAAAATGTTTGAACAGATAAATAATATTTTAGATAATAAAATACTAGAGGTATAGAATTTACATAAGAAAAATTTCGATAATAAAGTGGTAAAAATGGTAAAATAGCCAACTCTTAGAGCTATCGTTTTTATTAGTAAATACGATTTTTATTTTTATTATTGTGTACTTATCAAATTTGGGTTTTTTCTTATAATAACAATAAACAACTAAACATTGTTCTGTATAAGTACATATAATGAATATTTAATTGTTCATAATACAATTAAAAATAATTAAAATTAAATTATCAAATTAATTCAATACAACATTTTTTGTATTTTATTCTATTTTTTTATTAAAATAACAAATAATAACAATTTATAAAAAATTGTAGCAAGTATATTAATATGACAAAAAATAATATCACAATAGGTTATTTTGAAGTTCACCTACAATTAATAGAAAATATGAATAATACAGTAATTGTTGTATTAATATTAGTCAATATAAAAGGTATCGTTTTACAAACTTTGAAAAGCGTTCTTAATTGTATTTAATTAGAAAAGCCACACATTTTTTTTTTTTTTGAAAAAAAAAAAAGGTTAGTAAAATTTATGGTAAATTTTTTACTGGTAAAAGATCTCACATCTTTATAAAATATTATAATTTTTTATAGAGATGTGTGGAAATAAATTATCATATGGTCATCAAAAGGCTTATAAAATATTTTGTGTGTAAACAATGAATAATATGATATAGCAGTAAACACGTAGTATTATAGGACGGTAGCCGGTAGGTACACTGCACATGAGTATTTCTCTATAAGTATATACCTATTTCGCGTTTCGAAATCTGTTTTAGTATGAGATCGACTCTAATACGATTTTCTGAATACCTATGTAATACATAATATGTATAGCTATCTCCGGTATCCTTAGAGTATCATTTCAAACTTTTTGAATCAAATAATCGATTTTGTTATTATACATAATTTATCTCCTTGGGAACTTTTTTACCCGAACACCGATAGACTTAATATTTGTTTCACGATATCCCATAACAAATAAATAAATCCATTGCAAATGGCCTATTATACTCAAGTTTTTTTAAGTATGCAGCTATCAAATAAACACATATGGTATTTTTTATAAATTCTCTGAGCATATACACAGCTTAGATTTTCTGAAACAGCTTTTTCATTGCAATTGTTTTAGTTTTAAAGATCACACCAAGTACTCTTTTATAAAAGTTCTTGTTTTATTGAGACTCGAGGGTTTTACTATGGTACAGTTTGAATAGAAATACACATACATATATTCTACACTTGAATAATATTATTATAATCTTATTTAAAATAAATAAATTTCTGAACTATACTTAATTCTATGAATACTGATTTTGGTAAGCTTTTTATAAATTAAATATATCAAATGTTTTCTTTTGAAAATAAAATGTGTTATAAAACTTACAATACAGTATTCAATTGGTATTACTTCTCTTGAAAAAATCGCTATAAAATTATATTCAAATCAATCATTTGTTTGTTATTTTATTTATTTACTAAATATTTTTCTGCAACTACTCATGTTTTACATAATTTATTATAGAATAGACAAATGTTTGCAATTAGAAACAATATACAATTATGTGTGTATATATATATACTATGTACTGTATACTATACAATATATATATATATATATATATATATATAGGTATATAGTAAGGAAAACTACTACTAGTATTCAACAATAATTATGCTGTATTTTAGCATTTTGTACTAAATTACTTTGTATATAAAATTGAAAGTGTAAGTAAAAAATAAATTTAATATAGGTATATTAATATTTATTGCTTTAAACTACACGAGTGTATAGTTGTATAATATATTATAATAAAGTAAACCTATGTGTATTCAAGAAGGAAGGGTAGGTATTTAGGATTCTAGCTTGAGATAGATACAACTTCAAAAATGATCGGTAGTTCACGATAATGTTATATACATATAAACACATTAAGTATAACTGATAGTGGGTACCTTACAGATATTATTAGTTATTACGAATTTTTAGGTAATAAATCTTATTTTATAACTAGAAACTATTCTGCAGCTTAACTTACAATATGAAGAATATAGCTAAATTATTTTCTTTGTGATTATACCGTAAATAGCTATTTTTCTTACAGCTGACATAATATTATTAAATGAGAAAAATAAAATAAGTTCCAAATGTGGAAAAATGATTAATACCTTTGTTTTCTTAAAGCATTTAATTTTACCGTAGTGTTGCCATAAGTGATGGATTTTCTTATTTTCTTTAACTTTAGCTTGTTTTTAAAACTACAAGTGCACATAGCTTTTATTTATTGTGTATATATCGATTTTGTGTGGTGAAATACTTTTTTTCAGAAAAAGTAACGAATAAAAATTCTTCATAACGTTGGTTCAATATAATGGAAACTAGAAGTGAAATTGGCGATGTCGCAAAAACGGATTTCAATGGATTTACAGACATTATTTATTTCAAAGATGAATGATTCTACCTATATAGTATTTACCATAGACTATAGATTATAGGGGGTACTTTAATACTATATGATACTTCTATAGTAAAATATTGTTGAGAGTAAGTCCTACTCTGTTTTTTTTATATTTTACTTTTAATATTATCAACGACACGACCAAAAGCGTAATCAATAAGTGTTACTTTTTGTGCATACATAATATACAATATTATGAATATATATATTATATATATTATATATATATAGTAATAATTTGAATAATATTTAAAAATTTTAAAATAAAAAATATTGTATTACATTTATATTATATTTCGAATGAAGTGTACCCACAGTAACTGTGTCTTTTCCCCGGTAAAAAGTCATGTATAGGTGTAAATTAAAAAAAAAAAAAACTATATAAGAAATATAAAATAAGTAATAACGAATAATTGGTAAGTAATAACTGTACAAATTCGATGTCGTTAGCTTTATCGAAAGCTTCATCATACGCAGGTAAAACTATCTAATATAGTAATATGACAAATTACAAATAATACAAATCCAAAACCGATAATATCCACATTGCACTTATTATTATGTGTGGAAGTGGAAAGCGTGGTAATATATTGTATAACACTGCAATATCATTTTATAATAATTTATACTATAGAAGAACGATAGAAATGCGTTGCGTAACTGCGGGGCGGATGGGAAAGGGGGATATAATATTAACAATTGCCGATCGGATATCCGTGACAAGAGGGCAGGGTGGTAAGATCAAAAATAAATTATATCTAACAATAATAACGTCGACGGCGAGAGTGACGTTCAGACGTCGCGAAGTAGGTAATAATATAATAATAATAATAATAATAATAATAATAATAATAATATAATATCGCGCGGGGGAACGTTGACAAATACTGCAATGTCGTGACGAGAAGATAGCGAGCGCTCGAACTCACGTACACAACGGACACGGACGTTTCGTTTTGATTAGATTGAAGTTAACAAATGACCGGATCGGGGAACCCCGTCGCCGCTGACGTTTTGCGACGACGTGCGGTGCGCGGCGGGAGGTTGTCGTTAATAAACTACGCGCACAGTAGTATATATACTATATAATATATATAGATAGATAGATGTACTACACTAGTATAGTATTCGGTGCCGTTTTATCTGTCCTCGCGGTTCGGTTCATTTGACAAATGCGCCAGTTGCCCCACTTCCCCCCCCACTTACATCCTTTAACTCTACCGCCTCTCGCCCGCCAGTCGGCACTCGGCTTTTAGGTAATATAACGGCGTGTGTACGTCCGACATTAAAGACTCGCCGCCACTGCCAGCACGCGGTGCCTACGTACAGCCATCCGTATACTGCATTATATACGTATATGTTATTAAATGAATAGTTGCACAGATAAATCGCAAATCGATTCTCTGTGCAGAATTGTATGAATGGCGGCGGCGGTGGCCCTACGACACGTCCGACATACGTAGACAAATCTCTGCCATAGTCCTGCCGAAGACGGCAATAGACCGTCATCTTGTGTCTTCGGCAGCGAACGAACTAATCGTCCGGAAACCAAAAAAAAAAAAACGTGCGTGAGAGATAAATTCGACGAGACAGCAGACAACTACTAGTCGGTCAGCGCATCCGATAAAACCTGCACGGCGAATAAGCGCTCTTGTATATGATATGATATCATGTAACGATATTATATACCTACTATAGCACTATATAGGCTAGTGGCGTAACTATGGTGAGGGAGGGATTAGAAGTCGAAACGACATCCGCGGGCTCAAATACTATTGGAATTCCGTTATTCGATTGGTTTATGTTTTAATAAAATATAATTTCAAAAGGCATTAAATTATTCGAACACTGCCAATTGCTTAAAGTTTTAAAAGTTCGGTATACATTCTTTGCTATATTATTTGTAAAAATTATTGGTTTGGCCGGAACGTGCGTTGACAGAAAATGAAAAGGCGTATGATTATGTTAGAAATATCAATTAAACGTGGAGCATTATTAACTTTAATTGCATAAGTTATAAGTCTAAATGAAACATAGGTCGTATAGACGGTTAGGTTATATTTTCGCCTTTCGGAGCAAAAGTTTTAATACCGCAGGTAAAAAAAAGTTCTTACATTAAACAGTGCTTCTTATAACTACTTCCGATGAAATTATTAAGCAATAAAATTCATATCTATTTAACCATAATATACCACTACATACGTGCACACTTATTTGTTGGAGGAGACAACGAATGGGTCCGTGAAGCGCAAAGCCTCCCCCCTCCGGTGGCTACGGGCTTAACACGAGCCTATATAGCATGGGTCACCAAATGGCGGCCCCCGAACACATTTTATCCGGCCCGCAGACAAATAATAAAAAACACATTATTACGACAACATGAAACGTGTTATTATTGTAAATTATTGTTTTTTTTTTTTAATATTATTGGTTTTTAAATAACGTAAATATATACTTAGAATTTTGATGGCCAGTGAAAAATTTTCAGATCCCTAATGTGGACCTTCAAAAATATTAATTGGGGACCACTGTTATACAGCATAGTATGGTAGATTAATAGAAATACACTTTTTCTGGTCAAAATATCGAAGTCATACGATGCATTATAATATTATGTATATATCATATTGCATTATATTAATGCAACTATACACAACATACCCACTTTAGATATCTGTCTGTACACACACACACACACACACACACGCACGCGATAAACATCATTGATAGTGTTTATGTCGCTCACCCCCGCGGGTATTATTGTTTGTTTATGCGGAATACAATGTGAACTGGCGTAGTATAGATTGTACGCATGTAACAACGTGCTACACAATGTGTACGCGTAGCTACGTGCCCACTATTATAGGGTGCAATTCATTTCGCGCCTAAAGCTTTTGTCGAATGCCAATCACTATAATACTCCGTTCGGTGTACGCGGCAAACTGATCAGAAATTACATACTTCGATTACACATGTTAGGCATTTATGGGCCGCGCATAATGTAATGCGTATGTATATTAATATTATACATGACGCGGGGGCGAGCGGTTTATATACCTACACCGCTAATCAACTACGCGTATGTAACCGACCGTTATGTATTGTTTACATAATATTATTATGATGTATGACAAATACGTGTACGTTATACTGCATAGTCGCAGAGTACTATGTCTGACGAAGTCTTACGCGGAACACAGTTGTAGTTATATTAATACAGATATTAATACGTTATGGGATTAGTATTGTCCCGTATTATAATATAATTCGTTGTGCAAATGACTGCGCTGATGGCCGACAAGGAATATAGATGTGTCCGTACCACACCGAAAAGGCACAATACTGTCACGAGAGTATGTATAATTAGTTACCTAATAAATATAACGAGGTTTATCACGGTGACACGTCATTATTAATAAATAATAATAATCACTGAGCTTTTCTCGTATTTATCGTTTAATAATATTATCTTTTTCCGTAGTCTTTAAGTACATTTTGTAAATTTTCCTTTTTTTCTTTTACTATTTCTAATCTACATGTAATTTATACTAGGCTAATGACCTATGATACGATTGATGTTGAAGCCTATTACTTCTAATAATAAACAAAAAAATATGATGCTACCTTGAGTCTATAGTTTAATGTTTCGTTGCGTTTTTTTCATATACGTAGATATCCTTTTGATTTATTTTAAAATTGTTGTAAATTATTTTTGTAAATTATAAATTCATACCTATCATTATAAACTCATAGATATAAACATTTTGTATTATATTATATATATAAAAAAAACAATGTAATTTGGAATTAAATTTCCGTTAATAAAGATTATTATTATTATTATTATTATTATGTTTATGTATTTTATAACTTACAACGAATGGGTAGTTACATGTTACAATTTAAAAAGACCAATACAAAATTAATTTACAGTATTAAATTGTCTTCCTTTGACATTAACATAATCCAATGTAAGTACAGAGTATACAGTAGTTAAGTAGAAAACCATGTTAAATGTATTGAACGTGATACGTGAATAAGCTTCTCTCGTGTATCTGATAATAATTGTAATACAATATATAGACACACAGGTACCTACTGCATAATAATAAATCGCATTATTATAGATAGCTCTTATTTCCGTTTCAGAGAGATAAATTTTACTTTGTATTGTTTGTACTATAGACTGCAAATACAGATGAAGAACAATAATTGATCGACATCTTATCTGATTTTTCATTACGAATGAAATTTTCTTTGAAATTATCACTTTTAGGATTCCGAAACAACATAAAAGATGAATATCCCAAAGTTTCCAACAAAGCTTTGCGTACATTAATATCATTTTTGCAATATCGTATTATTTATGTAAAGCAGGATTTTCAGCAGTTGCTGTATTAAAATCCAATTGGGCCAAACTTAATATTGAAAATATCATGCGTATGACAGTAACACCTTTGCTTAACTTTGAAGCATTAATAAACGGAAAATAAACACATTGTTCTCGCATTAATATTGAATATTAATAATCATTTTTTTTTTCGTAAAAATAAAATTATTTTATAATACTTACTTTAAATTGAAATATAACAAATAAATAAAACATAATATTTGTAATTGGTATTTTATCACGAAAATAAAATTGTTTGAATGTTTAAATACTACAAAATTGTAATTATAGTAATATAGTAAAATAAAATTTATAAATATGTAATAAAATTTATTTTTTCCCACTTCGCCTATAAGATTTATTCGGTTATAAAACTCACTTTATGCTAGTCTCAAAGTGAGTCTTATAAGCGGCGTTTACTGCATATTAAGTGATGGCATTAAAAATTTAAAACCCTTTGAGAATATATTATTTTCCTGATTTCATCTTATTTTATCTGATTGTATTCTTTTTGTTGATATTATAAATTGGTTCTTGTGATCACAAAAATCATCATCTTTTAACACACAATAGGTACTATAAATTTATATTTTTAAGAATTTGAATTGCTATAGTGCTAGATTTTATAGGGGTATTTTTTGGAAAACTAATGAAAAATGGTGGGTATAATACATCGAAATTCAACACTTATTTATCTTATCATGGTTTCTTTCCGGGCGATTAATTTTATATAACCAGCCTTGATAATTCGCGTATAATATTCGCGTCACATTTTGTCAGTGCACGAACAAATATAAACGAATTTATCGACAACAGAGTATAATGCATATTATAAATGATTTCGGTTTTAAACTTTTTCGTAGCGTTCTTATTCCTCACACATTAAGCTCCAATACATTGAATAAAGTTACCGTGTTCGTGCGTGTGTGTGTGTGTGTGTGTGTGTATGTGGTGAAGAGGGGAGCATCAATGAAATACAATATTGAAAATGTCGTATGTCACATTGCCACTTTAATTTTCTCGTGGTACACTAATTGCGACCATTAAAAGATACTTTTACTTCACAATCACCCATTGAAACCTTGTTAAATTATACCAATACATTCTCGAAATGACTAGTTATTGTATTTGTACAATACCTATAATATACACGCCTACAGATAATACATAGTAATTAGAAACTATAGTCAACCTATACGCAACAACGATAATATTAAATATTTTTTTTAAATGCATTTTTGTGTAGAATTCCTATCAACAATCATTCGTAATAAAAATACAATTTGTATACTCGTATAGCATAATTTTTATTTATCATGATATATAGTTACTGATTTATGAGCACCATACTCGTATAATGACGAAACATTAAAATTTATATACAATATCATCGCAATTATATGATCAGATAGACAGTGGCAGACAAAGTATTGCTGAAAATGTCAAGTACTGAAATCGAATCCACTATAATAGGGAATTAAATTCAATATCAATTTATGTTTTTTAATATCCGTCACCGAAAGCCAAACCATTGCCTCCATAGAACATGGGAGGCCAAACCATTAAATATTTATTCATAATATACAGAGTAATTCACAAAACTTACTCATCACTATTGTTTCATTCGATAATAAAATTATTCAAATTTAGAACTTAGGTTTTTTTTAAATTATTTATTTTAAGACTATTTTTAGATTCTGAACGAAGTGATGAATGTATTGCATTTACTATGATGTGTGTTTTTTTTTTTTTTTTTTTTTTTTGTGTCTGACTCCAACATTTGGAGCAGTAATAATGCTCCGATTTTTGACTTCAGCCCCTCTTTGAATAGGGAATTGAATCTAGTTGGTACTTTAGGGGGGTCAAAATTAAAATTTTCTAATAGTTTTCAAAAAAATCGAGAAAAACAAAAAAAAAATGACAGAAAAATGTTTATATTATGGTTATCTCTTTACAGTTAAATTTTCAAAATATTTTGACCATTTTTAAGCTACTAATAGACAATTGAAATTTTCGACTTTTCTAATTTTTTTTTTCTTCAAATGCCGATAAAAATTTTTTGGGTGGCCAGAAAATCTTGAAAATTTAATACAAGGTTTCTTATAAGTTGTTCTTAAAGTGATAAAAAAAAATCCGAAATCGTTAGTCACAATTTTTTTTTATAAGTGTTTAAAGTTCGAATTTATACGAAATATGTCAAAATTTAAATTAAATTTCATACGCTCATAATGCGAATGTTGGCCATAGTAACCATAGTAACATAATATAAAAACTATACTTTTTGTTTCAAAATAGAATATTTGACAATATTTAAATATAATATATCCTAAACTGACAAATCATCTTCGTTCAGAATCGTTTTTCGTATACAATGATACCTATCATTGCATTCAAATTTAACCTTCCATAGTCTGAGGTCCACCCCACCCCCTAATATACAGCAGAGCGATATCCACTTACCCGCTTTTTTTTAAATTAATGAGATTTTTGTACTTCTAAAGAAGTGTTTTGTCACGAAACAAACATTTGTTTTTCAAACAGGAACTCCCTCTCTTTTATTGTAAATTATTTTTGAAATATTTATACCTATTGAGGATAATAGTTTTTAAAAAAATGTAGTTAAAAATATAAAATAGATTTAATAGCTATTAGCTATTAGATCTCAGGTATTTATTGCGCTTGGACCATTTTTATAAATTATAAATATTGATAGATTAATATAAAAAGGGGTACGATCATGCTTGTCGAATCACTCTCTCTCTCTCTCTCTCTCTATATATATATATATATAGATATAGATATAGTATAGGTATACGTATATCGTACGAGGCGCGTGTAATAAAATATTATTCTCGTAGTGAGAATAGTGATGAGTGCTCATGGGGCGGCTGAGTGAGATACTTGCAAAACGTATACACACCAGTCGTCGGTGTCTCCACGGACTTGGCGCGATAATGGTGGGCGGAGACTGCAGCAGACCACTCCAAACGGGTAAATCAAACAGAATAACAGATCAAAATAACGGTCGTGGTTGCGGGCGCTTACTATTATATGTATATCGTTTAATAATATTATCATGTATACATACTGCAGTGCGGGCGCGTACTGTACAACACCGGTGCACGACGATGCAGGGTCGACGGACACGGTTGATGCGGAAGACGGCGCGTGTTTATAAGAGTGTTAAATTACCATATAATTAAACGGACGGGCTGGCAGGCCTTTGCAACGGTGTCGCATCACAAAGGCGTTTTGTATTTCATCCAAACGCTGCCACCGCCGCCGTCGTGTAAGGTGGCGCGCGCGCGCTCTCCGAACCCACTCTCGGGTTTCCACGATTAATTAACCTACTCGAATATTCATGAACCAAACGTATAGCCCGTTATTCTGCTCTCTCTCTCTCTCTCTCTGCCCACAACCCGACTACACTTAAACCATCCTTTTCCACTGCCCCTTAGCGCACGAGTACACACACAAACGAATAATATCTGTTTTGTATATATACCTACACACACACACACACTCACGTGATGTTATATAGGTGCCTCCCTTATTGCATAACGCGCAGTGATTTTAGCCGCGGCGGCGGCTGTTGCCGAGCTTGCGGCGGGACATTCGGTTACGATTAATTAACGTCGCCGTGCCGCATAAGCTTTGACCCTATCGCCGCAGCGGTACGGGATATCCTCTTTCCGTCGAGTTTCTATTATTATAGTATCACCGTCGTCGCTTCGCCGCGCCATACCATATTATAATATAATAATATTATGTTACACGACTTGATATAAAAAAATAACATTGAATAAATGTATTAAACTGATACGCGGGAGTTGGCGAAAATTGAAATAAATCTGTTTTTGTTATGTTTTTTTTTTATATAATTAGCTTCTTTTCGTGTTTTTCGTACATTACACCGCATCTCACTCTCTGTCACTTTCTGTGTTTTAATCCCGAATATAACCATACACCGAACGAGAAAACTAACACTGTGCTAAAAATATCGTTAAATCGGTCAAGCGTGATGAATTGATAAATATTGAATTGCAAGATTAAAAATGCATAAGAATAAACCACATTGTATTAAAATATAGCGTAGATATTATATCACTGTAATTATATATAATATATATGTTATATATATATATATATTATATAACATATATATATCACTATTTATTATAACCACTGATTATTATATTATTGAAAATAGGTACTAACGTAAATTAAATCTGATATGACATATACTTGAAAAAATTCAAACGCTGTCGTCTAAAAATTGTTGTTCATCTATTGGTTTTAAGCAGCTACAACTAAACTATTATAACTTTATTTCGAATTTCGATTAACTTTTCTAGATTTTAGATAAAAATGTAATGCAATTAATTGAATGATAATTAATATACAATAATGTCACTTAAATCCCTATTGTTATTCCTGTACCAAGTATAACATTTTAAATATATAAAAAATAAAGCAAGTTCTATAATATATACAAGGTATACAAGGCAGTACATTTTTTATCTGGTCAAAATTATATACTTATTACAAGGCATATATTTCAAGTTTCTCAACTGTCCATTATTATTTATGCGGAATGTGGATGTATTATAAGAGATGGCATATGAAGTTCGTACTGTATTATAATATTGTATTATGTGCCCAACATATTCAGATAAAATCATTACAGTACACTGTGCAGAAACCATAAAATAATTGCAGTAAATGGTATACAATATAATAATATAAAGTATATTGTATAATATTATGATGTACTCTGATTATATAATGCGAATATGTGCACAAATATAATATTTCATAATTTACAAAGGTGTATTTAAGTCCAAAAATGAATAAATGTTTTATGTAAATAAGTCAGTTGTAATTTTTTTTTTATAGGTAACAAGCGTATGTGATAAAAAATTTTTTTTATAATTTTTATCTTTTTCTTGTACTATAAAATTTTTTTATTCAAACGCGTCAATTAAAAAACCATAATAACAGCAAGTTTGGTTCTATAATGAGAAAATCTGAAAGAATGACATTTTAACCATACAAAGTAAAAATGTTGTTCTTCCATACACATACTTAAACGATTGAATATCATCGTGGTTTTTTTTTTTTATTGCATTGAGTTGACTTTTACTTCACGCTGTACCAACTAATGAATAGCGTTTATGTAACACAATGAAATATGCTGCGCGTGTCTTTAATCGTTTCATAAAATATATTTTATAATTTTATTTCTTTTTTATATGAAATGTGTGAACAAATTGGAATTTTATACTAAATTGTTTATCGTTGATTGATTGTCTTTCGATTATCAATTCATAGTCACCGGCGACAACTGATAATAACAAATATTTTTTTTGTTTGAAAAGAAAAAATTATGAGTTAAATAAATAGCTACAAATTATATTTCTTATATTCACTTACGAGGTACTACGAAAAATAAAAATAAAAATCACCCCTAAATATACGCCAAGTGACTTCAGTTAGAACCCAATTATCTTGGACTTACCATTTATCCGTATCGAATTGAATCTTATTTTATAAATGTTGAGCTTGCCCGACAAAATGGACGTTTTTATTTGGCTTCCGAGCGGTTACTTAAGTATGCCCTCGAGTATGCCCTACGACAATAATCACCCGATCGAGTCTTCCGATTGTACAAGTAGCATCGAAGCAACAATTGCCACGGGATCGCATTAGGCTATCGTTTTCAGTGTAAATAAAATTGGTTCCATATCTGTTCATATATATATATATATTACTTTAGGTTTTTAATCGAATTAGTTTTGACAGGGGTGAGGGGACAGAAAACCACTAACTAACTCTTCACGAAAAAGAAATGAAAAAGAAAAACACTGCTATTTAATGGTATATATACTTTTCCCATTATAGCTGCGAATGTTTACTCGGTACCCCAAATTTGGTCTTAAACCTCTCCTGTCAAATAAAAACCCATTATTGTACAGGCTGACTAAGTTTTGTTGAATCCTTATATTATTTCAAACTAAAGCTGTATAGGTATATTCTATTAACTTTCAATTAGATATTTAGATGTATATTAAATAAATCTTATAATATTACATATTAATAAATATAATTTAAAATTAAAAACTATGTTTTTAAGATGAAAGTAACTAATCTATGTTAAAATTAATTCTATATGAATTATTTATGCTAATAATAAATATCATCTTTTTAGTATCAGTTTTTGTAGATATACAATACCATAATTGCGATCAAATCTAATATATCATCCATTCTAATTATCTACCAATATGATGCACTTTTAAAATCGACCATACAGTAGTGCAACTTTACTAATTTTTACAGTTATTAAAATAGTATTGGGATAGCTTTTTTTTTGGAGGAGTATTCAATTGGTATTGTACAAATATATAGATCACGTTTACTGTTATTGTGTATATAGTAAACATTAATTTTCAGTGTGAGTGTATTTAGCATCAGTCGTAACTCGTAATGCCCATGTACACTGCAGCCAATAAAAAAAGAAATATTGTTGCAATGAAAAATTAATTTAAATCTTATAACCAGAATAAATTATGCTTAGAATTTAATTCTGTAAAAATATTCTAGATCGTCGACTGTCAGTTTTTTTTAGAAAGTTTTTGTATCATAAAATCTTTCAATAAAAATAATATATTATAGGATTATAAGAATTAAATTATAAATAACATAGTAAAGTTATTATAATAGACACATTTAATATTCACGTATTTACTTTTTGAAATAAATTTAAATTGTTAAATTATTAAACTGTATATATTCGTAAATAAAAATAACGTTGATTGAAACTCATACAAATATCCAAAAGGATTTAATCGGCACAAACCTGTGAATTAAATTAAAAAATAAATTAAAAAAATATGATTTGCTGGAAATGAAAAAAATAAACCTAAAACGATAATGAAACGGAATAATTCAGTATCGTTTTTATTATACTATAATTCATCTATATAATCAAAAACAATTTAAATATATTAATAAAGAAAAAAAATAATGTAATAATAAAAGGTTCCCAAAATTTCCATCGTTGACGTTGCAGAGTAAAAAAAAGTGCGAAAAATAATATCAATAATTATTAACCAATGATTTTTTTTTTTTTTTTTGAATCCATCTAAATATTGCAATAATGATGATAATAATAATTGAATCGCCAGTAAAAAACTAAAATGACCTTTGTAGTATAAAAACGATTTCTCCAATTTGTTTCTGATTTTTATTGTTATGGAAATTAATGTACTATTGTTATTTTAGCTTTAAAAATAAAGCATTCACGCAAAATTTCACTAGGTTTTTGTAAAAACACACCAAACCAACAAAGTCAATTAACATTTCACGTATAAAAAAAAAATAATAAGGGAAAAATGAAATTAATTTTCAAATATAACATTTGAATTTACTGCATCATTTTAATAATAACACTATTGAATATTATAATTATATCAAAAATGTCCTTATTTAATATTGATCGTTTCAAAATGTGTATGAAAATAAAAAGCAATACATTTTTATTTGAGTAGATATTTAATTTTGTAATCACTTTTATTTCTATAATAATGCATACGATAATTTAAACTGCTGAATCGTAATTAACTACTTCAATCACAAGTGCACAGTACAACACAGTACGTATTTTTTTTACTTAAATAGTAAACGCTGTGGATTTGAAGCCTTGGCTGATATTTTAGGGAGTCTGAATTCTTTTAAAATGTTTTAAAATTTAAATTTCTTTTTTGAAATCCTGTAAAAATAATTATAATGCAATATATTTGGCAAAAAGAAAAAATATCCTCAAAAAAAAGAAGTTATAAATACGGTTGTGCTTCATACATATATAATTAAGTCTTTTTTTTATATATTTATTTTTAAATATTATTTATAAACAGTATATAATTTTGTCAGGTTTATATTAAATAAATCAAATTGATGAAAATCTTGTTTGTTAAGTTTGATAGTTTCATGACATTGACGTTATATAATTTTAAGTTTTAAGTATTTATACATACATTAACTTTACTTATTTTAAATGTATAAACAAAATATGATATTATAAAAATGATATAATATTATAATCTTTTTTACAATCATTTGTATAAATATTAAACTTTTCAAATTTAATTTTTGTTGCGAGCTGAATAATTTTAAAATATTCTATTTTTTTTTTATATCCAATAAATAATTTATATTTTATTAATACATGTCTTTATTAAATATGTTAATATAACTAATTAAAAGTGATGCCACTTTACTTATCTTACACCGATTAAATAATTTGATTTATAATATATTATTACAGGAATTAAAATTATTATTTATAAAAACCTATTAATTATAATGTAGAAACATACTGAATTACTTACATTACTTATATGATATAATGTATAGTTAATCAAATATTGTCAGTGCCATTTGGCAATCGTTTCTCTGTTAAAATAATGATACAGTATAGTTGCTGTTGTAGGTATACTTAGTCATTTTAAAACACACAAATAACGTCGTTTTGTTCATTTTTTTTCTCGATATTCAACCAATGCAATGGAGTACCTAAGTTTTAAAAATAAATGTGTTTTTTGTAGGACGTTGAGTCAGTCGTCTAGAAGCGATGCAGAAAGCTACTTTTAATCGAATTTATACTCCCACTACTACTAACACTACAACCGCCGTGTATATATAAAAAAACTTTTCCATCACGGTTTGCCGCACATGAAAACGACCATAATCTTTGCACGCCTTTCGTGCGGTTTACTGTTTCTATTTTTGTAACACCTTTTTTACGAGTAGTTTTTTTTAACGCCTATTAATTTCAAGCTCTGGTTTCCTTATCTACTTCTGCGGCTGTTTAAACGGAAATAATTAACAAAATGACGCTCGTTTCCCCGGAGCCATTTATTTTGCAAGAATAGTTACACTGCGCACTTATTAGACGAGAAAAATTCTCGTTCTGGGTAATGTAGACTTATTCTAAGGATTTATTACGCACCAATGGATGATCTTTGTCCATTTACGTTTGTGTTGAACATCCTTATGAGGGGATTCTCACTTCTTCAACTGGTGTACACCCGTGATAAGAGTGCTAATTAGATAGCTAATAGAGAAAACACACCATCGTAATTGTTTCTAACGGAGTTTATTATGACCCGATTCAAAGTTTTATTCTATATTATATTTTTATAATTATTTAATTTTTTAATTAATTAAATTAAATTATTAAAAACTATTATAATCGACTCTCTTTTATAGCACAAGCTTTATTTTTAAAAAAAGAATCAAAAGTTAATTGTATTATTTATCTTATTATCTCTATTACTTACATTGTTTTTCGGTGACTAATTATACATAAATTTATTATTATGCAATAGACGTTTTTTTTTTTTTTAAACGAATGAAACTTAATTATTCTGACTTCTGAGAATTAAATTTTGTATATAGCAATCGTTGAAGACTACTTGTAGAATATAAAGGAATTAAACTGACCCCCAAAAAAGTAGTACATACATTTTATTTTATTAATTTGTTTTGTTTGTATTAATTAATTATTTTTTTAATTATTTTATATGTATTAAACTATTATTTCTTACTTTCATAAATTTAGTAAACAATGTCTATAATAATATAATGTATTACGTTTCTATGAATGTATCTATAAATTATTATCAAATATAATATATGCGTATAGGCGTAAATTCAAGGGACAGAGGATCTCATGTTCACTTTTTGAATCTATCTAATGAACTATGAAGTAATCAATCATTTTCAAGATAAAAGTTTAAATAGATGATGGTTGAACATTTGTTAAAAAAAAATAATTAACAAGAATTATTTTTGTTATTATTAAATAGGTACATAATTATGTAGGTACTAAAATTATATTTGTTATTTTTTTAAGAAAAAGTGCATCCGTGTATTCATTTCAGGTTTTTAGCATGAAAGTAATAAATAATTAATATTACATACAATTAACAAGAATAAGCAAATAAGTTAATTAAACAAATTTAATCATTAAATATTATATTATTTATATTATTAAAAATAAATTTACTTCTTGCAAGAACAGTGTAAAATTTATCCATCAAGTAAATATTTTACCAAACGGTATTATTTACGAGTATACGAGCATACTTATAACTAAAAAAAAATTTTTGTACTTTAGAGAATAACCAAAATTATCATTATTTTGTAATTAGCACGAAACAGTTTTAAAAACGTCTTTATCATTTGAATAATAAATATATTAGTATTAAATTACAGATTAATTAAAAATACATTTTATTCAAATTCTTTAAACCCTTTGTTAATTATAAACTCGTTTTAATTTAATTCATTTTTGATATTTACATTGCGATAGAAAATTAAAAAATATACACTTTACGTTCTGGTCTAATTCATTTAATATATTTCTTTTAATATAAAAACGAAAATAATCATGACTCGTATTTAAGTATGATCAATGTTAAAATGGATATTTTAAATTTGAATTTAATAATAAGTTATTGCTTACGAAAAAACGATTTTGAAGAAAATAAACTAGGAGATCTTTATCTACCCCTAAGTTTGTAAATATAATTTATACAGATTAAACTTAGGTATTATATTTTATGTATACAGCTATTATATTATTATTATTATTATTATTATTATTATTTTTTTTTTTTTTTATACTTACAGGTAAGATGAATATTTTTTGAGGTTCAATCTAAATAAGTCATTATAATCATTACTGTGTAACGAAGATGATTAGTGTGAATAGGTTTTTTTTTAGTTAATTTTATTGAGAATCATGACAGTTTTTTATTATAAATTTTTAATATATTTTTTTATTTTTTGTATAAAAGGACGATGAAATAAATCTTCGGTTTTAAATTTAATATTCTGCAAAATTCAAAAATTGTATTTTTCATATTAGTTTTTAATTATTTAATAGTACATAATTTCTAAATATAATAGTATAGTAAGATTTTCAAAGCTCGCATATTATTATAATGCAATGATATATTCTTAATCTTCAGAACTAAAATCAAAATTCACAGAACATTTAACAAGATTTACCTTGAGATTTATTTATAAAATATTATGATAAAAGTTACTGTTTATTACAATTTGTTTAATATAATTTAAATGACAGATGTTAGCAATTCTAACTTTTTTTTTTATTCATAACGATTGTAGTTGTAAAGTGCATTTCTCTAATATATTTGAAAAAATAACTTTTAAGATTATTTTTATTTTTTTTTTTATAATTCTTAGAAGGAAATAGCTAATAAATTTAAATATATATTATTGTAAAACGAATATGTATATATTATTTGAATATGTTTTAATGATAGTGAATGTAAAATTACGCACATTTATTTTATGTTTAGATGTTTTAAATTCAAATAATAATATTTTAAAATACGCAATAATGGTTTATTTTTATTACATCATATCAATAATTCTTACTTTCATCAGTACAGTTTTTGTTGTGAGTTACTAAAGATTTTCTATGGCATTATTTTATGTTATTAAGATTCATAATTTCTTCTATATTTAAATTGGAGTATTTTATTTTAATGGTTAAATATTATATACGTTTTAAATCTAGCAGATTTTACCGAGTCTCGTAAAACCACTCTGTTTGTGGCTGTTTTTATTTCATCCCAGTTCTCTGCATCACGAGTTTGCTGGTATTAAATACACTCAAATTATATTGACCAAAGGACATATAGTCACTTGGCTATATATGAGAGATAAACCCAAAGATAAACCCTCGTGTGTGTCCTATATGGATGTTTTCGACCTCCGGGCCCTCTTATAAGCATCCTATTTAAGGTACCTATATTAAATTAACGATTATTATATGTTGCGTAATATTATGTGAAAATATCCCAATTACTGTTAGTATTTGAGCTTATATTATACAATGAAAAACTTGTACGGTTGAAAACCTACTGCAAAAACCTTTAAAATTTACTTTTATTTTTATTTTAGTATAACACATAGTATAGTTTTTATTGAAATTGTACTTAAATAGTTAAATTACTTACGTTAAATTAATACAGTTTAATAAATGCATTTAAATCGTTAGTACAAAAAAAAAATGTATTAATCTTGAACATCGGCGTTGAAGTTATTTGGTTTTACTAAATATAATAATTTGTAACATCACAAAATGTAGGTCTCTTCATAAATTAAAACTCTTTAAAACACGTTCGCTGAGATATTACATAATGCATTTTATAACACGTTATCAGTTATTCTATATTTCTATAGTTGATATGTTTACCTCCTCCCATATCACAGTGGTTGAATATTACATTATAGCACTTCATGACAGCGACTGCAGGATCCCTAGTGATGTCCTTTCCCCAATATTCGTTCGTTCTTCTTCTTTTTGTTTGTATAAATATAAATAATGCAGTCGATTCCGCTTAATAGAGACACCGGTTATCTGGGCCGCGAATCCGAATAATTGGGACATTTTTATCGATTATATTAATAGATCAATAATTTGACAATCGCGACCGTCTTGCATAATTGATTATTAGATTCAATTTTATCTTATCGTATGTTCAAATGTTATGATGTTATGTACATGATAATGTAATATCATATTTTTCTTTTTGTATTATCAATTAATTTCTATAATAGTTTGTAATTTTTAATATTAAAAATATATATTAAAAAAAAAATCAGTTTTTAAGCAAATTGATATGTTTGTTTTTGTATTTCGGATTATTGGGACAAAATAACACGCAACCGATGTGTCCCAATAAAGCGGAATCGACTGTATTAGCGTTTTTTAGTGGGTGCAACAAAGGTATGTCACGAATGGCGGTTTATCGGGTTGGATATTGGATGGATAAGGTAGTCGAATACCAGTAAGCTACTTGTGTCACTTACCTTTTCGCCTTCTTCTCGATTTTGTACGTAAAATTCACGTAAACCACAAATAATTAATATTTATCCCGAGTTTACAAATACTAGCAACTTTTGTCCATCCCCCACAACATATAATAATATACCAACATGTACAGTGTGCATTGTACACTATATGCTCGTATATGTTATTAAAAAAAAATGTCTAGTAATAAGTATTTTGTTGATTATACATTTATATGTATAATAGTTTTAAAAAAAAAAGTGGCGAGAACATGAAACACTTATCTCATAGTTACAGTTAGGAAAAACAATTTTTTGCGGAGATAAAAAATCGAGATTTTCCAATCAGTCGGCTTGCATCACGTGTGCTTATTTCGGACAATAAATTTGAACACCGAGGAGAAGGACACCATAAATAAATACTTAGAATAACCTTTTGCCTACCAGCTATATAGTCTATAATGCAGTGGTGTAACCTAACCTTGTTGTTATTTGAACGTGCGCACGTGTTGTGTGTGTGTGTGCAAGAGAGAGAGAGAAAGACGAATTGGCAGGGACGAGCTTTGTTTATCGACTAGTATACTACGGAAAAGAATAATGTCGGGTGGCTGCGAACGAAATGCTATTGTACGTGCCGATTGCGTGCTAACCCCCAGCGCACATACAAAGTTTCGTCTTATTATATATATCGCGGGTTAGGGACACAGGTACACGGTGGTCGTCTGATCTTCGTTTTCGGACGGGAACCCGACGGGGAAGGGCTGCGGGGTGCAGTTATCCGCCGAGATCGGACGCCCTAAATAACTGCGCGCGACCGCCACCGCCGGCCCGTCGTACACGATTTACGTGTGTGTCGGTGGCCGGAGAGATATAGGTATACCGTATTGGAAGTTAGACGCGCGTTGTCGTCCTGCAAACACACTTTGTCACGCCGGGGCGGCTTTCCTAGTTGTTCGCCAACAACCGCGGGGGGGGGGGGGACGGGCGGAAAGGGACCGGGACGTGGCCGGGACCGAAAGTTCGCGCGGATTCCCATTCACAAATACTTATAGGTAGTGTGTACACACACACACACACAAATCACACATAGCCCATTTTCCAGCAATATAAATCTTTAACGAGCTCCGATTGTCATTATCTGGAAAGTTCGTGGCAACCGACACGCCTATATACGACGACCACGCGAGTCCCAAAGCCTTTTCCAACTTCGATTTCGCCACGCTCGATCCTCGCCAGAACCCTACGCCCCTCCCCCCTGTGTGTATATATTATATACATATACGCGTGTGGGTTAGGTAGGTAAATCCTCGAAATACGCCTCGTGAACTTATTACTTATTGTACACGGTAAGTTATAAATTAATCAGGTCCGTTGCGCGCGCGGATACAAGCGGAAAACTGCGTGTGTCGCGATTACCGTGACACCTTTTCCGCCGCCGCCGCCGCGCGTATTTCGTGCGCCCGCAAAACACACTTTTATATTGTATAATATTGTGGCGGGGCAATCTTCGCTTTTTAAAGTCCGGCGGTACGGTAAAGCGTTTTATCCCCTCACGAATTGCGTTTCGATAACGGCAAAAATATCGTATAACAAACAAATGACGATTGCCTCGGGTTGTTATTGGTTTTTTATACAAACATAATCATGTTCGAGAAATAAAACGATTTTTTTTTTTTTACATAAAAAAAACATTCACATTTACTATTTACTTACTCGACGCGTGTTTGATTTTACGTATAAACTTTTAATTACAAATGTTTTTTTTTTATCTTCATAAGAATATTTGAGAATATTAAATGAGAATATTAAATGTAAATATTGAAAATAAATGCATTATTTATTTTTACTCATAACATAGGAAATACACACCGACGGCCATAACGTATTCGTATTATGTGTATATTTGTAAATGTTTTACGTTTGATAAAATTAAACTGTAACATATATATAGCCATGTATAGGTAATGTAAGTATATAAATATCGTTAAAAGAATGATAGTTTTTTTTATTTTTCTGTTTGATCATGAATTATATCTCTATACACATATATTAAATTTATACACACAGCATTACAAAGTAATTCACAAAAACTGTTCAACCACACTTTTTTTCTTCAATAATGCATTTAATAACGGACTTTTTATGTTTCAAATTAACTTAAATGCCTTACCTTAAAATGTCTTTGTACTAGAGTGTCATATAAAATGAACACTATGTGTTAACAACTATATAATTCTAAATTTCTATGATTAAACATATTAATAAATGATAAACTATTCCTTTAAATTAAAGGTAAATCAATATTTTCAAAATAATTATGCATTAAATATTTTCATTAAAATGAACAGTTTGATAAATACAAAAAATTAACCACACATACATTTAGTAAAACAGAAAATATCAACAATTTTAAAATATATTGTTTAAGTGTATTTAAAAATTTTAAAAATCAAAATTTGAATAAATTAATTATTAAAGCATAAAATTCGGGTAACCATACATGGCAAATCACTCTGTATACTTGGTTTACCTTTATAATAACCAAATCTCAGTAGTTTTAATATTTCTTTGTGATTTAAAAAATATCACATATTTATATTTTTGAAGGATTTAATTACTATCCTTTTGTAAGAGTTCCGATGTTTTTCATTATTAAATTACCTGAAAATATTTAATTAAAATATGTAATATAATATGAAGCCTTATAATACGTATAAACTGTTTCATTACGATATTATATTATGCTAAAATATTAAACATTACCATGTATACTTTGTATACTCCTGTTGAGTAGATTATAATATTTTTATTAAAAAAAAAAAAAATAAGTACTTATTTTTCTTTTTAAAATACCATGTTTTACTCAACTCCAAAAATATCTATAATATTATTACACTAAGCGTGTATGTATTTTGGCCATTTTACATATTACATAGGTATTTACATAATAAATGATTGTTTTATGGAAAATCTCAAATATTAATATTGTGAATGGGATAAATCGAATAATAGGTATAATTTTAAAGATGTTTTTGGTTTGATAATTTATTTTTTTATTTATTGATAGAAACGCCTACTAGGATAAAGAGTACAGACGATATATATAACATAGGTCAGAAATAACAGTAACATATTATTATAGTATACAAATAATGTAATGAACAAATAACAATTTTAGATTCTGAACGGAGTGATGAATGTATTGATTTTACAATGATGTGTGTGTGTTTTTTTTTTAACTTGCAACTATCATCAAATAAAAATCAAAGTTGTACAAATGATTGTTACTGTAATATACAATTTATTATATTAATGAGATTACGAAAAACAAAAGTTTCTTTGGTTGGTGCAATATGAAATAGGGAATTAACCGAAAGATATTTTAATGCCAATAAGACTCGAAAGCGCAAGTTAATGGTTCCATTTAATATTGTATAAAAATGCACAATTATTATAATTACGTCTATAATTACTTATTATATGAGGTGTATTTTACTGTTTTTCGACTTCGACAGTAGGTAGTCCACTCGAGTTTTATACTTTTATTTATAAGAAAACATCCCAATGAAATTTTTTTGGATTTATTTATTTTATTGATTAAACGTATTTATCGAAGGTCCCAAATTACCTAATCTAATATTCCAAGACGGTGTACCAATGATAACTACAAAACTTTTAGGCACGTATAATTTATATTTAAAAAGTTACACTAAATGTATAAAGGCACTTGAGCCTTATAATATGACTTTAAAACTCAAATTAGATGATATAATTATACCGAGATCACTTACTTCATTTTCAACTTTAATATCAAACTCAGGATATAATTTAAAAGTGTACTTGAACGTTTGTGATGGTCAACTGATGGAATGATTATTGCATATTACATTTATCATTATTTAAATATAACCTGTTATCTGGACACCATGTTGAAAATCGATCAAGGTTTTGTTGTAGTTCTAAACAGTCATATTATTAATCGTAAAATATATTTTTCTATCTTCATCAATTAATAACATGAATTGACTATGCTTAAAATAGTGTATTATTCACAAATTGACAATATATAATGGTTAGTTAGATCGAATTTTTCAATATTTATTTTTAGATTTGGAGCAAAACGATCAATGTATTTATTTCACAGTACGTATTTCTTAGTTCGCAAGTTTTTAAGTAGGTAGGTACATATTTAAATATTACAACAAGCCTTCGAAAGTTATAGGTATCGATTTAAATCACTATCTTATTGATACTTTGAAGTTTTAAAATGTAATATATTAGTTTTATGAATAGTTTCCCTGTTAAGTTATCTTGGAAATCTTCAGTAAACCAAATTGTATTTGAATAATAATGCACACTACTATACAGTGTATAGGTACCATTTAAAATTAGAGAAGCAAAACGAATAACCACTGCGACATTGCTCAACCCTGTTCGGATTTTTTTTTTATTACACTTCTATACCCAACTTTGAATTGATATGCTGAATAGAAAATATTTTAGTTAAAATTAATTTTTCCGCTAGCTTGAAAAGTTTTGATCAATTTGTATTAATTTTTTACGCGGAGCTTACTTAAGTAATAAGTTATACTTATGTACGAAACGGTTCTATTGGACACTGAAACTTTTTTAATTAAGAGCTAAATGGAAAATAAACAGTTGCTAACAACCATATAAGAATCAAAAATAACTTTTTTTCTATCGTTAAATTCTACACTAATAACTACAAGGTGTTTTTATACGATCAAGCATAGTCCACGTATAATGCCTTGTGTGTTACATGTTTATGTTTTTTTTTATCTAGACAAACGTCGACGAGTATTCTATTCAATTCTAGTATGTACATAATAATTAATACATACATACCGCGAGGCACGAAGGATTTAACTAGTTTTGCCGTTAAATTTTTCACGGTATACCGTACAAATGCTGGATGACATATTTAAATAATTATACGTAATTCTGTACTAAACGTCGATTTCAAATAATGCAAGGTATAGAACACGACACTTGTTCCTTTGTATTTCGTAGTATTCGTACACTCTTAATAATTAGGCAAATGTTACCGTGTCTAAATCACGTCGTTCAACACACAACTATTTATTTTTTTTAACGTAAGTAACGTCGTCTGAAATCGATTTATAGGACAAACAGCAGTCTGAAACACAGTCTTAAAGTTGAAAACAAACTATAAAAACTCATTTTCAACAAATTAAAATAAATGATACCTACATCTAATGGAAATAAAAGTCATCACTTTTATCAATATGCAATAACATAATAAACGCATTCTCCATAAAAGTGTCTCAAGCACTTATTATTATTACTTTCGCCTCTTTAGTTAATTAATACAGTAGGTACTATAGGTAGTAGCTTATGATTGTATACAGTATTGACATGTCACTACAAAATGTTCAACTTTAAAACAATGAGTGTTGCTAATTTCAGTGATATACTTCATAATATACTGAATTATTTAAATTTGTAAATACATAATAATTTGTACCTATTACATTCATTTTCTTTGTTAGCGTATAGAATTTATTTGTGTTATACGTATAACTAATGAAGACGAAGAAAACATATTGTGTGCGATGTCACATTCTTGTAAACAATTATTGTAGTTATTGAATATTTTCAACGAAAATATTAATATTCAATATATATATATATATACACACATAAAACTGAATACTCTACATACCATTAGGGAGAATATTTAATCCGTGTTCATAAAATAAGTATATATACACGTAAAATAGAGTCCATACGACGAACGAGGAAATGGAAAAGGGGAATAGCACAAATAATTCGAGAGAAGTTTTTGAGATTCAGAGGGTGTTTTCCGAGAGGTTTGTTTATGCATCCAAAATTCACAGCGTTCTCCAAAAAAAAAAGATAAATGTTTTTAATCTCAAATTGACCCGGAGATTTACTCTTCTTATATTTTGTTTCCAAGCCGCTGAACTTTTGTTTTCAATCAGCTCCGTACTGGATTCATGTATTTCTTGTAAGAGAAGGAGATACTGCCGGAACAATCCGCGAACCGTTTGTATAGTTTTGGGCGAGTGGTAGAGGTATTCTCCTGTGATTTAGGACACAACCACAAGCGTGGGGGTTTATTTATGAGTTCACCCACTATTCAACGATATAATATGTATATATTATTTCACTAGTGATTCGATGAACGCTATAAAGAAATGCCTTTTAACGATACTTAATCCAATTGACTTCTACGTTTTCCCGTTGCCAGCGTTCTTCCATTGATCGGATTTACTGATTACATTGAAATTGATTAAAAGTCTAAAATCCATTTTTGTTTTTTTTTTTCATAAATATAAAACTTAAATGGTTTATAGTATTAATAAATAAACGACTGGAAATATTCATATAATTCCTATGTATTATTATTATGACTTTTTTTGATCTTTTGAGTATACAATTTGATTACGCATAGTAAGTATATTTCTGATAACTATTACATTTATTCGTTACGCACAATTAATTAAAATGAAAATAATTCAATTAACTATATAAAGACGTTGGACGATCTATTTTAATGTATAATTTCTATTCTATAAATTATAATATAATTTTCGACATAATAAATTTGACGCAATGTTTTAAATTTAAAAACCAAAAATTAATTATGATTAAATATGATTACGATTATTTTGATAATTATTTTACTATTCGTGAATATGCTTCCTTATTCTACAATAATAAATCATAGATTTCTGTACATATTGTAAGAAATTTAATTATTTTGCTGGTTAAACTTTGGATTATGAGAAAGGAAAATATTATTTTGTTTATAGTATTAGATGACCGGTCTCCACGAGGGCTTTGGGTGCCAATTAATTTTGCAGGTAACCCACTCAGTATACTAAAATCCAAAATATGATACTGAATAAAGTTTTATAAATTATAATGTTTTTAATTAGTCTTTACTAATTAAACATTTTATCCTTTAGCATATTTATAAATTAAAGTAAATTATAAAGGTTACAAAGTATACTTCATATTTCAAAAATATTCTATATTAGGTTAAACTTATTAATTAATAATATATTATTACTATAAGTTTTAAATTTTGAATATAACATACACATTTATTATATATATATATACATAAATTGTACAGGTGTTATAATTTTAACTATTTAATATAATATAATATAATATTAATCTACTTACATTTTCAACCTATTTGGAATAAATGAATCATTACAGATGAATAATTATAGTAAAAATATAATAGGTATTCTGTCTTGTAAACCTAAATCAACACATTATTAATATTACAATTTATAATTTTGCACATACGAGTATGGTTCAATATTTTATTGACCATATATTTATGGAAGAAATTATGTAAATTGATTGATGACGATGATGATTATTATACTTTATTTGTTCTATATCAAATTTAAACTTACCACTATATATTTTATAGATATTTTTTTATCTTAAAAATAAAATGGTAATAAACGTAATGAGTATAATTTTAATCATAGTTGGTATCCATTTGATATTATTCTGTTGATAACGTTTTTATAATTTAAAAAGTCGTATGTATTAAAAAACATATAGGTAAATAATAAATATAAATGGCAAATGGTAATATGAATAATATTCACCAAATATTTGTGAAAATAATATAAAAATCGTTTATAAAATATTTATAGTATTATAAATGCTATAACCATACGAGAATGAATTTAATGTATATACATTTAACCTATACAAATAAGGATATCGTTATTACGGTAGGGTTATATAGGGTTATGGCAAGAAAAAAAATTATAAACAGGTATTATTTTTTTTTCTCGTATATATGCGGTTAGGGAAGTTAATACAGAGGGTAGAAAATAGTGATTCGTATCGGGGGGGGGGGATGTGGAGGCTAGGGATAATGAGATAAAAAGTTGGGTTGGCTCAGGGGACTCTAATGCAGGAGATGTACGAGAATAATTGCCACATCTGCCGGTGTTGTCCCTTTCAAAAGTCAACAGGCAACCAGCTAATTTCCCAAGAGGTAATAACTACTATAGCACCGCAGTAAAGATTTTTCTATTACGCCGTTCTTTTGTCCCTCACTTCTTCCGCCAGTTATTCCCGTTGGCCGTATCAGTGTCCTCCACTCCCCACCCGCCCGTAGTTCTTTTGTTCGGAGTTTTCCGACCGCGTAGGATATACCATTAAGCGAGAAAATGTCCACAAATATGACCCATGGTGAAATCTGTGAAAATACAAGCGAACACTGTGGCGTCGGCAACCGTGGTCGTAAAGTGATAAACACAGTTTAATTCCATATTCCCCCGCTCCAGCGTTTTGTGCTTTATATTTACTTTAAACTTCCATAAAGTAATAATAGAAAAAATAATGTTCTTATTTTTTTTTTTCCAAACGATACTGTCAGATGGTAAAACCCTTCTAATGTTCACATAAAGAGTATTGCGTGATATACTGCAGTGTTAGTGTGTATTAATATGACCAATCTTTATAAAAACATTAAATTATCAAAACGCTATTTTATTCGTATTAGGTTTGGTTAGGTTAGGTCGTATATTTAATATCACAAAGTTGCAATTATTAAAATGTAACTGCAATAATAATAATATATGCGTGTTTGCATATTTTAAATTTTTCGTAAATATTTAATAATAAATGTCATTCTTATAATGCATTTTTATGTTACATGCTGTTCACGTTTGACTAATTTGATTCATTTGAATGTAAGTATACCTGTATTTATATACAAATTCAACTTTTGTACTTATGCGTGTAAAACGAACAATTATAAACAAAGTGCATTAGTCGGGTTCTCAACCTTCCGTGTGGTAAGGTAACAGCGTGAACTCTTGTTATTTTTTATCACCTTTGAATTAAAATAAAATTATGTATTTGCATTTGGTCTTAAATGAACAAATAATAATGTATTTATATGTCATACCATTTATGTATTTCAGAAGACGTTAACAAATTATACCTGTATGGAACAGACGTATTTCTCCACCTACGAGTTAGTCAGGTAGTTGTGCTTTACCTTCATTGATTATTTACTTCAAACAAAACCTTTTTATGAGGTCCGTAAATGTTGATAAAAATTCAAGATGGCCTTCGTTTTAAATTATTTTATGACGGATATCGCACATGTGTACGGGTGCGCATATGGAAAACATGGACTACAGGTCATAGAAAAATAAATTTCAATTCGCCAGTCTCCACTCAGTCCGGGCTGGCAGCACACTAGCACAGGTAGCACTCTCTATCGTTCTCTTCCGTTCTACACATACCTATATATATATATATTTATATGTGTAATATTCGTATACAAAAACAACAAACACGAACCATAGTCGGCGCGAACAAAAGGCGCGTTCCTGCCACCTCATGGGAAATCCAAACGGAACAGAATGATGTTTTAAAAATTCATGCAGCCCCCAGGGGGGTCCGGACGGCGTACCATTCAATTTCGAAATACACACCCCCGCTCACGCGCTGGTCGCTGCCGAAATAATAATAATAATAATAAAAAAATTCCACCAGCAAAAACGTGACATTTTTGAATACTCGATGAGTACCGCACACTACTTATAGGTATATCCTGTATGTGTGTGTGTTCCTACACGTATATAATATAATATTATATAGTGCACCATCGTACACGCGTATAATATAATGTACAATAATATACCTACTCGTGTGTGTGGATACGGTAGGTATCCGCGCCGACTTTAATCATATTATTATTCAGACTTGTACTGACCCACTACACGACGGCGGTGGAATTTATACACCGCCGTGGCGTAAGTAACATGCACGAGGGAATGTTGTTATGCACTATCCACTCGCCGCCCTAGCCCCGGTGATAAATGACAGGTTGTACCTCCCCTGGTCTCACTTATTTATTGCTCATATCCATCATGACTTTCGAAGTTATTGCGGACGCGTCGAGAAAATATAAAAGTAAGGGAAAAAACACACGACCGTCTTTGCGGGATAAATAATGCAAGACCGATGGTGTGGAGGGAGGGGGTGGAATTGTGAGAGAAGCGAGTATAGCGGCGACGGGCCAAAGTTTTTAGGCGGGCACGTCGCGTCTTTGTCGCCGGTGCCACACCGCCGTCGTCGTCGTCCTGCTTCTCCTAGCCACGTCTTCTCGCGGATGTCACACAAAAAACAACACGCAGTGTTTTTATTTTTTTTGAAAAATACCACGTCATAATTTTTATTCTTTAAACAGACAACGGAGAGCTTATGTAATTTAAAAAATGCATAATGATATGTATATATACGTGCGAGCGAAAAAAATACGATGACGATAATAACTGCAGTATGTCGTTTCCGTTCGTTATGTGTTATACTGAACAGCGGCTGTCCACCCCTTTTCTCGCAAACAAACTTAACGTGAAGAAGGGACAGAGTAGATGATGCAATTTTGATGCAGTTACGTCCCGAATAGGGTAAATGTATTAATTCGATAGTTTTAAAATTAAAAAAAAAACACTTACAGCCGACCCTCAAATTTATTGTTTTTATACAACCATCGACGTCGATTGTATCAGTCACGATGCGGACTAAAGGACATACATATTATTATATTATTACGATAATATCGGTGGAATATCATATCTAACCCAGTATAGAGTAGATAAATCGAGAGGGGGTGAAAGAATAATAGTAATTTATGTTTAGATTGCACTTATAAAATCACTATTAATAAACAACCATTAATATAAAATATAAAATAACGATATTGATTTTAAGTAATAGTATTTTTTATGATAAAAGCGCTTTCTCAGCAGCAGTAAAACGAAATATTAACACAACGTAGATACAACTATGTACTTAATCTATTTTATATAATATTACAATTCAAAGCGATGAATTTGACGAAATAAAATTTTTTATTGTACCGAATAATCATACTATATTATGCACTTATGTTCATAAGTCTATTACTCCGCGAACTGTATATTATACTGAAAGTATTTCGCTATTAAAACGAATTTTTATCAATTTTTTTTCTACTTGTTCGGAATATGAGTGCCGAGTGGTTTTCTGTTATGATGCCAATGTACATATTGTTTATACGTAATAATTTCCGTTCTAAAGTAATTTCTCATTAATCGTGTTTGAAGTTATTTGTTTGAGTTGTTTTACTTATATAATAGCTGTTATTTCACAAATGTGTTTTTAGGAATTTAGGTGTTTACGTTTTATTTTAGAAAGTTAAAAGAATAATGACTGCTGTTAATGAATAAACATAATTAATATTTTTAATTAAAAGTACATTAAAATAACAATATAAAATATGTTTTTTGAAATTATTTTACTGTTTCACTTAATTTTTTAGTTACATTAGTTTATTAATGATATATTCCTATAGCCAGATATGTTTCAATGATTATGACTTTTATTTAATAATGATAATAGAAAAATATTGCGTGCGTCTATTTATATTTTCTACTAATTACCTACTAGATATAGTGAAACATAAAATTACTCCATTTTACTTGTATTATTTTTATTATAAACTACACTTTAACATTTAATTTTTATAACTTTAATTAATACTAAAAATGTCTAGTTATTTTGAGTACCTGTTTGAGTGTATAATAAATTAAAAATGTTGTTTTTTTTAAAAATTGTTATTACTATTTATATTATGTGTTTTAACTCACAATTATTTTATTGAATTAAATACCATACTTAAAAGGGATAATTATTTTTCCACGTATTTGCTTTAATAACATTAATAATGATAGTGATAGATATTCAATTTTTTTTTAGAAACAAGACTTTTAAATTTAAATTTCTATACAAACGAAAAAAAAATACTACATATATTGTTTGAATGGTGTAGATATTTTTTTTATCGTATTATTCTTTTCCTTAGAAATTATTCCAGTAACGTTGCAGCTTTAATTACAACAGCTAATTCGTATTGCACAAACTTAGAGGGAGGGTGAACTTGAAGAAATTAAAAACCGTGATCGGACTGCTCGAAAGGTATCTCGGAAGTAAAGGAAAAACCGCTGTTTCTGTACACTGAGCACATTTCCGGCAAACGGGATTCAGAATACAAATGTACAGATCGGAAGTACCGCATATTTTATCACTGAAATTCGTCTAATTCGATTATTGGAGCTATGAATTCATTTCCATACCTAACAAAATTATCTATACCATTTTATATAGCACATATATTTATTTTTTGGTGCAATATCTTATTTTCTTTTTTCAATGTTATCAGCGGGCTACTAATAATCTTTTGCTAAAAAAATTAATACTTATATTATAAAATTTATATGATAATAGAATACATACATAATAACGAACTACACCGACAGTAAAAATTAAAATAAAATAAATAAAAAATTCTAAAGCTATAACTTTAAAAATAACTACATAAATATCAAATGTGTACTCCTCTATTTTTAAGTATATTTCATTCTATTTATATTAATATTATATAGTAATTTATTTTTCTATTGTCAATGCGATGGTTTGAAATAATTTTTACCAATAGTAATATTTATTTTTTCTGAAAAAAGACACATTTATAAGTTTCTAAAAGTTTTACATACAACTCATGTAAATTATACCCGACATTTCGAGGAAATCTCTTCAAACACAATATGTATGCTAATTGCTAATTTATTTGGTTATATACAGTTTGATTTCCTCTTGTCTAACCGCCACCAGCTGGTGAGCATTGAATGGTTTGAGATGTGGTATATTCGTAAATCAAATTCTGACAGTTGTAATTGTCATGATGATATAGTTTGAATGATTTTCAATAATTAATAATTATTAATAATATGTCATTCGCAGTCCCCATGCAACACATTATACATGGTAGGTTTATTACTTAGAAATTATTGCGTATTATTGAACATTAATGATGATTAGGTATAGTACTATTCGATACGTCTCTACTATAAATGAAAAATATTACCAAAAAAAATAAACTAATATATTTTATTGATGGTTTGGCGTTAAATTATTACAGCCGTATTTGTCTAAACCCCTGAAAATAAGATAATTATAAATTATACCTAATACATATAGGTAGTGTTGAAATATCAAATAAATTTAAAATATCAACTTTTTAATGCATATAAATAGAATATTCATAAATATTAGTATGATAATATTATTAAATACATATATTTCAGTCAACCAGATTTAAAGATTTCAATGTATTTTTAAGTTTAAACAAATATATTATTAAATACCAAAAATAAATAATATATATATATATATATTTAGCTGAATATAAGAGAGTATAAAATTGAATACAAAATATCTTAAACACGATTATTTTATTCGACTTTCCCAGACATTTTTATCCACTAAACTTGGAAAAGCATTGAAATGAAAATTCGTGTCTCGAGAGGAAATTGCTTGGAATAAAGGCTTTATGTGCATTAATAATATACACATATTAGGGTGAAAACTTTTAGCTTAAAATATTTTGGTTTTGTGAAATACGGTATTTTTTCTTTTGAAATTATTAACGCAGTGGTACTTATTATAGTGAAAATACTCGGAAGTTATTATATTTCATTATATTTACGTAATATTTATCATAATGTAATATATTATTATTTATTGCATTATTTATGCAAATGTATATAATAAAATTGCAATTTGCATTGTATTGAATAATTGTAAATTTAAATACAATTATTATGTTGTGTTAAGGTTTTGTAAGTTTAAAAATAATATTAATTTTAATTAAATTTCATATTTACAACTTTCCTAAGAACAATAACCAATGTTCCGTGATAGATTGGTAATCGAATCCTCTATAATGACCATTCTTGATCAAGCATCTAAATTCTATAAACGATTCCATAACAACTACATAATCATTAAAATCCTCTCATTTCAAATTCATCCTCTTTAGACCTACCCGATATAACCCGTCAACTGAAAAGAAAATGGCCCAGAGACCTTTTAATTTCTTTATTTTTCATATTTAAATTTATAAAAAAAAATCAATTTTCGAATTCAGATTTTAGATAATTTATTATAATGTTATTATTATAATTTATGTTTATATTTAAAGAGTGATGTCAATGGATATTTTCTCTATTCATGTCTTCCACGTGTCATTTTTTTTCTCTTTTGATCAAATTTATTTATCGTATTATTAATACTAAAAATAGTTACTTTTTACAAATTCAGGTATAGATGCTTATAATCAATATAATTATATACTCGTGCCTATATAGGTTATTACTTATTTTTACAAATATAAGTATGATTGTATGAAGAACATATCATTACACTAATCTAAAAAAAATGTATATATATAATTAAGTTTTTTTTAAAAGAATTTGTATGAATGAACTTAATGAACCACAAATATAAAATCTAAATAGCCAAATAAAACATCGTGTATTTTAAAATATCTAAGCTTGTCATTCAAGGGGTGACCGTAATATTATATGTAACAACAAAATTAATAAAAAAAAAAAATTATAAATTACTGATTTTCTATTGTAAAAAATTATTATTGTTCCTTTTTTCATAAATATTTAAGTGTTATTGTTTTAAATTTATTTCCTTCCAATCAATTCTTCAAGTATTGTGTGTTGAAGTGTAGGTACCTTTGAAAAACTGTAAAATGTAAATTCAGTTGATTTCTTTAATTATTTTGTATACAAAAAAATAATTGAATTAACATATGGTGTTAAATTTCTCGAAAACTATATTTTAAATATTAGATTGTCTAGTTCAGTACTTATAGCTTTTTCGAAATTTATAAATGATTGACATATTTTGAAACTTATACATAACAAATATTATTCATTTCAAGCTTTATTTTAAATATTAACCTTGTTCATAACTACGATATCATCAGGATTTCCAAAGTTTATTTTAAATATTTAGTTGCAAAGTTACCAATTCATAATTAATGGAGACCTGCACAATAGCGAAACGTCAAATATGAGTAACCGTATTTTGTTCGCATATTATACGCAGTGTGTTCACCAAAAGATACTCAATATCATAAATATTGACATTGTGTTTGCCAGCTTTGTTAAATATCGCCTTTATATTGTGTCGTATCGCTGAAAACCGTATTTATTTTTTACTGAGCTTAAAAAATAGGTGACAAGTTGCTCGTGTTGTTTTAGTGTCGCAATCGCCAAAGAAATATTTGTTTTTCAAGTAGAGTAAACAACTACGCGTGTTCTTACAAGTCCACGGAAAACAGTCTGTTATTTCTGTTTATTTATTTTATGAGAGGGGAAATAAAAATACGTATTGTTAACGTAGGTACGAACAATTGAAAATATAATGCAGAAGACCGTTGAGCTTGTTTGACATTTAAATGACATATTATCAGTTTTTACTAAGAAAAAAGTAATTTATTTGAAATGTTATAATATTATATGCATGTAATATTCGATTATATTCAATTGAAATTAATGTGTAGCATATAATACATTTATGTATCAATATTTGTAAAAATAGTTTAAGTTGAGAAAAAATGAAATTTTTAATGAAATAATAATTGATAATATAATATAATAGTATATAAGACAAATGATTTTTTTTTAAAAGCGTTTTTTTTTCTGTTTTTGTGATAGGAAGATAATTTTTATAACGTTCAACAATTGATTAGCTTACGAGAAATGGAAATATTTATTTTATAAGGAACAATAAAATAACACATTTGTTTCAATGCTAATTTAATATTGGTCAAAATAGATTGGATTATTAATTGTAAATTGTATAAATTTAATTAATAATTATATTATATTTATACGCGTATAACCCAATGTATACAATAAACTCATATCAAATTATTATTTTACAATGCGAACGCGATGTTATGACACTTTTCATATTAACAAATGGTTTTATGACATAGGAGTTGGACATCGATATATAAATGTATAACAATATGATATTAATATGATTGAAGGCATTTTATTAAATATAGATTTATTTTACTAAATTGAATATATTAATTCTTAAACATAATTCAATAAACATTGAAATCTATGAAAAATCTAATTTTGAAGTGTATTTATTAAAAGTAATTTACGATCTAATTAATTTTTATTTACAACAATAGAAAGACAAAACAAATATTACACAAACCATTGTACCGATAATCTTAAAGATTAAATGAATAAGATTTTAGTGGATTACGCATACGTCCGAAATGCTGTTACTATATCTAAAGGCTTCTTGAAACCAAAATAAATTATCATGACAATCGTAATTTATTTCAAAAATGTCAACTTAAAATAATTAATTTGTATGTAAATCTCTTTATCATTTTCCATATTGAATCAATTTCCATATAAATTGCATATCGATATGTTATTATATCAGCCACACAAATCTAATTAAATGATTTACTAAACCGTTTAGATAAACTGCAATGACCGTGTTATTTTGTATCTCTTGTAATCAAAATAAAATTGGTAAATTTTTAATTTTAAATGTTTAACAATTACATTGATTTTTACAAAAAACTTATACTTATATTCATAGGCGGTACTACGGGGGCGACAGAGTAGGCAACTGCCCCTCCTGCGAATCGTACCTGTATTAATACATAATTCCTTAAATCTCGGTTTCCTAACCTCAAAAAAATATAATTATTATTTTTTTTTTTTCAATACTAAATTAGTTCCAAAATATCTGTGAATGATAACACACACTCGTAAAATACTCTTCATATTCTTTATGCTGAAGAATCAGAAATAAATATATCTTCATCTTCAGTTATTACACTTATTACTAATGTATCATCAAGTATTTAAATATTAATAATATACACAATTTTAAAAACAATTTGGTTTATGTTCAGTGTTATATGATATTTATAGATTCATCGTATCTATTTAAATATTTAATTTATAACTAATATAATATTTATTTTTATGGTTTGTAATAATTGTTATGATAATAATTTGTTTTTTATGTAGGTATGTTTTATATGTACGGATATTTATATTCAGTTTTAAAAACCCAGGCTACTTAAGTAGTTACACGCAGTTGCATATATACTATTATAAATGTAAAAACAAAGTATATTTATTAATTATAACTATCATTAAATGTATCTATTTTATGTTGAGTGTTAACCATTAGTTTTTTATAAACATCTTTGATATTATGTGTAAACAATTGTTGTATAATATAATACCTACTATATTATGTGATGAATTTATTAGTTATTTAATGTGTATTATTATCGAATAAAACATCACAGTATTTCTAAACATATTTTATTAAAATATATCTTCTTTACCAAAATCCATATAATTTAATAATACGTCAGTCCGGGGGCGGACTAGGCCGCCGAGATACCGGGAAGTTTCCTGGTGGGCCGCTGCTCAAAAATAATTTGTTATTATTATATAATTATTAGTTATTAGTAGAGTCCGGATTTATATTCTGTTAAAACGTTTGAAATATGATGTTTATATGCAGCTAAAATTGATAATACCAAATAATAAGAAATGAGTAAAAAAAAAAAATCCAATATTATAATATGCTGAATATCCTTTAATATAATCCAATATATCCAATATAACGGAAATATGACAAAATATTCTATAATATATATTATGTACCATAAACTAAAATGTTCTGAAATATTCTCTGAAGTCAAAATATGCACTAATATGCAAAAAAAACTTTTTTATCTAACCTATTAAAATGTTTAATTAAATGTTGAAATATAGATGTAAAAAAGTAAAGAATATTTAATTTATTACGATATCTTTCACATTAGTTATTAGTATTACAATATGTGTTTATTATACTTAATGTTAATACTAATTTAGTAATATAAGTAATTATAAAAAAGCGGGTAAGTGGGTATCGCTCTGCTGTATATTAGGGGGTGGGGTGGACCTCAGACTATGGAAGGTTAAATTTGAATGCAATGATAGGTATCATTGTATACGAAAAACGATTCTGAACGAAGATGATTTGTCAGTTTAGGATATATTATATTTAAATATTGTCAAATATTCTATTTTGAAACAAATAGTATAGTTTTTATATTATGTTACTATGGTTACTATGGCCAACATTCGCATTATGAGCGTATGAAATTTAATTTAAATTTTGACATATTTCGTATAAATTCGAACTTTAAACACTTATAAAAAAAAATTGTGACTAACGATTTCGGATTTTTTTTTATCACTTTAAGAACAACTTATAAGAAACCTTGTATTAAATTTTCAAGATTTTCTGGCCACCCAAAAAATTTTTATCGGCATTTTAAGAAAAAAAAACTTAGAAAAGTCGAAAATTTCAATTGTCTATTAGTAGCTTAAAAATGGTCAAAATATTTTGAAAAATTAACTGTAAAGAGATAACCATAATATAAACATTTGGTGAAAATTTCAAGTATTTACAATAATTCGTTTTTGAGTTACAGCAAAATCAAAAAATCGATTTTGTCGAAAAGTGGTTTTTCCGTAAAATTTCCATTTTTCTGTCATTTTTTTTTTGTTTTTCTCGATTTTTTTGAAAACTATTAGAAAATTTTAATTTTGACCCCCCTAAAGTACCAACTAGATTCAATTCCCTATTCAAAGAGGGGCTGAAGTCAAAAATCGGAGCATTATTACTGCTCCAAATGTTGTCGTCAGACACAAAAAAAAAAAAAAAAAAAAAAAAAAAAAACACACATCATAGTAAAAGCAATACATTCATCACTTCGTTCAGAATCTAAAAGTAATATATCATACTTTTCAGCCTATACTATTCAGGTCTTCAGATAATAATAATAATATATATAATGTACTAAAAATATTGAGAATTTTAAGTCGTTTTTTGAAAAAATTTAAAATGTGATGCATTTCTCATTAAATAAAACGTTGGTATATTTGAACTTTTATATTTTGTGATGACGAGAAATTGCAAGGGCTGGTCAATTCAATTATAGATTTACCGGGCCGAAATGTTGCCCCAGTCCGCCCCTGAACGTCACTATACCTATATGGTTATTTAACAAATTATCACGAGAGTATATTATTCGAGTGACTGGAAACACTTTGCAAGACGCTAGTACTCAAAATATAAGTATGCTATTATAACGATACAATAGAAAATCTATTATATAGTTACTCATATTATGATAAAAATTTATATGAATTGTTATAACTTGGCCTGTGAATTTGTAGAAAAGTGTATTTTTTTTTGTGATTGTGAAACATACCTTTGTAAGTACATAATTTGAATTATATAACAACAAATTCATTTAAGAAACTTTTATTTTGCATTTTTTGCATTTATAAATCATATTTTTCTTTTTTAGTTCATTTTCTGGTATTTTTAATTAAGTTCTGTCAACTAACATTTTTGAAAACCTTTTAACAGCATTTTTAAAAAAAAGTTTAAGACAAATAGCATTATTTAAAAATTAATGAACTTCATAATCAAAATTCAAATTAAATCAACTATTTTATAATTTTTTTTTTTTTATTAAATAAAGTAATTTGTATGCATATAATATAATATACTAATTTAAAATATATAAATATAAAAATTAAATTAAATACCATTTTAAGTGCATTTTATACTATAACTGTTGGTATTTAAAATACCTTTTCTTTAAGGTGTTTTAGTTTAATATTTTATATTAAACTACAGTTAAAACAAAATTAATGTTGTACAGTATAATCATTATAAAGATATATTAAATGTTTTTTAGTCAATTTAAAAGTTGATTATGAGTAAAATAATGCAAAAATAATTTTACACGGTAAAATTTAAAATAAATATTTTATTAATGATTTATAATAATGTATTTTTTTTCAAAGTAAATATATAGTATATTGTATAATCTACCATTTTATAGTAATAAAAATAATTTATAACCATTAATACATAATATTGTTAATATAATATAGAAAACAAAGTAAAAGGTATATCTACGCAACGCATATTCAATGGTCAAGCCTAATAAATAATTAAAAAAATCTAAATTTTAAATGAAAGAAAAATTTATAAAATTATTATACAGTAATATTTTACTTATTCTTTAAGGTTTTAAGTTAATTTGTTTCAACTTAGTAAATAATAGTCAAAATCGTAATTCCGTGTGTAATAATAATAAGTGCATATATTCTACAATAATATTTAATAAATATAAAATTATTTTTATGAGCATTTTAAATTTCATTTTTAGATAAATGAATGTATCCAATATGTCGTGTTAATTGCCATTATTTATGCGTATAGAAAATCATATTACATTTTACAAATTATACGTTTAAAAAATGTCGTTACGAATTATATTAAAAAGTAAACGCAATTTTTATGATTTACAATGATTAAAATAATTAATTATTATCTAATAATGATAATTCTCTAAATCCTAATTTTGTATTTTATTATATGTCAAAATACTCTAAAAGGTGGCTGACGGCAACAATATATATTAAATTAAACGTTGAAAACGTGTTAAATACAACAATTGAACGACCGAAAGAATAAGGACGTCGATTGTGGAACCGACTTATGTCGTATGTGTAATGTGTATCTATATAGTGTTTTTCGGGCGTGGAGTCAAACTTTGTGGAAGAAATGGCAAGGGCTTTTCACCCGACGGCAAATATTGTTATGACATTATAATCTTTAGCCGTTCTCCTTATTCACGTATATATAATAATACATTTATTTCACGTTCGCTAAAAGTTCGAAGTTTATAATTGCTCCGACTCTCCGGGTGAAAGTGGAAAATTCGAATCCGCCAAGATTCGACGATTGCGCGCGTGTACCTACCCCCACCCCCCTCCCCGGTGACTTGCCCTGTTACCCAACAACTTACCCCTCCCCCGTCTCGGAAAATCGTTTTATTACAATGGCGCATTGTTTGTAAGTGATTTCGCAGAGCACTACAACTTCACCAGGTACTAGAACGAGCAATAGTATAAGGACTGAAAGTGAAAAAAAAAAAAAGGCGAACGTTTAAAACAATCGGAATAGTATGTTTTGTGACGTAAAAAAAAACTTAAATTTAATGTTCCGTATCGACGGACTATAATATATATAATGTTGTAAATCCTTAAACATCTGGTATAAAGGATTACGGAATTTATTATCTCGCACCGGCAGAAGACGTCGTAAAACAACTACAATATATAGCCCACTGTTGTGCGTAATAATATGCAAAGCAGTCACTATTATTCAGACACTATGTCTCGAACGGGCGTCGTTCGGCCCTTTTGTCGAACGGGTTTTTGGCAAAGTTGATCGGACCCTTTTTGTTCTTTACACGACACTACAGTACTTATGAGTCCTCCGCGCGGGACCATCGTTTTGTTTTTTTTATTCGCCCCCTAACAGATTCTCCGCGTAATTTTACCCTTGTCACGCGCGCGCGCGCGCGCGAAGCTGTTTTTTCCGACTTTCCTAACAAGTGTATTTTAATAATGAAAATAGTTCGGCCCCGCTAAAGCATCACCTTCGCTGTACCGCCATCCACTCGCACCGGTGTCTACTCGATTTGTCCGCGGCGCACTTATGTATTCGTACAACGAAAACACAACCTGTCAGCAGACGCACGATGAAATGTTATTAGGAACTAACTTTCAAGAAACTACGAACGCCAGTGGACATTTTGTTTACGAGAAGATAATGCCAGAGCGTCTAAATTCTATTGAAGTCGTGTTAAATACCCAGTCGTTTGCTCGCGTACACTCTGTGCGATTATTTACCATTATTCGCGTGTATTAATAATTATCGTAAGACATAATTCAAACTTTAGCGCACCCTTGACTACTACATATATAACCTATGAACTAGATCTCTACTTCGGAGATTCGGTCTCAAACCTCATATTATGTTTGATATCGGGGCATATGGAAGACACGTGTGACGATTTACTTTATACACATCAGACTTAAAATAAATCATATCGACTTCGATATTTCGTCGTTTCATCCATGCGAATATTATGTGATTGTCGATGGTTAAAAAAATATTCACACATCTAACTGTTAAAAAAAAGCTGTGAAAAATAATATTACAATTTGAAGTGATGAGTAATGACTATAATTCCATATTATTTTCGTATATTTCATCATAAAAGTAATATTATCAAATTATGTTATAGAAAAAGAACCCATTTCCTTCATTAACCAATTATTTTACGATAAACCTATATTATTATGTTATAACTATTTTAGTTGAAACCGCGTATACAATATTCCTGGTATATTAGTTCACAGTTCCGTTCGTCCATCATGTTAATGCCATATCAATAAAGAGAATAATTAATACTATAATTCCACCTAACCACTATTTTCCATTAAAGTTTAATTAATGTGGCGTATTTTTAATCGTCCGCAACCGATTAACAAGGGATTACTCGCTACGGAATTGTGTTCCAATACACACCACTCGCGTTTTACACAAATATACCATTACGTTTTAAATACAAATATATATAATATATATTAAACACCGTATCGGCGCGATTTTCAAAATCAATACCACAATAATCGCAGTTTGGCGACGACGCGATGAGCCACACTATTTGAATGACAAAAACCACACTACTATCAACAGAAGATATTCTTCGATAGCGCAATGTTATATTCTACGATATTTTGTACGGTCGACTTTCGGTAGCTCTAAGTTTAAGGGGGGGGGAATTCGACTTACTAAAAATTTCGAGTTATCAAAAACTTTTAAAAAGTATGTTTATTTTTAAATTATTTTACATTAGAAATAGAAAAAAAATTATTATTGTAGATAATGTACTCGCCGGAATTTCAAAATTGTTGGCTATGTCTTGTTTTTTTTCGCCTTTTTCAATAATTTTAAGCAAGTTCACTTTTTCTGCAAGTGATAATGTTGTTAATTTTATTTTTTGAACCATAATAACCACTGTATTAACACTGTCACACTCACACGATAAACGATTAGACGAACAGACGGCATAGAACTAAAACTTATATCTATTGTATGGAGTTATCAAGGTTTAAATTTCAAATATATAGTTGACTATAATGGTCGGGTTTTACGAAAAATAATCACCTTGATAAACTATTTTTAGTACTAAATTTGGATAAGAAAATTCGAGATATCGAAAACTTATCAAATTAATTTTCGAGTTAACAAGATTATTTAAACATTAAATGTTATTGTTATTTGAAGGGGAATTTTAATTATTCGAGATATTGAAAATTTTGAGTTACCAAGATTCGAGTTACCGAGAGTCGACTGTACCAATATTTTATGCAGAGACGTTCAGTTTTGCATCTAAAACGACATATTATACGACTATATAATATATAATACTTTACGTATTAATTCAAGGGTTTATTTTTATTTTTATTACATGATATTATAATCATGACGTACTACGGGTTAATACTTTTTTTTTCACGTCCGAGTCGTTTATTTTTACCATTTTTGACAACATAAATTACGACTCGGGGAATCGAATAAAGTTTAAAATACTATTACTGTAAACCGTTTATAAAATATGTATAGGCGGAATCTCGGAAAAATCGAACGACGAAATTGAGGACGAAGAGGCGCGCGTCACACATTAGACCATAACTTAACAGTCGTCTTGAAAGTGTGTGGCGCTAGTCGCGGGCGTGAAAGGGGATGAGGTGGTTATTAATTATTTTCGGCGACTGGCTATAACGGCGGAGATCAAAAACAACAACACTACACCGTCGTCGCGTAACGGTGTATAATTTATTGTTTTATATTATTTTATTGTAAGTCGTACATCCCAAGGACTCTGATTAGCATACAGCAACTCTTCTCTTTTACACCACATTGAAAACTTTCGGCCACCCTTATAATACGCACAACAGTGCATGCGTGTGTGTGTGTGTGTGTGTGTGTGTGTGTGTGTGTGCAGCGCTCGCAAACCTCCGCGACACCGAGCCAGCAGTTAACTTTTATTAGATGCGTATTGTTCCAGCTGTCGCTTTTCCCGCGGGCCGGGCGGGCAGATGTTTACACTGGCAAAAAACACAACACGACTTAAATCCCGACAACCCCTTCTACCCGGACTCCGTGTATCATACAGATATGTGTGTGTGTGTATTCTGGTCGTTACCGTCACACGAGAAGTTGCACACTCACATACAGACGTCACACACACTAATACCCGCATAAGTGTTCGCCTCGCGCGTCCTCGGGGGACCACGCGTAGCTTAGTCTCCGGTTCTGGTCGAGAATGACAGGACCCGAAACGAACTGGCAGAGACTTTAAACGACTTGTTCCGCCGTGAATTTCAACTGTTTAATTGCTACTGGGGTCTGATTAAATTCTGCAACGTGGATACGAAACACGTCAAGCGATCCGAAGCGATGCCATTTATTGTGAAAAAGTACTGATCTTAGACGTCTGCGAAATATTATAAAATTCTAATCGAATAGACTGCCTAATATTATAATATTGGAAAAAAATCTTACCTATGTTAAAAAATATATAGGGACCCACGTAATGTATTGCAAACACATAGAACACACTCAATAAGCCTTAATAGAATAAATCATAAAGATGAGTTGACTTTTTAATGACTTTATAATTTGTTTTAAATCATTTATTGTGACAGTAGAGCAATGATTTTGTTCACGTCACGTACAATAAACGAACATAGTCTAACTTAATTTAGCAACGGTTTTATTATATTATTATGTCACCGTTAATTTAACAGTATTTAAGCGATCCTAAGAATAATCGACTTAATATAGTATATTTTTTCGCGTCGCTAAAATTGTATTAATTTGATTATTTGTTTGAAATATTTCTACACGTTTTTCGCTTTTATTTGCTTTTAGTGACACAAATGGGATATTCATGGATACTGTTTTTTTTTTAATCTACTAAAAATAATGTTTAGTACTCCACACTCCCACAGGTCTTGCTGTCCCATTATAATTATCACATACGAATACACAAAGATAAACATTTAACACCCATTATTTAATCAATAAAGTAAATACTATGTGAATATTTGTACCATACAGTAAATAAAGTTTAGTCATCGAATTTTATTCTATACGTGCTTATTTTATATTAAAGTAATCTCTCTATATATACCTATATATTATAATAAATTATGTATACTTCTGGAATCTAAACAGAGTGTTAATATGAAAATTATGAACAAATTAATAATACTTCAATTAATAAAAATTCTTACCCACACATTTCCTTTAATAATAAATATTTATTCAAATTTGTTTTTTTTTAACATTTCAAAACTAAAAAGTGCCATGTGGTGATACCAACTTCTTTTATTCAAATTAGAATCACCCTTTTTTTGTATAAATTATGGTGGAGCGATGAATATATAGATTTTATACCTAATGATGTGTGTTTGTGTATGAATAGTGAATACACAATAATTATTGGATAACACTATTCAACTTTGAGGGCTGTTTTGAATATAAATTTAGATCTAGTTTGTACTTTGGAGAGATCAAATTCTCAGTATATTTTTGTTATAATTCAAAAACGAATCACAACAGACTAGATATTTGTACCAAGTATTAAGTATTTATATATATTATCATTTTATATTCTCGAAATATTTTGACTTTTTTGATATGTTTATAGATAGTTGAAATGTACGATATTTTTTATTATTTTCTAGTTAGAAATTCATAAAAGATTTTCTTTATAATACTTAAGTTTTGAAAATAATTAGATACTAATTTTCAAACAAAGTATAATACAATCATAAAATGGTATATAAAAAAATATTAAACACATGAGAATATAGTCCAAAAGTATACTTACAATTTCTAATAATAAAAATGTAGTGTATTCATTATTAAAGACAATTGGAGGTTTGATGTTTGATGATCACCTGGTTATAACTAATACAATAACAAAACATATTGTTACAAAATTTTACAATATAAAGTTAATTATATTTTATTATACGTATAAAATTAAATAAAAAGAATTATCATATTATTATTATGGTTTCAGCGATGTACATAATAATATTCAAGATTCAACTCACGAAATGCTCTTCAATTGCCTATACAAGGCGCCGTTCAAAATTATACAATTCTTGTAAAATTTGTATTACAAAATATAATGTTATTAGAAAATAGAAATGACACTGGTGCGTGGAAAACATAAATTTTAAAATATTTTTCTTATATAATATGACTATCTAAATATATTAGATGTGGGTATTTCATAACAAACTTTGTAAAGAAAATATTATTATTAATGATAACAAAGTGAATACATAATCGGACATAGCACATAATTTTACATAAACGTTTTAAACAGAATAAAGGCGTTTTTTATTATTATTCTGATATATATACGTTCATATTATTATATTTCTTGATGTAGGCAGCTAACATAATATATTATGATACATCACTTGATATGACTTGCAAATCCATCAGAGGAATTTCGAATATTACTTTAAATTATTAAATTTTCTACTTTCGTAAAGGGAATGAAATTATTTCATTTCACGTCAAACTAATTCAAATCGCAGGAGAATATCTCATGCAACAAAAAAGAAAAATAAAGAAGATTTAGTAGAAAGAGATGCAAAATTATTTTCCGGTGTTGGAATATGGTGATATAAATAAATGATTGACGTATATTTGGAGAAATATGTATAACTCGAGGCGTGTGCGGTTTAGTGAGTATATGATATATGCTTAATTGATTCTCATTAAGGTAATATATAAAATGATTCCCCAGAGTTCATATTTCATATATCCAAATTTAAGAGCAAAGGAAATTTCAAATTATATTTAAAAGTATTAATAAATTACACACAACAATAGTATAATAATAATAATAATAATAATAATAATAAATTTGAAAATTTAATTTTAATTATTATTCTCGAATCGTTTATGCTGTTTACTTTTTGCGGATAATCGAAAATAAATTTTAAAATATAATTCCTGAAAATTGAACTCAAGTTCTCGAATGTGTGACCCGTGGTTAATTGTAAATCCGTTAAGTGTAGGTAAGTCATTTTTAAAATTTTGAGTTTCGTCTATCCTAATGTTTTGTTGATTGTTATATACTTAAGTACTTAGAAATACTTATCATATTACAGATAGGGAAATTATATCATGTATAAATTATTATCGTATTAAATATCGGGGTAAATAATATATGGTTGACTCAAGTTCGTTACCTGTAATAGTTATTTGTTAGTGTTTTTAATCAATATATTTATTATTATATATTATATATCACGTGTTTTTTATAGTATAATATTCCGTATTTATGTAATTTATAATTATTAATAAAAAAAACTTCAAATAGTTACCTGCTGTGATGATTTTTTGTTAACGGCAATTGTTTTATTTTTAATTTTATATTTGACCGGGAATGTCATTAAAAATAAAAATAATATAATTCTATTAATTTTAAACACAATAAAGCGTGTGACTTTTATTAATATAATATTATTATATATTGACAGTATATACTACAATGATCAATTGCATCAATTTTACATTTTACAATTATAACTCGCAAGCCTCATCGTTATTGACGTTTCAATTATTTACTAGGAAATTGTAACAATGCTGTAACAAACGATCCTACCAATTAAGTTACGTAAAGTGCATGTAAATTTTTTTAACATTTTACATTCCTATTAAAAATATTCACATTAAACTTCATAAAAAATAAATCCATTGATAGACGTTTATATATAATATATATTATATACACATAGCAATGCAAAATGCATAGTTCTATTATTATTTTTAACATATACGACCTATGGGTTATTCATAATGAATAGTAGCTCGCGTTTCATAATTATATTACTTTTCGACTGAAACAGTGGATCTAATTATACTTGTACGCTTGTAATGGATGAACAAATAATTAAAAGGAACATAAAGTCAGAGACGTGATGCATAATAAATCAAACTAAATATATACGGAAACGGTATGTTGCGTTTCACGAACAAATATATACAAACAGAAAATGTTTACAGCCCAACGTGATTTAGCCTTACCATTATCTCTACGGCGTTTCGTTTGTACTTTGTTCCCCGCAGGACAATATCACCTGACCAAAACTTGAAGATATTAATCGCGTTGTAAATTCAAAACAACTTTAACACTGAAACAATTGTCTTCGTATTCATACACAGTTTTCGTGCCATACGTTTCGGTATCAAGGGACCGACACAATAATAATATATGCTCGTCGAGTCATTCGGTTCTAAAATAATTCCTACTTTAAACACAATTCCTAAACAAAAACAAAATTTAACTGAGATAGTTTTCATTATTTATAAAGTATTAACAGTATGACAATAATCATAAAACATAGGAATATTAAACTGTTTTTCGTAAGTCATAATATCACAATTAAAATATTTATATTCCACTTTACATTCGCATTTTCGGACCTTCCGACAATTTATAATGCATTATTCGAACTTTATATAAAATATTTTATGGATGAAATAATATTGTATACTTACGTCTTACATTGTTTGCGGGAAACACTTCGCAAAAATCTAAACAACCTTCCCATCGTTCCATATAGAACGGTATGTAGATCATAAGCGAGTCTGTGGCTTTAATATTCGTTTACCCCACGCAACTATGCTTTGATGCACATGAATCATTATGTTATAATATTATGAATACCCATCGAACCGTCAAAAACCCGTCGCAAAATAGCTAGGACGATGATGATGACTAGCATTATACAGGCGCGATCAGCCATTTATGCTTAGTCTGACGTAGTGTTTCTATATTGCAATCGAGGTTTATATACAGAGTGATTCAACCAGTACGGCCACTTCGTTTTCTCTTCTATATGATTTTTGACATTTTTAAATATTAGTACAATTAGATATTTTTATAATATAATTACTTATAATAATATGATCCTATTTTTGATTAATTTATATTTTTTTCCGTCACGACTTGTGGTACAAACTCCTACTTTTCAAATAAAAAAACACTTTTTAACTTTAAATTATTCAGTAATTTCTTTTTGAGAATTTATGTATCAACCTAAATCAAAATTCTTTAGACCATTATTCAGTAGTTGTGGAGTAATTTAACATTGTATACTAAGGATAGTATGTTTGGAAAATATAATGATATGATGATTATAATAATATTATTTATTAATGTTAAACTTCATAATTTTATAATTTGTAAAAGTTGTCTATATATAATAAATAATAGATTCGATATTAAATCTATTTATATTTTTTTCTATAAATTAAGGACTATTAACTTAATGTAATTGGGTACATTTTAATAACTCAGAAAATATTCGTTCAAATTTTGGTTTGGATAAATCAACATTTAAAAAAAGTTATCTTTCGAATAATTTAATGTAAACAAAATAAGCAAGAGTGCAAGAGTGGGTACCATTTTACTATACATTATGTGTATAATTGGTAACTATTATGGGTGAGTTAAATTTGAATTCAATGATACATCATTGTATACGAAAAACGATCTAAACGGATACACCGCAGTCTGTCAATATTGTCAGCCTATATCACTAAGTATATTTCATTTTAAATTTTTGGATATATAATATTATATATATAGCTATTACAGTTATATTTATATTTTATTTTACTTTTAGATTGTTATAATTTTTATCGAAAATATTGCATTTATCACATTAGTAATTAAAAAATGTACCTATGTGTTCTTAATAACTTAATACAAATATAAAAACAACTATTTTGTGGAATTTTTTATTGCATTTTCAAACATTTTGACCTAACGAATAATTTTTAATTGATATTCATAGAAAAAATCGAAAATTTCTTAAGACTTATAACTTACAGAGAGTAAAAATATAAAAAAAATAATAACAATAAAAACTTTACCATTTTAAAGTACAAAATATATCAAATTTTCTATCCAAAACCGAACATTTAAGCATTTTGTCGACTATTTATCGTGCTTATACAGTCATAAAAAAAAAAAACATACATCATTGTAAAATCAATACATTCATCGTTCAAACCTAAAAAGAAATGGTGGATACGAATGTTGAATTGCCCCGTACGTATTATGTTTAAGTACCTATACAGTATCTTAGTATATATATGGGATAGGTATAGACTATAATATAGAGTGTATACATTGCAGCGCGTCGTATAGATCAACCGTCGTCGTATCGTGTGCGAGCAACGGTAATCGAGCGGAAGACTTCAGATTTAGACTCTGGAGGGAAATCGACATGAAATCCTACTTAATAGACGTGTAGTAATCCACCGGGTTGTGTGCTTTCGGGCGCGACGAGAGTAGGTGAATCCATCGAGGCGTACAGGGATATTCGAATTAGTCGTACAAATGTCTCTCTCTCTATGTATGTATATTTATATATATATATATATATATACAGATATACGTATAGATATAGGTACACACACATATATATATATACAAACTGCATCCATCCGACTTTATCCCACGCCCTCCCGAAAAAAACCACCGAATTTTCGGCGCCCGTCGACCGGTCGTGTCGAAACCGTTTCACATGGAAATAATTTGGCATATAATAATATTATACATACATCCATCACGCGCGGCGTCCGCGAAAATATGACGCGATAATGATGAAAAGGCAACAAAAACAAAAACAAAAAAAAAAGCGCACGCGAGTACACAGATATCACGTCGTCCGCAAGCCACACGCGGACGGTTTAATTGTTACGAATTTTCGCGGGTTTGTTTAGGCGTTAAGGTCCCTTTAAATAGATTGATGAATGGCTCGTTACCATGGTTACTTCATTAATTATGAGGTCCGCGAACAAAACACGTCAAGTTCAATGTAAACATTATGTATACGACACGACGCACCCCGCGCAACACACTCGCACACCACACTCCGACACGCGCACACACGCGCTCGCCAGAGTTCGTGCGTAAATTATATAAATAAGCAATTTATACATTGACCGGCGACGCTTTTGTTGGCTATTGTTTCCCACGAGATACATTGTATATTATAATATGTACGTATAATATCATACATCCATCCCTTGCAACACTCCGACGATCACGCCACCGACTTCGAAACAATAATAATATGTAACGTTAATATATTATAATGAAAGCGTATTATTTTTTTTTCGTTTGTGCCACCACACAATTGTACGACATAATAATATATTTATCGTACATAAATTAATATTAAATATGATTAATTTGTATCCACAAATGTCAAAGCAAAAGCTCTAAATACACAGATGAAACGGCGGGAATTCCGTATTATACGTTCTCCGAATCTGTGCATTGCAAAGCGATCTTCCTAAGCGACTCGGTACTACTATACTAAGTGCATTGAGAAATATCAGAAGTATCGATAACAATATTGCCCAACTTATTGTGATGTCCAAAAAAATTCAAAACCGACTTTATAATTTAAATAATTCAGATATACTGGATTATGTTGATATAAATATCCAACCATACATATGTATATGTATGTATAGTCAATAATTTGACACCGAAAGAATAGACAAAAAATTACGTGAGTCAATTACTTCCTCAAAAGCCATTATTATATTCTAAACGACTTCGCTTAAAACGAAAAACTCTAACAATATATATTTACGTATGACTACAGCAACAATGTATCTCAGAAATATCTAAATTTATAAAAAACCACATACAAAAATGGTAACCCAACCACCTGTCAACTAGAGAACAACAGAGACCCTCTTCAACAGAATTTGAATCGGTCGGACATTGCTAACCAACACCAACACCTCGTGAAAAGGAAAAATCCCCTTAAAAAATAATAAGCGTGTGTTGGTTAATGTTTCCGTGAATATAACATTATTAGGACGATATAGTGGTTTGCCGTAGTGGTAGTAGTGGCGGTGTTGTTGTTAGTGGTGCTGGTGGTGGCGGTGGCGGTAATGGTCTACTCCGCAGTGTTTTTCTATTTAAAAGGCCGCCAAATTAATACGATACAATCGAATTGACGGTGTTATAATAATTGTGTGGAATGAAAAAAAAAAAACTATTACCGTTATTATAGTGTAACGTTACATTGTATATTATATTATAATAAGGTACACGCATATTATATTATAATATTATTATATTATTGTCGCACGACACGTCAACGGCAGCGTATCCATTAAAATCGCATTACGTGCGTACCACCGCCACGCAAGTCCACAACAGTGCTAACCGTTATTCACGTCGTACGCGCTATATAACACATAAGCGGATCGATTCCGGTTCGATTTGCACCCGATCCCTGTGCATAAATAATATCTATTATTGCAATGTCGGTCGATTATCATAATAATATTATATAGGAACGCGTAAAATATTATATTATAATATGTTATGTACTACAAAGGTCGTTTATCAGCGTATGAAATTGAATAACGCTCACCGACGCGACCCAACTACCGCAGTCTCGGCGACATTACGGTGTACGTATTTACATACCTATACTACCATACAATAACAATAATCACAACAGATGTATACATTTTAAAGTTTTCCATGTAATTTGAAACGAAATCGAACGGAACAATCTTCGTACACGTATACGCACATATTAATGAATTCGCGGTTTACAGAAAACGTTTTCCCCGTTATTTTTTATTTTCCTCGAAAAATAAACCCACGACATGTTTTTTATTTGCTCACGAATCGCTCACAACTATCTCTGGAATAATCGAAACTGTATGCATCAAAAGCTCTCAAACGTCTGAAATGTATATAAGAAATTACTAAATTACGACATGTTTTACAAAGTGAAAACCACGTGGCGTGCTCAAAAATTATTTGGAGCTAAGGAGACTTCAGTTAAAATATGAAAAATATATAAACTATTCAGCTTTAAAAACACGTGACACAAAACATAAAAACCGTCATATAATATAATATTGAGCATACTTTACAGTTTATTAATTAATTGATCATTATTCACTAGATCACGTCTTTTACATAGTACCTATTAAATACTCTTGAAAAATATTCTGTTTCAGAATAATCAGAATAATATGATATTAAAATAATAAAATGTATGTTTTCATTCAAAAAAGTGAAAATTTAAAGAATATATTTGATAAAACAAAAAAAAATTGTTTTAAAAATTTATATTCCATGGTTTTAAATTGTGTATATAAAAAATATTTTCAAAATAATGAATGTCCTACGTTAAAAAAAAATACCCAATAGGTATATAAATTAATATTATACTCAAATTATTCTCAAAAATAACACCCAAAAGAATTATTTGGACATGATTAAACTAAATAATAAAACTATATTGTCGTTTTATACAAAATTAAAATTTTTATTTAACGTATTACTTTTATCTAACATAAAACAGTATCTATCAATATTATTACTATATATTATGCGTATTTATATGTTGTAATTATCATAGTTAAGACTTAATTATATAATACGTATATAATATCTTTATTACTTAAATAATTATTTGTATTGAAAAACTATGTTACAGTACCTAATTATAATTTATTATGTTTAGCCTGACTTTTCCCTACCATTGGAAAACCCTGGCTACACCAATGGTAGAAACTTTATGGAATCTGATTATTAATTTAAAATAAATTTTTTTTAGTACACAACTTTATATATTATACAGCATAATATGTTAAATAAATAGGTACTTGACAACACGAATGGTAGTGATGGCACTAAATATTCACAGACTAAAAAACGTTCTTTGTAGACTGTAGATAGTCTATGCAACTTAGTCTCTGCGAGATGCGATATATTTTTTATTTTAATATAATATAATACACTTTTCATAAACCAAATCAACATTTTATCATACTATTTAGCGATGACGCAAAAACTTACAAAAAAAAAAAAACATTAATTATGTCCTCAAAATTCGACGGTAAATTTACCAAATTAATTCCGATTTTGTGCTCCGATTACGATTTAATAACGGTTGTTTAATATTTGTACACTTTATTAGACTTAAATAGGTAATTAAAACAATGTGATGGATTTCTTATCATGCGCAGATATAGTTAAGTATGTTTACTTAAGTTTTGTTGTATACACGTACAAACGTTTATTTAATATTCGTCAAAATTATAATAGACATAATATAAAATCTTTACCAAGACAGACAGACAGATGTTTTATTCATACACATAAATACATAATATTACCAACGAGATGTTAAATCCTTTGATACGCATGCCAACTATTATTATAATATTATGATAACGTGATACGTCACATTTGAAGCATTTGTTTACAGTTTTTACTCATAATTTATTTTTATTTTTTTTTTTTGTTCATGATGTGAGTGAAATAGACACCGTCAATATCCGTCAACATAATGTGACAATACAGTAAAACTGTGAAAGAAATCGTAAGCCTAGCGAGTAGAAATCAGACTTCCATTGTAGTTTCGGGACGAGTACGTGTGTATGTTTATACAATATATATATATTATACATAAAAGGATCGAGTTTGTCGTAACAGACTTTGGAACCGTCAAAGCTCTCGCTATTGATCCAACTTAACGGAAAATGTTACACTATGACATCGGATATTTTGTCATCCCAACTTTTGACGAAAAAAAAAATGAGAATGAGATATGTCTATATATATATATATATACCAAAAGGACTTGTTGACGTATTTAATAACGATTAGTTTACATAAGACTATTATCATATTATATATCTGCAGAGCTAATGCAATTTCATACTAAATAGGTATTAACATTTAACAGTTATGTTTTCATTAAGTCCGTAGGTAAGTAGAAACTATAGGAATAACATTTTACTTTGTCTTCCGTTAAGTGTGTTACGTATATAATATATAAATCACTTATTTGGAAAATCATGTTTACCCGTTACTGTTGGTTTGCACTATATATATAAATATATATATATAGGTAGTTAAAAAGTGACGAGAACATAATTGTTAGCGATAAATTCCTGCCGTTCTAACTATCCGTGTCAAACAATCGATGTTCTTGCAAAAGTTTCAACTGTAGGTATAGTGCGTATACTCTGCGCGTATGTAATCGTACATATTATTATGTGTTCGCCGCGAGTTTATCATTTAAATAAATAAATAAATATCGTCAAATTGCATATGCGAGTATCTTGTCGATTGTTATGTCTCAGCAGCTGCCGCAGTCACTTTACAATGCGCGATAACAATATTGAACTCGTATTGTAATAATAATAATTTGAACAATATGAGGTAGTGACTAAAAAAACTCGTATGTAAATTTATAATCACAAAAATAAATGTCAGACATTTTATTATTATTTTAAATCGTGTGTTTTTTCAATGCTGACAGCGTGTCAAGTCAACCGAAAACGGTGTAGACAGCTATTGCTATCAGCGGCACAGGGGTAGGTACGTTTTTACTTACGCGTATAATCTCGAGGGTGCATAGTCTGTCAGTTTTTAGGCCGTTTATAGTACCGTCGCGCCTGAAGCATTTTTCAATACGGGTAGGCAGTACATTTGTCGAACGTAAAATAACACGCAAAATAATACCTTCCACCGGTCAGATGATCATCAATGGCTATACAGTCTACAGTTCTACTCTTCATTTTAAATTAATTGAAGTGTTTGTATTTTGAATAAACGTTTGAAGTGCCTATACACGTGCGTGGTAGTACCATTTTTTGACAAAAGGTCCTCGTTCAAAAATAATTATGTACAATTACGCGCGTAGGGAGTGGTTTTGTAGGTAAATGATTATACTTTCTGGGTAATTTAATAACTTGCAGCAGCTAACAAATTCTAGTTTTTCTTTTGCTAAAATTTAACGAAATCACGTCAAATCACGCATGTATATTGTATATGATTATGATCCTTAGTTTTTAATAATCTGTTGAGATTTTATAATTTGTTTTTGGAAATCAACTTTGATATTATTATGGTCAGTGTCCCAAAGACTTTTTTCGTTATTATAAACTTAATTACTTTGAAAACTATTATACAACGACATGACATTATTACTTACACATTATCGTGCACGACGCCCGATTTCCAACATACCTATAGTTCACCTGTAATACCTATACGAGTTTAGGTAATTTAGATCAGATTTGGTAATAAAAATGTTGCATATTTAACAACATAACACAATCGTGTATCGGTTTAGTCGTTGGAGTTGTTGCGTTATCGCGGACAGCAAATCTCAGTACGTTTTTGGCGCGTAAATTGCAAATAATATAATGTATATACATAGCGTACACGTATAATATTATTGTATTATAATATACACGTACGGTCCACGTGGTGTTCAATTCTTTTGGATTTATTTATCCTCCCCGCGCCGCCATCATATTTTTTCATCCTTTGCATTCGCACTCGCTCGGCGTAACACGTGTCGTTCGAGCGATTCCGGGACCCGCGCGCGAGCTCGGAATACTGATGATCAACGGGGATTATGACCGGCAGCCGTCGTCGGTTGACAATAACATCCGATCGCGAAATACCCAATTTCACCGGCTGCTGCGGGCTGTGACGACGAGGTGACTACTAAATGTACTTACATATTGATGTATACAGGGTGCTTGTATTATTACAATATGGAAAATTTATCCGGAAATACGAGAAATAATTATTCCTAAATTATTATATTTTTAAACTGTTGAGAACAAACATTTTAACTTTGGTGTTTAAAATTGTCTATGGTTATCAGGTTAGTAGATAATATTTTTAACCCCAAAATACTTGTATTTTATTTTCGTAGATATTGCTTGTAGGTTCAGGATAAAAGAATCCTTCTGTATAAAATAGATGACCCGGTTCCCGTGGAACACTATATATTCGTACAAATATATATATCATATTATTTAGGGATAAGAGACGTTTATATTTATATAGGCGTTTGGTTTTCTGTTCGCGTCATTTGATTGTTGTGCATAATATATAATTTATATGTATATAGAGGATATCCAAATGTAGGTATGACGATTACTATTTATAGTATATACGTACATTACGCGTCGCCGTGCGGAAATAACATTTTTGGGGGCCAGACATGTTTTCCCAAACTATATTATTATTACGAAATATTATTTATACGGAACAAATATTATACAATATTATAATGTATAAAGGTTTATATTATTATTTTTCTCTTTTACCTATGTATAATATACTGCAATAAATGCAAGACATTTTAATACACTTTTGTACCGTTTCTCCTGGTTCAGTGGTATGTATCAGTTCTATTACCATGTCAATATAATATGCGTAAAGAGCCAATAATTTTCTCAAAATAGTAGTAAACAGAAAAAATAATGTTTTATTTATATTTCTAATTTCTGGTGGTCGTCACCGCTGGGTAACAGAAGCAGCTGTCCGTAGATAGTGTAGGTGTTAGAATAATAAAAAATAAAAAACCCAACGTACAACCTTTCCGTGTTAATATTAATGAATCTACCACGAAAGTTTTATGGTGTATAAGTATGGTGACCAGATAAAAAAATTTAAAAAAAAATACATTTTTTTTTGGTAAAAATATCATGTGTAAAATTTGAATAAATAAATACAAAACTTTGTTAATAATTTAATATGTAGGAAACATATTAACAGATAACAAATTAAATTAACTATACTACCAACCATATTAGATTGCATTAATTTGAACCATAAACTATAAATTAATATCAAATTATAAAAATTATAAACATGTATTAGCCCATAATATTTTCAATAAAAGAGTACAATTTTATGTACTTTACACTATTGTTAAGGACACTAGGAAATGTATCAAAAAAGAGTACTGTCCTATGAAAAATAGTACGTCTGGTCACCATATGTATAAGTGTTGTTTATCGTATAGTAATAGTATATTTAAATAAGTACATGAACAGGAAAAACTAAAACCCAAACGGACTTAATCGAACTTTTGGTTGTATATAAAATTATAAAATGACATCGCAGATATAGTACCACTCGCGATAAGATCGTATATTGAATCACGTTTTGTAAAGGATATGCGACATACCATTACATATATATATTGTATAAATGTAATAAAATATATTAACTCTCTCTCTCTCTTTATATATATATATATTATACATTCATATAATCGGTTTTGGTGTTCAGATAAATCAAATGCGATCTATATAGTGAGAAAAAGTTTATTGTAAATTCAACGCGACACCAATAAATAAGAATAATCTGGGTAGAAATATTTTAAAATATAATATCCATAATACCTTCGTTTCCATTAAGTCAGTTTAACTGATGAACTCAAATGATTTGTGTAGTCTAAAGATAGCTAAGGCATATAAAAATAAATATATTTTAAATAAAATAAATGTATAATAATTGTATGCAATTTGAGATTGTAATGAAAATTATTTGATACTGAATTAAAAGACTTAATTGATAATTTTATTTTTAGTGTAATATCTAATAAGTAATAAACCAATAACTAATAAAGATTCGTTGTTCGAAATAGGTAATTTAAATATGGTGAAAATATTAAAAATGTACGTAATAAATACAGTATTGCTAAAAAAATCTGAAAGTAAAGTTGTCAAATTTAAATTATAATATTTAGGTATAATAGTAAATTTACATTCATAATTTTAATTTTTAAACAATACGCGTACTATTATTTATTATGACTTGTCATGAATAAATTATAATTTATGATTTACTATTTATTCGTTTCAGCTTTGGTTTACCATATATTCACAGTATAAACTGTTGATTAAATATAATTATCATGCTCGTTGTTATCAGTAAATAATTTTAAAAACTATTATAATTTTAAACTATTTTAAGGTTAATAATAAAGTTTATTATTGTAGACTAATCTATTGATTTATCATTATGTACGTGTTTATAATAACTACTCTATCCTTAAATAGTTTAACTTATAGAAAAAAAATTAGTGTTAAAAACTATAAATATACTTTTAACACATCCTTTATTATAAAACATACTATTACATTTTCAATGTTATCATACACTCACGTACACATAGGTACATAAGAGTACACGTTAATCGAATTATATTTTTCAATATTTCATGTGGTGTTCCGCTAATGTATACAATTCTTTTTTAAATTATTAAAAAGTTACTTACTGAACTTTTAATTAAAATGTCAAGTTTTAATTTCGATAAAAGCAAGAATAATAATAACAATGAAACACTTTTAAAATGTTCAAAATATCACGGTGAGCTGATAAGTTATTATAATATTGTTTGAAAATTTAATGATGCTTAAAATAAAGGATAATCTTTCAGCTTGCAATTTAAATTTCCATGACAACTAGCTAGTACTCAAATTACTATCAAAAAAATATACATATAATATTGATTAACGAAATTGAATATAAACGAATATAAACAGTTGTAGTCGATATACGTATGACGTCAAACACAACCACTCTTGATGGTTATTGTCAATATATTATAATATAGTAAGTTGAGGATAATAATAATAACTGTCTACCATAATAATATTGTACGCCTAAACGTACTGTAAGCCAAGTTTAGTGAATAATATTGACATAAATTTTTCCATATTTTGTTATCAACAAATAATTATATAATAACCGGTGTTTACAATATTTAATTTTAACCCGAATTTTCTGTTCCGGTAGTGGACGGTAATAAATTAATAACTATTACTATAGCAGTAAATGTAAATGTTGTAAATGGAAAACTAGGTCATACAGACAAACACAGACAAGATTCTTTTGAGAGTAGAAACCAAATTTTCAAAACATTTTCGAGGCTTTGATAGAAACCAAAAATGCCACTGAATGGTTAGAAAATGTCTTACTGATGGTTCACTTTAAAAGTTTAAACGCAATATTTTAATAAATGTACACAATGCGTTTGAAACTACAACCATAATAGCGGCTTCAACTCCATCCTCTCCCTCGTGAACAAACTGAACAATTAATTAGAAGCAAACGAATGAATTAGAAAATATAATTCAGTTGGACGTTAAATAGAGAGTACGTACCTATATAAGAGTATAAAATAATAATAATTATCATATAGTAAATAAAAGTATAGAAAAATATGTAATTGTTATAAGACGACGCTCTGTGTGTGCAATTTTGATGCAACATATTTATAAGAACACTGAAATATTCTATTCTATAGATTCCGATTCGATATTCCAACATTATTACTTACTGTTATTTACAATTATTGAATATGATATTATATTATATAATATCCCACTACCAATTCCAATGTATTAATATTTGAAAAATATTCGAACATATTTACGTCTAATATGTATATCACCACTTCCCTGTGATTTCCGACATCTAAAAATATATTATTCTCACTTAATAATTAGTAAACTATAATAATATACACTATAGACACTAGACATCCATTTAGTATAATATTATCATGCTTATAAATTATAGAACTTTCGTGTATTTCATTAGTTTTAGTTTTTTTTTTTCATTATAACTAAAATAAATAAATAATAGTAATGAATATATTTGAAGCTATAATACGTTAGTGCTTACAGCTTAGTCTAAATTATTAAATATGTATAACACCTGTTAAAATTTTAAAATTACTTAAAATATTTAAATAATCAAAGTAAACTTTAGCTGAAAAAAATCCAATAATAATCATCCGTCTTACCACTTATTTATGTTCATTTTAGATTTTGAATAGCAAAATAAAAAATATTTAAAAATTCGCATACGTCTAAATTACGAAGTATTGAACTATTGAAAAGATAAAGAACCTTAACTTGAAGATAATGTACAATATAACATATTTTTAGATTCACAGGTAGGAAATCTTTTTTTTTAAAACTGGAGCCAATATTTTACAGTGGTTAATTTATATTTTATACAATGAATTATCATCTTGCCCATGTCAATATATTTTCTTTCTATAATTCTATTTATAATTTTGGAAAATTATTACCGTAGTGTAAATACACAATATTTTTAACAATTCGTAATATTATTTTAGTTTACCTAAAATAATAGTTTTTGTTTCGTTTTTAAAAAACAAAAGATATTAAAATATTGTAATTCAAAGCTTGTAAATATTTTAAGTAGGTATTATCGAATTAATTATTATTGAAAATATAAATTATATTATATATATAACTATTATGTAATCATTTTGTTTATAATATGTAGATAATAAATTACGTTATTTCAGAAAAACCGTTTTTTGAATGTTAAAAATATTAACTCCAAAGAATTAAAGTTCCAAGGTCCATTCCGAATAATGAAGTATTCTCATTTTCACTGGTAGATTTTTCCTTGGAATTAAGTTATATGCGTGTACCGTGTGCTGAATTATTTGCGTTGTCTATGTTAAACAAATAAAAACAGGACAAAATAGTCAGCTACCCTATATTTGAAAAGAACAATTACATTTTATTAGTATACCATCAGTTCAAGGGTTCAAATATTTTAAAAACAATTGAATTTATAATCGGGAACTGATATTATTGTTTAGGAAAAGTCGTGTCATTCTCGCCCGTATTGTTTTTCTCTTTTTCTGACAAAAATAATACATATACATATCAAAATACACATCCTCATTGTAGTTGTATCTAACTTGTTCACTTGTTCAGTATAAAAACAAAAAATAATTTTTAAATGAGATTAATACGTTAAGTATTTTTTTTCCCAATAAATCCATTTTCTTAGCATTAATTTCTTTTTGTATTACGTATATAGGTATTATAGTATAAAAATGTTTTACGTGAATTTTTCACTCTTAAGACACGTCGCACTCGGACATCATAAATCACATTTATTTACTTGGTAATATCATTATTGGATTATCCGATTATATATTATTATGATTTAATATTTTATGCGTGGATAATATAATATATATTATTTACATGTAAAAAATATAATCCTAATATTGCAAAATAATTACTTTGTCAAAGTAGTCGGGCAATATCGAGAGATATAATCACGAGGTATTTTTAAATATTTTTTTTTCCAACGTTTAAGAAAATAATTTCATTTTACTATGGTTAAAATACGTTGTATTTTCTATAAAAATGTACAGGATTCATCACAATAAAAGAATCATTCTGTAGACACCAATAGTATATAACACTAAATAATATCAATATTTACAGTCACGCCTGAGTAGAAGGCGTCGGCGGCCTATATAATTGTATGCAACTACGCACTCTGCTGCAGGTAGGTACCTGCTTAATACCTCCGACGACAAGAGCGAGCGCGGGTTTAAGGCGGATTAGAGCCGGGGCCGCGAGCTGCAAGTGGCCGATAAGGACGCACAACGACTGCGTGTACGATAATGCCGAACTGGCTGCAACTCGAATAAAGCGGCTTAGCTTTTCCAATCGTAAGTCCTCGCCCGCGAACCACCTCAAACCGTTTGTAATTAAACCGGCGCGGAGCAGCAGTACAAAAGCCAGAGCCACGTATATACACTTATATCGTCCTCGCCACCCCCTGCCACTGTGATAACTTGAAACCGACTAAAGGTCGATGGTCTTTGCACTGCACCCGTGTAAAGCCAACGACACAAAAACCTTTGTCTTTAGCGTTCGCCTTCCCGCTATATAGCTCATGAATTATATATTATATTTATTATAATCTAACTCCCGCGGCGCCGCCCGTCCCATCGATGATATCCGAAAGCCGACGTATTTCGATTCCTATTGTTTTCGCCGTATTATATGTGTATGTATTTGAAATATAATATATCCTCATCGTCATGTGTTCGCGACAGAATGTGTTATGAATAGCCGACTTTTCCCCGAAGACGCTCTGCACTTAGGTAATACGCGCGTAGCTCAAAACTATAAACCCACATCCTCTAATAACCATCCTGGCATCACATCGATCCACATACCGCATATACCGTACTACGGGTATATTTTTACGTTAGACTTTACCAGTGATTCTTTTGGTCGTTTACAGTGTATTATTACTTAGATTCGCTAAGGATCCAACTCACATTTGGACAACCTATGAGCCTACGAATTTATTTAAGAACAATATTAAATAAATAAACATAACATATTAATCCGTAAATTAATAAACTAATAAACAAAACAAATATTATAACTATGTGTCGTGAAAAAGTAGAGTATATACTAATACATATAAGTATAATATATATGTTACGGTAAAAGTACGAATATCGGTAAAACCTAGGATATACAAAATAGTTTGGTCAAACCCCGAATGATTTTTGTAGTTCAAACTTTTAAAAACGAAATTTGGTAAATCTTAGAATAAACAACCAGCGTTGGTAAAAATCCGAAAATTTTTTACTAATCATGTGATATTAATAATTATTATTATTATTTAAGTCTATTAATTGCTATATTAACTACTATCTACTACTGATTACAATTATTGCTCAATAGTTTGTCAAATAGTGTTTAGTATGTTATGTGTTATTAAGTAATAATTTTAATACATTTTTATTAAGTTAATAATGGAATTATTCTATTCGTATGTTCATATAGATATCAATATATCACTCTGTATATAATTAAATTCAAAATAATAATTATTAATAATTAATATTTAGATTAATTAATAAGTACAGTTAATTAAATTAAATGGCACAATTTATTTAAAGTTGGGTATTTAAAAAAACAATTGATTGAATAATTTAGTATTACATTTAATACATATTTTATAATAACCAAATTTTTAGAATTGACAATAATTCCAGATAACGTAATTGGTATTCGTCAAGCAGTTATCTCAACTGTCTTTGGCTATAGTAGACAAGGTTTGGTAAAAAAAAATCTATTCAAAAAAATGTATTACAAATAGATGTAAATATCGATTCAAAAATATATTGTGCAATTCAAGATTATGCCCAGTACCAAGTCTACACAAAAAAATAATTGTAATAATTACACAAATTTCAAATGTGTATACGATAAACCTAATTAATATAATACTAATAAGTAATAGCTACTAGCTAGCTATAATATATTATCTAGTATACAAACAATTTTAGACTTTTACCAACGCTGGTTGTTTTTACCAAATTTCGTTTGTAAAAGTCCTAATTACAAAAATCACTTGTGGTTTAACCAAACTATTTTGTGTACCCTAAGGTTTTACAGGTATTCGTACTTTCATCGAAACATATACATATAATATATGTATATTATATTTTTGTTTTTGCTGATTTAACGTTATTAACTGAAGAAATTATTGATGTCATATCTGAAAAATTGAGAAAAATGTATGTACTTTTATAAATTCAAGATAAAGTATAAATAATATTCATTAAGATTTAATGTGTATTAAATTATTATTATGGTGAGTGGTAGAAATGAAAGTAAAATGTTTAATATAATTGTCTATGTCCGTTCATTTTATCATTAAAAGTTTTAACTACACCACTGAGACAGGCATAATATTATATACGTATATTACATAGTCTATAATAGTAACTGGTACGAACTACTGATATGCTTGCCTACTAACTATACTACCTCTTCTTCTAAATTCTAACTAGTTTGAGTCTAAAATCTAATTAGTGTATGCCCTAAAATAATTTGTAACCCAATCAGTGTAATATATTGATTTTAACTTAACTCAATAATGCAGCTTGTCGGCTGACTTTCGATGATTGATCGTTGATAGTATATGTACTCGAAAATTATTAGATATATAAAACATTATCGTAAAAAAATACAAAAACTGAAACGGTATATCCTACATAAACCATGTACATGATACATTTCTAGGTAGTATATAGATTATAGTACACAACAATTCGCAATATGTAACACAACACACATACGATTCATATTACGATTATCGATTGATGATTGTCGAATAATACCCATATTTGGTATACGTATAGTGAGAAAGTGTAAGCAAAAAAAAAATACATCGCCTGTCCCGCTTTGCATAATATTATATTCTTGAAAATACGATAGAATAATATAAAATATAATATGTCTATTACGAAGTAGTAATCAACATATTATACGCAACGGTGATCGATCGAATTGGTTTATAAATTATAAATACATGATCGTACTACATCTATTATGTGTACATATATATATACCTAGGTACTATATTGTATGAGAATTTTCAAAATGACGCAAAACCGTGTGCTTAATGTTGAAAAATATTTGAGACTCAACTGATGTAGTACCAAAAATTACCCAAAAGTTTTCAAGGAAATTACGAAACAAACTATATTATGTTTACGGTATGGAAAGTTATATATTAACTTTTTGCATCAATGATGACTTATCATTGAGCAATAATAGTTAAAATCAGCTATATATGTAATTCCATCAATTGCATTTCACAAATTACTTTAAAAATGTCGTATAATAATTTTTATTCAATCTGTTATATTAATTTCATGTATTGTCAAAAATTCTGAATTTGAGCAAATATTATATTATAACATTAATAACGTATAATAAATATTATATTTATAATTTATTTTAGTTACTTTAGTAATAAATACTAATAATAATAACGTAAAATCTATACATAATAACACCTTAATATTTCATTTTTGTTTTAATAATAAAATTTATATTTACATTAAAAAAAAATTCTAACGATTATATATAATTTATTTATAATCTGATCAAACTTTTAATACCTATCATAAGCTTCATTCTTTTTTATATATATGGTATTTTACATAACTGATATTTTGCAAGCTTTTTTCATTATAAGTTAGGAATTCCAAATTTCCAACACACTGGTTTAATTTTATTCATCGTTATTAATTTTAACATTTAGTAGGATAAACTTCAATCTAAAATATTAAAAAACCACTGAAAATAAAAATAACACTTTAGAAAAATAAATTTAAATATATTATATTGTGTATTATTAAATATTTTTATTATTTATTATTTAAACTTTTTTCCCGTGTTATATATTATTGTATACATTTTAAATTTATAACATTTTCCACAATTATAAAAAACTATACAATTTTTGTTAGAAAAACAACTTACTAAATCAATTGACAGTTTATACTAATGGAAATTATTATCAACAAATTTTATAAAATGTTTTAATCCTTAGCAGTATTATCCATGGTGTATACCATGAACTAAGAAGATATTCTTAGTTCATGTTGTATACATCGATAAACAATTAAACTTTGTTCACTGTGTTTACATATAGTGTATATAAATACAATATATTCTAAATTATCGTATGAAATATTTATCTTATTACTTAATTGATCAATAAAATAATATACTTTTTTTTTTAATATCGAAACTGAATTTGTCACGTTTTAAGACCGATCAAATTTTAACATAACTTACTCCGATAGTTATTTTATGGTAGGTGTATAAAATATAAAATAAGTATTTGTGCTCGTTATTATTACGAAATGGATTATTATTAAATTTGTTATTTGCTCGTTCAGACACACAATACCTACGATGATTACAGCACTTCAATAATTTATATAATACTTATTTGAAGTTGCTGAGATAGCGATTTTACACCAAAGAAAAAAATAAAAACATAGGTATATTTAAATACACATATTTTACGTTAATGTTTCAGGAGAATTTATACATAGGTATATTATATAATATATTTATACCAATATAAATATATATATAAATTATATAATAGTGTCTAGGTTTGCTGTGGAATGAATGATACCATTCAATAGTATAGTATGGTATCCATAGAACTTTGAAGTGCATAATAATTAATAATTATTCTGTTAAGTGTTAAGTTTTTGTACCTCTCCAATGTTTATGTGCAAGACGAGTAGGTTATCACGTCGGTATAAACTATAAATAATAGCGATACCTAATAATAGTATATACAATGTAGTGCCGCATATAGAAACGAAATGAATTACACGGAAATGCGAAATGCACTCAATATTTTAAACACAAAATATTGTGCAAACGTGTATTATATATTATGTATATTATTATGTTTTTATGGGTCAATATAACACCGAATTATGGGAAACAATGTAATAAACATCTATGTCAATGAAAATATATAGTTCAATATCAGTCATGACTTAAAGAGCTAACAAAATATGAATAAATGCATGCATTTAGCTGAATGACTAGTTATAGTTTAACACTTTATTTTCATAATATTTGAAGAATGAATTTGCGTAAATAAATATATTTTTAAGCTACTAAAATGTCGGAGACAAAAGCAAAATCATAAAAAAATAATACGGTTTAAAATAGAAATTATTTATAAAACTATACCTGCTATGATATGAATATAATATATTATAATAGATTTTTTTTATATATATTTATAAAATTATTAATAAAATAAAGCAGCATGTTGTTTTTTTAACATTTGAATGGGTTTTTCACAGAATAAAAAAACGTATATGAATTTTATAATAATACATGACGTATAAATTCCAACGTTTTATAATATTCGTTGCATTTGAATTTACCAACGAGAAAATAAATGATTTCACTTTGTATTGTTTTATATTAAAACTTAATCATTTATCTATTTACAAAAATAAAAATAAATGTACCTTATACAGACAATTCAACATTTATTTAGTAAATACTGATAATGACTTGGATTAGGTTTGTATAATTTCAGAAACACGTGAATTTGATTTCTAACGTATAATGTAATACTATAAACTTGTCAAAAACAAATTTTATTACCTTAATTCTCTAAACAAAAGTACTCAACTAACAAATGATGAATTAAAAATAAATATGTTTAACTATGATTTAACTAATTTACATGTTAATATAACACATAGGTGTGTGTAATGTATACATCGTTAAAAAATATAATGATTAATAACTAAAAATAATTGCAGATCGAAAAGTTAAAATAAATATTTATTAGAATTTTCGTAACACACTATAATCGTTAAACTTTTCAACTTATTATTGGCAAGAAATTTTATGAATAAAGAAATTCTAATTATAACATATTTTTCTATATAGTACAGTCGATAATACAATATAGATGAATTAATGATAGAAAATCACACTAAATAATATTAGCTAAGTGTCTATCTATATAATACATAAAAATATAATTAAAGTAATTACTAATTCTATTACACCTACGACTTACCTATAAACACAATAAATATATCGTTTACATCGTTACCACTAATAACATAATAATAAACAATATAGGTACATACTATACATACCAACAAAGAAATCATTATTGTATACATGTTACACTCTATAATTCATAGAGCATAAGAATCAAACAGTACAGATACATTATATATGTGTATAAAATATAAATTAAATGTGATGAAATAGTTCATAGTATATTACTAGCTATTATTATAATATTATTATACGACTTAATGAACACAAATATTATTTGGAACCAAATTTTTATGACATCCAGTATATCATAATATAGGAGTTAAATCAATTTTCGAGAAATTATAGGAATATAATATACATATGCGCAATTTGAGTTTTAAATAGTTTTCGTGAATGTATTGTGTATTTATGTGTTTACTCTCTGAGATATACATATAAAGGCGGAAAGGGATATATACAAACCATTTGGGGGGGTTATGATTGATTTTGAAGGGGCTTATCCCCCAAACCCTCTCAAATTGCGCTTATGAATTTGTATTAATATATAAAAATATAATCATAATGATTAATGGCTGGACCACATACATAAGACGTAAAACAAAGAACATTTCAAATGTAATTTTATAGAATTTGAATACAATTGTGCTAAAAAGAATGTAATAAATTATTATTTCTTATAATACACGATTTTATTTAAATGTCGTACCTAATCCTATTTCAAAAAGCATGATATGAAAATACGATGAAGATCGTAGTTGTATCAATAGGTATATGATACCATGTAGCATTAGACTAAAATGACATAATATACTATGATACGTTTGAAAAAAAATTTTAATTATAACGGTGGAATCGCTTAAATTGAATAACCAAAACTTAAAGTAAATTTTACAGATAAAGAAATTTAAAAAGTTGGTAAGTGAGTATCGCTCTGCTGTACATTAGGGGATGGGGTGGACCTCGGACTAGGGTAGGTTAAATTTGAATGCAATGATAGGTATCATTGTATACGAAAAACGATTCTGAACGAAGATGATTTGTCAGTTTAGGATATATTATATTTAAATATTGTCAAATATTCTATTTTGAAACAAATAGTATAGTTTTTATATGTTACTATGGTTACTATGGCCAACATTCGCATTATGAGCGTATATGAAATTTAATTTAAATTTTGACATATTTCGTATAAATTCGAACTTTAAACACTTATAAAAAAAAATTGTGACTAACGATTTCAGATTTTTTTTTATCACTTTAAGAACAACTTATAAGAAACCTTGTATTAAATTTTCAAGATTTTCTGGCCACCCAAAAAATTTTTATCGGCATTTGAAGAAAAAAAAACTTAGAAAAGTCGAAAATTTCAATTGTCTATTAGTAGCTTAAAAATGGTCAAAATATTTTGAAAATTTAACTGTAAAGAGATAACCATAATATAAACATTTGGTAAAAATTTCAAGTATTTACAATAATTCGTTTTTGAGTTAGGTACAGCAAAATCAAAAAATCGATTTTATCGAAAAGTGGTTTTTCCGTAAAATTTCCATTTTTCTGTCATTTTTTTTTTGTTTTTCTCGATTTTTTTGAAAACTATTAGAAAATTTTAATTTTGACCCCCCTAAAGTACCAACTAGATTCAATTCCCTATTCAAAGAGGGGCTGAAGTCAAAAATCGGAGCATTATTACTGCTCCAAATGTTGGAGTCAGACACAAAAAAAAAAAAAAAAAAAAAACACACATCATTGTAAATGCAATACATTCATCACTTCGTTCAGAATCTAAAATGAAAGTTAAATATATTATACATAATAATATAATATACATATATTATAAATGTGTAAAACCAAGTAATGTTTATTTTCTCTTTTATTTTAGATTCTTTGACCGACCTCTATGAACGTAATTTAATACTAACAAATGTATTATGTAAGTTACGTTACTAGATCGCATTAGAAGCATACAAAAATGAATTATTTACAATACAACTAAATATACCTACCAACTAATCATAATTTTATTAATTTAACTGATTATATTAGTTTAAAAATGTAATCATGAATTTTAATATTTTTCATGAAGCTTAATGTATCATGTATATTATAATACAAGTTCCTCAGTTATACTTATTTGAAATGTGATGTTGCTATGTTGATAACAAAAATGCTTTAATATAGCTTATTAAAACTATAGAAAATGATGTTAAAAATTATCTTGATTATCTAAGCGGCTAAGCTTATTGTTTTTCTAAATTATTTAATATAATTGATACATCGATGACCGACTGTAAATTCGTAAACGTTGATTGTTGTTCAACGATTCTTGCAATTTAATCGCATTAATCGAATCTGTGCCTTATTATTGTTTGATATATTATTATGCACTATTTGATAGGCGTGTAAATAGACAACGGATAGTATATGTCTGTAAAAGCATGTTTAAGGTATGCAAACGTACATAAAAATATATTTATTACTACAATTTCAAAAAATACAAAATAAATGTAAATTGTTTACTCTAAATATATAGTTGCGTTTCACATGTTCTGCTTTCCCAAAGTCTAAGTTTACGTGTACCTAATGCTTAACACATATCATTGTGATAAAAATGTTTTCACTGTCTTCAAAAGAGCATTAGGTAATGTTTAAAAAAATGTATGTGGGTCAAGAACGCACGTTAGTGACTTGACCATAATTTTACAGTGGAAAAATGGATACACTTGAGTCTCAAGTTAGGTTAGGTTAAGTTTTCTCAAGTCTTGAGAGAATATATGCATATAATGTGTATAGTATAATATACAGTATACACACTTATAGTACATGTACCATGCATATTTCATAGGCACCACAAACACACATATACAAATTTCCAATGTTTATCAAAACATTAATGGAATTTTGTTTGACCAATCGTATTTGGTTTAATTACAAAGTAAAAATGACGCATAAAAAAGCGGGTAAGTGAGTATCGCTCTGCTGTACATTAAGGGGTGGGGTGGACCTCGGACAAGGGTAGGTTAAATTTGAATGCAATGATAGGTATCATTGTATACGAAAAACGATTATGAACAGAGATGATTTGTCAGTCAAGGATATATTATATTTAAATATTGTCATATATTCTATTTTGAAACAAATTGTTATATGGACCCTTCAATTAAATTTTCAAGTAATTTATCCCAGCTAAATTTTTTTTATCAACATTTATAAAAAAAAAATTGAACATTTCAATTGTCTATAAATAGCTCAAAAAAAGTCAAAATGTTTTGAAAATCAAATCACGTAAAGAAAATGACAATCTAAATAACTGGTAAATTTTTCAAGTATTTACGACCTATACTGTTTGAATAACAACAAATATCGAAAATCGTTTGAGGCTAAACCGTTATTTAACGCGGTTTTGTAAAAATTTAAATTTCAAACACTCATAAAATTTTTTTGTCTGAATCCGGTAGTTTTTTTTACAGATATTTGAAGAAAATTTTATGGAGAACCTTTTACCAAATTTTCAAAACTTAGTTATAAAAGGAAAAATTTTTACGATTTTTCAACCATAAAATTACTTGCAAATTTTCGCAATTTTGACATATTTCGTATAAATTCGAACTTTAAGCACTTCGGATTTTTTTTATCACTTTAAGAAAAACTTATAAGAAACCTTGTATTACATTTTCAAGATTTTCTGGTCGGCCAAAAAAATTTTATCGTTATTTAAAAAAAAATACTAAAAAAAATTAAAAATTTCAATTGTCTATAAATAGCTCAAAAAAATTCAAAATTCTTTGAAAATTTAACTGTGTATGGAGAACGCTAATATAAACATTTTGTAAAATTTTCAAGTGTTTACATCGATTAGTTTTTGAGTTATAGCAAAATAAAAAATTCGATTTTGATGAAAACTGGTTTTGCGTAAAAAATCCCGTTTTCCGTCATTTTTTTAGGGGTTTTTCCCGACTCATTCAAAAAATATTGAAAATTTTTAACTTTTGACCCCCAAAGTACCAACTAGATTCAATTTCCTTTCCAAAGAGAGGCTGAAGTCAAAAATTGAAGCATTTTTTCTGCTCCAAATGTTGTCAACAGACACAAAAAAAAAAACACACATCATTGTAAAATCAATACATTCATCACTCCGTTCAGAATCTAAAAGAACTGTATCTATAGAAATTAGAAATGGCAAACGAGATTATAAAATATTGTAATCTTACAATAATATAATTCACAAACACTGGAACGTATACTGTCAGAACACTATCTCATATAAATAATATTGAAAATTTTTTACTTTTGACCCCCTAAAGTACCAACTAGATTCGATTTCCTTTTCAAAGAGGGGCTGAAGTCAAAAATCGAAGCATTTTTACTGCCCTAAATGTTGTCGACAGACACAAAAAAAAAACAAAAAAAAAACACACATCATTGTAAAATCAATACATTCATCACTCCGTTCTCCGTTCAGAATCTAAAAAATGATTGATCTATTATTACAAAATATGAGCTATAGGAACTACTCTATATACAATTATACAAAAACGGGTATTTAAGTGAATGTTACCAATATCTAACATTAATACTAATATTTTATAACAATACTAGTTAAACACTTGTACAATGATATAAAAGAAAATCGTTCGATCATTATTGAACAATGTTCAATGAACATTTAAATATACAACTTCGTTATAATTTAAATTCCAAACTTACATAAAAAATATTCGTGTATATTTACGCTCAATTTTTTTTATTATTTTAACAATAACGTCTCATGAGAAGACATATTGAGAAATATTATATTACATATTATTCAAACTACCGTTTTAAAAAAAAAAAATATTTTATGAGTTTTTAACTACAAAACCGTTTACGTAAATATTCATGATTTTGACAAATATCATTAAAAAACAATCAACACTTCTAGTTCTAACATAAAATATTTATATAAAAAAATACTGTAATGATATAATACAATATTTTTTAATCTGCAAATTAACTAATAATAAGTATGCTTATATAAAAACAAATATTTTGAATGCTAATAATGGCCTAACGCTAATACAAACATTTTAAGTATTAAGGACTACAACTCCTTTTGAATTATTTATACGCATGATAAATTTTAAATTTTTTTTTATTTTTTAAAAAAAACATCCATTAAAAATGATTTTTTGAGAAAAATGCTTGAAAAATAAGTACTATATATTTCATAAAATATATTCTAGGTACTTTAAAATTCTAACTTAACAACCGGAACTGACGCCGCGCCGTTTTGGTGCGTTCCGATCTAGTTCGGGCACTGATTAATACTTCATTCAAACACTAAATGAACTTGGCAGTATAAAAAGAAATATCGATTTTAGAGTACGAATAGACTCATTATTACCATGAACAATTTCTGTTATATGTGAAATATGGTGAAAATTACAAAACAGAAATCTGCCTAAATGATAGTTAAATATACAAATATTGTTTCAAAAACACAGTGTGATCTGGAAAGCTTGCTCTACCTAAAATAATGAAAATGAAAGAGCACATCCAAAAAAAGTCTCTATGGTAGGTAAACTAAAAAACACGGTTTACACTTAGATACAGCTGGTTTTTAAAATACATGTAGAATCTCGGTAATCCGACAGATATCGGATCATGCTACTGCCGGATTAATAAGGGTTCACATATAAAAACACATTTTTAATTATTGTTCAATTAAAAAATATATTTATTAATGAATATCCTTATTGTACTTCAAGTTTCAACGTTAACTGAATAAAAATAAAATATCTAATAAGTTTATTCGGATTTAATCTATTATTATATACTTAGTTTTACTTAAAGTTTTATCGTTTACGATAGTAACTTTACATACAAATGTGACCATATTGCCATATTGGTGTACGTATAGGTTGATATAGCCGGATTACTGGACGTATCGGATTATCGAACGACCGGGTTACCAATATCACTCATTTTTTGTTTAATATCAGCTGTATTAATTAAACGAATTCGTCTAAGTCTTTAAAACCATAACCGTACACAAATCATCTTATAAACGTATAATTTAGATTTAAATTTATTTTTGCCATAAATATAAATTTTAGGTACCACGCTCAATAAACCACGTATATCGTTATATATAATACAGTTATCGTATAAAATTACATATCTATTACATGCAACAGAACGTCTGCACAACAGACCAATGACACTATGACAGTGGTCAGTGACGCCACCTGGTTGGCCGGCCACCGCCGCGGCACTACCAACGCGCACGAAATTTCCGCTCACCCGCATCACACGGCTGTAAGGATAATAATTATTAGAACATTATGAAATCATGAAATAGACGGTCACCGCATTGCCAGTAAATTATGATTAATTCATTATCTTTTACATTTTACTTCTTGACGTCACTTAAGATTTCATTATAAACATGATTTTACATAAGTTTAATCTGCATATAATATCTAATATTGAATTCAATGAATATAATAAATACAAATAAAATAAATAGTTAAACTATTTAGTTTTAAATTATTTAAGTATAGCGACATTAGGTAATTTAATTTATTTAATTTTCGATGTATTTTTGCTTTTAGTTAAAATTGTATTCCAAGTTAAAAAATAATGAAAATCTTATACAATATCCTACATAAATTAATACTTCATAGACATAAAAGACATGTTAATATTTATAAATAAAATTAATTTTATTATTTCATCACTTTATTATTAGGTATTTTCTGCATTTTACTTAGGTACTGAAGTACTATATCGGTAGTGTGTTATGTATAATAGTCATTATTAGTTTTAAATATTAATACTTTCATTATTAAATAATAAATAAAAATCTAGGAGGCACATTGCACAGGATACAACAAATATAAGTGTTTTACTCTGTATGCTTGTTCCAGGGGAGCGTTAATAAAATATCAAAACAGCGTATCCAATAATCATAAAATATAATAAGGTATATCATACATAAATATACGTCATAATTAATCTTATAGTGTAAATATTATGTAACTATTTTTTAAATGTGTTATAGGTCTGTAAGACAACATAGATATATATAATATATTAATTAATTAATTTTTTAATAATACTACAGCGATTTGATCCCGAAGTATACAGATGATATAGTTAGAATACATAATTAAGATTATTTTACAATACAAACTTATACATAAATATATATATATTTATGTATGTATGTATGTATTTATTTTATTTTGTTTACTTACATTCTATTTATATTTTTTTATTTTTTTTTCTCTCCTAACCTAACGTAACAATACACTCCCAAACTTAAAAATAAAAATAAATATACTGTAGCTAATGGCCCCAGTTGCCGAGGCAGTTACTATAATAATAATAATAAAAAAAAAACTTAAACATAATAATTATCAATTATATTATATAGGTATAGTTAAATGGAGTACTTAATAACTAAAACAAAATATAAAACACAAGCAATCATTGCCAATAATTAAATAACGTGCTAAACGTAAGAAAGAAAATGTATCTAATAAGAATTTATCAGATACCTATTTACTACTCTTCGGGGTCTGGAATTTCAACAACAACTGGTTCGATAGTAACGGTGCGATTGCTGCAAATGAAAATATAATAATAATATTCAATCAAAAATAATTTAAAGTATTTATATCTCATATTAATAATATTAACTTGTAAGCTTCTTTCATCAAATCGTACTCGTGTTCCAAAATACTCATCAACTCTGGCTTGACAAACATAAGTGCCGTATTATAGGTGTCTTCGGCGTCTGGACTTTTACCGTATGTGAACTCGAATTGAATCCAATCGGCCCATAAACCTGCAAGTTAGGAAATTTAATAAAATTGGCTCGATACAATACAAATATACAATATTAGTCTTTAAATATTTTTCAATTATCTTGACAGAGACACGCTATAGGTGAATTTAGAACAATTAGTCTCTAGAAAAAAGTGCCATACGTGGGCAATATTTGACTCCGTTGTAATTTTATATTAGTACCCCATTAAAAAAAAATTGTTTAAGTTCATAATCAGGGTTCGGGACTTATAGCATTTGCGTATCCATCATAGTTGATGTAAAACATAGCAGAGTGATCTACAAATTCGTTTTGTAGTACAGAGAATTAAAATATGAAATTTTATTTTGCATATTTATGCATATTTTTGGGTTTTTGCATATTTTTTACTTATTCAACAATTTTTAATGATTGATGGTTAATATAATTGTTCAAAATGTATGATATTGAACGAAATTATGTAATTTACACGTACCATATGGAATTGCGGTGTCAAAAAAACTTGATCAAGTATTAATTAAAAACAAGGGTTTAAATAGTTTAAAACAAATATGTAAAATTATCACCGGAGGAGAGTCTATGAACCTTCGTTCAATAGCAGAAGATCTAACATGTAATGATCTGTTATTTTTCAAGTATGCTCCCATTACTTCCGTCGACGTGGAACTTTCATTTTAGGCATATAAGTGTATTCTAGCCGATAATAGAAGAGCCTTCCAGTTCGAAAACACCTAATAGTTCAATGCAATTAATATATTATGTATACCTATTTATTAATATAAATTATATCAAATAAATCATATTTGTTAATAATTTTTAATTTTTTTTTTAAATTTTTTAGTGCATATTATTTTCATTTTTAGTACATATTTTTAAGTTTATTGGGTCATTTATAAACGCATATTTTAGTGCTTTTTAGTGCTATAAGTCCCGAACCCTGTTAATAATACTATAGTTTCATACTTTTACTGATCATAATTCATAGTTCATATTTTATCTTATTCTATTTAAAAGCGCGCCTCAACTGGTGACACAACGTGATTTGAGCATTTGGCACTCAGTAATATATTCATTTACATTTGTTAAATAACATAATTTACTGGAAAAAATATTAAATTAACCTACTTATAATACATCGAAAAAAAAATTGGCTAGAAGGTGGAGACTAATTTATATTATCTGTAAAAAAAATTATGACAAACGCCTACTGACCACATCATACTTCGTTTATCGAGGGAACAAATTGTCCCTTTTACCATATATGCTAAAGGTAGAATACCACTAGTCACAATTCCATCAAACAATGCAGAGACTTTATAACCAATGATATTATGATAATTAATGGTCGATTATTTTTTAAAACATAATATGTTTTATGTATTTTTGAATTGCAGACATGACATCTATTACATTTTGTAAAAACATAATCAAATATAAATCATAATAAAGACTCAGTAGTAAATTGGAATAATTAAATTTAAAGTAGCAAAAATTAAGTATTTATACAAAAATTGGAGGTTTAGAAAAATTATTGTATAAGCTTTCAAAGAGAAATAATAAGTGGAAAAAGACTGAAGGTATTACCCAATAGTTAATATTTGGGAGAATTTGTCACGAAACTAATTATAATACGTTTTTTTCACAAGTAAATAAAAATGGCACATAATCAATGCGAATAGTAGGTAGTTTAAATACCAGTAACAGAAAAACAGGTAATAGGTACCTAGTACCTAGGATCTACCTCTACCCAATATTATTATTAGTCGAATAGCCGCAATGCATATTATTATTATTATTATTATTATTATTATTGATATTATAAAAATATACTCACGGACATCATTTTCTTGATGGCCATATTTAAAGCACATAAGGCTATACAGATCTCTTATGATATTGACGTCTATAATGGGAGCCAATTTTTCGCAATTTATCATGGTCAAGTACAACGTCTTGTTCTCTGGTGTTAGGTTTATTAATTTGTTGAACAATTCCCGACTAGAGTTTATGCCGCTGTACAAAGTGTACCATTTGAGATACTCGACTCTGTACACCATGTTAATCTCTTCATATGGGCTGTTGGCGCCTTCTTCGTAAAACTGCTCGATCTGTGGATAACAAACGATATAACTTGCAGCAATACAGCAAACCATGTTAAAAGGCATAAAACAAAAACAGTTGAAAAAACATTACGACATTTGAACAGTTTGGTGTTGATCCGCTTCACAGTCACTCGTATGTTTAATATTATGTTTGTCTTATTATTGCTGTTTATTGTTTACGTAATACGTTCCACTATGATGTTATAACTAGTTACCTAATGGCTAATTTAAGAGAACATCTTGAATTACTGTCATCATGCTTCCCGCTGCGTCAAATGCACGAAAGATCATTTTTCCGACATATGTGTATCAAGATGCATGTTATACTTTTAAATAGTATGTTATCACGATAGCGTTCTGTTTAAATTGTTGTAAACATTGTTTTTATTTGTTAAAATAAAAATTAAGTTTTGACTATTAAAGGCCGAGAAAATACCGTAATATTATAATGTCAATAATGATTTTCAACCCTCGATATAAATTTAATGTGTGTGCATAAAATAGTATAGGTAGTATAGTCGAAAATAATAGTTAAATATAGGTATTCATAATTATACCAAATACCAATTATTATACCATACCAGATTTAAACCGGAGTTCTGCAAATATAAATCCATAGTTTTCCACAAGAGCAATGATTTGTTTTCCAATGCCCGAACACCGTCATCAAAAACATTTTTTGCTGATTTATAATCTTCAAGGATCAGAATATGATATTCCAATACTTTGACCCACACATCAACGTTGTCTTTGTTGCGATCGATCGCCATTCTTAAAATTTCAGGACGTCTTTGGTTAGTATGTTCGGCCTTTATAACACAACAAAACGTATACAAATTATAATTTAAAATTTAACATTTATTATTATATTGACAAAATTTACCCAATAAACGTAATAATCTGGTTTGTGTAGACCACCAAGCTCAAAATGGCCTTTATGGAACGCTTGTTCCATTGCTCTGTTGACTAAACATCTAATTGCCATATTCTTATCAGAAATGCTATTCCATTGATTTACTAAATACTCAGTAAATAATTCATTTAAATTTCTTTTTTTTCCCATATTTATCAATTTTCTTAAACCTTCTTCATACAATTTTATACAATTCCTATACAACAAAACCGTATCATTGTTATGTAGGTACCTACCTTTATTATAAATTAATAAATACAGAGTGATTCTTTTAATGGTAATGATCATAAGTTATATTATCATTTATCTATGTAAAAGAGTGAGTACTAAAGTTTTTGAAAATATTTTCTTAACCATATTCATAAACATTACAAAACAATATTTTTAATATTATATTATATTTTCACTTTTTTTTACATAATTTTTTTATACCAGTGCTATATTACAATAATTTCTTGACTAAACTATAAAAAAAAAAAAAAATGTTTTCATTAACGTTAGTACTTTTAAGAAAGGTAGATATTTTAAATGTATACCATCGCAGTTATAAATTCAAAATAAAATATGTCATGTAATAATTAATAATATTGATTAAAATAACCTCATTCTGTGTTCGCAACTAGTGGTGTACTTTACACAGTACAATATGTTTTCATCAAGCATGTATCCTTCTGTACATAATAATGCAACTTTATGCCACATCTGATAATCTTGCTGGTATTTATCAATAAAATCGCTATATTATATAATTACAAAATAACATTAATATTATTTATGTTTTTAAATAAACCTCATGTATAAATCAACATATATTTATTGATTATTATATATATATATATATATATATATATATAATAGGTACTCACCGCAAAACAATGAATTGAAGATAATTAATGGATTCAACTTGTAAGGTCTTTTCTAGAAAAAGTATGTGTAGTTCCATGTCGTAGCGGAAATGATCGATTGTTTCTTTATACTTTTGTAAAACTAAATGGGATGAATCCAGATTTTTGTCTACCAAAAATTGTATTTCTAACCAGAATTGTTCTAGACGCAGTTTTTTGCAATTTTTATGTATTCTAATTCCTTCGTTTAAATAATTTCTTGCCGCCTGCATATTGCGGTGTTTATGTTCGAATAACGCTGCAGATATGTACAATTTCGAATCACACTTTTTTTTTTTTGACATAAGTACAATCAATGGATGTAGTTCGTTGGTTATAAACAATTTCTGAAATCAATAAATGTTGCATGGTAAATAAGTGTAATAATTTTTGTAATATGATGATGTTATTATTCATCGTTAATATTTTTTTCTCGCTGTTGATTTTTAGGATTTAAAAGAACACTTTTTTTGTACATTACTATTTATAAAACAAAATGTAACTATTTATGCAAAGAAAATTCAATTTTTAAAGATTATTACCAATTTTTATTTTATTGTCTGTTATTATTTTTTTTTAAGTGATTTATAACAGAATACTTTTCTAAAAATAATAAACAAATAACAAATAGTTCCTTTTTATAAAAAAAGATACTTATTAACCTATTAAATTGTACAAACAAATTTGGGGAGTACTATAACCTACTCTTGTCTTTTAATTCTCTAATTTAAAGTTTAAATATAAAGTCTCGAGAAGAAATTCAAAATGCTAAAATGTTTAGCAGCTACCCAAGTCCCAAATGGAAGTAATGCGTTGTATGCGGTCATACAAGGAGAATGATGTGCTAAATTTTGAACAATTTATAAGATAGGTATTAGTATTAATTAATTTTTAAAATAAATAATAGAAATCACAAATGTAATAATTAATAAAATATCTACTTGAGTTAGTTCTGATGAAAACTACTCTTGTAATTTTAAGTTAAACACTAATTAGGTATTAAAATAAAAAATATTAATAATTATTATTTATTAATGCATACCTAATAATTAATGATGTATACTATAGCCTACCTACTGGCTACTATGTCATACAAATTACAAACCATAATATTATTATTATATTAATTGAGCCTCGTCGGGTAGGCATTGCTTCAGGTGGTAATAATGGTATAGTTACGACTGTGGACTGTACTAAATTTTTCGGCCATGACGGCCTGCCATCATAATGGACATTACTACATTAGATAGGAATAAGTATTGACTCTTTGACAGTATCAAATGTGTCAATTATTGTATACATGTATATGTATGATGGATCTATTAATTATTTATCCACCTTGACCACGATTTTTTTCATAGGATATAGTCTATAGATACCTATCTATAGTGTGGTTGCCACCAAACGACCGAACTGTCCGAACTATAGTTATTCAATTCAGACTTCAGTGATGGACGATGGTTGCCCAACGAGTTATTTATCTAAAATCGTAGATACAGACTGCAATAGTGCAATGTAATCACTACTTCACTAGTTCGTCTAGTTCACTACAATATAATATTATGTTCGTGTTCACCTAACGATAACTGATAAGTTGACAATATTATTCCGCTTTGTCGTATCGAGTTCATATTGGAAATTATTGATAATAATATCTACAATGACGTTTGTGATCGTACCTATTCAATATTATAAAATGTGTTCGGATGAAACTAGTAAAAATGTTGCATAGCGTATTGCGCCTGTATTTTTTCTTTATTAAAAAATTAACGAACCAACTAACTTTCATAAATATCCTGCAAGGTAAGTAATATTTACGGGAATTTAAGTTTAGGTACCTATAGTCAGTAGTCACATTCTTCTAACAACATTTGTATTTTATGTGGTACCTACCTATAATATTTAATAGTAGGTATACGTATACCAGTATTATACGTATCATTCTTTTAACCAAATTTAGGTGTGCTTTTTGGATTGAAACATTTATAATTTATAGTCTTTGTTTTAGTTTTAATCAGTCATTATTTATCTTTTTAGGTACTCACCTATTTTAACTTCTAAATTAATTATACATAATTTATATATACCTATATTAACTCCCAACTTTTAATTTTTATTTTTTTAATGAAATAATGTAAATTTTTAATTATCCATGTTAGGGGTACCTATTTCTTAAGCTATTTATTAGAAAAAACTTGTAGATTGTTTTAGAATTTTTCTAATATTATATTTATCATTAATGTGATCAATTTAAATTTAGATAAAACTACATTCTATTTTGGTAGTGACACAAAATATATAATAATCCATTAACCTTATTTATACTATTTTGGAACTCATCATAAATAGTATTAATAGATAGTTATAGTAATAATTTATAGTTTTACACAGATACATTTATCTATAATTTATTATCTATATCTGTGTAGTTTAAACAACGATCATCTCATTTTTAGTCTGTATAAAAAATCAGATTTGAATTCATAGAAGTTGGTGTTAGCCATTAAGTATTAAGTAGGTACATTATTACCTAACTAAAGTTAATAAAATTATATGTATTTTGTTATTACCATGACCTAGGATAACATTAGTTTGTGTTTATAATGATTAATTAAGTAGTAACCCAATACTTAGTTAGAGACTTTTTGTAATAGTAATAATAGTATTATAGTACCCTAGCGTCCTGCTTTCAAACGACACAACTGTCAATTGGTCATACTTTTTGCAACTTACATTGGATCATTTGAACACTTCATATACATAGGTAAAGATTCATTTTATACCTAATATAATTAATTAAAATTAATTGGTTTAATTTCTAATGAATCAAATAAAAATTGTACAAGCAAAATAAAAGTAAAGTATAACTAATCATTTACAATAATTATTATATATTTAAACTAGTTATTTAAGTATCCTTTATAGTTTAATATTATATTATTTATTTACGAATACAAAAAGTCAACTATATCAAGTATCTATAATGTATGTAGTGTAACTATACTAAAGCTTGAATTCAACCAATGTTTATGATTAGATATTATGAATAAAAATAAAAATATTTAAATTAATATAAATCATTACCTATATTAATTTAACTAACTAGCTATTCATAATAATAATTAACCATATGTATCAAATTTATAAAAATAATTAATTTAATTTAACTTTTTAATTTTTATTGTTGGTATTTATACCATACCAATATTCTCTCTGTAATTATAATATTATAATACACTAGTACCTACTATTATTTACATGTGTTTAAATGTTATTCAGTAAAATTGATTTAAGAAAATTAGAAATTTGAGGTTGTGAATCTTAAAATAAAGAAGACTAATAATTATTATTTTATAAATAAAAAAAAACATGAGCATGTAATTAAATAAAATAATATTATTCTCTTAATTAGAAGTTTTTATAGGATAGTTAAGATATACTAATTTTAAAAAAAAAAAAACATATTTTTAACCATGAATATAAACTGTAAGAGGTTTTAATCATATGAATCCGAAAAGAATAATTTAAAAAAGTAGCTAAAACGACTTATGAAATTTAAAACACAACAATTATTCAATCTTCTACTTAGTGCTAGTATTAAAGTAAATATCAATACAAAAAAAACTTTAGATGCTTGCTGAGGTAGCTTAAACTTATTTTGCCTAGACTTGCATAGTTATTATTTATACCACTCAAATATCCCAAAAAAGTATAGCTTCACTTGAAATTCCAAGAATTTTTTATAACAAATATTATTCAGCAAATTTTTGTTTGCGTATATATTTTCAGTTTAGAGTAACTAGAATAAGAAAAATAATACAAAAATTGTTTCAATGATTCATATAAGATGATGACATTCACTTTAATAACTGTCCATAACTATTTAATTATGCAGATATATTACATATTAAAATATTAAATTGGATTTATCCCTGTTATTTACTTCTATAGAACATGTATAACAGGAAGTCTTCTAAATAAACAAAAATAAGTAGTCGTTGAAGTTTAATTTAAACTAATTCAATTGTAGGTAGTTAATTAACAATACTTAGTAGGGTATTTTTTGGTGTTAAACAATATAATTTAGATTAGTAAAGTTAACAAAACCACATAGGTAATATATTTGTAGATAGATTTACATTTTGAGTCATTTTTGTATTTTACAGGTATTTAATTAATAAAATAAAATCTGTAGTATTATTCCGAAAAAAATTATAATTGTATCAAAATGTTGAAGACTTCGAACTTAAAAATAGCAATTGATTAATTTATTATCAATGATAAATCTGATACCTACTGAAGATAATATTACTTCAAATGAACCAAATCTTATTCAGCAAGTGATAACTGATAATAGTACAACTAACAAGTAAAATAGTATTTTTTTCTTAAACTTAAATTTTATGTTAAATGTATAGTTAATGTTTCTTTTGGGTCTTTTTCACTATCTGCTTCCCTAAAGGACTAAAATGAGCCAACCTAATATCTATTTAATATTTATTCTGTATAACACTATTTTTTTTTTGCGACTTTTGTGTTATGGATAATTGGGATATGGATAATGGAAAAGATCATGTCTTCATAATTTCACATTTGTTTAGGGGTTGAAAATTAAAAGATTATATTACTTTTTTCTGTGCTTCTGATTAATCGCAGATCATAATATCATATAATGTGTACCTATACACATTAAAATCAAAAGTTGTTAAATTTAAATAATGTTAAATGTTAATTATCATAAACTAAAATTTTATATTTTATTTTCAATAGAAAAAATGACTTGTTTTAATTTGAATGAAGGAAAAATAGGAATTTAATTTAACAGATATAATGAATGCATTGCATTTACCTATGAACAAATAACAGAATGCATATTAAATTTAAATTAATTACAAAGCACTGAAGATGGTTTAATTTTTACTTAAAAGTGTTAATTAGGTAATATAAATTTTAATAAATTGTATCTGATATTTTAATAGTTAGTACTTTTTGTCTTCTGATTAAAAATAAGTAAGTTAAATTTATTTGTTCTGAAGTTATTTTATTAGGTAATTTGGTTTTACAACTCTTGTGAAAACCTCATACAATATTTTAATATTGAAAATTAAATGATATTATACTGACTATCAGACTATGCCATATAATAAAATAATGAATTATTTTAAAAATTAAAAAAATGAAATTTTATAATTTATCCTTTTCTATATAGCTTACTTTTTTGTAAAATTAAAATGCTATTATGCACTAAACTATTATCCATAATCTGCATAAACTTCATCAAGAGGCAATACCTTAGCTTGATTTATCATTTATAACATTGTTGTCATGGTGTATTATTATTAATATTTATTTATTTATGTTTGAATAAGTAGTTTTAAAAAATACTTTTTACAAATAAACAAGTATAATATAAAATATAGTATAAATATTCATGTATGTATAGCAGAAAAAATAAATAATAAAATGTAATTTAAGTAAATGTAAACTAAGATGAGCCGTAGAACTATAAATAAAAGTCACAATTTAGTTAAATATTTACATAAAAAAAAAATCAATTTAAGGCAATAATTAATGGAATGGAAAGGGACATAAGAGAGATTGATTTCTAAATATGAATATGTAGGAACACAGAAATGAATCGTAGGTCTTTTTATCAACACATCAAATTAATCACCGTTATGTTTAAATAATGTATCAAGTTTATGAGAATTTATATTTAAATCTTAATTATTTTTTTAACTTCAATGTTTTCATTTGAAAAATCTACCAATTTCAATTATTGTGTTTTATAAAGTGAAATGTCTGTTAAATTATTGATTGAAATATTACATTGTGTATCGTTCAATATTATTTTAAAGTGAGTCTTTAAGAATATTGTCACCGATAATACTTTATGGTTTAAGATAACTAGTTATCTAATGTAATATTTCCTGCTAAAATTATGTTTCATTCAAGATAGAGAAAAAAAACTTTTAACATGTGTAGTAGAACCATTTTATTATTTTAATTAAAAAATATTAAGTCATCCAAAATGATAATATTCTTATTGTTTTTAAATTCAATTTATGTATTCACATGCTCGCAAAATAGTTTATTTCTGTAATTTAAGTCAGTGTTAAACTTTTTTTTAAGGTTATTAGAATTTTATTAATCTTCTTATTATTTACAAAAAATTACCTAATGTTAGATCTAGTATTTATTAGAACACTAATATACCTATTTCATTTATGGTAGCTTATTTCATCTAAAATCTTGAAAATCAATAATTAAATTATATAAATAAATTGTTAAAAAAGAAAATTTTCACAAATTATTGAGAGAACGTCACATTCTTACAATTTATCTTCATTTTACAAAAACTAGAGTGTGACGTCCTTTAAAATTACTCCTTTAGAGTCTAAATAAATAATGTTTGTTTTTTAGTTTTATTCTACTTTACCGTACACATTTTATCATTAATACTGAATTTCAGTATTTCTAAATACTCTGTTAGGTACCTATATTTTCAATGTGCTATGTTACGCTGTCTTTTCGTTAGTGTGTTATCCGCCTCAAAATGCAGATATAAGCTTACGCCATGATTAAACATAGTAATAAATAATAATAAAAACATGCCGATTGCCGACTGTATAATATTTCGTAAAAATTGAGAATATACCAGAGTCCAGACTCCAGAGTGTTTAGCCATGACTGATAACGAAAGTACAATTCTAGAATCAAAATTTAGCAGTCATGGTTTACTTACTTTTAATGACACAGATATTTGAAGTTCGTTGCTATAAACTTAAAATATTAAAAATGACAAATGTTTACACTGCAGAAACATATACACCTATTAAAAGTACGATAACTCTTCGGCTAGGCCTCCAATATTGTAAACTCTTGTAATTTGTAGTTTCTTGTAGATATACTCTGTGCTAAGAGATCTATACGTACCTACTGCAATAGTTAGGTTAAACTAGTATCATCGCTTTGATTATTTAGCGTAGCTCCGTGGGGCTGTAAACAGCCTTATCATGTAAACGAGTCACCCCACCCCCATTTAGGTCGCTTCTCACATACTAAGAAATTGATTTCTATCCAGTAACGGAAGGGTGCCCGCCAAAATATAAAATAGTGGAGTACAGAGCCAATTCAATTAAAAAATAACTAAAACTTATAAATTAAATTAGTTTCACAAAATATAAAAATAGTATAGTTAATATAAACATAAATTTTAATTTAATATTTGTAAAAATACTAATTTAAGGATTAGAGGTGGTTTTACGTATAGCGTTTTTTATTTCTAATGCAATTATGTTTAAGCGTGATTCACATTTTTACAATAGACGTTTATAAATTATTTAGGAAACATTTAACTGTGGAAAATCAATTTTTAGGTTAAAATGTATCATATACTTTGTATATAATATAGGGTCAATGCAGCTCAATACTCTATGGAAGTAAATTATTACAGAATAAGTAGAGAAAAAACATATTTTGCACAATTTAACATATTTTTAGTTGAGAGAATATTTATTTTAACTTATTTTCAATAATTTAGTATTTATAATATTATCTATAAAAAATTTTTCATTTTTCATTTCCCAAGAGAAATACATAATTTTTATTCATAATTCAAAACAATTGTATTGAACTAACGGATTTTTATTTATGTCCATATATTCTAACGCACTTAAAAAATTTTACCAAGTATTATGGTGATTAGTAAATAATCACTAATGAAATAGTAGTCAAACAGAACAAGTGAAGACGTATTGTTTTTATGTTATAATACAATTTAAATTTAAAGACATGATTATGATTGAAAAGTAAATCAAACATAGATGGTTAGATACCCAGTGTCCACTCAAAAACCAGTGTCTAAGGGTAAACCATAAATGAGTGCTGTGCTGCTGCCCATTCGATTTTTCTAATAAATATACTGCATTATATTTAAATTGTTGAGTTTTCTAGATTCAAAATCATATAAAAAAAAAAAATGTTTGGTAGTCATGGGGTGGACTCGGAACCTACGACACAATAGTAAAACCGAAAAAATAATAAAGGTTTTTGTCTTTAATATCTACCGAGTGGTGTTGTTAAATGGATTGATGTGTGTATTTTTACAAACTTTATCATTACCTATATCAATACTATTTCAGTATAACAGTAGGTATAAGTATCTATTGCCATTATTCATTAAACACGCAGTGTTATTATGTCGGTATATCCGCACAAGTGTATAAACAAGAGGGATTTAGGGTGTCATATCCACAATGGACTATATAAAATTTTTTTTATAAAATTCTAACATTTTATAAAAAGCTTAAGAAAATAATATAAATATTATACATCTTCAAAAAAAAAAAAAAATATCTATATTGTACATATAGATAAATATATGTATCTATTTATGAATTTGGGGCGCATGTAAACTCCGCCACAAGTACCTTTTTTTACTGTAAACTCCGCCAGTGAAGAAAATCAAATAGTAGTATAAAATTAATATGATTTATTATTAAAAAAAAATTATAATATAATATAATATCATATCATATCAATATTTAAATCATAGTATAAAAAATCATTATAAATAATCCAAAATCATATTTTTCATAATAATAATTAATAATTGTCCACATAATAAAATAAAATATAATAAATAATAAATAAATAATCGTTATAAATTTTGTCATGTATGAAAACTATAATGATGTGATACAATTTGCAAATATTCTAAGTCTTGTATTTCTTTATAAGTATACCTATTCATAGCATCCTTTAATACTGTCATTTTTTTTTTATTTCGAATTTTTTAGCTGATTTACTTGAGATATGCCATTAAATTTAATATAAGTTTGGGTTTGAAATTCGATAAGAACTTTACTAAAAATGTGAACATTCGGATGACTTTTATAAAACGAATTTCTCAGATGACTATGAAAGGATTCAAAGGCATTTGTTGTTCTGTTGTTCGATTTAAATTTGCATTTTGATCACTGTCGCACTGACTAGGTAAAAAAAAAAAACTGGCGGAGTTTACATATACCCATTACAGGTAAGAAAAAAAACTGGCGGAGTTTACCATAGACCTATTATTACCTTTTTATCTTGACCGATATTCTGGCGGAGTTTACAATCGCCCATGAATTTGATATAGTAAAAAAATTACACTCTATAATAATATAGGCCAAAAGTAACTAGACCTTTGTATTTAGTAAGGAGATCCGGAGTTGCCCGATTGCGGCCCGAATTCAGGTAGTCGTATTTGATCCAAAATATAAGTATCCCGATTGCGTCCAAGCACACATTGGTTCACAATTATAATTAATAAAATAAAGTAATTTTTTAAATTTTTAAATACTGTATTTGAGCCTTTTGTAGGTATTTGTATTTGAAATTTTGAAATTATATATGAAATACAATTAATGTATCATTAAATAAATAGTGGAATATTAAAATAATAAATTGTTTACAATAGGTATAAAAAAAAATATATATATAAAATATAATTAATTGAGGTCCAAACAATAGATTAAATTTTTATTTTAGCATCTGTTTGGCGTTCTTTCAAAATTTCCAAAAATTATATACTTGGAAAGTGAATTTAATTTCGAATAGAAACTTTCATACACGTCGTTATGAAATATATACTGGAACTACAAGTAGCCCATATTTCAGAAGGAAAATCAGAATCATCATCAATATAAGTGTTTACTAAATAATCACAAAATGTTTGTATTTTAGCCTTTATATTATAGAAGCTAAATATATGGCTGCAGCACCGAGTGGCGAGTATTGGTGATCGTGTGAATTGTGTATAATCGATAGACATATTAATGTCAAAATACATATCAAACGCAATCCGAATAATTATTTAGTTTTGATAACCATTTAAATAGTATTTCCTACCTATTATGTACGGGCCGCAATCGGGATAGGTGAAAAGGTAAAAAGTTTACTTTGGGCCGCAATCGGGCGTCGCCCAGGAGAGCTTCAGTCTCAAATAAAATAATTTCTTAAAACATTAATGACCTTTTAAATGCATTATAGATATATTAAAACGACGACTTCTAGTTATGTCCAATCGGTAAACTTTAAATTAAAATGCTATCAATCTTCTTAGAACAATTATTGCTATTATTATGCTGTTAAAGCGCAATATTAACATCTAAATGACAAACTAACTTTTTGACAGATCAAACATGAACATCTCATTATGATCTAATGTGATAATAATAAAACAATTATAAATCAGTAAAAATACTCGAATGTAAATAGGTACATAATATGTATTATTATTACTCATTTTTATTGTAGTAATGATAATATAAATTTTTGATCTGTATTTATACTAGGTATCAGGTATATAATACCTAATACCTAAGTTATTAGTTATAATTAACTAAGTTCTTGTTGAGTAATGTTTGAGAATGTATTTTTATTTTATGTATTGGATTGAAATAAAAAGACAGAAATATACAAAAATTAAAGAGTTCAATAATTAAATAAACAATATGTGTATTTAAGTAAGTAAAATTGTACATTAGTCATTAAGGCAGATTTAAAATAATATATTAATTCATAAAAAAAAATTAATTAATTTCGATAAAATAAAAAATAATTATTTATATTATTATCATCACTATTGTGTACTTGATAATGTTTTGTCATGACTCATGTGTCATGTGACTTATATGAGTCATTATTAGTTATTAAATTAATCACCCATACATTAAAAAATTGTCTTAATGTTGCCAATATAATGTATTTCACTACCTAAATAATTAATAAAATTTAGGAGATTCTTTGATATAAATTATAATACGACTACAGTAAATATTCAAACAAATGCAAACGAACGTAGTTGAACTCCGTACGAATCACATTTACTAAGAAAAATAATTAGTACCACACAATAGTTTTTTAACTCAATTATAAATGTAGGTAATAAACTAATAAGTAATATTTATATTAACTATTCAGAATATTTATGTACAAAGTACAAATATAGATAAATATTTTGATATAGTTTTATAAAATTAAGCGTTGCAAAAAAAAAATGTATCATTCGTCGCCTTATTGTTGGTTTACTAATAATAAATACTTGCATACCATTCGAGAAATATTTCTAAATAAAGTTTTGGTGCACGCCCAATTCCACCTAACTACGCCCTTATTTTCGATTATAACAAAAAGTTTTTAGTGATGGGCGATGGCCACACTATATTAGATTATATTTAAGTAGAGACTTTTATTTTCTATACGTATATGAACACATAACAATTAATTGATCAATAACATAACAGATTAAATGTATAATAATTATAGATAATTTTATATGTCTAATACCATGATGTTTTTTGTTAAAGATGGATAAATATTGAAAGCAAATCTTTGGGGGCAGTCAGTTTTTAAGATGTTATGTGTAGTAGAACTTTCAAATGTATTTTTTCTATGATGGTAACACTGATTTTAGTCACACCCACGACTTTCATTTTTTTTTTATACTTTCTCAAAACTTCTTAATTTCATTATCTCGGCTCACGGAGACTTATCAATCAATTTGATTAATAATGTAAAAGTTTAAATTTATATTATACAGGATGATTATTTTATCAAACAACATACATTATTAATATTTTTTACATAATTCTTTGTCAAAAAGTGAGCGGAGTGTGAGTGATATGAAAATACCCCACCAGATTTAGGTTTACTACTTCACTAACCACAGCTTTAAATACTTATAAATTATACTCATTAACTATTAGTCAAATTTCGTTTTTTATGTATTGAAATACTCCAAATAATATTTTGCTTTAAAATATGAAATAAAAATGTATGATGTTGTTCAAAAAATTAAAAAATTATAACGATAAAATATAACTTTAAAAAAAATGTTGGTTTATTGCAATTGGAAATTATACAAAAATATATTGATAAAAACTTTAATAGATTTTGTAAAAAGTCGAACGTACCGCACATTTGGCGTCTAAATACGATCAACTAAACGGACATAAACTAATCAATACAAAATAAAATATAACTATTAATACATTAACTAACCATATGGTATATTGGTATTATCAATTTTTCTCCATTTAACACCATACAGAAACCAATAAATGATTCTCAGAATCCTAAGCTAATCAATTTTAGAAACAAAATAAAAATAATAATTTTTTCGGGAATTGTGAAAGATATAATTACAAAACGTTTTAGGTATTCTGATATTATCCAATAGAATAAGTATACAATTAAAATAAAAACTATCGTAAAAACGATCTTATTTTGTGTTTTACTTTCCAATATGCTAATTTTTGATATTATTTATAACTTTTTTAATTTAATAAAATAATTTGTTTAGTTATAGTCTAATAATGCAGTTAATCGGTGGCACAACAAAATAGCTTTAAAATTAAAAAAAAAAAAATATTATAAACAGTTTAAGTTTTGAAGATATTTTAGGAAATGAGCAATAGCAAGGTTCGATTTTATTTAAAAAAAGTTTAATTGCGCATAACTTACAAGCTGAAAATTATGCTTCGTTTTTCGAGAGGTGTTTTTAAAATATTGTAAGTTATGCTATCATATGACACTATCTGATCTCTTCCTTAGGAATATTTTTTTAAAATAATGTACGCCCCATGTCGTGTAATATTACTGGTAATAATTTTTTAAGGGCGATAAATTATATAAAATATGGGTTTAAAATGTTTTTATATTTTGAAAATATGAAAAACAAGATTACCTACTGATAATTTCATTTTTAAATACTATAATTATCATAATTAAAGTACTGAATTTGTTAGAGTGTGAATTAGATGCTTGATTTTTTTTTTTAATGATAAAGGCTAGACAGACGAATCATATTATAAGTTACTTCCAAAATGGTAAATTGTTTAGCTTCAGGTAGTGTACATATTATTTTAATAATAATAATAATAATAATAATCTCAAGTATCGTGATTTACTTACACGCATTGATTGAAATTCCATGTACTCTTCCAATAGCTCAGATTCGAATGAAAATAGTAGAAGCATGCTGTAGTACAAGTAATCGATTCGGTTGGACAAACCACTAAGGATTCTGAAATTTTCATGTTCGAACATTGCGTTAGGATTATCACTTTTCTGTAAAAAAAAAAAATCGATATGATATCGTATGGTACTCGTTTGATAATTTCGTGTTCTAAGTGTTCTAAGTTTCTAATACATACGTTAATTTCAATATCACAAAGCTCCAACAATTTCAATTCGAGTTTTATTAATTCCATACACTCTTCTTTTGTTATATCTTCGGCGGCTGCTTGCTGGACGAAATACATTCGTTTTTTTTGATAATTTCTAAAAAAATACGAAATTATTATTTGATCATGCACTAAACGAAAAACGAATATTGTATACTCACTCGATCATTTGGTTATTCATAAGATTGCGGGTCTTTAAAAAACAAATTCCTTGACACATACCATTTAAAACTGTCGACATTATGACGGTGCTATTGTTTGTAATATATTGTTTTCGACTTTATTTAAGATCTCAGAGTTCACAATAGGTATGCTGTGTTTTATAACTATTTAGTGTGTGAATGAAATGTTAGTATGAGGGAACCTGTTGTCACTATATACGTGCGCGATATAAAGACGAACGGACAAAATGTCGGTTCACTGCTGGGTGTTATCCTTCGGTGTGGAGGTCGAAGTTGCCGCCAGCAGCGCTGATTTGTCTTGGTCATCTGTGGGTGGGAGGCAGTGAACAAGATGACGGATTAGAGTTCCATCCCGATGGCAGCAGCAGTGGTGGCGGTGGTAACGGTAGCGGAATAATTGGTGATTTTGACGGCGGCGCCGCAGTGGCCGTTTTTCGGTGAGCCAGAAATAATCGATTACGAACTGGTGCTTAAAGGCAGCTTGCTGCGATTGGCGATTGCGCGGTTTACTACCACTTCCACAACTAGTCACTTTGATCGTTTGTAGACTTTGGACTATAATGGAAAATTAAAAAAATATATTATCTACAATAATGGAAAATTTAAAGAAAACGTGTTTTATAATAATTATATAGATATAGTTAGTTGTTTTCTTACCTATTCGGATCAGACAGACTATCTGTACACTTTTCACATTAAGTTCTAACATGTTAATACCAAGATCGCACCACTGGGGTTTTGCCGCAAAAATCAATAATGAACATTTATTTCTCATATTTTTACATCTCGGTGGCCACTGAAGAGAGTACTACTGTTTTATCAGGCTTATGGCGTATTTTTATAAGTTTATTAAAATTATATTCATTTAAATCAATTATATTCATTCGTTATTTTGACTACTTTATTATATTTCACTGATATTCAATATACATTTCCCACGTGCAGATAAGCCTATAAAAGTTAAATTTAATTTAGTAAACGAAATTTTAAAAATTATAAAATAGGCTGTTATTAGGTATGTATAGAAATATTTCTTGCCTGTTATACTACTTTTATTCGTACGTGGGTTTTTGAATATTCTCGAAATGTTTTTGAGTAATATATCCATTTTTTTTACACAACATTTTGATGTAAAATCAAGCAACATGGATAATAAATTAAAATCTTTTGACAATATGTTGTACGTATTATTTAAATACTCGCAAGCTGTATATACTCTGGGGTTATGGCCAGGGACACTATATATTCTTATAAATAAAAACGCAGAATTGATCTTGCATATACACATGAACGGTTGTGTCCAATACTGCAGTAAAATTTAAAAATAATAATATTGTCTTTTTTTGTAAAATACATCGTGTTCAATGTGTTTGTCATTATATGTGTATATGTGATGTTGTTACAAGCAATCCCTATTCAATAGAAACTCACTCGAATGACCTCCAAACTATTGTTAAACTGCTTACAAAAAAAAAACCACCCTTAGTTATTTACTGTATAACAATATTATCAATACGATCTGGCGGATGAATATCGTTCTCCTAAATTACAATAGTGTTATATTGATGGTTTTTAACGGATCTCTTTTGTACAAACACTCTAAACATATCATTGTATGGCATCTGTATTTTAAAGAGACATTGGTAAAGTATACAAAACCTCATGCTGTCGTTTATCGAGAACTCGTATTGTAGCCTGGCGATCCTTTCCTTTTTATTCCCATTAGGTTTGACGTCACCAAAATAATATACCGTCTAGCCGAATGTGCATTAATACTGACGCCGACACGAACGGCGATTTATCTCGAATCACTGCCATTTAATAAATGAAAGGTTTAATATAAATCACTGGTGTAGCCGTGTAGGTAGCTATTATATTTTATTTTTAATATTTTATACCGTGTTTTCGAAAAGGACATGAATAGCAGGTGTATCATTATTCATTATATTGTTCTCGTCATTGACAATACGAGTGGAGTACCTATTTATTGACCGGTGTCCGCTATAATACGTGGAAATAGGGTGTGTTTGTATTAAATCATACCTGGAATAAGGATAATTTTGTGAATCTAAATGTTATAGAGTGGTGTATAGGTATTATATTTTACTATATTATATACTTTACCGACCACAAAAATTTAATTTTGGGCTGAATTGAGCCCCGCAAATACTTTTGAATTATCGGAGTTGAGTCCGACCAATACTGTTAGGTTGTTCGAGCCTATTATTGGTACATATTGATTGCTTATATTGTTTTTAATAATAATAATGAATAGGTATGTGTAATATAATAATGTTAATAATTAAATAGTGGCTGGTAAAAATGTAAATGTTACAAATTTTAAAAAGTCAAATCTCCAAATTTGTTTATTTATATATTTGTTTGTCTGCTCCCGTAAAAATTTTTCTTTTTCTTATGTTTCTTTACATAGTCTTTTTACTTTGCTTTTTAATTTTATATAATATGCATCAGACTGTATTCTCAGAAAAATGTCCACAGGAAAAAAAATATTTGGATGTTCCGAATGAAAAAAAAGCATTTAATTTTGAGTGAATTTTACTGTGTAGGTACTAGGTAATTATGACATTTTATCTATACGGACTCAATTCAAACACATAAAAGTAGCATGGACTCAATTCAATATCACCAGAATTTTGTATAATTTTTATAAATACTATAACCAGGATATAACACTGAGTAGAGCTATCAGGTACGAATTAAATTAATAATTATAGTTTTATAGTATTTATTGATATAACAATATATTAAGCTTTTTGGGGGTAAACTTGTAATTTAATGTACAAATATCACGAATATCGTTAAGTACCTATCTATAGTTGTGGTTAATATTAAGTATAGGTAATGATTTATATACCCATTATAGTTTTAACACACGTACACTAGATTATTTTTAATATTATTGTATTATTTGTTGTGAATATGACGTTGACACCATTAATCAATTAATTTATAATATACATTGTACATGTTTATATAGCTGTTTCACATATCCCATGTATGACCATTGCAGTTTATATATCATACGATATTACTATATTAGTATATATTTGCTTACCTCATTGGAAAAAATCGTTGGGACTTATGTGATTTCCATCTTAAGAGATATGTGTTTTTTTTACCGTAAATCAAATGTCCGGTAAAAAAGGTTTGCTTTACAGGATTTTAATTTTTATACATAATGAATGAAAATGTCATGTCTTTATGGTTATCATTTTTTAACACAACAATTATATTTGAATTATTAATTTTAATAGGTGTTTAATAAATACATATTTTTTATATAAATATAATATTATAATATCGTATGAAAAATAATTAATGAATATCTTATCTATAAATTTATCTATAAATACAATAAGTAGACTAAACAATGCCAAAATAAAATTGATATTAACAACTATAAATATTTTAATCTAATAAATTATTAGATAATAGTAAAAATATTTAATGTGAGGTTTCAATCGGCTTTAATAAAGGTTAAAACCATATCAATATAGTTTACATAAGCTTACATCTCGTAAAATCGTTTTATTAAAATTACATGTCTGTTATAATTTATATTCTTGAATTGACGAGTTTATTGTTAGTTTTTTTGAATTAGGGGTAGAAGTTTTGAAAAGTGGAATATGTAAAATACAGAACGCCCCGGCATAATAATAATATTATATCTGTATATTATTTGAACAGACCTGCTGCACCTTTCGGAGTGCAACAAAAGAGAAAACCCTCCCCATTGTACGCGTGCGCGCAGTCCCGAAATCTCAGCTTGATCGATTTTTGTTTATTTCCACAGCATTACGTATGTATATATTCAAAGGACCACCGTGAATTTAGTTGCTATGGTTACATCAATACTGTGCGCATTTGATGTACCATGTACATTGTAACATTTTGAACAGTACTGCGTTGCAAAATAATGATTATTATTTTGCACCTATTTTATTATGGTTTATTATACGCATTGAAATATTTTGTCACCATATAATTTTAAGGTGTTTTTAAAAATTTTTAATTATATAATTTATAATTATTTTAGTATGAATACTTATTTTTTTAAACTTTTCGACTAAGAAATAATAATGTTATTTATAAATATAAGCTATGTACCATAGATACAGATAACAATTTATAAAAATCTGAATTAATAATACTTAATTTACAATTTTTATTTTTAGTATTAGAACACGAAATATTTAAATCTACGAATCGAAGCAATATAGAATTATAGATTTTATACAATATTTAAAAAAGCAATCTTGTCAAAATATGTAAAATAAATTTAGTTTTGTTATATTGTAATTTTCAGATCCATAAAAAAATGTTATTGTACACGCTGTCATTATCAAATAAATCAAAATCAAAAACTATGTCCATAATTTATTATATTCAACAATTAGGTACTTATATTGTACGGTTGTAAATTACCCGGACTTTTAAAAACAGTAAACTCTCAATCTATGTTTACCTGAAATAAATGTGTAAAATCTCCCGAGTTGTTTTAAAAGTTATTGTTACATTATGAATAAGTGAACCAGATTTTCAAACTGGAGTATACATAAAAATCCATTATCCATATTGCAATATAAATAAAATAAAATTGCTGAAAACAGTCTCACCAAAAGTAAAGAAAAAACCATATCATAAATAATAAACTATAAAGACAAAAAAAAAAAGATAACTTTTTAAATCTGTGTTATATGTATTATTATATTATTTTGTAAATATATTAAAAATATATGATGTTAAATGTATATACGATTTATTTTATGATTTTTTTATTTTATTTGTTGACTATAATTTTATAATAGCCCACGACGACATTTTTAAAATTAAATCAATACGGGAGTAAAACCGAGAGAGTTCGGGACAGTTTACAATCGCCCCTTATATCAATAATGACCGATTCAAAGTACAATTAAAATATTCTCAAAGTATTTAGCATTTTAACTTTACTTATGTAAATCTTATGTATCCCAACTATAAATATTTTTTTATCTACTGATTAGAGATTAGTCCAGTGATGGTCCAGTATTATATTGCGCCAGGTGCCGCGCCGGCGCTATAGAAAACATGGCCTCCCTTATAAAATAGTACGTAGTATGTACAATAGTCTGCCGTACATTGTATATATGTGTACCGTATACCCAGTACTCACACATAATAACAATGTGATACGCATACGACAACTGGCAAGTTTGACAGTTCAGGCTTCAACAGACTTATATACATATATTTATTTTATATTTAACGAGTTCGTTCGAAGTATGTTATGACAACAAAAACCACTCGAATGGGTATATTACTCATGTCATGATTATAGTGTACGAGTATTTCAAATGAAGAAAAGGAATCCTACAAATATCGAAATTCAATTCAGTTTACATTTATTTTATGGTTACCCATTAAATATATTTTATTTTAATCGAATTAATCAAACTAATCGAATATAAACAATTAACAGGACAAATTATTATTCTAGTAGCAACTAATACGTTACTGCTCATAGAAAAGTAAAAACGACTATATGTACAAGTAAAAACAGACCGTGTGTGTGGAAACAAAATGTCTGTATTTAAGTTTATTTTAATACGAAATTAATGGGTACTTACATACGTTGTATGCATAGCATTAAGTTATGGAATTTAATGCTTTTAGAATATATATAGATATATACATTTATTATTGTTATTTCCAACAGGAGTATTTTTGTCAATTTAAATTTTTTTTTAAATTAGTATTTTATTAAATTTTAACATGTAAGTATCGACATCGCATATTCGAATTTCGCACTTATTATTCACGACACAATTCAGTGACTATTTTTTCTGATTTTCTGTAATTGCACATATTGTTTCAATTAGAACATTCTTACTTTCAATAATTGTGATGAAAATAGTGAATTTACGATTATTTTTGATTATCTTTTCTGTTCAATCTTATTATACGCTTAAAGATACGTACAAAAGATATAGCTGGAGCTCCCGAACCAAGGTGGGTATATATATATCCACCTTGTCCCGAACATACGGCCGGATGTGAGTGAATTATGATTCGACATGATAATTACGATATCAGAGACCGGTTAGTTCTGACCATAGACCTATTAACTATTAACTGAGTTAATAGGTCTATAAGGGTCTATAAAAGGTTCTGACCTTTGGCTAGAGGTGATTAGCGGTCCAAGTGACTATGCCTGATTATAGTTGATAATAATAATAGTTATTATACGATTAAGTAAGCCACATTCAAACGCCGGTTTTATCTAAAAATGTATCGCTAGTATAGTTATAAGCAGTGGTGTATTGCTAAAAATATTCGTGGGTATACGCCTTCTAGATCTTAGGTGTCAAAGATTGAAAGATATACGATATACCTATAACATTGAATAAAAAAAAAATTTTTTCTCGCTTCGCTCGAATTCACTAACAACATTTATTCTAATTATCAGTATTGACCAGAGAAAAACTTTAAACAATTAGTACAGTCTAAGAAATTAGAATGGTTACTATTTTAATTTTACTAACTGCTAATAATTTAGTGATTAGTGCACTAAATACTAATCATGATTGCTAGGGCCCGGAACTTGATGCATTTGCATCTTTTTTTCTAATGATTACATTTGAGGCTCGTTTTTATAGAAATTTAATTCATGACATATAGAATTTTATGGTACAGCAGTTATTATTTTGCATTTTTAGGGAATTTTATTCTTTAAGGTCATTTTTGTAGTATTTTTAGTGATTTTTGGTATTTTTATTCATTTTTGAAAATTCTTAACAGGTATAAGGTATACGGAGCTATACGGTCGTATACCCGCGTATCGTCGTTTATTTAGAGAGTATATGCTAAAAAAAAAACTAGAGGAGTAAGTATACGCCGTATACCCCCGTATACCCCCCAATACACCACTGGTTATAAGTTATAACTTATAATATTATAATATATTCAAAATGACATTAAAAATAAGATTATTTTATAATTAGGTACATCATATTTTAGATTATATAGTTCATTTTATTTTACCCCAAAACAAAAATAAGTATCATATTTTTGCAAAACCAATAATAATTGAACAATAAATTAATTAGAGAATAACGAAAACCTCGTAATTTTATAAAAACAATACATATAATATAGCCATTAGTACTTTGTAAAACTTACTAAATTTTGTCCAATAGTTATTTCAGACAAATTTCAATAGCTTACTACTACCATACAATTGAATAGTTTTAGTACCTACTACTGGTTAAATAGTTTTACTACTACAATTTGAGTAGTTTTAATATTAAATTTGAGTAGTCATACAAATAAATTTAAGTAGTTTTACTACTCAAATAATTTGAATAGTTTTACAGCTAGATTCCAATAGTCTTACTACTGCTATTTTAATAATTTCTCTACTAGATTCCATTGGTTTTACTAATATAATTTTATTAATATACTACTATACGAATATTATTAGAGATAAATGATAATAGTTAATTACTATCAGTGAATAGTAAACTAAAAGAATTAAATAGTAAACCACTAAATATTGTATATAGTAATTTTTACTAATGGAGAAAAGTTCAATGTAGTCGATAACTGGCACATTTGATCAGTTTATTTTAGCAGGTAAAAAGGCGAACCCAGACCGCAAATAATATATGTCCTTTTAATTAACCTTCATATTATTAAGGAATATCAGTGAGTGAATACATTCGAACACATGGCTTTTTACTTTTAAAAAAAATTAATTTATATTAAAAAATACATTATATTATATACTGTTTTACATAAACGCATTTTACTTTTTTAGATTCTGAACGGAGTGATGAATGTATTGATTTTACAATGATGTAATTTTTTTTTTTTTGTGTCTGTGTACAGCATAACTAGTCGAAATAATGCTTCGATTTCAAACTTTGGGGGTGGTTTCCGATGTAAAATTGGATATCCTTGGTGCATTATAGAGGTGAAAAGTAAACATTTTCCAACAGTTTTCAAAAAAATCGAGAAAAACAAAAAAAAAATGACAGAAAAACAAGAATTTTTACGCAAAACCAGTTTTTGACAAAATCGAATTTTTTATTTTGCTATAACTCAAAAACTAATCGATGTAAACACTTGTAATTTTCATAAAGTGTTTAAATTAGCGTTCTCCATACACAGTTAAATTTTCAAAGAATTTTGAATTTTTTTGAGCTATTTATAGACAATTGAAATTTTTAATTTTTTTTAGTATTTTTTTTTTAAATAACGATAAAATTTTTTTGGTAGACCAGAAAATCTTGAAAATTTAATGAAAGGTTTCTTATAAGTTGTTCTTAAAGTGATAAAAAAAAATCCGAAATCGTTAGTCACAATTTTTTTTTATAAGTGCTTAAAGTTTGAATTTATACGAAATATGTCAAAATTGCGAAAATTTGCAAGTAATTTTGTGGTTGAAAAATCGTAAAATTTTTTTCTTTTATAACTAAGTTTTGAAAATTTGGTACAAGGTTCTCCATAAATTTTTCTTCAATTATCTGTAAAAAAAACTCGACCGGATTCAGACAAAAATTTTTTATGAGTGTTTGAAATTTAAATTTTTACAAAACCGCGGATAACAACGGTTTAGCCTCAAACGATTTTTAATATTTGTTGTAATTCAAACTGTATAAGTCGTAAATACTTGAAAATTTTACCAGTTATTTATATTGGCATTTTCTTTACGTGTTTTGATTTTCAAAATATTTTGACTTTTTTTGAGCTATTTATAGACAATTGAAATTTTCAATTTTTTTTTATTTTTTATTTATAAATGTTGATAAAAAAAATTTAGCTGGGACAAATTACTTGAAAATTTAATTGAAGGGTCCACATAACTTGTTCTAACTCTCATTCAAAAATTATAAAAATACATAGGCACAATATTTTTTATTAGCATTATTGAAGTTCAAATATTGACATAAATTCGTCAAAATCATGAATATTTTTCACTATTTGGTAGTTAAAAATTTATAAATATTTTACTATCAAAAGCTAAGAATTGAAAATTTAATACTATGCTGTCCATAAGTTAAGCTTAGAATAATTATAAAAAAGCTTGATGATTATTCAATTTAAAAAATTTTACGAGTGTTTAAAGTTTTAATTTTAATTTGAAATCAAAAATACACGTGTAAAATAACGTTTTACTACTAAATAATTTTCGATTTTTGTTATTTTTAAAAAATTACTAAACGTAAGATCTTGAAACTTTTACTTAAATGTTTGAATTTTTTTCAAAATAGAATATATGACAATATTTAAATATAATATATCCTAGACTGACAAATTATCTCCGTACAGAATCGTTTTTCGTATACAATGATACCCATCATTGCATTCAAATTTAACTTACCCTAGTCCGAGGTTCACCCCACCTCCTAATGTACAGCAGAGCGATACTCACTTACCCGCTTTTTTTATACTGAATACTCAAATTAAATTCAAATTGAAACATTTTACCTAAATTTTTACAAAATTTTATATTTGTATTGAATTTTATACTATGAATAATAATGTGAAAATGAAAATAATTGTTTGAAGATAATGAGAATCGCCTCCTCGTGGTGTCCTCTGAGTAATTCTAAATGGATCTCAAAAATATAAGAAAATTATATGTTTATTTTTATTCAGGCCGACAATACATGTCAATCGTTTTTACCTGAAAAAAAACCCGTGCTGAGTTTACAACTAAATCATTTTTACCTGAAAAAAACACGGGCCGAATTTACAATAGACCTTTTGAACATTTTTATTTCGGGCCGAGTTTACAACCACCCATTTCTTTATTTAAAAATTTAGCAGTAATTTTCTTACGTACCGGTACGAACATGTCATCTATCGATGGTCAATAAATAATATTTTTTAATATAGACCGTATATCAGCCTACTTATTGGCCATCATCCATACAAAATAGTATAGGATAGAAATATAAAAATATAATATTTTATGAAGTTTTTGTTCTAGATCAGGATTCGGCATCTGGCAGACCGCGGTCCGGCTCCGGACCGCGAAATAAGGCAAAACTCTAGACCCTGTCAACACGTTGTAATTCCTTCATACGTTTAATGATTTGAAAAAGATTTTTATTTTTATTATTTTAATCTTTAGGACTCCAATAGAAATTACTTGCCGACTCCTGTTCTAGATAATCAACCATACATTTCATGCTTTAATTATTGTAAATTGTATGTATTCAAAAAGCAGTTGTACAAAAAATGTACTGGTGCATCTTTATTTTTTTTACAAGGGGGCTTGAAACATTTTTTTTTAAAGATTTCTGCTTTTAGTTCCATTGGTCATTTCACATACTAAGTCATAAATAACCATTAGTGTTAGGTTAGGTTAGTTATTAGGTTCGGCCATTGGACGCAAAGTTTGTCGTCTGTACTTTAAGTGTATTCTTCAGTATCGTCAAGCTTATTGTTTCGTAGTTTAATTGGTTTACGGGCCATATACCTATATGTCACTACTTTTCGGTGTCAGGGTGAATTTTTACAGGTAATAAATATAAAGTCGCTATTCCTTAAATTTGTCCACTCATTACGTGATGCAATGCAACAGTCTAAATTCAATTCTCGACCACTCTAAGGCATCAAGCTATAGCACTGAATTTACGAGTGTGGTTTCATGAGGACTAGACCCCCTTCCCTCAGACGCTTATATAATAATGTCATACAGTTTATAATAATATACATATTATAAAATATAATTTTTACATATTATTTTTTAGTAACTCCCCGTCCATCATTTTTTTTTTAATTTCCACTGCCAAGCTACATTTCTATTTCATCTTATTACGTGTCGCTTGAATGTTTCTTACAAGTTGACATAACAAGGCAACATTTAAAACCACATTACGACAGTTCTTTAATCAGTATTTTAATTTTTTAAATCCCAACTTAACAACAGATTATTGTAGAATACTAGACGTCGGTGGACTAGCATAAAACCTGCAATAAATTTTATTAAAATACCTACGATTACCCCATCTACATCTCTCAAACCAATGCAAAACGTCGATAACAGCTCATCTAAGCCTAGTATAAGCTCAGTGAATTCACAAACGACCCTGTTTTATTATTTCACGGGGGATGGGATGAGGGTAGTAATATGGCGGACTAAGGGCGGAAGTATATTAAACATCAATATAAGGACCGTTACAACGCAACATCGCGATCGTTCCTATGTTCAGGACCATCGGAAACGCCCTTGTTAAAATCAATAACGCTCTCTGTAGGTACCTATAATTTTCATCCTTTGTCGTTCTCGTTTGGCAGTCGCCATTTTACATTTATGCAACACTTTGACATCACGGTTGTTGGTGTTGTATAATTTTTTATAGGCATTCTTATAAAAGAAATAGAAGAATCGTCAAAAAATCATTATTTTTCTATATAATTAGTAATTTATATAACGTACAATCTTCAAGTTCAAGTCAAAGTCGTAGCATACAAGACAGAAGTGTTTTAAATAGACACAATCCAAGCGGCTTCATATGATGTGCGTTATTAATGCGATGAAATACAAATATTTTTTTTGACTACCTATTGCGTCGTGTAAATTACGTCTGAAACCACGATCAAGGTAAGTAAAAGTAGACCAAATAGATAAAATACCACAATTTTCAAAATGTTTCAAACATAAAATATTATATAGATATACCTATGTAAGAACATTAATTTAATATTAATGTAAATTATTATTTAATACGTTATTTTCTACCAAATATAATAAAGCTATAAGTTTTCTCCGCTTTAACATTTAAGTCTAGATATAAGCGTTAGCATTTAAAAAAAATTACAATAAGGAAAGCATCATCTCGTGCGTTACCGATGTGGCGAAAATGACAAACAAAATAAAAATATATACAATATTATTAAGTTTGTTATTTTCCTCACGTTGATTACGTTTAATATCACAATCAGGAATACGCCGTTTCATCACTGGCGTTAACAATGCAATGCTAATGGATGGCGAAACAATAACTTATAAAATATGTTTGCCATCTATTAGTGATAAATATTTGCATAGGTTATGTTCGAATCATCTATCAAGATTTATAGAAGATAAATATTAAAATTAATGTTATTTAAAAGGTATTAAAATAAATTTAATTATTCATGTTATAATTCTGAATAGACCCTACATATCTTTTTAAATTATAAACAAGTGTGGGTCTTCAACCGGTGGCTGGTAGGTTGCAATGTATTTTTTGGGTCGCGTAAATGTAATTTTATTTCGGGATCAATAATAAGAAAAAAAAGTTTTGGGTTAAAATACCAATCGGGGAAAAGTTCATTCGGGAAAAACGGCGGGTACCAGTCGTTGAAGCTCTTCTTTTAAATAATAATATTATACATTTTAAAAATAAAATAGATCGCGAGTAGAAATGGTTGAATACATCACTGTCTAGACTATACCTATAAGTATTTAATTATTATATTTAACATTATAATTAAGATTTATTGCAAATGGTGTATTATCTTAGTTTGTTTATTGCTTAACTATAATAGTACCTATATATTGGCTATTACCTATACAATATTATATATTATGAATTATTAACAATAAATCATTTTTACATTTTTTCTCTCTAAAAATTGTAAAACTTTATATACTTTTACTTATTTTACATGTTATAATAATTATTTAATGTCCGTATATCCCTCATTATAGTTTTTTTTAAATTTAAACTAGTTATAGAAGTTTAATTATTACTGATTTTGATAGTATAAATCTTTTGTATTCAATAATTTATCTTATAAATATTTCATAAATATATTATATATTATAAGAATTATTAACAATAACAAAATATAATAACAATTTAATATTTTTCCGAAGTCTTTTTGGTTACAACAATACTGAACAATAGTGACAATACTAAGCATTGTCACTATTGATGTAACTAATATACTTTTACATTGTGACATATTGACATTGTAGTTTTTAGATTGTGGACAGATAATTAATTGTATAACTATGTAAAATATATATTGATCAATATATACGGGCGAGAAATATCAAATAAATACAATCGCTATGGCGTGAATTCAATGAATTAAGTGTTGGCCAGGAGGAATTGCTTACCTTTATTAGACACCACGGGTGGAATAAATACTTATCATTTATCAAATGTTAAAAAATAAATGGTTATATTTAAAAATCTGACCCATCTTGTAAAATCCGAAATAACGCTGTAGGTAACAATTATTTTTATTTTTTATTTATCGTATAAAACCTTTTGTTGATTCAAACCAGTTTTTCCTCGGAAAGGTCAGCTGAACGAGTGAACCAAACAATTAATACATGTTGCAAATAACAATAATTTCAAATGGTTTACCTACCCGTATAGTCAACGGTCATTCGTTATTAGTTATCATGTACGTAAGGTAGACCTAGGTAGACATAAGTATTATAGTAGTCATTGAAGTAAATATTTATAGTTAGGTAGGTGTAGGTACTTACAATTATAGTACTTGAATTATAAATGTGATAATACTTATTTCTTTGTAAGTATATTATTATAATTTTTTTTATGAATTCAAATCATTTGTGTTGTGTTGATTTTATTATTAATTATTTTCTATTTTCTATATTATAAGAAATGAAAATATATTATATAATTTCAAATATTGTTTAAACTCACAGTCACAATGTTTTTCGTTCTTCAGTAAAATCATGATGGGTAAAATACAATATTTGAACCCAGCCCCTATTTTTCTAAGCGAACCTCGACAATAATACCAGCGACCCTTTCATTTATTGTTTCCAGCCCTCTTTGTGAAGGGTTACACGCAGTACCATCGTTATTGTTATCGTTACACCCCTAGCCCGAAGCCCCAGCTACGGTCTGATGTTGTCACCTGCGGCCAAACGAGCATGTTCCTTTATAATACCAAAATACCCAAGTTTGGTTAGGTAGACCAAATATATAAAATATCACAATTTGCAAAATGTTTAAAACATAAAATACAGTAAATTCCCGTTAAAACGAATACTAATACAACAAAAAATCCCGTTATAACGAAAGTCATAGAATTCCCCTGCCGTAAAACAGGGCTTATAAAGAGCTTATTCGAATTTTCGTTAACACGAAATTTCCGTTACAAAAAACAAAAAAAAATTTATCCCCCGGAGTTTGTTGTAACGAGATTTTACCGTATTATATAGATGTACCTAGGTAAAAACATTAATTTAAAATCAATGTAAATTATTATTTAATAATACGTTATTTTGTAACAAATATAATAAAGCTATAAGTTTCCTCCACATTAACATTTAAGTCTAGGTATAAGTGTTAGCATTTAAAAAAAATACAACAAGGAACTCTTCATCTCGCGCGTTTCCGACATGGCACGAATGGCAAACATAAAAAGAATATATACAATATTATGTTTGCCATTTGCGCCACGTTGGTTACGTTTAATATCACAATCAAGAATACGCCGTTTCATCACTGGCGTTACCAATACAATGCTAATGGATGGCGAAACAATAACTTGTAAAATATGTTTGCCATCCATTAGTATTTGCATAGGTTACGCTCGAATCATCTATCAAGTTTTACAGAAGATAAATATTAAAATTAATGTTACTTAAAAGGTATTCAAATAAATTTAATTATTGATGTTATAATTATTTTTAAAAGATTCTAGGGACATATTAATACGTTTTTTTGTACCAAATATAATAAAGCTATATAAGTTTCCTCCGCATTAACATTTAAGTCTAGGTATAAGCAGTATTATATAACAAAATTTACAACAAGGAACGCTTCATCTCGCGCGTTACCGATGTGGAGCTAATAGAAAACATAAAAAGAATATATGCAATATTATGTTTATCATTTGCCCCACGTTGGTTACGTTTAATACATCACAATCAAAAATAAGCCGTTTCATCACTGGCGTTAACAATGCAATGCTAATGGATGGCGAAACAATAACTTGTAAAATATGTTTGCCATCCATTAGTATTTGCATAGGTTACGTTCGAATCATCTATCAAGTTTTACAGAAGATAAATATTAAAATTAATGTTACTTAAAAGGTATTCAAATAAATTTAATTATTGATGTTATAATTATTTTTAAAAGATTCTAGGGACATATTAATACGTTATTTTGTACCAAATATAATAAAGCTATATAAGTTTCCTCCGCATTAACGTTTAAATCTAGGTATAAGCAGTAGTAAATAACAAAATTTACAACAAGGAACGCTTCATCTCGCGCGTTACCGATGTGGAGCTAATGGCAAACATAAAAAGAATATATGCAATATTATGTTTACCATTGGTTCCACGTTGGTTGCGTTTAATACATCACAATCAAGAATAGGCCGTTTCATCACTGGCGTTAACAATGCAATGCTAATGGATGGCGAAACAATAACTTGTAAAATATGTTTGCCATCCATTAGTATTTGCATAGGTTACGTTCGAATCATCTATCAAGTTTTACAGAAGATAAATATTAAAATTAATGTTACTTAAAAGGTATTCAAATAAATTTAATTATTGATGTTATAATTATTTTTAAAAGATTCTAGGGACATATTAATACGTTATTTTGTACCAAATATAATAAAGCTATATAAGTTTCCTCCGCATTAACATTTAAGTCTAGGTATAAGCAGTAGTATATAACAAAATTTATAACAAGGAACGCTTCATCTCGCGCGTTACCGATGTGGAGCTAATGGCAAACATAAAAAGAATATATGCAATATTATGTTTACCATTGGCCCCACGTTGGTTGCGTTTAATACATCACAATCAAGAATACGCCGTTTCATCACTGGCGTTAACAATGCAATGCTAATGGATGGCGAAACAATAACTTGTAAAATATGTTTGCCATCCATTAGTATTTGCATAGGTTACGTTCGAATCATCTATCAAGTTTTACAGAAGATAAATATTAAAATTAATGTTACTTAAAAGGTATTCAAATAAATTTAATTATTGATGTTATAATTATTTTTAAAAGATTCTAGGGACATATTAATACGTTATTTTATACCAAATATAATAAAGCTATATAAGTTTCCTCCGCATTAACATTTAAGTCTAGGTATAAGCAGTATTATATAACAAAATTTACAACAAGGAACGCTTCATCTCGCGCGTTACCGATGTGGAGCTAATAGAAAACATAAAAAGAATATATGCAATATTATGTTTATCATTTGCCCCACGTTGGTTACGTTTAATACATCACAATCAAAAATAAGCCGTTTCATCACTGGCGTTAACAATGCAATGCTAATGGATGGCGAAACAATAACTTGTAAAATATGTTTGCCATCCATTAGTATTTGCATAGGTTACGTTAGAATCATCTATCAAGTTTTACAGAAGATAAATATTAAAATTAATGTTACTTAAAAGGTATTCAAATAAATTTAATTATTGATGTTATAATTATTTTTAAAAGATTCTAGGGACATATTAATACGTTATTTTGTAACAAATATAATAAAGCTATATAAGTTTCCTCCGCATTAACATTTAAATCTAGGTATAAGCAGTAGTATATAACAAAATTTACAACAAGGAACGCTTCATCTCGCGCGTTACCGATGTGGAGCTAATGGCAAACATAAAAAGAATATATGCAATATTATGTTTACCATTGGTCCCACGTTGGTTGCGTTTAATACATCACAATCAAGAATACGCCGTTTCATCACTGGCGTTAACAATGCAATGCTAATGGATGGCGAAACAATAACTTGTAAAATATGTTTGCCATCCATTAGTATTTGCATAGGTTACGCTCGAATCATCTATCAAGTTTTACAGAAGATAAATATTAAAATTAATGTTACTTAAAAGGTATTCAAATAAATTTAATTATTGATGTTATAATTATTTTTAAAAGATTCTAGGGACATATTAATACGTTATTTTGTACCAAATGTTCAAATATAATAAAGCTATAAGTTTATTATGCACTGTTTGTTTTCTCTCTCTAACCCACGCGCAACATAGGCAAAACGCATTCGAAGTAGAACTTGCTCAATTTTGGTTCTAGTGTAAATATACCTATTATAAAATTAATTTTTGACAATATTTTTGAGTACAAGACGATAAATTTTTTTTTAAAATTAAAATTTAAAAAAGTTAGAGGCTGTTTAAAAATATTGTAATTTATAGCTATTTCTAAATGATAAAATGTACGTTGTATTATGAGAATAATGGAAAAAACTCATCATATTGTACTCAGAAATATTATAAAAATTTAATTATATAATAGATATATTTACTCTAGAACCAAAATTGAGTGAGTTCTACTCCAACTGCGTGTGTCGTATGACTGTCTATGTTGCGCGTGGGCTAGAGAGAGAAAACAAACAGTACGCTGGCATCCTCTTAAATCAATTAATAATAGTGTTATAGGTATATACCTAAGTTTGTAATACTTTATTTGGTGTACAATTTAGAACTAATTAGATACTGTAAACTCTTTACATATATAATATAATTTAAAATGAAAAATTGTAAAGAGTTAATTAAATTAATAATGTCATACAATTTATTATTTTACAGTTCAGTGTTCAAGTTCAATAACGGTTAATAAGAGAAACTTTTTAATATGAATCCCTATGGAGTCGTTGAAAATTCTACTGTAAATTATACGTAAGAGAATATAATTTTTAATAGAAAAAAATTATGTATCTAACTAGTAACTATTTCATATTTCAAAAATTATGAAATAAAGATAACTTTAAAGATTAGATGATAAGATGGACAATTTGTTTTGTTATTATTATTAATATTATTTGAACATAAATTGCAAAGTAAAATTTAGATCAACATTTTATACCAAGACCAAAGACATGTTAAATTTAAATTTGACTAGTTGTTACACTAAAGTCAGCCAAAATATTAAGTTGGATGATAAAGTACTTTTCAACGTTTTTGTATTTACAAATAGGATACAATTTAATACCTATTAATTAGTAATTATTTATTGTTTCATGAAAACTAAATCAACATTAAAAAAATATCATCATTAAGGGATTACACAATTTGTAATAATTTTTTTTTCTGTTATAACTAGCAACTACTGAAAATATATCCAAGAAAAAAGAAAAGAAAATAGAACATCACCGAAAACACAGCTAACAGTATTGATTGTATTCCAAATTCTTGAATGATGTTGGTATGCATGAGATTTCAATTCTTTGGTTGATGAACACAATAAAGTAATAAATAACTGGCAACTGCTTGCTCATATACTGTAAGTATATAAAATGAAAGATTTATAAGGTTTACTCTAAATAATATGTCATATTAATTATTAAAGGTTGCTATTACAATCATCGATACGAAACACTATTTACTGAGAGTCAATTAAAGTTGTTGATAATTACACAGTCAATTTTAAGTGAGTAAATGCATTTAAAAAAAAAAAATTATATAATAATAAACATTACATAAAAATATTTCCAAAATAAAATGAGGTAAAGTGACAAATTATTGATATAAACCTATAAGTCTGAGTAAATTGAAGAGTTATATAACAATTAACTATAAGGAGGATAACTTCAATATTTATGTAACTTATATGAGCGTGTGGCTACCACAACAATACATATATATACTAGTTGTGGTGGCCGCACGTTCATTTGAGTTTCGTGAACAACATCAATCAAGATTTTCAGAAGACAACAATATTAATATTAAACTTCAGTAAAAAATTATTCATTATTAAAATTACAACTGTGTATAAATTATAAATGTATGGCAGATCTATGCATAAATTGAACAATAACTGTACCATATGTTAACCCAAAACTAATATTGTATAAGTAACCGAACAAATAATGTTAAGTTTATCTTGTAAGGTATCTATGTAAATAATTAATCAGATTTCTTCTCACATAATATTATGAATTTATGATGTAAAGTGGCAAGTTATTTCCATTAATTTATAAATCTAAGTATAGCCAACAGTGTTTATGACAAACAGATGAGGATAACTCCAATGAAATGCGTTACTGTTCTTACATATCGGCTAATTGAACAATTTATAAATTATATGTCAAGTGGCCGATATGTGAGGCTAGTTTCGGGAAAAATATCAATCAAGACTCTCAGAAGACAACAATATTAATATTAAACTTCAGTGAAAAATTATTCATTATTAAAATTACAACTGTGTATAAATTATAAATGTATAGCAGATCTATGCATAAATTGAATAATAACTGTACCATATGTTAACCCAAAACTAATATTGTATAAGTAACCAAACAAATAATGTTAAGTTTATCTTGTAAGGTATCTATGTAAATAATTAATCAGATTTCTTCCCACATAATATTATGAATTTATGATGTAAAGTGGCAAGTTATTTCCATTAATTTATAAATCTAAGTATAGCCAACAGTGTTTATGACAAACAGATGAGGATAACTCCAATGAAATGCGTTTCTGTTCTTACATATCGGCTAATTGAACAATTTATAAATGATATGTCAAGTAGCCGATATGAAAGGCTAGTTTCGAGAAAAATAACAATCGAGACTCTCAGAAGACAACAATATTAATATTAAACTTCAGTAAAAAATTATTCATTATTAAAATTACAACTGTGTATAAATTATAAATGTATAGCAGATCTATGCATAAATTGAATAATAACTGTACCATATGTTAACCCAAAACTTATATTGTATAAGTAACCAAACAAATAATGTTAAGTTTATCTTGTAAGGTATCTATGTAAATAATTAATCAGATTTCTTCCCACATAATATTATGAATTTATGATGTAAAGTGGCAAGTTATTTCCATTAATTTTTAAATCTAAGTCAACAGTGTTTATGTCAAACAGATGAGGATAACTCCAATGAAATGCGTTACTGTTCTTACATATCGGCTAACTGAACAATTTATAAATGATATGTCAGGTAGCCGATATGAGAGGCTAGTTTCGTGAAAAATATCAATCAAGACTCTCAGAAGACAACAATATTAATATTAAACTTCAGTAAAAAATTATTCATTATTAAAATTACAACTGTGTATAAATTATAAATGTAGGTATAGCAGATCTATGCATAAATTGAATAATAACTGTACCATATGTTAACCCAAAACTAATATTGTATAAGTAACCAAACAAATAATGTTAAGTTTATCTTGTAAGGTATCTATGTAAATAATTAATCAGATTTCTTCCCACATAATATTATGAATTTATGATGTAAAGTGGCAAGTTATTTCCATTAATTTATAAATCTAAGTATAGCCAACAGTGTTTATGACAAACAGATGAGGATAACTCCAATGAAATGCGTTACTGTTCTTACATTTCGGCTAATTGAACAATTTATAAATTATATGTCAAGTAGCCGATATGAGAGACTAGTTTTGTGAAAAATAACAATCGAGACTCTCAGAAGACAACAATATTAATATTAAACTTCAGTAAAAAATTATTCATTATTAAAATTACAACTGTGTATAAATTATAAATGTAGGTATAGCAGATCTATGCATAAATTGAATAATAACTGTACCATATGTTAACCCAAAACTAATATTGTATAAGTAACCAAACAAATAATGTTAAGTTTATCTTGTAAGGTACCTACCTATGTAAATAGTTAAAAGTTAAATTTATAATTAATAAGCTTTCTTTCCAAATAAAATGATATAGAGTAGCAAATTATTTAAATAATATTATACCTAAGTCTGAGTAAATTGAATACTTTTCGACAATTAATTATGATGAGGATAACTTCAATTTGAACCTATGTGAGCTAGTGGCTACCACAACAATATATATATTATATATTAATTATGGTATCCGCTTGTCCATCTATGTTTCGTGAAAATCGACAATCAATAGTTTCAAAATACAAAAATATTATTAATATTTAAAATTATAGGTATATATAAATGTATATCAGATCTATGTTTAAATTTTACAATAATTTTACCTATCATAAATTGTCAAAAAATTAAAAAATTATTGTTAAAATTTATATTTATAACACTAGGTAGGATGTATTTATATAAATTATAAATATAGCTGGTTAATAAAAATGTTTAACAATAACTAGTTAGTAGTTATTTTATAATTTTTTTTAAAAATATATTTATTTTCATATCATATACTAACTTCAATCAGTTTAAACTCCAATTTTTTATTTCTCGGGATTATAATTGGGGTACATTTTTAAATGTACTCAGTAACGCCAAAAAATATTCTGTGTTTGTGCTTTAAGCTCTTATCAACCTTTTCTTGACAATTATTGCACGTAAATAATAAGTCCTGTTGCTGAGTGACTTACTTCTTCTATTCTATTTTTCTCCTTTTTAATTAGGTTCATATGAGAAAATTTAATTTGCTTGTTTATTTGCATTATAATATGAACCCAATTTAATGCTTAGTCTCTGGTGGCATTGTTATTTTGTGTGACTGTGTGAGGTTTAGTAATTTATATTTTAAATTAATATCACTATTGGTGAGTTAAATGTGTTAAGTAAGGTTTGTGATTTATTATATTATATTTTTTTAATCACATATCAAACAAATCCCAAAATACAATTATACTTAATGTAGGTTTAACCAAATCTATTATTTATGCAATAGACTTGCAAATATAAATAAAAACAATTTTTTACAATATACAAAATATTAAAATATAGTTTAAACAATTTTAAAACCTAATACTAGATTAAATTACAAAATTTAATGATTTTTTAAGAAATTCCACATAATTCACATGGATGGTTAAAAATACATCACAAAGAAAATCATTAAAAATGTATCCAATATTATTTTTAATGGGTTATTGTTGAAATTTTTTAGAAAAAAAAAAGTTTTTAATTCAGTTATGTAAATGTAATTATAAAAATCATAATAATTCTTATTATTTGAATAATATTATTTTAAAAAAAATATAGGAGAAATTGTTTGTGAATAGGTTTTCATTAAATATCTGTATACATAAGCATATGCATTAGCCTAGGGCAGCGGTTCCCAAACTTTTTTTTTCGCGGTGCCTTTTTTTGGACCCAATTTAGCCACGGTGCCCTGCTGTGAATAACACGAAAGACAGAACAAAAAAAATACTCATTGATAACCAATTTAACGTAGACCACGGTGCCCTTAGAAAGTGCTCGTGGTGCCCCTAGGGCACCGCGGTGCACAGTTTGGGAACCACTGGCCTAGGGTGACCATTTTAAAAAAATTAAAAAATGGGACAATTGTTACACCCCCCCCCTAAAAATTATTATTGTTACTTTACCCTTTTAAGTTAATTAACCTAACTTAAATAATAAAAGTTTCCGACTGTTTAGGAATATTATTTTTTTTATTACCATTAATCAACACATTGAATAATTAAATAATTAGGAAAATTTTCTTTTTATTATTAAACACTACTGCTAATTTAATTGCTCATTAGCATCGGTCCTTGGTTCTTGTTTTACGAAAACTGTTATCTGTTATTTATAAATTTAGTTATTAAACTATTTTAGATTTGTTTCATAGATCGATTTATTTTAAAATATAATGTAATAATATGTAAAACCGGGATTAAAACGGGTCCATCTTCTAATAACGGGATGAAAAGCGTCCCGTTCCAAGCTTGTCGGGACAACGGGACACGATGATCAAAAAAGGGATAATCCCGTTTTAAACGGGACGTCTGGTCACCCTACATTAGCCTCTAGAATATTCAGATTTTTATGCTCTACTTAGTTTTTAAATGTAAAAATATTGTTTTCTTTGAAAGGAACCACATTTATCATTTTACTACTTGATTTGTCACTCATATGGTTAAGAACTTGACCAAGATTATTAAAGCAATTAGCTCTAGATCAATGTTTGAAATATTGAGGGCAAAATATATTTTTTAAACAACTAGATTAATTGAAAATGGAGTAAGATTTGTATTTTTAACCTAACGCTGACAAAAAATACCAACATTTTTTTCTAAAAAAATCTTGTTTTCAGTCTAATACAAATTGAATAACCCATGGTGTGAAAAAAATTTATGGAAAACCCAACCATTTAAAAAATGTATATGTTTAGTTAGTTATACATCAGAACTAATAATTTTGTTTATAACCTAAATACAACAGGTGCTATCAGCTGTACATAATTTAACTATCAATTTGATAATTTATAATATGGAGACTTATTTAATTACTAAACTATTGTGTTAAATGTATTTCTCTATTCCAGTGGTCTTGTGGAATGTTTCCTAGTTAGTTGACAGTCATGCCTGAATATTCTATAGTGATCTCTAGAATATTGTACTCTTTTCTTTCTCTTTTATTGGAACTGTGTCAATATAGATCAATTGTATTATAATATATAAAATACATAAGCTAATCAATAATTATTACTATACAAACATATAATGTAGATAAAAAAATATATAAATATTTAATCCTATTGAAATCATGACTAATAAATATTTTTCTTGTGAATATTATTAATTATTATTTTCAATAAATTTAATTATTTTTAGGTCAGTATTTTTCTAGCTATTTTAATATTATTTTATTGTAACATTGTTATTGTTGTATGTAATATTAATATTATAACAATAATTTAAATCTTACCTAAACAAACATATATTACCTCTTCTAAATGTTTTACTAAATAATAACCAATAAATTACAATTTATTTGCCGTTTTAATGTATTAGTTTAAAATTATTTTCTTAGAAGTAAGAAGTTAGTTTATGAAAATTGATTTCCAGAAAATTTTTTACAATCTATTGAGTTGGGGGTTCCATCCAATTCTATCTAAATTGAATCAATATAATATGTATATACTTTATATATAATATGCAATTGTATCTTAAGAGCAGTAAATTAGAGAATACATAACATAAAATCATTATCTAACAGCTAAAAACATTCATACAAAAAAAATGATAATAATTTAAATATTAAATACTGTTATTTATAATACTAATTATTTCAGTTAGCACAATAAGTAGAGATTTATATACTTGATTTTTGTTTTACTGCTTCAACATAAATAAAAATAATTTTAATGTTTCACTCCAGCGGACCAATGACTAATGAAAGGTGAAAAATTAAATGTAATATCTTGGAAATCATATTTTTTTATTTACTTAATTTAACTTAATAATTAGAGATGGACCACTTTAGCCACATTTGGACTTTTATTCTATTTGTTCTTTTATGTAATATAATATATAATTAATAATTATCCTGAAATGGTATTATACATTTTATAACTGGTATTAAGTTTAATTAATTATTGACCAACATGCATGGACGCAACTAGGATAAAATGTATGGAAGTACTAAACCCTATAGTACAATATGAGAGCTACCTTCCATTATTTATGATAAGAAAAATTATTATACATGAAAAAAAAATTTAATATTTTAATACCATAAATCATAATACTCATATTGTTATACTAAATTAATTTTTCTGTTATTAGTTAATACAAACTTATTTAAAACATTTTTAGTATTTATGTTGTTGGTAATTTCTCTTTCAATACATATTGAAGCTAGATTTTTAAAACAATTTTGTCGTATGCTTGTTCAAAGCTGATTAATTCTTCACTCTTCGCATTATAGAAAAAGATCTTTCACAGGTAATTATTAAATGCAAGGATCTAACAGTTATGTCAGTTATGATCATTTTAAAATGTACAGTTTCAAAAAGATCATAACTTACTTAAAAATAATAATATCAATAAAATGCTAAGTGGGGCTCTGGATAATAATTTTACCTTTAAATTGTATAATAGGTCAATTCATTCTAATATCAAAACTAACAAGTCCTACAATATTGAAACTGGTGAACGAAAATTTGGCATGTCGTACGTGTGCAAGACAGAGACAACATATGCGGGTAATAGGTTTTACATCCCCTTAAAAAAAACTTACTGATTCTATGTATTTGTGTATACTATACGCATGGGCGTTCTCACGGGGGGGATATGGGGGATAGATCCCCCCCAAGGATCTTTGTTTTCTTACATTTTAGTAATACACTTTTTATCTACTTTTGATATTATATACTATTAAATTCAAGTAAATTTTCAGAACCCCCCCCCCCCCATAGAAAAATCCTGAGAACGCCCCTGACTATACGCCTTACAGCCTACAATAAACAAATTTGAAGTTTTCATTTATTTATAATATTTTGATCAATTATCAATTTTACTGGTTAATATTCATAAATTATTAGTTATTAAATCAGAAATTTTACAAAGATTGTTAAATACTGGTATAGAAAATTTGGGAGTGCTAAGCACTCCTAAGCCCCCTCTCTAGTAGTGCCCATTCCAACATGTTTAACCAACACAATATTAATGTGTCAATTTATTTATTAAAATAACAGAATACCTATAATTATTTAGATAATTTAACCAAAAAGTTAAAACATTTTTATAATTTCAAAATTAGGGTATAGTTTATTTAAAATACCTGTATTTTTATTATTGAAGTCAAATAAAGTTTATTGCTCAGCAATTAATTGTGTCCACTATCGAGTTTGGGTTAATTCAAAGTTTTTATTTTAAACTGTTGTTCCTTGGTATTCTATTTTATCCTATGATACAATTTAATTAGAAAATATAAATAAATATTCAATTTTTATCATTATAAAACTTACAGCATCATTAATATTTTAATATGTATTAATAGAATCCCATGTTACTGTAGTATGAACTCGTTTTAAGACGTTCACTGAGATGAAACTGAATCAAAAGCATACTCATATGTCTACTTAATACTTAAATACAAATAAATTATTCAAGTTCTTCATAAAGTATTGTTTTAATTAATATTAGTATTAATGCTAGTAATAGTTGGAAGCTAAGTTATCTGTAAAAAGTATAGAAAAAAAAATTGTTAATAATTATTATATTACATTTGGTCTAAAATAACTAATACTAATAATACTATTAAAATAATTAAGAGAACTATGATTAACAATAATTATTTATATAATTAAATTTTTTTTCTGTAACATAACATAATACTATATTTTATTAAAGCCATAGGAACAAAAATTTGTAAAAACAAAATTAACCAACAGGTTTCTGCACATTCTAATCATTCTATTATCATATTCAACAACACAAGTTTTCGCTTACTGGTCCAAATGAATTCTGATTCAGTTCCTTAAACCATTCAATCCAATACCAATCATCATTTTGTTGATGTGACATTTTGTTTCCGCATTCAGTTATGTTTTCTTCTAAATGCTATTAGTTTAGTTTCGTTGTCAAAATATGTCACCTAGATATAATAATAATCAATATTGATAATATTATATTCAAACATTATGTCTATATTAATAATTAGAAACTAGAAATGATAAAACTATTACAGACATTAGTAATTAGTATACATTACAGTTTTTCTTCTTTTTATTTTCATTATACATATAACAACTTCTTCTATAAAATTTTTTTTTTTTTAAATAATCTGCTCGATAGTCGACATCGACGCTCTTTAAAAACTAAAAAGTTTGTTAACGAGCTTCAGTGCAATCAGTGTTGCCTCGCAACAAAACCATTTTTATTTTACAACCACATTGAGCAACAGACTTCTTGTCTTCTTTGGTTATTTCAGTTATTTGTAAACAAATAATTTTTAGTCCGCGGTAAAAACCACTACTGTAGATACCATAATATTTAAAATTCTAAAGCCGTTGTAAAAACTATAAAATAAAATATAAATACGAAATACCTATCAAAAATTAATTTCATTCTTTCTAGATTCGTTATACTTACTTAATATTTATCTAGGTAGGTACTCTTTTTTACGAGAGAACGGGGCTGTTTCGTGCATTTCGTTTGTATCGGTTGAACCACCGCGTGAAAAACTGAAAATTGACAGGCAATCAATTAACAACTCCACGTTGCCGACGGCAAACGACAACTGACGATCCAACGTCGCTATTCGCTACCCGAGTAGTGTACATACGTCATATTATTATATTATGGTTTTGGGAGGAGCATGCGCGGCGGCCACCGGTTTTGATCGGGATACGGTCCTGTGTCCTGTACTTCTGTTACTTTGCTCTCAAATCTCAATACTTCAATATTCTTAGCACCCCTACTTATAAAGTTAAACAAATCTAATCCAAATAGCTGCTTTAATTGATAAATGTGTAGGTCCCTATATTTAAATATTGATAAGGGTTTCACATTGGATAATGTCCCTGAATACCTATTGTATTGTTTATTGTATTAACATTTCATTTACTGGCTTCGCAGTCAGCTTTTGTATCCTTTTTGATTTTAAAAAATTTTGTAATTACCTAACTGCAGAATTATTACAGAAGCAATATCTGAATATGTTTAAAATTATTTCTCAGCTCTTTCTATAAATTTCTACTATATCTTCATATCATTTCATTTTACGTAGAAAATTAAATTACTTATACCTTATTCTAAGTAATAAACTAATAACAGTAATATTTTTACATAATAACAAGACTATTATACCACTACCTATAGTTACTTTTATATTACACTATTTACACTGAATATTATAATTTATTAATTATTAGTTAGCTATTAATTTATAGTAATTATATAATAATATATAATGATATTTAAATAATAATTTAAATTCTCCTACTGGGAAACGAACCGTAAAACCAGACATTGATTAAATATAAATATCGCTGTTTCGATCAAATTTGAATTTCTTTTAAAAAATATATAATATTTTTTACTTTTATCTTTTTTTTTGCGATATTAAAAAAAACAGTTTAAAAGGCTACGTACGAGTTGATTCCCGGGTAAGTACCTGTTTACCTATATAGTTGATTCCAGGATCATTATATAATTTTTTCAATATTTAGTCAAATATTCAGCCTATTAGTGTAGCCCAAGAGACACCACGAGGTGATAGGTTGACAAGTTTCTCAAAAATGTTATTCTTTTTAGTTTTTTCATATTTTATTATTTATAGTATTTTATTACTATTTATTATTTATTTATTAAAAAAAAATAGTAATTAGGTAAACAATTATTAGTAAAAATTTACTAGTTAGGTTATTAAAATTTAAAACACATTATTTTAAAAAACTGCAGGTATCTGGTAATGAGATTTGTTAATACCGTGACATCACTTCTCTCAAAAATATTTGTTTTTCTTGGATTTTTTAGTCTCAGTGCTCTTGAATTTATGCAATATGTTTTCGACTACATTTCTAATAGCTTATCTATAAATATATAAATATTTGGGTACGACTCGTTCATAACTCTTCATGACCCAAAGGGCGCCCGCAGAAATTTTCACCGGGGGGGGGGGGGCATTTATTATATTATACATATTATTTCATATATTTATACATAGCCATAACATATTATTAGGTATAGTATTTTATAGTTTCATTATAAACTTAGTAAACAAACTGATGACACCATAATATGATTAACTGTATATTTTCATCAAAATATTATATGAGACATCAAGAGCACTGAAAAAAAATCGGTATAAGTCTAGTTTACCGGGCACCTTTTTTTTTTGAAATTTTATTTTTTGGAAAGGGTTGTTTTGACGAGTTAAGAACGATGGTGCAAAAAAAAATTTGCGGAAATGATTATTTTGGAAGTTATAGCCTCCCAAAGTTAACGATTTTACGTTTATACGCATGCGCGCAACATTACTAATGCCGCGCGAGGACCTCGAGTTTGGCGACCGGAGGACTTTTTTAATTGTTTTTATACTTTAACTGTGTAACACTGCTCATATAATACGACATAACTTACCCTGTAACCTACTTAAGGTGGTGTTGCATAGCAAGTCGGGGGATATTTTCGATTTGCGGAGCGGAGCGACGGCGCCGAGGAGCGCAGCGACGAGTGCCGCTAACAAGGCATCACTGCCCATACTATACAGTATACAACATAACTTACCCTGTGGCCTACCTACTTGAGGTTGTGTTGCATAGCAAGTCAAGGGATATTTTTTTCGTTTTTTTTTTTTTACATTGAAAACCATACAAGGATATCTTATTTTATAATTAGATGAAGATGAAAATGACTGTGAAACTGATGAAAATGAATGCTTTGAATAGTTAATAAAAATTAAACATAATAAAACAAAATGACTACTGACTTGTAACTTTTAAAATAAAAATCTCGAGGTCCTCCGCGCGGTAATATAGTAGAGTTGCGCGCATGCGTATAAACGTAAAATCGTTAACTTTGGGAGGCTATAACTTCCAAAATAATCATTTCCGCAAATTGTTTTTTTGCACCATCGTTCTTAACTCGTCAAAACAACCGTTTTCAAAAAAAAAAATTTCAAAAAAAAAAGGTGCCCGGTAAACTAGACTTGTTCCAAAAAATCTTATAGATCATTATTTATATTATATTAACTATCTAATTTTATAAAAATATTAAGATTATTGGTCATTAAATAAAAATTGCATTCATCATTGCGGTCATCATTTTTTGATATTTTACAAACAAACTTATCCATAAATGTATGTTTTATTTTTGGTGGGTTCATCTTAATACGTTTAATACGTTAAGGGCATTCGATACCGTGATATTCTGTTTTTGTCTAACGCACGCATGACATAGAATTTTTTTTGTCATATTTTTTTTTTTATTTATACAATCTGTATAAAATATACTTACAATAAGCACAATAGATGGATATTTATAAAAAGGTCGAGGTTGACTTGATTGAAGGAGCTATTCAGTAATAGCACTTCATGGCATGGATGGTAGTGGTTAGTTGACTAGTCGGTAGCACATAGAATTTTAGACGGATCTTTTGCCAATCATACCAATTGATCCAATGAAGTGATAAAAATTTTAAAAACAGAATTGAATTTATCATTGAGTCTACTTGAAATTAAATTTCCCAGATTTTTGACTTTTTGATTTTAACTTCTCCAAAAATTGTAATACGGCAATTTTTAATTACTCTTTTTTAACATAATTTTTTTAGAAATTTGGAGGAAAATATCAGAAATCTGAGAAAGTCGATTCCAAAAAGACTTGACGACAAATTCAAATCTGTTTTCAGAAGTCTTATCGCTTCATTATATCAATTGGTATGATTGGCAAAATATCCGTCTAAAATCCTATGTCGGGTGTGCATTAAACAAAAACAGAAAATCACGATATCGAATCCCCTTAATAAAGTTATAAAGTAACAAGTTTGACTAATAGGTACTTGAACTTGGTTATCAATAATGCTATGGATAAAATAAAATACAAATTGAATTGAGAACTGTCAATTAAACTTTAAAATTTTAGATGCTTTAGACCACAGTCGCGGTAACACGTTATCACACGGAACAATTTTATCACTAATCACTTAATGATTAATCAATTATCGATCTATTTTATTAAAACAATAAAATGCTACAAAAAACAAAACTTTTAAAATATTTATAAAAATATACTGTAATATAAAAACATTGGCAAAAAAAGTGGGGGGTGCATGGCCCCTCCCGCCCCCCCTGTGGGCGCCCTTGCATGACCCAGGAATCAACTTATACAGTCATACATACAACATACCTATTAATGATCTAGGAAAATCAACTAATACATAAGGTAGGTCTCGGAAATCAACTCACTGCAGTTTAAAATTGCATTGTAATTGCATATACCTACATATGCGGCCGGCTTAATTACCTGATGATCGTATCGTTTTATAAATGAAAATATTTAAATGTTCAAGGTTAGAGACCGGTACTATATATGTAATAAACCAATCTAAGTTTGGGTAGGTAATAGGTATGGTTAAGATTATTATACAACATACATAGGTACCTATTGCACCTATTTCACATTTGTCATTTAGATAAACTCAACGTTGGAAGACAAAAAGCTGATTACTCCTATTGTCCTATTGTGTTTCTATTTTAATACCTAAATAGGTACCTATTACAAATACTATTATAATATTTATAACTAAGTGTTTTCATTCTTGATATAGTAAATGCAAAACAAAATATGTTTTATCATCTATGACAGAAAACATATTATTATACAAATAACACAATTATTTATCGACTAACAAATTATTGATTACTGTAGTAGAGAAGTCGTTTTTCAACCCGAAATACAGAAGTAGTCTGTTGGTATAGGTACATTTGAAAAAGGTAGATAAGTGCAACAGAATACAGATACTTATAATGTATGTACCTACAAAAAATTAAAATTATGTTTTGTCTGTTATAAAATAAATCAATTAATAAAATATTGATATTTATTAATATATATTTATTTCGTATTCTTTTAAATGTTGATATTATTACGCAATAAATTGTAAATATATATAGCCAATATAGATACAATTAATACTGAAATGTCTGAAATACTTAGGCAGTGTCACTCTTCGGTTTCATAATAATTATTATTATTCTACACTAACTTTTCGTTGTATTTATCAGTTATCGTATATATTTTATTTTTCTGTTTAACACCTATATGGCTATATTATAATACTTTATGTACGGATGTTTTTTTTTTTTTTAGTTTAGTTTAAGTATAGATTATACCTACTTATTTAAATTGTTTGTATCGTAGTGTTAATTGTGAGCTAAATATTATAATATATACTTATATACACGTATAATGTATATATATATATATATACATATATCATATTGGGTTTCGTTGCAGGTAGTCGGCCAATCAGTATATTATATGGCTATTTTTTTTTTTTGTGAGTTTTAGACATTTCTGGGTCACCTCCGCCGCCGCCGACGCACCACAGTTGATTGCAATCTATTGTCCCGACCTATTACGAATATAATATGCTAATAAACTATAACAATAATATTAATTAATTTTAATAGGTAATAACGATGTTGTCCGACGGCAATCACCGGTCATTATTGAAAACAGTGTAACATTCGTAATCAACCACAATGATATAACATAATTATAATACTGTTCGTGATAATTATACGTTACCGTGCGACATAAAATTATATTTTGTAGTCTTTTTTATAGTGCGACTCAATATTGTTTGTAATATACGTAGCTGTCGATTGTTTATTTACGCCTTATATAAGTATATTATTGTATATAGCTTTTTTTTAGTTTTTACATTTTTTTTTAATAGAACGATATTAGGTATGTCTCCGTTCTGGAGCAGGAAAGATTCGATGGCAATGCACAATGGTCTCGTCACACTGGAACTGAGGTTGAAGGTGCGTTGGATTTGATAGTTAAATTATTGTAAGTTATTGTAACGATAAATAATTAAAACAAAATTTTTAAATTTATAAAGGTTTTAGGTTTTTCTATAGGTTATTTTAGTTATACGTTTGTTATTAGTGCCCAACGACGTGATCTTTAAAAAAGCACACTAGGTGGTATAATTTTTTCTTTGTCTTACACACGTGTAATATAGATATAGTTAAATTTAAAACTTCTATCCATATTTTAATTTATATTATTAAATTATTTTATATTAAGGTGTTATAATCCGTTATAAAAATTATAAAGAATAACATATTTTGTTAAGTTTCATCAGAAAAGTTCTTTTTATTTTTAAGAAATATATAAATGATTAAAAAACCAAAAAGATTAATTATTAATAACTTTATAAAAAATTAAATTATTAAAAAAAGGCTTCTGATAAAATTATTCTTTATTGTAATTACATTTACATATTATAAACCTTAATTTAAATAATATAATCACAATGAGTAAAATACAGATATTTATTTATACTATATTATTATTTATTATACTGATGTATAAGACAGAAAAATTATATTGATACTCTAAAGGCACTCTTGATAGGTCATAAAAAAACATATTTATTATTTGTAAAAATAAAAAATTAAAGTTTGAATTGTCTTATGAGAAATAAAATATTTTCTTCATAAAAATACAGTAATTCCCATCTTTGTTTTGTCATACACGTACATTTCATAAATAACTTTTTTAAGTTTATAATACTATTCTTAGAAGTTATATATATTTTAGTTTATATAAATTTAAAGATTGATGTAATTAAAGTATAGAAAATATTTATATTATAAACCATAAACATCTATAAGATTCTTAATATTTCAGTCAAATGTTCCATCTAAGTCTAAGATACAGGCAACATTGAGATCCAAATTACCGATTGATATAGTAAAGCAATAATTATTACTATAAAAAAAATTTTCTATATGTTTATTATTTTTATATACATTTTTTTTTAGAGAAATATAATCAAAAATGTGGCAAAGTTGGTCATAAGACGTAGATTTTATAACAAATTCAAAAGTTATTTAGATTTTTTACCGCTTTACAAGATTAATCGGTACGTTGGACTGGTTACAACTCGTATGTGAACATTTCCTTTTTTAACAACACACTTGCGCACAAAAAACAACTTTTTTTCTCGAAATGTATGAATAATGGAAATTTTTTTCCAAAGAAATTCAACTTCAAAGTGTACATAATTTGTGCAGTTCTAAATTTTTAATTTAATAAAATTACCGATAGATAGAAAATTATTATATAGGTACTTGTACAAGTGTGCAACGTTTCCATTTACTATTTATAAAGCTTAGGGAATTTCGAGCGTCTCATTATACCTAATATTCTAGTGTTATGAACTGGCGAGCTTAAATATTTTTTCTTAACTCTTGGCATATTAATTTGTTTATGGACGCGTATGCAGATTATTTTATGTGTTTTTTGAATGAACTGCTCACTTGCTCCTTACAATTTCAATTTATATAACCTGGTGTGAGTATAGATATGATGGTTATTTTAAATTAATTATTCAATATATTTTAATCATTATTGCTTATATTTACACAAGCGTTATACAATTTATAATTTTAACAAAAAGTGAATTTTTCATTTTTTAAATTTCTTATACTTTATAAATTGTAAGTTATTAAATATTATCAAGATTTATCTTTCCGCGTGTTAAGCAGATATCGTCCATTTTTATTACGTTGCAATTGGGAGTTAAATTACAATGTATAAGTGATTTGAGTTAAATTTGTAATAGGGTTTATTGATAGCGTACGCATATCAAAAATAATCTAAGCTTAGAAATATAGTGGGCATATTATAGTTATGAACATTTTTTTTTGGTGTAACACCAAAAAATGGAACCCATAAATTGGTTTTCATAGTTGAAAATTTTGTGCGCAAACGAGCTTAAAATAATCTAAAAAGTTAGAATATTTATTTTTAATGTAATTTTTAAGTTTCGCAAAATAAACAAATTTAGTAAATTTAAGTCCGTAAGTGTTCTGAATTCTTACTAGGTATCAATATTAAAATATTAATTGTTCTTATTCATATCTTACTATATAAGTAGTTGTAGGTATATGAACATGACGACATATTAATGACGTAGGTAGATATAACTAAGTTTTGAATACTAATTCCTAAGTAATTAAGTTATTTAGATTATTAATTAGATACTTATTATATTCAAATTACTGTATACGTTTACTGAAGTATTTGTTTTTATACACGAGGTATCGTTTATTTTTGTAGTTTCGGACTCGTATTAACATTGCAATTGAAAAAAAGTATGCAAAATGTAAATTACATATTATAATATAATTATAGTAAAAATTTATATTAGTTCTAGTACCTACTATGGTATAAATAAAATGTTACCAAAAATATTGTATATTATTATTTTATTATAATATTATATCGTAAATAAATAACTATTATAGTTATTAAGTTATTACTTATTACTTATTGACACATAAATCAACAATACATACCGTAAAAAAGTATAAATAAGTTTGTGTGGTATTTTGAAAATTACATTGTGGATAGAAATTAAAAATATTAATAGGTATAACTCAAAATGAAAAATTTTAAATTCCTTTGATTAAATAACAACAAAATGATAATAATATTATTTAAATAAAATCGTTAAAAATCTTTTAATTGTCTATTTTTGTTGTATTTATGATATTTATAAAACTCTATGTGAATATTTTATAAATAACCTACTTATTAACATGCATAAGTATCACAATTTAAAATGTTATGAATTTTAACTACAAATAATTTACAAATTCTAGTTATTTTGGAAAATTTAATGAAGATTTAAAACGGATATAAAAAATATTACATTTGTTTAACTAAACGTACAAAAATTGTGTTATAGTTATTTTAGGAACTTTTTTGAATTGTAAAGCATTAAAATAATTAGAAAATGTCAAATTGTTATAAATTACATTAAAAACCTAAAATATTTTTAAAATCATGTCACTACTTACTGTAAATTTTTACATTTTAATATTATTTTCAAAGTATTTCTACTGCTTCAAAGGGTACAGATTCGAAAATAAAATTAAAATGTGTTATAAAATCAATACATTTATTACCTAACTTAGATTCTAGAATAATATTGAGTTAACTTGCACAAAAGTTTACAGTAATGATTATTATCATAACAATATTTTTTATAGAGTTTAAAAATATATAAGTATCATCAGGGTTGCATATGTACATATGTTATTTGATGGGAAAGATAAATATCCCATGATAAGAAATTTAAGTTAAAAAATAATAATTATACCAAAAAATTTTCTAGATTCTGAACGAAGTGATGAATGATGTTTGTTTTTTTTAATTTTTCTATTTTTGTGTCTGTTATCACGTTTTGGAGTAGTAATAGTGCTTTGATTTTTAACTTCAGCCCCTCTTTGAAAATTAAAATGAATCTAGTTATTACTTTGGAGATCAAAAGTAAAAAATATGAATGTCCAGTAGTTTTCTAAAGCGTCAGGAAAAACCCTAAAAAAAATAACGAAAAAACGGAAATTTATACGCATAACCAGTTTTTGACAAGTTTTTTTATTCTGCTGTAACTCAAAAACAACTTATTGTAAATACTTGAAATTTTCACCGGATGTTTATATTCGTGTTATCTATTTACGGTTAAATTTTCATTATTACATTTTTTTAAGCTATTTGCAGACAATTGAAAGTTTCGATTTTTCAAATTTTTTTTCTTGTAATGCCAATAAAAAAATTTGGCTTTCCAAAAAATCTTTAAAATTTTATACAAGGTTTATTATAACTTGTACTTATCGTAGTAAAAAAAAAAAATCATAAATCGTCAGTCACAATAAATATAAGCATTTAAAGTTCAAATGTTTACAAAATATGTCGAAATCGCGAAAATTTGCAAGAAATGTTGAAGTTAATAATTCATAAAATTTTTGTGATTTATACCTAAGGTTAAAAACCCCATAATAGGTAAAAGGTATTCTATAAGTTTTCCTTCAAATAACTGTAAAAAGAATTTCAGCGTCAATATAGAAAACATTTTGTGAGCGTATGAAATTTAATTTTTTACCAAATCACGTAAAATAACGATATATTACTATTTAAATATAGGTAATATTATAATATTATATCCTACTAACTATCCTAGACTGACAAATCATTTCCGTTCAGAATCGTTTTTCGTATATAATGATATATCTGTCATTACATTCAAATTTAATACATCCATTATAGTGACCTACTCTCCATCTCTACTATACAGTAGAGCGATATCCACTTGTCCACCCTTTTCTATTTTAAATGTATATTTATTTTAGAACTAGCTAATCACTTTTAACCATTTTGTAATTTGTTATCGTATAAAGTTAAACCTAAAGCTATCAATGTATTATGAAGTTTCTATAGGTTTTTGTTTTCAAGTTCACCAATCATGTTTTCTTTGCCTTGCTCCTTAATATAATGCCGAAATGATGAGCATATGTTATGTGTATCATAAACATGTAACAATAAAATATTGAATTAGATAATTTTTAAATAAAAAGTGCTCGTCAAAAAATCAATTAACGCTTTATCTAAATGGACCGCATTAAAGGAGTTATAAGGATTAAATATTATGATTAAATAAAAAAATTGTTTGTGACACAATAAAAAACTTATATATGCACATAAAAACTGTTTTATAACAATTAGGTGTTATGTGTATTACCTACATAAACTAAACTAAAAAAAAAAAAAAATGGGCAAGTGGGTAATTCTCAGTGCTCTAAGTTCTAATGTACATTATATATCAAGTGGATCACTATTATGGGTGTGTAGAATTTTAATTAAATGATATATCATTGTATTTACTCAATAGGTTATAGGTGTATTATAAATTTATTTTCAATAAAAAATTACCAAATTTACCGGTAAAATCTACATCAACACTACGTAAAACAGAATACTTATGTAAAAGTTTTAGGTTTTTGCGAATAATGATTTTAAATCGTAACAAAATAATTAACATCGTTATTTGTCTTTAAAATAGTAATTTTAACTAAAAATGTCTATAAAAATAATTATTTTTTGCATATTTTTTAAATTCAATGACTTTAGTTTATGAACTACTCAATTATACTCATGAGGGATCTTGTATTAAATGTTAAAAACTCAGATATAATAAGTAAATTTTTTATGAATTTCTAACTATAAAATAATTTGCAATATTTTTGCGATGTTGACAAATTTTCTGGAAAATATTAATTCAAATATAATATATAAAAGAAATTGTGTTTATATATTTTTAATATTTTTATACAGATATAAGAATAGTTTATGTGGAATCTTGTATTACATTTTTAAGAATTTTGACCCAGCGTATAATTTTTTTTTATAGATATTTTAAGTTAAACTTCTTTCATTTTTTTTTATTAAATTTTAACAATATTTTTAACACATTGGCAGTGAAGTAATTTTCAACATTCCATTGCTAAAAATCAATTATAATTAATGAATTAAAACTAAAACTATTTATTTATTTGTATTATCAATACTGGACTACTGTCTACTGGACAAGGATGGAAATTGAGTAGTGTTAGTAAGTTATGTATTCATTTACATGTATTAATAACGGTGAGGTTCATTCTTATTAATAACAAGACTTACAAGTTACAACAAGCGTGAAACTATACAGAACTATAGCATAGTAGCATTTGTTATGTTACGCATCGCAGGTAAGACGGAGACATCAATTATAGTGTGTATATAATGTTACGTCATTCCCGAAAATATTCTGCTTATTCCGAAAACGAAATTGAAAATACATAGTTTTGACGAATTTAAGACGCTTTTCTTTTCGAAATCGTATAACTGCATAATAAGCCGACAAAGAAAATAATGAGTTGCGACTCCCTCATCGCATCACACACACGATCCATTCCACATTTTCACAATCTCAAGTACGTTTACGTTTCATTAATTGACTATTATAATTAGTGTAGTATAAGATAATAGTAATAGTATGAGATTGATCGTGTACAAAACACATTATAATTATCACTAACTATATTATAGGGAATATGAATAGGAGGTACCACAATGGGCACAATGCCATCTACCAAAAAATTTAAATATGTACTCGTTATTTAAACTGACATCAATATAATAATAATTATAATGATAACAATTTTACAGTAGGTGTGGTAAAAAGGTTACATACTGCGTTAATGCATTATTAGCTTAATAATTATTGTTGACTCGGCGGCTCGCCGGTATCTACGTATTCGTGAATATATTTTACGTTATATCCCTATAATACATAGGTACTCGTCTATATTTTACTGCACAGTGGTTAAAATAATATCGTAATTGCATTATTTTAGCCAATTATTATGTTTATAAATTATAATTACTTTATTGTATTGTTAAATTCACTTTTGTATGTTTTGAAAATCAAAAATCATTGAGTATTAACGTAAGTAAAGACTGGAACTCAGCTATACGAATATTACTAATCGTATAATGTGGGAATATGATGTATTATGTGAAGGCTTACAGGACAAATATTATGTACCTACATATAGGTGAACAAAATAGTATGTTATAATTTTATTTCTCGTTCATATGAACTAAAAGAATTATATTATAATGTATGTACTTGATTTTTTATACAATGTCCTTTTAAATAAAACGTCTATATATTAAAATGCATGGAAATTGAAAAGTTTGAATTTTAATAGGTATGTTATGTCAACGAGTTAAAATGAATAATTATTATTATTGTTAAAGTACCGATTTTCATTCATCTACACACATAATATTATATTCAAGCTATTCATAGTAAAGAAATGCCAGTTTGGATTATGTGATTACAAGAAATAAGTGAGTACCTACCAGATATATTTTTTGAAGATAAATATTGTGCTTACAATCCTATATACCCTTATAATTTTCCTATTTTTTTTAAAACTTTTAATCAATTAAGAAGACTGGAAATAGAGATTTTCCGTATTTGACATTAGCACGCAAATTTAGATTTATTTTTATTACAATGTACCGATTAATATAGTTGATAAAAGTTCTAATAACAGATTTGAATTTATTGTTAAATTTACACAAGATCAATTCTAACAAATGTATGAGGTGTACCTAAACATTTAACAGGGAAGGCGGGAGGTAAATTTAATATTGATATTGTATTGTATACACTATACTGTATATACTTTTATAATTTAAAGTACTAAAAACCCAAAAAATAATGTTGTTTTATTTATTGAAGAGAAGTGCAATTATATTTTTTTATTTTGGGGGATGCGTGAAAATTTTTGGTAACTGATGTCTTAAACAATTATATGAAAAAAGTAGAAATTAAAAAATTATCATTCTTCATTATATTTTGTAAAACCAAAAATGTTAAAAAGGTCAATCTCGACCATACTTCATAGAAATTTAAAATCTGTTTTCAGAATTCTATCACTTCACTAGATCAATGGGTACAGTGGAATGAAAATACTTCTAAAGTCATATATTGCATACGCATGTGCTAAACAAAGAAATTAAAGCACTATTTTTAATCTCCTTAAGTGGCTTCTTTTATATTCCAAATTCTTTTTAAACTATATATTTTTTTTTATTTAAATGTATTTAAAATTTTAAACACATATTAATATATTAACATAAAATATTACTCTCAAAGAGAGATAGCATTCGTACTACTCGTTTTTTTCCAAAATAAAACTGTTTTCGAGAGAAATTTATTATGAACTTATTATAATTAATACTAGTTAGATAACCCTGATACTAAATATCACTTGCATACTCCTGTAGATACTGTATCTATTACTAGTATATAGATGTAAATACTACTAGCGTTGTAAAATGTAGGTATTATTATTATTATTATTATTGTATTACTTATAAAAGTTTTAAATACAGATATTGAAACTGGCTAAAAAAATAATTATGTAGGTATAGATACAAATATTATAAAATAATTTTAAAATATGTTTAATTTCGGTAATAAATAAATATTATATAAGATCAAAAGCATTTCAGTGTTTGTAAGTTAAATTTGCCAAAAATCCATAACCACCTTTGATCACATTATACAATCTAAATATAGGTAACGATTTAATATTTATATAATATATGTAGGCACTTTAGTACTTAAATGAATATGCCGAATAAAAAAAAATATATAATAGGATACTGCACATATCCATGATAATTATCAATGAGTAGATCTTTAATATGGTAGGTACATATTTGTTAGATTGGAGTTCAATGATTTATTCGTTCATTGTACTCAATGGAAGTTGAATTGTTGAATTTAAGCTAAGATGTGATCTATCAGTCGACATAATAAGGATATTTTATTAATGTTTTTTTTATTGTCATTAAACATTTATTTTATAGTAATTATATGATTGGTCGTACTAGTTTTTGTTAAAAATAAATAAGCTATATATTATTTGATTTATTATTACTATCAATAATAAATAAAAATTTACTGTTACCTACTCATTAAGTAACTCATTTATAATCGACATTGCACCTATATACAGTGGCGCAAATAGGAAAAATGTTTAGGGGGAGCTCAAGCCTCAAAATTACCAAAACTGGTAAAAATAACTTATTAAGAATAACATACATATATTATACTATTATTTTTTGAGGGGGCTTTGAGTTATTTCGGGGGGGGGGGGGGGGGCTTAGGGGGCTTACCCCCCCCCCCCTATTTGCGCCACTGCCTATATACGAATTAACTCATTGTAATTTGTACATGTTTCTCTTTAAAATTCAATCATTATCAAATGTACGATTTCCTGCAGACATGAATGCATCATTTGTAGTTTTTGATATAAAATCCACCTACAAATTATAATGTTCTAATAATAGTGCAGCCGAAGAAAATATTCTTAAAGTTATATTGAATTTTAAGCCGATTAAATTAAATACGAATGCATAATAATTATTATGTTATTGTATATCGTATGGTGTCAAGGTGGCCTACCACTCTACAACAAAATGATTTATTGCACATAAATAGTAACATAATTTTTTTACGGTTGTTTGTTCACAGATAAGATCATATTTTTAGTACAGATTAACAATAAAATCAAGCAAAATGTCCAAGAAGGGTGTGTACAGGCAAATATATGTCACCATAGTCGGTAAGTTTCTGTTATAAATTCCATTAGATTATTTAAATATACCTTATATGTTATCCGATATGGTGATATGTACCGTATTTACATAGCAATCCATATAATAATAATCTTTTGCTTACATTCAATCATTGTATTACTTTTATAATTACTCTTAGTAGGTTTTTCTAGTCATAATAATAATACCGTAAAAATGTAAAATAATATTAATTTAATTTGTAAAATGTAGTAAAATCGATCAGAAAAACTAATTTACTAGAGTATAAGAGCACGTGTTACTTATACTTACAATATATTATGCCATCCTCTTTCACGCTTTCACCACATTTGTTTTTTAGAATAAATTTACGAACATACTATACATTTGAATAACATTTGACGGTATTCAGTAGAGTGTCAATTATTTACATTATCTGAAATTTTTGAAAAATAATGTATTTTTAAATCCTAAATTTAAATTAATTATATTTCATATTTTTAACGTTACATATTTATTGTATCATTTCATAATATTACACGTTATACAGTATAATACTATAGTACTCAAGTTTAATATTTAATTGTATTGAACATTATTTTAATCGTTCATTAATTGCTTTATTATCCACACCTTTCTAGTCCCAATGAGTACGGATAATCCAATATATTATTACGCGTGATCAAAATTTGAAGCACACGAATACAGATCGATTTTATTTTTATATTTTACCAGACTTTGTCATAATTTCAAAATAATTATTTTTGTAACTTCTATATATGCAGGTACATATATTTTTTTTTTTAACACGATTTATTAATTTAATTCGATTCTATACAAGAAATCAGTATTCTGATCTTAAAATCAATTGCTCGTCTTGATGATGAATGTTAAGGGTTAGTGATTGTCGTCCGGTAATAAATAATAATAATACATGGCTATGGTCAGTTTACGATAAAAATATAATAAAATTACGCTGTAGATGATACTTACAACGTGATTATATTATATTATAATAATTATAATATAATATCAAAACAGAATAAAATAATAATAATATAATATTATTATTATGATAATGATGACGGTATGTGACGTTCCCGCAGCGACGTTGTCGATATTCATCAGCGGCATGTGGCTGGGGTGGCCGAGCTCGGTGGTGGAGAAGTTTGTCAAGCACGAGACGGATTTCAACGCGACCATGGACGAGCTATCGTGGATCGTGGCCACGATGGATCTGGGCAACGTGATCAGCCCGCTGCTGGCCGGCCACCTGATGGACTGGCTCGGCCGGAAGCCCAGCACCGCAGTGCTCGGGCCGCTGTTCATGATCACGTGGGCGCTGGCGCTGTGGGTGCCCACCGCCTGGGCGCTGTACACGGCCCGTCTGCTGGCCGGCATGGGCAAGGGCATGTCGTACACGGTGGTGCCCGTGTATCTGGGAGAGATAGCGACGCCCGCCATACGCGGGGCCCTGGGCAGCGTGTTCTGCTTTCAGCTGCACTTCGGCTTCCTGTTGGAGGCCATCGTCGGGCCACTAGTGTCGTACCGCACGCTGAACGCCATGTCTGCCGTCATGCCGGTCCTGTTCTTCGCCACCGTCATCTGGCTACCCGAGTCGCCGTATTACTTGTTGAAGCGCGAACGCCGGCCCGAGGCGGCCGAGTGCCTGAAATGGTTCCGGGGCGGTGGTAACGTGGACCACGAACTGGACGGGATGGCGGTGAACGTGCGCCAAGAGATGGAGAACCAGGCCACGTTCCGGGAGCTTTTCAGTAGCCGGAAGGACATGCGGGCGTTGGCCATCGTGGTGGTCGCGTGCGCCACGCAGCGAGCAGGCGGCATCAGCTGCATAATGGCCTATTCGGCGCTCATACTGCCGGACGATTCGCCACTGTTGAACAAACACCAGTCGGTCATGCTGTTTGCCATCATGCTTGTCGTGGCCAACTTAGTGGCTGTAGGATTTGTGGACAAGGTGGGCCGGAAACCTCTGCTACTCATATCCGAAGTGGGCATGGGCGTGGTCACGCTGACGTTCACCGTGTACTTTTTCTTTTCCCGCGGCGACGGCGGAGAGTGGATCGTCCGCGAGCTCTCGTGGCTGCCGTACCTTTGCCACTTGTCGTTTTCCGTCATGTTCGCGGTGGGCGTGGGGTTCGTGCCGGTCGTGTTTCTCGGCGAGATGTTCCCCGTCAACATCCGGTCGCACTGTTCGGCCATCGCTTCTATCACTTTGGCGTTCTGCTCGTTCGTCACCAACAAGATATTCCTGTTCGTGTCCAACCACTATGGGTTCTATGTCATGTTCACGCTGTTCACCGTTGTCAATTTTTCCGGCGCGTTCTACTCGTATAAGTACGCAATCGAGACGAAGGGCAAGACGCTCCAAGAGATCCAAGAGCAACTGCAAGAGATCGTTGGGCCCCGCCGACCGAAGTCCGATCAAAATGATAATTAAAAACGTATACCTACAATTGTATAATTAGGAATAGGCAATTCTCTGAAACACAACGCGACGGGAATCACGGAGAACAATTTCCAAGACTTCTCGAGAACGTGGTGAAGTTCACGAGATTACTAAGAAACTAAGGAAAAAATTATAGTTTACGCATCTCAAAGTTATTTAACTAATTATTTCATTTATATGTTCAAGTTTTTTACTGAAATATAATTTTAACAGCATTTATATTGCATAAGTACAATATAACATAGTATAATATAATATATATATAAAATAAAAATTAGGTTTTAATTGTATAGAATGTCTGCATAGTATGTATACATTTTAAAAGGGATTATATAATAGCCAATATGGGTGACCGGATATAGTTGTAATAGTTTTCATGAAATGATTTATGTCTGCTAAAATTCAAATTTGTTTTGTTTGATTATATATTTTTAATTAGTGAAGTAAGTTGTTATCTTTAAAAACATAAGAATATCAAACCTTCATTTCCATAGTTTATTAAGTACATATTAATATGGAAAATACATGGTACAATTGTATGATTGTACCCTGTACATAAATAATAGCGTAACAGCGTTAAGAACAAAATATGTGACACATATAATCGTATTACTTGATTTTTATCACGTTAAAAACATATAACATATAATAAAATAAAATATTACATTAGTAAACAGATTTTGATAAATTATTACACATTATCATTCATTATCAGTCTCACAATAATTATCACAGATATAATATTAGCAGTAAAATTACCTTTGGTATAAGCTTCGTTTAACCACAATTACATTTTTAACAACAAAATTGAATCGAAAAATTGTCGTTTCTACTATTTGAATACAATTCTGTGCAAATTATACAAAACGTGGTGTCCTCTTCCTCTTCATTTTCTCAAACAGTGGTTTTTTTATTTATTTTTTCTTGTTATTTTTTGTATTTTATTTTCATTTTTTAGCTTCTGTATCAAGTAGTTTACGTTTAACCTCTTTATCTTATTCGTGCCACAATTGTGATAAACATGGAAATCAGCGGTTCTCAACCTTTTTGAGATTATTACCCATAAGTCAGGTTAGATATTAACAAATACCACTCCCTCCAAAAAAAAAATTGAGTAAAAAAATAACGAAAACAAAATATATAATATTATGATTATAGTTACAATTTATTTTAATTTTTCAAACAAAGAAAACAAGAGTTATTACAATTATATTTACAGTCATAGTACACATGACTAAATAGATAATAAGTACTTAAAATAAAAATAAATATTTTAACCTTTATCCCTCAAAAAATCGTACCCCCTTGGGGGTAATTACCCCAGGTTAGGATCCGCTGATGTAAATTAATGTTTTCTTACAATTTATTTGATCTAAAATAAAATGTTACATAATTGGTACTCTGTAAACTGTTACATTAGGTACATATTCAATATTTTTTAAATACTTATATGTACATTGTACATAAGAAAAAGTACTTACTTGTTAGAGTGTTCTGACCAAAACCACATAAAGCTTAACGGTTTTAGGTTCATATTAAAATCACAATAATCAAACAGATAAAACAAATTTACTCGAGAAAGAATGTACGTATAAGATTTTATTTACTATTTGTTATTAAAAACACGTAATTTTTTTCCGAGTTCATAGTAAATTTGTTATTATTTTGGTAAGTCAAACATCGATTATTATACAGTAAACCAAAACGTTATATCTATTTGAGATTTTTGTATTGGTATATCGTTTTTCCCATGTTGCAATTGTACCTACCATACTAGTATACTACCGTACAACAACTATACCCCCGTCTCCTTATTCTAAACAAAATTATTTTTTGTTTCTTTTAAAAATAGTAACTTGCTGTATCGTCTGTATCTAATAATGAATAACCGTCTTGTACTACCTATATACCTATTAAGATTTTGCTATATAATTTTAAATTACCTAATAAAATGTCTAAAATAGCATAGAAATATTTATGTAAAAAGTACACGAATTAAGATACGTGACTGTATAATATGAAAAAATAATTTCTGAAAAAACTTTTTAGTTTTGCTATTTTTGGGAATGCCAACTCTAATTAAATTATAATACATTTATAAACATTAAAGATGTTCTGATACTGCTACGACATGCGATAAACAATATCATCATACAATACAATACAATCATACAATATATACAATCATACATGAGTTAATATGGTAATTTCTGACGTTACGGTATAACATGATATACACTACAGACATTAAACATATTATTATATTATTGGCCTTTGTCACTTTTTGACGATTTTGCCGTAAAAAACTAAGTTTACGTAATATTAAGTGTGTAAATCGTACGGGAAGTTTCCACAAATGTAATAGCGTGAATAAGGGACAGTCGGCCCTCGTTTTTATATCAATAAAATCACAAAAATCCAAATAAATATTACCTAAGGCCACTAAAAACCACTTTTTTTGAAAAAAAATCGTATGCAAGTTTTCGGGGTGAAAGATTTTATTTTGAATTCCGGAACTCTATATACGCATTGTCAGACGTATTGCCATTGTGTTAAGCATTTTATAATACTTTTTCAATAATAATCAATATTAAATCTGTCAAAAAAAATAAAATATATATATATATATATTATATATAGGACTTGGCATTTTTATTTAGATTCTGCTTGGCGCCCATTACAATTTAGTGTTCTAGGTAATTTCCTATACTGCTTACACATTAATCCGGCCCTGCGTAGAAAGAAGTGGAGTACAGGGAAAACCGTCAATCAGCAGATTGATGATCTTCAAAAGTGGTTGACAGTCAGTGAAAAAAATGTGTAGCATTACATTAATGTACTGACTACTGATAGTGGGTTATGTGGATGAAAAACACATAAAATAATGTATATAGTTCATTAAATTTAATAACAACCGAAATACCTTATTGAACAATGACATAAACTCTTTGTCGTAATATATACGAAGAAATCGATACAACAATAATCATTATATAATATATGTATATATATATATATATATATATATATAATTAACAACATATAATAATATTATATACTAAGATTTATGAAACAAAAATAAACAAAACGGGTGCATTTAATCATATTTAAATGGAACACAAAAAAGGAAAAACACGATAAAGACTTACAACGAATCGATATTGTTATTATTATTATCATTATTACGTTACTATATAATATATTTAATAAACACTTGAAAAATTAATAAATGCGTTGATTTTCTCACGTGAAAATCATCACTTGCACCTATAAGTATTTATAATATTATATATAATAATAATATTTTATGGAATTAGAAGTTTTTTGAAAAATCACAACATGAAAAAAACATTTTGGCACATATTTTAAAGTCTATTTTGATTGCAGACAATTATAAATTGGCGGTCTTTCTCTACACATACACACACACACACACACAGTCACATACACACAATCTCTTATAAGTTAGAGCACGAAAAAAATATTTGATATCACGGAATCAATAATAATTAAAAATTGAGATAATGACTATAAGTAATAAAAAATGCCCATGACGATACAATTGCAGAAAAACACAATCCTTTCAGTGATCGAAACATATCATCTATGCGCATGCATTCATATATTATATTTTTAAGTTTCCAGTTTTGTTTCATTTAAGTCCATTAATCTATAATAAGAACAATAATGATAATAATAATAATAATAATAATAATAATAATAATGATAATAATAATAATAATAATAATAATAATAATAATAATAATAATAATGAAATATTATAATATAATACAATTTAAGCCTTTAAAACAGAGATCAAACTCCACCGACGATATGTTAGTGTAAGAAAATTCGTTAAACACATTTTTTCTTGAAACATATTATTATAATATATATAGGTAACAATAATTTATATATATTTATCTTTTAAAACCATGTAATCTAATCAATCAGTACATATATTATGTTTGTATAGGTATGTCGTACCGCGTCTATAGGTGATTGTCATTTATGAGAAAAATAAATATTTATTATAATAATGTAATATCATACATTTTTTTTATGGCGTTTGAATGTGTTACATAGTTTAAACTTAATATTATTGTTACACCTATAGTACAGAAAATAAATATTTAATAACAAAATAAGAAAAAAATTACATCAACAAACTAACGAATTTACATTGAAATCACTGAATGAAGTACATTTATAGTTAAAATACAATAATATAATATAATAAAACTTGGTATATGTACATTACATACATATTTTAATAAATAAAATACATTAAACATACATTTATATATATGTATATATAATGCAATGGCGAGAGATAGTATATAGAAAAAGAAGAGTAAATATGAAAGAAACTCGTATCACACAAATAAATTGTCATATATTTATTTCATCAGTTACGTATAGTTAATGAGAAAAATTTGGCAATTTGGGAAAAGTTGGGACATCTTATGTCTTATAATATTGCAACTTATCGTTAGAAAAAAAAAGATGATTTTCATCATCACTCGACGTTTCATAATATTTCTTCTATATTTGCAGGTTTATTGCGAAAACCGATATCCGCAATAATCGTTAAACTTTCGTACACCCACCAACAAATGACTGCACGAACGAATAAAATAAAACAAAACGCATTTCCTTACAAATTAATTAATAATTATTATTAATACTCTCAAAACAAAATATATATTATATACCTTTAACGATACAACACATACTTACCTACGTATAGGTAACTTAGTATATAAATTAAAAATACGCACACACAATCTGTCATTTTATTAAAATCAATCGAAAGGTGTAAGGCGGCGATTTGGGTTGAAAACAAAAGTATTTTATTTCATTTTATTAATATTGTCTGAGCAAAAACCGCGAAAAGGGTAGCACATATTTCGATTCGTGTATAATAATATGACGCTGTTTATAAAAATCTAATGCCGCACCGACCTATTGGTACGGTGTCTCACTACCGTCTACCGGAAGCGTAGGAAGGTTACTATCGGGTGGACGAGAACGAAATATATTAATCGAAGCCGAACACGGAAACGATGTGTTGCACACTATATTCTATTACATTAAGTACCTATGATAAATTGCACCACTATCTAATATTATATTTTGATTGTTCAGTACGATAATTTTTTTTTTGTATTTCCGTTTCGCCCGCTTTTTGACGTCATCAACGGGGCGAGACGGGTAAGGATAATTTTTCCGATAATGTTTATAAAATTCATCTCAACAATCTCATCTAGGTATATTATACCTTATAATCGTATAGCTGTCACAACTTTTTATAGCTATTTATTTTCATCGTAAACGATGATGGGAGCGCGTATAAATCTGGAATGTAAAAATCTGGACAGTACAATTCATGATGGTACAAAACCGGACTGTATAAATCTGGAATGTAAAAACCTGGACAGTAAAAAACTGGAATTTAAAAATTTGAAATCCGTAAAAATCTGGACCGGACAAATCTGGACAAATTTGGACCAACACAGGTGGTGTTGCATAGCAAGTCGAGGGATATTTTAGATTTGCGGAGCGTAGCGACGGCGCCGAGGAACGTAGCGACGAGTGCCGCTAGCAAGGCATCACTATAAATTATTTCGTCCAGGTTTTTACGGTCCAGATTTTTACGGATTTCAAATTTTTAAATTCCAGTTTTTTACTGTCCAGGTTTTTATATTCCAGATTTATACAGTCCGGATTTGTACCGTCCTGTGTACTGTCCAGATTTTTACATTCCGGGTTTTTACAGGCACCCACGATGATTATACCCGCAGGGCAAACAGTACAGATAATAGAATAACAGAATGCATAGTGTAAAATTAATACATGGTAAAAAAATGATAATGTAATGAAATAGTACCGAAACGTATATACGTTTGTACGTGTTGTTTTTTTTTTAATAATATATTTGAATCGCACGTACGGTAATAAGTAACTACGCTCGAAAGCCATGTATAGTATATTATATATATAAAAAAAAAGAGAATCCTAAGATTCGAGTAAAAATGCCAATGTGGCACAATAATATTGTTAGAGTACGACGTATAACAACGACCTATTATATGCCGTTGCTATTGCAACGCCCAGTCGTTTTTTGAAAAGTCTGGAAGACAAAATTATTAAAAAAATTCGAAGAAAAAAAACCGCTTAAGACGGAAAAAATTGAATTGGTATATAACAACGATATAGATCATCGTTGAATACACACAAAGTGTACTACATTCGATTATGTTACGCATAAAAATTTAAGTAGCTGATAGCAGTGGCGTAGTAGTGCCAGTGGGGCCAAGCGGAAATGTATATAGGTACCTACTACCTACCTATCTACTCGTTGTGCACGTAAACTGAGCGGGACGGCCCACCGGAAGGACGCTAATATAATATAATATCGTATTTACTGATAATTTTCTCGCCATTGGCAGCGTATTAATAATAATATTCCTTCCGGGCGTGGCGAGCGGCGGCGGCGGCGGGGCGATGAGAAAACAGTTGTGACCGTGGAGGGTAATAGGAAACGATTGTCATCGGAGACGAAAAAACAAATTCTCTTTCTACCTCTGCAGTACCTTTGACCCAACTTAAAGTGACCTAACTAATACAGTGACACACGGTAATGATACCGAAGACAATTTATTATTATAATTTATTCTTACTATTATTATATTACTAATATATTTTAATAGTCGCTATCGCTCGCCGCCGTCGCCTACAGGTGGATGCCAGTAGCATCGATCGTTCACTTAAAGCACGTGCTCTGATTCCTCTTGGCGCTAAACCGTCGTCATTGGCTGCTGCCACCGTGATGCGGCGAGTTCGACAGCGTCGTGATGCTGAGCCGAGATGGCCGGGGTTCGATCTCAAGGGACCTGGTGTACAGTTCATCCTCGTTCATCAGCAGTGACGTGTCCAACAGGTAGTTAGCAACCCTAGGGTGGAAGTCGATCTTGTACGGGGTTTGCTGAAACCGGCGGATTTCCTGTACCACGTGAGCGATCTGAATGAAAAAAATCCACAAATTTAATATTTTTAAAATAATAATAAGTACTTAGGGTGTTTGAGAAATAATGCGAAGAGAATAGAGATATTAAGTTGTACATATCTATAATCGTATTCTGTATTCACACGCGTGTGCTGTAGTTGCTGACCTTAGAATGTCTTTTAGAATTAGAAAGATATTATGTGTCATTATATACAGAATAGAAAAGCAAAATTAATTATTTATAATCGTTTAGATTCAATATAGACATTTGATAGTAGACTTAAATACTTAATAGTATAAGTCGTAATACAAATTAAAAATATTAAATTAGAACAGGTTATATCAATGGTTTCAGTCTGATCAAAACTAATGTGAGCTATTTTGTAAAAAGAGGTATTTGGAAGAAAGTTTGTGTTAATATCGGCGAAATCTTAACAATATATGGAATATTTTTTTCCAATAATTTACATAATCAAATAAACGAAACTTTTATTTACTACACTCACCATACGTAATTTTGAGAAGTTTAGTAAACCGTCGTCTGCCAAACTTGGCGTCCCTTCTTCTAGAAACGACAGATCACTTAGGTACATACCTAAATACGGAATACATGGTGGATCGCATCTGTGCAAAGCTTCACGAAGATTTCTGAATCTTCCGTCAGATGAGACAATTATCTGAAGTTTTTGTACTGACAATTTTGTCTAAAAACAAAATAAGCTATACAGAACAAATAATCTCAAAAACTCATTTTAAAAGTTATAGTTAAATTAATTCAATAAAATATGTATTTTATTTTATTTTCACGCTATAAAGCATTTGATAGTTAAAATTACAACGCATATGGTTAACAATCATAACATGTAAGATACAAATAAAAGGTCAAGATAGTAACCATAAAACATGAAAGTAAACAAATTTGTTGAACTGACAGTAGGTTATGCATAATAATATAATGTAGGTAGAAATTATACATGAATTTATATAATGAAATTATATACATTTTTGTATAATTTATTTAATAACACGTGAATATATTTTATACATAATTGAAATCAAAATAATAATTAACAGTTATACATTCTATAGCTGTTATTTTCGAAGTATAATAATTAATAAGTACTCAAATCGATTACGTATGAAATGTATTAATTTTAATTGTATCAACTCACAGCTTTTGAAACTTTCTCCCACGTTTTCTTTAATCTGAACACTGAACTATTAGTAAAAGCAGAACATATTTGAAGGACTCCGTTAAAATTATGCAAACATCTGGATATATCAGCTACTGCGGCCCACTTTTCTATTGTTATCACTCTCGCGGCCACATTGTTCTTACGCATTATTTCCGAAGCGACTAACTGCGACAACTCGTTGAATCTCTTGGTCATTAAAATAATGTGAGGCGCTTTGATATTTTTGTCGTCTTTCATCCAAGCACGACCGAAAAATTCCCTTTAAAAACACACATAAAATTGCAATATAATAATAATTCATAATTTTGATTATTGACGTCCAAAATACTAGTTTTTTAAAAATTTAAATGATCATTAAGTATAATTATATTTTAACAAGAAAAAATAAAAATAAAATAATGTACAGCGAAAAAATAATAATATAGCACATTTAATGCATTATATAATTTTTATAAATGCAAAATTTGTTGTTTTTTTTATGTAACTGGAAAAATACTAATAAAAAAAAGTTGGTAAGTGAGTATCGCTCTGCTGTACATTAGGGGATGGGGTGGACCTCGGACTAGGGTAGGTTAAATTTGAATGCAATGATAGGTATCATTGTATACGAAAAACGATTCTGAACGAAGATGATTTGTCAGTTTAGGATATATTATATTTAAATATTGTCAAATATTCTATTTTGAAACAAATAGTATAGTTTTTATATGTTACTATGGTTACTATGGCCAACATTCGCATTATGAGCGTATGAAATTTAATTTAAATTTTGACATATTTCGTATAAATTCGAACTTTAAACACTTATAAAAAAAAATTGTGACTAACGATTTCGGATTTTTTTTTATCACTTTAAGAACAACTTATAAGAAACCTTGTATTAAATTTTCAAGATTTTCTGGCCACCCAAAAAATTTTTATCGGCATTTGAAGAAAAAAAAACTTAGAAAAGTCGAAAATTTCAATTGTCTATTAGTAGCTTAAAAATGGTCAAAATATTTTGAAAATTTAACTGTAAAGAGATAACCATAATATAAACATTTGGTGAAAATTTCAAGTATTTACAATAATTCGTTTTTGAGTTACAGCAAAATCAAAAAATCGATTTTGTCGAAAAGTGGTTTTTCCGTAAAATTTCCATTTTTCTGTCATTTTTTTTCTGTTTTACTCGATTTTTTTGAAAACTATTAGAAAATTTTAATTTTGACCCCCCTAAAGTACCAACTAGATTCAATTCCCTATTCAAAGAGAGGCTGAAGTCAAAAATCGGAGCATTATTACTGCTCCAAATGTTGGAGTCAGACACAAAAAAAAAAAAAAAAAAAAAAAAAAAAAAAACACACATCATAGTAAATGCAATACATTCATCACTTCGTTCAGAATCTAAAAGTTAAATATATTTTAACAAATGATTAGGTTTGTTGTTTCATTTTAATTATTGCTCATAATCAAATTCTGCAGTAATATTTTTGTCGTATCATCTATATAGAAATCACTAACGATAATTTTTTTTAAATATCCCTGAGTCCTAACAACAGCAATATAAAATTTACCATCGAAAATAATTGTAAAATTATTTTTGAAATCTATTAAAGCTAACAATTATTATTTCTAATATTATTTAATCATTGTTGTATTCGCTAACGTAACTATTAAGACGTAGGTAAGTAGAGTATTTATTGATATATGACAATGACACATTATATAATATACTTTTATAAATATACATTTGATGATAAAATAAAGAATAACTACATAATATATTGATCAAGATTCAAGATACATGGCATATAGTAAATTTATTTAAAATTCTAATCCAGTAATATTTTATGCTTTTGTTTTTTGACCACTGATGATTCTTATCAAGTAGAATAACTTTCAATCAATTTATTTATTTTAAAATGATTTTTTTTTATCTATTAAATAACAACAATTTAAATTATACTTTGTGACATTACAATTTAAATATATAACTCCATCTTTATAAAAAATAAAAGGACTGCGAGTATTTAAATAAAATTGTAAAATATATAGCTTATGAGTTATGAGTGTTATAACATAAGCTATTTACAAGTAAATAGCTATGTGAGGATATTGGAAAATCATATTTTGTTACCCGAGAAGTCCACTTATATTATAAGTAACTTATTTCTGTCAAAAACACAACAAATCCGTTTTTCGTATATTTTATAGCTAATTTCCTAAAGATAGAGATGGTAATAATGATATATTAAATTATTTATCAAGATTTTAATCTTGTACTATATGTGATTACATATTATGTTTTTTTTTCATTACTTTATTATAACATTTAAGAAACTACCAAGTCTCGTAATTCTTTTACTTTTGTTTCATTTTCATTTAGAAAACAGAAGCTTATAATGTTAATTTATAGACTTATAGTATTAATAATAGTTGACTTGAACAATGTTCGTGATTTATACAAATAATTTAAAAAAAAAAAATAATAAAGTTTAATTAGTAAGTATAATTCATCATAATATAGTGTTTCGGAAAATCGGGTGTCGGCAAAATGGTGTGTCGGCGAATTGATTTGTCGGCCAATCGGTACGTCACGATTCTTTTATAGTTAAAAATGATTAAATTCAAGGAATTATAAGTTATAAATATTATAAAGTTATAGCTGTTTAAGAATAAATTTAAGTATCAATATTTGATAATTGATATTGAAGTACTATATATTGAGTACTAGAATTAAACTTATATAATACATTTTTAACAGGTCATTCATATGTAATTTATACAGTTTGACTACAAAAAATGGAAGGCGTGAAGCGGTTCCACTATAAGTAACGACTAATGACTACTTATATTTATATAAACCATATAGACAACAAATGTTTAGTTGGAATTGTTTCAATAAGATTGTACTCACTGGCTTTGGATTCTTATAAATATTTGATGGTCAATATAAGTCATTTGTTCAGCAATTTCTAGTGCAGATAAAGTGTCAATATTTTCAGAACTAGGAATCTGAAAATGCAATTACAGTTTATGAATGTATAATTATTAACCATTATTGAGTTATTTATATTTAAATAATTTTAAATTAGTTTATAGTCTTAATAAATATTATACAATATTAAATTTGTTATTAAATATTTTATAATAGGTATTATAAACAATAATACCTAGTAATATTGATTTTATTTTACTTAATTGATTAAACTTAACACATTGGGGACGACAATTTTTTAAAGCATTGTTACGTTCAGGACGAACGCCGTGTCTAACACGGTCTGTGTCTTAAAGTATTTGAGCCGAAGCTATTTTTATATAGTGTAACGTCGAGGACGATTGCCGTGTTTAAAACGGTCAATATTTTTGCGTCAAAAAGACGAGCACCGTGTTTTACAAGAAATCGTTTATAGTAAATCGATATTTTATCGATATTTAATTATAATATAAAGTATATTAATCTAAAATAATATTATTAAAAGAAAATAATAATACCATTATGTTTTTAGTCCTATTCTTGTACTATCTATATTATACTCGTATTTATATTATATTATAAATACGGCAAGACAATATAAATAACTTGGTCGACTTTTTGTTTTGAACATTGCAATGGTCGTATTTAGCCATATATCACTGATATCGGGTTTTAGATAATGATATTTATTTTTAGACCTATTTTTAGATCAGCACTCGGAGAGTTCGATAAAAAAAAAAACAAGTTAATCGCTTTATTCAATAGCGAGTAAACACTTAGAGAAAACATGTGAAAACTGCTCGTCCACACAACAAATAATTGGCGGGAAATGACCGTCTGTATGCATTAAACACGCGCGCCGCGTTAAACGCGGCGTTCGTCCCCAACGTATTACCATTGTATAAATACTAGCGTCCAGCGTATCTTAAAATTGTCGCCGTGTCTAACACGGTGTTCGTCTCCAATGTGTTAATAAATATAATTAATGTTTTTTTATTGTATAAAATTAAATACATTTATATATCAATGTTTTATATACTTTGTTGTAATATAATGTAGAATATTATTACACTGTTATAGAATTATATATAGGATATAATAGGTATATCAGTACAAAATTGATCAAATTATTTAAAATTTCATTTTATTTTATAAAAAATGGTATTTTTTTGTACAGATTTATTTGTATATAATATATGTTATAAATGATTCATTATTAAAAATATTATGGTAATTGTTTTAGTAAATAATTTTAAAAAAGAAAATAGTTAACATACCTGAGACGGAGTCAACAGCAAGTTTAGATCAACAGTAGGTTTTTTTGTTTCGTCCATTGTGAGTAATCTAAGTAATTGTCCAGCTATTTTGTGCTCAGCTGGTAAAAGATTAGGACTGAAGAGTATATCTTCCAAAAAGTCTATAGTCATGTTCTTAAGGCGTGTTTCATTTTCAAAATCCTAAAAGTTATGTTAATTTTATTAGCAAGCATTCTTCGTGTTTAAATTTGTTATATGGTACTTGTGGGTGTTTTGATATCCAATGTTTTAAGACATTTAACACCCGCATCGTAGCTGCTGTGGACATTACAGACTCTTTTCTTTTTCGTTCTACTGAACAACATCTTTGATCATGCAATGGAGACAGTTCTCGAGGATTACTTGATGCTGACGTTGCAATAGCAAACGCTGCAGCAGCAGTAGACGTGCTGCTCCTTTGAATAAAAGAACACATGTGTGTTATTGTGACTTTTAGTATAGTAAAACTATACTTGTTCGTCTAGAAAAACTTGTGTTGAGCTTTTAATTAATACTGAATTGAAAATGTTAATGTTTATAGGCGCTGAAGAACTTTATTTTGATCGGATTATTAATTTAATAAAAAAAATAATAAAATAATAATAATAAAAAGAAGAGTATACTGATTGAAATGTGCATATGTCTCGAATGCGAGGCAGAGGGAATAGAATCGATCCAATATGATACTTGAATGAATAACACGTGCACGGAAACATTCCCAGGAGTCGCAGGTGTTCTCTATTTTTTCAGCAACAAACTCAAACTATTTATACGGCAATAATATTGTTTACATTCTTTAAAAGTTTAACTCTACTTTCTATTAATCTGGATTGAATGGCTTTTTATTGGCCGTTATACAGCGGAAGGATGAGCAGTTATAACTAAATGGTTTTGGTGGCTGTGAGACCAATTATTGGAATAACTAAATATAGTATAGTATTAGCTTCAGAATTTTAAATATATTATCACTACTAAGGTGTGTGGATCAAACATTTTAGCTAACTGCTAGTCAGATTCCATGCATATATTATTTTCCTCCTTTAATTATTCTAAAATATCGGAAGACCCTTTATAAATACTATTTGGTTCATTATGTGCTAAAACCAAATTTTCTGTACAGTGTGGGAGAGTACTAAGTATTATAATAATATTAGCTTTTAAAGTTGTCAAAGAGCAGCAAAATAGTATATGTAGTCCGTAAGTGATAGGTTCATGCAGAAATATGAAATCAAAAATAAAACTGAATAAAAACCCCTTTAGCTATGCCGATTTTCAAATGTCAGACCTCTCACATTGTGCGTATCCACAGCACTTACCAAAACTCCGGCCTTCCAGTTCTGAACACAAAAATAAAACAAAACACGTGTAAACATATGAGAACCGTCTTACAGCTGTGGGTTTGTATAAATGTTTTGAGCGCAGGACCCATTTTATTTAGTCATTTTCTATAGTTCCTAAGTGATAATTTGGTCCCACGCTTTTCAAAATAACAAACAACAAATAAACGACGATATGAGTTGAATATCAACTATGGGTTTACCTTCTTTTTGATTGTCTCGATGACGTTATTACAACACCAACTCGACTAGACAGTGGAGGGCTATCGTGTTGCATGCTAGCTCTCTGTGATATGTTTCCACTGTAACAGCCATCAGCATCTCCAGCACATGCAAATGATTTTCTTCTAGAGAAATACTACAGAAATCGAAACTATTATGGTCAGTTTTGTTTTATAAATATACCAGCAATAAGAATTACCTGTGCAATGCTAGAATTTGCAAGTGAAGCCGATCTTGACGATGATGCACTATGCAAGTTACTGAGCCACCCGTTTTCATCAGTGCCGCCCATATCATCCTCACAAAGTCCAATACTCTTTTTCCTTATAGTCGGAGTACAATCATGATTGAACCAACTTCTTCTACGTGGTTGTGGGGTAGAAAAATGCTTTTCTGAATGGAATCTATAAAAGTAATTATTATACATTTGTTTACTTCAAGTAAAATAATATTACTTTTCTACGAGTTCTTTGGCTGCATCTGATATTATGGAACCAAATTTGATCGCATGTCCATGGTGAATGGGGAAACCTTTTGAAGGCGATTGTATTTTACGTTCTGGCGTAGATACTTTTGGAAAACTACTGATTTTATTGTCATTAACATTTTTTTCACAGTTAGAAGTCGCAGCTACTAAAGTTGAACTACTATTATTGCTACATGGAGATGTTGCAACTACTGTTGGTTGGTTATCTAAAAAAAATGCAAACATTTAAAGAAAGATAACTACACCATGCATAATTTTATTCTAACCTCCAGTTAGAGTCTCATTACTAGATGATGAAGTTGCTTTACTCATAGAAGGTGGGGCTAAATGACAACTGTCACCCGTGTCTTCAATTAGTATACTGACTTTTCGTCCCGGTGAAGGTTGCTGGTATAAACTAGTCGTTGAACTGTATTCTTCCGACACTTTTCCTTTATTTTTTCTTTCTTCTTCTTCCACTATAATACATCATTTAAATAAAATAATTGCAATAATAAAACTTATTTTTTATTACATTTTCGAAAACTGTATTTTCTTCCTCTCGGACAATAATCCACACTGGAACTTCTATCTCGATCACTGACCTCTGATCCGTAACCTGTAAGTTAAAATAAAATATATGTTAAATGCGTAAGTACCAAAGAACGCTCCTGTGAGCGTTTTTAATAGAATGGATACCGGATACAGAACTGGCGGCACTATTCTTTCGATTTGATGAAATAACACTAGATCTTCTATCTCTATCCCCTGTGGTGAGATGATGATTGTTATGCAATTCGCTCCGATCTAATGATCTAAAAGTAATAATAAAATAAAATACTTGATTTTCATTAAGTAATATAATAATATATTGACTTACGTGTTGTTCATAGGTTGACCGATATTTTCATAAGCGTCAACTTCGTTATTATAAAACACCTTTTTTAAAGCTTCTAAAATAGTAACTCCATCAGTAAAAACTCTATACGTAAGAAGGAATGTATTTAGAAAATCTATTGATAAAAATCTCAAATCAACGAGTCTAGATATAAGTTTTTCTTTTGTGGCATGGTGAATACGCGGAATCTAAATATAAAAGGTAATTTTACATAAAACAAAATTATTTTTCTTAAATAAAAAATTTGACGCACCCTACAGGAATTGTAGTATTTACTAAATTTGATATCCTTGTCATCTTTAAAAAGTTTTGGATCACGCATTGAATTCGGCATTGTCACAGAAGACGTATCTGACATTGAATTTCGTAGCATCGCGTCAAATCTTAAGTTTTCAATACACTAATATTCATAAAATTAAAAGAATTAAAATTGTAATTATTATTAATAGTATTTGATTATACTAAAAGAAAAATGTTCTGTACTTACTTGACTAATATCACTGACCCACGCGGTTTTTTCTTGTAAAGAGGGTGCATACAAATGAACTGCAATCGGTGTAGACGATTTGCAATCAACACAAAGTTGAAAATCATAATTTTGTGGTTTTGGACTAGGACTCGGACTTGGGCTAGATGAACATTTTAAGCCTTCACAATCGCTATTCTCAACATCACTTGAATGGCTGGTACCCGCTGAATCGTCAGCTTTTGAAAAAAAAACACTACAGTTATAAATATTTTTGATAAAAATATATTTTACATACCTTCGTTGTTTCCATCTGGAATTTCCAATTCTCCTGGATTATTATTATCGTCCTCTTTATCATTAGGGTCCTCAATTAAACGACAGTCTGCTAATGATATTTTTCCAACTTCGGGAGCCAAATGTAATTTTCCACTAGTAGTTCTAAACAAATTACAATTTTCAAATATATGTGTTCATTGATAACTCCATGTATCTGTAGTGTGCCTATATTATTATTATTATTATTATTATTATTAGACTCACCTAGTTGTGATTATCATATGGTTTGTAAATAGAAAGCATTGTCTTACTGCTTCTTTTTCAGTTTTGAAATGGGGTATTCTGCTCTTTTTTCTTGCTATTGGCATTTGTACTAGAGTACCCTGTCTGACAAATATCTGATTGACGTCCAGTAAAATATCACAGCCTTCTATAATCATTCGTTCGATGGAAAGGTTTTTTCGTAAATTTTCAGTTTCGCTAACTTCGTCATGAATTTGTCTGCTTAAGTCTTCCAGCTTTTGACATGCTGTTTGTAAACTTTTTCTTTCCACATGGTCGTGAGGTGTATGTGCTAATATTTCATGAAGAGTTATTATGTATCTAGGAATCTGAAAAGAAAAAAAAATCAATGAATTTAGGTTGGCTTTTAAATAATTTATAATTATTTGATACCTTAAACGCTTTGCATAATTAACTATGCATATACAAAAAATGTCCATAACTTAAGTATGTTTTTATAATACCTACTCATACATAGTTTTATGTGTACTCAAAATAAAATATATGTATACTGTATTAATATGTAATAATTTTATGATATACACTACATATTATGTATTAAAGTTTGACTAATTTATATAATGATATATACTTAAAAACCGTGTTTCACTCATAAGTTGATATAAATTTAATATAAATAAAACAATTTCCAGAAATGTTTGGTACATGATTGAAACCTTATAGATCTTATCTACTATGCAGCGTATTATAATAGGTATTACAGTATTTTTATTTTTATATACGTAGTTGACAGTTATATTAGACAGTGGTCATCAATTTTAAAATAGCATAATCCAATCAAAGAAACGGAATCTTTTAGAAATTACTTAAAATGAAGGAACTTTAGATTTTATTAGTAGTTGCGAAGGCTAAGAAAGAAGTATTGCTGAAATTTAGGCAATTAAACATTTTTTAGTAAAATTAAAATTTCATTTAGAACACAATTTTATTGTTTTACAATTTAATAACATGATATATTTTGTATTTTTAATTAATGTGTCAACGTTATATAAAAGTTAGCAGGTAAAAACGTTCTCAATTGTGTTATTAAAAAAGATACGGCCGATAAGGACCGTCATAACCGTGTTCTACCCTTATAGTAACACATTAACAGAAATAAGTAAAATGTATCACATAACCTAAGTAATACAAAAATAAAATGTAAAACACTAACACTATCACCTAATTATGAATAATTATTTTACGGGTGAATACCGAATGTTATAAACGTTCTTGAAATGTTCATAAAAAATTAATTTGGCATTTCGGAAGAATTTTAGTTTAATAAACAAACTTATGTTAATTTAAATTTTAGGTATAAAAACAAAAATTGTTATGAATTTTTAAAAAAATAATTAACTAATTTTCGTCATTTATATGAATTATCAAATTCTAAGTATAAGTGCTTATAAAAAAAAATATTGTGACTATAGATTTTCGATATTTTTTAATCTAGAAAATAACAACGTTCTTGACATTTATAAAAAAAAGAAAACTAAAATAAATTGAAAATTTCTTATGCCTAAAAACAGCTGAACAACAGTCCAAATATTTTTAAAATATTATCTTAAAAACTTTACTTTAAACATTTGGTGAAACTTCCAATAATCTATGGTCAATCGTTTTTGAGTTACATTAAAAAAAACCAAAACCGATTTTGTCAAAAAAAATTTCCGTTTGTCCTTAATTTTTTGTTTGTTTTTACTGACTGTAGAAATAAGTACTATAATAATAATAACAAAATAAATTAGAGCATCTAAGTTTGACTTCTTTAAAGTACACATTAGATCCAATTCGATATTCAAGACCATCCTTATTTTTAAAAATCGAAGCATTTTATCGACAGTTGATTGTGTACTTATATATAAAAAAAACACATCATGATACATCCAATACATTCATTGCCCCGCCTAGAATCTATAAATAATGAATAATAATTTACTTATAAAAACTTAAGCTTATAAATAATCTAATTGACATATATTTTCCCTGAGCTAACTTTGATAAATTATAATAAAAGATAGTCGACTAAATAGTTAATGTTACTGCGTTGATTTTTTTTTTTTTTTTTTAAACGGATAAACTAAGATTTTATGCTATATACGTAAATAACAATATTATTATTTTACACCAATAATAAGTTTTACCTGATGCATTGGTACTATTAGAAAATTTTCCAAAGATCGAGCATGACATGCTGGTTTATTTTCCAGCCGTTCCAAAAGGTTAACAAACGCCGGGTTTTGTTTGCATTCGGTTAACACTTGCAAACTGTAATGATGGTTTCTTACATATTCCTGGTAGATTGTCAACATGGGCAGTAGTATGTCAAAGAGATCACCTGGGAATGAAATAAAAATAAAAAATCGTGTATTTTTGTAGTTAAGTCCACCGTAATAAAATACCGCATTCGACTTTCGGTACCTATATAAATTATTAAAGCTCACGGGAAACGAAACGAATTTTAACGGCAGTTGAGATGAGGTAAGATATAGTTATACTAACAGTAAACCGTGCTGTATAATTTAGTTCACTAAGTTTTAAGACGTCTAAAATATATGCCATAGGCTATCTTTAATTTTATAGTATTACGGTTTTAGGGAATGTTCAACGAATCAATAAATGAAATGTAGAATTCAACTCACACGCGCAAGCGACCTTATAATGTAATATTATGTCAGTTGATTCTAGCAGTAATAGAAGCTAGTATAAAACATTATTATTGCGTTAGAGAACGTGAAAATAACTCTATAGTGAAAAATAAATGAAAATAAGGAGGAGAGATAGACTGGGCAAGAGATAGAAGTAATACGTTTGCCAAATTTATTTTGGCCGAGTAAAGTTTTGTGCGAAAAAGTTTCTAGTGATTACTGAAGACCAAAGCGAATACAGCAAAGGCGTTTGTTTCTATGGTGACTGCCACTTGATGCCGCTGAAGTCCTACTATATTTTTCCAATCTAAGAGAAAAAATTAATAACAAGATATAACAAAAAAAAAAAACTTTACGGGATGCCATTGTTTTCGTGAAACAAGAGACCGATGTTACTAAAGGCGTGTTAAAGTAATTGAATAATATCGGGAACACAGTAGTGGAAAAATCGCGTAGGTAATTATTATGGTAACTTATTAGTGTTTGGGTACAAAATAATAAATTGGTATGTACGCTTAACGTTATCGATAACACAACCCATAGTCATCCCAGTCCTAGTTTTTTCCCCTACTTAAGGTCGTCATCATAATATCACCCTTTACGGCTGTATAGCATATAGAAACCTGATGATCGAGATTTACGAGTTAAATATATTAGAACGCACGAGGGATTGAAATAATGAATCAATTAAATATTATTATTACGGAGACGAACCATTGGTGAATAATTGCGAGACGTCGTGCGAGTATTAAAACGAAACAATAATTCGCGTTAAAATCTCACTACTCAGTGTTTAAGCAAAAAGAACCATTACGCTTTAATAAAAAATATTGCAAAAAAAAAAAAAAGAAAAAATAACAAATTATAAAGAACAAAGAATTATGAAAAATCAGTAATTACTAATAGTTACAGAAATGGTATTGTAGTTGCGTATAAAACAGTGCGTGTAAAAATCACATCATAATGAAAAAAGCAATGAGTTATATCGAGCAATATCGTTATGGACGTCAGGTTCAAATTAGGTCAGTCGCCACCCGCATCGATATAATATATTTTATATAAGCGTGCTAATTCTAGATTTATTCAAAACTCACTTAGGATTAGAGTGGGCCAATTTTCCATTCTCGTCGTTAGCCCTTTGTAGAATATCTGGTGCAGGAACAGCACTGTTTCGCTGTTCAGGAATATCGAACTTATGTCTTCATGAGAGCACGGTGGCTTTTTTGAGCTGGCCGCCATCCGTAAAGGGCGCAGGAAACACGTGACCAACACCTCCAGTTGACTCACGTACTCTTCCTCGGCTTCGACCATACGAAAAACCAGGCTGATGGCGATTTTAAAACGAAAAAAATATTGTAGTTATAATATACGTCAAGCACTCAATTCTATCATTATTACTAACATTATCATCAGCGTCATAAATACAGGAAAACCACATCGTGTGTATTACAACGATAAGCGACTATAATAATATTATGTTGTTGTTGTTTTATTGTGTTGTAACCTAATGTTGTGTTAGTTTTAAAACGTAGGTACATGGTATGTATAAAGTAAAAAACCACACTATTCGAAATAGTTGTGACGATTAAGCGAGAGTAAACACGTGTTTACATAAATTATATGACTATCATGCAAATGTATTTTGCTTAGACCACAATCACGTAAAAAACAAAATTTAACGTTTACCGGCATGTGCTGCTGTCTTATATTGTGTACTTACCGAAACAATATTATAGTTTGTATGCATACCTACAAAATTCTCTGGTCATACGATCGAACGATTCAAACAAACCGTAGACATAAATATATAATGCAAGTTTTAATATTATATTATATAGGTACTTTCGATCGATATTGCACAATAATAAAAATGTTACGCACATTTTAGTACTACATATTTAATATAATTATGACAGTTGAGTAAACAAAAAAAAAGACAATAAATTGTCTGAATAAAGTTATATTTTTTTTTTAAACAGTGATTATTATAAAATATTTTGCTTACAAAAATGTTTTAAAATATAAAATATCGTTTAACAGCATATTATTGGTTTATCTATATAATATATTAGATAATCATAAAAACGCTTAAAAATATATCCTTAATTATAATATTTTTACAGAAAAAACATTGGAATAAAGAAAATATGTATTATATTTAGAAAATACCTTCAGACAGAAAAATAGAAATTACTTGAAAAGTAAGTTTTTTCTTGTATTTATCTCGATTTTAGACTACTAATAAGTGGTGGTTTTATACAATTGAAATTATGAAAACAATAGAATAATTTATTTAAATTAAATTAAAATATACATATTTTACTGAAGTATAGTTATCTTACAAAAAAAAAAAAAAAAAATAGCAGAAGTAGTATATGGTTTGAAAAATAAAATGTATGTTTTATATCTACAATGTAATTATATGATATAATAGCCAATTAACCAAATATCTGCAGATTTTACCTATTTAATAATATAAAGTGTTCATTATTGACCATAATCCGTTGAATAAATACTAAGTTAATATGTCAATAACTAAATAATGTGGGGCACGACGAATGTAATACATTTAATCAAATATTAAATAGCGTTTCAATATTAATCAATACCTAGGTACTAATCAATGTGACGTTTGAATTAAATTAGTTAGTACTTTCGAGGAGGAGGGTAATTTAATTTTGCAATAAAATTATATTATATGTTATATACCGGAACCTCGTTTCTATAATAATTTTGAGTAGGTATGATATTTTTAATTATTAAGGAGTTTACTTAATATTATAATAAACATATTTAATATAGTACTACTCACCTGTTTCTTTTGCGCATACTCTCGGCATGAGGACTTTTGATGTACTGTTCGACGATTTGTTTCCACCGTCTTCTGCACAACCATCCCCTAAAGAAACTCTGCACTTTCTTGATCTTCCGCATTTCGATTGAGTCTTGGACGTTGAAAGTGGTCGGGTCCGAGAATATAAAGCTATCTTTGGATTGTCTTCGCGAATACGAGCCCGTTGTTCCACCGTCGAATGACCCGGTACTTGACCCGCCGTACGATGTTAACGGTCGCAGCTCCTTCTTTAATGTTAACACCTATTATAAAAACGGCACCCCAAAAGGTACGGTGTCCAGTGATATTTTAATATCTGACTGCTGACTATAACTTTTAAACATGTGGTGTTCGGGGCGTACAGGTGAGAAAATCAGTTACATCGCGAGATGTAGATTTAATACAACTATATTATATTTATTTATTTTAACGTGGACGTATTGGAGAGTATACAGGCGTATACGGCGTACATCCAATACCTACGCTGTTTTTATCCATGGCGTATATAGCTTATGAGAAAATTATGATATACAGGTATACACCATACGGATATATCTACTGTTGTACATCCTTTAGAAAAATAATTATAAATAATAAATGAACTATTTGTAAAATAAATTTTTAGTCACTAGCGTCCAGCACGAATATTGTAAAAAAAGACGAAATGTTATTATTTAAAAATTAATTTTTTATTATCAAGTAATCATTATCGAAACTTGTGATGTATCAACCATAGAATTTTCAGGTCTTAATCAGACAATCTATAGAGTAGGTGAGTACGATAATATGGATTATTATGACATATTACTCTATGGTTGATCCGAATAACACTATCATATTTAATATTACTTTGTATTTTTACTAGTTATTGTGATAACTCGATCTTGCAGAATTGTCATGTACTTTACGGATATATTTGTTTTTTTTTTGTTTAATTTAAAATAGGGGAAAAATATAAAACATTTTTATTATTAATTGTAAAATTATTTATTGTTTTATATTATAATTAAAAATCAAGCGAGCGAAATGAAAAAAAAAACAATTTCGGACCATACTAATAGATCGCTTCAAATATCTACGTAAAAACTATGTATACCTATCACCATATATTTTACCAATACATCACTGAGTCTATATATTATTAAGTACGTATTATAATATAATTGGTGTTTTCGTATAAACCAACTAAGTGAAAGTTTTGATATTTTTGTTATATGATTATTATTAATCAAACTGTTTCTCATATAACGGAAAATTATATCCAGTTGTATGTACAAAAGTAGTTTTATCTAATAAAATAAAGAATAACGTTTTAAAGTATGTAGTACATTTTAAATATTAACTGCAGATGAATAATATTTAGTATTTTTGAATACGTAATCCATTGTTGACATATAAAACAAAACGCTTTAAAATAAATCGAACGGGGTTTTTCGTTCATTTTAATTTGCATATTATAGAAACCATGTAAACGGATTCAAAATATAAGTATCATAAAAATAAATATGAATTCTATAAATCCTATTCTGAATAATTATAAAAGGTCATAGTTGAATATCTCGAGTACTACGTACATCTGGAATTACCATGGTTTATACCCTAAGTTTAAATAGTTTAAACTCATTTATATTACACAATTTTAAGTTTGAATACAAATATTGGTACTCATTAGAATTTTACTCTCAGTCTTCGAGAGACAATTTTGAAATTCTTATGGTAACTGTAGACAGTTGTCAGTTTTAAAGAAATACTACGGCAGTCTACTTGTTACTGGCGTTCTTATAATAACAAATATAACACGTTATGCATTTATGTCTACATAAGTTTATTTCTACCGTTTATTTAGGCAGAACTATCTAGTTGTACGATTCGTACAAGTACAAATACTAAATACTAATATAACAGATAGCCCGAATATCACCCGAAATTATAGAGAGTATAATATGATTCACTCAGGATACCCAACAATTTTAAAAATAATTGATGTTGGAATCTTTACGATGAGCTTAACTGGAGAAAAAATATGCTAAAATCAATAATGTAGCGTAATGTTTATGAAATTTTGAAATAGGTACAAAAACTAATATTTTTATAATTTACATCTTTAACTGTACCAGTGATATGAAATGGAAATGCAATCATTACGATGGACACGTCACTATGTACAAACTACAGGGAAATAATAATTCGGTTTTAATAATATATTTTACTTCTGCGCGTAGTTTTTTGATTTCTGAGGCTGATTCATCGACTTGTTGGGCGTATTGCCATTTTGCAGTCATTTCGCTCTCTACAACCTGTAGCAAATGCAAGTGCCGTTGTTCGAGCTCTTCTTTTTGTAACAGCAATTTATTGAAACTGAAAAGTTGAAAATTAAAGATATTATAATGGACGTGAAGCAATCTGTTTAAGGTTTTATAACATAATATTAGTAAAATGTCATCACTTTAGTTTTTGATAGGGGGTTGACAAGTTTTAACCAGCCACCCAAATTATAATTTAAAAAACCCACTTTCTTCGTTCTTACCCTAGTATTCCTTAATTTTTATCTCAAAATAATTTCTTTCTTAAAGCATTTTATATATTATGTATAAAATAAACATTTAATAGGTACGATTTTGTACATTTTTTGAGAAAAAGTCGTTTAAAGCAGAGAAGGGAGCTCTAAATAAAATATAATACCTATCTCGATACCGTGATTTTATAACTGTACAACTACTATAATAAAATAACAGTTGGATATGTAAAAATATTTATTTATATTAGAAGTACTTAAAAAATTACGCATAAAATTAAGATCGGTTATTTTGTTTTTAGAATTTATACTATGTTGGATGTGTTGATACTAAAATGAAAAAAATAGTTATAGAAATAAAATTGTATTTATATATTCCTCTGTAATAATGATATTATTCTGACTGTACATGTTTCTGCATATAAATAATTGTAAATGAGTACCTATATAATATTATATATGAATAGAGTGGGTTGCGTTTTGACAAGTTTATGAAATTTTTTTATGCAGTTGAATGAACATTTTTAATAATATGATGTATAGCGTTTAGGCAAAATTTTACACAATACATATTTTCCTCTCATTTGAACAGAAATGTAAGGGCTGTCCATGAATATTACAGATATGATTAAAAAAACGAGAATATTAAAAATGTATACTTCTGCCAGCTCAATACAAAATTTTTAAAAAAATTGTAAATTTTCTTTTTTTCTTTAAAATATAATATTTTAATGAAGAAATTTTAATAAATATACATAATTATATATTAATACATTTTATACTGTAGCCTATAAACGCATATAGAAATTATTATAAACGTAAAAAAGCAATAAAATTAATGTAAATATATAATGATCTATATGAATACGTTCAATATACGTCTGCGTCTTTCCATTCAATAAATAAAAAAATAATAATAATAATAATAAAAGCTCGCACTAAAAATATATAATATTATAATATAATAATACGTTCTTTCACACAATAAATTCATATACCACAATCAAACAACTAATTACGTATCTTGAAAAACATAATTATTATGCGCACGTGTCTTTTAATTTATTCAAATTATTAAGTATTAATCATATCATATTGTGAGAATTTTTTTTCCATCAAGTACATACAATTCCTGCTTACAGTTCCTCAAAATTGACAAAATTGACCTGTTTTATCAGCAAAAACTGGTCTATCTATTTGGGACAAATCTGACATGTCAAATATCCACCTCGTTTCAAATAACGCCACTGTATTAGTGTATATTATAAGCGAGCTAACTAGGTGTATACCTGGCTTGCTTCAAAGCGTTCACCCAAGTCTTGCAAGCCGTATCTGACGACGCGCGGAATTCGTACTGCCGCATTTGAGGATGATTGTATGAAATGACGAAACAGTGCTGGGAAAATCACAAATCACAAATAGCAAGTAAGCCATAATGGTCTATTGAGTAATAATAGTAAAAAATAAAATCATGTATAGCTAACCTCATTTTCCGGATGAATTTTCCCAGTGACTTTCGACGTACCACTAGAAAAATCTAATTTCGAGCAATAACTGCCCTCCAACAGTATCACTCCGGACGGCTTATTACAGCTCTCGTAGTCGTAATAGAACAATATATTCTGAAATTAAAAATTAGAAAAAAATAGTTAATAATATGTATATATTGTACACGATATTAATAAAATATTACTATAAATATATTTTAATGTTGTCATACAATTGTATTTTGATCAAATTTATTGTACGGTGATGACCGATGAAGATCTACTACTAAATTAATGATCTACTCATATTACATAAGTTGTTTCAAATCAAATCAAATGAAAATCGTTTTAATAAATCGAATATTTAGAAAATAATTATGTTTGATGGTTATATTATTAGTTCCTCGTCAGTATATTTAATATAAGTCCTCAATTCAGTCACATTTTTATTAGATTTTAAGGTTTCCGTTAACGTTTAATAATATTGTTCCTAATAAACTCACTGAATTAATTGTTCTCAGTTATTTAGAATTTACTTGTTGATGACTAATTTTTATTTAAAAAATAAAAAAAGTTTATTAGCCGTATTAAAATACGAAGGTGAAAATGATCTCCTAGTTTTAGTAATTTACGTTTGCAATCAATATTATATTATCATATAATTTGACAACGGCTAAGCATATTAATATATTATAATTACTAACTATAAAAAAAAAAATATTATTATAGAAGCACAACTATAGGTAATAATGTAGATAAACAATAAGTCATTAGACAAGTAAGTTATTGAGTTATTGAAGATAATTTTCACTCTATTTAGCATAATATTTTAAGTATATAGGTATACAATAATATGTTTACCGTTAGAATTCTGTTGTTTAATTTATTGTCTGGACTTTACACATTATATTTTTTTGAAAACGTGATTTATACTCTAATTAAGAGTAAACGTATTCCTAGTAAGTAGCTCACTTTCCTGCACTGCGTAGCCAGAGATTTTGTACAATGGTGAGGGGAGGGCTACGTTCCGAAAAAAATTCCCTATTATATATTTCTTTCATTTACACTTTTTGTAAAATGGAATAAGTTATTAATATATTTTTTATTTTGGCTCCAATTTTCTAATTGTTCTTCTTGGGGGTTTTTAAGCCAAAATTATATAACATTTGATATGTTATTTTATGTTCATATTTGTCATTACTCATTATCAAACCATTTAGTCTTTTTTAGTCATTGTGAAACGTAAGGAAGTTATTATTCTCGACAAGATAGAAAAGAATAAATTTGGTGTTTCATAGGAAATATTGAAAACACATTTTTCCATTTTTCACCCATTTTAAACTAGACGCTACTCAGTACTTATCAGTCATTACGAAAATGCGAAAAATGAATATTATAATAACAGTAAACATTATATTTGATATCAATTATTATTTATACCAATAGTTATTAACAATAAACACATCAATCGATGCCGTATTTAGACATTTTTTTAAGGGATGGGGGTAAAAACCTAAATAATGTATATTTACTGAATTTAGATAGTAAAATAATATAAGTATGATAATATTTTCATATGGTACTTATAAATTAAGCTATTTATGTTGATAGTTATTAAACATAAATAGTTATTTTAAACATTTGTAAACTAGTTAATAAATTTCAGAAGATACCCTTGAACTCCCTCAGATATGGTCTTATACTTTATATTATACATGGATGTAAATTGTAAATGTAATACTTATTGGTATAATAGCTCGTATAATTGAAGTAATGTACTAAAAATCTATTAACCGCGGTTGTATGATATATTATCATGATAATATAAGAAGAAATTTATAGAATATAAAAATAGATACGTTGAATTTTGCCGAAGTGATAATTCTAACTAATATATTAGTCTATGATAAATATATATATATATTATAATGGCAAAAATAAACACAGTCAAGAGAGAGAAAGGTTGTAACTCTTAAGCCAACCCCCTGACTACGTCTCTACTTTCCTGATCCTGAATCTATTATATAAACGTATATTGTATACAATATGATATTGTAGTGTTTCTTTAACTACCACAGTATAACCAATATATATATAAATTGTTATATTAAACATTTCACCAATTTTGTCAGGGGTAGACTGAGAATATTTCGACCCGGGCGAAAAAGGGAACTCTAGTAGCGATCCAGTGTCATAGCCAAAAATAAATTACGCTTATAGTTATAACCCATAACTTTCACATCTCCTTTACAAACCCTTCCTCATCATAATTTTACGTTTGTATTTATAGAATACAAAAACTTCCAAATTAACAAACGCGTATAATAATCTAATTAATTTATAGTAGTGCTTATTTTATCTGATTGGCGCAGGACACACGCAATCGTTAGTATAGTGTTGGTACCTAATTTTATATTTATCAGTATTTTTTTTTTTAAGTAATGTAACAACAAAATAAATACCCGTAATCAGTTGGTCAATGTTTATTTCATTATTTGTGACCTGTAGGCTATTATAACATAGATAATAATATTGTCCTATATACACCCATTAGATACCTGAATCTAGGACAAAGTATCCAAGGATAAAATATCCACGGACAAAATATCCAAAAACAAAATATTCAAATGTATCCGTTTTTCCCAAAATAAGTGTATGACACTTTACCTACTTTCTAATAAATTTAATAAAATATAAATATATTATATAATAATACATCAATTAATAAAATAATGTAAATTAATCTTAGTTTTTAATCAAATTAATCCATTTTTCTGAAAATAAATGCATTAAACTTTACTTGATAATAAAATTAGCTCAAATACTCAAATAATATAAGCATTTTGACAAGAAAAATAAAATTCTATAAATAAAAAAATGTATAATATAATAGAAATGGATCTAGGAACTGATCCGGTTTCTATATAATTCCATATCCCAATCCACTCCTGAGGCCTGAGTTGAGCTTTTAATTGTTATTAGTTATTATTTAACTTGTTTATATATATATATATATATATCTCAGGAGCATATTTAGAAATGTCTTATGGGGGGATGCGACATAAAAATGCTGCAGACAAAACTAAAGTCGCACAGCATCAACTGGGTACCATTTGACCACCAATGAAAAATAAAATAAAAGATTTATTAAAACATATTTGTGAAGAATACAATGATTGAATGATGGCACTAGGGACATTCCAATTTTTTTAAAACATATACTAAATGTTTAGTTATTATTTGAGTATACTGTATCTTTATATATAAAAAAAATTATTTTACATTTTATTTTATATTATTTGACTAATATGTGTGCAGTATATTTTGTGATATTATTACTATTAACGTAATTTATGTATATATTATAATATAATATATTTATATTTTAGTAGATTTATTAGAAATTAGAGTGTAATTCACTTATTTTTGAAAAAACGGATACATTTGGATATTTTGCCCTTGGATATTTTGACCGATTATCTAGATACCTATAGTAAAGGTACACTTGGGCCTACAATATTATTGTTGTTTACAAGAACACCTGTGTTCTAACTGTTTTATTCTAAACTAAAATACGTACGTCATTATAAAATATTAATTTTATTTCAATACTTAATAATAGATATGATTGTATGGGGCACAGTCGATTCCTTCCATATAAAAGTGGAGTATGCGAGGTGCATAATTTATTATCCTTCCCGTTTTAAGTTACGGTTGGCCCCCAGTTTATTTGATGTTACCCAAGGTGCACCAATTTTTTCAGTATTAATGTAAAAAATAATATCAATTTATTTCTGAATTGGTATCACATCACTACTTTTGAAGCCATCACGTATTTTTGTCATACTTGTTACTTATTATAGTTATATTAAAAAAAAAAAATGAAAACAGATTTCTGTGTGATACAAATTTTACAAACTCTAAGCTATATAATTCATCTCTCGTATAATATACTAATATCCATTTGCTGCTAGTAGTTTTTTGTTTTTACACTTATTCTTTTTTTTATTTTAACTTATGTAGTTATTTTATATTAGTAGTAGCTTGAATTTGAAGTAAAATTTCAATAGATAATATAATATATTGGGAACAGGTAAATAAAATTTGTTTCGAGAAAGAATTGGGTTTATGTGTGGGTTTATCTGCAAACATCAAGAGAGGAATTGGGTACAACTTCTAACGAGCAGATATGTATGGAAAGGAATTGGGATTCACCTATTGTATGACATACTAGTCCCCCCCGGATCTTCCACCCGGGAAGTCCAACTATTATATTATAATCTTATACATCCGGCATCTCTTTATGATTATATATATGTATATCTACTCAACGACAAAGCAAAACTATACATCGAGTATTCGAGTTTCTCGGATTAATTCCTTTACCGTTTATCGTACATTCAGGGTTGTCTTAAACAGGTGCAGCAATCTTAAATACAGTAAACTATATTATTTATTACTATAGATGTACGAATATACTTATCTATATATACATCTTACCCTACACGTCCTTTGTGCATGCGTATTCCGCGACGTCAAACGGATAATTAAATAACGGTATTTTGGTCTCGATGAGCAGCACCAACCTATACGATGATATTCACCGCAATGGGGAGTTAACCCTACACTCCCTCACAACCAAAGTTCGCCAGTAATATTCGTCAAAAATCGATATCGGTGAGAGAGACGTAACAAAGCAAGTTTGCAGGTGACGAGACGACCAAGCTATGTAGATTTTGTTGTTCGAAAACTATTATTGTTTTCTAAAATCAACACATCGACAAAGGTTTCTTTGAACGACGACGATAGTGAGTGTGTGTGTAATAAAGAGATAGAGGGAGAGAGAGAGTGAGTGAGATTGAGTAAGAATGAGAATGGATGAAGAGGATAATGAAATGATATTTACTAAAATTGCTCCAACAATAGTTTGTTTTCTATTAAGGTGTTTGAAAATCTAAGAAATCCGTTTTAGATGAGAACGTGATAAAATAACATAAAAATAGACTTAATAATAATTATAATGAACTGCTGGGAAAATGTTCACTTTGTAGTTTGACAAAATTGCTACGTAACCATTATCATTATCAATTTGTGCTTAAATACAATAATACCTACATGAAAAATTACAAACTACGTATAACAATAATTATAAAATAGGTTTTAATTTTATTCACAGTAAAATTTTTTTATTGTAATATAGGTTGTCACTTTGAGAACGCTTGCGTAACAGTAACCGTTATATTAAAGTACCATAATGAATAGGTTATTCACCATTTGAAATGTAATATTATATCCTTATATTATAACTTATTGTGTATAGATTGTTAAACTATTATAAATGACAAATAAAAACTGCAAATTATACAATATTACTGACAGACGACTTAATTGAAATAGACATTCGAAATTATTAAAATACAGAAACATGATGAAAATTTAACTAGTAACATCGTACAAATAGGGATAAATATTAATATATGCTTAAAAATATATTATTTTAAGTTAAAAATTAAAAAAGCGGGTAAGTGGGTATCGCTCTGCTGTATATTAGGGGGTGGGGTGGACCTCAGACTATGGAAGGTTAAATTTGAATGCAATGATAGGTATCATTGTATACGAAAAACGATTCTGAACGAAGATGATTTGTCAGTTTAGGATATATTATATTTAAATATTGTCAAATATTCTATTTTTAAACAAATAGTATAGTTTTTATATTATGTTACTATGGTTACTATGGCCAACATTCGCATTATGAGCGTATGAAATTTAATTTAAATTTTGACATATTTCGTATAAATTCGAACTTTAAACACTTATAAAAAAAAATTGTGACTAACGATTTCGGATTTTTTTTTATCACTTTAAGAACAACTTATAAGAAACCTTGTATTAAATTTTCAAGATTTTCTGGCCACCCAAAAAATTTTTATCGGCATTTGAAGAAAAAAAAACTTAGAAAAGTCGAAAATTTCAATTGTCTATTAGTAGCTTAAAAATGGTCAAAATATTTTGAAAATTTAACTGTAAAGAGATAACCATAATATAAATATTTGGTGAAAATTTCAAGTATTTACAATAATTCGTTTTTGAGTTACAGCAAAATCAAAAAATCGATTTTGTCGAAAAGTGGTTTTTCCGTAAATTTTCCATTTTTCTGTCATTTTTTTTTGTTTTTCTCGATTTTTTTGAAAACTATTTGAAAACTTTAATTTTGACCCCCCTAAAGTACCAACTAGATTCAATTTCCTATTCAAAGAGGGGCTGAAGTCTAAAATCGGAGCATTATTACTGCTCCAAATGTTGGAGTCAGACACAAAAAAAAAAAAAAAAAAAAAACACACATCATTGTAAAAGCAATACATTCATCACTTCGTTCAGAATCTAAAATACTATAGATGTTCTCAAAATATCAAAAATATACGTAATATATATAAGATTATAAAACGTGTGTTTAAATTATAAATAATATCTACTTTGTGAAATTTAAAAATCAATATCAATACTGTCAAAGCATTTATACTACACAGAACCATTATTTTTACAAGACAAGATAAAATAATGCTAATAGGTATATATGAGTAATTTTATAGGGTTGGGTGTGATTCATGCTATTAATTTAAAAAGCAATGATAAGCTTTATGACATATAAGCAATCAATATTCGTAATTGTTTGATTTTATTTATTTATCACTTAAACATGCTCCACCCTGACATAGACTCCTTTCCTGAAACTTTATATCAATTGTTTTTAAATGTTAAATGAGGACATTACAAAAATTCTAAAAATATGAATTACACTATTAGAAACGTTTAAATTAAACTTTTTAAGAGAGATATTTTGACACGAATTTTAGTAATATAAATAATTTAGACAAATAATTGATTAAATTATATTGCATAGTAAACATTTACTAGTGTAACTATTAGGTAGTCGTGTAGTAGTCGTTTTTTTCTAATTTCTTATTTAGTAGTTAATCAATAATTTAATAACATACTAATACAAATATATTAGCTAATAGTATTTTTAATCAACGGTAACATTCGTAGTGTAATGCTTACGATATTTTATCATCTTAATGTTTAATTAAAAACTACAATGATACGGAGATGGAAGAACAAGTTAAAATATTTATTGCATAAAAAATAAAACTCACATATAGATTACAGTTAACTATCATAATTTATAAGATTCAACTGAAACTACTATCAAGCCGACATTTGACACACTTGCAACCACGTTTGGCGTTTAAAGTTATTAAGTGGTTTTTGTGACCATCCGATGGAACTCGACATAAAACACAATTTTGGATCGAGGTACACGACAGAGATTGATATAATAATATTAGTTAATCGGCGACAAATGACAATGCAGATGCAGATGTATAACAAATTGAACGTAAATCTATCAAGAAAACGATTCGCATTAGTTAAAATAATTATTGATAATATTTATAACGAAGCTTTGGACTTATTAACGAATTTTTGTGTATAAAATATGTATATTTAAGTTGTAATCGTTTTAAAAATAACAGCTAAAAATATCCATTGTTTTTTGAGATGGAAAACCAATGATTAACTTTTATTTTTTAGCCCACTTCAAATGTATTCCAATGGTGGCATTAATTCATTGTTACAGAGTTGTATATTTTACCATTTTTATGTGTTGCATGGCGAATGTATAGGCAAAATAGCTACAATGCTGTGTTGAAGAATGTTTTAAATCGATCGCATTTGGAAATAATATAATGGTCGGCCTTATGTTATTATTATTGTATTGGTGAAAATTGACAGTATAGATAAGTGAATTTAGAATAATTTAGAACTTTTTTTAATTTAAATCTATGATTAATTATGTAGGTAATAAATCAAAATATAGGTCCTTAAAGCTTAAGAAAAATAAACACTTTCTGTTTATATTTAGCTTTTATCCATTTTTGAATATTATTTATATTTTTATATGAAATAAAATAATTTACATTTTAAATTTAATAAGTCAATTAATAAATAATACATATGGCCACTACATAATATGCATTGTGTTATAATGTATAATGAGTGGACCAAGATGTTTTTTCAATACCCATCGGACAGCTCAGACAGAAAAAAAGAAAAGAACACATAATATCATTTATAACAGATTTATCACTTCCAACTCAATAGCTCTAAAATATACATTATTTATTACTTATATTACTCCCAAAAATATTTTTATTTAATCCATTGTTGTATAAAATTGAAATATATTATATTTCTCAGAAAGCAAAATATGAAAACTATTAAAAAAAAATGTTACGATAGATATAGTAATACATGAATATATTACGAATAACGTTTCAATTTATCGTTAAAGGACAAAAATTAATTTTAAATTTGTGTTTTTAACTTTCAATTTCATATAAATAAATATTTACACAAAAATTGAAATAAAAATATAGAGAGAAAAAAGTTCAAAAAACATAATAATATTATGCAACGTATTGATGGAAAAATATTATACATCTTTCTAAAACTTAGTACATAAAACACACCGTTCTTCATATGTGTTTTATTTTTTATAATTATTGTATTTTAAACTATAGGTATAAAATTAATATCAACATTTTACTTTAAAATCGCTATAATAGTTCTAAATATGAAACTGATTATATAAGAATTTGTTGTTAAAAATATTTGAAAGAACGTACAATAAAAACATTAAAACGAGCATATTATAACGCAGAGATAAAAACAAACTAACGGATACGTTTATCAGTTTGTTTATAAATAACAATTATTTCTATTAAGTATTAACATAATACTAATTACCAACGCTTTATACCTACCTCATTATTTTATTTTAAACAATATGAAAATAAAAATATACATGCGGTTTTTTAGATTCTGAACGAAGTGATGAATGTATTGCATTTACTATGATGTGTGTTTTTTTTTTTTTTTTTTTTTTTTTTGTGTCTGACTCCAACATTTGGAGCAGTAATAATGCTCCGATTTTTGACTTCAGCCCCTCTTTGAATAGGGAATTGAATCTAGTTGGTACTTTAGGGGGGTCAAAATTAAAATTTTCTAATAGTTTTCAAAAAAATCGAGAAAAACAAAAAAAAAATGACAGAAAAATGGAAATTTTACGGAAAAACCACTTTTCGACAAAATCGATTTTTTGATTTTGCTGTAACTCAAAAACGAATTATTGTAAATACTTGAAATTTTCACCAAATGTTTATATTATGGTTATCTCTTTACAGTTAAATTTTCAAAATATTTTGACCATTTTTAAGCTACTAATAGACAATTGAAATTTTCGACTTTTATAAGTTTTTTTTTCTTCAAATGCCGATAAAAATTTTTTGGGTGGCCAGAAAATCTTGAAAATTTAATACAAGGTTTCTTATAAGTTGTTCTTAAAGTGATAAAAAAAAATCCGAAATCGTTAGTCACAATTTTTTTTTATAAGTGTTTAAAGTTCGAATTTATACGAAATATGTCAAAATTTAAATTAAATTTCATACGCTCATAATGCGAATGTTGGCCATAGTAACCATAGTAACATAATATAAAAACTATACTATTTGTTTCAAAATAGAATATTTGACAATATTTAAATATAATATATCCTAAACTGACAAATCATCTTCGTTCAGAATCGTTTTTCGTATACAATGATACCTATCATTGCATTCAAATTTAACCTACCATAGTCTGAGGTCCACCCCACCCCCTAATATACAGCAGAGCGATACCTACTTACCCGCTTTTTATTTTTTGTTTTTCTCGATTTTTTTGAAAACTATTTGAAAATTTTACTTTTGACCCCCCCCCCCCCCCCCAATGTACCAACTAGATGAATTTTCCTATTCAAAGAGGGGCTGAAGTAAAAAATCGGAGCATTATTCTGCTCCAAATGTTGTCGTCAGACACACGTAAAAAAAAAAAAAAACACACATCATAGTAAAATCAAGACATTCATCACTTCGTTCAGAATCTAAAAGTGTATTTAAAGCTAAAAATGCCCGAAATTATTTGCAAAATAAAATTGTATGTAGGTCAGATACCTTATAAGTTATAATGAAAGGATTTGGAATTTAGTCTGTAAACAATTTGTGTACGAAAAAAATAAAAATAAAAAAGCGGGTAAGTGGGTATCGCTCTGCTGTATATTAGGGGGTGGGGTGGACCTCAGACTATGGAAGGTTAAATTTGAATGCAATGATAGGTATCATTGTATACGAAAAACGATTCTGAACGAAGATGATTTGTCAGTTTAGGATATATTATATTTAAATATTGTCAAATATTCTATTTTGAAACAAATAGTATAGTTTTTATATTATGTTACTATGGTTACTATGGCCAACATTCGCATTATGAGCGTATGAAATTTAATTTATTTTTTAATTGGCAGTAATTAATACATGAAATTATAACTAGTTAGGAACGCGGAGACTTGGATAATATTATAAAAGAGGGATGGGTTACATACCATCTGAAATAAATATTATAATCTTGATACAAGTGTATACATTTATTTTTCAAGCAGCGTTTGTGATATATTGTCAGAACGGTAGTTTGTTTTTGGTTCATAAACAATGAGAAAAATAGAGGAACAAACAGTAAATTGATTTTTTTACATTTACATAAGCGGTTTTTACGCTATTACTCTGATAAGATAGAAATAAAAAAAATGATGGTAATAATAATAATATTCAGTGTGAAATGAAAAGAAAAAAAATCGATTTTATAAACAGGTATACGGAACGATGGAACTTATGTATATATTATTATGTACGAGTACGACGACTTTAAGCTATTAAAAACTATTTTAATTATGTACAGTTTCGTGTTAATTAAAATCAGATAGCTAATCTACTTGGCGCTTATTAAAATTCACTAAAATATGAATCTCGGATTCGATTAAAACAACATCTAGTTTCGATGAACAATCAGTTTAATGGAGTTTCCCCTCATAAATCATACAATTATTATTATTATATTATTAGTTATTATTACTATCGAATAAAAATTAAAAACAAAATATTTCCATGATTTTCATCGCAAATTAAACGCGAATTTAGTTATAAAATATTTAATTGACTTTTATAAGCGTAGATTCAATAAATTTATAATTTAATTTGCTACTGGTCGTGTCTCTAAATAACAATAAATAGTATAATATAATATTATGATAAGAAATATGACAAAGCACTGTTAAGTTGTTTACGTTCGCGTTAACGGCTACAGCGCGGTGAACATAATGTTCACGTAAAAAAATTCGTTGCATTGCACCAATAATTACGACTATAATTGTTTAACATTTGCTACGTATAAGTCGATTTTCAAAAATAAATGATCTTTGAACTAATATTATTTTAGTTTAGAATATAGGTATATGAGTCAATTCGATTTTAATGTTTGACTGACTGGAATCTCTGACGTTCAAGTTTTAAATTCCGTCATTTTTGCCAATTTTGCTAATTTTATACATATCCGAGCAAGTTACAAATATTGTGATATTATGATACCTACTATATAAGCTATCGTATGGCTAATAGGACATATTATAAGGTAAAAGTAAACATAAAACGAAATGTGGGACACAAAGGACTCTCACCGAAACTCGAGGTACTACGATAAGGGAACTGGTACATGTTTTTTTGAATAAAGATATTTGTTGATGTTAAATTTTTCTGTGTGTTATTAAAAGTATTCGTAAAACTTGAACGTACGTATACGACAAAACTATAATTAAAATATCACTTATATAAGTTGAATTAACGTTCATCATTACAGACACAAGTATTTCCGCGGATGTAGCAGACTTTCTCGGACTGACTAGTAGATTGTAAGTATTTATGGTTGTTTAAGAATATAAAAATTGGCAATAATAACAATAATTTAAGTGCAATTTCCAACTTCAATGTACGTACCTACCTACTACGTTCCTCGACAATAATGGGTAACAAAATAATGTTTATCATTAGATATTATAATACGAAATAATGTAAGTATGGGTACTCGTAATAAAAATAAAATATTATGGCGAACGTCACGTCACATTATGTTAATGATACAGAAATAATCCTGGGCGTTGTTTAATTTAATTTAATTATACTTTTTAGTGGTTCTACCTGTAACGCTTAAACGGTTTAAACGAAATAGTATATCGTCACAATTAAACCAGGGGACCGCGTTTAATTAGGCGTACAAGCACGTCAGCACTACAGCTGCGTTTACAACTTGCCATTTCGTTTATTTTAATTTATAGTCGAATATATTATGTAACTTGTCGGTAACGTATCATCAATTACAATCATTATGTTACTTATATATTGATGGGTGGTACGGGTTTGAGCACAAAAACTTGTTGGCGTACCTTTTACAGCATCGATGTACACAGATTAGTAAATTAATATTACTTTGTTTTAGAATTTGGGATTATTACCTTATTGATTAAATTGAAAGAAGCTTTACGTTTCACAGCACTGCAAATCATCTCTTTTAATTTCATTTGCTGAATTTACTCACTATGTTCTCTATGATAATTTATAATCCGAATTACTATTGTATAGAGTTAGTTTACAACAACAATAGCTTTGCATTTTTTATTTGTACAACGAAAATCAGGGGCGGATCTAGAAATATGAAATGGGGGGGGGGGCTATAAATTATATCACACAAAGACAAAATATATAATTTTAGTACGTATATACAGGGTGATTCTTTTAAGTGGGTACACTAATTATCTCTAAAAGTATTCATGTTTTTGAAAATATTTTTTTACAAATATTGTAATTATAATTTTTTTTTTTAGTAGTTTATGAATTATACGTATTTAAAGTTTAGTTGCGCGCAGTGCAGGAGTGGTACGAGGTTACCCTGAAAAATGTTTGTCCACTACTCTGCTTGTCTAACTTTAAATATGTATAACTCATAAACTACTAGCCCTAAATTCAATTTTTATGTATCAAAATACTCAAAAAATTAATCTGCTTTGGAATATGAAATTATAAATCTATGTTGTCATTCAAAAAAGTAAAAAACTTAAAAAATTATAAGGATAAAAAATATTTAAAAATATAATTTTTTAATAAAAACGTTGCTTTTTTAACAATTTTAAACTATGTAATATGTAAAAAAATATTTCCAAAAACATGAATACTTTTCGAGATAATTAGTATACCCACTTAAAAGAATCACTCTGTATATTAATTAAATTATATCTTAAAATAATAAAAAGATAATAAGTTAGATATTAAGATAAATAAGTTCATTAGTCTTTTGACCAATCTTCAGTTTTCATTCTCCTTTGTCGAGAAAATCTATTTATGACATCGTCGATATCGATGGGTATTTCGATAGAACAGTGTTCCCTATGGTAATTAAATGTGTAGCAATCAGCCACCAGGTTACATTTGGTTAAGCGTGAAAACACTCCTATTTTATGTTTCTTGACATTTCATATATTATGATAATAATGATATATCTGATGACTGATATCATATTTTCATGTCAGTATCTATGATATCCGCCGACTGTCGACATCGAATAGTCGTTGGTGCTCGAAAAGTAATATATTAATATATTATTATAATATGTAATAATATATAAGTAGGTATATACACGTCCAAAGGGGGGGGGGCTAAAGCCCCTTAGCCCCCCCCTTGGATCCGCGCCTGACGAAAATATAAATCACCGCTTTGTAAACATCGATACCTTGTAAATTTAAAATTGTTTATATTTGTGTACACATTTTCACGTCAAGATTAGAAATCTTTACGGATTTCTAAATCCATTTTGAGTACGCACACTTTAAGTTTTCGAGATGTACTGTTTGTAAGGAATTTAATTATATTTTCTGTAATCTTTATCGATGGCTATCAGTGTCCATATCGTTAGATAGATAAAAAAAACAATATTATTGTCGTATGCCCAAAAGAGTCGACTTTGCAGGTAAAAATTATAAATTGTACGCAAGCTGGTTGCAGCCGTATCCAATACACAACAAGAGATGACACGACTAGTTGAGAATGAGAAAGTGCACTTTTGTGAAAGGCAATCGATTTACGTTTGAACTTAAAAAAAATGTTACTGAGAATATTTTGTGGCATGCGCCTAAGAGACTTGTCCAAAATTCAAATAATAGTTACCACCGGGACACTGTTTAACGATAAATTTATTCTCTTAAAAGTCTCAAATATCCATTATTTACATAAAATCAATATTTTTTTGATGCGATATCGCTGTTAATTTTATCAGTTTACCACAATAATAGCATTATTATGATGAATTACTATGAAATTGATTTAACAATTACAAACCAAGATTTGTTTTTTATATTGTTTATCATAGAGATTAACTAAGCAGAATAATAATAATTATAGGATCAATAAAATTAGACTGTTATGCCAGGTTTCTTGTTATTTGTATATTGTATTTTAATAAATCAATATACATAGTAAGCCAATGTTCTCCTAAACACGATTTATTAATTCACGATTATTGGTTCATTAAATCTAAGTAAACCATTAAATAAGTTATTTTTTTATGCAGTCATAAGAATATTAAATACTTATAACTTATAAGTATAATTAATTAAATATATGTATAAATGACATTTGATCATCTGATCAGGCCACAAACAATTTTTGGGCATAAAGTATAATTAATGGAAAATATAATATACGAATATAATATTATTATAGTTTAACAAAAGGTAAAAATATTTTAGTAACCTGATAAAATGTTAGCAACGTGTTAGTTACAAAGTAATGTAAACCTTTCACTACTACATCGGTGGGTAAGTATTATGATTTATATTGTTATTTCATAATATTCATTACACTATTACAGTAATTACTTACAAGTAATTATTTAATATTTATCTTGGGTTAAAATAAAAAAATATATTAAATAGTTTATTGTTCTGTTCTAATGTTAATATTAAATAATACATATACCTACCTATTATTCATTTTAATTTATAACGTTATCATATTATGATATTAATATGTTCTTGGTTATGATGGCACGACCACTGGGTAATGACTACTATTGTCTCTGTCAAGACCATTTAGTGACTCAGTGACATGATACGAGCTAATCACACAGTTTCTTTGGAACTATCTTAAATCGTAGCCACAAGTGAACGACAGGGGTTCAAATTACATTAATATGTATATATTAATTGAATTTCACTATTATTCGGTAGTATTAGCAAAGATGGTTTTGGACTCTAATATGTTGTTGTCACGCGCATATACTATTTGTGAATTTAGGACATCTCGACGAAAATGTATATTGGCGAATGGACATATCGGCGAATGGGTACATCGGCGAATGCATAAATCGGCGAACAGATATATCGGCGAAAATACATTAAAGACAAATCTTTAAATAAACGTAACACAGAGTTTGTTCGTAATTAAATACGTTACTGATGGGGATCGTACGATCACAGGTTTTATCTTTAATTGCATTTTCGATCATATCAATAACGTTTATATTTGCCCGATACCAAGTAGGCTCCCGTATTTCACTTGAAGGTGGCTGTACCAATAATGGTTTGGAAGGATGGCATAATGGCTTTCAAAAGCAAGTTGGTGGTCATCATGGTCAATTTGGAAGATGTTTGAAGGTCTACAAAGGGAGGTTGGACTAGCTAAATTAAAAGTGGCACACGTTGAGGCTGGTAAAGAAGAAAATCAAAAATTAAAATGGAAAAAAACCACAGAAAACATTAAAAAGAAGGTGGAAAATTATTCAAATCTAAACATAATACCATATTTAAAAAGTTTGGCATACAATATTGATTTTTAAATTTTTACTAAATTTTAAATTTATCAAAAATTAATTGACTAAATTATATAATATTGAATTTAAATTATTAAAAAAACTTTAGCTGGTAAATTTTCAGTTTCGTGGTTTTGTGGTTTCGCCTTTCGCCGATACATCTATTCGCCGATGTATCCGTTCGCCAATATGCACATTCGCCGAAAATGATTCGCCGAAATGGATTTCGTCAAAATGACTGGTTACCACTATTTGTGTATGAGTAATAAATACTGTGATACGTAAGTATTCATAAATCATTATATTATCATAATATAAATTATGATTGTTAAATGAGTGTACGATATCACATGCGACGTCGGACTGTGGAGGTCAGTGGCATATATTTTATAGTGAGAGATAGGGTAAACCAGATTTAAATCCCCCCTCGCCCCGTGTTAACTACTTTGCTAGACATTTTAAGCCCTATTTGCTTTACGTCAAAATTGTGAAAACGTTTTTTTATATTCATATTATATATTATACTATTTAGTGGACATAATTAAACAGAATAGAGTACTATAATACGCGACCGAAAGACTGGCCTGTGTCATATGTACAATAATTTAGTATAAACGCTGCACCTAACAGAAAACGCTGTGTAGTTTTTATTTCAAATTATTCAATTTCACTCAGTCGAAAATAACAACATACTCATTAAAATTAAGAATATGACTATTGGAATAAATATTTATACATATTTATAGTAAAATCATTTTTTAGAATTCGAGTTTTTATTTTATTTGAATAGTATATTGTCCCGGTTGGTATATCAATCAGTGTGAATCACACTGATAAAAAATATTAAAGACTTGACCGATTATTGACTTTATTAAAATAATAAAAAAAAAAAGCGGGTAAGTGAGTATCGCTCTGCTGTACATTAGGGGGTGGGGTGGACCTCGGACTAGGGTAGGTTAAATTTGAATGCAATGATAGGTATCATTGTATACGAAAAACGATTCTGAACGGAGATGATTTGTCAGTCTGGGATATATTATATTTAAATATTGTCATATATTCTATTTTGAAAAAAATTCACAAATTCAAACATTTAAGTAAAAGCTTCAAGATCTTACGTTTGATAATTTTTTAAAAATAACAAAAATCGAAAATTATTTATTAGTAAAACGTAATTTTACACGTGTATTTTTGATTTCAAATTAAAATTAAAACTTTAAACACTCGTAAATTTTTTTAAATTGAATAATCCTCAAACTTTTTTATAATTATTCTAAGCTTAACTTATGAACAGCATAGTATTAAATTTTTAATTCTTAGCTATTGATAGTAAAATATTTATAAATTTTTTACTACCAAATAGTGAAAAATATTCATGATTTTGACGAATTTGTGTCAATATTTGAACTTCAAATGCTAATAAAAAAAAATTGTACCTATGTATTTTTATAATTTTTGAATGAGAGTTAGATCAAGTTATGTAGACCCTTCAATTAAATTTTCAAGTAATTTGTCCCAGCTAAATTTTTTTTATCGTTATTTTAAAAAAAAAAATACTTAAAAAAATTGAAAATTTCAATTGTCTATAAATAGCTCAAAAAAAGTCAAAATATTTTGAAAATCAAATCACGTAAAGAAAATGGCAATCTAAATAACTGGTAAAATTTTCAAGTATTTACGACTTATACTATTTGAATAACAACAAATATTAAAAATCGTTCCAGGCTAAACCGTTATTTAACGCGGTTCATAAAATTTTTTTGTCTAAGTCCGGTAGAGTTTTTTTTGCAGATAGTTGAAGAAAATTTTATGGAGAACCTTGTACCAAATTTTCAAATCTTAGTTATAAAAGAAAAAATTTTTACGATTTTTAACCACAAAATTACTTGCCAATTTTCGCAATTTTGACATATTTCGTATAAATTCGAACTTTAAGCACTTATAAAAAAAAATTGTGACAAACGATTTCGGATTTTTTTTTATCACTTTAAGAACAACTTATAAGAAACCTTGTATTAAATTTTCAAGATTTTCTGGCCGGCAAAAAATTTTTTATCGTTATTTAAAAAAAAAATACTTGAAAAAATTGAAAATTTCAATTGTCTATAAATAGCTCAAAAAAAGTCAAAATTCTTTGAAAATTTAACTGTGTATGGAGAATGCTAACATCGATTAGTTTTTGAGTTATAGCAAAATAAATAATTCGATTTTTTTGAAAACTGTTGGAAAATGTTTACTTTTCACCTCTATAATGCACCAAGGATATCCACTTTGCCATCGGAAACCACCCCCAAAGTTTGAAATCGAAGCATTATTTCGACTAGTTATGCTGTACACAGACACAAAAAAAAAAAAAAACACACATCATTGTAAAATCAATACATTCATCACTCCGTTCAGAATCTAAAAGTATAAACTGTAATTTTGTATATCTACGTGATTTATTCTATAAAAATATGTCTTATAACTAATTTATTTTATAGCCCACTTCCCCTTTATTAAATATTCCTAAATAAGGCTTCTGGTATAGATGAAGTACCTATAATAATAGATTTATTAACCCGCGGTCGTACTGTAGTCCACTCGGTAGCAATTTACAACATTGTTGTTTACACAACTGTAAGTCAGGACTCAGGAAATCGAGGACGTTCAAACTTTTATGAAAGAAAGATCCGAAAATATAGGGTTTTTGTTGAGTATCTGCTTCTTTTTTATTCATTTCCTCACTCGTGGCTAATCATATAATTATAATGACACATATATTATAATATAATATAATAGATATTAAAATTTCTTTTTAGTTTGTAGTTGTACCTAGATAGTAGGTACTTCGTATACTCCGTTTTCACTATTCTCCTGTCTGAGAAGAGCGAATGACGTCAACACGTCGTTTAATCATGTCAAACGAGCACGTACATACATCTTGCACTTGAAATACCCCGAGTATATATACAGAAGTATATATTTACGCGAATATTGTTAAATATAACAAAAATAATACATGGTTTCTGAGGACGATAACTACCTATACGTCTAGTTATAATATTATTGAATATGTCCACCGACTTCATCTACGTGTGTACGATACACAAATATTATTAACACATACAATACTTAAGGACATATAATTGTATAATTTGTACCTATCTTGTACTGCAGTGCTATATTTATTTAAGTGATATTGTTAACATTTCGAAAATTTATCTGTAGTGTGATTTAAATTAATATACTATTTACGGGAAATAGGTATATATTATAATATTATAACAAAATGTGTTATATGAAACGACAAATATAAACGTATATATAAAGCGAGATTATTAATTATTATAATATTATAGGTATACCAGGCAGAAAACAATGTGAGACAATATGAAATTTTACAGTTAGGACATAAAGTAAAACGGCGTTTACGTCGTTAAATATATACACTGAAAGATACAATAAATGTAAAATAATATTTTCATTATAGACGAACAAAATATGATATGTGTCTAGGTATCTTTCTTTCTGATATTTAAATTACGAAGAGTGATTAATACATTTTTATTAATCAAATGAAAAATGGATATATTTTTTTTTTGTCACCGAAATGTACATAAAATTAACTTGCATCGAATTCAAAATGTAGGTCAATTAAAAAACAAACAATTTTACAAATTGAAATACGACGAGTGATTTGGCCATAAACCTGTCAACATTTATTACTGAAGTATACAAAAAGTGAACAACCAATGGTGAACTGATTTATTTCAATTATTTCGACTACGTCAAGAGTTGTGCACAAGTTAAGTGAAAAAGCAAAACAAAAATGTCGTATTTGTATTACACAAGCTATAGCAAGATTGTAACAACCATTTAAATAGTATTTTATTGTTTACACATCACATTGATAAATGATAATATTGTTTTTGAATTTATTGTAATTTCCAATTATCGGTAATTCGATTGCGTAATTAATAAATTAATAATTATACGAGTTTATAAGTGCACATTTGACAGAAATGGAACAATTATAATTCTGAAGTGTGAAGAGTTGTTTATATGAAATAGAATTTAATATTCTACGCAAGTTTAAAAGCGGCTATTTTGTTTGATAATGACATAAATTACCATTTAATATAATTAATAGGTAGGTACATTATAAACATTATGGTTATGAAATAATATTAAATTATCACCTAACAAATACGCAATAAAATAATCATAAATTGTTTAAATTTCGTAAACTATTGTCACATCCAAAAGCATAGGCGTGCCCAGACATTTGTGGCAGGGTGGGCTAAGTCAATAAAAATTAAGAAACCTGAACTCTGATGAAAAAAACAATTAAAATGTTACATACTTTAATTTACCTACTCACAATCACCTACTATTTAAGGCATGAATCATTCATATGATAAAAAACAGAAACATATTTTTTAAAAATTAAACAAGAAATATTTTAATTGCCAACACAGTTTTAAATTTTAAATATATACAATTTCACAATCTTTAATGGTAATATTATGTTACCAATTTTATTTTTAAAGACATTTAATTTATTATTATTTATTATCATTGAGTATCAATGGTATTTTTCACCCACTTATTTAATGTTTAATGATTTAAAAAATCACAAAAATCGTGATGTTTAGATCATGTATTAATATGTATACAAATTTCGGTACTGCTCGCAGGGTGGGCCATGACACACTTGACCCCCCTGTGTGCACGCTTATGTCCAAAAGTGGCTTAGAAACCATAATATGTTGTATAGACATTACACATTATATTTTTGCTAGAACTTGTACTATTATACATTATCTATTAATGATAATCAATCTAATATCCCATCATGAATTTGCGATCAGGGTAGTTCTGGGCTTAGAACTACAGAGGACAGTTAGGAGTATACAAGGTGTTTCAAAATTAATGGTAAATTCGTTATATTATATTAATATTCGTAATCTAATATTTAATATGACATTTTAGATTCTGAACGGAGTGATGAATGTATTGCTTTTACAATGATGTGTGTTTTTTTTTTTTTTCTGACGACAACATTTGGAACAGTAATAATGCTCCGATTTTTAACTTTAGCCCCTCTTTGAATAGGAAATTGAATCTAGTTGGTACTTTAGGGGGGTCAAAATTAAAGTTTTCAAATAGTTTTCAAAAAAATCGAGAAAAACAAAAAAAAAATGACAGAAAAATGGAAATTTTACGGAAAAACCACTTTTCGACAAAATCGATTTTTTGATTTTGCTGTAACTCAAAAACGAATTATTGTAAATACTTGAAATTTTCACCAAATATTTATATTATGGTTATCTCTTTACAGTTAAATTTTCAAAATATTTTGACCATTTTTAAGCTACTTATAGACAATTGAAATTTTCGACTTTTCTAAGTTTTTTTTCTTCAAATACCGATAAAAATTTTTTGGGTGGCCAGAAAATCTTTAAAATTTAATACAAGGTTTCTTATAAGTTTTTCTTATAGTGATAAAAAAAAATCCAAAATCGTTAGTCACAATTTTTTTTTATAAGTGCTTAAAGTTCAAATTTATACGAAATATGTCAAAATTTAAATTAAATTTCATACTCTCATTATGTGTATGTTGCCAAATATTTTTTTTATAAATAAACAGATATTATAAAGTAACTATAGTAACATAATATAGTAACTATACTATTTGTTTCAAAATAGAATATATGACAATATTTAAATATAATATATCCTAGACTGACAAATCATCTCCGTTCAGAATCGTTTTTCGTATACAATGATACCTATCATTGCATTCAAATTTAACCTACCCTAGTCCGAAGTCCACCCCACCCCCTAATGTACAGCAGAGCGATACTCACTTACCAACTTTTTATATTTATTTTGAATAATTTATAGAGGTGGAGGGGGCATTAAAAATTAAAATAGAATTCCTTTTCATTTTTTGAAATCATATAAATATAGTATTTCAAGTTTAAAGTTGAGGTGTTCAACATTTTGCATAGTGTCTCCGTACTACTTTACTAATCTAAATTTTAAATACTTTTAACTCATAAACTATTCGTTCGAAGTTCAAGTTTTATGCTATGAAATATTTCAAAAATTTTTTTCAAATTATTATAATTGTAAAAAAAAGTATAGGTCCTCATTTGATTTTTAAAACCCTAACCCCCCCTAAAATATTATAAAAATAAATATAAAAATTACTAATCATGTTATAGATACTACAAAATTTCTAATATTCAAGATTACTAGATGTTTCTAAATGAAAAAAATTTCATATAAAACATTTTTTTCTTTCATGAATATTTTATATTTATACGATAAACTGGCTAATATACATTTTGAATCACCCTTGTTATGTATAGTATACACTTACAACTATATCCCACTAGAGTATGTATAAGTTTTAATAGTTTTGCCATTAATTACTAATAATAATCATCTTATCTTCTCATCTACAATATTATCGACTTTATATACTGTTACATACGATATAATGTATATAATCTGTAAAGTATCAAATAAAATTGCATGTAACGTGAAACTAGGCAAACATAACGACAATTATCACGGAAGGTAATATAAATTATCAAATATTATTAAAATTTAATAAAAAACTATATTTTTAATGTTTTTAATAATAGTTATAGCTTATATAACTACAAATATATAAGTCTGCAATCGTATAGGAACTTTTTTTGTTACGTACTTTTTTTTCTAAAATTATACCAAGGACATGACTTAATAATAGATAGGAATTTACATTTATAAATAAACTGCTCTTGTAAATATACTTTTTGATTTTAAATAGTACAATTCCAGCGGGATATCGATAATATATTAAGACTCACCATCAAAATTACAATTATATTTTTGCATCGTAAAAACGCGCAGCTCAAAAAAAAAAAATATGTATAAGTTGAAAAAAAATAATTTGGAGTAGGTTGTTCTTGAAATGATATAAAAACATTGAATAAATATATTATAACTAAAACCGAGCCACAAGAAAGGGGCATAAATATATTTCGTTAGAATATAAAACATAATATATGAATATAACTACTATATTATACCTAAGCATAAATAAATTACACATTTCTTATCATGTATTGCGTATTTTAGTAGTGTTGATAATAATAAGCTGCTGCTTTTATTAGTTATTTAAAGCATAATACAATATTAAGAGAACTCAAAAGAATGTGTACACTACAAAATATATGGAGAGTGATTAAATAGTTATTATTATTTATAATAAAACATAAGGTTAGGTGAGGTTGGGTAAAATTAACGTTGTAGTCTGAAATTATTTTAAAGGTAAACATTCATTTTCTCGATAAATATAAATTTTTAAAAATTGTTTTTTTTTAAATATTTTTATTGTTTAATTTAAAGTCATTAAAAAATAACATAACATTTTTTTTAAATATCAAATATCTATAATAATAGCTCAAAAAGAATCAATATATTTTAAAAATTAAACAACGTATAGAAAATTCTAATATAAAATATATTAATCGATAATACTAAGTGTTTACGATAATTAATTCTAGGATTAAAACCAAATAAAAAAATAGATTTTATTGAAAATTGAATTTTCCAAGTAAAAAAATCTAATTTTTCTCTATCTTTTTTTTCAATTAATATTACATGATATTATATAATACACCAGAGTGTTAAAATATTTATGTTGGGTCATACTTCGTAATTCTTTGATAATATTCTTACTAAAAAAAACTTCCAAATTAAAAAGAAAATCAAGAACATAACATATCAAGTGCCCTTGATAAAATTTTTCATATACCTACCTCATTTCAATCTAATATATAGCGCATTCAATCAAATTACAACAGTATGCCAATTCTCAGTATACTCCACTTCTTACAATATTAAATGTTCAAAACTCGATATTTATCTATAAATTTTACAAAAACAAATATTTAGTTTCGGAAAATATCGTAGTGACTGTTATTGTAAAAGTAAAACTTTAAAAAATTATCGAGAGAAATATTCTATTTTTGAAAAAAGATTATTATTTAAATTTGTTATAACCACAATATAAAATAATATTTTATGTAGAAATGTATAAAAAAAATTAAAAAAAAATAATCTGAGAAATTAGTCTCATTTAATTAAAAATAACATTTTAAAATTTCTTTGGAATTATTAAAAACATTATAAAACTTTTTTATCACAAATCTTTTTATATATTTTAAAAAGTTTATTCTAAACTATATTAATATTCATTTTTATATTTTGTCCTTAAAATGTTTTATTATACACATATTTTATTCGTAACAACTGCGACGACATTTAAACCATTGGCCGACAGTAAATTAAATAATTATATTTAACATTGCTTATTAAATAATTCAATAAAATTAAGTATAAAAACTAAATTATTTACAAGGTTTAATTTGAAATACCTAAATCCTCTATGTATTTATTGATATTTCACTGACATTATACATATCATTATAGGTATAACATGTAAATATACTACAATTTTTAAACTTTAAAAACTTTTAGTGGTTTTGAAAAATGTTTGTGAATAAATTTAAATATTTTAAATAAACATTGTTACGTAAATGCATCTCTTCTCCCTAAATTAAATGAAGTTACAGTTATAATATATTAAAGTAGGTACCTATAAACAATACACTAAGGATAACTGCTAAACTGCTTGATATCATAAAGATATATACGATCAGGCGATCTAATACATCAAAAGTATCTGTTTTACTTAAGTATTAAGTTTTAGGTAATACCTACTTAATTCTACAACACTATTATAGTAGGTACTGATTAATTCTGAAAAAAATATTTTAAGGATAAAAATAACTATATAATATTACTACTAAATCTAATTTAGTGTTAAAAATATATAGATTAAAATATTAGATAGATACTCGGCTCTAGACTAACAAGTTATAGTAAAAAAATATAATTATTTATTATAAGGTATATTATAAATGTAGGTATTAAGTATATGAGTATATCTATAAAATTTAAAGATATTTTTTCGTCTTATGATTTTAACAAGACAACCGGAGTCAAATTGCTATGCAAAATTCGTACTTTTGGGAATTACCGTCATTATTAGAGTAATAAAATATTGCGGTAATTTAAAAAAAAATAAATAAATTACTATGAAACTTTTTCGTTGATGTATAGAAACCCGATACCATGTATGGCCTGATGTTAAAAATATTCATTCCTTATAGGTTTTTTTTAATGCATATAAACACACACACACACAAATAATATATAACTGTATTCATATGTATAAATTTTAATGAAGAAATCATAAATTGTAGTGTTTATAATAATCACTATAATATATACAGAGTGATTTTTTTTATCAAACAACACTCATTATTTCCAAAAGTATTCATGTTTTTGAAAATAATTTTTTACATAGTTTCAAATTGTTAAAAAAACAACGTTTATATAAAAAATTATATTTTTAAATATTTTTTATCCTTATAACTTTTTAAGTTTTTTATTTTTTTGAATGACAACATAGATTTTTAATTTTATATTCCAAAGCAGAATAATTTGCTGAGTATTTCGATACATAAAAATCGAATTTAGGGTGATTAGTTTATGAGTTATAGTAGTTATACGTATTTTAAGTTTAGTTGCGCGGAGTGGAGTGGTACGGGGTTATCCCGCAAAATGTATCAAAATACTCAGAAAATTATTCTGCTTTGGAATACGAAATTAAAAATCTATGTTGTCATTCAAAAAAGTAAAAAACTTAAAAAATTATAAGGATAAAAAATATTTAAAAATATATTTTTTTTATATAAACGTTGTTTTTTTAACAATTTGAAACTATGTAAAAAAATATTTTCAAAAACATGAATACTTTTGGAAATAATGAGTGTTGTTTGATAAAAAAATCATCCTGTATAAAATCCCTTTAAAATATTATAACCATTTGATATTTAAAATAATAAACTATTTGTTGGCAATTTACAGTACAATAGGAATCGAATGTATACCTCAACATTCAGTGAGAATTGTAATAAATGTGATAAATTTAAATTTAATGATAAATCATTATATACGATGAAAATGATTAAAAAGCGAAAATGTACATTTTAATTCTCTAGTGAAGATATTTTTGTTAAGTTTAGTATATTAAATTATATTTCTTTCAGACGCAAATGCAATGATACATCGTTTATTTTTAAAATTATTGAAGGTACCGTTATTTGCCACGAAATTTCAGAATAAATAGGGTGGCAGGTTCCCACATTCTAGACTTCTTGGTCTAAAACTAAATTTTATGAGTCATTCCAGACACAACAATATAGTTTAAATGAACCTGAGAATCGAACGCTTCAGATCGGACCTATAATAGCCTGAATAATTTTTACTTTAATTTTGACAATAAACCCTAAATTCGTAATCTATTTTTAACTTTCAATTAATATATGTCTGATTTTAATCAATAACTAGTTATATCAGTTATATATTCATATAAATCAAAATTGTATTATAAATTATAATTCATTACTATTGCTTACTATATCATGTTTTAATGTACTTAATTATTAGTTAAGTAAGTTAGTACATTGTATATTTCTTGTAAAAGATGTAAAATGAGTACACCAGTCTATTGACATGACAAGGACATCAATAAACTTATTATTATTATTATTAATATTATTATTACTAATAAAATATAATTTTTAAATTGTAATTTAAGTAATAAAATAATTAAAATTAAAACAAATGTGTTTATATTTTCCCCCATTATTATATTAAAAAATACTGAGATATTTAAATGTTAACTTCTCTAAAAGTATTAATAAGATACAAATTGATACCAGAAACATTAGTGTATATTGTTATTTAATAACAATTAAAACTAACTTGATTATAATTGTACGTTTTTTGAAAATGTTTACATTTTTAGTCTTTTCATGTGGATACATGCAACTGTACAACTTGATTTTTTTTAACGATAACACGTATTAATGAAATCAAAATTGAAAAGACTAAATTTAGTCATTTTGATTTTTAGTCATAGCTAAAAACCAAAATTTCAATTTAATTAATTAAATTTATGAATTGTTCGATGATAATCCATAGTTTTCAAGATGTCTATAACATTTCACCTATTCAACCAAACTTAATTCGTAATAATTTAGTAATAAACAATGTTTTTTCAGTATTCTCTAAATTTTCTCAAAAATACCATTTCAATCCAAGGTTACTTGACAGAAATATGTTGTATTACATTTACATTTAAAATAAAAAAACTAGGTATTATGTTAAATTATATTTTTACATGGACAACTGATCTTCAAAAACTAAGAAAATTTAATGTTGATGATTATAAAAAATTGTTCACCCATACCGGTGATACCTCCAGTTTCAGTACCTTTCGTTATTATTATTTTACTGAAAATTGAAGATTGTGTTTATGTGTATTTTTGTAAATAAGTTTAAGTTATGTATTTTTTTCTTTTGATTTCAAAATGAATATACATGTTAGCTTAAATTAATATTATTAAGTCTTTACAAGACATCTTTGTTTTACTATGAAATAACGGCAAGTTTCTACAGCAACATATTTCATAAAAAAAAATTAAGATATCTGTATTAGGCAACATACATTAAAATCACCTACAGCAGTAACAATATGACATGGTTGCAATCAAAAGTTTTAAAAATAATTTATACATAAAAGTTGTTAATCAGATATTGAAACTTATGAAAATTTAATAATAATATAAATTGTATCATTATATTATAAGTAACTTAATTATTAGGAAACGTATTGGTATTAATAAATTGAAAAACTAAGAATAATGTAATTTAAATTTATAATTTAAACTTTTATAAATAATACAATATTTTCATTTAACAATAACACACGAATTAAAAAAAGTGCATGTTTAACTTTCAATAAAATTTTATCTGGTATAGACGTTTAACATATTATCAATATCAGTGTTTTTTTGTTCTAAAATGGTAAAAATATTTTGAAATTTCAATAATTCTTCAGTAATACAATGATATATTTAAAAAAAGTAAAAAATAAATAATAGAATTAGTATACAGAACATGTGATTGAATTGCTTGATGAGAAAATAAAAGTGTTAAACATTGACCTGTTGCTTTTCTTTACTATAGCCTATGAGTAACACTACAAGGGTTGTTCCTTTTTATTTTCTCACTCATTTCTCTTTGTTTGTTTTCCGGTCTATTTAGGTATCATCCGGCTTAACTGGCCAAAAAATGAAGTTGCCTAAATTTGTTGTTCTTTCCGAGAAGCTCGGCACGCAGCGGATGAAATGTACATCATAAATCAAATAGTATACGCCAGGAAAAAAATAATAAAAAAGATAAGGTATATGACGTTCAGAAAGAGCTTTTAAACCTGCAGCCTTTAAAAATCCAGACTTCTAGTTTATTAGTTGATTTATTAGAACACTGCGCAATTTTTTTCCAGTTAACTTCTGTTCTACCTTTTATATATCAAAATATATGACAGCCATGATGTTTGAACTTAAAAATTTTATGAAGACAGATAAGTTTTGAATAAAATATTTCATATTCCTAATAAATAATGATATCACTAAATTATTTTTTCTTCTGTGAAATTTTGTTTCTCAATTACAAATTTTGAAATAAAACCCTCACTCAATAGTTGTATGTTATATATAATTTATATTCTATGGTAGTCATTTTTATTAAAACTATATACAATTATTGAAAAAGATGGATTTTAATAGTTTTGATGAAGTGAAGTATTGTTCTTATTACAATAATAAGATTTCTTCCTGAAAATTTTTTTGATGATTTAAGTTAAATACGTTTGATATAACAATTATCAATATAAAAACGATTTATTAATTTCATTATATTTTTATGTAATTTTGTTTTTCTTTATTCAATTAAATAAAATGTTATTAATTGTACTTCAAAATACAATTAATTGATATTCGTGGTTGTATTATAAATGAAGTTGTATCAAAATATTTGTAACTTATGTTACATTTTAACTAATGTTTTCTTTATTAAAAAACGTCCATTTTGTAACACCATGTTTTTATAAGCATGGAGATTATTTAGTGTCGTTTTGTTGTCTGTAAAGGATAGATTAGTAATTTTCAACTAACATAAAATGTTGCTTTAGGGAATTCTACGAAAATAGAAAATAATAATATCTACACGTATTTTTTTTCAGAATACTCGACAAATGACAGCCTAAAATATGTTGTTACAGCTCACAGAGAACAGTTAAAGTTTGAATTACTTTTCCTATGAGACTTTTAATGTAAGAGATCCTTTTAGTATATCGTCTCTCGTTAAAAATACCTACACAATACAAAAAAAATCAATTTTAACCTCAATGACAAATAGGTATAATGTCTATGAGAATATTATTATTTTCTTTTATTCATAGATTTAACAAAACAAAATATTTTTTAAACAAATGTATATATATACGAATAATCAATTGAGATTAAATGTGTATGTATTTATATTACGTACTAATGTAGGTACACCTTAAATATTAATTTTTAATATTATAAAACTCATGAACTGTGTTATGAATGAAATTTAAATTACGATTTCATATAAGCATATATATTTGATAAGCTATATATATGAACCAATTCCATTAATTGTACCTTGTATAATTTACATTAAATAAACATTGAATTACATTAAATATAAAAACTTTATTCCATTCCAAATAACAATAATAAATCATTATTATAATTTAAAATATATTAAATAATGATTTTAATTTAAATTTAATTTAGTTGATGTTATAACTTTACTTTCTTTAATTTCTATAATTTGGTATAATTCGACAAATTGTTAGTTTAGGTAGTTCTAAATAATATATTATCTATCAATGGTCAATTGAGTAGTTATTCCACTATGGTCATTATATAACTTGAGTGAGAACAAGAGAATTATTCCGCTATATAAATTTCAATTGAATTATCAACCAGAACCTGGAAGAGAATTTATTGTACATACCTAATAGCTTAAATACTAAACAGAATAATATTCACATGCTATGTAGTTTAATCCCTAAGGCATTTAACTTTGGTATGGTTCACCAAAATCCACTATGTGATCAAAATGTATATAGGTAATCTTAAAGTACATTGAACCTCAGAAAAATATACATCAAATGTATTGCTATTAAGGTTAAATATACTATAAGATATATTATAATCTTTGATATAAAAAAAATAATTCATATCAGTATTACACATACAAGCATGTTTTAATAAAAAAAAATTAAAAAATATAGAATATTAACTCACAATTTAAAAATAATTATACTATTTTTGAAAATATACGTGATTATATAGTAATAATTATTATATTAAAGCTTCAAATATATTATAAAAAAGTTCGGGCCAACTATCTTATTAAGATCATAAATTCATTACACTCCATTAAATGTTAAGTCTAATATTTAAACAACTAGATAGTGAAATAATGTTATTTCATATGAGGCTAAATAACTTTGGATTTTTTAAGGGAATTTAATATAAAAAAAAAAATTTATTAACTCTGATGTTAAAATATCTAAATATCTAAATGCACAGTGTTTTGTTTCGATTTAAAATATGAACACTTGGTGCCAAGCGGTTCAGTGGTTAGACAGATGACAACAATACATATACCTAGTCATTATGGGACAATAAAAGAATTTGAAAATGTCTGGTTCTTTGCGACTACCATTTTCCATACTGTTTTTAGAATGGTTAACCCTATTACAAAATTTTGTAATACCAGAAGTTTCCAGTATGGACCTTAGCTTCAACCATCCTCTCAATTTTAAATACTATTTTTAGATAGAAAAATATTGGAATCAAATAAATTTCAGAATAAAGTAATATAGTAAAATAGTTTTTATGTATTTTTGATGTTTAATGTTTGAACGTGATTTTTAAATTTTTATGACCTGATTTCAGTGAATGATGACACACTTAAAAAGCTTACTTATTAGTTATTATAGTACTAAATAATAATACTTGGGACATGATAAAATAAAAATGTATTCGAATAAATTTTAATCGACTCTCCAGAACCTAAATTAATATATTAACAATGTTATTTTGTCTTCAACTGACCTGGTTATATTATAATGTATTACACACTTAAAAAGATAACTGAATACATTTTACGAATATACATAAGTTAAAAAAAATTCCACTCGAACGATCAATCTGTAACGGACGGCGATAAAAATGATTTGCTATGAGCAATTTATACATTTTATAAAAGAGAATTTATGAAGCTCAATCGACTATGTTATTGTTGAATATTTCCATACTAAAACGTTTCTATTTAACATCAATATCGATATAGTTTTTTTTTTATTTGAACGTGCATTTCGTTTCATTGCGTTTATGTTTTATAAATTGTACAATACCTTATACCTATAATACTTTAAACTAAATTAAAATTTTACAATGTAGTATTTGTTATTATTTTCCACGTTCTACGAGTTGACAGTTTTAAATAAATTGTGTGTTTTTTAATTTTAAACTAAGAGTAAAATTCATAATTTAATAGGTATTCAAATAAAATGAATACTTTAAATAACTTTAGTTATACAATATTAAATACAATGTATTGTTCATAGTCATTGTATCGATAAATATTAATAAATTATATGATTATGATAAATAAAACAAATAATTATAATTTACTACTATATTTTGGTTTATGTATAATATTAGTACAACATACCTGATAGAGAACAAAATATCGGTTCTTCCACCTTCCACTGTCTGACGCTTTTTTATGGAGATTTCCGGTGAGTGTACTATCTGTACGGGCGCGGTCTGACAACATCAGGAGCTGATTATCTACCACCCGGACACATCTTTGCATCTTCGGGCTCAACATCACTGCTGAAATATAACAGGTTTATAATTTTATCGTTAGGTATATAATATATTATTTTTCACAGGGTTAGATTTTTTAGACCAATCTGATCTAATATTATATTCTTACGCGTATATAAAAATACATATAAATTTATGTTGGCGAAAGCACCATTATTATTTTTTATTATTATTATTATTATTATTATTATTATTATTAGTGTTTATTTACGGCTACTCTTGTAGACAATATCATAATATTCAATATCATGTTATATATTATTACAAAATATTTTATATGGTTCTTATCATATTTACCACTGCAGCTCAATTATGAATACACGTTTTTCTCTAGTACTACAAAAATGTATAATACATACATTCTACACATACCTATTTACTGAAATAGGCAATTTAAAAAATTTGTCAGTTATAAGATACATAATATACTAATTTGTATTGAGACAGTTAGACAACGATCTTTCGGTTTTTGAGAAAATTCTGAAAAAAATTTCAAACGTTGGCACCCTAATATAATGATTTTTTTTATATATTATAATTAAAATTATTTATTTACGAAAATATTCCAATTACACGATATAAAATAAAATGACAGTATATATAATAAAATAATATTGTAATATATTATAATAATTATATTATTATGCAAATATAATAAGACTATTTAACTATAATTCGGCAAGTATTAAAAGTATAAATTATAATAGACCTATATATTATTGTGTTTCTCATTTTTAAATACATTTTTATTTTAGATTTTGAACGGAGTAATGAATGTAATGATGTAATGATGTGTTTGTGTGTGTCTGTTTATCATCATCTTTTGAGACAGTAGAAATTCTTCAATTTTCAACTTTTTGAGCAGGTTTTTGGTAGAAAATTATATATAATTATAAGTACTTTGGAAGTCAGAGGTAAACATTCTTAGTAATTGTCTTAAAAATTAAGAAAATCAAAAAAAGAATAAAGAATAAACCGTCAATATTACGATGAACCAGGTTTTGACAAAACTAATTTCTTTATTTTCTCATAATAATTCAAAAATTATTAACCATAATAAATTGAAATCAGTAAATTACAACTTAACATATCCATTGCAGTAACTCATTCGACACCTTTTATATAACAAAGCTATCTATTGAACTATCTATATTAGTAATTATATAAATTTAGGTACCAATTATAATATATTATAGTACGAAAAGCATGTTCCGATGGAATTATACTGTCTTTACTTAACGGAAACAATGACAAATGAATACATTTTGTATGGATGGAGAGAATTAAAAAAGTTTACAATGAAAAAATATTGAGCTCTAATTTTTAAATCCTAGTGACATCTATTATATTATATTTTTTAAGTTCTATAAATAACCCATGTTTTCCAATAAAACGTAAACATATTTAGTATACTTTATTTTAACATATTATGCTAAAATAATCAAATACATAATAATAATGAATACTAAATTTTAGCTAATTTTATTTTTTTCAATTTATAAATTAATTCTTAAACAGTGATACAAATATTATATTTTACAATCATCTATTCACTCAACCCAACTAGGTAGTTGACAACTAATAAGTGGTAATGAAATCGGCGATTATATGGAACTATTATCTATGTCTTATGTGTATTATACTAATTATACTATATTATACTATAGAGTATAGCATATTTATTTTACTAGGCATATCAAATTCTTATATTTCCACTATATATTAGAATGAAATAACTTCAATTTTCATATAAACCACTGTATTATATTTTGAAGCATTTTATTTTCTAAAAAAAACAACACTATTTCACACGATATTTTTAAAAAAAAAGTCCCGGGGGGGGGCATCTGGCTTTTGCCCTGGCATCTGACCTCATATTACCTCTTTTTATTACCCCCCCCCCCCTTTCCATTAATATATCAGTATTTAAAAAAAACTATTATTGTTAACTATAATTGTAATATTTTGAGAATTTGTTACACAATAATTTAAAAATATTATTTTTAATGTATATTATTCTCATTTATGTATACAACGAAAATTAAATTTAAAAGAATTACCACTCGTCCATAATAAAATAAAAATTGATGTTGTGTCTTTAAGTATTTTGAGATGTATTTGAATTGGGTGGTTGAATTTGAAGAAAATGGTTGGCTATGTGGTGTAGAAAATAATATATTTTGAAAGCCATCACGCTGTGTTAAGAAAAAAAAATCAATACCTATAATATAGGTGCTATACTACAGTACACAATGTCATGTACAAAACTAATACACATTTCCCGCGTATATACAACCTGTCGTTTGTGCAGAGGCATCGCAAACAAGTGGTGCGTGCGAATAATATTGATATTCGGCTGCGAGAACGAGATGCAATGATATATCAGGGAATGACATTTTAGTACAAAATATACATAATATATATGCGTATCGTATAAGTGTGTAATATAGCTTATTAGGTATTAGGTGTTTTTTACGGAAATGCCGCGTAGGTATAAAGTATATATAATATATATGCCAATCCCAGTTGCGCGATTATAATGACGGCGTAGGAAGAACGAAAACAAATACTATACATGTATGACCTAGACGTGCGCGGAGGACTTCGTATAGTTATCTGTACAAGTCGACGTTTTTAATAGATTATAATACCTGTGCACATAAAATTATAATTAAGTTAAAATATTATATTATTTTACTCGTGCAACGACGAAAATAACAACGAATTGTGTACTACGCTGTGGTTATAATGTAGTACAATTCTACCGACCTGCCCACGTCTCGTACGTTATACCATATTAATGATAACATTTTATACTTTCATCTTTCACACTATCTCATCAGCAACCCCTATAAGGTAAAGCTTGTGCTTATCAAATTTACCTATATTAAAGCGATTGACCACGGTTGCGAAAATAATAATATAATATTCAAATATATACTAGCGCGCTATGATTTCCGGGCGGAAATATTTTCGCGACCGAAAAACGATTAAAGTACTAAATAATCATTTATAATTTACGTGTTTCGTCGTACGCGGTGACGTAGTGTGTGCATCATATTATTACGTATATTACGTCGACCGCGCGAATTCAAAAATAAATTTCAACAATAAACATAAAGCCGCAAAACACCGGTATGATGTGTTTGCGCATACCTACCTAATAACAATAGGTAGTTACTACTGATAATAGTCATAATAACAATTAAAATATTATACTACTCACCTGTGTGACTAATTGGCACACGTGGTCGACTGAGGAGGAGGAGGCGGCAGCGGCGGTGGCGACGACGGTGGCAACCGCGGCCGTATCGTCGTCGGGTTGACAGCCGAAGTGACGACGACCCGGCGGCGGCGGCAGCGGCGGCGTCGGCGGCAGCAGCAGCGACGACGGTGGTGGCTGACGCGATTCGCTGTTGCGTGTGGCGGCGGTGGTGGCTGTGGCGCGCGCGGCCGGGTCAGCTCATGACCCTGAGCCGCCGTAGTGCGTACTGTTGTCCCTCTCGTCGGTTACGTTGTAATATACTATATATACTATATATAATATAATATATTATATATACGTGCGGAGCGCCTCCCGCAAAGGCCCATCGCCACCGCCGCCGCCCGGTTCGATCGTGCGCCGTGGGGCACCACAGGTGCTTTTGCTAAACGCAGCCTCGTGCCCTTCTTTCGGCGGCGTCCCCGTCTATACCCAAAGTCGGCCCTCTCTTCGATTCATCCTCCCTCCGCCCTGACGCCCGTCGCATCTGGCTCGCCCGGCGGCACACGATCCTCTCACCAATGCCACGACGACCGAGCTGGCGGCGGCGGCGGTGACCTTTTGCGCGCGCGAAGATTGATTCTTCGTTCGCCGCCGCCGTCACGGGCACACACGAACGCATCGCGCGTTACGTTATAATATATAATATATTAATATAATCGTTATTATTTTGATGTATGTGCAGTCCGTCCACACACAACGATGTAATGTCGCATCGCGTATATATTATTATAACATTGTTTATACGCATGAGTAAGTGCTAAGCGGGTTAAGTCATAAGTGCAAGTACGCGCTTCCCCAGACAATAAGCGGCACACAACACAAGTGCCACACATAATAATATAATAATCATACGTGCCACCCTCTTTCGTGACAGATGCTTGGGCGATGTACCTGACACACATGACACGCGAGTCCTGTCGCGTTTTCGATATTTGCAGGATAGGTACATATTACTTATTAGTTATTACGAACAAATTCACATATCATCCTTCACTACCGTCCACCAACCATGGTCTCTAACATAATCGACTCTATTAGCCCACCCTGCAGGGTCATTCAAATGTTCAGTTTAGACTAAAAGACTGTATGCGGTGATACGATTTTAAATAATATCATCATAATATTATGTTACATGACTGAAATCAATGTTGCATTTAAATAATTTTCTCCGATAGATCGCACTTAATTACAAACGTCCACAAGTAATAATTTATATTATATATTATCATGAATTATGATACATAATATATTATATATTATACAATTACCTGGAAGCCGCGAGGAATGTTTTTTCTATACCATCGAATACTCCCATCATTCAAGTAGACATCAATTTAAATTTAGTAAATAACTAAATGTTTAAAACGAAATAATTGCTGTAATCATGATTTAAACATCTTAAATATAAGTGATAAATAATTTAAGATATAACGTTGAAAAAAATGTATTATTTATTAATATTTAAGGAATTTATGGAATACTCATGAAAATATAAAGGATTTCCCTAAAACCATGAAGGAGTTAACTATATAAGATTATCTTTGAAAGATTTGAATAACATAGTTATTATAAAAACAATCATTGAATTTAGATTGTAATATATAGTATATTATCCGAACATTGTACCCGATATACTTAAGGTCACCAACTAATTTCTGTGAGGGTTTGTTTTGAAACTTACTAAACTAACTTTCTACGGTTCAAACACTTTTTATGAATTTTTTTTACATATAAGTGAGATAATATATTGTATAAAATAATAATCACTAGTATTGCAAACCTTGTATAAACTACAAAATTTAATTTAATTTTTTACATTTAATGTGTACATGTACTGGAACGAAAAACATTTTTTTGCTGATAATATAAAAATGTAAAAACTATACATCAATCAAGATCCATAGTAAAATGGGTCCACGGTTCACTCGTTTACAAAATATTATTTTTATTATTATTTATTATTCTAAAATATTATACTAATAGTAAAAATAATAAAAGTAATAACAATTGCTTAAAAAGTCTGAATGTATAATAGCTATGGTCACTTACTCATTTTGAAAAATTTACTATAATATTAAAATATATGTATACAATATTGCTTAAAAAGTCTGAATGTATAATAGCTATGGTCACTTACTCATTTTGAAAAATTTACTATAATATTAAAATATATGTATACAATATTATGTATACATATTACACTGATAATAATCATTAGCTATATTCAAAAATAAAAATGTCCAATAAGTATAGATAAATGCATCATACTATACTTAAAAGGTTGATCATCTCTAATATTTAAAAAAAAATAAAATTTTCGATATCTATCTATGATGTTTCTTGTAACACTGCTAAAAGAAAAATTGATTTAATTATTTTGTAAACAACAAATATTATAAGTATTTAAAGAAAGAAAAATATGTACATATTTATTGTTTATATTAATGTATAATGATAGAGATATTTTGTCTAATATTAAGGATTAATACTTTGCTAAGTCCCGTCGATTTTATTGATTTTTTTTTTTAATAACTATCATCATCATCATTAGTAGGTATTTATAAAAATACCAATTAATTAAATTAAATGTGCTTACCAACGTATAGTAATCTAGCTATAATCCCAATACTCGTAGAATTATGCATATTCGACAAAAATAATTAAAATCTTAGTGATAATCTACCTAAATAATATAATATAGAATATGTATAGAATCAGTGCTCGACTTGGAAAAATTAAAGTAGAGGGACTCTGTTTGCTATAAAAAAAAGAGCGTCCCCATCACTTTTTAAACGTTACTAAGCCGTAGGGGCTATGCCCTCACACCCCCTATTAGTAAGTACTGGTAACTGATAAATGATAATATAATACAATGGTTATGAAATATGATTAAAGATAATTAATTAGATTATAAGAATAATAATAATACATCTATGGTAAAAAAAAATAAAAAATGATTCGTGCATTTTGATAAAAATGCATAGTAATGAAGCGTCCCGTGCGTTCCCCTTAAAAGTAAAAGTAGGGGTACGCTAAAATTTCTGAAAAATTAGTTAAGGGACTCCGTCCCACTACGTCCCCCCCCCCCCAAGTCGAGCACTGTATAGAATTACAGCTTATTAGTTATATTATATAATAATTAAACCTATAGCATAAAGCCTAAAAGTAATATTACTGGTAATTAGATGCAAACTGGATTAAAATTCACACCGTTAACCTTTTATAAACGTTATAATAGAAAATTTCAAAATAATCTGTTAAAATATTCTTTATAATATTATATATTTAAAGTAAATAAAATTAAACTATTTATTTATTTAACATTAATTAGATTGGATTATTTTTAGTTTAATAGTTTAATATATAATTTAAGTTAGTTTTACTTAAGTACAGGGTGGGGCACTGAAACGACCGATTTTCATAGACAAATTATAAAATAAAAAAACTAAATAAAAATTAATTATTATTTATTATAATGAAGTATGTAACATGCCATTTATTTTTTAAAAATTATGTCCTCAAGATGATGGCCATCTCTTTTCAAACACTCTTCTAGCCTACTTCGTATATTTTCCACTACACGGTGTATCACTTCCAAAGGCGTACTGGAAATTTCTTCTTTAATTTGGTTTTTAGTTCATCAATATTTCGAGGTTTCTGTGCATAGACTTTACTTTTTAAATATCCCCACAAAAAGAAGTCACATACTGATAAATCCGGTGATCGAGGTGGCCAATGAATATCACCATTTTTGGAAATAATGCGATTTCCAAAAATTTGTTGAATAGCATTTATTGATCTTGAGGACATAATTTTTAAAAAATAAATGGCATGTTATATACTTCATTATAATAAATAATAATTAATTTTTATTTGGTTTTTTTATTTTATAATTTGTCTATGAAAATCGGCCGTTCCAGTGCCCCACCCTGTAGTTAAAAATAATATATGTAGGTATTTATTTGTTACTATAAAATTATTTATATCTATACTAATAAGTAAATAAGTAAGACTAATAAGTGGATACACTTTATAGTACATATAGATATAAGTATTGTGTGTCTCAAAAATCTACATAATATACAAATATGTTCTAAAATTAAATTAAAATAAATAAATATAATATGAATAAATTATGATGGCTAAGAATAATATCGTTGATACTGATTTTATAATTATATAGTTATGTATTTTAAAACATAATATTATCAATATATTTTACATTTTATATGTACATTTAGGTACGTATAAATATATAATATAAGACGTCAATCTTCAATATGATTAATTCTATTGAAAACTAAAGAATATCATATACTTAAAGGTGGTAATAAAATCTTTCATAAACTTGGGATTCTGATAATGCTATACATATTATATTGGTTACATCGATTGTGTTTATTATGAGTATGAATTTTATCAACGTAGGTAATTCTGAAATATACTAAAATCATTATCAGAAATGTATTTAAAACAAAAAATTTTAATGATATACTTATATATTTGGACTAAATAAGTAATAAAGATAATTTTCTTAATATCTTGATACTACGCATATGAACTTAATAAATATTATTATCACACGGATATTAGATTTAAATATATAATGTTATACTCAATTAAGAATTATGCAATATCATCAATTCAATAATAATTCGTACTAAATATGCGATTCTGTTAATTATAATATAACCAACTAAAATAACCCTTCCAATCTATCAACTTCATAGTTTCTTTTTACTTATATTTACATCTAACATATGTACAACCATTTTAAATAGCATAATATTAGTGCTCATTTATACTATTTCACTACACATTTATCAATATTGCAGGAGCTAAATAATTATTATTAATAAATGTGTTATACTGAATTTTTTTTTATTTAAGTATATAATACGCCTAATACGGCTATACTTCAAAAATAAAATAACATTAAACAAATGTCAAACAAAATATATTGTTTAAATTAAAATTTAACTATTGGTAAATTAACTTGAATATTTATATAGCTTTCAGCAGTGTTGATACTACAACAGATAATGTACATTTATTATGGTGTATACGGCTGACAGAAATACAAAATCGATATATGGTGTCCTCTCAAGTATAGTTTTATAAGAGCTTTTATATTACGTCAATAAAGTACTTGATATTTAATTTTTTGAAAATTGCTGATCAATGTAAATTAATATTCTATTCACTTAAAGTGACCTATTTCAAAATGTATTGTGTAAAATATTTTTTTTTTTTAATTACAAACATTATTCAAAAACTAATCTCGCTTCGTTCACCATCTCGTTAAAAATCTTTATTTATTATTTAAAGTTTTTTTTTATATATTATATTTACATATTAGTAATATTTCATATTATCATAGATATTTACATAGTTTAATATGATAATTGTTGTACATAACTTATAATATTAACAATTTAAGAATTGTTGTAGTCAGTGATAATACGTATGTGAAATTACATTAGATAAATAAGATAAAGTTTGTATGCAACCATAACTACTTATTTTTACTATGTATGAGTGTCATCCAAAAGAGATAAGTACATCCAATGATTGTGATGCCAATACATGGGGCAAGGGCTATTAAGTCGTACAACCGTTTAGTTTAATTTTAAATACAATATATTATTATAATTTAATCTAGTGATATATTTTGTACTTAATCAAAATGTGTTTTTAATACCTACTAAATTGATAAATTAAAAATTATTATATTTTTAATAGCCCATATAAAATATACTTGCACTGGGTTGTTCAACTTTTTTAATCGAAAATAAACCAAAATATACCATACTTATTTGGTTTTTCTAATTAAAATCCAGAAATCAAAAAAACTATAAATACGACAATTAATATTATGAACGGTGATTTATTTAATAGTATAAAATAAACACTTGCGACTGCTCATTATCAGGTTATTACAAATTTACTATTTTAAGGTTTTCATTTTATTTAATAACAACGTACATTTTTGATTTCATATTCCAAAGAAGAATATTTTTACTAGACTTTAAATTTATTAAAATCAAAATTAAAACAATTACTGAATAGTTAATTGGTTATAACATGAGTATTTAACTAGATAACTAGAGTGAAATTATGCAATAGGACCAGAAAAATGTAGATCCAGTTCTCGGGGGGAGGGGAGGGGTTTTAATGACTTAACAATTTATTTCAAAAAATTTAATACTTTTATAATAATGACTAATGAGTTTCGATTGTTACAAGTATCGCCTTTGTATATTTGTATAAATGTTTTAATGTTGTACTTCTCTTTTATTTTCACGATTATGTCATTATATTATTATTTTATTATATATATTTGCAAGTAATAATATAATATATTATTATATTCAGCAACAGTATCCTTTGCTACTATAATAAAAAAAATGAACATAATATAGGTTTTCTATGTTACAAAAAAAAAATAAATAATAATAATAATAATAATAAGATGCGATACATGCAAATATCTTCAATAAACCGTAGTAAACATTAACTCAACATCGCTAACATTCACAGATAATATCATATTATGCACACCGTTCAGATCTGTCTTTCGCATACCAACATTACCTTATATTATGGTTTTTCAACGAACAACAGTCTTAAAGTCATATTTATTAAACTCTTAATACTAAGTTCAAAGTATATAATATGGTGTGTATATACGCGAGTAAACGTTTTTGTGATATACCTATACAATACATACGATATATACAAATATAAATACCGATATATGTGTGTGTACAATATGTGCCCTGTGGATTATATAATGCGCGTGTCAAGTTCAAAATTGTTCGATATTGTATAACCCTCTGTTCCATTCCGGTATTCTCCACTTAGCTATCACTTAATATATATATATGGGTTACCAGGGTTTTTGCGTCATGAAATTTTGTTTTCCGCATATACATCCGGCAATTGTAATGTTTGCGTTGGCTACGTAAAACAACAGTGTACCAAAATATGAATTATTCAACTACACGGCAAATTGATCAATAGCTTTTGGGTTTCTCTCCGTTATCCTCGCGTACGCGTTATACTCCCCTATATACCTACCTACCTACCTACCTGACTCCGCTGACGCCACCACCATTGCCGCATCGATAATGACAGCTAACAAATTCGTATATAATATGACATATATTTTTATGATTATATGGTCGCAACCACACATATTGTGATTGCAATAACAAAAGCAATCAAGCAAGTAATAAAAATTGTGGTAAAAACAATCCGAAAAAATGTCTTTTTTTATTTAGATATGCATGAAATTATAACCACCGACTTTACAGTCAAACGATAATAGTTAAATTTTGTTTTGAAAATTTTACAGCGACTTACGACTGTGATGAAAGACATATAGCGCAGCATGTACCGTAGTCAATATTTGTACATTATGATTATAATCAAAAAATAATATAGAGTAATGATTGACTTAAACCGACTTAAATTGTCAACATTTTGTTAACGACATAGTTTCTAAATTATAACTCAACATAATATAAATATTATTTTTAATTTGAAAAAAAAAATATTAAAAATATATTGATTTGAAGATAGCAACTTTATATTGATGTAAACATACTTTTAATAACAAAAAAGGAACTTTTATTCCTATACACTATCTACTTATTTGAGTGATATCTCATATATCTGCCACTAAAAGCGATCAATCAACTACCGATTTAGGAAAAAAATGTTAGAGAAAATATTATTCTTATAAACGTAATAAAATTTAATAAAGTATTATTTTGAATAAAATCATTGTATTGAAAATATTAAATAATTCTATAATTTAATGATTTACGCAATATGTATTAATTGTATATGTACCTAAACCTAATTTAATAGCAGTATAAATAGGTATTATCTATAAATTAATCTACATATTTTAAAAATCTAATTGTGATTGGTAAAATTCATAAAATACATAAAAGTTTTAAGTTTTCAAAAATAATATGTTTTTAAATTAAAACAAAATAATTAATATGGTTATCCAAAATACCAACTAGCAGATCTAAATTTCTACCATAAAACCACCATCAAATTTAAAATCGAAGCATTTTTACTGCCTAAAAAGGTGATGACCGACAAAAAATTAAAAATTAAATTACATCTTGGAAAATGTCATTATGTGTAGTAAATCTAGCCAGTAATGTTACCACTGGGTGATAACTTGATCGTGTCAATCATTCCAACATATTAATAATTTAAATGCTCAAACATGCTTAAAGTAAAATTTATTTATAGATTCCATGTATTAAAAATAAAAAGATAAAAAAATGTGTAATAAATAATTATAAAGAGATTAATGAAGTAACTAATGAATAATATTTTTGAGTTACAATCAAATAACTAAAATCGTTATTCTTTAAACATCTCATATGATTAAGATTTTAATTTCATAAATCCATAAAATAAAATAATGTGATTATTTATTTCTTAGATTTTTTTCGATTAGTAGTATATGAAGAACTTACGAGAGGCCTTGGATTAAACTTGTAAACTTTTTGACGGAGCAGAACCAATTTAATTAAAATTAAAAAAAATATTATAATAATTGTCTATAAATGGCCAAAAAGATAATAATTAAAAAATACAAATCACAGTTAAACTGAGTAAAATCCATTGACACAAAAACACAAAATCACTAAGTACCAATGGTATTTTAGAGAGAAAAATAAAAACCATGTCAACAGTCATTCAGTACATAATTTATTATATTATTGGTTATAAAAAAAAATCCAATTTACTAAATTGAATTACTTTATAGTTTAAACCAGTGATTCCTAGCTTGTGAGGCGTGAGGGAAATTAAGACTTATACATAATATAATATAATATATTATACCAAAAATACGTATCTACCTACATTTCTTTTTTTATTTCAATTGGGTAATATTTCATTAATATACAATACAGTAATTAGACATTTTCTTATCATTTTAAATTCGAATTAAATTTTATTGTATATATTATGCAGATAAAATTGTACCTATAATTATTATATATTATGTCGTACTTAAACAGTATAATTATATAGGGTATGGGTATTTTATTTTTTAACAACCAAAGTTTATTTATTTGAATAGTATTAGCTTTTTTTGAAATTGTCTTTTCGGAAACTTGAATGTACTCATTATTATTTTTATAACAGTTTGCACTGCTCTAATTATTTCCATCCTTGTATTTGCTTTAAAAATGACTATAAATATTATAAAATCGCAGTATATATTTATTATAAACCCAAAATTAAATAAATAATATACAAGCTACAAATAATAATACTTTAGAATAGTACAGCAAAGAAGTATTTAATATATTGTATTAATAATATGTTATAATATAAATAAATTGTTGTAGAATATTATCTATAATAACCATATTGATTATAATACGTAGGTATATATTAATTTTATTATTTTGTAGATTTATTATTTAAATCAACACAAAAATAATACATTAATTTATATTATATATAATTTGTGTGCATATTAGCCATGTGTATTTAAATAATTATAATTATAATTCAAAGATATCGACATTAAAACGCTTCTGAAATTCTGACTTTAAAAGCACTATAACTTAATTGACACAAACGAAAGACCTATAACAAGACAAAAAGATAAAAACGTATCGAATAGTTGAATAAATGGAATTTAATTATTATTTCTATCATTCTAGTTGAAAGATATTTTACCCAATACCTACATTAACATTATAAATCGATATTCTAATTTTATGAGTAGAATATATTAAGTATGAATAGTATGATAGGTAAAACTGCAAAATTCTATGTGTTGTTTCAATATATTGTATAAATGCGTTTTTAATTTATAAAACATTACAATTTTGTTAATTTGTTATGAATCATGATTAAAAAAATAACATTTCAAAGTAAGTTTCATAATCGCCGATTTTTTTTTTTTATGTAAAGTAAACTTTTAGAATTTTTAAAAATAATGTTTTTATCCAATTTTATTGTTTTAAAATTTTTAATTATTATTTTTTTTATAAATTATGCTAAAATCTTTGTTCACAGTTATCATATTAATTTATGCTAACGGTGTGCAAACATTTAAAACTATAACTATTCAATTGTCTGAAAAGTTGTCATCAAGTTTTCTTATGATCGTTTTAAATTAAATAATAAAAAAAATCTTAGTTATACAATGGAATTATTTTTTAAATTTAATTAGTAAGTTTTAAGTCAAAATTTTAACACTTCTTATTACTAGGTTACCCATGTATTCAATTCAATAGCTTTAATGAGTAACATAAAATTAGTAAATAGCAAACTGAGTTCCGCCAAAAGTTGTTTTTTATTTTTCTTATAACTGATTCTTCAGTCAATTATACATTTAAAAAAAAAACAGTAAAAGTATTATTATAAAATAATAACAGATTTATTGATTATTTGATGAATATGCATTATACTGTACTGATAAACGCATGGAGTCATGGGCTTATAGTCATTGACTGTTTGCATTACAGAAAGGTGAAGAATAATTGTTTTAATAACTATAAATCCATTTATAGAAATGATATGATAATATTTAAATTAAAAATATTTAAATATTTTACATTGTAGCAATCTTATTATTTTGTTTATAATGTAATTTATTTAAATTATTTAATTATATAATATTTAGTTTTATGTCATAAGTAACGTCAATAACTTTGATCTTGATATGTGTATTATATAAATAATAATAAAAAAAAAATGAAAATGAAAATAAATTTTATATAACCATGATAAATAACATAAAATTAGTCTAAATCAGTTGAAAATGCCATTATGTGTAAAAGATGATAATATTATAAAAAATAGTAGAATGATTTAAGATACTAAAATTAAGATTTTAGAATCACAAAAAATAAATTAAAATTGTTAGAGTAAAAATCATACTTCATTAGGTATTTTACCATTAAAATACATAATGTCAAAATTTCATATGCCTACATAATTATTTTGATATTTGTACATCAAATTAGGAAAATTTATGAATAAATTTGTGTTATAATTTCAAGCTTATTACCAAGAAACTAAAATTGTATCAACATAAATTAAAATAAACTAAAAATTTTAATTTACTATAAATAGCTTAAAAAAATTCAAATTATTTTAAAAATGTTACCGCTCATTAATAAAATAATAAAATGCTGTATTTTTGATAAAAGTATCAAAATAAATTTTATAATTTATCCCCAAAACAACTTATAGACTACCAGAAGCCTCAATATAAAAGCAAATTCTCTGAATATAATGTTATTAGTAATCTATAAAATAGTTTTTATATAATTTGTTTCATTATATAACGGGTGCTTCAAAGGTTAGGTGTAAGCTAAATTTTTATTTAGCATTTTATATCATTATTGGGTCATTCTGTTGATTTTAATGCATATTTTTTCAACATACTATGCAAACTTAGCCTATTTAAAATATTATTTAAAGATTAATAATTGTTTTCATGATATTTAAGATGTTTATGTTTAATAGGTTTATCGGATAAATTTATATTTAGAATGAATTATAATGCCCAAAAGATATGCGTATCAACATCATCGTCACATCAAGTCGATTTTAAAATTCTTGTTTTTATTTTAACAAAATAATAATTATACCTTATTTATAAATAGCCATTTTTGACTATTGTTTAGAACATATAATTCAATATTTGTATGGGTTTAAGGGCATTTAAATCCGGGTCCTAGTTATTTATTACTTATTAGTAAATAAGTTTATTAAAAATTTAAAATAAATTTATTTTGGTACCTACTCGTATGTTTAATTAGTAAGTTTTCTTTTAAATTGAAATATTTTACTAAACTAATAATTGTATTACCTTTTAATGATTGTTATGAATTGTGATATTGTACATTTTATGTAAATAATTATTTTTGAATAGGAACTGATTAATAAATTATATTCATCTGAAACAATATTAAAAAGGTAAATATTAATAGTTTATATTATATACTTTATTAAAATTATTATTATTATTATAGTATTATAGTATACAGTTTAGATATATACCTATAATATGAGAGAATAAAAATGAAACGATCCTACTCAAACGTTTTATGAGGACACTTATCCCAGATTTATATGTCAACGTTTGAGGGGGTATAATAATATGTGCTAAGCAGTGGAGTACACACTGCATAGTCACAATATATAATGTTGAATAATGTGAATAATGTGTAAATGTGTAATCTATATATGTTTGACAAAAATGTCAGCATAAAAAGGCATATTTAATACATTATCACACCACTTAAATAACTATCAACTATAATATTATATAATATGTTCATCACTCGAAATGTTAATTATAGCCATTATCAATGATTTTAAAATTATTTAAATAATAAGAAAAATAAATCAACAAAAATATTCTGCTATAAAAATGAATTAAATAATTAAAAGCAATTTAAAAACTATCATAATTTTTCTTTCTAACTACGCACGTTTGAGTTTTTATTAGTTAATTAATTATAATTTTAAGAACATACCCACTGTCAAATTTTATTTAAAATAATTGAATGGTCTTTACTTTTATAATAAATTCAACTTTATTTCCCGTAAATATTTTCAGACGCACAATAATAAGCCTGATAATATGATGTGTACTTGAGGTAAAAAAAATAAAAATAAATTAATGCTGTTTTTAAGAATCTGTTATCCCATTGGCAACGTAGAAAAAATTCAACTTTTCAGCTCGAAATTCTACAACACTAGATCTAATTTAAAAATGAAAGTCAGTAGAATAATCTTATTTCAAATTCTTCTGAATAAAGTAAACTTAACTTAGAGTTTTTGTTGGAATTCACATCTTAAGGACTGCCCAATGTTATAAATTTATTTCTTGTAAATAAAACTACACATACATATGGAAATAATATGAAAAAATCCATACAATAACATTCAATAGATGAATATCATACTTTAAACTGTTATTGAAGATATAAAGGCAGCAGGCTTAGGACAGAGACTCATGCTTTTATATACTATTAGAAAATTGAAATATTTTCTATCCAATATATTATTTTTTTTGTCGATAAAGATGACGAATTTCACATTTTGACGTCGTTTGCCACTTGTCTTGACAACTGACAAGGCAGTGAACCAAGAGTTATGTGAATGAAACCTCATGGACAAAAGCTCAAAATATCCCTGTTTAGCAGTGGTACTTTTTTTAACAAAAAAGTAAAATACACAGTAAACAGCTGTTTCTCTGCCAATACAATCAATACATATCATTAATTATTATTGTATCATCACATTAATAGATCATTCATACAAGATAAATACAACCATTATTAAGGAGTTTGGAATTGACAATTTTTATAAACATTTAAAAATTTTAAATTTAAAATATATTTATATTCTAATTCAATATTAACTTAAAAATTATACCATATTAGTATTATTGTTCGTTGTTGCACAGACTATGGTCTGTGATTCTTATGTAATAAAATGGTTTCGATATAGAAGAGCGATTTCTTATTAAATGTACCTATTTATGATGTAAAAAATAAAGACACTACACGACTTAGCATTCAGTGTCTTCCATATTGTGTATAAACTTGGTTTCTCAACTATGGTCTATGCCGTCTATGACTATAGACTGTGGTTATTGTGGTTCTATTTCATCCGAAACGGTTTTCACAAACAATTTATGGGCGATGGTATACGAGGATATTTAGTATTTACAAGTTCATGGCGTAATTGCATTACAAATAATTAACAACTATTCAGACTTCATTAATTTAGATAAAACATTTGTAAATCATATGTCTAACATTTTCATATATTATTATGGTAGTGGTACGTACGGTACGAGTAGTTTTACAGTCTATATACCATATATTATATACTATTGTAGTTAAACTTTCAATAATTTTTCTGGATGAATCACCATCGTGGCGTCGTTAAAGCTGAATAATTATAATCAACTGAATGCTAAAAGTAAAAAATAGGTAAAATCCCCACTCCGCAATATGCACAAATGCTTATAGTACAGAGCTAAGCCGTATAAATTTGATGTATCTAAATTAACATTTACACTAGTAGCTTAGAAACTATTTATATTTATATTTTTATATTAAAAATAGTAGGCCAAGATAATAGACTTGAAAGTTGAAACATTGAGATGAAAGATACATGGAGTTAATAATGATTTAAATATCATAATCATTTTTACTAATCTAACTCAATTTTATAATTTGTAAAAAATTGGTTTAAGTATAAATACGTATATATAGACATACCGCCTATGCGTAGATCCAATAATATTTTAAGTATATATTTTTAAACAATATATTTAACCTGATTCTAGCAATATATAATATTAAATTTTGCTATTGACAATCCTAATAAGTCTGTATTACATAGATAGGAAAATAATGTATTAATATCCAACACAATTCGTTTGTTGCAACTACAAAATGTTGGTTCTCGTTTAAAAAAAAAAAGAAGTTTGTACTGTCATAAGACATTTCTTAAATGGTATATAAAATCTATTTAATTTTAAATATAGCTCATAAGTATAAGCACCTAAAAATTCCGAAAATAAAATTTGAATGGATTCATTATTAAAGAAAAAAATGGTGATGAACATACTTGGCGAATCATTCTGTACCTATATTATGACTCTCGAATAATTATTGTGTATAGTGGTCCCGTTTGATTACATCACGAACAGTAATTTCGGGACAATTTTGATTTTAATAAATACACTTTGTACAATTCAGTTTGTGTTATTTAATAACCAACACTATAATATTAAGTTAAGCATTTTACAATTCGATGTGTTTATTTTAGAACTAAAACTATAATATTAACTTAAACAATTTAAGATTTATGATCACATTCTACTAGACAAACTATATTAGAGAGTAGAACGAAATAACGAATATTAACTGACAATGTGACAACTGAACTGGTTGTAAAAAATACAAAAACACAGGTTGGGCAACTCACTACAGTTGTCCGTGTATAATAGTACTGAAACCCGCGGTTTTCAGGCTGCAGCGGAAAATAGACCCGAAACAACAATGGTAGTTGGAGATAAATTGTTATAGACACATATAATGGATATCATCACAATAATTTTGTAATGCGTATATAGTATATTAATACCTAATTAGCTAATAATATATCATTACAGTCTACACCTACACTCTACAAATAAATCGTAAGTGACATATAAAAAACAACATATTTTTTACAATCAAGCAAAAATAAATAGTCCTGTAACTCATGTTATTGTATTTGTACAGATATTTTAGGATATGTATACAATTATAATTGTCATTAAGAAGTTTTTTTACTTTCATAATAATAATATTGTATATAAAGTTAAACTCAGTTAATGATACAAAGTAATAACTAGTAACATTATTTTGTATGATATTGGTAAAAAATCGATAGATAATACGCTTTAAAAAAGATGTGGTCAGTACTGGTATTAAAATATACTATGTGACTACAGGTTGAATTGGTTCAAATTTTTTATTTATTTAAGAGTGCACTGTACTGTTTATTACTGTTCAATATATTATAATATATATTATATTGTTACTATACATTTTATAACGTATTTTTTATTATACCAATAAAATAAATTATTTCTCTTACTCTTAAATTATTATTATGATTACTAAAGGGCTAATGTAACTTATATCACTTGTAAGCATAAAAAAGATAAATTTAAAAAAAGTTAAAATAGTATAGTGAACGCTGAAAATGTAATACCTTTTAAATTTGATTATTATAATATAATATAATATACTAAATATAATTATACGGTAATAATATTACAAGTACCAACGTCAAACAAAGTATTATCATATACCATCGACTTTTTTTTTAATTATAGAAAATAATTTTTTATTAAATAACAAACTAATACATTTTATAGTGGGTTACTGCAATAGGGTTATTGTAGTTACCACAATATATACCCTATCCCACATTCACCCGAAAACGTATTCACCCATCCGACCGTCCTGTACTTAATATGATTGAAAATATTGGACTAGAAGTTTATCATTAATAATAAACGATATAAACGCGAGAATCCTGTAAGTCACTTTTTTTTTAATACGATTTCGAAAGACTGAAATATTTAAGATCATATCATATTTTACAGTGTATAATAATATTTAACAACCTACTCTACAGGCCAGCTACCGCAAAAATCGATTCATTGTATACTTTTATATGTATATATATATATATACATTATACACACACGTAATATATATAGTACGGGCTTAAGTATATAATAAGAAGACATACCCCACATAAAATACATATATAACCTACAGCTAACCTACGAAACACACCGTTTTATTTTAAATTTTTAATAACTCTCGAATGGAACTAATGATGTATAATACATAACATAAAGACAAAAATATAAAACGATATGTAGAAAATAATAAATAGTAATATTATATTATATTATGCTTACAGTAAGTCGCAAGTGTATAACATCACATGCCAATATTATGTAAGTAGTGATAGGGTGTTATTATTCCCGAAATATACATGTGTACCTGTAGGACGTAGTTCTTTAATATAAGTGGGTTGTTGGCCCACTATTATACAAATTATATTCATAAGTCCTCTGAACAATATAATATTATAATCAAACGACGATAAATATATATGTGCATCATCAGTATCATCATATACATTATAGTTACATTGTGTGGTAGCTAGGTACAATACATTGTGCGGTATATTATATTATTATCACCCCTAAAAAAACCCCGACCAAGTCAATTCTATATATTATTATATTTACATTTGTTTTGTGTCCGATACACTCAATTATCGTCCTTGAAGTGGCTATCTAAAGTTTTGGTTGAACATTTTTTATTATAATATTATATTTGATATAGCAAATAAGTACCACCGTCGTATATTATTGTTACATATTAAATATTATAGAGATATTATAAATTATTTAAAACTAGGTGTTTAAACATTCACAAAAACCAACCTACTCATATTTTATGTATGTATTTTAATGGTATATAAAACCCAAAGTGAATTTAAAAGGTTCGTATAATATTAAAAACTTTTTATTTCTCTCTATACGCTTATATAACATTTTACCACAACACGATCATGAAGACGATACTCGTTTGCGAAATTTATTTATGTTTGTGAGGATTTTATTTTCGTGAATTTTTCGATGAATAAATTTTATACAGATAAAATGCAAAATGCGTACCATTTTTTTGGTTATAGTAAATTGTAATTTTTACGTATAACATAAAAAACCTCGTTTATTAAGTAACAACTAAAAATCCTTAAGGCTATAATAACTAATAAATATACTAACTACATTTCATTAACAGCATATCGTGCTGTACTGCGATGTCAAACTTGAAGTTACGAGGACAACATAATGCTATAGACTTATAGTGATTACTGAAATGTGTAACTATACCACGCAGACAACCTAATTCGAACATTTTGCTGACTATAGATTTTCTTTGTAGCAAGGTAAAAACATAACAATTAAATTTATTTTGGCTTCATCGAGAATCTTTAATTTAAGTTATTGCTAGTTTTAGACTTTTAGTTAAATGAAAAAAAATATATTCATGACTACTTGAGCCTTTTGAACTATATAATAAGTCTACAGACGAGCGACAATGCCATTTTCGTATTAGATTAATATTAAAAGTATTCAAATTAGAAGGTTCATGAACACCGTTAGTACCAATGAGATAACTGAAATTAATAATTAGTAATATATATTGTACCTTTTTATATTCACCAAAATTATTTAATACAAATTATTGTAATTTTTAAGCTACAGCTAAATAGTCTATACATATTATATGATATCTATGTATTTAGTAATATTTATAAGTTATAAGTAGGTAATAAAAACATGCGAAAATATATTTTATAAATTGGTTAGGTTTTACTGTTCTTGTTTTAATAATATTAAAGGTGACCATATTATAAAATAACTTTCTTTGCGGTGTACAGATGCTTAAAGTCGTATAATCGTAATATCGTATAGAGTTAATTTGATAACCGCTCGAAAATTTCCCATGGGGTTCTATCCCGATTGCCACTCTCAATCATTAGACCAACTGGCACGAAAATGTAACTTTTTCACCATATCACGTCGAGTTATAAATATAAATATAATGTCTACAATTATCACCGGAAAACAATTGTAAAACTGTTAAAAGTAACATCTGACCATCAACAATTCTCTTACTATGAAATTACCACTTAACACTCAACCATATCTGCACTTCTATAGTATGTATGTCCTAAGTCATTGCTCATTATGTATTAATATAATTTTATTATATATTTATAAAAGCAATCTTTGTCTGCTCTTCGTTATATAGGCAAATCTCTTTTTTTTTTACACAATGTATAAATAATTGTATTACCCCGTCGTCCTTATCGTACTTTTCATAAAGAATGAATCAATAATTATATTGATAAAAATTAATCTACACCCACAGACCTGTGCTACAGTCAATAATACAATATACATATCATATTATAATGTAATACATTTTTCACGATTAATTAGACATCGTTTCTACACATCAGTAATAAAATATAAATACGTATATAATATAAATAATATAATATAATATATTTATAATATAAAAAAAACTTATATTTTTGTAACGAAAAAAATTTATTTATTAGATTTTGGAACCTAATATTTTTAAATGTCTTCTTTATTTCAACTATGTCTTTTTTTATTCAGTTAATATCATAAAGACTTTAATTAAACATATGATTTTCAATAATAAAAATTAATAAAATAAATTTAATAGTGGAATATTTTGATGTATTAAGTATATAACCTGAGTGGTTTTGTAATTAAATCGTGTGATATCATATTGTCTTTTGATAGCACCTGGTGAAAGACACGCTGACGTTTAAGTACTAAAGTACATAACTACCTGTAGAAATCGATATAAAGGCTAAAGCTGCCTGGCTAAACACTATAGCAGCCAAAACATCAACGAATACCAGACCACTTTTCAGTCATCTAAATGTTATATTTTAAAATTATTATAACGTTCATTAATTGTTATCTATGATCGAACCATAAATCATCAACATTATGCTTTTTTCATATTTCTGACAACAAGTGTAATATAACATAATAAATAATAATTATTGTATTAAAGCACAATATTTTTATTTTTTATATTCACATTTTTATTCTAAACCCTAATATTGTTAAATATCTAAAATATCTATGTATCAAACAATTGACTTACATGCTATGATAAAACTATAAGTTATAAGTAAGGACTAATGTTGGTTTTTACGATATTTTTATTTTTAAGCCCACAAGTTCTAAGAATTTTTCAACTGTTATATTTTATTAACCTACTAATAACTTCTTAATAAAAATATAAAAAAAACTTATGTAAAACACTAACACATACAATAACACACATCATGTTCTTACCTATATAAGTTTGATAATAAGCTAATTCCCTATAATGTGCACTTTCGTTTTGAAATAATCATTATGTTAGTAAAAATGTTTAGTTAGCTCATCATTGCATTGCAACTTCAAAGAAATTAATTTTGTTTGTGAACGTGATGTGGGCTTGGAGTTTTAATTAAAAAACGATTGGATTGGATTTTTATCATTAAAACTTTTGCAATTTAATAATCTATACATTATTATTCTACTTCACTTAAAACTATTTTATATCGAAGAACATAAATGCTTTAAATTTTATAATATATTTAATGTTTATATAATAAAGTATACCTACACAGATTAACTGTGAAACAAATATCGCTATCTTAAAATTGGAAACATCAATTAAAAATGTAAAACATAGTATGAAATTTCATATTTTACAAAGTATACATATTTTGAATAAGTACCTAACAAAATGTTTAATTAAACGGGTCTACTTATTGTACCTACGGGATGATACTTCAACAACAGAAAATTTCGAAAAGTTACATATTAATTATTGAAACAATGAATGTTCATTGTTAAATTATAATAACCCCATATATTAATGTTTGTGTGGGTAAATTATTAACTCATGACCTCACAATCCTCGCGGAAATATACACCTTGTCTGTTACATTTTAAAACAAACTAGTGTATTTATACATTCATTGTTGTTCAACTTGTTTCTGATAATTTTAGTTTCTAAAATACGTTTTTACTATTTCCCTGCTTTGCAAAGTTTATACATAATACCGTTCGAAATCGAAGAGAAGTTTAAATTATAATTTTATGTTATAATAATTAATAATAATTACAATGATTGTCGATAGGTAAATATTATAATCGTTCAATAAACAGTATATGTAAACAGGAAAATACTGATACTTTGATAATAATATATTAATATATGACTATATTATATTATATTTTATAATCATACATATTATTTACCCATAATGAATACGAAATAGGTTGACGAGAGTAGGTATTATTAAGCCAAAGCTGCCAAAGCTTATTTTTGGAAAACCATCCATATAGTGTCGCCAGTCATAACATAACTCATCAGTGACAGCATGATTACCCTTGAGTATGAATTTGTGTACACAAACGTAATGAATAGAACATTATGTCGGGGACACATAATAAGTTCTTAATTTTCAGTCGAATTAATTACTGGAATAAAAGTAGTTATTCAATATTCATTTCCATATTCTCAGATCAAGATTAATAATCTCACTTCACGGAGAAAACAATTCAATAAAACTTATTACATAATATGTATTGATTAATAGTATAGTGAATAATTCCATTGTATTATAAGTAAGATAACTGTAAAAAAAATTATACAATATGCCTTAAATCATTTTATCGAAAAAAATATTAATAATTATTATACTCTTGTATTTTTATTTTAGGATATTTAAATTGAGTATTTCGATGTATAAAATTATTTTTCTAAATACTTAAAACTTCTTATATATTCTAAACAGAATAAGTAAATAGCTCGACGGATTCATAAATATAATTTTTATTTTGCAAACTTTAAAGTAGGTTCAAAAATATTATTATAAATTATAAATAATAGTATAATACATACAGAAATGTTATTAAAATTAATTCGAGTTTTTATCACATTGATCAATGATTATTTCACTTTGTTAAATTATTATTTCTTCGATGAAAGTTTAAGAGTATTATAAGATTTTGCACTTGAGATTTATTAAAAGTATTTGCTTTTTTTTTTTGTTGTTGAAAGAACTACATTATGAATATTATTTTTAATGAAGTTAATTTTTAACGAATTACTATATGCCGTACTGTAATAAAGTGAAAAATATGCACATAAATACATAATAAAACCATCCGCGGTAGTTATTGCCATGTTTTTTTTGATAATATATTTACACCGTATACTGTAGGAAAATGTCATATGCAAATTAGTATACTATAAATACGTTGAAGCATAAAATAATTTTATTATTTTAGATTCTGTATGGAACGAGAAATGTATTGACTTTAGAATGATGTTCAATAACAAATAATTTCTATAGGTAGTCAGTGTATGTATAAGAAAAGGCTTGAAAAAAACTTATGTTGAACATAATAAAAACAGACTTGATGTTGATGCACTAAGTATACATAAAAAGCGTAAAAAACCAGGTATATATTAGTAAATAATATTACGAATAATGTTAACACTAATAGTTTAAATAACCGATTTACCCACGGCTAACGAGTAACTACGATTAATAAATGAACGCTGTTCAGTTCTCAGTAGGTACAGTATTTTAAACTTTTGATATCGGTTTTTAAAACACAATTACATAAAATATAATCTTTACTCTTGTAATATTATATTATTGTCCACTTATGATGACTTATATACAAAAATAAAAGTAATAAACAGCATGCTGGTTTTCGTTTAAGCAATGTAATGTGCTAACAATTTAGAAATGCCTGGAGAGCAAGTACAATCTAATAAAAATTAAGTTGACGAATACCTAATGGCTAATTAATATCTGCTGAACAGAAATCTTCTGTTGTACGTTTACAGGATGAGGACATCACTCGCAGGTGTCAAACGTATTTTTCTTCTTATATATGTTATGTATACCTACTCGTAGGTGGGTAGGCGCGACAAAAGAAATCATTATACTTATTACTATATTATTTTTATATTATATTAATTTCAAAATTGTATAAAATAATAGTAAATCAAAAAATAAATTTCGATCAATTAGCCATACAACGATAGAAACATTAGAAACAAAGTTTAGATCTAACAGAATATTTTTTAACCACAAAAATATCGACTCTTATATAATATTACGTTTACAGTTTATACCTACTTATTACTATTATATAATATAACTCGCAGTGGGAGTATATTACGGGAAACACCACAGTCAGAGAAACGATTCAAAAATAAAGTTTCTATAAAAATATTATTATTAAAGATAACAAAAAAAAAATCCGTAAGAGACACGATGTTCATGGCGTTTAAGGTAGACAGAATATAAAAAATACCTATATGCTTATAAATTATAATGTTATGTAATAGTTTTTGTACCTATATTGATATGCTACAACAGTAAGCAAAATTGTAACTGGCCTCTTGTTGGTTAAGCAGTTGTTATTAATACATACATTTTACTCTTTTTAAATAAAAAATCTCTATAACATATTAAATAAATATTAATTATAATACAATCTGTAGAAATATACCTCCATACTTGATGATTACATTAAAAGGTGTATATTAAGTAGTTTACATTTTTAAAAGTCGTTCTAGATTCTAAATGGAGCAATAAATGTATTGGTTTTACAGTGTCATTTATTTATTTGTCTGCAGTGTATATTGACTATTTTTATAGTAAAAAAAAAGACTTTTTCAACGTTTGGGATGGTTTTTGATAAAAAAGTTGAACCTATTTGGTATTTGGAAAAGATATTCCTTTTTGATCACTTATCCGCCACCGCACAACGCCACTGGAGCATAACGTGTGTATAATCGTACCAATGACTCTTCAAGTTATTTAGAATTCGAAACGACAGAAGATAGTATTCTATAATATATCATCATATCAGTGGCGTCCCTAGACCCTTTTATAGGGGGGCGAATATCATACTTTATATATATATATATATATAATAATTACTAGGTAGTTTACCTGTTTTCACTCAGGGTGAGTAATGTAAATATAAGACGTAGACATGGCTATAGATAAAAAAAGCGGTTAAGTGGGTATCGCTCTGCTGTATATTAGGGGGTGGGGTGGACCTCAGACTATGGAGGGTTAAATTTGAATGCAATGATAGGTATCATTGTATACGAAAAACGATTCTGAACGAAGATGATTTGTCAGTTTAGGATATATTATATTTAAATATTGTCAAATATTCTATTTTGAAACAAATAGTATAGTTTTTATATTATGTTACTATGGTTACTATGGCCAACATTCGCATTATGAGCGTATGAAATTTAATTTAAATTTTGACATATTTCGTATAAATTCGAACTTTAAACACTTATAAAAAAAAATTGTGACTAACGATTTCGGATTTTTTTTTATCACTTTAAGAACAACTTATAAGAAACCTTGTATTAAATTTTCAAGATTTTCTGGCCACCCAAAAAATTTTTATCGGCATTTGAAGAAAAAAAAACTTATAAAAGTCGAAAATTTCAATTGTCTATTAGTAGCTTAAAAATGGTCAAAATATTTTGAAAATTTAACTGTAAAGAGATAACCATAATATAAACATTTGGTGAAAATTTCAAGTATTTACAATAATTCGTTTTTGAGTTACAGCAAAATCAAAAAATCGATTTTGTCGAAAAGTGGTTTTTCCGTAAAATTTCCATTTTTCTGTCATTTTTTTTTTGTTTTTCTCGATTTTTTTGAAAACTATTAGAAAATTTTAATTTTGACCCCTCTAAAGTACCAACTAGATTCAATTCCCTATTCAAAGAGGGGCTGAAGTCAAAAATCGGAGCATTATTACTGCTCCAAATGTTGGAGTCAGACACAAAAAAAAAAAAAAAAAAAAAAAAAAAAAAAACACACATCATAGTAAATGCAATACATTCATCACTTCGTTCAGAATCTAAAAAAACATTGAAATAATTAAAATCAAAATTTTCTTTATTATAAATAGAGTCACAAAATCAATTTTTTGTTTAGATTTGGCAAAGTGATTAATTATATTATTGGTTTTTAAAGGAATTTTACTATGAATATTCATTAGTGCCAAATCAGTTAAGCGTGCTTGTACCGTTTGATTTCTCAACCAAGTTTTCAATCTAATACGCATAGAAAAGCAAGGAAATAATAATAAAGAAAAAAAAACTATGCACACAAAGTCTTAAAATATAAATATATATATATTTAATATTTTTTCAAGTTTCAACACATAAAACTCATTATTAAAAAAAGTATTAACTTTATTTGGAACTTTCTTTTGGAAAATAAATTCAAATATGTATATAAATCATGAATATTTTAGAAGAATTATATTTTCCCTAATTGAGTATCAACTTTTGATTTTAAGATGACAGTCCCTATTTTTAATACCAGAAATCTATAAGGATATTTTTTTATGAATTTAAATTTAATTTATAAGAATAATATTCTTAGGTATATATTTCTATTTAAAAATTAAAAGTTTAAAAACAACCCACTCTAAAATTCAAGATTTCAGTATTTAAACTAATTTCCATAAAGAAAATTCCAAAAAAGTTAATAATATTCGAACCTACTACCATATTATTTATACCATCAATATAATAACATTTGTTTTATTTCGAAATGATAACATATCTTATGACTTTATTTACTAAAGTACTTTTATTTATTTTCCAGCTCTGTTATAAATTTGTCAAAAAAAAAAAGCCAAGGGAGGGGTGACTGCCCCATTCACCCCCCCCCCTTGTAGCCGCCCCTGCATCATATTACATATATATTACAACTTTGAGTCTGCGTGTTGTGCTTTGGAAAATTTTTATACATAGTACATGCCACAAGACCCGTCAGATATTGATCGTATAATAATCATCAATCATCTCGTGTAAAGAATCATTGAAATCGCATAAAAAACATCATTCGAATGTTCCATCACCGATGGTAATAAGTAATAACTAATAATATCATAACAATATTATTGATAGCGAGCCTCAGACGGATGTCGACAGGATCCCGCAGAGATTATCAGCCGAGACAGAAGGGATTTAATGCACTTATTACCAAACAGCAGCAATGGGGAAGATTCCATTTGAACCAATATTGTATTATACAAAAATATGACCTGTATATCGGAAAAAAATGTTGTGACAATATTTATTTGTATTTTTTAGGTACATGTTGATTGTAAATTGCAATAAGTATTTGAACCCATTTGGGCTAATTTATAATTAATGCCTAATTAGCATTTTCCTTCTTATTTTTTACAGATGTATAGGACTGAAAAACAATGTCGGAATAATTGAAAATGCTAATTTTTTTATTTTAAAATTTTCCATTTCCTAATCTCTAATACAGGGTCCGGAAAAACACCCCTCCTTATTTAAAAATAGCGCTGTGTGAGTTGTGGTGGTGGTACAACAGTGGAGAGGGTATCGACGGATAGTGGTATATTTGTTATCTTTAGTAGATGTAATGGCGAGGAACAAAAAACAAAACAAAAAAAAACGAAATAAAATCCAACAAAAAATAATAAAAATAAAACGTGATTTTAAAAAAAAATTCTAAATTTAAATTTTTTAACGTGATCACCCTGTGATTACGTTCTTTGGGGATATTTAAAAGCATAGTGTACGATCATCGCCCCACATCCCTACAAACACTTGAGGAGCCAATCACTAGGCATTGGCCTCCATTATACCAGCAATGACACAAAGAGTTATGGAAAACTATTGGGAAATGCTTCGTGGATGTGTTTATAATGTAGGACACCACTTAACCGATATAATGTTTAGAATAAATAATTAAAAATTGCATAATATTTATTTGTAAAAAATAAAATAATTTTTGTTTGTTTGTTTATTTGCAACTGCCTTTTAAAATATGGGATGTTTTTTTTTCAGACAATGTATTATTATATCGTTTTAGTAAAAATTAGTTTTCTTTTGATTTTTTCTGTATAAGTTTTATTGCACAATCGTAATTTTGATAAATATTGAAAGCCAAATAGCTCCATTCCTTCACATCGACATAGATGTGCCTATATAAAAGAATGAAAGTTTATTGGCAAATGTGTATAAAAACACTGTGTCTACTACGCGATCATCTCTATAAGTGTTTCTAATTTGGTCCAAACGAGTTGTTTTGAAATCGGTCGATATTAAATTATCGATTGGTCCAAACTCGCTTCCTCGCCCCTTACCGACCACCGGAAGCTATGTCGAGGAGTCACGTGCGTATGTGTGTGCAGAGGGTTTATGCGGGTGTGTGTGTGATGGGTGGTGAGCACGGAGGTGGGTTTATTGCGGCGAATAATCGCGTTATCTGGGCCTATGCGCGATCGTCGTTGTGAAAGTGAAATCGTGGCAAAAGGCCGACCGGGAGCGCGCGCGCGCGAGCCGACGATCATCACGGCGCAACGCTATTATATTATTCTATATGTATTTATTTTTTTATATATATTATTACGACGCCGTTATGTAGGCTTGAGCGTATATCGATTTTGGCGCGCGTGTCCGACCACTACACGCATTATTATACTATAAAATACTACTACCGCTACCACCACCGCCACCACCACCACCACCCTCCATCACAATTACTACTACAACAACAACTACTACTACTACTACTACTACTACTACTGCTGCTGCTGCTGCTGCTGCTGCTACTACTACTACTACTACTACTACTAATACTACTATTGCTACTACTACTACTACTACTACTACTACCACCACCACTACTAATGCCATCACACGCTGATGCTGCTGCTGCTGCAGACTGCCAACGCTCGTGTATTACATATATATTGTATATTTACAGTTTGTTGAGCAGATATGTTTCGCATGAAGAAGCTGCAGGCGCACCGTTCGATATTTTTTATTGTTTTAATATACAATACTGTATACCTACTCTTATTCAGGCCAACATCATGTATACACGATCGGTTCAAGGCCGTAGGTGCCGACTGTTGATGGAAGCAAATTAAAACAATGTCGTGATGTGTAAGCTGGTAAACAACCGAGTGCAAGATATCCCCAACTATAGTAATGGGTTTATCTGGTAGTCAATAGTATAATGTATCACAATATTATATAGTTTCGTGTTGTAATATAACAACATATTTATAAGATTTATCCGAGTGACGTGCATTTTGTTGACGGACTATGGCCACCTGTAGGCTGTGATAGTAATACACAATATTGTTCGCGCAACGGCAAAAAGCTAGAAATCGTATTAAACATAAGTAGGTACGGTACCTACTCATAATATTATGACGTATATCAGGGAACTTAAAGTAAGGAACTTAAACTTAACAAAGTTCAATTTCCAAAACTTGAAAGTACCACAGCGCGACTGTGGGTCAAATAAAAAGGGTAAGTCGACCACCTGTTGTTTCCAATTCTTGTAGATGATCATAATATATATATTATAGTACACAGGGTCGCGAAAATAGGCTGATCTATATTATTATAACACAAAACTTAAACATTCGGTTTTATGTCGTACAATAAATCGAATTCAACTATATGAAATCAGCGACGACTATTTAAAAAATCTTATTTTTCGATAGAAAAAAACGTTGTGCGTTATAGCAAAATAGATGAGATAAGTTTTTCAATCATTTCCGCGGGTGACCAAAGAGACTTACGTTTAAAAATAAATATAAATTACACATCGCATACTATATACCGCCCTGCCAATATAATAAACACCTGCACACATTCGAGTGATACAACCGACGTACAATTGAAAAACCGTATCACGACGAATTATTCACATGAAAACATCATGTCGAGCAAACGAGTAAGATATATAATACGTATTATACAGGTATATATTATACGTAGGGGTACCTACGCGTGTATAATAAATAATGTTATAATAGATAGAACACACACGCGGATCGGCGGCGGCGGCGGCGGCGGCGGCATTGCCTTCCGCAAGTTTGTGTTTCATAGGCGCGTAACATAAATAACGCGCGGTGACCCTAACCCATATAATATGCAACAACCCTGACGGTCGGGGCGAAACACGCGGCACACAATACGTCGTATGACAATATCGTGTTGCGGTATATATTTTGTATAGGTGATGATAGTCGCGGTGTCGGGGATGCAGCGGAGAACGTATTAATATACATTATTATAATATCGTATACACGACGATGATAATGTACATATTTTTATATTTTGTATTGTTATCGTTATGCACGCCGACAGTGTGCACACACCATCACGCCGACGTCCGGAGAAATATCGAGAAATGAAAAAATAATAACCCCCTACCCCACACGTACGCGTCCCGTCCGTCCGTCCGTCCGCCGCCGCCGATCGCGCATATTCGCGGGGCCGGTACGCGGCGGCGGCGGCGGCGGCGGCGGCGCGCGCAGGGAGGGCTGAATCTGACTTTTGCGGCGGCGACAGTGACATTACGCGCGCCGTTCTAGTGCACTCGGCGAAATCAATATAGTATACCGTAACGCGCGCGCGGTGGCTGCGTGGCGTCACGGACTTGTTGCTACGTGCGCGCGCGACCCCTAGGTACGCCGATATCGAGCCGCCCCGGCCGTGTCTCGGCCTCCCGATCAGCACCCGCCCTCCGCCCACCCCGCCGTTGGCGATATAATATTTAATACCGTAACGACGATATTATTCGCAGGTTAGGTACATTATAATATGTATAATATTATATTGTACACTATAATATTATTATTATTATTATTATTATTATACACAGTGCGACCCGGCGACGTTTTCCCGACCGGCATAGTACGACGTGTGCGCACGCGCGCGCTCCGTATTACACGATACCTACGACATTCCTATGTATATAATATTATTATTATATACAGTCACCTGTCCACCTTTATATGTATATAATAAATATATTACGCAATATAAAAAGTAATGACATTGTAATATCATATCATCATCGCGGACGATTTTCGGCATGGGCGGAACTACGGCCTAGGCCGACTGGGCCATGGCCCAGGCCAATTGGCTCCGTAAATTGTATAGGTAAATTTGCTAAGAACATATGGTATTTTAAATGTAATAAAATAAATTAGGTATATAAATGCGAAAACAATTTGGGAAATTAATTGTACGTAATAAATAGAATAGTTTGAATGTTTAAAATATATTTATAGTATCTGTATTTCACACGTAAGATTTAAGTTTAAATTAAAAGTGATACAATTTTAGATTTATAATATTATAACATCAATAATTACTTATGTTATACATTTGTATTGTAATAAAAAACATTGGTGTTCCCTATCGCCCTTCACCCTTTCCTTTGGGTATGATAGATGCGAAATGACTCTCGTGAGTGGCCCAGTTTAATGGAAATGTCTAGTTCCGCCTATGATTTTCGGTGCATCCGCCGCTCGCAACAGCCCAGCAAACCGCTGCGCGTTTTTCGCCGAGTGATATCATATTTTGTTATTTATTATTAAAATATAACACGGCCGCGGGCCCGGGCTGTGTTCACTAAATTTATGACACTCGCGCGCCAACAAGTAAATTACACGTTATACACAATACATTATATATACTATACGCTTTCGAGAGTCGTATTTCTATATAGCTTTTATCCCGCCACCCATCTGCAGCGAATCATGCGTATATCAAATATTATATTATAAAGTATATTATGCGACCACATTTTCCACCTCCAACGCGACCATTTTTCTTTTGTAATTATTCGTTTTACGCTTAAAAAATGTTTTTTGTACAATATGGTTTTCGAGTATAAAAATTAAACTGTATAATATTATACACTATGTGTTTACGTTTGAACGACAATAATAATTACATGACGTTATATGACAATTCCAAAAAAAAAAAAATGTATTCAAAATATTTTTGAAAGTAAATGCCTGCATTCAAAAAAGTAAAACATTTTGTTTTTTAATCACTTGAAATACTTTTAAAAGCGATATATATATATTTTTTTTAGATGCAAAAAGTGATTCTCCAAGTACATATTTTGTATTATGTATAGGTACATTTTAATACGTAATAGTGAATAATATAACATTAATATTCATATAATAATACTAATAGTATAGTGGTATAGTTTTTAACATAAATTATGCTAAATTTCTATATTTTGTAAATTATATTATATTTTATATTCTTAGCTTTAAAAGTTTAATAAACTATAAATGTTGATAATTTAAAATTAAACTCGTCACATAAACAATACATACACATTAAACTATTATACTATTAATTAAATGGCATCTTAAAACAAAATTTGTTTACTGTATTTAATACAGTACTATAATTTCACTTTCACATAATACTCTTTATACATTATACCTAACTACCGATATTTAAATTATAATCTATGTGATCAAGTTTTTATTTTTATTTTTTGATGCTATTACAATACAAATAAACTTATTAGGTATTGTTTTAAATTATTAAATCACGCTATTTTTGTGTTTTTTAAAGTTATGTATGTAGTAAATGTAATTTATTTTATATTAAAAAATAAAAAACGCTATCACATAACAAATATTGTCTTATTATTGTGTATCGTGTAAATATTTTTGTTTTTTTTAACTGTAGCCACCAAAATAATTCTTTTTCGCACGAAACCATTATTCTGTAATATAGTATAATCTTATAATATTCTGCAACGATAAACAAACCATTGTTCGTTGTTGACATGGGACCACTTGAGAGTTACTTTGAATTATTATTTAAATAAATACCAAACTTATTGTTTATTTATTTAGTAGTATATACATAATTTTATTTATTTTTATGAAATTGTGTTCCATTCAATTATATAATAGCTTAATATTAGCCTTCCATACGAGTTTTTTCTCAGAAAATATTTCTTTATAAAAAATTATAATTAAATAAAAAAAAGTATTTTCAAAATTAGATTAAAATTGCATTTATGCTATCATACTCCTTAAAAATCGAGTATATGGCATTTTCTTAATATATTACATTATTGGATGAGCAAAGCAGATCAGAAATTGTATAATCGGTAATGACATAGGTAGGTCTTATGTATATAAATCGATCCAGATGAGATGTAATAATTTTATTAAAAATAAATAAAATACAATAAATATAGAAGATAAGATTTCAAGCGCCAATAAATATAGTACCTATATAGGTATATTATATAATATCATAAACAGTAAAGTCGTATTATAGATATTATACGAAAGAAAATTTTGAATTAATGTATTTTTTAATTTAATTGTTATGGCTATAATAACATTGTGATTTAACATTTTATATATATATAATATTACCTATTTATGGCACGCAAGGTCAATGTTAACATGAAAATAATACATTATAGTACGATAAAAAGGAAAAATATTTTAAGTAGGTTATATTAATTTTAGATCTAAGCGCATTGATTGTAGTTAATAGCTTTTACAACGACGAATGTCACCTTAAAGAGCTGCAGTAGGTAAGTAAATAAGCTAAAAGATTCAAATTTAAAGAAGATTTTTTTGTAAAGAATTGAATTAAATTATTAGTATTTTGAGAAATACTTAATTTAATTCTCATTAATTTTCATGAATTGTGAAAAATATAATTCTGGAAAAACAAGAATTTTACGCAACGCCGGTTTTAAACAAATCTTGGTTTTTTATTATAACTCAACAATGAATAAAAAATATTCAGTAAATCTATTATTTATTGAGTCATTAAAAATTTGTTTATTTTTTACCAAATTAAGTTAAAAATCTTAAGCATTTTACAGAGGGTTTCTCATAAATTATTCTTATGGAATTTAAAAATATACAAATACATAATATAAGTACACAATTTTTTTTAGGAATATAATATTAAATTCAAATGTTGATTAAAATATTGTATACCTATTAGGTAGAAAAAAAATTAACTTTTTTGCTTATTTTGTTAAAATTCATAATTTATTTATGGATATAGTTTTAGATATATGTATAGCATAGATACTATTGATATGTTTTTAATAATTAGATAAGCTAAAAAGTTTTGAGATGAAATTTAAGTTTAGTTGTAATAGTAATCAGCGCAGCTGACCAGCTAAACAATTTATTTATTAATTGTATAATTATCTTCTAATGTATTTATTTTTTGTATTGTAGTTTTATTTTAAATTTATTCAGTATATTTGATAAAACATGTATGAAACAAAAATTAAATACTGGAGATATTGATGACCCGGACTGTTAAAATATAGTTGCAGGTCTGGGGAGTGAAGTGGCAAAGCAAATGTCTGAAACTATAGTTCGTATTAGTTGAAGTAAATATAACCTAAACATATAGTTTTGTAATTTTGGTAATGTATAATACTATGTTATCTAATATGATAACTGCCATTTATAACAAAGCTATTTTACACTAATATACGATTTAAATGTATAAATAAGTTTCAAATAGATCGGTACATAAGTCTTCGTTAAGCATAAGTAAATATAGTATTCATGGCAATAATTACATAATATTATATTCCTATCATAAACTTCAAACGGCAGAGATAAAATAGGGGTGTGCCAAGCAAATGTGGAAAATTTAATCACGATTTTAATATTAATATGGCTGTGTTATTTTAACCTACTCTGTATTTACCTAATTGCGGTTAGAAATCATACGAACAATAATATCATTCATTCTAACAATAACATGGTGTGGATTACAATACAGAACACGTAATAAATTATAGTTTTTTTTTGCAATTAATAATTATTATGAAGCTCGATGGAGAATAACAATAATGACCATTGGCCACCCAACCTCAAGTTTGTTACAATTATTCATATTTCATTTAGAATTTTTTCTTAAGTTTATTGGTTTTTAACGAATTGTTGATTAATATTTAATATTTCCATGTCATCAATAACGCTGAAGGCTGAACCGTTTGTAGATGTTTGTTGCTGCAAGACGTGCAAGTTATTAATTCCCACGACCAGGCCTGTATTAATATAATCGTAGGCGCTAGGCACCAGGTGTCCAGACACCCCAAGATCTTTTTAAAAATAGAAATATTTTATAGTGATAAATAAAGTTAATTGGCTATAAATTTTCAGTATTTATATTTATAAAAAAAATTTGAACCCTCCTCTCCGAAATTTTTTTCAGTTGCAGCCTTAGTTCTAGGCACAGTGTTTTTAATTCCTATGCGCTTATGCAGCACTGCGATGTCCAGTATTTAAATGGGTATAATACCTTCTGTTTAGGAGAGGAAGTGAAATAAATTTCAATATTAATCCTTTAAAAACAAAAAAAAAAAATCAAATCCAAACTTTTATGTGATAATAATTTTAATAAATCTTAAAACAATTAATTTTACTCAGTCTACAAATATATAGAAAATTAAACTGTTAAAATCATAAAAAAAACTTATTTTACACCAATTTGAATATTTCTTTATCCCTTGTATTTAAATATTAATTAAGATAATAAATTGTATAAAAAAAAAATAGTAGCTACACATTTTATTTTTGTAGGCCCCAAAAATGTTTGTAGGACCTAGGCACAGTGCCTATAGTGCCTATGCGCTAATACAACCCTGCCCACGACTATACTTTATACTGACAGAATTGCATCATTCTGACGAATAACGATGTCGTCGAATCATATAGTGAACTATGAAGTGGTATATGGACCACGGACCTAACCTACGGAGGCAAAAGCCTGCACGGACATATCGTGGCGATGGTTCAACCGGAAAATGGATTTCGGAACGTATGCAGTAACCGTAAACACGGATAAACTTAGACGTCGGTCATTGTGGTACCGCGGACGGCGGACAAAGAAATTCGTAAGGCGCATGTTTAACTGCGCATAGTCCAAGCGTCTGCTATTGTGGACCTGAGAGGTGACGCAGTGATGGTTTATAATATACTACAGAAAATCTATATATACAACAAAAATTCTATATTGTTATAATTCTATAAATTACGTAATAAACTTAATATAAAATACATTATTATTATTAATTATATTTAATAATATAATATAAATTATAATATATGTAAATTATTAGTTGTTTTTTATTTAAATAAAAAAAACGAAACTATTTAAACTATTTGTGTAAGAAAATATATATATGAACTTGAATTTTCAACATTGAATAATCATGATTAAAATAAGTAATTTATAAAATATGTACATAAACATTCAATATCAATAGGTAGGTACTGGTGAAACATCTATATAGCAAATATTATATAGGTATAGAAGAGTTAAAATTGTTGTAGGTGTATCCGCTTTTAGCCGGATTATTGTTTCAATTATGAGGAGTATAGAAATGTTCACCATTGCACTATTGATAGTATTATTTTATTGCATGTCTCTCCATTATCAGACGTATCTGTATAAGAATCACTAGAGCCAGTACAATATGTTAGTTATGGAATTACAAGTAAATTAAAATAATTATTTTGTATTATTGTATTTTAAATTTAAAAATAATTAATTTACTACAATTGCCAGATATTTTGTAGAAATCTATCCCAAAAATGAAAGAAATGTTTTTTATTTGTTTTATTATATTTAAGTCAATAAAAGGATATGAATTTGTATTAAAAAATGGATAATTTAAAAAATATGTAGCTCTACTCATGGGCGTAGGTAGGAAATATTTTCTGAAATATGTATTAATGTATTATATATATATGTATAATTTTATATATTCTTTACTAAATTAATTTTTAGTAAAAATTATCATAAAAATAGCACTACCTATCAGAATCTATACCAGATATAGTTATTATCATTTAAAAAATAAAGTTGATCAAACTATTAGTATAACTGCGTGTTCAAATTTAAAACGCTAAAATTAAAAACATTCATGCTCAGACGCTCAGTATCTAAAATTGCCTATTATATAAAAATAAATAAATCTGTCTTTTCCAGTTTTATTTTTAAATTCCATTTTATCGATCCCTTACCATAACAAAATACCACACGTACAACAATGACATAAGATACATTTTGTATATAAAATATACGTGTTAGTATTGTTTATAGAATATACTATTTTATAATCAATACCTCAATGGTGCAAAAATAAAAAATAATATGTTAAATGAACATCAATAATTTAATTATTTAATAATATGTATTTGTGTTGAATAACTCCTATACTATTTATTTCTAAGAATATAATAAGTTTTAAACAGTTTTCATACATATTAACTTTTTGGACATTCAGTAAAATAAATTTAGTTTTAAACATTCGTAGAAAACGATATACATATATACAAATTGGTATAAGATACTTCTATAGTTTCACTTTCACTAGTTCAAAGCAATGATGAAGTCTACCACAGTTTCAATAAACATAAATTTAACGATTTCGACGTATCTAAGGTAAAGCATATTATATGACTTGTTATTAAAGTTTTGTAGGTATTTATATTAAACTTTATTAATTTATTATATTTTCATCAATATATAAATGTTTTCTTTGATATAATTTAAACATAATATAGGTATAATTATATTAATTTTTTCGCATTCCTTAGAACATTAATCAAAAATAGTGTTGAGTTAAAAATGTCTCTTTACTCGAAACAGCTAAATATATTAGTTTTGCAATTTTTGTAAACAAATTTTAAGTGATTTTTAAAAAATCTTATATCTTAACTTTTTTAATTATTTATAGTTTTTTAAATATTTAATCTTTTATAAGTATAATAATTCCAACCAATAATTTTTATTGATAATCTACGCATTAAACTACGCATGAAATAAGCAGTTTTAAATATTAATATATATTTTCAAATATATTAATTATATTTTTATAAATGATTATACTTAGTAGGATTCAGAAAAGAATTATACAGATTTTTCTCGTGATAAAAAATAATTTTGTAAAATACTAAGTCCAATATTATATAAGCAGCAATTTATATTACGAATTTTAATTTTTTTTTTTTTTTTTTATTAAAAAATATATTGCCATAATAAAAATAAATTATAATTCTTAAATTTAATAATTTAAAATATACCACCAAGAGTTAAGAAAAAGAAAGAATAATAATTATAATACCTAAGCATTTGGGAATTGAGGGTTCAATTTTATACATCCACTTAAAAATATAATAAATTTAAAAAAAATATTAAAATAACATACAGTATATAAATTATATGATATCCGAACAGATCGTCAAAATAGACAATTCGTTATAAGGTTTATTAGTTAAATTAAATAAATTAAATAAATTATTTATTCAAAATACAGTTGGCCAAATAATACTTTTATGTGGTTTGTTTTAAAATACTGCATTCAGTGTTCACACCCAACATAAAATAAAATAAAACTATTTACCTACTTATCTTCCCATTAATGAACAGATATATTATAGTGGTTCCTTGAAGTAGTTCTGTTATATACTTTGACCTACGTATACTGTCCTATAACTGTTATTTTATATTCCATTTATTCATCAATATTAATTAGATACCTAAGTATATTGATATTGTACTATATTAATTTAAAATTTACTCACAAATTATTGACGACTATAATTTAAAAATTATTATTAATCTATAAAAATATATTTTTTTTATGACATTTATTATAATTTAATTTTAGTGCTACAAATAAAAACTTTTTTCGAAATTAAGTACACACATAAAATATTTTTATTGTTGGTGAATAAGAGGTAGTTAGACAAAAAATGTTATTGATAAATTAGTTGTTGGCGAATGATATTTGAAGAATTATCTTTTTTTGATGAAATGTGTTTGACTTAGTTCAATACTATTGAAGTAATACAATACTGTATTTGGGTATTGGGTCATCGGTATGCCATAAAATATCAATTAATAATAAAGTCAATGTCAATAAACTAAAAGAAGACTTAATAACACAGTCATATGAATCATACGATAAAGTATATGGTTCTTTTAGTTATACACACCTTATTAGGAAAGAAACTAAAAATATCATTCAAAAGCCAAAATTAATATGTCTCGTTTACTCAATCTCATAATTTTGACAAAAAAAATAACGAATCTCAAAATACTTAAACATTTAAAATAGAAAAGTGAACTAATCAAACATTTTTAAACTTATACCTAACTCTTTTTAAAATCATGATTTCCGCGCTCATCCTCACTTTCAAAAAGCGACTAAAATAAGCCAAACTGTAATATTCCAAACTCAGAAGCCGTTTTAAAAACCTTACTCCTCCTCGTCTTAAAACTTATCAATTATCTCTAATTCTAAAAATTCTCACAAGAAATAGACCAAAGGGAAATGACTACTAGACTATTCATTATATCAGTAATTAATGCAACACATACATGATATACTCCTTTAAACTAAAAGATTGTTCGAATATAATATAATCAAAGTGCCGTCACTAGACGGTTTTCCTCCCCCCTCAATGTAAAAAGTCGAATCCTAGACCTAACGATTTTTGTATTACACGGGTTTAATAGATTGTATACGTTTTTAAATAAAAATTTTAAAAAGAAATGTATATGACCACGACGATAGGTTGATGGATTACAGTGCAACTTGTTGCAAGAATCTACTGCGAAAAAGTGCGTTGTGTAATTTTAGTGTTGACGGTTAACGATCGAACCGAATAAATACTAAGAATTGAGTATTGTGATATTTTTAGATCGTTGATTGGTTTTCGTGGAAAATCGACATACGGTGACGTGAAATACTTGGAAATCTCAGTCACGGCTCTTGACATCCGAATATTGTATTTGTACATTATTTACAAATGTACCTATAATAATATTGTTCGGTGGCCAGATTACAGCGAATCCTGATGATATAGAAGCCACAACGACCTCCGTTCGCGACAACGGTAATTTTATACAGCGCAACGGTACGTACTACGTAGTGGTATTAAGTTCATAAAAAAAATAGCGTAATACCACTAACGTATGGTAACAAAAAACCGGGTTATACCATTGAAAAACCGTGCTAAATTGTGTTAATCCATCGGTTAACTCTACGGGACAAACAGCTGAACATAATAATATAAAGTCGTGTAAGGTATCAATCGGTTAGAAACATTGTGCATGTGGGAACAGAGGGCTCGCGTGTAGATTGGTCAGATGGCTTAAACGTTTTAACCAAAAATGTTCAAGCACATTTAAAACCGATTTTTCATATGTGACAAAAATATCGTAAAATATAATGTCCCCCGATCCACCGCTTAACCATCCCACTACTAACGTATAGCCGTATAGGCCCACGACGTTTGCAGTTTCGCGTTGTCATAATTATTATTACTATATACCTATACTAATTTATAAAAATTCATTTTAAGGTTTAACAAAATCAAATAAAATTGTTTAGAGCGATAGCCGATGACACTTTAAATAGGAGTAGTTTGATTTCGAATACTTGTGATTACGCGCATAATGTTTAATGGACCTAACACGAGAAAAAAATGTTTTTGTAAAATATCACAAACTTGTAGTTACCATAATATACTTTTACTTACTTACTAAATAGAGGTGAACACTGATCATGATAGGAAAATCGCCACGTATATACGATAAAAAATTGTATCAATATATATTATGTACCTACTACCTAGGTACTAGGTAGGTCGTAGATACTACAGATATGGTATTCTTAATGAAATAATGTTATATAATCACTACTGTTTAACTGACAATATTATATTAACTGATTTAAATATCATTAACAAACATTTGATCGTTGTATGGTTCTTTCAAACAAGACTAGCTGCATCGTATTATAGCAATATGTATATATACTCGTATTATTGAAATATGTATTAGACATTTTTAGATAGTATTGTATAATATAATTATTATCTCATAAAATAAACAAAAAATAATAATTATAATAATACTATGAATATAATGATAGCTGAATCTGAATCTAATATCAACACGTCAAACAGTAATTTAATTCTTTTGCAAATCGTCCAGTAATTATTACTAAAATTGTTAGTTTATACCTAAATATTATACCTGTATTTAAAAACAATTTAAGCAACAACAAATTTTAAGATATTATATTAAATTTTTATTTTCACGAAATATCTTTCCGTTATTAATAATTTTCAGTTATACTATACAGAGGAAAAAGTAGCATACATTATTATTACTGTTATTATTATCAACCATGCTTCGAATTCGCACTTCTAAGTGGTTATACTAATTTACTAGATGTCAATATAAAATTGATCTTATTATGTTGAAAACGAAAATACTTTATTATTCTTTGACATATATCTGGTAGAAAAGTACCTACCCACTAAACATAATATAAATAGTGAAAATACAATAAATAAAAAACCCTTTTTGTTATTTTCCGCCAGCCTTCGGGAATTGTGACCGCACATCGTATATATCAACATTTGTGTTATTGTACATTATTATTATTGTTGCAGTATGCGATGAGAGTTATTGATTATAAATACATTTTTTTTATATTCCTGTATAAAAATAGTATGACGTAGTATGTTTGATACAACCTAAAATTGTTTTTAAATCTACTTGTATTATGTTCAATTGTGTATGTATATGTTACAGTTAAAACCCGAAATCCGCCAAAACTAGTTTCCACAAATCCCTTTTTAGTCAATTCTGGTTTTGACTCGTTAAAACTTGAATTAACCGCAGATTTTTATAAGTCGGTCAAATTTATTTTTAACTGAAATGCATGTATTCGAACTCGTTAAAATAATTAAGTAATCTTATTCATATTTTGGAAAATCAAAAGTAAAAATACTCAGTAATTTTCAAATTATTAGAATATACAAAAAAATAATAATTTTAGAGACTTGAAGTTTTCATCATATATTGATATTACTGATATTAGTATATATTAGACATAATATAGTTTTAAAAATCTTGTCTCTTTTTGTGTTATTTATAGATTGTAGGTATAACTTTTTTAATTAAAAAAAACAAATTGATTTTATGTTTGACCAAATATGTATTTGTGGTTATAATACTTGAAAATTTAACATAAGGTTTCTTGTAAGCTTTTGTAATACCTAGCAAATAAAAAAATTAAAAAAATACAGTCACAACTTAATTTAATCATTTAAAAATTTAAAATTTAAAATTTAAATCATGAATTTATTCAAAATCACAAACATTTACAAAGTATATTTAGTATAAAATGCATATAAAATTTGATACAATATTCTGCATAAGTTTATGTATTGGAAATTTAAAACATAAAAGTCAATATAAAAAGTCACAATAATCTTTTATTTTTTGTCATTTTATTATTATTTAAAAATATTGATTGTAGAAACTTGAAATATTCTCTGTTACTTAAATTATTGTTTTCTAAAAGTACTGAGAACAATTTTCAAAATATTAAGACAACTAAATTTAATCTATATTCTATATTTAAGGTATTTAAAATGTCTACAATTGTTTAGATTTGTTTAAAATGGTGATGATAAAATTAAAGCTGGATTAAAAGGTTTAAAAGTGTAATCAAAATCAAACATTGTCAGTGCGATTCTGTTTGTTATAGTCGTTATACTTACGTGTTTATTTCTACTTTTCTCTAGTTAAAACTAGTTTAATCTATCAATATAAACATTACAGATTTACGTTAGATAATCCTAGTTTTCATTAATATTTATTTTTGACAAAACTAGTTATAACTAAACAAAAATAATTTAAAACTAGTTTTAACGGTGAGGACCTTAGTTAATTCTAGTTTTAACTAGTCAAAATCAGAATTGACTAAAGGAATTTGTAAAAACTAGTTTTGGCGGATTTTAGTTTTTAACTGTAACATAAACATAAATAATAATATGTTTCATACATTCATACATTTTTGTAGCTAATAGATGATGCAAGAAGAAAATCTGCAACTAAGGTTTGGTATTAGGTTAGGTTACCTACCACAAATAGCTCACTATAGGCTATAGACAAAAATGCTTAAAATAATGCGATAATTAAGCCACAGAAGGATAAGATGGTGTAGACTAAGTTAATATTGTATATCTTACAACTATAAAATTATTTAAAAGAGATGAAAAACTTCGTAACTAGGTTAATTTTTGGAATTCGGAGTTTAGTCTAACTTCCGATAAGCCACACAGTAGGTTACCTACTTTAGGTAAGGTTAGATTAGATTAAGTTATAATATTAGTATATTACAATATTTAAACCCAGTATATAATTCCAATAACTCGCTCATAATCTAAATATTCTAAATTAAATTATACTAAAATCTAAATGTCTAGTATTAAGATGTATACACATTAACATTACGTGCGTATTTTGGTACCGCTTATATAATTTCTGAAAAAAAGTACCTTTAGCTCTATAACCCAATGTTTCATAATACATTTGATAACTGTTTGGACTTTATTTATAGGTTAAGCGTGCATTTGTTCACTTAAAAACGTGTATTTAACTATTAAATATCTTCGTGTTAATACCAAATTGGTTAAATTAAACATTGTGTTCACACATTTGTTTATGCATCACCATCGTCTATTATTATCGGTTTTTGTAATCTGAGTTGTACTTCAACGTTAGAATATGTGGCTCCATCTAGCAATAATATTAAAACGCTAACGAGTAGATGATTTTTCTTTTAAGTATATTAACAATATAGCAATAACAAAATAATGCGTATCATAATAATATTTAATTTAATTTATCTGACAACACATCTAGTATTTGTTCTCGTTTAAATATGTCATTAACATTTATTACATTAATTCTTATTAAAAAATCTAATTGATTACATTCTAATAAAGCAAAATATTATATAAAAGTTTACTTTATTTTTGAACTATTAAAATTGCTAAGGTATTTGAGTTTGCCGATTTCATCATAAAAGAAAAATCAGGTAAGTGTTGTAGGTACTTGTAGAAGTTTTGATTTAAATCTTACAAATTTCTAATTAAAACTTTCTTTTTTATTAATGTCATTGAACAAGTTTGGATATATCTTTTCCTTTAAATTACGGTACACTTCAAAATCGTATAATACTTTATAAACTGTGCTGAAAATATTAGCAAAAACAGTTTTAATTTATTGTGAAAACTTCTCACTTATTTTGTACACGAATGTGAGACTTATCGGGACATGAATATCGCAATATAAGTAATAATTAGATACTAAAATAAATAACTTACATTTTTTTTCTACACAAGTATAACTTTTTAAGTAATGGGCATTCTTATATTCTTAATTCTTTCCACGCAAATGTATTGGGTTATTATCTAAGTTGGAGCTTAATTTCCTTAATGGATTGCTTATAATTAAATTACAACATAGTAGTTCACCCAATAATAAATATTCATATACCTACGCAGCACTATTTTGTTTATTTAAAAATCTCAAATGTATTAATACTTTATTAATATAATATATAATTAAAGTACAGCAGTACAAGCATGGCCGTTCAGAAGGGGGGGGGGGGGCTACGGGACCATTTTTCCCCAGGCCCCGAGTTTTGAATATTTTTAAGGGGCCCTTAAGAGTCCTAATATAAAAATACATGTCAGGATTTAGGATTACTCGGTGCTACCCATAAAATTCATTCGAATCTATTATTTTTAAAAACTTTTTCTCTATAAAATATCAATAGACAATAATAAAATGTTATTAAGTCTCTGTAGACTAGTCTGTTTTAATTATAATATATAAATATATAGATAAACACGTGACCCTTTTCAGTTATTTTAAAGATAATAATTACAATCCAATTTTATTGACTATTTTTAGAACCGTTTTGAATTGTTAAAAAACTCTAAAAACTATAAACAATATAATATATTTTAAGGAACATAATTAGTAACTCAGAATATGTATATGAAACCGTTACTAATACGTTATTGGCAAAAACATATGCTTTCGTAATGCCGATACTTTTTCTTTAAACAATAGTCAATAGATATCTTTAAAAATATTTTATTTTTAACAATCAATATTATTGTAGTTTTTACAAAGTGTCGTGTATAAATACTCGAATAATATTTAAGATTATTAAATCTAAATAACATGAAAATATCATTATCTATGATTCATTGAAACTGTACGTAATAATGTTACATATAGAATTAATGCTGCACGATTTAGTAGAATTTAGTAAAGTAATATAGTTAGTAGTTACGGAAATAACTATACGATTTTAAATATCAATCTATACAATAGAAAACTAGGATGGAATATGTACGTAAACTTCATATTTTAGAACTTGGTTATTGTTTTATGTTTACTCAACAAATAACGTATAATAAAAAAAGTTTTTTAAAGTTGATATTTTGTGATATACGGGGCTAAATATAGGCCACATATAATGCACACGCGATTTGTGGTGTTTTGAAATACGGATAAAAACAAACCAAAAACACGAAGTATATTATTATAAACATAGTGCCATAGTCATACAATGATATTTACATTTGAACAAAAATTAGTACAAACTTTTAACTGAGATACTTCGTTATGGCAGTCATATATTAATTTAAGTTGTGTTACCAAGGTATTATATAGGTATTTAGTGGACAGCAATACAAGTTTTAAATTTATAATTAATGGCTTTTTGTATAAATGTAAAAATATTTTTTCATATAAATATAATATATAGTTTACGCTATTAGACGGCGTTATATATATATAGATAATAGAGGTACATTATTGAAACATTTTAAAAATATTCAATTGCATTATTATGCTTAATGGGTGAAAGGCCCCGTCATAATTTCATTTTTCATAACAATATTGTATTATATAATATAAATATTTTTTTTTTATTATTATTTAAGCTTCAACTTCTATGGTTATTAGCTTGCACAAAAAATGTTTGATTTGGTTATATTATAATATTATTCAAAGATGTATCCAGAATATTCACACTCCAGTACCATTTTATTTTGTACCTTCTGCCATACATAGGATTTATTAAATTTTGAGTTGAAATTATTAAGTATATCTATATTTAAAATATATTATATAGGTATACTTAAATATATCTTTTCAGCTAATTTTAAAATTTCGCAAACACACAACTTTTTTTTAAGAATTTATTTAAATTGTTTGAGTTTTAAAGAAGTTTCAATCGAAAATCTGATAGTGCGGCAGTGGTGTAGCTATGGGGGAGCAATGGGTTGTGCCCCCCAACAATTGGCTGCTGTATCAACTTAATAAAAAATGAACTGTTATTGTTAATTTTTTATTATGTTTTTTTTAGCATTTTGGGTTTGCCCCCCCCCATTTTAAAATCCCGGCTATGCTACTGCAATGCGGCCCCCGACTGTTTTATCAAATGCGTCTGCTCACTCTGTTTTTCACTTAAGTCGGATTTCTACTACACCATTTAAAACTGCCTATCATAATATAATGAATCGTGGTTATCCGTGATTGTATAAAATGTTGTATCATACAAAAGTCTTTGATAAACGCGATCGTCACCAACTATTCATTCTGCTTTTGTTTTACTGTTTGATTTTCGATCTACCTACCATTTTTACATCAATATCCGTGAGTACGTACTAATAAGTAATAATAGTGGTGTACACTGTACAGCGAAACGATTATTATACTATTTATACTCGTGCATATCATTATCATTTTGTAGTTCATATTATATAGTATTTATTATTAACATAATAATGGTATATTTAGTCACTTTATTTACCTAACCCTCTGGTACCGATAAAACCATCGGCCGTTTTCCAATAACAATTACTGAGAGCGGCATATAGATGTATAATAATATGCATATCGCGTATCATCTTATTATATATATATTATCCAAACGTTTTTTATATAGTCTGTTTGGATAAATAACATACGTTATTCATAAGTCTTGTACGTTTTTAGGTATATCTACATTTAATATGATTTATTGTATATTTATCTATTTATTTGGACGGCCAAGATGTCCAATAAGAATGAATTATAAGATGGTCGGTAATGTACAATTTTCAAAGATGTTTGTTAGTGGTTACAATATACTTAATAATAAATAGATTGTACATTATTGAATATAAATTAACATAAGTTAAATTAAACTATTTACAAAATAAATATATATTGGTTTATAAAAATTAACATAAATAAAATTAAACTATTACAATATAATTATAATACATCTAATCATAAGTTCTAGGTTGTTTCTTACGTATTATTTAAATATCGATAAACATATCACCACATAAAAATAAATCAATTTTTAATATATTAACTTCAATTCCATTACTCTGTATAATACGAGTATTTTGACCATAATTGGTTCACTGGAATGGTGTATGTAGAAAGTATTTAATTGTCGAGTATTACGATTAGGAACCAGAAAGTTAAGGTTTGAAAGTAATTCTGGACAATTTATTTGTCCATTAAGTACATATAATTTAAAAATAAAACAGAGATCTAAACTTATATGTTTTCTCTTGTATCTTTAACGATTCTTTGTTTAGAAGGGATAACAGTGGTTGTTAAGAAGTGTGATGTAGTCGTTGAATGTCGCAGTTAAAGGATACAAATCTCAAAAACAGCTGTCTCTATTGTTTGTATTGAACCTACTAGCCGACCAAATAATAAAGTTTTAAGATAAATATTGTATTATATTATTTAAAAAATGTATACAAACTACAGAGGTCTATATAATTAATGCCCTTAGTGAAATAATTGCGAGAATGTACATATAGTTATAATTAATAATATAGAATTTAATAAAAACAAAATATATATTAATAAAGAAAGAGGGTTGAGCGAGATTTATACATACATGTATAATGTATATTGTATACTGTATTTATTATTATTATTGGAATCTTGATTAAGATAGTCGAATACGTTTAAAAAAGATTTGCAGTAGTATTCATCGTAAAAACTAATATATACAGGTGATTCAAAATTTATGTTACAGCCATTTTAACACATCGATATTTAAAATAGAGAACAATTTATGATACGAAAGTTTTTTGATTTAGAAACATCTAAAATTATTTGTACCTACATTTTATAATTTTTTTTTAGATATTTTAGAGGGTTTTGAAGGGTTAACTAGAAATTTAAATGAGAACCCATTATTTATTTAATAGACACAATATAATGGCTGTATCATAAATTTTGAATCGCCCAGTATATAATATTATATACCTATATATAAATATAATATTGTACATTATTTTTATTATAGTACCTAATTTAACATCTTACATAAATAATATAGAAACAGCAAACAATTGCATTAAGGGAAATAAACTACTATTTACTTAATTCAATAAGAAATAGGTATAAATCAATATTCAATACATATTTACTAAAAAAGTATGAACATAGTTAAAATATATTTATAAATGTAATGATCAATATAAAGGTATAATATAGTAAAAATTAATTTTTAACGAATAGAAGATAAGCTAAAATTATAAAAAATAGTTAAAAATAGTTATATTATATGTTAATATTTATAATTATTTAATATTTTTGTCGTAAATATGTTCATATAATATATATTATCAAAACTACCACCCGGGGCGATATAGTCCGCCTTCTTAATACGTCTCCGATTTTATTATATTTTGTAACATTATGTTCAATATTCAGGTCTTATATAGTTAGATTGCACTACCAACATGCTCATTCCATTTTATATCCTTAAATAATGCATTTATTCAAATTTTGATTATTAATAAAATTATGAATATAATTCTTATAAGTATAGGTACTTATGTAATAACCAAATTTTCATATTCATACTAATAAGACTTTATAGCTTATTTACCATAAAAGTAGTGTCCTGGTGATTTAAATTACTGCAGTTAACAGTAAGTTTTAAGTACATAGATAATTGTTTTTTTTTTAATTCTGATGTAAAACATAATTTGAACATTTTGAACGAGTGGTTTCTATAGATTATTAAAATGTTTATACGAGACTATAGAAAAATAATAGTTCTTATAATGATATTAGTGATATTACATAAAATAAAAATTATTATACCAAGTTTAGTATTTTTTTTTTAAATTACAAAATGTTAATTGGTATAAGTAGCTAGGTATATAAAATAAATACTATATAAATTACTATAATTTTTAAGTTGTCATAAGCAGTCATAACTTAAATAAATATCTTCAATAAATCTAAACTTGTTATCATGAACATAATATGATCAATACCACACAAAATGTTAAAAACGTCTGACTCGAATTTCAATTTAAATATATCAAAATTGTCCATAAAATCATCAGCGTAATAATTTTTAATAGAAGTAAATTTTCATTAAAAAAAAATTAGTTAATACCCCCACAAGATACTGTTTTAATAGTATAAAAAAAAAATAAGAATGTATTTATATAATCCATAAAAATACCTAATAATTTAAAAAATTAGAATTCTAATTTTATAGTTTATTTGTACTTTTTACTTAGAATACTACATTAGTTTTTACCATAACGACTAAGTTACTTATGCCTATTAAGTATGGAGAACTCGTCTCAACAATTAATATTGTCTTGCGTTTGAAAATATAAAACAAGCGAATTGACACATAAACAAAAACCACAATCCCAAAGCGTATGGCCGTTTGGGGCTAGAAAAACGTAGGTACGTCAAAATTATTGTAAAAATAATTCACGAAATAAATTAAAAAATATTGATATTTAACACGTCATACAATTTATTTGTTTAAAGCATTAAATAAATATGAATGTTTAAAGTTAATAGTATTCAAAAATGTTAAATATAGATTATTATTGTAGACAAAAAACTGTAATTCTCTATATAGTACATATAATTATATTAGTCAGTTAGACGTATTCACAAGTCTTAAATATAAATACTAAAATACTATATATATACCAGATACCTATGTCCTATATATACTTAATATATCATCATAGAGTGTCCCAGTGTTATAGTATATTATTTCATCAGGACGACTCTTTATCGAAATTAAAGATTAAAAGTACCTATATGTATCGAATATAATGGTATACCTAATTATACTTATATTATGGTTTTCAGGACGCTATTAATTCCATAGCTTAATTTAATTTTTATATTATTCTCTTAATATTAAAATGTACCAGCAATATATTTTATCAAGGTATAAATATTAAAAAAAAAATTAATATCTAATATATAATTAATGAAGTCGTACCATTATATACTATACAGGTACTAGATCTATCAATATTTTTTTTATACGAGTACACCTACCTATTTGATAAAATAAATAGTTATTCAACATAAAAATAAAAACATGTACCTACGCAGGTATAATATTATTATAGTGCATGCTACTTGTATTATACGGGGCTAATATAATATAAGGTTGAGCTAAAAGTTCAACAAGTGTGACCCGTATCGAAGTTTCACATGTATATATAATACAGGTATTATACCCGTGTTTAAATATCGCCCGTTATACTGAAGATTGCCAATGTTAAATAATTACAATATTGTAATAGAGCAATATACTTATTATTGTAACAAAACGACGTAATAAGACCAGAAGCGATCGAATCAGCCAAAATCGTTTCAAGATACGCGCACATGCACATGCACGAAACGCGTAAATAACTTTTTATCACACTGCAGGTAGTTATATATAGGTAATAACTGAGTAATTCGTACATTAATTTATTAAACTTATAATAATTTTAATATCGTATTTGTAAGCGTATTATACCAATATATATATATATATATATACTATATACGTACGCACAAAACGCGCGGCGCCACCTCGGGCGGCGGGAGAACTCGACCGCGGCGCGCGGTTGGCCAAGACGCGGGCAACCGGTCGGGGGGCCGTCGATTGGCCCACCGGTGTCCGCGCCCACATCTTCGCCGTCTTGCCCTCCGGGGGTGGGGAGAGGGTAATGCCCACGTGCTCGCTCGACGGACCTCCGCCAAGGCCTTGCACTTCTTCAGTAGTCCGATAGCCGGTCGACCGACGTCTCGCGCGCGCGTAACTTCCTCCAGTTGTCGCTGTTCTTGTGAAGAAGTAGCTGTTGTCAATATTATTATTGTTGTTGTTGTTGTTGTTGTTGTAGTACTAGTGTTGGTGTGTGTGTGTGTGTATGTGTGTGCGCGTGCGTTCGCCAGTAGTCGTTGCCGCCGCCGCTTCAGTATAGTACAATAATATTATTGCAGACGGGTTCGATCGGTCACCGTCGTTTGTGTTTTGGTTTTGCGGTTTCGATTTTGGTTTGTTTGAATTATCCGCTCGCATATACGCACGACAATAGCACTGTACATCCGTGAAGTATATTATTTTATTGTTGACAAATATTGAATCGCATTCGCCTGCGAAACCGCGCGTCGTGGACATGGGACAAATGTTCGATTGACCGAAAATAACGTTCCCCGTCCGCGCACAACGCGTTAACCGGATAAACCGCGCCACGTGCGATCTTACGACACACAAACTGTACGTTTCGGTTTTCGGATCACGACATGGAAACGTGCGTGCTCATACCGAAAGAGCTGTCCTTGCAGGCGGTGCCCGTGGCCAACGTGCAGCGGTCCAACAACAACAGACACCACGTGGAACCGGAGATCACAGTCATGACAAACGTCAACGTGCCCAGGGGCACGCTCATCTACCCGTTCCAGGGCACGGTGCGCATGGACAAGTTGGACGTTTTCTCGTTCCTGGATGACACAGACGTGAGTGTTGGCTGTTTACGATCTTTATATTATATACTTAGATAATATTATATTAACATATACCTAATGTTATATCATTGTGATCTTGTTACGATAACGCAAACGCTATATTATATATAGGTACGGCATGACATTTTAGAGGGCATATAGCCGTTATTTACCAGTTTCATTTTTTTCAATTATTATGATTATCTGTTTGGGTTTCAACGTAGTTGGTTATTAGTCAAAAATAAAATATAAATATTATTTGTGATTCTGAAACATCATATTGTTGTGTATATACCTACGCATATTATACTAATTTATTTAAACTATACTCATATTACCATTTTTACAAATATATATAAAAAATAATCAAATCGTAAACCAGCAGCTATTGTCCATATGGTTATACGATCTATTATATACATTTATAAATCAATTATATAAAATAGAAAAATAATAATCTATTATTAAATTTAATATGCGTATAGACAATTTCACAACTAATCTAAAATTGTATTTTTTTCATTAAATACCAATCAATATTTAAGAACATATTAAAAAAAAAAAAAAATTAATAAAAATTAAGTGTTATATAATTGTATTTTATTAATGGAATATTGTATGTCTGTATTCATGAGTTGCAAATTAATAGGTACCAGCTACCTATAGGTATCTTGATATTTTGTTCTCCCATGACCTCCTAGGTGGCACATAACATGATAATATAATTAAACAATTTTCGCGTAAGTTCATTTAATTATCGAATCGTGCAATTAGGTGTAATAAATTAATATTGGTATTCATTATAAAATATATTTATATCATATATATTAGTCTGCAATGCCCGTAACTAAAACCGCATACGGTATGATGGAATTTATGATAGCATTACTAAAAAAACAAACAAACACAATATGTTTATTAGACATCATAATAACTATTTTACATAATTTATCATGAATTCAATATTATTTATAGTTGCGTGTATTATTATACTATATAGTATATAAATATGGATATCAGCTATTAGCCGCCCACCAATATAATCGGTCGCGCGCGCATTATTTGCGGTGTCATCGCCGAAGCGGTTCAGTGCGTTTCGCTACAATAGAGTTTATCCTAATTTAAAAATTATCACCTTACACTTATACACTACAACAGCTATTAAGTAATAAATACTAATAGTGTATCGTTCCCCTATTTGAGTACGCAGTCATGGCGATGTACACACGCGTGGATTTCCCGTGATTAATTGGCCGTGGGATATGCGATGTTGATTCTGACGATGGTTGATGGATAGAACACTAAAATTAATTTTAAATATAACACGCAATAAATACCCGCATATACTATATAAATACACATTCATACGTTTGTATAGAAATATAGAATAATTTTTTTAAGTGATTTTCTCGTGAGGCAGCTAGACTGTTGTTTAAAATATATATTATTGTTACATACCTAGTTCTCTATATTCTTGATGTATAAATAAGTATTGTAATATATTTTCACTATTTAATTACCTACATATTTCTATGAACTCGTATTACATTTTATCACATATGGGTGCAATTATATTGATGAGAGACGACCGAGGAAATTTCCTTGATGAATCTTTGTCGGAATTTATTGTCATCGACTATGGCGTGACGCAATGTTATCTTATTGTGCTAACGCTGACCTACAGTTTTTTCTCATATTAAAAGAAAATAATATGAAAAAATAAACATGTGTTGTTTAACTAGATAATAACATATATATATATATTCATTGATTGATTCATGAGGAAACAACCGCGCAATGGCATTGTTGTGGTTAGAGGCGCTCCCATTTAAAGCGGAAAACACGTTATTACCCGTTCGTCGGAGACTTAAACGGTGGCGCACTATCATTACTAACGAGTCTTCAAATAATATCATAATAATAATATAATGATGTAAAATACAATTTATTACTAAATTATTTCGATAGTAAATTTCTTGTATATCTATAATTAATACACAAAATTTAATTAAAATAATCCAGTTTTTTTTTGAGTTGATATACTCTCATTAATAATACTTCTTTTAAATAAAATAATATACGCATATAATATCAGTAAACGAAGTATTAAGATTATTATAATCGTTTATTCATCACAAATTATACATTTCAAGTTATTAGTTATTACTAATTATTTATAGTATATATATTTTTTTTAAGGAATATTATATACCTAAACAATGTTAGTGATGTATGCATAAAAATCGTTTTTCTATATTTATACCCAACTACATTTATAATTGAGTAAAATTGAATAAAGTTCATATTAATTATTATTATTGTTATTATTATTTACAATTATTTTGATTATCAAAAAAAAAAAAAAAAAAAATATAAGCTGATTCTTATTTTAAGAAAAGGTAAAATTCTTTTTTATTATATAGTCAAATTTCATAATTTTATATAGAAATTATAGTAACTGAATACGTATTAGTTGTATATCTATATTTGGTTACACTGCATGTATATTTTTGCGTTAGTATTCTGATTTTAATTAGTATTTTAATCTAGCATCTAGGTATTGTTATTTCGTAGTAAAAAGAGAAATGTATAATTCTATATTATATGACTTATTGTATAGGTATTTTTATGTCATCTTAAAGGTGTTTATATAGAATTAAGAAACTAGATCTATGTATGTATTTAAAATAAAAAAGTTTTCTCACAAAAATATTCTTTCGTTTTATAAAATATATTATATTATAACAATTCGCAGTTTTTGTGCATCAAAAAATTTAATCCGTTAAAAAACTGCGTGATGAGTAATTTGAATAAAGCACGCACGCCCATATATTATGCCTGAAGCATATTATAATTGACGTTTACATCAAAATAAAAATGGGAAAGAAAGCCAAAATTAATTTTCCCAAAAACAATATAGTAATCAAGGGTCTAGCTGCGCGTGTTATGTATGTGTACATAGTTATATGTATAGTTAACCAGCGAAATCTTACTAGTTTCTCATAATTCTCACACGTGATTACTGTTTTCACGTGTGTACACACTCCGGTGAAACCACGATGGTCATTGTAAACGCGAACGAGCAGTACCAGTGTATTTTTTCCACCAGAAATACACGTAATTATACTCGATTTACACGTTTATGTCTTATGTGTCCATGTGTGTGTGTTTGTGTTGGGTTTCGCTTGAGTTCACGCTATACATAATAATATATAACAGGTAGGTATATATATCAGCTAGAGTGCTTACTGTAGCAGGTACCTACATGCGCACATTAGGGGAAGATCATTACTGAAAGTGTTTAATTCTTTTATCTAGTTTTCACACACAAGTTGCATAGATATTAATTGCTCCCCGCGAGGTTTATTATGAGACTGCACTGTGAATTATTATTATTATGTATGTACGGCTTTCGACTCATGTGTGGCCCCGTCGCTGCCGCGTCGTTATTATACTTCCCGTATATTACGTTCCCACGGCGGAATGTTATATTTTTGTCTTCTTCATTGTAATCGAGTATATATTATACACATTACATACATACGTATGTGTATGTCTGTGTATATATATAATATTATGAATCATAAAATAATTACAATTATACAGCCGCGTATGTTGTTAATTTGCGCGGGTTGTCGGACATTGTTTTGCGACCAGCATAATATATTATAAGTACCTATAATAGTGTTATGGACTCAAAAAACTACACTCCTGTAGTTTATAGGTAAATATTATTCTTTTAGTATTTCGGCAGAACGTTAACCTTTTTATAATCAATAACTATTCATAGTTTCTGTCTTGTGTTTGCTTTATATTTCATTGCCGAACCAATAGCGATTTGGTTGGAATTTGTACACACGTATTGATAGACGTATTTCCAGGTTATTCTATGTTTATTTAGCTTCAATTTTTTAAATGTTTAACATATTATTTTGTGATTCTCTATCTATTTATAAACTATCTACATCAAGATTAATTTGATGTCTTGCATGATGAGATAAATGTATGAGTCACAATATAAATTAATAACACGTTATAATCTATTATATTATTATATTAATTCTTTAAATTTTTCCAAAAAAATATTTCGTGACACGTACAAATCACAGTTTTAATTTTCATAAATTTGATTCTGCCGTGTTGCATCTAAACAGTACCTTCAATATTATAATATTAAGATCATTTAGTGTTGGACTCAAAAAGTTTGTTTCTTATTAACCGTCGCACAAATTGTATAAATATTATATACATTGTGGTTCGGTAGCGAAGTGTAGTAGTGGAGGTTCAGTTCGTGGTGATTGTCATCGGTTCCGGCAGCCATTAAAATACATCTCATAGAACGAAAATGGTCCAATTACCTCGGTATGGCACGTTATTATATGTTCATGGCTGTACCTATAACATATCGGATTTTTTTTTTATCGTTATTATTATTATTCTTTTTTGTCGATGATCCTCGTGTTCTAAATATAGAGTCTTCCTTACGCTCGTGGACAATGATAAAATACAAAACACAACAAAAAAGCCGCATTGACTCGAATGTGCGTGTGTATGAGAGAGGTTCGATTTTTCACGGTCGGTTCGTGTACACTGTTGGCACGTACCGACACGCCACGTTTACTCGCGCGACGATCTCCCAATATACCTACGTTGTTGATAAGGACGCGACTGACCAGAGAATAGAAGACATCACTAACAAAAAAAAAAAATTAAATAATACAGAAGAAGAAAAAAGACTTTACCGTTTCCATAATAGTTTTGATTTTCTTCGTTGAAAATAAAGATGAAAAAAATTGAATAAAAATGTCGGTATTTTCCGAAACGTTTAACTTTTTTGCCCAATATCGATGTACATTTTAAATATATTTGGTACCGTATAATATATAATACCGTGCGCACCACATTCGGCCAGAAACTGTACGAGTGATGTTTCTTCAATGATAGATAATAATATAATATATTTTTCTTATTATGCTATTTCATAGTAACGTATAGTTTGATATACATGCAAAAATGGAGAGCAAAATTAATCAACATAATGTGTATGAATATGCAAAATATGTAATATGTAAATTAAGATGCTGATAAACACGTTGTGACTGAAGATTTTTCATACTGTTAATCTTGTAGTATAATCGTTTAATACATACATATAATATATATATGTATAGTTTGATAGCTATTATGTATGACATACGTATAAGACAAATATATTTTTATATTCATCTTTAAACCTATACTTTTACGTATTATTTGGACACAAATCATTTTTATAAACGTATTTAATGTATATATGACTATTTTTTTTTTTTATAATAACTACCTATATTATTTCATATAATATTGGTACTATATGTGCTAAATAACTTACTATTCATATTAAAGATATGTTGTGAAAACTTTTAATATTATCTTTTTCTTTTATTTTAATCTAAAATATGGAATACGGATTTATTTTAATACATATTCAACTATAATGTGTATTAAATTTAATATATAATAGAGGGACACCCAGTATATCATTTGTCAGTGTTACTTATTCTGTGGACGCGTATAACAAGGAGAAAACCAGATGATCTCGATTCGGATCTCTAGGAACACATGTGATTTGTTCTCATTAAAAAAAACCAGTTCGACGATTTGTTTATTGGATTAAATGACTGATGGTCATTAATCATTGGATTTCTCTTTGAATAAGTAAAAATAAAAAAAATCTAAGCATTTTGACGATTTACTCGAAAATGAACCATTATGGAGGAATCTTTTGATAAAAATCAAACCAAATTAGTTGTGATTTTGTGAATTAGTAGGTTTAACTGGTTATTGTACTCATGTATTTAGAATTAATTTTAATGTATAATCCAAAAACTGTCAATAAAAAATAATACGTTGGAATCAATAAAGAAAAAAAAGGTATCGAATAATAAGAATCGCTGATATTTTATAATATTATAAGTTCTATTTATCTTTATATCTACGTGTGCATTTATAAGTATTATACAGGGATTTATGATTTATTAATTTTCTTTCTGTTGAATTAGTAGGGAATCTTAAAAATAATATTAAACTTGCATCAATAATAAATAGGTACTATGGACTATAAATATATTCAAATTTTAACAATCGTTAGTAATTATAATTTATAAGTGTACCTATGAAGTAACTGTACCCATAATATTATCATAATAATAAATATAAATAAATGTATTATAGCCTTATTATGGTGTAAGATCAAAACAAATCAGTAATATTAAACAACAATATTATAATAGCCACATATAATTATAATATGTGATTGGACATTTTATAAGTTAGCATGTTACACAAGAAGATGTGCCAAAACAAAAACAAAAATAAAAAAAAATAATAATTTTTCGTTAAGGCCGAATTAATTTGCAAATAAAATTATACAGCCCGTCTATTATATAAAATATAACTTAAGACTATAAAACTGTAATGATTTTCATGTTGGATGCGTAAGTTGTTCTATAGGTAATTGATGAGTGATATATCGATTGGACGATTGAAGATTGAAAACAAAAAAAAATACATTTGTTTTTATAAATCGATGCGCCTTCAATTCATATACATTTTTCATATCTAAATAGATTTGGTATATATATTATTTAACAAGGAACGCCAAACAATAAACAAGAATAACTAATAACTGATGCTTACTCACAAATACAATAATTATTAATAAGCATATATGAAACGAAAATGAGTAAATATACCGCGTTACTTTCATATACCGTAGTTTTCATATAAGACACATACCTCTTCATACACACACACATACACACACATATATATGTATGTATAATTCGATTCAATTTTTTACTCTGGTTTCATATGGTATTTTATTTATTATTTTTTTTTCGCCTAATTAAAACGGTCCAAATTGTTTGCTTTGTGACTGCGTGCCGGTGTGAGTTTTAAACGCTGAGTGGACACAAGTGAAAACAAAAAAAACCGCCGCCGTCGCCGCCGCCACGGAATGCGTTTTTTCGCCGCTTCCAAAAACACACACACCAATATAATACGTGTATTTATATTGTATATAATATGAGGTATAGGTATCTCTATAAACCAATATAACTGCTTATAACTATCTACTTATATGTACATATTATATACATACACCTAGATCTTACACCCTTCCACCAAGTGCGGTGAACATGTTTTTGTCACACGGACATTCTTTCGCGGATGCATCCATGTGCGGAATTCAAAAAACGTTTTACCGGACCGGGTCGCGCGTAATACGTATCTCACGCGGTATGATATTATTATATTTATACACAAACATACTATTATTATGTATACAGAGGGCGGCGGAGCATTTCGTAGACCGAAAATGTTTTTTTGTCGTCTTCATTTCTTTTCGGCTCACCTTGGTGTTAATGGGTTCTTCAACTGCCGCCGCTGCCGCCGCCATCACCCGAAATTCCACTGTGTTTGCGCCTTTTCGCGACCGCCTGGCCCATGCCAAGACAACGATGATGTGACCACTACTCGGAATCTGCGTCTACCCGCAAGGATCGTTTATCTTCTCTATCACAGCCGTGTCGTAGTCTATGTGTACACACTACACAGTGTATATATACCTATACAATGCATGTATGATATAAGTATATTATGATCATATAATATTACATGTAGCTACAGTGCTCTGGTCGTCACGATGGCGGTCACCGCTTGCACTTAACCACCGACTCGTGTACGCATATTATACGTATTATTGTATGATCACTGCGAAAACCCTCGGTATACACTGTGCCGCAGCAAATAAATCATATACATTATACATAGTATACGCATACGAAGAGACGATGACAACTCGTGTGCAAGGGAGAACCGGGCCAAGTGATGCATGGAGACACGATGTGTTCATACACACAATAGCATGTGATAATATTGTATACAAAGCGAAGCTTCGGCGTGTTATGAAGTACACGTACACACGCTCATGCAAACGCATACGCACACGCAAACACACACATGTATGTATTATATAGATCGAGAAACTGAGAAGAGGAGACGTGATATAAAGTGTGGTCCACGTGTATGCTATATATATGACGCGTGCGATGCTGTGGAAAACATTCTGTGCACAGAACAAATCATAAATAGCCGCCTTTCGTTGGACCACACCAAGAAGAGACATTCCTATACGATCTTAGCGCGTGCGTGTGTGTCATCGTACACGTCGCAGCCTCACTGCATTTGTCTGCTCACCTCCGTATATTCTTTCAATATAAATCAATATATATTATATACCTATAAATACCTTTTACTTATAGGTAGGCTGCAGCAGACACACGGGTGTCTGCTCCATTTCAGATCGCTATAAAACCGTTATAATATATTTATAAATCACGATGATTATGAGTACATACGTGTTTATGGACGATGGAATAGACCAAGCTAAAAAAAAACCAGATGAAAGAGAGAGAGAGAGAAATAAAACTATTGGGGTGAGGGAATAATAATATTAATTATTATTTTATATGCGTCCTACAGAGCTAATATACAACTATGTTATAATAATATTATGTATCTACGAGAGACGACTTATTGGCACAATCTAAGCTTTTGTGAAACTAAACCACTAAGAAGAGATGTGACGTGTGTATGTAATATATGTAAGCTTGTCAAAAACTATATAGTATATTTATGTCATATTACTCATATTCATGGTGTGTAAAAGGTCGTCGACAGCGTCAAAATCATAACATATTATGCGCCTCGTTCAAAATGCCGCTCTTATACCGCAAAACCGAAAATACCGATCCATACATTTTTTTCTCGTTCCAGAGTGGTTATAATATTAATTCGTACGCATACGTGTATAATATTATAATGATGTGATGTGGAAATACCGCCTAACCGCTTTTGATCTTTGCGGCCGTTGCGCCGTTATTACAATAATATATATTATGCACTTGTCGTGTTGCTGCCACTGCAGGTGAATTAAATTCATAATAAATGCAGATGTATTAAATATATACGATGATATTCAATCGCGGTATAAAAAACATTTTGTTTATAATATATACGATATACCACTATAGATATCACAAACCATTCGCATTATAATATATCTTATAATTGTATATACCCGATATCCAACAAGTGTGCAGCAAGTGCAGTGTTTTAGCGATGACACAACGATACAAACTTTAATAAAAATCAAATCTGTGTAGCTATATACATATATATATATAATATTGTATTTCTCATAATTAATTATAGGTATTGCAGTAACGATGATGCGCAAATAGCATCGGTAAAGCGTGGTAAATAATAAAACTGCAATATATTGTCGCACGGTTCTATAATCGCATACTCGTGTCATCCAAATGGGGTAAATTTTAACTGTGCGGCTTAAAAAGTTTCACCATCTTTAGAAAAACCCGACAAATCCAAAATTAGATTAATCCCGGTTGGATAAAACGGAATTTATAAAAAATAAAATAAAATTGAAAAACAATAAAATGATCTATACTCGATGTCAGTAGTAGCGGCAGATACGCCCGACGAACAAGAACAAATAGAGCGTAGTGTATAATATATTATAATAATATAATACCGGTACGTGTGCACCTATGGCGTTCGATTCATGAGAGGATTCGATTCAATGGCCAAAGGAGTGGCGGGATTTTTTTTCATTTCGTTAAAATGACCATGCGCTCGCGTATTACACAGGCATATATATATACATAATAGGTAGTAGTTCGAGATGAACTGCCGCGCGTTATGTAAATTATCGGCAAAGAAAATGGAAAAAAAATAAATAAAATAACGGCTACCGAACAAAAGCCGCCGCGCGTAGTACCACGCACTCACTCGCGCGTTTATATACATATTATATTATAAAATATATAAATAAATAAAAGAACGTATTATTTTGTATACATATATGATGTATATTTATTTATATATAAATACCGTTTAATGTATATACTGCATAGTAAAAAATAAATGGAAAGCCGCAGACTGTCAACAGCGCTACACAGCACATTATATATACCTACCCCCCATTATAATCGATTCGTATCCGTGATCTTTTTTTGTTTTTATTTTTTTTATTGTATTTATATATAAACTGCGCCATAATAAAATAACATGATACCTATATAAACACCAACAGACCGTTGTTTTTGGTCGATTGGACCTCATTAAACGCCACTACCGCCGCTACCTGTAGTCGATTTATTTTGTTCTGGTATAATTAAAACGCCGTGTCGTTCCCAAGAGACGGGCGCCCGCCCTCGCCCCCGCACACACCGTCGGCACTGCCGGTCGACAAGAACGGTTTTTTTCTTCTACTCCTTTTCGTTTTAATTAAATCGGATTTATTCGTATTCGGTTCGGTGGATATGCGTGGTTACCATAATAATATAGTTATAGTTGGTAACCCATACCTAGCAGCCCGTGATAGGTATACTGAAGTATATATAATACATACTATATGGTATACCCATTATAATATTATAATAATTTATACCTACGGAAGACACCAGTGTGGTCGATCTGCATGCTTATAGCGGAAAACAGACTTCGACATAACAATAATAATGTTATAACTCCCTAGGAGTTGTTTTGTTTCGTCATCACACTTGTCACTCATCTGTATAACCTGTAATCAATAATATTATTCTTATATACCAATACTTTGATAATGTCATAATATTACTATTATTATAATGATTACCGAGAACTGCCACTGAATTCCGGTACAATGCATCGCGGTCTGCGGGGATTATCTAATACAGCGTGCGATGTATACCCATACAGCCCGATCAACTGATGACGTGTTTTCTTCGTAGCACTATCTTAATATAATATTATGCAGTACTCAGTTTCGTGGAAAATAACATAACAAAATAAAGTATAGGTATGGTGTATAATACACTGTATAATACGTAGCTATAATATTTTATACGGACACGTTTCCGACGAAAAAGGAATTCAATCGACACCGACACGTAAAGCCGAAAAAAAGTTCTCACCGAGGTGTCAAATATCCATTGCGTAATGCCGTATACAATATTATATCTAATCGGACACTGACAAGTTGTCCAATAACAATATAATATACAGGCCTAACCGATCGAGGTGTATTATCATCGTTCATAGCCTAACCCATACGTTTTCGGTAATAAATTATGCCGTTTCTAAGACCACTTAAAAACAAATACGGACTCGAATATTATCGACAAGGGCTTAACCGCTTAACAGCTTATACGTACCATCTACATGACATAATAATATAAATAATATTATAATGCATACGTTGTGCGGCGTGCTTTTTGTATTTGTGCGTGAAGATCAATATGCAAAAATCAAACACGATGTTAGTTTTAATGTTTAGTTCACCGTTTTTAATAATAATGTTAATACGCGTAGAGGTACACTTTTATGAAAGAACAGTTTTTAGAGTTTTAATTTATTTATTCTATACAATATATTTGCACATAGCTTTAAAATTGCCCGATATCATAGGACATTTAATTGGTAATCTTATTAGATGCTCTATTTAAAAATTAAAATAATGGATTAGGTTACTTACTAATAATATCAGGTATACGGTAACAAACAATAATTCAAAACAACTGTATACCTAGGTATATAGATTACAAATAATACAAATTAAATCACTGTTGCCGCGCACAAAAAAAAATATTTATTATCTTTGATATATTACGACTATGTATGTCATATTCCTTTCGGTTATTTGAATTTTCAGTTGGTAACAATAATATTATGATTTATCGACCGATTCTGAAAAGTTGGCAATTATTTTTTCACAAAAATAGTTTTGTTCACGAACGACCTTTCTGTAAAAATATCTCCAATTGATCAATAAAATGTTTTATAATCGTTTCATTGAACCGTAACAAGTAGGTACTACATGCTGTCAAGCTTTCAAAAGAATCTTTGAAAATGAATATTTTTCAAGTAGCAACTGTAGTGATGTTTAATGGTGGTCGGTGGCGATGCAGGTAAGCCCTATATATATAACTTATTAATCCAACTATTCCAGTATATATTTTGTATGGTAATAAAATAATAATTATATTATTACAAATACTCTATCATATATAATACATTCAAAGGTGCTTTTATTAACAATTCGCGTTGACTATAACTTATAAAAAAACGGACGTACATAACAATATATATTATCATCTATAATAACTACCAGCTTTAGTAAATGTTAACTTTATGCATTATGTTAATGTAAAACAACTGCCGGCTTTTATTTTAAGACAAATAAATGTGTATTTTTGTTTGTTAAATTATCGCTGAAACTTCAACTCGAGATCTCGACTATAAACCTATAATATTATGTGTGTGTACATAAACTCTGACTCCACCTAATGGAATTATATGTATAGTCAATTAACAATTTAGTCAAGTTAACAGTGTATAACATTTATTTATTTTAATATCAGAAAAGCTGACTAGACTTCACTGAGTTTAAAACTCAAGCGAAGGCCTAGGAATTATCTTGTTTGCAACATTTAAAAAAATACAAAACAATGAAAAAAAAAATTAAAAAATATAAATTAAAACAGCCAAATTTAAACAAACAGTTGTATAAGAATGATAATTTATTAACTTAGGTATTTAAGCATGATCTATTTCATATTTGTTGCATCGTATTCATAAAATAGTCAATAGATAATGTATTTTTATGACACCCTGTTTTTAGGCTATTTTAAGGAGAAGTTGTTAGCTTCATATTTAGTTTTGACCACATATTTTATACGGTATAAAAAATTATATTTTTTTTAATATACTTGTGTATTTGAAATAAAACATCGTGCAAAACATTTCGAATATTATTTTCGTAGCCACCGCAGCCATGGTGTCGTATACGTAACACGTATCTAAACTATATACATATATAGCTACGGTATACGTAATAATATACATTTTTAATAATTTAGTAAAAATATTATTGTAAGCCCGTACGACGACGAGTCGATTTGTTTATTATCGGGATCGATCAATGCCATGTCACGGCCTCGACGGAGAACTCGCGCGCGCTCGCTTCTGGTCAAAGGGGCTCCGTCGTCGACCGCCGCCACCGCTGCCAATGCCAATGCCAATGCCGCTCGCCGTCGACCATCGATCATCATCGTCAGGCTCTCCTTCCGCACGCGTGTTATATAGATAGTAGATACATTTTATTATTGTGGCTACGTCGTCGTCGTGGTCGGATATGCAAATATTCATATAGTGTACTTATATAAAATGACGTGTAACAGCCACGTTAATTGGTAGATATACGGCGTCGTATAATATGCCTATAATAATAATAATAATACATATACTCACGGCCGGCATTGCCGATCGCGTTCTTAATTATTTAACTGCAGACCCCATTAGCATCATATATTATATTATGTATAATATATATATATATATACATAATATAAGAGTTATACATATTATTATTACTACCTATAGGTACATAATATATGTATATATAGTATATACTGTATATACATGTTCGTATATGTTCGGTGCCGTTTGTATTTAATATACTGTGTACCTACAGCTTGTAACAGCGGACGGCGACCTCTGTAAGTTGCAACGGCGGTCGCCGCATATACCTAATAATAATAATGAAAACGGCGGCGGTCGATTTTCTTTTCTCGTAACCTCATCAATTACCAAAGCTACCACCCGATTGCAATATCCAATCGATATAATATTTAATAGTCTGATTATCGTATCCGGTTTACCACGCTCGTGTATGTCACTGCATGCCATATCTATGGGAATAGACGATATGGGAAATTCAGTTAATGGCTGTAATTATATATATGTATTATCTTTATTAACGAGTTGCTAAATATTCCAAACGAATTTCAAAATTCGTCATCAACGGTAAAGTTACTTTTTAAATTGTTTAAGTGCTCGTACATCGAGATATCTGTTATGTATAAATTTAATTATTATAATAATACATAAGTATTTCGTTTCATCTGCCAATGAAGTTTGATTGATATTATCCGTAAAATATTATGCAGTAATATAAAAATTTACAATAGTCAATATAATTATGCCAATGTATAATAACGTTTTTTAAATGTGACGACTATAAGCCGAGATTAATAAAGAAAAGTAAAATCCTAATTGACCATTCCAGTAGAAATCGTAATCACATCGTATATAATACACGAGTACATATATATATATAGTTTAAAAACTGGAGTATGGCACATTGTCCCGATGACCTATTATTGCACTGTGAGTATGACGGGTGGAAGATGCTTACGGAAAGACGATTATAAAAAAAAAACATCGTATAAAAACCAAGAGTATATAATGTACTAAATAGTATATATAATATATACCTAACTAGTTCTGCAGCGACGTGAGTGGACTATATGTGTCCGAGCCGTAAAACACCGTGTTCCATTACAGACGTTGCAGCATCATCGGTACATTATCGTCATCGCTACTGTATCGGCTTTCTCTTGTTCGCTACGCCATCAGTGTACGTATGCGTATATAGATGATTAGAACGTTTAACCGTGTATAAATGTACGTAGGTTATGGAAACTGGATCGAGTGATTATTGTCGTCTACACGCTGCCGGATATCAACTACCGAAGGAAGTAGCCGATTGCTGTTTGAGTCTGTATATATAATAATATGATATTATATATAACACACATTATTAGTAGTTTAATGTATATCTATACACTGTCGACTGTCATACCTATTCTCGCAATCCGAGACATAAGCCGAGAAGAAGATACGAAGAATGTCGGAAGCGAAATCACTGCACAAGTGGCCGATCCACGCGAATGGCGCGTGCCTTAACCAAACTAAACCATTTCTATAATATTAATTTAATATAATATCGTGTCTGCACGTGTATAATAATATAATAGGTATATAATACGCATATAAGATTTAGCCGCGTCCTACTAGTTTTTTTTTATAATATAAACATTTCCTAATACGGCCAACATGTTATTTCGCGGGTTATAAGTGCACATATTATATTCTCGTATATTCTGCATTACCCGTCACCACCGATGAAATGGATTCCAATGTTTACTTTTCAATTAATTACCTAAGATAATACAATATGAATTTTTTTAATACCATAATCCATTATATACGTATTACATATTTTATCTTTGATTAGGAGGCATCTATACTCACTAAATGTCAAATAATGTACATAATTAGATTTTAATCATAAAATATGTACGAACCTCAGTGGCTATACGTATATCGATATACCTACATTGTTTAAGTTTATTTTTCAATTTTATTGTCGGCTGTCGCTATTATTATTTTGCGAAAGTCCATTCAGCATTACAGTCGTTCATTACGCAATATGTTTATACGAGTATGTGGTCAATATGTTAATGTATATAATATATATAGTATCTTCCATTGTTCTGTTTGAAGAAAGGTCATCGAGAATGAAGTAATACAGATTGCATTTTTTTTACATCTCACTTATTGATTTACGGCTTAATTGGTTAAAATTAAGAAATACGGGTAAATTGAACGACTTATTTTGTAAGGTATATAATAATCTTAAATAACGTTGAAAACATTTGATTACTTACATTTTTGTACTTAAAAAAGTCCATTTGATAATTATACTATTAAATCATAGCTCATCACCGAGTCTTAAGTACAATTTAGAAAACCCTGTTATTAAAACATACTATTGGTATTTTAATTTTGTATTGAATAATTTAATAGTAGACACTATTTTTATTTTTTACTCGATAGTAAATAAAAATGATGTATTAAAGCATATTTTATGTCATCTCCACCTGTCGATGAAATCCATAAATTAATATGTATGTACTGATATCTTTTCATTATTTCTCAATATTTCGTGGAATATGTGACGTTACAGCGATAAGCGCACTAACTGATGTATGAGAAATCATAAAATATTATCTCAACACAAAGTAATTTAACCTTGGCAATATTTTATTTTGTTTCACTTGTAAACTGAAGTATTACGGATCGATTAAATTGAGAGCTATTAGTGGACGTACGCTTGAGTCTAAAATACATATTATAATAATTATTATTTTTTGTTCATCTACTGTTTGTGGGTTAATATATATAATAATGTATGGTATAATGGACTCGGCCGTTTTTAGCCACCAGAAAAGCGTGCCTGGTTGCATTACACATAATATGTATAACCGGTGTGCATAGTTGGTCACGTGAAAAATGACCTCCGAGACGTACGTACGACTAATTATACTGGGGACTGAGGAATAAGTTTCAATCGCTTACCTGGTAATTACACTGCTGCCGCCGCCGCAGAGAGTACAGGATAAAAACGTGGAAAAGCGAAATTACCCACTGGCCGCTGTCATATACTCTTGTATATCTGTGTAATCCACTTTGCTGCCAGGTGCCTTATGCACATCAGGAATACATTAAAAATAGGAATAGAAGTATAATATAGAAGACACGTATGGAAGAAGAGAAGAGAAAAAAAAGGTATACGTTATTATTATTCAAGTAAAGTGGTCCGGGCAGGTCATTCATGACATAAAGATAGGTCCATCGGTGTAGATATATATGTATAACACGCCCCAGGCGCGTTATACTGCAACGCTTGGCGTAGTGCTGCAGGTATAGTAGCACTCCTACTTCTTCTCCATCCTCTCACCCATAAGTCAACCACCGCTGTCGTGTTATTAAGTGTTATTATTATTATTATTCTGCTGGGAGACCCCTTCGGCGGGACTGCGTGGCCACTGAACGTTATGGTAAAAAAAAAATAATAATAAAAATGTAAAATTACCTGCGAGACCCTCACCTGTCGCAAGTTGGATGAAACTCTCGGCAAATCTAGTTTTTTTTTATTATATGTCTGTACCTATATATTATGCGTATTTGATACGGTCTAGTATATAATATATATATAATAAATCCAACACGTCAAGTATATTATATATCTGATAAGACACCCGCGGTGAATCGGTAGCGAAACTTATCAGTCGACGCTATACGACCGCCACCGGTAATAACCGTAATTATTGTACCATACTATAATATGTTGCTGCTGTAGTGTCCGATCGCGGTCTTGTCTCAGTCGTCAGCAACTATACAAAAGCGGAATAGAAATAACAGCAGCAACATGGTCTAAACATATTATATACCTGCGCCGAGAAGACGAAATCTGGAAAGTGGTCTACTAATTATCGGGTTAGAGAAGGAATAATATATGTAATATATATATATATGTGTATGTATATATGTGTGTATGTGTGTGTGTATAAAGATAGAGAAAAAAAGAAAAAACATCAGGATTTATATACGTCTCAAACCGGTAGTACTCTCAGGCTCGTATTAACATTTCGCCCGGAGGCTGTTGCTTTTAATAGCACGACAGACGCGCCCGTCCGAGTAAAAAAATATTCCGTTCATTTTATATTCATTACTTTTTTTTTGTCTTATGTACAAATTTCCGACGGCTTCTGTGCGTGTGTGTGTGAACTTTGATCATCGATTTTTTTTTTCATTCCATTCAATGCATATAACTATATCGCATCATTGACGTTTCTGTGAGTTTTGATTATATATATATATAGGTACCAACGAATAGGCGCTCCTAAATCAGATAACAATAATAATCTTTCTATTGAGGTATATTTAAAACATTATACATACGTGATATTATACGGTCAGAAATTGTTGGATGCAGACTACCAGTCATAATACCGAATTTAATAATAAACGAATCAGCAGTATAATACTAGTGTATTATTGTCATTAATAAAAATATAAATTGTATTTCAATGTGAACACAAACTTTAATATTACACAGAGAAACGTGCAGCGCGTAGTTGGTAAAACACGTTTCACCTGTTCATTAATAATATTGTTGTATATAGATGCGATCGGTTTTTATAGTAGCCCGATATATTCCATCATATTATATGACTTCCAGCTATTATTTTCCACTTACCGTGTTCAGTTTATCTTTATACGTGTATACTGCGCTCGTACAAGTGGTTTATATAAACGCACCACACCGAAATATTCTAATAAACATAAATCAAACTGTAGCCTCACTGTTGTTCTTTTTCTAATCAAAATCATTCGAACCGTTGTGTGGTACGTCCTACTAATTATTATAGTAGCGATAGGGATATAAATAAAATCATTTCCAATAGTTGATGAGCATAACGTAATGCGGGAAATGATTTCGAGGAGTGGAATAGGTATCCACATCATGGCGATAATCATCATATAAATTATGTATAGGTTTGGAAATAATATATACCAACTGCAGTAATATAGGAGGAATAATACATACTTAACGAATATATTACACGTCTGTACGATTAATATAATAAATTCATTAATGCTTCTTTTATTTTGATAAAGTCCTGAAGTAAAAAATAATAATAATAATAATAGAAATAAAAAATGATGTGTATAATGGAGTATTATATAGATTCAATAAAAAAGTTACATATTTTATCGATCTTTTATTCCACGATAGACCTCTGCAGTTTTACGGTATACATTTGACACATATTGAGCTGCGAACGGCAGCTGTCGTTTTCGGAGTCCAAAAATATGCAATACTGCAATCGAGATAAGGATCATTGTGAAATAATAATAATAATAAAAATAAAACAAGCCTATAAAATAATAAAATGTATTATTATATTCCGTGCTTATCATGCACGATCGTTGAACGCCGTCTATATTATATCTACCAGGTCCATCTGCACAAACACACACTGAGATGCTTAGATGCGTTATCCGACCGTTTACAAGACGCGGCCAAAGTTATTGCTTCAGCCGACGGATTATCAGCAGAGAACCCTCACTTTATATATTATAATATATAGGTATTGGCGTATGTGCGTTTGTATATGTGTATGTGTGTGTGTGTGTAATAAACACCGATGGCTGTATAGCTGCCGCCGTGGGAGTCGACTCGGCTGTGGCGGCGACCAGTACATACAGAGCGCACAAATATACGTGTAAATATTGTATATTATTGCGTTTATAAATTGTTTTAATAAAATACCGATTGGCTACCGCAGATAATGTTTGCTTTTTTTATACTCATGACCAACCCGCGACGACAGCGGTGTGGTGGTGGCTGACAAATAACGACCATAGGCCCCGTGCAAACAGTTATTGCACTTGCACTCGCACACACAAACACATAATATTAAAATAGTTTGTATTAGCAGTACGGGAAGGTCTGAGTTCATAATGTGTATTATGTTTTTGCGTTATATTTTACAACCTTTTTACTCTTTTTTTTATTTTTACCTTAGTCTAAAAAATGTTTGATCAATCGTGCATTATTATTATATTTATGTAATATATTATAGGCAGTAAGCACTAACGCGCTATGCCAAAAATATGAACATGGAAACAGATACACTTACAAACCTATACGTATGCGTTATATAGATATTTATAATGGATAAAAAAATTATTATCGTGAGTCTGTATTTGTACATATGATATTGTATATATATATATATATTAAATATATCCGTAATACCAATCATTCCGAAACCAACTTTTAGGTTTACCCTTTGTAGTTTTTTGCTGTAAATGCTGATTTTTTTTAATCACTTTTATTTAAGATATATTAGTTTTCAAGTAGATTTTCGCCTACAAAAATATTTAAGTCTATAATACATACAGCTGTACTGGTGTACATATATTACTTATCGGCTATCGCATATAAACTATGAGTAACTAGATTAGAAAGAAATTTTTAACACTTTATTTTTGATTTAGTATTTCTGGTTAAGACGCGATTTTGGCATTTATCTTCGCACTTCGCTGTATAAATATATACTATATGCATATTGCATAATATGATAGTATTATAATTTTATATTTTAAATGATGCACAGAATATTATTTACTATATAATTCTATTATTACACTCAAGTATTTTTTCGGAAAGACATGGTTATTATATTGAAATAAAAAATGAAAATAAACTATCAAATTGAACAAAATATATTGCTATATTAGGTATGGTGTTTGGTAAAAGTGTTATATGGAGACTATAGCATAAGTTCAACTGTATGCTAACACAACTGTATAATACCAACCTTGAAATTAATTTTATATAATACGATTTTATTATATTATCTTATAATCTTATATAATTATAATTTCTTAGTTTAGTAACAAAACAAAGAAATAAATTATAGAGAATTAGGTAAAAATAATCTGTTGTGTTTTACTTATCATTTGAAATTATTGGAGGTATCATGTAAAATATTCTATTTGTAAATTTTATTATTACTGACTCAAGTAATATTTTTATATTAATAATGAATTATAAGCGCGAAGTATAACTAGTATAAGAAATATCACGTATGAAATTCACCAGTTTTCCGCATAGTACTTATCCCACTATACGTCTATCAAATCATATAATTATTATAATTATTATTAAAAAAAACAAATACAGACGTAATTTTTTTCATTATTATAATTTTATTTTTACAACAATAAAATTTTGTTCGTATACAACGACATATTTATCATCTCCCCGCGCTCGTATCCAATAATTGCAGCAACAGAAGACGGCGTATACGAAAACGAGTTTTATATAATACTGTGTGTACCTAAATTCGCGTTTTAAAGTTTAATACAAACGGTTGCATTTAGATATATATTTATGTTTTGAATGCGATATATGCACGTGAGTTTATATTATAATATATGTTTTTTTTAACGCTAAGCTCTTGTCAGGTGCCGATTATGCCAGCGGCTGTATATAATAATAATAATAATAATAATAATAATAATAATATAAAATGCAGTATACGTGTATGTATGTATGTACATATGCTCCTTATATATACTGATAAGTCCCGATAAACGTGTTTGTCGAATCAGCAACAGCAGCAACTAGCAGCGGGTAGAACCGGACCGTCGGATGTATCGCTCCCGGGTTACATTTTCAAACCCACGCCGCACGCCGCTGATCGCGTATATAATATTATACACGACGAGTACGTTATGATAAATTGAATGTAAAAAAAAATAATAATAAATATGAACGAAAAAATGTATACCTATATATGCACGCCGAACAGTTTTTAACTGCCTGTTAAAATTCCGTTGCGTGGCCTATGCACACGACGCTTAATTAAATAGCCCGCGAGATCATTGGGCGTGACCTTAACTATAATATATTATAAATTACTATCGCGTGTAATCCGCGCGTACGATGAATAGGTATCTATACGATAATATTATAAAATAAAACTGCCATGAATAATATAATATATAATATTGTGTACCTACGTATGTGCACGCGGTATTTGAACATTCGGTAGATACCTACTAAATTCAGTCTTTGAAGAAGGATAACATAATATATTGTATCCGGTCGTTTGCCGCATGGTTAAAATACCATTACAGAGTAATTATTAAAATTTGATTTTTTTACGAAATTTAGCGAGATTGTAACTGAATATTAATATTTTTAAATGGGCGCTTAAAGTTTTGATTAAAATATACATCCAGGTATAATAGTCATTTAGGTATTTTCTTATATCATACAAAATGTATAATTATTACCATTTTTTATTTTATCTAAACTTATACACATATCAGTATAATTTTAATTTTTAGATAGATTCGTGATATTATTTTTATTCGATTTATCAATATTATAATTTTACCCACTCTGCAGCGTGACGAGTGTGCAGTCGAAACATTATAAGTTATAACATATTATATCATTTGTATGGAGGTACCTAAATACGAGTATTTCCGCAGATCTGTCAATGGTCTACTGAAATATTCTGAAATGTCGTTTTTTATGCAGTAACTAACTCAGTATTCGGTTATCCGAATTGTAATTATCTATGTATGAATTATATGAGAAAAATGTTACTCCAACAAGTCAATGGTACCTATAAATATGTGTATCTTTAGTGAATGTAGTGAGTGGAGTACCTATATGATAATACTAATAAATAATAATATTATAATTTATAATATAAGAATGTAATGATGACTTATGTTTCTGACCGAAATGAAGCGATTACGAAACGCCAAACGCGAAATGCACAAAACATCATATTATGCATACTATGCTTTTATAACATGTTACGTGCAGGTCACATCTCGTCGATCAGTCCGATAAAAACTACGGATAACGAATGCGTGGAGAAAATTTTTAAATGATTGACGCGAGCGCTCGCGATGGGTTTTGCTTAATAGCTTTCGGCAGACGTTTTCGTAAATACAGCGCGCGTGCATTTTACTATTATGGTCCATCAATCATACAATAATATACTATATTCTATAGTAGTACTATATAGTCGTATATTTATATAGGAAGGCAGGTACGACCGCCAGAAGTCGTCGGATCGAAACTGAATGCTGCAGCGCAAAGCCACTGTGGCCAGTTATCGATCCTCTAGATCGTGGCAGCGGCATGCACTCACAAAAAAAAATATAAAAATATATCGTCATACCTGCGGCATATAGAGGTTAACAGTAATAACGATAATTTGATTTTTGTTTTGTCTCATTAAAAATATCGGATTTGTTGCGTAAAATTGTAAAACAAGCCGTATAGAATTTTTCAAATCTATATTCCCGAAGACTCTTCGTCCCCATCCGCCTATAATTAAACGTGCAATGATCTGATACATATTTTATTTACTCATAGTATTCTATAATACTTATGTACTAATATACACGTACATAATATACGACGACCCTCATCGATGGGTATATATGTATATTAAGTATATGGAAAAATATACATACGCTTATAATAATAATAAAATTGTCGTCGTATTATCTTCGCACGATGTGTAAAATGAGTAATGATGTTTAGTATGATTATTATGCTGCGAAGGTTCGTCTTGTCGGTTGGTCGGTCGGTCGGTATAGGCACTAGCCAGCCACTACTAGGCGGCGAACGACTGACGTCGTCTGTTAATTATCAACTGCCGCCGCCGATAAATTGAAATTGCCTCTATCGTCTGGTCGCCGCTATTATTACCATTATAATACCCAGCAGCTACCATTGCGCGCCTGTATTTATGTATAATATTATACATTTATATACGTGCGCGCGCATACACACAGACAAGCGCACACACAAACAAATGCGCGTGAGAGAGCCGTTCATCCGCTGAACTCGTTTAAATTGCTCACAAATTGCCCTCCGGACAGAGAGCTGTGTGCAATTTCGAGCACCTCGTCTCTTCGCCGCGTGCTCACTGTGCGATGTATATTATACTTAATATATACCTATATAAATGTATACTGTATAATGTATATTTCACGCATATTTTTCTTCGTCTTCATCTCCGCCCATATCCTGGGCACTCTTTATAATATAGTTCGACGCGTGATACATACATATATATATATACTATTTATATATATATAATAGTATATCATAATATCGTCATGTATACATAAATACGTATATAATTCCATTCTCGTTCACCGCATTGCTCTCGTTGTGTCATGTTCTGATAACGAAACGGTGGTTTTATGAAATTGGTTTTTATTTTTTATATTTCTATTTTAAATTGTAGTCGCAACTGGTAGGATGGGGAAGGAGAAAATAAAACGCACTTAATTTCATGTACGTGTGCAACGCAAGAGCCGAGAAATGAGCATCACGTACAAAATGCTGCACACACACACACACACACACACACACACACACACACACACACATATCTCATCTCCGACTGCAGGCGAGTGTTCGCGGGCACAGCAACTATCTAACATAATCGGTGCACGGGGTTTTGATTGAGCCTCTGCCTCTAATATTTTTACGATCATTATTTTTCAGCTTCGGTATATTTGATCACAGTAATGTGTTTACTTTATTATTTATTATGCATATAAACTTCAACGCTATAGTATCCATCTTGTTCATTGCAGTTACTCTTTACTGTTATTCGTTATTCCGTCAGACATAGTCAATGGCCTGCTTATAATAATATGACATACTAGGTATTATTTTCACACTATATTGATGTAATGAACAGTTATTGAATATGAAAAATATACGCACGACGCACAGACGCATAGATCATGCGTCGCGTTCGATTTTCAGACAGTCCATCTCTCTGTTCTAAATACATATATAACGTCATAAGCACGTAATTCAAAAATAAAATAAAATATAAAATCAAGTTATGATAAATATGCGTGAAATAAGTCTAATGCATATGAATGTTTAAATGGTGAATATTTTTACATCGATAAGTATTGCTTAACGGTAATAAAATAAATTGTAAAAATGTAAAAACAATGTGGTGTATAATATTTATATTATAGTTATTCGTCAAGTTTGTTATTTATGTTAAAAATATATTATACGAATACATATGGATATCAGAATATATTGATATATTGAAAAAACAAATTTACGATGAACTTATATTATGTCTTACCCGAAGGCGTTTAAAATGGTTTCGATATGCTAGTTAGGAGTAAACCTAAAATAAAAAATACATATGTTTATGATGTATATAGTCTTCATTATATATCCTATTAAGATCGCAACTCAATAATAATATTACCATGGAAATTTACTCACTGATTAAATCGTCAACAGTTGCATGTGCTTATTGTCGATGAACATATATAAATTAACTCTCTCTGAGGATTATAATATTGTGCCTGTAGCTGTGGAGTAGGCAAGTGAAATTTTTAAACGTATTTTAGTATATGAGCGTGTTATTGAAGTATAAAATACAAACCGAACTAAATTTGATAACTAATTATCATGGCCCGTGGGCCTAAAGCATCGGTAGACACTAGACATGTATGTACTTTATAATAATAATATAAGAGTAGGAAGTTTTCAAAAGCAAAATTAAGAACTAAAATTAATCCTGTTTAAATAATAATGCAGTGTAGAAATGGATAATGCAAAAAATTCCTGGTTAAATAAATTATATTAGACTGTTTTGAATAATTTTCGAATATAAATAAATTATTAGACAAAGTCATGTATATAATATTTATCGATTTGAATTGATTTGTTCATTTTAATTTGTTCTATATGTTATCATTCAAACTAAAGTCATGATTATTTTTTTTTTTTTGATAAATAATAATCACATAATATACATTTTTTTCTTGTAAAACATGATTTTACATAATAAAAAATAAAATATAAAATACATTTTAAGTCGTTTACACTTCATTGGCTAGCGTGTTTTTTTATTTAAATTTGCAGTTTTGTTTTATAATTTAGATTCGATTAATATTTACGAACTTGATTTAATCAAACCTCGCATAAATTGAATTATTTGTACAGTATATACATCTAAAAATTTGCATTTTTAAATAGGTATACATGTTTTAATACTCGTGAAAATTTATAAGCTCATTTCGTAACACAATCAATATTTTAATATTTTTGTTTTGGCATTTAATTTTATAATTTATGAATTCAACGCAAATAATAAAAACCTGAAATTAACAAATAATGTTTTTGTTGAATCAGATCTAGACTGTATTGTTGCAATGTATATTGTGTAGTTGTACCTACATTTTTCTCAACACGTGCGATTGCCAAATAAAATTATGACATCCGTATAACATCGTCAACATAGTCAAAAACCATTTATATTCATCAACAATCATGATTCAAGTATTATATATTTTTTTTTTACATTACGCACAGACAATATTCGTTTATTTTGAAATTCTATACATTTCTAAATGGCCAATAGACGTAATTAAATTGTACTTAGCGATATTTATAGACGAAATAAGAACGTAAATTATTGTACAAGTACCTATAGGTATGCGTGATGCATATACTATTAAAATAATACAAATTACCTATTTATCATTCCTAGATAGTCAATAACATTTTCAGATCTATAAACATTTATTCAAACTCAATATTGATAGAAATGCAAATATAATATTTTCTTAGAATCACAATAACTATTGTGAATAATTTAGGTTGGTTAAAAACATAAAAAGCGCTAATAATATTTTATCGTAGGTACTTATTTATACGTAGTCTTACACAGTAGTATACTACTTCTATGACCTATAATATGATAATATGGTGTCTTAATATCTTATAGTAAAATACTTATATAGAACAAGCGACGGGATAAATGTAAATGATCGTTATTCGTTAAGGACTGTTGTTTGAATTGAGTTCTTCCAGTGCTCTTATTAGATACGAGTATAATATATTGTACAGTTACATAGTTTATGTTCGCGCGTGATATTATTTTCACGGTGCAGAAATCACTAATGTATCCGATTGATGCTGCCCGTGATGACGCTCTTGTATATAATACAGTTGTAATGTATTTACGGTTGGCCGTCCCAAATGAATGCAGGGTCTGAAGGCGATCGCGATCAAATGAGATGGTTTTGTTGTACTCAGTCATCCGGTGGGTCACGCGCGCTCGTCAAATAGCGCGTAACCACGGCCTATAACGCGCGCGTTCTTCTAACGAGAGCCGCGCACGGTCCACAACAACACAGTCGATACGTGTGTGTTAAAAAAAGATATATGCAAATTTTACTCGTGTTAAAAAACAAACAACAGAAATTGAGATAAACTACATAAAAAAATAAAATAATAATAATAAACGAATAAATAATAAAAGCGTTCTGCTTGCTTGGAATCGCAAGTAAGTGCGTATATATATATACAGTTTAATATTATAATAACGTATAGCCATGTATAATTTGGTACAGGTATAAACTATATGTATATATACATTCGGTACTACAATCGGGGAGTAAAATGAATGCCGCGAAGGCGTTCATAATAATAGAAGAAGAATAAAAAAACCGTCCTCAAATCGGAAATTGCGGGATGCATATTATAATGCATACCTATATATCTCGCAGAAGCGTTTAACCATTATTGTAGAACAAACATTGGGTGGTAGGTACGTGCGTGAAATTGCTAGAAATCTTGGGTGAAAAAAACAACGATGAATCGTGCTCGCGTATATAGTTAGATTATTTTTAGGCGGTATTTGTATATATTTATTTAAACAATGATTGTGTGCGACAGGGTGTGGGTAAATAAAAATGCTTTATCTCACGATGGCGGAGACTTCAACGACCGGAACTGCGTGGGGATCCAAACGCATTAGGTTTTTCTCAGTTTTCAAATTGGACGTAAACATTTAAACGGTATTATAATATATATAGCTATTATATGTATATGTATAGATGCACGTCTTACGGGCGGAATGCGATTATTTCCACGGTTAAATATTATTTCAAGCTTGATTTGTTTTTTTTTTTTTTGAGTTAGTAAATAAGAAAAAAAATTATCATTCACTTAATTTATGTCATTTCAATACTAATTGACATCATTATGTTTGGTATACGCCTGATATCTCCGTTCGTAACGAATAGTTCAAGAGTTAATTAATTTATTTTTTTCTCACAAATAATGTTCATAAAAAACCAACACGCCCGAGTAGTTATGCAATCTACTTCAACGTGTGTTATTGTTTATACATATAGCCATCTATAGGTATGTATTATTAATTTATTGACTATAGAATCATAACTATTTATATTGTATACCTTTGATAAGTATGGAATCTATATAAAGGTAGTAGCTATAGATGATCAAAATGTTATAGTATATTATTATGTAAATAATAATAAACGTAAATAGCATTATAATATAGGCTACTTTGGAATCTAAAAAAAAAGAAAATGTCAGATATGTTTGTATTATATTATCTATACTTACTATCTGTTTCTATTTAAGCAAATCATTTTATTGCAAAATAATTAATGGCGTTTTGATTTTTAAACGTGTATATAATATTGTAATAACATAGGTATTATATCTAAACGTCTATTACTCTGTTAGTATTAAATAAGTGTCAAACTATAACAAAATTAAACCAAATCATTAAAATAACATAAAATAAGGTTTATATATAATATATATGACGAATATGAACGGTAAACAATAATATGTTTTCAGCAAATACAAATTTGATTTATATATTAACTAGAACCTGTAAATGTATGAGATATTTTTTTCAGATTGTATATTATATGTTATAAAATTATCTTGCATCTTTTTAAAAATTAAACAGTACCTACTTCTGATGGTGCCTATATGTGTATAATATTTGAAATATTTTTATAATTTCAACAAATGCATAAGCTGAGATACCGGTTTATAAGATATAAATTATTATTGACCGTATCGTGAGTTGGTACCGACGTAAAAAAAAAATCGAATTTACAGTAATTTGTCATATCGCCATGGTGTTTAAAATTGTAGAGACAGTCATATTCAAGTATAAGTAATATTTACTTTAAAATATTATAATATTCTCACGGCATTATTTGTTCAAAATTCATTTGAATACCAGTTTTTATATTTCAACGCACTGATGAACTATACACTTAAATACTATAATAATATTGTATAGTATTGTATATTATACATTTTATTATGAAATCAATTTTTTACCGAAGGGTTTCCGATAATATCACTAATCCGTAATATTATCAAGATATCCACGCAATATTATAGCTACAGTAGCTGGTATCCCGAATTTTTTCTCCGTTCGTTATAAAGTTCCCAGTAGGTCTTATCGCGATGCGATTCGTATGAATGTATGATATACAATAATATTATCCTATCATTCCCAAAACTGGTAGTAGATTTTGTACCATGAATGTTTTGCGTCCGAGTACACCACATTATATAACGATCATACAGGTAGGTACATACTAAATATATATAATGGTATATTTTTAACAAGCCGACCACAGTCGGTAACGATGTTACAGCATCGACTCCGAAGTTTGGAACAATGTGGGTTTCTCACGACGATTAATGTGTATAGGTATAGGTACCTATGTCGTGTGAGCGTTTGCTCATGTGTTTAAATTTTTTTTCTGCTATATTTTCTTTCTTTTGTTGCTGCATTGTTCTCAATAATTGGGACATCGTGTCTCCTTCGCCGCAGTATATTACACCGCTGCAGCAACCTACTATGGTAGACTGCAGCTGTTATTATAATTTTTTTATTATCATTATTTCGCAAATGCGTTCTCGTCGCGTCCAATCGAAAAATAATATTTTATACCAGCCAACTCAACGAACGATGCATGGAATAGTGATATACGCGCCTAAGCATAATATATATATATACATTGTGCATGGTACGACAACGCGTTTTCACAACAAACGTGAAACAGGTGCTATAATGAATTATACCCATGAAAATCTGTACCGGCTGTGGATGTGTCTTTTCCGCGGGGTGATGACTTGTGAAATTTGCTTAGGTAAGTGCCCGATTAAATCGTGTACTGGAAGTTTATAATTTATTTATCCGTATCGAGATAATCGTAGCCGTATACGAAATATAGATTTAACGTCATGCAAACGAATACAGTGTAATTTAAATTATACATACATAATAGTTGTATTCGCATACATTTCGGTATATCAAGGCGGGAAAAAAATTAAAATAAATACGTAAATATCAATTATGACAAATTTCTGCGAACACGTATAGATAAATGTAGTATGCATGTATACAAATATGCTACACTAGTCCAATTAACACGGAACACGCAAACAGTTCTGACACACAACAGGTTTAATGAACAACAATCCGTACAGAGTCTATACTATGTATAGGTATATTTAATAATATTTACCTACGACAGTAGGTAACCTAAGAATTTTTTTCACCTTTTTCGATTTGCTACTTATGACGCACACACTAGCTGGTGGCTGGTCGGTTGATTATGCGCATCGATCGATATGAATGTTTATCATAAGAAGTCTTTTAGCACCTATCCACTAGTTAATACGATCGCGTCGCGTCGTAGTCAGAGCAACATCATCAAACGACAGAATAATAATATAATATCAGGATGGCTCTATAATAACCGTACACAATAATAATATTGTTAAAGATGAAACGGTCGGTTATGTAGGGTGGCTGGTGATAGGTCATAAGGCGAGTAAACATCAATATAAACGCCTGGAGCAGGTTCGTGAATATTTATCTCTCTATTGACCCGTCAAACTATTATTATACAAGTATCGGAGAAAGAGATTTGTGTATGCATGTAAAGTCACCACCACTCGGTTTTCCGACACTTGTTATATATTATACTTTGCACGTATCTATATGATAGGTGAACCCCCCAGTTGCAAATCGTGACAAAGAAAAATCTCGCAACGTGTGATTGAGTTTTGTTGGTAAGACAATTATTTGCATTGATGATGATATCGTAAAATGCATTAACCTAATGTTTAATATTAGTTGAAATATTACACGCTTATAGATATGACATCTATATCATACATAATGAAAGAACATACATAAAGCATGTCTATACTAAAACCAAGTGAGACTCTGTGATCAGAATCAAGTCAGAATTTAAATATTTTACACTATGAACAAGTATTTTTCCCGCCTTTAAAGTATAAATGATAATTTATGTACGATAAACATTATATACTGTAAAATTGTATGTGCTTAAAAAACTTAACTAATCTTTTGAATTCGCTCCTTTTATCCAGTTATAGTTGAAATGTCAGTCAACTGAGGTGAATTATCAATCTATCTCCTGTGGTTACCGACTTTTCATGATAGTTAGTTACAAACTTTTAAAATTAAATCGCAAAAATTTAACTGCAGATGTTTCCCAATCTTTCTTTATTTCTGATCTAAACAACTGAGATACCTTATAATATTATAACCTGTGATCATCGGATAATTGAATAATTGTTCAGGTATACCGTATAGGTACACTAATCGAAAAATAATTGAACGCATCTTGCATATTTACATTGTATTTTGTATAGATTTTGTATAGATAGATACAAATGCGAAACACAATTGTTAAAAATAAAAATGATTGAGAATACCTGTATAGTCTATGCATGATGCATCAATGTGTTATTAGATAACCTAACTTAATCTAACAGTGCGCCTGTCTGATTTTCTGATTTTATCTACAGTAACATAAAATAACTCATTTCAAATAATTTACTTGGATTTTCAAACAATAATAAAAAACTTATTATGTTGTAATATTATACCGTTTCAAATAATAGTCATCGTCGATGTCATCTCAAACTTGCAATATAGTTTGTCGACTACTGCTGGGTGTTAGGCATATATATCGTAATATTATTATGGGGTGCACTAGTGTACATATTAATACGCAGTAATCGGATCGAATAATATCTGGTGAAATAATATAATATTTATATGCGTAAATCCGCAAAGCTATATATTCGTAGTATATTATAGAATGATACTATCGCAATCGTCGTATGTTCGTGTGGTTTATTAGGTTTTATTTCATTTTTTTTTTTAAATTATAATTTAACCTCGTGTTACCTTTTTATGGTTTCTTTATGTGCATTCTCACAATATTACTATTATAAGACTTCATCAGCCACTAAATTATAAAGTTACACGATGATATACTTAACACTCACTAATATTTTAAATAAATGATTTTAGCGCATACAATATTATAATTGTGTGTATATAAATAAATATATATATACATGTTAAGTGTTATTCACGTGCATTCAACTATCCGTCCTATCTACAAACTCGCCAAGCTAGGATAACCGCAAGTTTATAATGGCGTATCAGTTGTTCTGGGTTATAAATTATCGGTTTATTATCTCGCTTTAGATAATGATCATCGTGTTTTGCATATGTGTTAATTAATTGACTATTAATTGTTAGCATGCGTTACACACTTTGTCCGTTGAGTTACAGTGCAAGCTTAAAATCGCTTTGTAATTACTATTTAGATGTTGTTAAAGGGAAAAAAACCAATCGTAAACTGACAAACAAGAAAAATATATTCAAGAAATCCTATAGTATATATTTTTTCTTTTCGTACACATACCTACAACGACCTGTCGCTTCATGTACACCACACTGCATATTTTGTCGCTAGTCCGTTATAATTGCACATTCACACCCAACATACACACACCAGAGCTCGCGCATACATGGGGTAAACGGCAAATGTATCGTTTCATCGAGTGGTCGGTTGCTGTAAATTATTAGTCAGCCAATTATAAAAAAAAAACCACTAGATTTGTTGAACATATTCCTAAAAAAAATTATTCACCGTCATATCCTCATTATACATTTTTACCTCGTATAATGGAAGATTTATCGAGAAAAACAATTACGAGACAAATGCAATATTAATTTCTACACTCATAAATGTATACTCCATACTCGTACATTTTAGGTATATTGGTTTATACCACAACACAATCAATAAGATTTTCGATAAGCGTCGAACTGCGTCTAATAAACGATTGAAAATGCATTTGAAACTCATTAACAAATCTCTTATATTATGTGGATTTCCATTATATATAGGTAAACATAAGAACGATTTAACGCACAAGATCAATAGTGTATTATTATTGTTACTTTTTATTTTTGTTACTACAGCTACTACATTTTTTGCTATTTTCATTAATTAATTTATAAATTAATGAATCTTTTAAAAGGTTTTAATTTTCAGCCAAATCGATATAATAGATATAAACGTGTTATAATAGTTACAGCAAGGTTTTGACTCTAAACCGAGTGGCAAATACAGTGCACATAAACTTTGTATAATATATCATACATATAATCGCTATCCTAACGAATAAATTTGATCGAACCAGCTTCTTATAATATGTATTTCGTTCACGAACCTAACCATATACGTGTGTGTTTCGATTGTTTCAGATAAGGCACAGATTCGGTTGCTACGACCAGGTGACCGAGGTGAACAGACTCCGAGTGCGTTATTGTAATTGGGTCCGGTTTTTGAAAATCACGCAGCACCATTCCGAACAACATGTCAACGTATTGGGAACCAAAATAAAAGGTACACCCATCAACAACCGGTTCGATATATATGTTTTTATTTCACCGAAATACGTTTTTATTATTATTTATTTTTATTCACGACGATTACGCGATTATATTCGGGTATCTTGCCGAACCTGTTCGGGATTTAACACCGTGTGTGGATTTATGGTCGAATCGAGAGCTCGCGCGTGTATGCGAACAGAGACCGAGAATCGTCTTGCGTTTCATTGCAGTTGTTTTTATGATTATTATTTTGTTTTTCCTAAATAGGTGAACCTATGTACGAAGTGATAAAAAATATACCCGCCAACACGGAGTTGATCGTGCATTACTTGCCGGAGCGGCCTGAAGAGATATTCTTCATGCCTGCCGTCCACTACTTAAGAAACACTCTATACAGACGCACGATGGACACAATTCTGGAAGGTAAGCTTCTAAATTATAATTATTTCTATAATCATTACTATCGTTGTTGCCAATAATATCCCTGTCGTAGATTGAATTCTTGCGAGGTTTAGATAGTATAGACGTCGTCGCGCGTGTGTCTCCTGGGTCATGCGCATGCCGATGATAGTCGATAACGCCAGCTGTGTTTATATAATTGTTATTTTAACGCGAACCGCTATCGCCGACTTCAAGTCGATACCAATGAGATAGACGTTCCAAAAGCGGCGAAAATCGCGAAGTGAATTCTTGACCTTTCGATAAGGCCGACGGTATTTGCAATATTTAATCAATCGTGTTTTTCCCGTAAGTTTTTCTCATACATTTTTGTGTGGACATTTTTCGTTTAATTGTATTTATTATATATAACGCCAATGATCCATTAAACAGCTAATAGTTTATTCGCCTAATCAGTAAGCGTTTTGATTAGAATACATAATTTTATCGATCAAATTCGAAATAACTGTCCGACTATTCGAGGCTTATTATTATTGTTTCACGTTGTTCTTGCGTATAGGTGTCTCCTATACTTTATATTAAATCGTTGCTTTAAAATTATCGATGTTTCAATGACATCTATTACATGCAATAATACTACCAGTGCACGATGCTATCACGTTTCTAGAATTTTTACGACCAGGAACGAGCAACTGTTGTGCACGGGCGTCACGCGATCGAGAGCGCGACGGGCTGTTCGATATTATAATGCGATATATTATTATAATACGTGTACATATCCCTACCCATCATAACGTGCAGATCGATATTATACATAAAAACGGTGGTCCGCCGTCGGCAGGCGATCCCGAGCGCGCACGCGCGTGGAGATACGATCTTAATATCGCAGGGAGAATTTTCGATTTTCGGAATTGACGTCGTTCACGCACACGCACGCGCACTCGAAACGATCTGGGTTCGGCGTCAGACCGATCTAGATAAAAAAAAAATTACGTCGGCCGCGTACGAGTGTTCGTATGGCGGCGCAGTGGCGGGAACAAGCGAATTGCGATTGCCGGTAATTGAAGTCGGTATATACCATGTATAATAATAGTAATGTAATATATGCAAATGGCCGACTAATTGAACCGCGGCGGTCCTTTGCGCGGGATCGCGCCCGTCGGTGGTTTTACGCGCGCGCGGACAAACAGAAGCCGATCGGAAGTATTATTATGATAATATATTATATACGTGAACGGCGACGGCGACGGCGGCGGAGGCAGCGACGACGACGACGACTATACGACGACAATAATTACATCGGGATCGCGATACACATATACATAAATATATATACATATATATTTATAAATGCGTATAGTTAGGTACCTATATACTTATAACTACGGAGATACGCATAGTTTTATATTATGTGTACGCGCACATATAGACGAATAAACGAACACCGGCGGCGGCGGAAAACAATGGGATCGTCGGCGCCTTTGAGACCCGAGGGGGACCCCACCGGAATGCCATATTTATCTCTGGCGGCCGCCACAATATATAATATCGCCAAGGTGACGCGGCGGCGACGGGGCCGACAATTCGGTGCATTCCGTCCGGTGACACGACTCCGCCATTATAACCAGCCGGCAGCAGCCCCAGCGGAGCGGTCCGATTGATGCACGCGATGCATTTTTGCATTTTATTCGTACATTAAATGCAATTGTCTCGTTGCTCGTCGTAGTCCACCACAATGGTCGTCGTCCGCGCCATTACACCCCACCACAACCTCCACCGCTACCACCACCCGCAAACAACAACCGGACGTCGTCAAGTGTCTATACACTCCGGCGGGACGATCGTCGATATATAGCGTGATTTATCGATACCTTAGCCAAAGTATGTATGTATAATAGCTGGACGGGGACTTTGCGCTTACTGTGTTACGCGCGACCGGGTTACGATTTAATTTTTCGATCGAAAAGATCGCTTGTCACGAGTGCAGTATGTATTCGTTCTTGGCGTTCTTGCAATATATTAGAATATTAGACTCATCTCCACCGCACGTCGTAATCGTTATGGATATTGGCCACGGCACGTTTTGTCATACTCGTATAATATTAATAATAATGGTAATGACATACAAATCATCGGCGGTGTAATTTATACGATTTCTATATGATATTATTTCGAACCGTCAATAATACACAACACCACCTGCTGCGCGATTATCCGTCCGCGGTAGAAAGTCATATCGCTATCACTATTATACACATATACAACGCGCTTATAGTTTGTGGCTCAAGAATTCATATAATATGTAATATATATTTACACCTATATTATTATACCTATTATATATGTATATATTATTCATATATATATTAATATAATGTATTTATATGTGTACGCGGTTGCACACGTCGAATGTGTCGGTCCAATTAAAATTACAGAGCTCTTAAAGAAGAAATGACAGTTCTTCAAATAATCACTATTACCTATAAAGATATTATTTTTCATCCGTTTCCAATGGTAATTACTTTATAAAAACGTTTCACCTTGTACAAATTGCTGCAAGTATCCGGATGCCAGCGATCTTTTATTACATTGTAGTTTAGTATAGAAATAATTTATCGTGGCCGCCGTACAGTGATCTTATTATTTATAATAATAATAATACAAATTTGAAAATTTTAATGCAAAATAGCAGTGAGAACGGGATTAAACATAAACAACCAAAGAAATCAAAATTTTATAATAATAATAACAAACTATATTATTTGATACCATGGATTGAGCTGTAATGAAAATTTCTGTTATAAGCAAGTCGTGAGTGAAGTCAAATCAATATGATATTACGTAGCTACCGTATTTGAAACTGACAATTTAGATACACGCAAGCATTGAGAGAGAAAAATTATAACTTTATTCATTATGTGCTGCTTCCTGTGTCCCGAAAGACCGGCTGACACGGCAGGCAGCTATTGTGACGTTCGTCGTGAATCAAGTACACGTGAATACTGTATGCAACAATAATATTATTATACGCTCAACATATATAATATACCTACGTAGAGTGAAAAAAATCGAAGAAACGCACGCGCGTTCCGGAGATCTATACGCGAACGTCCGCAGCGTGTCGGTCCGACAGTGTTTTTTTTCCTGCTGAAAGAAATCGGGTTGGCCACCTCACAAAAGAAGAACGGTCCCGTCCAAAAAGTCAGCGCAATAAGGAGTCGAGTTCTCCTTTCAATTTCAAAACGTGACGTCTGCAATAATGACCCACAAATGCGCGGGGCACACTTCGTCGGCTGTGCCATTGTCTCGGGATAACACCTCGTTTCGTCAATCTCTAAATCTCGACACGAAATCAGTGGCACCGCGTTCCTCGTGTCACTGCACCACCCCGCTAGATCCGCGCGCGATCGTTCGCCGCCACAGAACTCGCGGGTTAATCTCCTCATTCATTCTCCTCTTCCTTCACCGCCATCGTCACTCGGTCACTGTGCTCGACGACGGGAAGAATTACACATCCACTCTGTATAATATTATACTCATATTACACACACACACACATACAGTGCGACTATACTATCGACTATTGTAAACAAGAGTGGTGTGCGCCTTCAACCGTGTGCGTTATACGTGTGTACCTATTTTTTTTTATTTATCTCTCCTCTCGCGGGGCCGAATCTAACAAGCGTGTACATTAGGCACGCACGAGCCGCGTTCGCATCAACAATGCATTACTATTCCTCTCCCAACACCCACCCATCCAGCATTCCCCTCATTCACGCACCACATCGACGGTCGTCTTGGCTCCCGAACGATTCGACCGGCTAATTACGCTTGGTGACTGGCGGAGGAGGGGTTCATGCTCGTGTCCGCGAGACTGGCGGAAAAACGGCCGACAAACTATAATATTATAATAGCTGACTCGAGATGCGAGATGTTGTGAAATACTATATATATATATAAAAACATATATACGTCGACAAACACACGAAATAATAGCATTATATTATATACAGCCGCGGCGAATCGCGTTCGACGATCGTCAATATTATATACGAAACCGTTTTTAGATCGACTATCCTCTGTAACATTGTTATAATAGATAATATATATCACATTATTTGATGCAATATACCATATTATAATACTTGTTAATAAACACATACTCTATGCATACGCCTACATTTCTATTATAGTACCTATGTCGATGATACGCGCTCACGACGTTACGAAACGATTTCGTTAATTACGTGTATCCGTATAATCTATATACTATACTATATGATATAATTAACAAACGTGCAACGTATTATACTTGCTTCATTATACCAACGGTTTTAAGCAGTTTTTTTTCCTATTAAATTTAACAAAAATTGTATGATTTAAAAGTTAAAACGAACTTCAATAATTATAAATTCGATCGTCAAAATCACAATATATTCCTTTGTCACTACTTAATTTATTTTTTTACATTATACGTCTTTTTTTACTTAGGTTATAGTTATACATATATTATTTATAGGTACTATTCTAATGTCTTTATTAGGTAATTTTATGTGTATATTGTACCTAATATACCTATTATATTAACTTCCCTTACTTTATTTGTTCATATTTTTCTATTTATATTTTCGATTTCTCAATGATATTGACACAATACATTATTATGATTGTTTACCCATATTTGAAAAAAGTTTGTTATATTGTTTAATTTTGTATATAGAACTTAATGCGGTCGGTGATCCATGTACATTTTTTGTGAGTATAGGTACATTACCACCATCATAACAACGAACGTTATTACTACTTTTTTTAAAATAAATTTACATAATTGTTTGCTTTAATCCTTTAAAGGGATCATTGTTCTATTGTCGTGAATACCTGTGTATAGTGTATACCAATTAAAAACGACCGCAACCACCTAAAGTTTTACGTTCAATTTCCATTTTATATTTTGGTTCATCAAAAATATTTAAGTATTGAATAATCCCCGATGATTCCGCGTAATGCGATGTGACAATCATAAATTCATAAAACTATTGTTTCGAACGAGCGAGGTCGCTCATGGACATTTTCGAATCGATGCGGCGTGGGCCCAGAGATTGACACGAAGTGACCTTGTCCCTAGCCTTATACGCCGGTACCATACAATATGTTGTATTATAATATTACAACGATACGTCGATATGTACATCGTCCTGTTTACGGCTACTTGAATAAATTAATACCGCGTAAAATGGCCTCGAGCGGCGTGTGAATAAAAAAAAAAAATGCGACACTGCAACGTTATTGCAGTATAATAATGCGTTTATCGGCTTAATGCATAATATTATATTATATTACCAATATAGTATATACTAATAATTATATTACTTATATATGTATTAAATATGCTATGCCGGACGGCGCAATACGTAAACACTAAACACATATATATGTTGCATCTTAAATAATGTTGACTTAATAATGTTGTATGCGTGTACACTTAAAACTATATACGATATAAAAATGGTACATATACGCATATACAACAATAACAACAGGCTTCTGCGTCAAATGTATAATACGCAGACTCTACCTAGTCATTGGCGTGTGCAGTCCATATGCTTATCCAATATAATAATTATTATATTATTATCATAACTACGGCGCTCATAAAACGTGCAGTGAGGGAAATGACGGAGACAAAATGAAAAATCAAAATCAAAAATATATATAACTATACGCAGAATCCTGAATGATAAACGCGTGTACATCGTGAGAGCATAATATATAATAATATAATATAGTAGGGAAAAAACGGAGAATGAATACGGTCGATACGGGCACACACGCTAACACTCGAACACATATAATACGTACATGTCCAAAGACCAATATCGTTGTATAATAATGCGTACGGTTTGTCCATTGTTCTGGTGGCTATTGGTGATTGTATAGCGGCGACAATATATATACACGAGTGTTATTATTATTATATATATTATGTTCGGTAGACACTATTATACATATATACGCGTACTTGCGTACCTATGTACCTATATCCCGTGGCTGAGGCGGTACTCACTTCCAAACGGTAGCGGCACGTCCTTCTATTGTTTAGCCGCCACCGTCCGATCGTCGTCGAGCGCGGGTATTGTCCTCGGCTCTTCTCATCCCCCGACCCGCGCGTTTCTCCGAGATGGTGACACGGACTTGATTTGCGTCCGTCTCTTCAATGTACTTATATATATATATATATATGTGTGTGTGTGTGTGTGTGTGAGTGTGTGTTTGTGTGCGTGTGCGGGCATACAGGTGTATGCACACATACCTATATAGATGTATTATAATATGCGCGGTGGTCGTCACGCGAGACTGAGACGGAGAAAAATCGCGCGGCGTATCTACATCTACATAATATAAAATATAACATATAATATGGGATGCATAAGCATGCAATATTTCATCTCGGAAAATTAACGAATCACCTAAATAATTGCCATCACCGACCAAAATCCTGAATAATGAAGATTTACGAAAAAAATTTTTTCCTATCAAGCTTGGAGAGAACAAAATCTTATAAAAACAAAAATATATTTTTGTGTAGGTGGTATTTTGAGAAAAAATTTTTTATTTGTTGTCGGTAATATTTGATAAAAGATTTCGTGGAAACAATGTACCACCAATGAACCATTCAATATACGCACGCCCATCATAAAATGATAATATTATATAGTTATGTATATCATGTAGTTATAATAATATTCATTTATATTATATAGTACCTACCTTCTGATCTAGGAGCATGAATAGGTTTTTTTTTTTACTATTTTTTACAGATACTCTGCTGCTATATTACTTGCGTTTTCCACGTATGATTCGAAAAAATATATAATATAACATGAAAAATAAAATATTATAAAAAAATAATAATATAATATAGTCGCACACGAATACGCGCGTCACGTACGACGCGCTTATAAATCATTATATGGTAGGGTTGTTCAAGTAAGACGATGTGTCATTATTATAATATTCTAATATACAAATGTTATCGTCACTATCATATTATGTACTATAGTCTACTATAATAATCGACCGTCGATGTTGTATAATATGTTAAACCGAAATATTTGTAGTTGTATCTATCGATTCTATCGCCACCACAAATACATTATTCAGCAATGGTCGTGCGTTTATCTCTAAGACCACTGCAGTGCATTCGAAACTATGTTTTGTGGGAAGTGGACTGGAAATGTCATTAATTCGACGAACGCGTATCGCTACTCGTGATGGACATTGGACAGTTCCGTTATCGTAGCAGTATAAATACAGTTTTCGGGAACAACAGATGATTTGATAGAGCGCGGATATCTAACCTAACCTCTTCTATATAATATATTTGCACTGCGATCGTCAGACGCAACAGTTGCCTTACATAATAGTATTGTATGGTTGTAAGGCGAAATAACGTATACGCCTATTCAAAACGGAAATAATCGACAAATTGTCTTCCGAATCAATGGCCTGATTTTGTCACGGAGGACTAACCCATCCACCTAGATATCGAAAAAATATACTCCTCCGGCAGATGCAGACGTATCGACGACGTGAAAGTGCGTATATCGAATCGCGTATCTACGTGTACGGGATGCGACACGAACCGTTTCCATCCAAATACGAATATAAATTGACTCTCGTACGTCGTACGTACCTATATAATGTATGTATAGACTATAGGGTAATAATAACTAGCAGTAGAATATAGACGATCGACTTGGCGAGATTATCGTTTTAATTGGAACTATAACGACAGACGAGATCACGGTGGCTTTTGCTTTGGTCCGCACGGTATAATAATAATAATATCATCGACCATGGTATAATAATATTCACTTCGTCGTAATCACGGAAAATGTATCTAAACCTATAATGTATATTGCGTAGGTATACCTACCTTTAGTAACAATATATTTTAATAATGATGCGCTTCGAATCTAATATAAATATATTCAAGCACAAAGTCTATTTTACAAAATCTTATTGTCGGAGAAAACATAAACAACATTTAAATGAACTTGCTTTTTTTATATTTTGTATAAGTATAGACGTGTAATACATTGTCTTTCAATTTGGTTGATCCGCGTATTAAGCAAGTTGTGTGTCATCATTAAGACTATATTACGCGTTTATAAATAATCAAAAATTGAAATTTGAAAAGCAAAACTATTCAACTATTCACTTAAGTATTCACTTATTGGTGTCTATTACAGCAGCGCTTTCGAACCTTTTTGCAATGGTGACCCATAAATTTAATCTTTATTGGGTACGCGACCCCTAGATAAAAAAAAAAAAGTATACCGTAAAAAAATAAGATTTTTATTATTATTAAGATTATTCTACAATATTATTTAGACTTCACATATTATTATTATACAATATAGAATATAGATTATAGAATTATAGAATTATAACATAAGCATTTATCAATTTACGGCTAAAATAACTGTAACCGTAACCGCGAGTTTCGACCCATGGTTTGGGAAACGCTGTATTACAGCATACATACACAATAGTCACTCAAAAATCGTATAGTACCTAATACTATATAGTATATTTAATGTATCATCAGATTTTTTTGGATTATTAATGTAAAATATAATATATCATTCAATTTTTCTTTCCAGATTCACCGTTAGATCTATCCATGTCGTTACTTTCTCGGGCATTTGGTACGTCTTCCGCGTCATCAGCATCTTCTCCACCCAGCGGACTGGATACGGACGAACGCAAGTCACTGTCCGGTGAATCTTCTTCAGCCAACTCTTTGTCCGGTGATACAGCATCACTAGACCATAACGTGAACATGATCGTGTGTAACACAACTCCGGTAAAACCGAGACCATTTCGCGGCGAGCGCACCCTTCTGCCGTGCGAGGTTTGCCGTAAAGCTTTCGATCGACCGTCGTTGCTCAAGAGACACATGCGTACTCACACCGGTACGTTTATAGAAATCATTATGTACTACTGAGTAGTTTATTTAACATAAATACCGCTACACTAATTCAACGCATCAATTTTTTGTGATTTTGCAATAATTTACCTACACGGTTTTCATTTTCCCTTTGTGACGTTCCGAAATATCTGTATCGCAACTACTAAATTTAATTCTTTTAGCATTGGATTTCTTTATACTTAGTGTAATAAATGTATTTAATTTTCATATTCATTAAACGCACGTATAAATGTCATACTTATAAATCGCACAAAATAAAATGACATTTATTCATTTTTCCAATCCATTATTTCCATATTCTTTAATATGAAAACCGTTTTAAACTGACCACAAAATGTCACCCTAGTGATGTTTCTATAATGATTTACAAACATATATACACAGTACAATATGCACATAAATGTATTATATCAGACGTATATATACTGTTATGTATGTTTTTTACCGGTGCAACAGAGAGATATATTATTCGTGATGAACCACAATATAAACATAAAAAATAATAGTAATAATAATATATTTCCATAAAATGCCACATTATTATATGTATAAATCATTATTGATGTAGGTGCATTTAACGTAATAATCTAACGTATATCAATAAAATGTGATATGAAGATAATTTCGCTTTCGATTGAAAAAAAAAGCAAAAATCAAAAAGCTGTTGCAGAAAGCTTATAATATTACAGCAACAACTCTGGGTACGCACGTATATAATAATAGTACGACTGATTCATAAACATCGATTACAATAATATATATGCTCGCAATAAAGGCTCTCTGTATGGTTGTTTTTTGAGACCAGATGACGGTGTTTTATTGTTATTATTTTTATTTTATTTTTACTCATCTCACTCTTATATTCGATTCTCACGGCCCGCGGATCGGATAAAAGTCTATTGTCGCGTGAATCCCGTTGACAGACATTTACGCGCCGATATAACACATCGTATATAAATATAAAATATCATACCTAAATATAATGTAAAATATTTTTCCGTATAACTATCGTTTTATAACCAACGTTTTCTCATGTAGGTGAAAAGCCACATGTATGCGCAGTGTGTAACAAGGGTTTTTCGACATCGAGCTCGTTGAACACTCACCGGCGAATTCACAGCGGCGAAAAACCGCACCAGTGCGGAGTCTGCGGAAAACGATTCACAGCCAGTTCTAATCTCTATTATCACCGAATGACTCACATCAAGGTAAACCGACTTATTAGCGTTTTTATTTTTAATTAAATAAAAATATTATTTTTATATTTTATCTACATAAAATCATTCGAATCCACGAGAAATAATAGTAAAACAAATTGTCCGTCGAAATACGACATTTTGTTTTCGACGCTCGCTAAACGATGTTTATTAGGTAGGTACGTATGATATTCAATACTAATATTATATGCATATTATACGTATATATAGTCTGCAGTAAAGCACAAATTACCTAGTTCGGCCACTATAGAAGGCCAATAAAACCAGACCGTTGACCTCTTATTATAATGACGTCTCATACACGATCCAACACACAAAATTGTTCACGACAGATTTTTTTTCACCAAATATTATACACCTATTAAAATCATTTATTATAGTATATAGTCATTATTTCCGGTGAATGTATTATTTAAATATGGCTTTTAACTGTTATCAATAAAAATTTCTTCTCTCTTTCCTTCAGTTATGAATTTTTGATTTACAAATTGAATATTATAAATTGAATTCTTGAATAAACTATAAAAATTCCAATAAAAAAATTTTAATTTTAAAACACATGCAATTTTAGTATCTTTCAATAAAAATATTGTAGTTATAGCGTTTATTAGATACATTTCAATTTTCAACACCATAATATAAAGTATGCTTCCGAATAAATAAATGTAAAAAACGACGTAAACGTATATACATTTTAAACACTCATAACAGTATAATATTATATCATTTTTTTTTTATAGATTATCGAATATTAATGTTATTATATACTTTTTACTAACATGAATAAAAATATTGATAAAAATGCGATAATCAATCATTATATTCGAACAGTGGCTCATGGTAGAATCGAGTTACACTATTATGTTTTTAAGAGTCTTGTCGTGTACATGTATAATAATAATCGTATTATTAATATTATTAACATACCCATAAACCGCCGGCCGGTTAACAACTAAACCATCGTGACTGTAATATAAGAGAGGGCTGAAGACAGGATCCACACCGCTTTGGTCGGCCGTATATGTGTGTTTGTGTGTGTGTGTACTGTATATTATATATATACGACGTTTTTAATGTTCTAAGACTCACGCAAGATTATGGGTCTTTAATAATACGTCTGAACCAGTCTGTGGGGCATACAGATTATTATTATCTCTGCGCGCGGTGGATTGGTTAGTGTATATAGATTTTTTTTCAAACTCAAATAATTATTATACACGGAATTAAAATTAAAATCGTGTGGAACACGTAACACCGAGCTACTTATTTGTGGCCAGGTCTCTGCGCGCTGAGATGGTGTCCGGATACTGGTAGTTTAATTTCGTGTTTTTCTTTTATTATTATTATTATTATTATTATTATTATTATGTGCTCGCAATTTAAAAAAAAAATAGTATATATTAGTATAATAAACCAGAATGGTTTTTAATATTTCGATCAATTTTGTCGTAAACACGAAGGAAAAAGTGGTTTCAACGTGACTCAAACCTTTATATTATTAGATATATATTATTATAGTGTGCATTTGATTATATTATAGTTTAAATTTGTAACCAAAATTCATCTCGTATAACCGGTTGACGGCGATAGGACGTATATTATATAGTTGCCACTTGCCGCACTCTACACACAACTACTCATCGCGGGCTCGATTGCGATTCTCTTCATGCGTGTATGGTATATACTGTATAATATACTATATATAATATCATTAGACATAACCACGCGTGAGATCACCTGACGTGTGATTATTTTCTTGAAATTATTGGTATAATATAAGTATGATACATCAATGGAATATTATAGTATAGACATAAAGTGACGACAGCGTCACGTGCATAGTTCCACACAGTAAATCATTATTGTGAGACGAGATATAGTTATTTTAATTATTAATTTGGAAATCACTGAGATATCTAAACTAAGAGGAGGAAAAATAAAAGAGAGAGTATGGTAGCTCAACAACCCTATTTGAAATATGTTATACACCCTTACCGACTTAATTAATTATCTAATTTAAGAACTCCATAAACTCTAAACATATTTGAGTAGTATACAGTGAGTATAAGTTTACATTCGTCCCGTGTAGCTACCTAATCAAGAACTAAATATACCGCAAGGTCGACTTGCAACTGGAGCACAGTCGTTACAGTTATAATAGTGTTGTGTCTTGTGTTATACTATACGAGTATAGCGTATATAGTATATACTATTATGTATACGCTTCGATACAAATTCTTATACGTACTTGTTTAATTATCGTAATATTATACTGCGTGAAAACAGTAAAAGTAGGAACGTTAAAAAAATAATTTATATAGTTTGTACTATCATTTCTATCAAACATGAAACTGATCAAAACAATATAATACTCCATATCATACCTTAAATCGTCTTAAATAAAAATATTTACAACTCCGCAAAATTATCCACTATATTTGAAGTTGTTCAAAGAAATAGCAAACGAACGTATTATTCAGAAGCACATATTCTCAAGCAGAACAAATACACACCACATTGACCACTCAATATATACTGACCTAAATGCAAATAAAAAAATAAAAAAGACTAATCGAAAGGATTAATTATTAAGACATTTAAAACATTTAAAATGCGTCAAATAAATATTCACCACCATACACCTCTAATCAACTTGCGCACGACAAGAGAGGATAGGCTATAAAAATCGTTCTATAAGCAATTACAATAAGAATATTAATAATTACTATAGAATTAATTTAAAAACATAGCATCAATACAAACATTACAAAAAAGATAAAATCGAAATATTAAAAAAATATATTTTTTGGCAAAATATGGATAATATTTATTTTTCTTAAAATATAGTGCACCCATATGTCCCAGGCTATCGTTGCGTTTCATACTTATACTATATAAAAGTATATTAGTATGCACGATCAGCGACGCAAAAATTAGTTGATCGGGAATCATTGATCATCGAACGGTGAATTTGTATTATAATGATTGTATTAAACATACTATCTACAGTGTGACAATCAAAAACACAAAGTTCAATAAATATGTATATTATTATACTGTGGTAATGGTTACTAGCTAAACGACTCTGCAAATTCCGGTCTCGTGGCCCATAAATTATTATTGTTATAATCACCTTACGGCTTACTATACGTACGAGCCGGGAAAAAAACATCGGACTCGAAGGCGACGGCGGCAGATGTGTCGACAGAGTCAGTACATTATATTATTGTACGCAATATATTATATAATATATAAATACACCTTGGACACGCAACGCGCAGTGATAAAATATATAAAATATAATACGAACGGCACGCCACACGACTCCGCGTTAACAATAATAACAACGACACAACGATGTATTATTATTGCAATTGGTGCTGAGAAAAAAATGGTAATAATTAAAATTATATTAATGAAATAGCGTACTTATTGATTTTACGTGGTAAATTATTACACCCCCAATAGGTGGTTAACAAGAATATATAGCAGATTAAATTAGTATCTACCAACTGCCATGAAGTATAGTAATTCTGTAGAAGGTGTACATTTGATTGTTCAACTTTCAATTTCAGCATATTATTAAGTTAGATTCATCAAAAGCACAAAACTGTGGAGAATATGCTTAAAAAATCAACATACCAATATATGTACACCACGGATAGATGATATTGTGATCGATGAATTGTTATTAATGTTATTATAATGCCATAATGCGCTTTATGAAAATCAATTGACCCGGCATGTTGTACACTTGTGCAGTTGTGCCGATTGTGGTCAAAGCGCCGGACGGTCGTGCAGTGTGCGCACTTTAATCGCGGCTATAAAAATATGATCATCCCGTGTGGTGCACCAGTGCACTGTGCAGCTGTGGCGTTTCTTCTCCCGCCACAACAGGTATCTACCTCACCGCATTCACCCGCCAGCGACGACTGTTATCTGCCGTGGGAACTGCGCGGGTATTTATATTTATACACATACATATATACAATATACACACATATATACTCGTACGATGTTATCCGGACCGTATCAAGTCTTATCGTCGTCACGTATCTCCATCGTATATTATATTCGGGTGCAAACTACGGTTGTATTTCGCTCGTGGCGGGGAGGGCAGCTGATGTCCAGCACACGACCGTTTCTTCGGTATTTATGAGGTATATATCGGCTATACACCTTATGCGTATTATGTGTATGCAACGATTTCCTTAGGTCTCATACGTAATACTGTGGTCACCGTCCACCGATATCAATAACAATAAATATCAATAATAAATAGGTAATATTATGTACGAAGTTTCACATCGACTATAACCGTTATAACTGCTGTTGCACGTTATACACATAACCACGTAGGTACCTATATTATAGTCAGAAACGGATAAGTGACGATCGGCGCAAAGGAGAAAAAAAAATTGAACTACGTGTAATACGATCACGGTGAATGTCGTATAGAGGTGCATTATGGAAAACGTATGTACCTCTATAATACGTCTAGCAATCGTATATTATATAAGCGTACGACAAGATCAACGGCGCTAGATTCAGTGTGGCCTCTCCAGCCGAGAAAATTCTGGATACAGCGGTATTTTACAACAATCATTTTAAAACATCATTCGCTTGAAACGGAGCGAATAACAAGAAATAATATTACTATAATATCGTAACCGTGGTCCTCATCAAAGCTGTCGAGTTTATTAAATTTGACCGGTCACAAAGCGCTTACTGTGACCGCAAATACGCTTGTATTATTTGTGTGTATTCTCTTATCACACGATTATCATAAAGGTTTATAGCGCTGATAACCGATTTAATTTCCGGAAACTATAACCGGACGTCTTGCTGGCGCTATTATCGCGGGCGTAGATGAAGGATGTACGATTCAAGGGTTCCGAGTCAAAGTCCGTGACGGCCGAAGGGTCGTATATTTTATAATGTAATACGTCCTCCGAATTATAGTTTACTGAAGAACGACATCATTCCTTGCACCACCGACGATCAGATAATAATAAATAATAACTATACGTTTTCCTGACCACCACGGTCGCCTATCCATAGTGTACAATGTGTACATGCTCATATATATAATTAATATGTTGTATATATATACAATTGTATAGGTACAATGTCGAGGTCGTTAACAAAAACCAGCGAACCGAAGTACACAATATACGTGAATAACGCGCATAGTAATATATAAAACTTGTACATAAGACTCGCGGGAAAAGAAAACGAGACCATATGACTTCCTGTATATATAGGTACGAGAATACTCGGCACACAGTAGCCATCAGTGCGCGGCGTAAGAGTACATTGTAGTGAACCTACCCTCGTCCGGCTCGGTGCCCGGACGACGCCTGAGCGGGGGCAGCAAGAAGGCCTAAACAAGAGGCGTATTTCAAGAGACGAAAAGTTGCAAAATCATCGTCGTCTATCGTGTGTGCAGTGTCGTCGTCATGTCGAGTATAGCAGACAGGTCCATTAAGAAAGAGGAAGAAGTGTACAACTAAAGTATTCATGTATAATATATATATATATGTACAATATATACGTGTTGAGGCCGTCAGAAAAAAAACACTAATGACCGGCTTGCGGTCGGGAGGAAATCGTAATTTGACGGCGCGGCGGCGGGCGGAGCGCGTGCCACTTAAACGCGGGCGCGCGCGCTCGACAGACGAAACCGATTGAATTGAAAACGATTATATTATTATTATATTATTTATTCTATTCGAACAACAATCGTTGGCTGCTGCGTCGGACTGCGGTCGTGTGCGTATAAAACTATATGTACCTATTACGCGTATGCATACAACGGTGGCAGCCGAGGTAGGGATGAGACGTAGTAACAAAACGTTTCCGGCGTTGGTGCAGTAGCGTCTCTACAGAACTCTATAATTTATAATAATATATACATTGATAATAAAAAAAATAATAATACGGCTATACCTATATTATATTAATATAATAATATAATACGGTCTATATAATATACTACGTCCGTCGACATTACGCTGTCCTAAAGCACAATGCGATCCGGCATCGTCGAAAAATACGAAATTGAAGTTGTTAAATTTTCGCCATTCGTTTCTACATCCAACGTACTAAATACTTGCATTTATATATCTACTGATAACATGCATTACTTTTACAATAAATTGTATTATATAGAACTGTAGACACATCAGAACAAGTACTTGACTGCTATTTAAAGTCTTACAAATTATACAATTTAGCGCCTCTCCGCAGTGATTCACCTGAATCTACATATTAATTAACACATAATTCAATTATTAAGTAAATATGAGATATATTTATCTTATATTTAGATGAATAAATAATATGGCCGTATATGTTACAAACGCAATAACGAATAGTCGAGCTGTTTCCATAATATACATATTATTATTATACGTAATTATATATATATAATTATATACTATAATAAGTTTATAACTATATAATAAATAATATATATATTATTATTGTTATAATAATCTATTATTACCTCAATTTATTAATTTCAATTTATTAAACTCTTCGTTATAACGATCAAACTTGAAATTTTATCACAATAAAATTCAGATTAAAACGTGTGGACTCCCGATTCTTTGCAATGTAGGTAGGTAGGTTATATATGTATATATAGGTACGCCGTATTGACGATTAATATACATATAATATACTGGAAACCACATCAATATATTAATACTATGTGCATTTTTTATTTCGCTCAAATAGTTTTATTAGTTCTATTGTGTTTTTTTATTACTTTGTAAATAAACAGTTAAAATATTAAATATCGATTTTGCGAACTTGGAAACATGCTGCACATGTCTCATACCTATGGCAATAAAATTTGATTATAAATTATGTATTTATTATCCTTCTATACCTCTCCAAGAGTGGTTTATCTGGAATCGAACAATTTTAACCGACAATACTATACGTAGTTGCCGGCATTATATATATATATACATAATATCATACGTAGTAGCTGACACGCATATTTTTGTCAGGTGCACCTCGGAGCAATATTGTTATAAGTTCGTATTATATTATTTCTTTATTTTTTTGTCGGCCAACTGTCGCGCAACAATACCAGAGAAAAAAAGCAATTACATCACGTGCGTGTTATTTTTTTAAGGAAATGACTGTGTATCGTGTGCACTCCTATGTATATGTGCTGGGCGTTTGAAGAGCAATTTCCTATTTCACAAAACCATATGGCGTTCCCTTGTGTATACGTGTCTGTGTGTTCGTGTGTGTGTACGTCTTGGTCGGGGCACTGGCGGCGGATCGTAACAATCGCTATTATCTTATTCTTCTACTTCCCTCCAACAATAAAAAAGGGTTTCTGACAGACCGGAACCCCGTGAAAAAAACACTTACTTCTTGGACACGGTCCGAGAAACAATTCTCACAACACCCCCACCCTCTGCAGGCAACGCGATCAGCGGTGGAAACGACTAGACGCGCGGAAATAGATTGCCGATTTATATGAGTATAATAATAATAGGTAGGTACAGTGTACAGCCCAGTGTATAGCATATAATATAATATCAGAAACCTATGAGCATTTCACCGTACCTAATATATCGTTTTATTTTTATATGTGTGTATTGAATATATATTATATTCTTCTAAATAATAATATATGCGAGAAAAAAACACCGGCTGCAATGTTTCGATCTCGTTAAAAAGCAAAAAAACCCGTTTTACAGCCGATGAATAAAATTCAATGTGCAGCACATTTTCATTCCTCCAAATCTTTCGGTGTTCGTCTGTTGTGCGCAATAGTATATATTATTTTGCCAATATCACATGAGAACATTATCGTTCCATCCTATATATTATTATACTACATATATATATATGTATATATATATGTATATATATATTAAGTATACCTGTCAATATATTATATATGTATACAGTAAACACCCACCTACCATATTTATCAAATTAAATAATAATATATTCTCATGTAATCTTGTTCGCACGACAGAAATGACCGATCATGGTATAAAATAATTTACATTTTTTTCCCAGCCACTTCAAATCGTTTACGCGGCGTTTGATATTTTTAATCAAACGCGTGGCTGACGGCGTCGACGACAACGATTAAAGACTGTATACATAATAAACGCATGAGTATAATATATTATTTTACTGTAAAAACAGCAAGCGACCAGTTTTTATCCTCTCTTTTCCTATCCTCCCCGAAGATCATGTAACACGAGATTTACCATAAATTTGAATTAAAAATATCCACCATCCGATAAAATTATAATTACGCTATCGTAAAACGCGTTTGATAAAACAAATCGACGCGACAACCCGGCGCAACAGTAATCAATATAATAAATACGTATATACAAGCATACAAAAAATGAAAAAATATAATTAAAAATAAATAATATTATATATAGTGGTGACTAATAATATGTGTTTATGAAGACTCAGAATACTACGTGGGACGTATCCATACGCTACAGTTTTTTTAATAGTTAATATTGGTAACACGTAAAGGTAAAATGGACTTGTCCACAGACAACGTGTTATGTATAAGTCATAATATGCGCTATAATTGCTATATTATAAATATAAAGTATTATATTATGGTATTGGCAGCAATATGCTGTGTACATATATATATATATATATTATTATATTACAATAAAATATAATATTATAGGTACATTATACGTTCACCAAATATAGGTATGCCACGAAGGCTCGCGCGACCGATCAAAATTGATTATTATTATGATCATTATTGTACAGCGGCCTAATAGTGAAAACATGTCGGATCAGCTCCCATTTGGTGTTGCAGTGCCCATCGTCGTATTGATCGTTTTACAATGAGAACAATGGTCTTGCGAAGGGTTCTCGCAGAAGTCGTTTTCAATATGATTATCATTATTATTATTATTATTTGAGAAAGACGCGCGGTCTATACGGTTTCTTTGTGGTTCCCTCCTAGCTCCCCGACCGCCCCATATATGAAAAGAAAACATTACTATTATTACTATATAATATGCATGCATTGTTCGCCTTTTGTGCGCAGCTCACACCCTTATATATTTATATTATATATATATATACCATCACACTCATAAATACATACATATGGTTATAGGTACCTACAGAACTACCTATATATATATTATATTGATCGAATAATTACTGAGCAAGTCACAATTATAAAAATTATTATTACAGTGCCTTTATATGCATATATATATATATTATATAAAATAGTAATTTAGGTATTCGCCTTGTGTTCTGTGGACGGGACGAGTAGGTGGCGGCGGACAGGTGGCGTACCCTTACGATTCGTTCCGACAGTCGTCGCCGGTATAGTACTTTATTCATATGAACGTCGTATTTACTTCTTATATAATAATAATTATGTGTATATATTGTGTTGTACGAACGTATTATGTTCAGTTATAACGTTTCGTCCCCGCGCGTTTTCTTCATTAACCGGCGGCAGTCCGTTATGCTTGAAGGCGACCGGGATTGCTACAATATAATATATACCTATACGAACAATAATAATATTATACACGCGGAGTCCCGTAAACAGTATTTGGGTCAGACATCCATTAGGACCAAATGCACCCCGGCATCACTCCACACCCAATTCCCTCAAGTTACGTCTGTTTCAATCAAATTACATGCGTCCCATATGGATGATGATGATGATGATTATATAATGATAATAATAATGTCGAAGATGATGTGTACCTATCGGAATGTACTAAAAATTTTTTAGTAAAAACGCTTTAAAATAACTATACGTGCGATCTAACACGCACAAATGCAAACACACGGAAGCTGTGTATAATATAAATATATATCTATTATTAGAGAATAGTAGATTATTTCCTTATACCGTCGTCGTGGTACGATGAAGCACTATTATTAATATGTTTACTATATAAATAATAATATTATTTATATAATATAATTAAACAATATAATATCATGGTATATATATACGCGTATGGGCGTATGTAATAAAAGTACTATATACAACAATAAAATATATTTTGTTGCCGTTGTATATAGTTTCGTGTAAAAAATAATTGATGTAGTTTTTGAATGTATAATTTAATATATAGGTAATAACCTGGCAACAAAAAGAAGTAATTTTTAATATTATTTACCTATATTGAAGCAGGACATTAATCATTGAAATCATTAGTCGCAAATATAATATGTGAACGATCACCGATAAATATAACACGGAGAATATAATACATGCGTCGTTATTTTATATATTAATTAAACAAGCAGCAGGCAACTACATCGTTATCATATACACATATCTACGTACAACGGGTACCGAAATATATATATATTATACCTGTAGTTATACATTTATATTTATATATCTATAATACAGAAGACTTTATTACGTTATTTTTCTTAGCAATAACAAAATCCCGACTATTATTGGACCATTGACTCGACAACTGGTATCATTGTAAAACAATCGATATTTAGTGGTACCTATACTTGGTATTGGTATTGGGTATTCCTCATTAGTAAAAAAAAGGAGGAAGAAAAAACGCGTCATTGTATTGTTGGGCGAAAAAAATATCAAAAAACCAGACCTGGAGACTTTAACGATGGGTATAGTTACAGTGTCTTCGCATGCACGCTTCTGTCTCTCAGCGTATAATATTCATGTATATATATATTTATATATATACATGGGTAATTTATATAATTTATTGCACGGTATACTTCGTCGTGTACCATTCAGACCCCGAATCAATCGAGAGGTCGGTTTTTTTCCCTCGTCCGTATAAAACGTATAATATAACATCAAGCCATGTATATTATATCTCCTATACATACATATATGATGTATAATATACTTAAACCTCCGGTAGCCCAGCGATACCCATCGTCGTCAATGGACAGCAGCCGGTTTGGTCGGGTGGTTCACGCGAACTATGTAAAATATACACATACACAGTCGTGTTCTATTCGTCGGATATATTCGTAATATACAAACGTGGATCGCGTGCTGCACGAAATAGTGGGGAAACGTGTATATAGTAATTTAATAAATACACCCATACTGGTATTGGTATAGTCGATCGATACGTCCGATTATTTGAGATTGGACTTGGACGACGTGAGCGCACGCGCTAGAACGATATAGCAACGGATTAAATATGAAAAACTTCCGTTCGACGAATAATATATTAATATACTCTTATAATATTATAATACGTTATATAATAAATCCGTTGTGAAAATCACGTTCAGAACGATTTTCCTATATAACAGGTGTACCGCAACCACGATAATATCGAAATGATAATATAACACGTACTACAAGATAAAAAAAAATCAATAATATAATTACGAGCATATTATTTTATTTTTCGTTTTCTCGTTATGATTATTATAAAAAGTGTGTATGACGCGTGCATATATATTTGTGTGTGTGTATATATATGTATAATATGTATAATAATACGCGCGTCAGTGTAATATAAATATAATATAATATACGCTCCGCATGACGTGCACGGAAACCGGTACGCGATGATGGAAACACGCAAGTGCCTATAACGTTTCGCGCTCCAGACTCCCCTAGGCCGGATGACCGGTGCAGCAACCGCGGCTGCTTCTGCTGCTGCTGTCGCTGTTACGGTCATCGGGTCTGTGTCGTGCGGACCTCTCGCGCGACCTTGGCGTGCGCCGAACAGGTGCCGACTTAACTATCCTCCACCCCGCCTAGGCTTCCACAAGTTCACCTGAAATAAAATTTTCCCCATTTTAATATACGCGAGTGCTTCCCGGCAATCAACGGAATTATATTATTAAGTTACCTAATATAATAGTAGTAATATATAATATTATACCATTTATACCTCTGTCGCCGCCTTCCTAGCTGTGTGCATATAATATGTAAATAATAATACACCGTTTAAATTATATTTGGGTTTTCGTCTGTGTTCGTTCGTTTTACGCGTATCGTCAAGAACCGTCTACGTATGGTATAATTTAATAATAATCGCAGGAATCGCGCGTGTCTGTACACCTTTTATCTATTACAGCTAGGTATGTATCATATTTTATGCTGCAGGCTGTGGCTGAAATTTAGTTTTTTTCCTCCAGCCGTGTTTTTATGATATTTTAACTGGTACCCATACATAATATCAATACCATCACGACCAATGAACAGATGCCCGGTGGAAGAAAAAATTAAAACATTTGATCACCAATTATTTGTTATGTAGTGGCCAGTGGTATAGAGAGTACATATAAATAATTATGTACAGCGATCATTTCGCATCGTGGCGTGTGCACGTGCACGTGTTTTGTATACGCGACGATTCGCGAACTACTAAAAACAATCGTTACAATATCTTAGGATATAATACACGGATGAAAACGCTCCAAAGTCGTATCTCGTGCGTTCATCGTGTCTTTATTGTATGCTGAATATTATGCTAAAATAGTTTGTAATTATACGTTTATAAGATCAGTATATTTCCTAATACAACAATACAACAATTATTTCGATGAAAATTAAAAGCATTAAAATAATAATTAGCATTATTTATAAAAATAGCCACTTTTTTTAAAAAGTGTACAGTTCGTGAGTGGACGAAACTTTCACGTGACTGTTTGAGAGCTTACTCCGGCATAGTTATAGACATAGACACAGTGAATTATGTAATAATATCATAATATAACGTTTTGGCAATAATATAATATTAATTTAGTGGTGTACGTTTTACGCGCTATCAACTGTATAATAATGAAACACTCAAAAGTGCAGAACGATGTATACCCAACTGTATTATAGTACTTATCACATATTTTAATAGATTATTTTACCCGCGAGACCGTAAAATAAATCATTTTGGAATAAACCGTACCTACTTGTATACCTATATAAACAGTAAAATATAACACTGTTAATACGTACAACGAACGTTATGACGCCGCAGATAAACCGCGACTGCCGTTATGGTTTTTATACGATAGGTGTGCCGGTGTGTGTAAAAGTAGTAATATTACATTATTTATTATTATTATCCGAACTCCAGAATGACCAGTGTATTCAAGTCGTAATAGTCTTTCTTCTTGAATCACATATCTGTATTAAAATACTATATATCGTTGATAGTTATAATTTTTTATCGTCAGTTTTTTTTACGAATCAATTAAAATTAAATCCATGACATTATTATTATACCCAAAGTCCGGTGTCTAATGTTTACGATTCAAAATCGATGTCTATGTTAAAATAATAAATCGCACAATATATACCAGTATAATAATAATCATGTATATATAGGTAGTAGACGTCGCCGTGGCGGCGATCGGTTTTTATGACCTAGACGGTAGAAAACTATTATTTTGTATTTAACGTTCTCGTTGAAAACTCAATTAATATCGTTCGTAAACGACCGCAACACCGTCCGGTGGACTATATTTATATAGATACCTACCTATATTATAACATCATACGTGGAGGAAAAAAATAGAATATAATTGTTTATACGTGCGGCTGGTTAAATCGACAAGTTATTATATTAAATATTATTATTATTATTAGTATCACGTTATATATTTGTTTGCAGGAGAAACCACACAAATGCACACTATGTGCCAAGTCGTTCCCGACGCCTGGCGATCTGAAATCTCACATGTACGTTCACAATGGATCATGGCCTTTCAAATGTCACATTTGCAACAGAGGTTTCAGCAAACATACAAATCTGAAAAATCACTTGTTCCTGCACACCGGTAAGTGAGTTGTAGTTTATTTTTATTACACGTTTTGGTATTTATATATTATTATATATAATAGTCGTAATTATATTATGCTTATTATTACACGTAAATAGGTGTATATATATTATATAAATCTACCGATACTAAAAAATTATAATATATACGACATACGACTACAGTGTCCACTACCAGAACAGTATTAAAAACTTATAAAATATTTAATTGCCACATATATTATATTATTATTTACCGAGTTTAAATCAATAATTATATGAAATAAAAAAATAATAATAATAATAATCGACCTATATAGTATTAAAAATAACTATAAAACTCATAAATAGAATACTGTAAGCATAAAAAAACCGTTTTGGCGTACCCAGGTTTTACAGTAATAATATAATATTTTTCAAGCGAGTCATTCAATAACTTCTTAGTAAACATTTTAATCATTTTTAAAAGAAAAAACTATTTTAATTTTTATAGACTATTCGTTAACTGCGTTAAAATAATAACCTTGAATATGCATTGCATATTGGCTCATTGAATATAATACTATAGTTGTCATATTTTTTTTATTGCTGAGTTTAAACATAATCATTACAGCACTACTTTTGAAATGTCAAAACTTTTATTGTTATAATTGTTATAATATATTTGTTGTGGTTCTAAAAATATTTTATAAAGTAGATTTATAAATTATAAGTTATAATATTATGCCTTTATCTAATACATAACACTGTTGTGAGATAGTCGTCATCGTCATCAGATATAATATATTAATAATATGCACCTGTACTAACATTAGGACGAATATTGCCCCCGTACATACTACTTGTATAGAAATATTTTCATTATGTCAGAGCCCAAAGGATCGTATGCCGAGGGCAATTGGTATTTTTATTACGATCATTATTATCATTTTTTTTTTTTTTTTTTTACTTCTTGTCGACTCGACGGTCGCTACACGCATATATAGTGTATACTTATAATGTAACTAAATATACCATGCCACGTTGTCCAGGTAGGCGATCGTCTTCGTCGCCGGATGGACGGGATTTCGGGGATTCGATGTTTTTTATTTTTATATCTCTTTAATCCTGCGCGTTAATGGAATTCGTGTTTTCGCCTCCCATCGCACATATACACACGCGCGGCCTCGACAGAAGTAGAGACTTCTCCATATGTATATATACTATATGTATTATGTAGTTATACATAACGTATAGGTGGGAAGGTATTAGGTAGACAGGTATAGACGGTAGGTATTTGGTACATGTTTTTTAAATATATATATATAAGTGTATGAGTGTGTCTGTGCTTCGGGGCTGCCCCGAAATGATATGAGACCAGGTCCATGCTGCCACCGTCGTCGTTTTTATATTTTTATTACGGTGGCAGCAACAGTAGCTCGAACTGCAGCGCCCGTTGATATAATATATATGTAATATGTATGCTATAAATACTATAGATATACACAATATGAGGCTCTCTAGATACCGGGGTAGAGGTTAAGGGAGAGAGAGTGTGTGTGTGTGAGTGCGAGAGATGCATTTTCAAACGTGCGTAGTATCGACTGTTGGACTTTTCTGGTATTATAACGCGTGTGTTAGTCGTACTAAATTTATAATTTTTTTTTATTTATTATTGACTCTATCAGTTCTCTCAGGCTCTACTATCTACCACGTGCGACGTACGATCTTTGCACCGCTGCAATAATAATGCATTATTATTTCACCCAATCTAACTGCATACCCTACTTGCGTTGTCACTTAAAACAGGGTTAGTACAGTGTGCTAGTTTAGGTTTAATAGGTTATAGGTATAGTATAGATCACAACGATGTATCTCGTCTACAACTTTAAATGTCATAATGTCATTAAATCGCCAAACAAAATTCTACATGTGTGATATACATAATATATTTGCTTGTTATGTAATCTCAAGTAGAACGGTACGTATATTTTTTTTTGTGAAAACTAGTTAAATGTTAATAATTGATGATTTTTCAACGGTGAACTATTGGCAGATTAAATTATTCATGTATCTAGGCAATATGTGTATTTCAGCAAGTATACAATATATTACATATATTCATGAACGTATAATATAATTATAATATGTGTATGTAAATATTCAACTATTTATATTTAAGCGTACGTTATAAAAAATTATTCTAACGCCCTTGAGGCTAATCACTATAAGGCTTTTATAATATATTGAGTTTTTACTTAAATATTATTATTCATACACGCATAAATAAAAAATACGTTCTTAAATTGTATTTAATCATAATACATTACCTACGAGTCACGATGGAAACTATATTATAAACAATAATAATGTTATAGGTAGTGAGAAAAAAATTTTCATTTCAATATATGATCATTAAAAATACTCAGTCTAATTTATTTTTAAAAGTTTTAAATTATAATATTATAATATGTTGGTATAATTAATATACTATCGTGATTAATATAACATTTACACGACAGTTACGTACCATCGTTAGTAATTTATTTTTTTTGAACAACTGCAGTTACGATTTAGCATAAACCTGTGGTATTAATTAAATTAAATTATATGACCATTACGATGTTTTAATAGTCATACACGCGTCTCACATAGGTTTCGCTGTACCTCTTATAGAAGTCATATTGTAACTAGCGGATATACTTGTACTTACTGTATCTACGATAGTTGCTACTACAGTACTACTGCCGGCTTAAGTGCTATTAGGTTATTTCTTCATATTATTATTTCTTAATCGCATTCAGTATTGACATAAAAAAAATGGTGAATTTATATATGTGTATAGCATTAACACATCACGTAATAATATATTCGATAAATAAAATAATCCATATAGGTACGTAACCTTATAGAATAATAGGCGCATTTCCTGCACGTAGTACCTATACCCCTATATATATATATATATATATATATATTTTACCTAAATAATTTATGTATACATTATGTACAATAATAAAATACGTAAGATTGGTTTGAAACATTGAGACCATTTTTACAACAGGTGTTATTGTTTTTTATTTTTTATTATTATTTATTGAGTTACGTTATATTATTATAATCATACTATGGGCGCGTGCCTACAACTCGTGTGGTTGACAAGTCGGAATGTAACATGGTGTGCCAACAATTATATAGTATATTATTATTAGAACCACGTAATTAATAAGTATAACTTATAACTTATAAACGTTACGTAGGTACACGCGTGTTGCATTATTAGGTGCATGTATGTGCATATACATACGACATCGCTGCACTTGATATCTGAATATAAATATATTAATCGTATTATAGGTAGGTATTGTAACACTTGCTTGATGTATTTGTGTTTATATTATTATTATATCGCATATGTATATTGATAATTTTTTTCAATCGACGCAATTTTATTTTTGCCATAACATAATTGCCCTCCGGCCACCACCGCCGACATTATGTGCACATTGTTTATATAATCTATATGTATAGTTTTACTTTGCTGTGGGTACAAGTGTTGCGTACCATATACCTATCTATATTATGTACGGACATTTAGACCTTGACACTGGTGTAGTGCAAACAGGCGCGTGTCAGCTTTCGAGGGCACTCCGGTAACGTTTATACCTGTGTATAAACATATATTACCCGACTGCTGCACGCTATATAAAGTGCACGTAATAGCTTTGGCGTTTTGCGTTCAAACCCGTTCTTGAACTTGGACGAAGAATATATTTTTATCTCGCTCGGTCTCACTTACATTTTGAAATCGAATTTCAATACGTTATATCCATATATTAATATATACTATACGTCATAATACTCATAATATATGTTGTATTATATCGGAGCCAGTATATTAATTAATACTATTACTAAAATCTTGCTGGGATGGACTATGAAGCTTAAGTTTATTAGAGTTTTTTGAAGAATTGTATTTAATTGATCTTTTTTATTTTTTTATCCCTTTATTGGTGATTAATAATTACTAATATTACTATATTTACTTGCAATCCTGTTTATATTTTGCATATATTTCTGGTATTTTCACCTTTAATTTACCATTTTACCAATGTTTACATAAATAGGTTTTGGGCTTGCCATTGAAATTACAAAACGGTTATTACGCGAATAATTAACCGATTTTTATGCCTTGTTCGCTTATAATACTCATTTGTTTTGTGGAATTACATGTCGTAATACAAACATATTATATAACTATTCTCACTGAATTTGTCTCATAAAATGAATAAGACTTCTACAGCCGTTCGCGATACGCTCTCATTTATATCCGTACTAAATAAATTAAGCTGTTAACGGTTGTATTTTACTCGTTTTTCTTGAATAAATTATTTTATTTGCTTACGGATATTATTGCAACAGGGCTATAAAACCCAACCAGTTTTGTAATTAATAAAACAAAAATATATAATACTCACTAAAAACACTATAATATATTGTTTTGATAGTAAAAACGACAATTCAATTCAATTTATTGTGCTCTTAATTCCTCGGAGACCTACTTGTAAAGTTGTAAAGTAGAACGTTGTTACTAAAACAATAATATTATAATACCTGAAAACATAATATTTATGTTAGACATTTAAATGGAGTAGATTGGCTTTTATTACTGATTAATTATATCGATACTACACAATTGCCATGGCATAAAAATACATAGGTATATGCCTATATGAGAATATTTATCTCGTCTATGACTATAATATAATAATATGTAGTATGACGAAATTTATCTACATGCGCAGTCTTGTAATAATTATACTCTATTCATTAATGCGAAATTATATATAAATATATTTATATACATGATGCTTAGTAAATTATATTTATTTTCACTAGACAATAATATGATCATCCACATAATAATATTCTCAGTAAAATAAAGAGTAAGTTTTTTACAATAAGCCAAATTACAGTTTTCATGATTTTATAGACATTGATTCAATCTTTTCAAACACTAAAATATATGTATAGTAATAATATTATTTTATTAAAATATAACTGTTATATGACGTATATTACCACGCTGTAGTCTGTTTTTAATAGAGTATAGTTTAAAAATATTATATGCATCTAACAATTATTACAAACGTATGATATATTATTATTATTATATACATATTATTCTATATAGGTATAACTACGGTAATCAGTGGATGATCTTATGTATATCATATTTTTATTTTCTTACTACCGATTATAACAAACGATGTGTTTGAGTAAACGAGAGTTGGACTTGATTTTGTTTTAATTTTAAACGATATTTAAAATTATTCCCCCCCCCCCCCCCGTAGATAAGACCATTAATGATATACAATTCTCCCGAGTCGATAAAAATAACCGTATCATATACATTTTATATTATTATATAATATATTATAAATATTATATTTCGTCCATGACTTTCGATTCGATTGCGATACCCTAAATATAACAATATATATGCACTTAATATTTTATTATTATACCGAGTTTTCTGTTTCAATTTACTTAATGATGTTCTTTGATTAAAAAAAAAAACGAAGAAGAAAAACACTAAACACGATCGTTGGCGGTTGCAACGCACTTATATTTGACGAGAACATGACCGTATCCCGCCGCCGTCAACAATGTACTTGATCCCCCGCAGAGATTCCACTCCTACCGTAAATCGTATAATTCCTTCTAAACGTTCCTCGATGTAAGAAAAAAGAATAATAATAAAAAACACCGAGCAAAAAGGTGTCTACAAGATCATTAATCTCGCAAACACCTCCGCGACTCGAAACACACCGCACTGCAACCCGGTGTTGGTATCACAATATTATGTATTATGCTATTATTATATTATTATAGTTAATTCATCGTCGTACGAGTTACTACATATTGTTGTATAGGTTCACGGGTACGAATGTATGTGGAAAACAGTGATATCATTTTTGATTCAGCTGATTTTTTAAACACAAAATGAATTGTTATTATCATTACTACATAAGCTGTCGAAAGTGTCGATATAGGTATTCAATTTACCATGCGCGTTTAAATATTAGTATCGCACGTAGTATACTAAGGTGTCACGCATTTTTAAATATTATATTTTTGAGCTATTTAATTATAATTACTTTTAAATAACAAGAAAGCATCACAATGACGTTCACTCCAAATTGTATGTTTAAAAATAAATAAACGAAATCTTTCACTATATTATGCTATTGAGTTTATTCGTTTACGTGTATTATACATAAATTAAAATAATAATTAAATGTATATAATATGTATATGCAGTAAGCAAGTAATCAATACATAACACAATATTTTTTTTAGATAAGTAATTCTTTTTTAACGTAAGGTTTTTTAAATTTTTTTGTAAAATTTTTTTTTTTTTTTTATTACCTACCCGGGTATTTTATTATTAATAAATAGTAATTTATTAATATATGTATATATTGTATATTCAGCGTGAAGTAACACGGTGATTGTTCGTAATAATAATATTGATCAACTGAGAGTAGGTATGCCTACTTGGTACTTACTTACCAAGCAAATGTATTTGTAGTAACTAAATATAGTATAGGACATATACTTAAATTGATCAAAGCAAAATAAATTAAGTTATCGTAGAACAATATTATTGTTTTCGTGTGAAATCAACGATAATACCATTTTCATAGATTATGATAGCGATAACTTGTAATGGTGCTTAAATTAATAAAATTCAATGTAACTCATAAATGTAAGAAATAATTATCTATTTAACAATTCACATGTATATGCGATATAATGCCCAAATAAATTATTACACACAAACATTTAATAATTTGATTTTAACAATAATTCGAAATTTTTATAAATTTATAATACTTAATACTTTATAATTTTACAACGTACATTGTACGAATCACATAAAATTATAAATTATAGTATTATAAGCAGCCCACAGCCCAGAAGTGACCATATTAGATATAATTAAATTATGCATCCATGCGTGCGCTATATGTGTTCATTTAAACCGATTTGTATGCTTTCGAGGTGAACAGATTTAGGTTTCGATCGGTCTTTTTCCCCATTAGGATGACCAATTCTTGTTATACGCATATATACATATTATACATACACACATATAGATATATTATAATATATTGTAAAAGCGTCTCAATTAAAAACGAAATCGTGAGTGTGACGTGTGAGAGAATGTATGACGTGTAATATCCCACGAATTTATCAATTTATCGTAATCTTGAATCGGAATATCAATGTATGCGAATAAGATGATTAAAACGAGTGTACTATAAAAAATTATCATTTTGTCGAACGAAGTATAAGAAGAAAAAAACAGTGGGTAACTATCTGAACGTTTGATAAATATTTTCCATGTTATAATATATATTTTTATACGTTCTACCGAGTGGTAATAAAGAAAGATTGAATTTCCTCACTGAACTTTGACATTTCCGGATTTTTTTATAAGTCTTTAACCTATTTCGAAAAATAGAAACTTCTTTCATCAGAATCTTCATCCAATCCCTTATTAATAGTTTAAAACATGTAAATGTATCAATAACAATTGTGTGCTTTTAATAACTAGGTACTTATTAGTTATTAGGTATATACAAAAAGTACACAGAACTATAGATTATCAAAAAAATTGTTGGTACACATCTAAAACACTGAAATAGTGTAAGATGTAAAAATACGATTCAATTATGTAGGTACCTATATTATATACCTACGTCTTAATATAATAATATAATATAAAAATGTTTCACGTTTGTCGTAATATCATTATAATATACTAGCCTGTAGGGTATCAAAAATCATAATTATTAATTTATATCAGATATTTTATAATCGTTTTAAAAAATATTGACAACAATATTATATACTATGAAAAATTATTCAAAATATGTTGCTTATAATAAGCTATACCTTATTTTTTACTCGTGTATTTGAGTGGTCACCCGGGACTGGTCTACCAATCTGATCTGAATCCCTTTCTTCTCACTCAACTTATTATTTCTTACCATTTTTTTTATAATTTTATATCATACGCATATTCCATGTAGATATTGCAATTTTATCTTAGTTATAATAATATTATAAATAAAAGCTCAGGCAATACTTTATAATATTTATTTTAATATATGTAGGTACTATGCGATATTAGCCAGTCGGCGGCGACTATGATTTACAACCGGTTTGCAAGTTATAATATTATTTCCCATTAGTCTGAGCCGTGTCGCTACCTAACGTACGCGCGCAAATCTACCCGTTCCTCTCATAATATCGCCGAACTTGAAACTCGTCCGTTTGCCACCGTATATGCCTGTATGGGTATGGCTGTTTATATAAATATATTTTATACATATTATGATAATAATATAATATACATATAATATTAATAATATTATTTAATATGTCCGTACAATAGAAATAAAAAGAAATAAATAAATAGGAATAGGCTGTATAATAATGATATATAAGCAAATGTAACATTTATATACATATATTCTATGAATTATATATAGGTATTACTACTAAACTATAGGTATTGTACCTATATATAATACACGTATTAGTAAATATAGTGTAACATACCTACATCAAACACGACAGTAAATCTTACCGGGCACATTTCCATAATATTATACATACGCGCGCGCAAGCAGTTCCGTATCACTATCTGCAGTATGATATATATTCGTGTTTATATGCACATAATCCTATATAGTAGATATAATATTATTATACCTAATATACGTTTTCGTGGGAAAAATCTACATGTATAGGCGCCATCGCATTTATGATATTTTCACACCAAATTAATTAAATAAATACAAATCGAATATCCATTTTTTTTTTATTAGTCGTGTCACCGCTGTGCAAGTTTTTTTTTATTATTCATTTTAGTATTTTTATTTTAGTTTTTTTTTTTTTACTACTGCTCTCGTATACAGGTACATAAAACCATATATACCGTTCCCGTGAGACGCGCATAAATAATTACGGAGAGGAAAAAACGAAGACGAGGAAAAAACTCGTTTTATATAACTTCTTTTTTTTCTTTTTTTTTCTTACACACGCGCGTGTATGTGTTTGCGTTATAAAATGTACCAAGCTTATTTTCGTAATCGTTATCGACTGTCCTACAATACATTATAATATATCTAATGTTATAATAATGGCATCGCTGCGCCATTTTCATCGAATTCGCCATAAACGCTCTACATAACATAAATAAAATTATACAATATCATACACAGCTCTCCTGTAAAAAGAAATGTAATAGTTAAAAATATTATACTGCTTTGCACCTAACGCCTACGCTATATCTATTTCTGTCTTTAATTTTATTATATTGGTGGGTATTATAATAATATTAAGATACTGTTACATGCACGCGACCTACTTGCATGTTTTTTTTTATTATTATTTGTTAGAAAATCGGATGATTTTACCACTTTTGACACTGATCGACGACAACGACGCAAGCGGTTGGTTCGTCACGCCAATCAATCGTCACGGGACTACGGTGGCCGCCACATCGCATTGTTGTTTTATTCGTCCGGGTAAAACAAATTATAACGTCTATAATAAAGAAAATAAGGAATCATTGTTATTTCGGGGTGTTCGTAGATCACGGTGGCGGCGGTGGTTGCCTGTCCGCTACGTTTCATTCAAAAAACAAAAAATAAAACGTCGGATGTTATTTTTCACCAAACACACACACACACACTCGCGTATAATATTATTTTGTGTATAGAAACCGACATTTTGACAATACCGTAATTTCTGGAACAAACAGATCACCGCGGCAGATGTTGCCGACACGAAACACAATTATATTATATATAATATCTATAATAACCCGCCGAGACTAAGAAATTTTTCACGAAATTTGTACTGGTACACCCCATCAACAGGTAGCAATAATTTTTTTTCTCGCTATAGGTACCTTATAAGTTATAATATACCTCGAATGACTCTGAAGAGTGAAGAGGGTGAAATCGCGTGTATACGTAATAATAATCATAATATTATATAATATATGGTATATGTATATAGGTAATAGTAACTAATACGTGTTTCGTACCTGCTACACCGGTGCAGCGTGGGTGTTATAATACAATGCAGTAAATCTATATATTGGTCGGAGAATTACTATGAGATGCACCGCTGCAATGCGTATTGTATCCAAGTCAAAAAACGCGTTTATACACTGGGCGCTTAAGTTATTTTATTATTACACGAACTCTGCCGTATATATTGTGTACTTATGTTATACATACATCGCACGACTAATGCGCGTGTGGGAGACTCATCACATAATCGACAGTCGTGTCTTAAGGGGAGATAGGAGACTTAATATATGTATTATGTACGCGCATTGGTATAAGTAACCGGATTTTTTCGCTTCGGGTAGTAAGTAGTTCTTTTTGTCGTTGTTATATTATCATCATCGTCATAATCATCATCATCGTGTACCTACAATATTAAATATACCTGTATATCGTGTGCATGAGTTTATATATGCGCACACTATGACGTGATGATGTGTATTAGCCACGGCCATAAGACTATACGGACCGCGTCTTGTAATAATAATATAATAATAATTGAACGCGCCGCCACCTTTTTATAATAAAATAATAAACCACGGTGCAGTGTGTATTGTACCTTATGATATACACACACGCACAAACACATACATACATACATGCATACATACATACCAACCAATGCCCCCGAGCATTATTATACTACAACGACGGAGGCATTGATATGACGGTGTTGGCGGTGTTGCCTCCGTGTGAGCGTTGTGCGCGCGTATATAATAATATAATATGTATGTGTATACATTTCGTTATTTCGCCGCCGCCGGCGGCACGTTGCTTACCGTTTTAGCCGGCGCCAAGACCGGAACGATTGTATAACAATAATAGTAATAATGTATATGAAAAACACTGACTACTTGCAACACGTCGTCGCCTCGGCGGATCATCCGAATATTATCATCATTATATATCGTTATTATATACTGTATACTATAATATCGTCTGCAGACAAATGCGTTTGAAGACGACAATATAATATAATATAATAAAAATAATAATAATTATAAAACAACAATATATTATTATTGTGCGATCGTCTCCAGACGCCCTTAGGACGCGTATCGCTCGTAATACTTCGTCTCACTCCCATCATGTTATACGTATACTCTGATATAGCCATATATTATAATAATATGTATTATTGTTGTAATTATTATTGACATTACGCGCACTATTATCGGTTTGTCGCGAGTGTATAAAAAATTTAAAAAACCAATATCATAGATTAATCTTTTCTTAACCGCCAGCGGTACTCGCGGACACCTACATTATATTGTCTAAGTGTGTATGTATGTGATTTCACGTGGGAACATCGTGGTCGTCGTCATTTGCCACTGAACTCCTTCGTTGTCCTGCAGGATACATTATGGTCATTATGAAATGCAGTATTGCAATATAATATTATAAATATTATAATAATAATAATATTGTTATTAATATTATATTCAAACGTTTGACTGCGATGCGTGATAATATTATGGTTTATCATGTTGTCATCGGTAACTACGGTAACGTTACTTTACGTATATCAAAAAACGTCATGTACTCAGACTAATGTTTACGCAGGCAGGCCTGTTCTCTATCGAAAAACAAAACAATCATTATTTATCTTCATTTATTGACGAATTAATAAAAAAAAAAATATTATGCCTACGTATTGTATTATAATGTTATGATTCATACTTATACTTTATTATCTCGGATCGAATGCATTAATTATTCGTTTCGTCGTCATTACTTACCGTAGGTACTTATAACGCACATTGCACCCGGCTCGTTGCAACAGAATCCATATCTATGATTTCACGTAAATGGACTTAGTGAATTGGATTCATTTATAGATGTAAATCAATTTTTTCTTTTTATAAAATGGTTCATGTGGAGTCTTTATTCCACTCAAAATAATGCGACGATAGTTCCGGTCACTATACATTTATATAATATAGGTACACACATCTATTATATTATAGTAAACACAGATAAATTAATGTTTATGGTGTACCTACCTATATTGTATATATAAGCATATTATATGTTAGATTTTCCGTTGCAGTCATAATACCGGCTATTATAATTCGTTATCCTCTCGGACACTGACATATACATCGACGTAACGGTATAATATATGTATATATAGATTTCGGAAAACGTTTCGCCGATGAAGAGGTCACATCGCGTCGAAACAAGGATCTGGTCGCGGACCATAAAACGACTTGATGTTTTCATCGGTAGTATAAATTCGATATTTTACGGCCTCCGTTACGCTGGTCATAACCATCATAATAATATATATTAGGTAGGTATGCGTCCGTGCAGGACCGGTCGAACGTTGGTTTTCTCTATATACACGCTATCTTTTTGACCGACCCTTTAGACAGCCGAAGCGCTCTCTCTGTCTGTCTTTTTCTCTCTCTATCTACCCGTCTTCAGTATTTGAATGTTATAATATTATTGTTGCGCGAACGTATGTGATCTATACTAGTAAGCGACTCATGGGAACCGTGTCGTAAACGTCAAAGACTGCCGGTTAAGACCACTGTATGTCTGTATAATATGCATTTGATTAAAACGAATAATAATAATAATAATAAAATATTATACTTACGTGTGTAATAATGTAATATACGGATCATTATATGGCAAAATACGTATTACAACCACGGGTGCTTGTGTCGCCCGGTAAGGAATTTTAGAACGACTGTAACACGCGCGCCAACGATTGACCGCGGGGCCTCCGAGTCAGGTAAACCAGTTGACATGTCGATACTCGGTATTATAATGATACGGTCTCTTCTTCCACTGCGCACTTTCGTCGTGAGGTCGTGGCTGCCGACACGAGTAATCGAATCAGGCTGGCGTGCATTACTGACTATAGTTGTGCGATCGTCATATACGATTATTGTTCGGCAATGTCGACGAATCGCATTCTAGGTCGAATATCATGTTTCGGTATTATACTCTGTCTGCGGTTTCAAACGATCGATATGCAAGGGGTAGGAGTGCGAGAGGACTCGGAGACTGGCTACTGTATCTACTCGTTACTCAACAATATATTACAAGTTTAGGGCTCGGATTTCATAAACGCATTTGCATTTTTTTTTACTTTTGACATATTTGACACAATACTTTCCAAGCTACGCATATATAGTTTATGTGCATTTACCATTCTGATAACAAACTTTAAGGCATTTCTAAATGATTTTTTTTTAATTATTTCTAGGAATATGAAAAAAAATTGTTTTTACATTTTTTTTTTAGATTAAATCACTCGTTCTCATGAGTAAAAACAATTTTCTTTCCAAATATTTTATTTCTTATAAAATATTTACCAAATATAATAAGCATAGATAACCTATTTTAAGTTATATAATATTATCAAAAATAAAAAATAAAGATTCTTTTATATGCATTTTTTAGATTTTTTATATAAATACATTTTTTTACATTATTATAGAACATTACAATAAAATATCTAATTATATAATAAATACTAACATGTTATTTTTTGGTTATTTTGATGCATATATTAAAATAACCTCATTAAAACCATTTTTGATAATATTTTATTAATTATAGATTTGAAATAAATAACACGTATTAGATGTTATTTATCATTTAAGAATTATACACTCTTGTAGCAAGTTGAATACGAATATTGTAGGAATCGATTTTAAATTGTCTTCCATATGGAGACCACTAGCCGGGATTATACATAAATAGTAAACAAATTGAATTTGAAATCTTTTGACATTATGACAGTTCTTGAAGGTTTTACTGATACGGTATAATATATTTTATGAACAATGGATATTGGTGTTCGGATCCAAAATAAACAATACGTAACCCCGAATAATATACACAATAGTAGCCAGTATGTACCTAACCCTACACCAGGGTGGCATTAATAACGCGTTATACAATTAAATGTATAATGTGCATAAAGGTATCGAGGGTTTTTCAGTGTACCATCAGTATTTGGTATTATGTATTTTAATAACGTCGTCGTCTGTCGGTACGAGATTAGAAAAAAAGGTTGTTACTTTGATAATATTTCAATAGTGGCGGATTGCCATAACTAACCTAATTAATTTACCGGGAGACATTTGCGTTCCCTCGGTTTAACGTACATCTAGTATACTTAATTTCTTGTATAATATTATAACAATATAGTATACACACAAGAACTGGCCTCGTTAAAATTCGGAAAGTTATGGCCTCTGTTGCGCTCCTTCGCCGCGTTACCGTATCAGCTGCAAACAGAGAAGCAGTCGCGTGCCTGAACCACCGTGCCGCCGCCGTCTTAATAGCATTTTTATTTTAAATCAACGGGGACAGGTGAATAATAATAATAATAATATATTGTATAGGTAAAGACGATTGCGACGCGCCGGGGCAGGTGCCTCTGGTCGGCGATAGCAAGTGCAACCTAGATTAGTATCTCTCTCTTACCCTGCTGAAGTATAATATACGGTACAAATGCGGTATCTTATGCGGCCCCGAACCGCTAGTTAAAAATGCGTCCGTCCACAATTATATACGGTCTTTCTTATTTTTTTTTTTGCCCCGTCTCCTGGATATTATTAGTTTTTACTCCACCACCGTCGCCATTATTTATATCTCGTTTTTCTCGGTACTTATTACATATATGTATACATTACATGTTCACCGCTGGCTATTATACATAGGCGGCCGCCGAAGCACCGGTGTCGTCTCTCTATCCGATGCAGTTTCAGATATTATGTGTAATATTAATATATATATTTATTTATGGGTAGTGTAGGTATTCGTACTTAGTTGAATGGATTAACTTTTTTTTCCCATTTTAACGATCTATACTCGTAGATACTACGACGGGTCGCACATCTTATAATACATATATTTAATAATAATATCACCTGCTTGGGTTGTAAAAACAAAACTGTTATGTACGCTTGTAGCAAATCGTAATAATATCGCATCGGGTGAATAGGTCGCCATTGTGTACGTGCGTACTTGTATTCCAACAAATATACATTACAATTATTTATAAGATATTCACGTCCGGTTCCACTAGAAAAAATAATGTACATATTATATTTTCATTAATAAAAAGTGTGAAGCCTCTTTTTGATTTGTTCAGCGTTTCACTGTAGTTATCTTTAATGTTGATATGCATTATATACATTATATCATTAATTAACTAAAACGTGTGTCCGCTACAACGTTAGAAGAAACAGTTAACAGATTGTTCTTTCAAGTTTAGTTGTAATAGGCCCATCAAGTTCAAAGTATTTAAGCCTTACTTAATATCATAATATTAACGAAGTTGAAAACAAGCTTATAGATACGAGTTAGATTGGGCCAGGGGCGTAGTAAAAATATTTTTTAAGAGGTGATGATCAAAAATAAAAAATGAAAAAAATTTTTTGACCTCAACTTAATTTTTTAAGATTTACATAAGATTAATAACGACTTTTAAATTATATTAAATAAAAAAGTAGCAAGTTTTGAGTAAGATATTATAGATACTACCGAAAAAAATAAAGTTATGTTTTTAAATGTCAAACAATGTATAACCATATAAATATCTTATGTAAAATAAATTATGACACAGGATCATCTTGATTGTTCTTACAGTCTCGCCTCTTCTCATTGAAATATGGCCAAAATCGAATTATACTAATACCTATATATTTATATTCTAGTATATAGGTACCGTAGTACTTATACACCAATTTCGCCCTTATGATAATTGCAGTATATGTTACGCATGAAGACTAACGAGCTAGTATGTATACCTATAATAATATTATTGTTTAGGTATTACGAATATTGATCTTAATACAAGTTTTGGGTTGAATATATTGTTAACTAAATAGAAGAGCCGCATTCTTCGGAGTAGCTGTGAATCATAACCATATGAAACCATATACAAGCCAAATGGGCCCAAAAGATTCTTCTTCTTTTCCCTACTTTGTTGAACCGAGGCTACCATGGCCGTCATTCGCGAAGGTCATCGTATTAATAACAATAACTTATATATATAAATACCTAGCGTTTTACGCTGCGCGCACGGAAGTAGAAAACCAACAGAATCAAAGAACGAAATATACCAACGTATACCTAGTCTATTAAAATAATACGAGTTCGTGACCAGTAGTAATATACCATGTTAACGTACGATATACCTGAGTTAAAACGCGTGCGTAATGATATTGTATAATATTATTATGTACGGTCGTGATTATGTATTATACCGAAGAAGGCTGCGTACTCACAGGGAGGCGCCATGCACGCGTAATGCCGGTCGGCGGCGGAGTATTATGGGGTGCCCGATAAAAAAATAAGAAAATAAATTCAACTGGCGCGCTGTTCGGATTTGGCTAGTTTGGCGGTGCAATGTAGTATCGATCTCGATCTGAGATAAACGCGGGGCTGCTGCACGTGAATTATTAACTCAGCAGTGTAGCATATTGCTTTTTAGATTATTACTTACGTAAGGATCGTCTGCGATAACTTTATAATATTATTATCAATGTCGCCGATGCGTGTATACCCCACGCACACATACAAAAATATTATGCATAGACGTATAGTTACATAGTAGAATTGTTATATGATTATGTGATTTGGTAGGTAGGCAATTTTCTCTCTTCTCGTATATACGGAGTGATCTTATTCAACTGACTCTAGTTAAAGTTTAGTCAGTCATGAGCAGAGTATAATTTTTCCACTGCAGCTTTATCAAGGTACACTTATACATATTTGTTTACTAAACGTTAAGCCAAAACTGTCCAAAAAAAAGTATTCTGTTAATAACTATCATAAAATCCAACATAATATTATTATATCGCCATTAAAAAGTTTTAACAAAAAATAGATATTTTCGTCTAAAACAATACGACCGGGTAATTACAACAATAAATCTGTAAAGACATTTTTGTTCACAATAAAGTGTGTTGCTTTTTAAATGAATCACTCCGTATAATGTTGTATAGTTATCGTTAATACGTGTACATTATTATAATAGGTATAGCTAGATGCAATCGATGACTAGTGACTACGAATGAAATATTATTAGATTTTTTGGTTCACGAACCGGCGCGCGATAGTCTTGTCAGGTAGATATGAGCAGCGTAATATATTATATTATAGCCGTGTGTTTTACCGCCCTCACACACCCCTCTTCAACCCGCCATAGATCAACCGTCACCTGCAGAATGCCCAGGAACAATATCTGACGATCGAATCGTACACATGTATATTATATATACATAGGTAATGATTTATATAGATCGTTTGCGTTCAGTTCGTTTTTTTTTTTTGTTTTTTTCGTTATCGAAATTAATTCAGAAATATAAACAACGCAATTACAGGACAGGTATTATTATTTTGCCATGCATCGATTGTTATCATGGCAAGCAGATATCTACCTGTATTATAGACCTACCCGACCACCCGTATATACTTCATAGTTACAACTACAGTTAGTACTATACACATCATATATTTTATTATGTTTTATTGGAATTGTACTTCGATGGCACGGCAGCACAAAAGTCGGTCATCCGAGTACGGTATTTTCTATGCTCTCCAGACGTAGGCAGTGTTGGCACGTATAAACCCGATAATGTGATAGGTATATGGTTAAAATAGTAACATTATTATTTTTTGGAATTGGGAGTTATATAGAGATACCCAAAAACGATTTGTTAAAACTTAAAACCAAATAACTATATTACCATATATACGTTTATATAGACTATAATACATTTTCTAAACTATGCGGCTCGTCAATATTTATAATATATTTAGTACGAAATTTGAGAAATTTTATATGCTGTTGCGATAGATAATAATCTGTTTGTTATGCTATATTTTAATATTATACAATAATATAATATGTTTATGTAATAATACGTTTTATAACTATTATACTTATATCAGTGCGATCGGAATATTAATAACACGCTAATTATTGTTGTAATTAACATAGCGTCGCAATACATTACAGGTACTCAATACTGTATACTGAATGTACAATGTAGTGAAATATTATAAAACGCTAGAAATTAACGATTAGCGACTAGCATAACTTTATGTTGTATCACAAATTACATATATTATATTAAAATTTAAAAACTAAAGTCACATCTCACATAGTGATTAGATATTAGTACCAACTATCAATTTTTAGTGTTTTTACAAAAAATACACTATATATATATTAGATAAATACATGGAAAAAGGTTGCAGTCTAAAAAAAAAATCAAGAAAATAGTGATAACCTCTTACAAATAATGAATAAATGCTTATAATAAGTGAATTAATAAAGAAAATTAAAAATAATACATTAAAAATTAAAATAATAAAGTTAAAAGTACTGCGTTACATAAAAATAAGTGATCAGTAGAAATATCGAACTAGTTTTTTAGGGATGGAAATAACTGCTGTAGTGTTAACGTTAAACACTACATAATAAACAGTAGCTTCCTGACCACTGCACTTTATTGATCCAACGCGCAGAATTATATTAGACGATAAAACACCTAATAATTTGAATCTGAATCGCAATCGACCTACATAATATAATGTATTATTATATAATAAACACCAGTTTCCAGTTTAGTGTCCGGTGTAAAGATATACTCGCACACCCATAAAATAACGCATACCAAAAATAACATTATTTTCTTTTCGACTCGTTATAAGATTATAATATATTTGACCGACTGGCACACGAAGGACTATGGGAAAATTATATTATACAGTGTACGAAGGCGCGTGTTGCGTATATTATCATTTTTAAAAACGAATTAGCTGAAAGTGCATCGTTGGCAACTTCGTCGCATATGTTAATTATATTGACGTACCTAGCGATCGTTTTCGTATAGATCATCATTTTATTCTCCGGAGCGGTGTTTTTATTAGTCTGTACACGTACGCGGGCACAGACGTCCGCAGAGAGTGTGAGTTGTCGTTGCCGCGTATTATTATAATTGGCTTCGTGTCGAAAATGTCCGCGTATGATGTACAATATTATCTTTATTATTATTAACACAATATTTCTTGTCCATGTGGCCCAATTACTGCTACGTTCCGATGATAAATGGCTAGATTGGTTACCCACGGGATCCAACAAAAGTATATACCGATTATCGGGTTGTAATAAGTCGGCGGCGGCGGGTGGTCGATCGTGGCCGACACGTCGTCGCTGCCGACTCTTAAGACAATACAACTAATAAGTAATTTTTAATTTTTCGTTTTCAACAACGCTTTCTACATGGCTGATAATTATAATTATTGACGATGGTGAAGATTACAATATTACTATGGTTATTATAATAGATACCTATAAATATATATATCACACGAAACGGAGATGGTAAAAAAGCCGGTTCATAAATAATGATCGTCAAGCGTGATTTATGTATACATTTTATTTTTCGTTTAAAGCGCGTCGACTGTCTTTGTTAAGTCTAATTTCGATAAAAATTGTACAGAAAATGTGCGTTGTTTTCATAAAATAATTTGATTTTTTAGCGTACTAACATATATTATTGAAAAGACTTAATTATACGTATTAACGTATTTGGTAAAAAATTGTTTGAAATCCTATAGTCATATCATATTTCATATGATTAACAACCATCATAATCGTATATAAATTATATTCATAATTCAGCTGTGTATAAACTCGCAAATAAATTTTATTATTTCGCATCATGCAGATAATTTACGAATCATTTCAATCAATACGTATCATAATCCTCTACTCTGCTAGTACGAAAGATGATTAAATTGTTGTCATCATTTAGGTCAGATGTTTGCATAATATTTATTTTTGTTAATAAAGTCGATAATAATTAATAAATAATAATTTTCTAGATATATCGTTTGTTTCAATATATCATACATAAATATTGTACTGTGTTATTATATTGTACACAAGACCAAACTTGATGATGTAGGTGCAGTGTTACAATACTACGATAATATGAGTAAGTTTATACCGCGCTACTTATTTTTTATAAAATAGGTAATATGATTTGAATTTGTATATATCATTTACATATTATATGGATCTTAGAGGAATTGATTTTCGAATAGTTTGTTAGTAGTATGATGGTGATGCGGTGGGTGATAGAGTGGAACATGGACGATGGTAACCGATATGGCCTGACGATGTCAGTATAGGTACATGCGACACCATAATATATATTATATCGAGTGAGATATTCGATTAAAACGCACGTTTGTAGGTAATATTATTATTATGTATGTATGAATGCTGTCGAAACCAGTTTTTCCGGGAGTTTATTATAAATATAATAATATTATATCGCATGATACGGTCTCGTCGCGTGCCTGGCGATCCAACTGCGACCATAAAGTCGGTATAATAATATTATACAATGATATTTGTATATAATATTACAGTACCTAAATACATTCTTAATTTTTTTGGGTATGTTATATTTTGACGTCCACCTGCGCATATGTATGTCATACTTCGGTGTGGTGGAGAAAAACTAACAGGAAACTTGGATTGCGTAAACTAGATATTGATATCGATAGATTTCATTTGCGGTCCATCGCGATTTCATTTATTTCGTATATGCGTATCCAGGTTGATTGATAGAGCAGCGGCAAAGATCGACGCATCGATGACTGTCAATTATTTTCCTAGATTTTCATAGACATCGATCGAAATCTGACGATGGCGCGCAGAATAGAGAGAAACGTTACTGAACTACGTGAATAATACCGTTTTCGCGCTCAATTAGTAGAGACAAACGAAAAGCCCATTTCTGTATTCTACCTACGTCATGTGTAGCTTGCGCCGGCGCGAACCCCACGTAATAATTGACGTTGAGATAGTCGACTTATCAGATGGACGTATTATTGTTATATTGTCGTCCTACTGCTGATCGATCCCTAACACAATAATTGAATTATATAAATTATACGAATACCTACAAATACTCATATAATAATAATAATGATAAAGTTCTAAAAAATTGTATACAATGTTTGCGAAAGTGGATCGAAATATGTTCAGAACCGCACGCATGATAACTAATAATAACAATTTAATAGTAATAATATAATAACGATAACAATTATAATTACAACCCAAAATAAAAGGGAACAAAATACATGATTTATGACGAGTGTGATGTACGACAGTGACGTTTGTCTGGGAAGGATTTTTTACGATGATTTTTATATATTATATAGATCTATAGAATACAAGCTACTGACTTTTGTAATTTATAATGTATTAAATTATATTATATGCAATGTAGTCAATGATATATATTATAATAACGATGGATTGGTATATTACAGATATATACCTAATACTGTATTAATGCCTATTATAGTTTATTATTATCATCATTTGAGTCCCTCCACTAGGTGACAAATTAAATCTGATAATAATGTACGCGTGCATACGGTTGCGATTGAGCAACAAACTATTATATTAAAGCCATGATTACTGGGAGTTGGGACTATACAATATTGCGATAATATTATAATATAAAACTATTTTTTCTCGATTGTGATTAATTCACGGTGATACGTTTAAGTCTGAGACATTATTTAGACCTCTTGGTAGCAGCGTGCAATTAAATACATTTACACATTATATATTTATATATAAATACCCAGAGGCCTGTATGTAGGTAGATATATAATATGTTCAAAGGTTAGTTTTATCTGATCCAATTGTCACCTCGCATAATATGCATAATAATATATGTAGGTATTTTATTATATTATTTCGTACAATAATCGATATACCAAACAGTAATTATGTGAAAATTCCATGTATACACATAATAGAAGTGTGTGTATATTGTAAATATGTGTGTGCTAAAGACTGAATCTGCAATAAAATAATAATAATTATTATGAATAAATATCGCGTTGTATCACGGTAAAAACGAATCACTAAGATTTCATCAGAAACATTTTTAATTTTTATAATAACAGATTACAGAATATGTATATCAACTACCAAGCACAGCTCACTTATAATAATAAACGTACGTATTGGAATTTTGTGAGATTTTCGCGAAAAACCGATCGCTGAAAAACAATCCTGTGCGTGATGCACTTACAAGTACGTCTAACATCATCACCCGTCATACCAATAACTAATAAGTACATGCGTATGTGGACGGTAGATACAGGCGAGGCGCGTCGTACAGCCCCAAAAAGAACGTCTCAAGGGCACTATTGAATTCCATAAGCCGCGCGTGTGACCTTTCCCGGTGTGTCCAAATTAATTTTGAGACTCTATAGTATATTATAAAAAAAACACACACGCGCGCTCGCGCGATAATAATATAACGTTACAACGTCTAGACCGGTTCATTCTTCTTGTTTCTGTGTCTCGAATGCGTATAACTCCGTATAACATTATACATATAAGAACAGCGGCGGGTATTTTTTTTTCAATTTATACTCTCCTCCATCCGAATTGACCGCAGTCATTTGTCATGTGTCCTGGGCACGCGGTCGACGTGTTCCGTCTTTGTCACAACGATTTCGGTATTCGTCATCGCCGACGCGTAATCGTATATACACGTAAAATTGCTTCGTATATTAGTCGATACCGATCGCCGTCGTCTGAGCATCAGCCATATTTTAATACAAGAATAATATACCAGTTTGTTTTTAAACAGTAAACAATATGTATGTATTATATAATCATCCTCGGATTTTCAGAAAACCTATATATTGTCTTGTACAGGTGTTTTAGGGGATGTTGCAGAGCATCCCCACCAACAGATGGCAACGACGATGGTATTAATATTTATACAAAATTATGATGTATAAATCGTGCAAATGTTGCTTTTGTGTTAATAGCACATAATTTATATTAATCAATATATATAAACTAAAATCTCATCATCTAACCAACACTACCCCATTTATGTAGACACCTATTTTTAATTTAATATATTTTTGTCATGATATATACACTTTTCAAATATTTTTTGTAATTGTGAAAATTATAGGATAACAAGCTGCAGAGACAAATCCACGTACGAATAATATTATTCTGTTATACTGACGGAGTAACTTGGAGTAACTATGTATTAGGATAAAAATGTTGTTTTCTTAAGTGTTTTCTAAGCTTGAATTCGGACACTGTAAAAGTACCAAGAATACAATATTGTACATAATTGAAACTTACACTGCAGGTTAGGATAGTATTGCTGATTAACTGAGGAACCAGGGGAACCAGCTGAGCCCTATTATACGTACGTACTTATAAAAAACGCAAACTATACATAATTACACCGAGACGAGATAATAACAATAACAATAACAACAACAATGGCGTACCTATCATGTATATACATAAAATTATGTGTATGTGTGTATAATTTATCACGTGTACCTACGTATCGGTCGTGACTTCGCGAGTGTCTTTTGGATTGAAACAAAAAATTGGGACGAAAAAGCACGAGTATTATTTACTGGGTAAATAATAATAATAATAAAAAAGTGGTACTTATATAATAATATCTTATTGTGTGCACTAGCGTGGTATGTGTCTCTCTTCATAGTCTAATATGCGGTCCGGTTCAGGGTGAACACTGCGCAGTAGTCTCTCGTCGCATAACCGTAATAGCGGTGCTAGGACAAAACGAATAGTAAAGAATATAATAGATGTATGTATATGTGACGCGTCGTATACAGAGCTATTATTATATGTATATATTTATCAATCGAGCAGGAGCCCCGCGAGTAAATTAACTTGTAATTGCAGTAGGTTCATTAACATAAACACGGTCGTGCACCGTTCACTTATCTGCCGCTTACATCTGCCCTGCGTCCCATATAATATATTATATACAGAGGGAGAGAGAGAACCAGCGATGAGAGAAGTATATATAGGTACGTGTGTATTTTAACTTCACCGTCGCGCGTCGTACACGCTAGTCGGTAGATTGTTATTGGCCGGGGCTGATTTACGCGTGACACACGACCCGTTCTCGTCGCCGGGTAATTATTATATATTTAAATATCGTTCATCCTGCGCCGTTAATGCTGCCACCCGATGGAATGTTTCCATCGTCGTTTGAGGAAGTTTAAATTCTACTTACAATATCCTATGACCTATGCACTTCATGAGTTCGTACTCCTATTTGTATAAACATTTTTAAAAAGATTTATTATCCCTCGGATTAGTCGGATTCAAAACTCCGTTTGCTTCCCTATTGTCACATATTTTAAAATTAAATATTTACGTACAACAAACTGCAGTTGCAAGTGATAATACACAGTATGACACTTTGGCGGATGCTTCCAAAAAGCCGCAGTTCTCTCTAGGCCCTAGGGGCGGGCGACTGTTGTTACAGCAGGTGTCTCCTCGCTTTTCGTGACACCTGCTACTCGCACGCGCCCCGACAAGAATCTAGCGTCCGTTGACTTATTATTATTGTTTTATTAATAAAAATTACCAGTATATTGACCTCGTCATTCATTTTGTCTACACTATTCTGTTATTAATAATAAATTATATAAGTTCTAATTAAATTTTAATTACAAATCCACGTAGGTATATGCGCGTACTTACATCTTTGGGGTGGCCAAACAGAATTTAAATTTGCAATTATATTATATTAACTTAGTGTGGTGAGTGTGTCTGCATAGTAAGTACGATTTTTAGAAGCTTAACTTGACTGAAACTGATTCGATATCTTTGCACAAATCGACATTATCAATCGAAACCAATGTCTATCTTCGGGATTACGCCCGTCGACTACACTAATTTTATTTTAATACTATAGCTGAATTTGAGCCCGTGTGTAATTCTTGTTTTCTCTAAATGAAATTCTTAAATCAACACACGTTGTGTTTTAAAGAAGAAAAAAAATTATTTTACTTAATTCTATAAAATACTAAATAGTAGTAGTAGCTGAATTAAAATAAAACAAAAATAATAATAATATTTACAAATGATTCTAATGATTCTATACACATATTTTTAATAAAAAATGATTCTATAATTATAATTATAATTGGTATAATTTAGCTTTATTTATGAATATTTACAAATGATTCTATACGTAGTTGCTCAATATGACTCAAGTCAAACCTCTTGGTATACCAGATTCAGAATTTTATTTTATGGTGCATATTATAGTAATATTATTTTACGATAACTCAATGTATTGAGCTATATAGTCAGTGTTTTACGCCTTGGAACAATTCATATCTACACGCCGATAAAATACACACACAAAAAAAAGATCAGGTTACAGGTAGCTGGAAACCCTCGGGTGGTCGTGCCGTACCGTATTTCCCGTATTTTCCGACTGCTATTGTTATTATTATATGAATTAGATATACAAATTACACGTAAAAATGTATTTTTACCGATTTCAACCCTTTAAAATCAGGGCAACGTGGTGACACTCAGTTAGGTATTTGGAACATCTCTGTGAAAAAAAAATGGAAAAAAGTTAAATAGCGTCGTCACAAAATAGGAACATAAAAAAGGCCTAATCTTTTACATATATAATAAAGGATTACATAATAATATTCTAAGCGTAAAAATCCTTTAACACAGAGAAACACTCTTTGTTTAGATTTATTGTCCTGTTTACGCAGCGGCGCTTTACCACACACACACACACACACACATCCCTCAACGGAAGACGTCCTACGCGCGGCTACCGTGGTACCTTGTTCGATATCTGCAGTAGATATAGTAGCTGGCTGACTGCTGCAGCTACTGCTGTTACAAATTATGCACGCGCGTGATTCGAAGGCGTCCGCGGCATATGAGGGGCTGGACAAAGTCATCGAACACATGGGTGTGATGGAGGGGTTGTGGGGGGAGGGTGGTCAAACCCGTTCTCCCCTCGGAATAATAATTACCGTCGTAATTTAGCTATACGTATACGCTTCGGCCCGAGCGATCCGACCTGTTCTTGTTTATATTCCTTATATATTTTTTTATATACGTTTAGGCACTAGCTATTACACACATACACATACCTATGCATAATATTTATTATAATAGTATAATATAGTCTATCTTCTTTTTTTAGCGTGTACCTATATAATATAGTAGCCGTATACACGTAATGAAACGTTATATTATTATCGTTACTATTACTATCGGTCGGTACACAACAGCAGCATACATTTATTACACGCATATATTATTATTATATTTATAATATTATTATTATTGAAATAGTATTGCGCGTGTGGAAATAATATTGATATTAAAAAAAACCTGATACTAACACTCCAACTGTTTCCGCGTCCGCGATGAACATTCGAGAAATATATACTGGTCACGTAGGTATACGATAGCGATGATGATGTGCGTGGCGGTAGGTCGACGGGTGAACATAAATAATTATAATAAAGCATACAACGTTAGTATAGGTGGAAAATCAAAGTGGAGAAAAACACGATCGTTTGCTACAGCTATATGATAGTAATGCGATTATGAGTCTTATAACGTTGACACGCTGAATAACGCCTATAATATGATATGTAAATATATGATTATATAATGAGGACAAAGACAAAACGAATATATCGAATGCTTAGGCATACATACATATTATTATATATTCTTATTATTAATTATACACCTCTCAGATCCTACTCACATGTTATGAGTTTAAGACTGATTATATTCTATTCTGCATGTTAACATATAGAGTCATAGACCGAGTAATGTCTTTATTAATAATTTAATTTCGTTTTTAAATAAATTTTGCACGAAAGTAAATTCTCCATATTACCCCCACGGATAAATACACCACTGCAAGTATCATATTTTGTATTATCATATAGTATATACTATATAATATAATATTTTATATTATTGATGAGAGGACAATGTGTGACCGACCGCAAAAACGAATGACGATCGTTATTATCATTACATACATGTATTTATTTACTAGTTGCAATGTTATTCGGAAGTTTACTGTAATCGTCTGTGTTATCAACACATCAGGTATCAATCCACATTATAAATACTTGTTGAAGAAGGACATTTATTGAAAAATCGAAATTAACGTGTGCAAAAAGGAAACAACCAGCTTGTCGGTCTTGCGTATAAGATATTATGATAGCGCTTGTGTCTACCCAATACCTATGCGTAAATACACTGACAATATGTATATATGCATATATATTGTACTATGTATATTGGTAGTTGGTACTTTGTAGTGACGGCGGTGGAGGCTGCTACTAGTGCCATTCAAAACGACGACGATATACCGCTGGGGGCGGGGCACGGAAATTTCTTCGCCTTATTATACGGCAACCGGAGCGTGACGTTTGAATTGAACAATGCGATGTCTAATTAAAATCCTCTTGAAACGACCAGGACATCGGCGGTGGTGGCAGCGAGCGAACCGACCCGATCGCAAATAATAATAATATTATAATTATTTATTATTGTAATATACTCTTTCACTGAGTTGATCACGTAGTGAAGCATGATGACAAATTGTTAAACAGATTTTTTTTCTTTCTTAAACACGCACTATCTTTCTGTACTTCATGTACAAGTAAACTAGCGGCGCAACACCCATCGACAAAACATTATATTATACACACATATATATTATACATTAGTAGTAGAATTCGTCTGAGAAAAAATTAATAAATATAAAATATGGTGCTATATCTATATGTATTCTAGACTCTAGTCTTAATGTATACTTTATAGTTTAGGAGACAGGGGTAACTCGTCATCGGTTAGCTATATTAATTAATTTTACACAGCTTAAAGCTATACATTAACTATGTCTAGGAAAAATGTCTGAGATTCTTGTTAAAATCAATAGAGTAGTTTTTGAGTTTACACGCTACAAGTATACAAACACAGTAATCGATGGCAATAAATTATGTAAAATAAAAAAAAATTAATTTTCGTAAGCGAAAACGATATTCATGTGTGAACTACCATACGTATAATAACTTATATGAATTGAAATGCTATAAATACTTCCTGAGTCTCGAAGAATTTTAGCGTTAAATTTGGTACCAGTTGGTTCAGTAGTCTCCAAGTCTATAAACCTCATCCAAATATACATTTGTTTTAATATATATATTATATATATGATGTATAGTGTATACTTTATATACATATATACAAGACCGTTTCTGAGGGGGGGGGGGGTTGGGGTTCACCCCCCTCCCCAGAAATTTGTTCGTGTTATATTATGACTGGTAGTAAAATAACTATTTAAATCTCTGTTTTAATCAATACACAATTTTTTTAGCTTAAACCCCCCCCAGAAATTTTTTCCGGTTACGGTCTTGCGCATATATATATATACAGAGAGAGAGAGATAGAGAAGCCTATTCTATGTGTATATTCCATTATTATTATGGGCTATGGTCTACTACTATAGGTTTTCTCTCGGCGTGGAATCGTGATTATTCCGGTCGGGATAAGACGATTCGACGACGGTATTATTATTACCCAATATTATAATATAATATATTAATATTATACTATAATATATTAATATTATAATATATTTTAATCCGGATTAAAGTTTCGCCTAGCTCTAATATGTATAAAGTACTCATCACGTAGTACTGTAGTATTATCAATTATTTTTATTGATATGATGATAAATGCAGTCTGTAGGTTGTTCGTAAAGTAGATAGTTATCTACTTTAGACAAATTCGAACACGTAAATAATATACAATATTACGTCGAAAATAATAGGTATATTAACGGTTGTATTTTTGTTTGTTTTAGGGGACAAACCGCACGCTTGCGAACTATGCCAAAAGAAATTTGCTCTCGCCTGCAACCTGAGAGCACACATGAAGACTCATGAGAGTGAGTATACATATATTATTTGTAATAATGACCACATTATCGATTTTAAGTTACGTCTGACTCCGCCGTACGCGATTTGTTACCTATGTAATCTTTAAATTTGTTATAACATTGGGCCCGATTGGAGTTGTAAATGGAATGGTAGCAATTCAAGTTTCGACGGGATCTGTAATCCATCGCATAGAGGGGATTGTCCTTGCTCCCTTTATTTTTCTGTTTATTACCTACTTTATTCGCTGTATGCTCAACACAATCGTTATGTATACAGTATACAATATCTACCATGCCGTGCTCTTAATCTAATTGCCCATATATACGTATATATATACCCATCTCTCCAGCCAAAATTACCAATCAATTCATTAGAGTAGGTAACAATATATATATATATATTATATAATAATATAGAAATAGGGATCGACGCCGTCTTGTGCTACGCGCGGGATAACATGTAATTTCCGCAACCCAATAACCACACGCGTGAAATATAAATACGTGGTACCTATATTATTACTATCAGCTATACAATAGAGTTGAATATAGAAGTATAGCCTTATAGCCGAATTTTAGCTATTATATGGTTACATTATTATTATATTATAATTATTGTTATAACGTGGCCTTACAATAATGTAATGAATAGTCGTGTGATGTGTTATTATAATTTATTTTATTTTTTCGTATTTGGCGTAAATTGGATGGTGCAAATGTAGCTCTTATACCACCAGAAAATCGTAATAGGTATATGTATAATTTATATTTTCAAAAATTCTATATTTGTTTATTAAATAATTATGACAAGTATATACTGTATACAATTATAATTTTCGTACAACTTTTTTATACTAATTAGGTACAACTATAGCTAAACAATTTTTGAGTGACACACATGACTTGAAGATAGAGTTGGGAATTTTTAATCAAAAATACAATAAAACTTCAGTATTTAACAATTAAAATCAAACATAGAAAATATAAGACAAAATTATAATTTAAAAGGTTTTCCATTAATAACAGCCATTAAAAATGTTCTTAATCATACTAACGAACACAGCCAGTGGTAAACGATCGTTTTTTATATCTTAGAATACTATCTAATAAATATTTACTTTACAACTTGAAAAAAGTTATAACATTAATATCAATTGAGTAATTGATAAGTTTAATGCAATATGTTTTGAAATAGGACGCAGTAGTCGAATTAGTTCAAAACAAAAATATTTCATTTTTTTTTTTTAATGTTATAATAATAACGTTTTTACTATTAAAATAATTTAATATTTATTAATTTATTTTATAAAAATAAAATTTTATAGAGTAAAATAAATTATTTATTTAATTGGCCCTGAATGAGTTAAGCGAGAATTTACAAAGGAAGCTGGACTATTGGTGGGTTAGAAATTAAAATATTTCTCTGCACCATCAAAAATTAAGACTAATTCACAACATTCGCCGTCTGTGAGTACGATGATGTATAGCTGCAGCGGTTACTATATAATAGTCTCGAGGAATCCGCGTGATCATATGGTATAGGTATATTGCACATGTTTTTATTATTTCTCATTGAAAAATAGGAGACTTATCACTTTAAATATAAAAAAAAATCACCACGTGTATTATAAATTATTATATTTTATCGTTTTTACGCAGCACAAGCCCGGTATTATCGAGCCCGCGTGCAGTTTTTACGCCAGTTCAACCTGCCTATAATAATTATATACGTCACACGTAATAAACACGCTTATCCTTTCAGTTAGTATAGGAACTATAATAGTGTATGTTATATTATATTATATACCATATATTTATGTTATATTAAAACGACGATGTTGCCGAGTGTAATAAACAAGCGCGTTAGGAAAGTTCAAAAACTTATGTGTAATAGTTTTATAATTTTTTTTCTCATGTCTGTATATAGGTACTATTATTGACTGCAGACTATATAATTATTATCATATACCTGTATAATATACCGGGGAGATCGAGTTTGGTCGCAACCGAAGATTGCTTTTTGATTTTCGATCGACGAACGATCGCGATCGGCGTGGATAAATCGGAAGAGACGGGCGCAGGCAGTAGGATGTATGATGACGACGATGATAGTATTATCATTATACCCGTACAACTGTAACAGGCGGGTGCGGGAAACGATCCACGTATCGAATGTGGTGAGAAATCCTAGTGGCGAGTGCACGCAAATATATTTATTAAAACGGAATATTAAAGCCGACGGGAAATACATACACAGATCCGGGTCGTTTACATATATACGCACAGCATATCAATTTATTATGATTTATGTAGATTATTGGACCAAATGCATACAATTTTCTATATGCATTATGTATCCAGTATTAAAATCCATAATAAGGAAATTATTATTATGTAGTGCGTATCATTTAACAACACCGATACATCAAACGATTTATTTAAAATGTATATTATACCTATCAATATTATAACGGATATCTATAGTTTTACTTTCAATCCGTGAATTGCAATTTCAGTCATATAATATTATACATCAGTATTCAAATTTACAAGTGATTACAGTTATCATTCGATTTCCACAAATTCATGGTTTAAATCTTAAATTGTTATTAATTGTATTAGGTATTAACCTAATAGGCAAAACAATAATACGTGCGATTTTCGTTATTGCTAAATTGTGATTTTTTTGATTAGATCAATAATGGAAAAATTGGATGTTTTGGAGTGAGAATATAAAAAATTTATACGCAGGCATAAGCGAATGACTTTATTTTTTGAACTATGAATAGATAGAACTGAGAAAAAAATGTTATTACAAAAAGGCTAGACAGGAAATTCGTATATAATATATTATATTTAATCCAACCTACTAAAGGAAATGTGCGTCATAATCGATATTGTTAGTTATTAGTTTTTGTTCATATACGTTTTTTGATATTTTTAGGATTTATTTTTCTTTTTTGACAGCCACCTGCACTATCTGCGTCACTGTCGTGAAACTCAAATCCATTATGTCGTTTAATATTTTTCTTGAAACGAATTTTTTTTCATTTTTTCCCACCGTCACGTTGCCGCCATTCATATAACACTTTCACGCAAACGATATGTTATTATTATTATTTTTATATTATATACAGCGTGTGGGCGTCGTTTGCCCTCACGTAAACACACGTTACGCGCATTTACGTGCGGCTAAGTCTAAGGCCTATCGTAATACACCGCCGAAACGATATGTACCACGCACGTTACTGCCCGCAAACAGGGTGGTTCGAGCCTTATTTATACACCGTTATTGGCGAAATCTATATTTAGGGTATTACCTTTTTCATGAACCAGTCTCATGTGCTCGCCGCGAAAATTGTCGTCGCATTTATCTGTGGCGCCTGTATTTTATTACTAATAATAGTAATAATACTACCTAAATTAATAGACATCGGCGTACATTTATACACGTCCTATTATACACGCACTTACGCCCACCGAATTACCCCCTTTAGGTATATAGGCGAACGAACAGCGACGGATAATTGGCGACCTATAAAAAACACTTAAACCCTTATAATAATATAATATATATAATACACTATACATATAATGATATATTTATTTTGTATGATAGCCAAGGATCACAACAAAGGCCCTATATATATATATCCATATTAGACTCTGTCGTCTGGTGGGTTTGTAATATACAATATCTAAAAATGCTTTCCAAAAATCCTTGATCTCTACACAAATCGACTAAGTAAAGTTGATCAGAAAATATTTTATTTATATAGGTGTATTAAATAAACGATATATACCATGATTGCCGAGATTAAAATATTTTCAGACTGCACCTTGATTATTAAATCATATCACATTAATGTGATCGGAGCTCGAAATTCCATGTATGCTTTCAAGAAAAGTGAAAAATGAATCGATACTTATTGTTTTGGAGATTATTTTTCACGTCGAAGTTGACGATATTTTGCAATTTCCTTACATCAAACAATTATCATCACACAACATATTATATCGTATAACAACAACTTATACTGCAGGGGTGACCAAATGAAGGATCGCAAGTCGTGGGCCAAAAATTAATTTTATTTGAAAATTATGTCTTATGATGAACTAAATTAATTTTAATTTTAATTTCAGCTTAAATATTTTTAGTTAAATGTATACATTGCGTATTTAATATAAATTATACATTTGTACAAATAAACTCTGAAAACTTCATCAATTCTTGATATGGCCATCCATGGTTACGTAATAAATAATTTATTTAAAAGAAGTCTATATTTTGTATATAAATGTATACTCGACCGTACGAGTATCAGAGGTTCTCAATTAGTACGTGAAAAGCTCATAGGTGGTACTCTCTTTTGAAGAAAAAAATTAAAAACCATTGGCACCTAGCTATAACATAAATTATTGACAAATTACACTGTGTATACCCCAGTTAAAAATACGCATTTTGAAAATCTTAATTCACAGCGAATCTTTTAATATTATGAATATAGAAATGTTAAAACGTTATACATGTACCTATTTTATGATATTATAATAATATACACACGCGTTACGAGGGTTTTTTTTTAAGTATTTCAGTCCCGTCGAACTCCAAGTCCTTATTATAAACCATTATGCTTATAAAGATAATATATAATAGCATATATAATATATATGCTCACACCACAGTAACTGTTAATAACGACAGCATAATATATAATAATAACGTTATCACAACGAGATCTCACATGTAGTCAAACCGTATATTAATATATTTTTAATTTGTTCGTTTTCCGCAGGTGAAACCCAAGAGGAGTGCAACAAATGCGGTAAGGTGTACATGGCACCGGAAACGGACAAGGGTCGTGGCGGCGCGTGTCCCGAGTGCGCTCCGTCATCGCATCACTCCCCGACCGACGCCGCATCGGCCGCTGCGGGGAGTTCGCCGCCGGACGAGGAGCGGTCTTACGGGGGCGATTCTGAAGACTGTTCGTCAATGGGATCCGCAGACGACTGTAACAGTAGGGGCTGCATATGAACGGCTGCGGTGGTGCTGTGACGTGGGTGGCAGGGCGTCTCCGACTACCGCCTTCACGGATGTCGTACGTGTACCCTTAAAACACGTTAATATATTATTAATTAAAATTAAAAAAATACCGATACGGAAAAACTATATACGAAAATACGATTCGTGTACATCGCAACGCACTTGCCGTAGTATACTTGTTTCCGCTTGTAACACACCTTGTCGACGACGAAAGCGGCATCAACGGCGATAATGATAATATCATAATTATTATTATTATCTATTCTATGGATAAAATAATATCAATAATATCGTCATAAATTATGCGTACGCTCGACGACGGGGAAACAAACAAAACATACAATACGCGACAGAGCACTTAGGCTTTTATTGATTTTCGTGATTTTACGACCAGGTTGAACATAATATTATTATTATTATTATTTTAAGAACGAAAAAAATTTTACGAGTTTTCAGAGTAACAATGTCGTAAAACAAACGTAATATTAATGTGTCGGCGCGTATTTTTATTTTTCGTATCGTTTACTCATCGTTAATTAATATGCTATCTGCAACTATCGCATAGTTTTGTATGTGTGCTGTATATAATATATAAATATTATATAATATTATTTAAATGTTATAATACGCAGGGCTAAAAAAGCAAGCGTTTGTATTATTAAATTAAGAAATAAGATTATTATTATTTACTATTATTACTTATCAGTTATCATTATTACATTATTATTTTAATTATTATCTCATTATCGGTTTGTATAATTTAAGGAATTGACGTAATATGTCTTCGTTTTATTTTATTTTTTTTTTTATCACTACCGCGGTGTACAATACTCTGTCACTCTAATACAGGTGTGGTGATCTTTTGACCGTGATCGATCTACAATTACAGTGTTATAATATTAAACGATTAATGTATATTATTTTTATAAATGTCACAGTGAATACATTCTGAACATACGTAATATTACTGCGGAGTCGCACTCGTGTGTATAATATTAAATATTATATTTTTATGTATATTGTAGTATTTTTAATTCTAGTCACTTTATTATTATCATCATTTATAATTTTTTTCAAGATTATTATTCACTATATTTATATACAGTGTATATTTTATTTGTTGTACATATCATATTATATATTATAATAATAATATATAAATATACTTTTGAGCTAATAGTGTTTAGTATTATTCATATGAAGAATCTGTGTTTTTATGAAAAAAAAATTGAAAATAATATTTATTATTCACGTGTAAAATCTATATACTTACTAAATGTATGTCTTACAATACATTTATAATATAATATATTATATACATTTTTATTTTTTAACATTGCGTGATTTTTAGTCGTTAAGTACTTACCTATTATCCACTTGCACCAACAACGTCCTATATTTTTATGTTTTCAGTCGTCAGTGAATTAACAGAAAACGTACCTACATACATGTGTTATAAGGTATAATACACACACATAAATTAATATATGAAATCAAGTTGTTACTAGAATTCCGCGAGCAAACCGATATTCTACTGAATGAAGTAGGTATACCAAAATATACTCGTATACAGCAAAGGTCATATTTCAATATTTCTTTTTCGTATCCAAACCCCAAGATGCAAGCGACGATCCGTACACAAAATCATCAAAAATATATATAATATAAACATATTATAGTCATCCAGTAGATACATAACAGACCAGACTATATGATATTAAGTACATATATACACACCAATGAATATACTCGTTACGTGTACATATAATATGTATTATATTATAACGTATAATGAATAGTATTACCAGTTTTTTGTGTTTTGTTGCCGTATCGGTTTCGAAATTTGAATCCGATCTGTCGCCGAATTATATTTTTTACGCGTCGTCGAATCGAACGCGTGCACGTCAATAACGTCCGGCATACATGAGGGAGTTTTATAATAATATTATTGAGAGCTTATTATTATCTATTAGTAGTATTAATAACATAACACATATATATGTATTATATTTTACATGAATTTCCTCTTGAGATGACACAAACAACGTTTTTAATCTACACGTGTTTCGGGAGTTTTAATCGAGAAAAAAGGTAACTTTTATTCTTACCGTTTATTTCTAAATTTTGAGTTCCAATACACATAGTCTGCTATACAGTAAATTCCTGTTACAACGAATAACAATACAACGAAAAATCCCGTTGTAACGAAAGTCATAGAAGTCCCCTGGCCGAAAATCAGGGCTTATTAAGAACTTATTCAATATAGGTTAGGTTAGGTTATATATGATTCAAACCTTTCTGATAAGAAATCTACGTTTTGCTATAGGTTAAAAAAATGCACTTTAATATAAATTTACAGGTTATTCTATGATCTTAGTTTTATGTTGACCGTTCGTCAGGAAACCTTTAGTGTCTGTATTCGCAAAGAAAGAGAGGGATAACTGCAAATATTACAAAAGCACGCACCTGTGAGGCTGTGCATATGATCATCCGACGAATGACATTAAGACGATAATATACAGTTGAATTTTGTATTAAACGCATAATAAAAATGATAATAAGCTACTAAAATAAAGCCAATAAATATCAATGTTTAAGAGCACACTAATTTTATTGTGGTAAGTATAATTTTATTTATTTTAGAATTTTACCCCTTAAGGGCATTCGATACCGTGATATTCTGTTTTTGTCTAACGCACGCGTGACATAGGATTTTAGACGCATCTTTTGTCAATCATACCAATTGATCCAATGAAGTGATAAGAATTCTAAAAACAGATTTGAATTTGTCATTGAGTCTACTTAAAATTGACTTTCCCAGATTTTTGACTTTTTGATTTTAACTTCTCCAAATGGCAAAAATTGAAATACGGCAATTTTTAATTACTCTTTTTTAAAATAATTTTTTTTAGAAATTTGGAGGAAAATATCAAAAATGTGAGAAAGTCGATTCCAAATAGACTTGACGACAAATTCTTATCTGTTTTCAGAATTCTTATCGCTTCATTAGATCAATTGGTGTGATTGGCAAAGGATCCATCTAAAATCCTATATCGCATGTGCATTAGACAAAAACAGAAAATCACGGTATTGAATCCCCTAAATGTATTTCGTTTTTAGTAAGAGTAGGATTATTTTTATGTGTATTTAGAAATAAAATTTTTATTAATATATTTTTAATAGGTATCACACTGTTGTAGAATTTCAAATGCGATTCCTATAAAACTTCAATTTTGAATATTAATAATAGAATGTTAAGAGCCATAATGGAACCAACAATAATTTAATACAATTGTTGAAGATATCTAAAGTAAACTGTTGACTTTAATTCAAAATTCACGGACATATCGTGTCTTGGCGTGATCGACTCCGTATCCCGTCGGTGACTTTTATCCCAACTAATATAATATTTTTTTAACATACGATTTCAGAAAATCGTCTTCACTACTTAGGTATAATGATTTTATCATAAATAATCACAATATTATATACCTGAACGTCATGAACACAAAATATCGTTAACGAGAGTTATATTATACATTATATTTCCAATAAAGATTAAACGAAACTATACCTATCCTCAAGCACAATTATTGAACAGTTAGTAATTCATATTAATACTTTATAGGTTTGCACACATTTTTAAAGCAAATATTGAACAATGTACATGAAATAAAATGAAAAACACATTAAACCGGTGGGCTTAGATTAGGTACGAAAATTCAAAATAATATTGTGAAATATATAATGATTAGCGTGTATATTATTATTATCGTTAATTGTTGAATTTATCATGACATAAAATGAAAATTTTTCCGAATAACGCATTTCATTCGAATATTTATATGATCTGCTTCAGTTTGGACAGACTGTTTTTAAACACATTAGATTTAATAACAAAAATAATAGGTAGGTACTACTCGTATTATACGTTTCTAATACTTCCTAAACATGCTGTAATGCCCGAATACTATATTATAATAACCCGTTGTATCTAGATTCAGACTTTCTCCCTCACCCCGAAAAAATTATAGATACTAAAATTCAATAGTTTTTTTTTTAATTAAAAAAGTGTTAATAAACAATATTAATAAGTGAAAATTGTGATTGGTTATTAAATCAATATACTCAATAATCTCATATACATTTTAAAGATAATTAGTCTTATGTCACTTTATGTGTTTAATTATGATAGACTGTCTGTTATCAACCAACAGCGACTTCTGTTGACCTCACCCTTAGACATTCAACGTCCTTAAGTGTAAATGTAATACGTTTGTTTATAACATATTAAGCATAACAAAAATAATAAATATTTAATTTCAATAGTTGTAACGTGTACTTGCTAACTAGTAAGTTTTATATTATTATTATTATTTTTTTTTAACTAAAATTATGACTTATAAAGAATTTGTTATATTGTTGTTGAACGTAGCGTTTGATATTTCATAATTAATTTTACAACTTAAATATAATTTATTTTTTATATTTTGTATGTACAATTTACTATCTTATTTTTTAAAACTTGATTAAGCAACTCTATTTTCATAATATTGTGGACATAGACATAAGTGAAGAATTATAACGCTCTAAATGATTCATATTCGTACTTAAACACAATTATATTTGAGATAAAATGTATAAATATTTTTTAGTCGGTGAAATAATTTGTAAAATAGTTTTATTGGTTATTCTTAAAGAATTACAGATACTAAGTTGTACATTATTGGTCGGGTGGGAGCATACTACTTGCGTCCGAAAATATTATTAGTAGGTTAGTTGCCTCCCGCAAAAAAAGATTCAAAAAGGGTCATAGCCTATTTGCGTCCCATAATACCTTTTTTTATAACCTAATTGCGTCCCGAAAATATCGATATAATCGATATCATTAAGTTAATAAACAAACACACTGATATTGATTTTAATTTAGAATATTGTTAATAATAAAAAAATTAATTTAAAAATAATTCATATTTGATACATTTTGTCATAATAATAAAATTCATATTTTTTACATTAAGGCATAATAAAAAAAATCATGTATTCAATTCAAATATGGTAGGTATAAATTTAAAATAATAAAAAAATTCAAGTATGGTACATAATTAAATAATAAAAAAAAAATGCAAATATTGAATTCAAATATGGTTAGGTATAAATTTTAACGAAACATTTATTATAAAATTTAATGGAGAAATTTCTTCCCACATAGGTTATTAATAGAATATATCGTAATGTACCAAATTATTATGATAAATGTATAGATAAATTGTATTTACAAACCGAACTTCCCAACATCCCACAAATAGTGAGATTTCTTATATAGTATAGTAATATGAACTATCGATTTTAGTGACACGATACTATCGACTTTAGTGATTTTAGTAGTAAATATCGATAATAATTATATAGCCGACTTGCGTCCCCAAAACGGGACGCAAGTTACCGGTCAAATTTACTACCTGTAAAATATACCTTTTTTTGGGACGCAAGTAACATGCAGCCGGTCGGGTTAACTAAAATTTTCGAAACACATTTTGACGCTATCTAATATTATTTTGTTATAATCTATTTTTATAATAATATGAATTTTATTCGGTATATGCCACGTACACCAATTTTTCATCATATAGAAACGTATTTATATTATTATTATACTATATACCTAATGATTATAGACTACAGCTATGGTAAGTCGTCTCGAGTTCAATAGGTTTTATAGATGGGTAATGATTTGGCATGAGTTTAAATTGAAATATTTTAATTTTTTATTACACCGGCCATATATTTTATATTGTTACCTAGCTAAATATAACATTCTATATATATTATGTACAGAATAATATACATACATAATGTATGTATTAGAGGAGCGGCGTGTTGAGGTACCGGTCCGGACGCCGACAGCGAATCATATTTCATCGAGAAACGATGTAACGGTGAACGCTGATAAATAATATTGTATATTATAATAAAATAAAACGCGATCTATAACGCCTTAATTATCCGCAAATCCGATCGTAACAATATTTTAGCCGCGTGGAGCATAATATAATAAAAGTGAACATAAGAATAATGATAAGGCGCAATAGTTTAGATCGGATGAATAACATTTTTTTTTCACGATTTATTAACTCAATGCTCATTTTGTACTTTATAATAAAGTATTATCATATCATATACTTTATTTGCGAATTGCAACACATCGTATTTCATACGATTATTTTAACATTGTACGAGATATTATATTTTGTGAGACGGTTTCAATGGTTTGATTTTATAATTTTATAAAAGCAATCAGACTACACGGTAGTCTGATACAGCGCGCGGTGTTCGGAATGCTGTACCTATACTGTTATAATAATAATTAATGCGATCAATTATTAATCGTTGCGATTATAATAACTATTTTAATGGTAATGGAATGACGATGGTGTTTGCGATTTTGCATTATTACGATTGACGTTTATCCTACTTTAATCTCGTGTACATAATATATAATTTATACGACAATATTATTATGCTGAATTAAATCGTACCCTTTTTCATCCAAAAGTGCAGTCGAAATGATATTTTACAAGACCAAATGCAATGTAGCATAATTTATTTTGTGACAAAATATGCGAGTAGTATATTACTATTAGTACTTTCAATATAATATGTTAACGAAAAATAAATCTATTAGTTAGATTTGGAAGGATTCATTTTTGGCGGAGACGAGGGATTATGAATTTTTAACAGGTATTTAGAAGTTATGAGTACAATTTAAACATCACAAATTTAATTTGTTTACTTCTTATCTATATATGAAGTATATTTATAAAATATTTAAGTTGATAATAAATTATATAATTTATACTAGTAGTCAAATAATAATAATAATAATTTGTAATACTTTGCCATTTTATTAAAAATTATGACTTAAAGTATATTTATCAAATTATTCAAATTTGTTAATACTTATAAAATACTAGTCAATATAATATAGTATATAATATATCATATTATTAAATAATTAATTATGTATAACGATTTAAATTATATTTATTTTATATTTATGATGAGTTAAATATGATTTTTCAATGAAGATTTTATTGAAATTCATCAATTTTATGTTTTAAATATAATCATTATATATATTTTGATCGTCGATTAATCAAAGATATTTTTCCCAGCACAGTGTAGGTCTGAAGTCCGACTACAAATCTTAATAAAAATAGTTGCTTATCTATTTTCACATGATTATTAGTGTTAAAGTACCTAAACTAGTATGAAAAGTATCACTAAAACAGCTTTTATTATAACTTACATTGTTATATATCATAGTATAAAATAATTTAGTGTTTTTTAATAACTTTTTAAAAAATTAAATCGTTCAAAAAAGCATCTTTAAAAACACTGGTACAATTATTATTATTCTCAATATTGTTTTTCATTTATTGTTTCTCGATATTAACCAAGTTATAAATTAATCAAATATGATAGAATAACCACTCCTTTAATTTCTATTATTTACTCCATAGATTTATTACTAGTTAATAGATCTATGATTTACTCATCGCATCTTGAAATTTACAATAATTGTAATTAAATTAAATTTTTTAAATTACATAATATAATAGTTCTTATTTAAAAAAATAAATAATTTATTATCGTCACTTAAAAAAGGTTATTTTCTTTAAACTTTAATAGAGAGCTCAAAATGTTACTGCCCTGTTATCAACGAATATCAACAACTCGTTTTTGGCGAGATCTGCAAATTATTATTTTTTTTCCACTATTATAAAATATCATTACAAACGATTACGTAGTTTGTTAAACGAAAAGTTTAGTTGATGAAAAAAATATCCGAATCAATAATTAATAACAATATGATTCATCAGTTTGCGTTATAGATATCGGTATTAATTGCAATACGCTCAATATAAAATAAAACGCGTAGAATTCTTATAATTCCAATTTTAATAGATGCTATATACCGCACATATATCTGAGTGAAGCCCGTTAATTTTTATTAAATGCAGTTTATAAAAATATATAAGATATTATACATAATATAATATAATGTATATTGTTTTTTTAAGCTTACCGATTCCCGTCGAACCGGTTTATGAACTTTTAAATGGCCCTAATTTAAAATATATATATTTTTTTAATCGGTCGATGACATCGAATTGGTGTTATACATTATTATATTTTACAGAGCTATATTATGATTAACTATACATTATATTATATAGTATAGGCATACAACTTATGGCTTATACATCGCGGCCTTATCGGAACCATTACCTGTATACTATAAAGTCTCGCCAAACATCGTGATTATAAATAATTATTATCTAGATACTGTTGTACAGTAAATAAATACAAATATGTCTCCGGCTATAAACATTAAATTTAGGGTGTGTCACCGTATTTGTACACCTCGTACTGTCACTACAAGCATCATCTGGGAAATGGCCAATGAAAAAAAAATAATATACTTTTGATTTTTTTAATAATTTTTTACTCATTTAAGTAAGAAAAATTGTAATGTATTGGTTCTTAAAATATTTTTATGATGCCTATTGAACATATAATAAATCGTTTTCAATACCATGTCAAGTCAAACTCTTTAAATAATAAATTACATATATGTACACAATATTATGATCTATTTAAGACCTATATAGACATATAACTTTACAGGATAAAAATTAATTTAAACGTTGTAATATGAAATTTAATTTTTGTATTTTGTAATGCTTTTCAACTGCTATAAATTATAACACTGTAATAAATGAATCGGAAAAAAATCAAACCGATTCTTTACCTTCAGCTAAAAATATTTGACTTGATTAATAATATTTGGCAATATATTTCACTTGAAAATAATGTAAATTTTCGAATTCTTGATATACCTACAGATAACGTATGCTGAAAAAAAATGTTTTGAAACAAAACTTTTTTGTACGCAATAAATATTCTGAAATAACAAGTGTCGCCTATATATAGTTATTATAGTGTCATGCTGATATACTCGTATCTTATAATATGATATTATAAAATGTTACTATTTATGAGGTGATTGATTCTCTACACGTTATATGATTATTATTTTACCGGTGGGGTAACAGGCAAGTTTTTATCGCCACTATTCTCCAAGAAATATAGACAGCGAGCGTCCCATATGGAAATTATCCTGTACAGTGTACAGTGTACATATATACACAAGGTGATAATTTTTGAAAGTAAACATTCATTTTCTCAAAAAATAATAAAGTACTTTTAAATTTTTTTCACACGATTCAAAGTCATAACAAACCGAAATTTTTTTTATGTTTATTTTTTAGCAGATACTAATTATAGTTATGAGTTTAGATGGACTGCAGAGTATAGTAGACCAATACCTATTTGCAGATTATTACCTTTGACTTCCGACTCCTAAACCATTCCATTTAGCATATTTATATTAATACTAATTAATACTAACGCGCTGATTAATTAAGAAAACGATAAAAAATTATGCTGTCATTCAAAAAAAGTAAAAAATAATAATATAATGATAAAAAAATTGTAAAAATAACATTTTTCAAAAAATATATTTTAAAATTACTTCAAATTATTATATGAAAAATAAAATAAACAATAATACTTTCATATAAAATTAGTGTTTACCTTTAAAAGAATTACCTTATAAAAAATTTAAATGTATGTTATATTAGGTACCTATGTCTTAAACGGTAGGGATTTAAACGAACATACAGTTTAGGACAAATAAAGCGTTTAAAAACCTATCGGCAAATGTGTAAACTACAAACGATATAATAATATAATATTCATAAAGCAGCGCACCATTAAGGATTATAAATCGAACACAGAGTCGTAAATACATTTATAAAAAGCATATATATGGGAAATCTTCTTTTAAAATCTTTGACCGAAAATTGAATAATATAATGGATATTTATACCGTTGTTAGTAATTCATTTAATTTTCAAACTTGTTTGTTTAATGTGCGTCTCGTTGATTTTTTATTGGAATGTTTTTTTTTTAATTTTAACACAACAAATTATAGTAATAAAAGTGATAAATGAAATCCCGGTTTTACGTATACGAGTGGTTTTATTGGTTAAGTGTAAATGATTATTTAGATTTTGCGTTAAAAAAGCAATAGTTAACGTTTTTAAAATATACGGCCTGGTGGAAATATTGCTCGTTAATATTACGGATACGTTAATACATCGTGTAAAAAGTAAATTTAAGTACCTAATAAATTGTCTCATTTTCCATATACTTGTTTGATCATATAAAGGCATGACTTTTTATTTTTATTTTGATGTTATAACTAAACTTCCGTGTTACCTAAATATTCTATTTTTCCTAATTATACCAATGTTTATAATATTCAGTTCATAGTTATACTAAATGCACAGGTATACTATATTATATACCTACCTACGAGTCTAAATTCAAAATACGACCACATACCTTCATTGTGATAATATTATTGTATCATTTACACCTAATGCTGTAATGTCAGCATTGTCAGCACACAGCCGAAGTTGTCAATTCGACGTGATGAAATCTACATTGTTAAAACAACGGTACACGCCTGTCTAAACTGTGGTACGTGATAAATATTGTAATACGTCTTGGGCTCCTATATAAAATATATATATTATATATACTCGTATTATTTAATGATTTATAGAAGTTGAAAATAAAAATAGGAACACTGCACAATAAGTAGGTAAAACCGAAATATTATTAATTATATGATATAAAATACGGTTAGCGAAATAATTACCGTTGATTTTTCATGTACCTTTTTTCACTTAATTTTTGCAACAAATAAAACAAATTTGTAATATATTTTTGGTGTAACTGATTCAATTATGACACAAATTCACAGTAATAATTGAGTTAATTAATAAAAAATCAGTTGCGTCGAACTACGGTGACCAGACCAAATTATTAAGAGTAACGGTGAATAGATTTGTTACTAATATTAATAGGTACTATAATTATCTATACTCTATAGTGACTGATGATTATTGATGAATGTTTAGATGAGATAATTTTGTGTTATTAATAACTAACTTTAACATTATATTGAATTTACCTGTGTTATCAAACCTAAGAAAATAATGTTATCTATGAATTTTTGTACCAATGCTTTATTTATTGATATTTTAATCTTTAAGTAAAACAAGAGCATTTTAAAATTGTAATATTTTACTTAGTGATAACTAACTTTTAAATTAAAATATCAATAAGAATCTGTTGTTAGGTTTTATTATATTTTTAACTTTAAACCTACTACTGCACATTAAAATATGAATCTATACTCCGTTGTACTGTATTAGATTTACTTAATTGGATATTTTCATTTTATATTTCAGAGCAATGAATGTGTTTTATTACAATGCTGTTTTTTAATTGTTTTGCTTTAATTTTGAACTATAATTTTTTTTATGAAATTTAATCTATTTAATAATTTGGATAGGTCGAAATTAAAAATTTTCAGTACTTTCCAAAATAATCTAGAAAAAGAAATAAGAATTTTTACGCAAAATTTTCATTTTTTATTATTATTAAAAACAAATAACTGTAAATTAATGCAATGTTTACAAAATGTTTATATTAGCATTTTATTTACACGGAATAGTCTTTAAAATATTTTCACTTTAATATTATTTATTAAAGCTAATTACAGAAAATTGAATAAAATTGGATCAGTTAGACGCAAATTTTCTGTCATCATACGGATCGGTCAGAATGAAAAAACAATGACGATCCGGTATCACTCTTAATATTACAATTATTATATTTAGTTTTTATTAGATAAAAGTGTTGACAATATTTTAGACTTTAGTAAAAATATTGATATTTAATAAATCATAATCAAAATTAAAATGTATAGTTTTATTATTTGATATGATAATAATTATTGCTATACTTTAAAATAATAGACTAATCTAAATCTACATAGTGAACTTTTAATAGTCAACCACAATATTTTTTATATTTTAGAATAGGTTTATACGACATGATAAGTGTTTTATTGATCACTCCAAGGATAATAATTTCAATAGTCATAACTCATAAATCATAATAGTTCATACACTATATAATGGTTTAAATCATTCAATTGAGTGTTCGTCTGTTCTGTATTTACTAAAATATTGTATAATAGGACAATGTTTTGCCCCTTATGCCAAACTACCTGTGACGATACCGAGTTCCATGCAATCACGTTTGGCTGCATCAGTAGATACAATAAATTATATATCATGTCAAAATAATTAATAACGTACACTACTTACCAGTAAAATTAATTTATTCCTACGAATATCACTTAAAAAACTACATTATAATATAAATATGCAACAATAAGTGAGTATTGAATGTTGCATAATTACGAATAACAGGCATATTAGATATTTAAATATCCTTAATATTTTTTTTTGTCCTAGTATAAAAAAGTTCCACCAGATAAATTCTGTATAATATGTTGTCTCGTTCAAGATTCAAATTAAAATTCTGTTTATCCTGACATTAGGAAAATACATTAATATATAATATTATAATATTCCATATTATAGTACTACTATAATAATGATTTAATTAATAATAAGCGTCTAAATCATATATACTCCGTCAAAAAGTATTTACTTTTTAATAAAATAAATGTTTTGTAGGTGATATTGCACCTATAACGTAAAATATATTTTTATATACTCATAGTAATATTTGTGTCCTATAATGTCAAAAAACTTGTTTAGCGATGTGTTAAATTATTTAATGAATTTAAATATCAAAATGTGTTATATTATTAAAATTCTAGGATTAGTATAGAAAAATAATGATTTTTAAGGGACAATATAGACAAATTGTACAAATATTTTAATAAAAATTGCACAAAAATAAACACATAGATATGTATAGAACATTCTCAATCTTGAGGAATAATTTTTACCTACGTAACTATAATATAAGTGTTTTTTACGTTTCAAAGTTGTTCTCTCACTAATATTTTGAACTATAATAATTCTTGGATTTATTATGATATAATGGTAAGTATTATTTAAAATATATTTACATGCAATGTTATAATAAGTTTATAATCAAATCTTTTTTATAAAATCATTTAAATCATATAACTTATTTTAGATGCCGTTAACAACGTTCGTGAAGTTGGCCCTTACACTTAATTAAAACAAATGTTGCATATTGCCAAAATTTTGCAAGTAATTAGCAAGAATTTGCAAGTCCAGTCCCAGAATTTGCAAGTGTATAACAAAGAAGTTTTGAGGGGTGGAACCAAAGAAGGGCTAACTTCACGTAGCCCTTACTTGTTGTCCGAAACTTTCGAAAATGGTATCAAAACAAACGTTATAATTGGCAAGAATTTGCAAGTCCACTCCCGGAATTTGCAAGTCAAAAATCTCACCCCTACGAATTTTCAAAGTTTTCACCCCAGCCCTTACTTGTTGTCCGAAACTTTCGAAATTGGTATCAAAACACTCGTTATAATTAGCAAGAATTTGCAAGTCAAAAACCTCACCCCTACGAATTTTCAAAGTTTTCACCCCAGCCCTTACTTGTTGTCCGAAACTTTCGAAAATGGTATCAAAACACTCGTTATAATTAGCAAGAATTTGCAAGTCCACTCCCGGAATTTGCAAGTCAAAAATCTCACCCCTACGAATTTTCAAAGTTTTCACCCCAGCCCTTACTTGTTGTCCGAAACTTTCGAAAATGGTATCAAAACAAACGTTATAATTAGCAAGAATTTGCAAGTCCACTCCCGGAATTTGCAAGTCAAAAATCTCACCCCTACGAATTTTCAAAGTTTTCACCCCAGCCCTTACTTGTTGTCCGAAACTTTCGAAAATGGTATCAAAACAAAGGTTATAATTAGCAAGAATTTGCAAGTCCACTCCCGGAATTTGCAAGTCAAAAACCACACCCCTACGAATTTTCAAAGTTTTCACCATTGCGGCATTGCCCAATGTTAAGTAATTTTAAATTTTAATTGAATGCTTAATTATTATTCATAAACAGCTATCCTATACTTAGAATAGCCTATAGACACAATAAAACAATGAAAACCATACTTTCGCAGTTATACTTAACGCTCACTAGTTTATTTTTAAAATAATTTAATATACTAGGTGAAATAAATTTATAATTTTAGGATGTTTAAAATACACTTTCTAATATTTTGGGAATGAAATAAGTTCATTTAACTTTAATTCTACTAGATTGTATAATAATATCGTTTATATTTCCTCACTTTTTTGTATAATATATATTTATCTATATGTATTTGTGTGATAAGGTTATTTAATAACATTTATTTTACATTTCAAACATATGTAAAAATATTAAACTATCATTAAACATGTTATGTAACTGACATCAAACAATTTGTAACTGAAAATTTTCCAAAAAAAATCAACTTTCTTCTCGGACATTCAACTTAACATAGCTATCCGATTTTGGATATAGTCTCCGAAATGCTAATTGATTGCAATTAACATGAAGTTTGAACATTCAAGTACTACTTTTTTACTGCTGGATTTGGTGATGTTTGAACATTAAAATATTTTTTTCATTAACCAAACTACACTCTTTATTATTAGCGATTCCAATACCTTTGAGTTGTTATGTAAAAGTGATTCAGTATTAGTAGTACCTATTACATATTGTATTTACTATAAATATATATAATTTATGTATTTTGTATTACTAAATCTTTACTAGTGTAGTAGTGTTGTGGTTTCTACCATATTTAAGTTAGGTACTTGTTTTAATGGTTCAATAAATTATAAAGCTCTAACGAACGATACAGTAGTAGGATCATTTGCTGTATAGCACAAATACCTTGAACCTGCCTGGTGTATTATGAAAATCTGATTATTTTTGCAGAAATACTTATTGTTGACGGTTTATTAAAAATTATTGCAGCTGTATATTATTTAGATAACTATAAAAATATTTTTATTGTTTGTTATTATTTTTTATAAATCGTTTGACAATTGAAATAAATATGATAACATTTTATGGAACATAGACTTAAAAGAGAGGTCGGAAAACTTCTTGCCGCTGCTTGATTAAAAATTAAAATTATTGATCATAATAGAAATTAGAAGTATATTAATATATTATACTATCTATGATTAGAATGCTTAATAAAGGAAAAACATATATTACATATCAATATCGTAGGGGTGAGATTTTTGACTTGCAAATTCCGGGAGTGGACTTGCAAATTCTTGCTAATTATAACGAGTGTTTTGATACCAATTTCGAAAGTTTCGGACAACAAGTAAGGGCTGGGGTGAAAACTTTGAAAATTCGTAGGGGTGAGATTTTTGACTTGCAAATTCCGGGAGTGGACTTGCAAATTCTTGCTAATTATAACGTTTGTTTTGATACCATTTTCGAAAGTTTCGGACAACAAGTAAGGGCTGGGGTGAAAACTTTGAAAATTCGTAGGGGTGAGATTTTTGACTTGCAAATTCCGGGAGTGGACTTGCAAATTCTTGCTAATTATAACGAGTGTTTTGATACCATTTTCGAAAGTTTCGGACAACAAGTAAGGGCTGGGGTGAAAACTTTGAAAATTCGTAGGGGTGAGATTTTTGACTTGCAAATTCCGGGAGTGGACTTGCAAATTCTTGCTAATTATAACGTTTGTTTTGATACCATTTTCGAAAGTTTCGGACAACAAGTAAGGGCTACGTGAAGTTAGCCCTTCTTTGGTTCCACCCCTCAAAACTTCTTTGTTATACACTTGCAAATTCTGGGACTGGACTTGCAAATTCTTGCTAATTACTTGCAAAATTTTGGCAATATGCAAAACTTGTTTTAATTAAGTGTAAGGGCCAACTTCACGGCGGTCCGTTAACAATTTTGATATTCATGACAAAAAAAAATAATTTTATTTATATTTATTTTACCACACAATGTGTTTTTACTCATGAAATTTCAACGTATACATGATATATGTAAGCAGAAGTAATACATTATAGTTACCTGTATAAATATTAAAATAATTCTAGTATACAGGATGATTACTTTAAATGCATTTTGAAATTTTGAAATTTTCTATTAAGTTCTTGTAATTCTTATATTTTATATTTCCGTTATTTTTTTATATAATATCTTATGTTGGCCGGCAACGAAACAACAAATATCGAAGCAAGTAATCTGAACCATATTTTAGATTCTGAACGGAGTGATGAAATTTTTTTTTATAAGTGCTTAAAGTTTGAATTTATACGAAATATGTCAAAATTGCGAAAATTTGCAAGTAATTTTGTGGTTGAAAAATCGTAAAATTTTTTTCTTTTATAACTAAGTTTTGAAAATTTGTTACAAGGTTCTCCATAAATTTTTCTTCAAATATCTGTAAAAAAAACTCTACTGGACCAAGACAAAAAATTTTTAGGAGTGTTTGAAATTTAAATTTTTACAAAACCGCGTTAAATAACGGTTTAGCCTCAAACGTTTTTTGATATTTGTTGTTATTCAAACAGTATAAGTCGTAAATACATGAAAATTTTACCAGTTATTTAGATTGCCATTTTCTTTACGTGATTTGATTTTCAAAATATTTTGATTTTTTTTGAGCTATTTATAGACAATTGAAATTTTCAATTTTTTTTTTTTTTTTCTATAAATGTTGATAAAAAAAATTTAGCTGAGACAAATTACTTGAAAATTTAATAGAAGGGTCCACATAACTTGTTCTAACTCTCATTCAAAAATTATAAAAATACATAGGCACAATTTTTTTTTATTAGCATTTGAAGTTCAAATATTGACAAAAATTCGTCAAAATCATAAATATTTTTCACTATTTGGTAGTTAAAAATTTATAAATATTTTTCTATCAAAAGCTAAGAATTGAAAATTTAATACTATGCTGTCCATAAGTTAAGCTTAGAATAATTATAAAAAAGTTTGAGGATTGTTCAATTTAAAAAATGTTACGTGTGTTTAAAGTTTAAATTTTAATTTGAAATCAAAAATACACGTGTAAAATAACGTTTAACTAATAAATTTTTTTCGATTTTTTCATAATATATCCTAGACTGACAAATCATCTCCGTTCAGAATCGTTTTTCGTATACAATGATACCTATCATTGCATTCAAATTTAACCTTCCCTAGTCCGAGGTCCATCCCACCACCTAATGTACAGCAGAGCGATACTCACTTACCCGCTTTTTTTTTTTTATTATTAATAATAAGAATTTTGTAGACATCATGTTCGGAGTAGTGCATTGCAAAGACACAGTTAGGGGATGGACTGTGATACCCATCAAGTTTTTTCTGTTGCCTATCTAGTTTTTTTTTAATCCACGGGTCACTATTACATTAAAAAATGTAGCCCACCCACAAATAAAGTTCTGGCTGTGTCACTTTACTGTCAACACCACATATTTTACGGAATATTATTTTTCTACACTTCAGTTCATCTGAACTTTAAACTATTATTAATAAAATAAATTATTCGTTTAATATCAAACATTTACTATAGCTTGTTGATATTTTCATTAAAAAAATTCACTTCAGAAGTGTTAAAAAATTAAAGTTTTCTTAAAAGCTTGATAGTAACGATTTCCGGTTTCATCAAGAAACATATAATAATAAGGCTGAAAAAATGAATGCAATATAAAATATCAGGATTGCATCATAACGTACCGCCCAAACTGAACATATCAAATTGAAATGTGCTCCTGGTTAAAAGAATCATTCTGTATATTATTACAATATTGTGTATTATGTATGGTATACATTATGTATAGGTACCATGCACAAAACGTACGTGCGTGGCTTAAGTAAATTCAACTGTAAATTATTAGGTATGTGTTTTCCCCGTAAAGTTTTTTTTAACGTTTTTCTGTAAATCAAAGCAATTGTACCACACGGCTGGTATAATTTTATATTATAATGCATGTATTGCATCTGCAGAATATTAGGCACGTGTTTTTCTCCGCGATTCTCTATTATATAGATTATAGGCAGTAGTTACTCGCGAAGGTCTACGAAACGAATATAATTATATTATACCCATATTATTAAACTATAGTAATATATACAATATTATGTGCGGCGACGTCGTGTTAAAACTGGTTTACTATATGTTTCGTGTACAACTTGTAAAAACTTTATTACAATATGCATATTATAATATTATTATGTCCATCGGGCGTATACCTACATGTATAATATGTATTAAAGTATTATATACAGTGTGCATCATGATGATTTTACAATATTTTACATTATTATGTGTCTTCGAATACGATATGTGCCTTTCAATATTATTCAAATCAGTTCAAAGTACTTAATCTAACAACCACTACAATAATAGCTAATTTCCGACACTCGTAACTAAATTTAAAAAAAAATTTCGTTTGGTTGGATAGCATTCATGTTTAATTTTTTTTTTCGGGTAAACTATCCAGAGTCTTACTAAACAATAACAATGAGAAATCTATTATATTATTAACTGTTGCAATAACGTGTGATGAAGGCAATACGGAAATACGTGGCACCCATTGGATGGTCGCACAAAAACTATAGAAATGGGACAAATCATTAAAAATACTTTCTCATATATACGTAGGCATACATATGTCACTTTAATTTAGCGTTTATGAATCACGTCGGTCTATACACAACAATATTATATTTTATTAACTGATTGTCTATAATTTTGATCGATATTCGTGTGTCATACACACTATTACATACAATAATCATAATATTAATAATTATTTAAAACAAATATCCAACTATATAATTTTTTCACAAAATAATCTGAATTACATAGTTTTTAGTTATTTAAATATAGTAACCAATAACAAACTAAATAACTTTTGTAATATCATTAACTTGCGTGATGATGATGTCGATGTGTTCGTTTTCGTATAGTAAATATATTCGTAGTAATCGTAGTATATGTATATATACAGCGTCATCCATGTTATTACTTTGTCAAAAGCATTTTATATAGAAAAGATTTAGAAAGTTCAAATAAGGTTCTTATTTCTTAATTTAATGATCTATAATAATTAATTTAGATAATATTAAAATTCTGTAGAAATATCAATAATAATATCAATAAATTAATTAGGTATAATTTAATATTTTTCTTTTAATTCTTTCAAACGATGAACTTTAAAATACACTAAACAGCAGTTTAAGTTTCAATACCCATCTTAAAAGATCTTACAACTAACGATTCGAGAGGTTTTTTGCTTAATTTATTGTTACCTACCATTTTTTTTTTAAACCGAATTGAAAATCAAAATTCTACCAAGTTTTAAAGTGCATTCTATTACCTGTTTTACTTAAACTATCGCGACCAGTGTGTTTTTTCAATATTTTACTACATATATTTTTATAACGTTAAACTATAGCATACTTAACATTTAACAATAATATATGAGTACGACCGATATCACTGATGTCTGATATCGGTACCTAAAAATGTTATTGGTTACAGTTTATAGGTAATTTGCACGCAAACCCGTCTAGAAATATATATAATATTATATTAATATGTCCTCACTAGTTACTGAATCGCAGTATTATGGTAAGAAAGAACTAGCCGGTAAGTGGTTTTTAATTTACTTTTTATAAACCAAGATTCGCTCACTAACGTTATCGTAATCACACCGTTAATTCAACGAATGTCGACCAGACCCCATTATAAATTGTAATATTATATCGATACTATTACCTATACACATATTATTACATTATATTGTAGCACCCGTATTATAATAAATATTTTTACTGTATAATGTATACCTATAACCTCATGCTTAAAACAAACTTATTGATTTTTACGATCGAATCGATTTAAACTATTTAATTTGTGTATAAAATATATTTAAAAACATTTGTTTTTCGACCTGGCTGAACTGTTAAACTGTTAAATGTGTACAACGCAATATTTAAAGGTTAATATAATGTATATAATATTATACATTATTTATATATAGGCACGTTATACAGTTAACCCAAGTGTAGTATGTTTTTCACTGGTCGACATTATAGAATGATAAATAAAACGATATTGGTTAAGCGGTATAATATTATAATATTATTATATAGTTACGCACTAATCAATATAATGTAAGCACCTACTACCTATACTAATATATTTATTATTATTTTATTTGGTTAGAATATATGCACACTTATATTACTATTTTAACTTTTATATGCTAGATATTTATTCTACAGTAAGTGTATAACACTATAATGCATATATTATGTATAAGTATACACACGTGATTATATATTATCAAAAGATAAAAAGTGAATAAAAGTAAAGTCCATGAAAAAATTAAGTTATATCAAAATCAGTTAACAGCCAAATAATATAATAATTTGAATTAACTACTTTATTTTTCGTTTACAACAGATAGGTATACCTACTTATTAATTATTGTTAATAATCGTTTTTTCTCGAAGTGAAATTTTAATGAATTATAATTCATTAAATAATTAATTAATGATCATGTCGAATGTAAAATATGTAGTTTCATAAAAACAAATACTAGGTTACTATATTTCACAAGATTGTCTAGAAAATGTATTAATATTATGAGTAATAAAAAATATATTTTTATCAACATTAACAACTATAATATTGTCATTTAAAAAGTTTCGACACATTAAGGTGATGTTTAATAAAGAAATAGTTTGTAGTGTAATAACACTAATAACTAATAAGTTGTAACAGCATACCTATTAAAATATTTTAAATTATTATTATTTAAATTAATACATGTTATTAAATTTAAGTAATGTAGAACAAACAATTGGTAGGTAATTTTTTAGAAATATTCTTTTATTTTGTGTTTCTTGCCGGTCCTCTTTATAAATATTAGAATATCAAAATATGTGTTTATCCACCATTGACACATATATTATTTATCGATTATAACACGTACAAAATGATGTCGAACGATGTTCAAATAGATCATGCAATACCCCAATACAGTTATACATATTATTTATGTACACACAAATACAAATTATTATTGTTATGCATGCACACAATAACAGTTTATTAAAAATACAAAAATATAATAGATAATATATGTGAATATTCAAGACAGTGGAAAAATAGCCGTAATTTTTAGCGTAGGAGAAAGGGGAGGAGTGAAAAATACAGCTTACCGGTTCCAAAAACCTTAAGTCACTACTAGATTTCCTCCAATTGATATAACTATTAACAATATATAGTGTAAAAAATACTGTTTACAATGGTGGATTTTCAAAATTTTTCTGAGGAGGTGCTAAAGAATAATATGTATTTTAAATGTATTATTTTTATAATAAAAAGTGTAAATTATAATTAATAAATATATATATATAGACCCCTTGGACCCCCCGTAAAACCACAACTAAATATGTACCTATTAGGCTATAACACACACGTACATACTACATAATATAAATTGGCCAAGCGCGGACGAACTCACGCGCGTATTATTGTTACATAACAATATATTATCAGCATAGACGTATTATTTCTGTTCGCGTATATCATACTATAATATACGTAAGTAAAATATCGTGAATATATTATATAGATACACCTACGGGTCGATACACATACTCGTAATATTGTAATAATAATATCGTCGTTCGTTGTATAGATACAGTGCATCCGGCAGTACCGCGGGTGCTGGAAAACTCGTCCAAAACACGAACATCTGTGGCTGAGACTATATTATATACTGTACGCAGGTACATGATATATTATTATATATGTATAACAACCCAGCAGTGTAGTCATATAAATATATATGTATATACATGTCGTATAATGTGCACCTATAATATTATATTATTATTATTAGTATTTTTTTTTACGTTATTTCTATTAAAAACCATTATTATTAGCGCCCGAACAACGACGACGACGACGACGACGAGACGTGAGTGCGTAAATTATAATAAACTCGCGTCCGTATACTTATTATTACTTATATTATTATAATATGTGGCCGAGGTTTCCGCCGACGGCGCAACCCGACGATTTTGGGCTACTGTTTAATAATCGCGCGCGGGTCTACTACGATTCTCCGGCGTATCCGCTGCTCGATAGCCTGCACACCAAACACGCGCGAGCGCACGTCGTCCCCGAGGGGATCGAGCGGTTTCTGTTGCTCACGCGTAGCTCTTCGTCGAAGTAGTCATCGTCGTTTCCTCGTCTCCTCCTCTTACTCATTCTATTCCTCCTCCTCTTCGTTATCCGTTCAAGCACACACACACACGCATGGTTTTCTACTTGCTCGTGTTTTTACGTATATACCTACACGTGTATCCATATTATAATTGCTGCTACCGAGTTTATAATATTATTAAATATTATTATATCGATTATAATATTCGAGTAAACCGTGTAATTTATCGTGTGGGCCAACGATATATAAAATATATTAGTCTGAGTTCGTATGTGTTTGTGTGCGCGCGCGCCCGATCGTTACGAGGCGGACTTAATTAAAGTCGGTTTATTATTATGATATATATATCTTATATATACACTTATATACGCGAGGTATATAGAATATCGACGGGAGCCATTCATAAATTATGTAACGAAATCCGTAGACACATTTAATATTTTATGTACAGGTACCTTTTCGTGAGAGCCGCACACCCGTATTTTGATGTTATAATATTATAATCATAACCCATCATAGATTTATACCGATTTATCGATCATATAAAATCCAATGTGCCTGGCGAAGGCCCTGGTAACTGGTGTATCAGTACAAAAATCAGTTATCCATCCCCTCAAAAAATACCTATTATAGCCCGATGATTATATGACTATAAAGGTGGGCTAGTGCGGGAGTATTTCCGCTCTTTTTCAATACGTACTATAGATTCACAAAAAAAAATTTCAAAAATCTTAATCCAGGAAATTTCTGGAAAAATATATTTCTGGCAGCTTGATATAACTTTTTAAAGAGTTTCGTATGAATTGCAAAATTATTTTTGAAAGTTCTCAAACAAATCACATACTTTATATTAAAAATATATTGAGTGTAACGAGACCTATTGGTAGGCGTTTACAGCTTGTTCAGGTGAATATCCAATATTTTTAAAAATATGAAACACCTATAAAAAATTAATAAAGTTTCAGATAATATTATTTTATATATATATATATATACCTAAAATATTTATATTATATTACATAGATATAAAAATGTATGAGGAATATAGTATGTGTTTACTGTTTAATTTTTAAATACATATACATTATACATATAAAAACAAAAGTGTGTGAAATTCAATATGCGTAATAATTTGAACATTTTTTGTAACATGTACAGGCATAGGCTGATTGACTACAGCTATTGAAATCGATGATTCTGTGATTCAATAGTATATGCAGTGGTGATATTTTAGGAAAAAAAACGAGAGAAATAATAGAAAACTCAAAGGTATCATTTTGTTTAGTTTGTACAGTAATGTAAGTAATTAAAGTACTTTATAAGTTGTAACTTATAAGCTGATATAGAAGAGAGGGTAAATTCTGTAGTAATATTTATAGTTTTGGGTGTTTTTTTTTGGATGGATGAGGTATACGGTGGAAAACTTCATCCTATCGGGATTCGGGATATTGCAATATATTTCCATACTTTCAAACCACTGAATTGATATAATAATATAATGATAAATTATATGTTTTAAGCTCGCGTTTTAGTTGACTATTCATATATTACATTAATATACCTCATATACTTGTATATAATAATATGAAACGAACTGATTCCAATGACGATGGTGATGTTACTGCTGTGGGTAGATAGGCAATTAGTACTGCCGATTGGTTTTATGGAATTTTCCCCCGTCTCCCGGACAACCTCCATTTACAATAATGAGTATACAGTATACAGTGTATACACGCACCTGCAGCCGTTACCGCTGTCCGTTGTTTTTCGTTTTTCTACAGCAATGTGTAAAATATATACATACTATTATTATAACTACCTATTACCTATAATGTATAAATGAATCGATTTAGGTACCTATGTATTATGTATGATACGAACCAAAATCACGGCAAACCCACCAGAGAATATAATATACTATACACGTATATATTATATATTTGCATTATACGCGGATATGTAGCAAAAGAGTGAGTGAGATAGAAAACCCTATCGCTAATAAAATATAAACATAAAATCGTTTGTTTTTTCTCCGTCCAGCGTATAAAACCCGAATCTCGATACGTCCCGATGATAATATTTGGTATAAAATAATAAACTGGAATATCGTATTAATAATAATAATAATCGCGCTCGGACAATAAAATATATAGTAAACGTAAATACATAATATACGCGTATATATTAAACGACTGTACAGCCAAACGCGGTCGACGATTATTATTTCCGATTTCGATCGCTTTCACGCATAATATATCAATATAATTTTAAAAAGGAACGGCTACTATAATATAATAAACACATTATTATAACGCACTCGGTGTACGCATAGTGTCATTATTTTATACTGTTGTCGCGTATAGGCCAACAAAAAAACACTCGTGTTTGCTATAAACATATACCTAGTAAATGCATGCAAATGAAGTACATAATTTAACATAGGCATTATAATATGAATGGGCCTAAACTACATAATACTTACAGACGTATTTGTATTGAGAAAGCATAATATTATATATTATGTAATTCAGCCGTTCAACGTTCATATAGTCGCCGTCACTCGTCCCACAGCTAATAATGTTGCAACGTGTTCGATTAACTAAAATAAATTTATATAAACATTCTGATTATATGATTTCCATTTTCGGTTAACGAAATGACACGCACTATCGTACAGTATCTTTTCGTATAATAATATGTATCATGGCAATATGCGAATTTCATTATAATATGATTGTATATATTATAATTCTTAAACTTATCACATTGCGCGATAGAAAAACGACGATTTCTACTCGAAAGTCATCAGTTCCCAAAAGGTATGGTGTCGTAACACAAGTAAATGAGTTTACTGATAGTGTCAGAAATAACAATAATAATATAATCATCAACATCGTGGTATTTAAAAACAAAACCGTGAATTTCGTGAATTTCGGTATTATATATAGTTTTGTATTATGTCGTATACAGGAGCGCGATTTCAGTTTTATAATAAAAAAGCCAAATTGTTATGCGGATTAAATACTTCACCACCACTCCCAAGTAATAACAATAAAATGTATTAATTTTTTAAAGATAGAGTGACGTTCTTTCATACATTCAAACATAATTTTATTGTAGATGTAAAACAACAACCTTAGGTACACTCTTAAAAAGACGTTAAATTAATGTTATTTTTCAAAAAATGTTATGGTTTTTATACGCTCTAACGTTTTTTGCACACGTTATCATCATAAATGTGAAGTTTTAAATTTTAAACCTAATCCTATTACCAGAAAAAGCAGATATTGTAATTTTTTTTTAATGACGGGTTTTTAAAGTCTTTTTAAGTAGTATACATTTTGAGATAATCGCAATTCTGATTATTTCAAAAGAAAGAGCAACGTTCTGTCCAACGGTCTAGTTTATTTGGAACTGTTTAGCAAACACTCTTCGCTCTAAAAAAATATATAAAATAAGTTTTTTTGAAAAAACAGTAAACAACTAGGTGACCATGTGCTCTATAAGATAAATATAATTGAATTGTTAACTTTTTATGTACGTAAATTGATTTGGCTAAATACCTAAATTTTCGAAGTAAAAAACTTACTCCTTGTCACCCAAATAATGCATAAAATTAGGTTTTTTCAAAAAATCACCGAAATGATTATTGTTTTAAAAGATAGGGCGACGTTCTTCTATATAATCTTTATCCTATTTGCAGAAATTCCACAAAAATATATGTACTGATGTTATTTTATTATAGTTATAAATGGTTTTAAATCGTCCGATTTCATACTTATATAATTAGCCATATGGTTGGAGACGTTGGAGTTTACGCATCATGTACTATTGCAAGACGAACACACCCAAAAAAGGATAATTATTGTCACTTGACTTACTTGCATATTGTTACAGTCGTGTTATTGAAACGAAACGAATATGGATAAGGTAAGCTTAAGGCCTCTTAGATAATCACTTACGCTGTATTATATTGTGCATTATATAGAATTCATTGTTCATAATTAAAATTATTCGTCATATAATACTGTTAAAAACTTCGAATTAGTTCTCGTTCGTACAAATTAAAGAGTATAATATATAAAATAAAGATCCATTTAAAAAAATGTGCTAAAAAGAAAAGTTTATTGATAAGAAAATTAAAAATTAAATATCAACCAAATTTGGATTTAATAATTTTGTAAAACATGTATTTTATACCCAACCACTATACAATCAAATTGTTAAAAAAAAAACATTTCAATCTATATCATGCAAAAGAAAATTGTAAAATATTTGTATATTTTAATTTAGTATCTTAATATTTTTAATTTTACTGCAACTTTATTAGTAGTTGTTTATTTAATGACCAATTTAAATATTTATATCTCTTAAGAACTATTTAGTTTTTTTAATGTATTTTTTTTTTTTTTAAACGTCATCGCTATAAGAATCGATATGTAACAATTGTATTATTATATATATTCTAAAAACTTATGATGTACCTATATGAATGATACACAGCATAAATGAAAATATATACTTTTTAAGAAAATACTGAAAATATTTATATCATAAAAGTATACTTTGAGATAGAAAATGTTTAGTTATGTATTCAATATTTATAAAATAAATTCCTAGCAATGCGAATAATGAATACAGAGTGATTATATAGTGTCATACAGAACATTTTAAGCAGTCAAAACCATATTATGAATCAATTTTTGAGTTTTTGTTTTCAAAAAATGATATGCTTATAATTATTGTTATTTAAATTATTAATAATAATTGTCTTTAATATTACAAATGATAAAGTATCATCAAAATCAAAATTGGAATTACCGAAAAAAATATAGGTAACACAATCAATATTTTCAAATACTGTAAAAACTTTTTTTTTCAATTTATAGGAAATTACAAAAATTAACACATAAATTTTCATTGCAGGTGTATATGAAGAATTTGTTGTTGTAGTTGTATTACTAAGTAGGAATGAAAATATGAAATCTATATAACAACATGTAAAGTGAACTTATTTTTTAAGGTTGATTATATCATCTTATAAGATAATTTAATATCTAACTTATAAGTTAATTTATTATTATTTATAATAATGGAATTGAGCGTATCTTATAATTGTAGTTTTTTCTTCGATCTTATCGTGTATACAATAATTTATAGCTTAAAAATTAATCTAGTGCATATATAATTGTGTTATATAGTTTTCATGAACAATTGTTTGTGACATGTTAAACCCCTCGAATATACAATATTGTACTTTAGTATTTGATATACAAGGTGATTCACCTATCATACCAAATCCTTTCTATTCTTTAATAATAGATTTTACAATTTTTTGGTAAAGTATACTTAAATATCATAATTTGAATTACTTAGATTTGTATACATGTTAAGGCGTATATTATGGTAGTAAAAAATAATTTGTTCAAATTATAATCCATCTCATATGTTTTAATTTTTGATCAAATTTATTTTTATGAAACTTTGAAATGTCCTATCCTTATACATATAATATGTATAATATTTACTGTTTAGTCTAGAACTTATTATACCTACTCAGAAAATTTTTTATTTACTATAAAGTAAGAAAATTTAAGCATTATCATATCTATTATCAATTATTATATCTTTAAACTTATATCAATATAGAATATGTTTCTTGGTACAATAAAGTTACTTATTCAGAAACTAACTATAATTTTTCAAATTTAAATTTACATATATTAATTATTTCAACAAAAAATATATATTTTTAAATGTACGTATACAATTAAAAAGTGCAATTCTCGATTATAAAATATACTTTATTATCAACCTGGGACACTTCTTAAACATTTTAAAATCTATGTTTTGTATTTAAATAATTGATTTGAAAAAAATTTGTTGTGACTTCGTTCAGTAGATCATTCTGTATAGTGAGATCGTACTTTGTACACCACACACATATCATACTCGAATTATAATGCATTAATATATATATATATATATTATATTATATGTAAAAATAATATTTCACATTCGTTGCAGCCGTTGACATTTATTCAATTTAAATATTAAAGAATTCGGTTACGATATAGAAAAAAAGTAATAGTGTATAAAGCTTTAATAGTTTGATATATAATATATTATGCTCACCACAGGCGCAATATAATATACATCCATAATATATCCATTATAATGTATAACGTGCGTTTATACGTAGGTATTACTTGATCGGCACATCTGCAACGGCACGCATATCATTTCGGAAACGTTTACGACTCGCGTCACGATTCAGTTTAAATTGAAAGAAAAAACGAAATCGTTCACTGCGCAAACGTATCATAACAGTATATTATATATTATTAAACAATTGTAATGCCAGCTGCGCACATATTATATTATATATAAAACACCTAAAGCCTCGAGGAACAATTGGGCGAAATGTGCCCGATAATAACAAGTGTGGCACAAAACGGTATACCTAATTATATGTATACGTATGAATATCACATGATGTACGGTGGTATATATACGCCTATTACACGATTAAGACATTTCACAATCGCATTCAATAAGAATTGCCGATCGGACGCGTGCAAAATCGACGAAATATCGAAAAAACTGAAATTTATAACGAATACCGATCTACACCGATAGTAATAGTATACATTTTAATATTTTTTTGTACAGTAAATATTTACGCAATTATAAGTTAACACAACAGATGGGCTACAATACTTGCATTTTTGAACCGTGATTTTTATTTTTATTAATTATTTGTTTGCTATATATTCCAATTATATTGTTTACTTAACCGAATAATCGAACGGGAATAATGAACCATTTAAACGTCATCCTCTAATCATAACCGTATTTTTCTTTCTTTGTATTATGATAAGCATACCGTTTTTATTTTATTTCAAACTAAAATACTATATTAAATCCACACCTCTAGAAATAGTAACTAAATCCATCTTTTTCAATTCAATTAGTATTTAAGTTCTTAAATGGCACTTATATTTTTGCAATTATTATAAGAACTGCATATTATGAGTCATAAATAATTATTTAAATTAAAACGAATATCTTGTAATAGGAGGATAAAAAAATGATAAATAAATAATACATACAATATAAAGCAAACCGATACTCTTTTATTAAAATTCATATTTATTTTGTCTATTAATATGAAACGTAACAAATATTTACAATATATATTATTATACATATTATAATAACTGATAACTGTGTGTCAAGCTTAAAATACTAAGTATCATGACGTGTTAAAATATTTAAAAGAAATACATATATGTAACAGTAGTAACACTGTTATCCAGTGTCTTACATGTTATCTATGTTATCATTTATTTTATATACGTTTTTTACTTTATAGTGTTTTATAAATTTTATATTATTACATATTTTATATTCTAGTGAATTATTACATATTATATATATTATACAAAAGATTAATATATAATAAGTTTTTAAAATATCGATTTTCTGTTATAGGCAAGGGCGCCCGCAAGGGGGGGCAGGGAGGGAACAACTCCCCCCTAGCTTTCCTGCTAATTAAAATAATTATATCCAAATTAAACATTCTAAAGTCCCAAAAATCATTATTGGTACCAAGGTGTATTGATATTTCATATAGGTAATATATAGTCGATAGGAAAATATTTCTTTTTTTTCAAAGATTGTGATTTTATCCAACTTTAAAGAGAAGTATTATATTTATATGACTATTCCACCAGAATATCATTCACTATGATAGTGACGTAAGGGAAAACTGTCTACCAATTAAACAAAAATTGTAAAAATAAGAAAATGGATTTATTTGGTGGTATAATAGGTATGGATTATTCAGTAGCCACTTACAGACTATAACTATAACTAAAGCATCATGTCGATTGGACAAAGTGGGAAGGATTTTTACTAGATGTACGTTTAGATATCTACGATGTAGAGAAGAAAACTCAGCTTCTTTATACCGTGATTAAATCAAATACATTATTTTTTATTTAAATTTGTCATTAATTAAAGAATCATTCATTTCAAGTTAATAATTACTCATATAGTCATATGATTAACTTAAATAACGGTTTAGCCTTAAACGATTTTTGATATTTGTTGTTATTGTTATTTCTTGTTATTGAAATAGTATAAGTGGTAAATACTCGAAAATTTTACCAGTTATTTAGATTGCCATTTTCTTTACGTGATTTGATTTTCAAAATATTTTGACTTTTTTTGAGCTATTTATAGACATTTAAAATAATCAATTTTTTTTTATAAATGTTGATAAAAAAATTTAGCTGGGACAAATTACTTGAAAATTTAATTGAAGGGTCCACATAACTTGTACTAACTCTCATTCAAAAATTATAAAAATACATAGGCACAATTTTTTTTTATTAGCATTTGAAGTTCAAATATTGACAAAAATTCGTCAAAATCATGAATATTTTTCACTATTTGGTAGTTAAAAATTTATAAATATTTTTCTATCAAAAGCTAAGAATTGAAAATTTAATACTGTGTTGTCCATAAGTTAAGCTTAGAATAATTATAAAAAAGTTTGATGATTATTCAATTTAAAAAATTTTACGATTGTTTAAAGATTTAATTTTAATTTGAAATCAAAAATACACGTGTAAAATAACGTTTACTAATAAATAATTTTCGATTTTTGTTATTTTTAAAAAATTACTTAACGTAAGATCTTGAAATTTTTACTTAACTGTTTGAATTTGTTTCAAAATAGAATATATGACAATATTTAAATATAATATATCCTAAACTGACAAATCATCTTCGTTCAGAATCGTTTTTCGTATACAATGATACCTATCATTGCATTCAAATTTAACCTACCATAGTCTGAGGTCCACCCCACCCCCTAATATACAGCAGAGCGATACCCACTTACCCGCTTTTTTTTATTTCTATATGTACCTATATTTTACGTGCATTGAGATAAGTGAATTTGAACTAACATTCAAAATGTAGTTTTACTTAATGATATATAATGTAAAAAAATATAATAATGGGCGTTCAGTGTTCACTAATATAAAATATGACCCCTCAACCCTATACGTTCAATCAAACAGTGACTTGTGATCAACTGAAAATGTGTATAGTTTTAATTTTGAACTTAAAATTTTAATTATACCAATGTTAATGGTGTTAAAACTTAACTAGGTAAAAAAAAATGTAACGCATGCAAAATCCTATTAGTTACTATAATTATACCTGTAGGTACTATAAATTAGTACAAATTATAAACTACTTTACTACCGTCTACCAAACTATAAAATGTCATTTGAGGGTTGGAAATCAGTGTGAAGTTTAATTGTCTTAAAAAACAATTGCGTTCGAATCTATATTCTCCATTGCCCGTTATAGCTATATACATTAACTTTTTAAGTTGTTCAAGTTTTATCAAATCGAGTATTCGATTTATATGTAATATGTATCAAACGTACACAGTTCAAGTTGACGTACTTTTATTAATATATTGTGTAATATAATATATGACGTAGAAATAGCATATATTATCTATATTATTATCATAGGCGAAACTAGACCTCTAAAACGTGGGGTGCTACAACACACTTTAGTACCTTTATCTAGTTGCTTATTTTTCTCAGTCTTCGCGGTGTATTCTTACAAGTAGTGTTTTTCTCGATGGTTCTAACTATATTATTTGTTGAACCTATTTTTCTGCCTCTTCTTTTAAATATATCTTGCAATAAGCTTTGAACATTTTTTAACGATTTTATAAGTCATTAATTTTTAATAATTGATATATATACTCACAAATACAAAATAAAACAGTAATTCATTGTGTAAATATGATTTTCAATTTATTCATATATTTTAATAACAAAAAAGCTAGCCTAAAAGGCAAACAACATTATGTTGATTATAAAAAAAGTGTAAAAAAATGATATGATATTTGTATACACAAATTAATTTCAGAAAAAAATATGCCATAATATTATGAGTTGTCAAAAATGTAATACATTTTGATAAGAAAAAAATTCCCATATGGGCTATCAGTAGATATAACACATTTTGATAAATAGAATAGTGTACAAAATGGTATAAAAAATTTTGATAAGTGGAAAAGTTAATTGAATGAGAAAAAAAATCCGGAAAAAAATGGCCATATGGGCTAACATTGCTAACAATGTATGTGAAAGAAAAAAAGAGTTAAATTTTGAACAAGAAACACAACGATAACATGATAATAACAAAACAAGGATGAAAACAAAAAAAAAACGTCGACAGGACGACACGAAATCAGGCAAGGGGGGGGGGGATACGAGATGGCGATTCGGTGCAAAAGAGCAATGTATATGCTATAGGCCACTGGTCGCCTCCGCAACGTTGTCCGACCGGCCCACGAACAGACAAGTGTCACGAGATCGTTTCGCTCGGCCGCACGATACGACGACCACTAGACGGCAAGGCGAGGCCCGACAGCTTCGGCCGCGGGAGCGATGGTTGACGGCGAGCGGCTAGTGCGCGATGTCGTGCGCGCGTCAGACGGCGGTGCAGACGGCCACTCTTGGACGAGCGACGGAGACCAAAACGGCACGGGGCGAGCGAAGAAGATATTTTGAGCCTGCGGAACCGACGGCCACCGGACGGACGCGACGCGGCCGGCGACGGTTCGTCTCGCGACGAAGAAAAGAGTGACGCTCTCCACCTCGCCACTGACGTGTCCCGTCATCGGCCGCGTCTGTCCGCCGCGGTAGCAGCCGCGGAGTAGCGCGCCGCCGCCGGATCCTATGAAACGCACAGTCTCCACGGGTCCGGCGCCGCTGACGTCCTGTGTTCCTAGCTCTGCAATACAATCGTCTGCACTCACCCGGTGCCAACAATTTTCTCCGAGTCGTCGCCTGCAGTGCCGCCGTCTGACGAGGTGATGTACCGCCGGGGCGGGATCGTTGCCCACGTCGGTACCGCTAGCCGTTCGCCGTCGTCAACGTCCACCATCGTTCCGCACACGAACCGAAAGCTGTCGGGCGCCCGCCAAACCGCCGTAGTGATCGACCGCATCGACGGCCGAACTCGCGACGCCCGCGACGCCCGCCCGTCCGCGAGTGGCCGGAAAACGTGCTCGGGCGACATACCGCCGCGCACCGTCCGTGCTCTGTCTCGTATCCCCCCCCGGCCTCACCTGATTTCGAAACCGTCGTCCTGCCGACGTCTTCGGTGGCGTGGGGAGGGGTGGTGCCTGCGGACGCCGTCTCAACGCACGCAGCAGCACAAACGTTGAGCGGAGCGTTTGATCCGCCGCCACGCAGACGCGAAATAACGCCTTCTGCGAGGCAACGGATCAACGCTGACGCTTCCGTCCGTGACCGCCGCGTTCGGATCGGGCAAACCTGCCAGGACGCTCACTTCCTCGTCCAACTCCCGAATCACCACCGGGCAGTCTTCGGCACCGCTGTCTATGACGTCTGGTAGCGACACTTGAATGTCATCTTCGCCATCTGAATCGGTTATTATTTCTTCGTCGTCCGTACCGATTTTTAAAATATTCACGACCAAGTTCTCCGACTCGTAGCTGTTGTTGTCGTCAGATCTATCACAGTTCAGCATTCTTCGAATGATCGTTTTTTGGATTTCGTCCAATTCCATTATCATGTGAATTGCTAATTCTTTCTCGTTGATGACGCCAAATCCACAGTTGACAAAATCGAATTCGATAAAAAAAGCTGACGTGAACAGTGCCATTTTAGTGAGAGTATGAGACGTGTTAAATTATTAATGAGACTATATATTTGTTACGGTGTGTAGCTAGAACTGATGAAATGCAAGTGAGCTCGAAACATATTTCGTCCGTTACCGGCGCCGGAATTTCGATCATTTCCCTGACGACGGGTATTGCGATGTTTTTATTACTAGCCAGCGAGTATCTAATCCGCCAGTATAGATATAATATTTTAAAACGACGATTTTAATTTATAATTTACTCTTAGGTGTGTGAATCTTTAATTATAATAATATTTTATTTCTCTCGATTGAACTATATACATGGAAACATTTTAAATAACACTAATAATACCTAAATTAACTTAACGAACTTTAACTAAGGGCCAGTTGTACCATCTCCGGTTAAAGTTAATCACAGTTTAATCGGCCGAATTAGCACGGTTAAAATATCTGTTATCAGTGATTAAGCCTAATCGGAGACGGTACAACTGGCCCTTAAGCAGTTATGTAAAGTCAGTGAGTTTAATATATTATACGCGTTCCTACGTCGGATATTCCCACGGACTATATAATGATAAATGTATGGTATATAATTATATCATCTCTGAACTATTTCCGATCAATTGATTAGCAACGAAAATATAACATCATGACAAGAATGTTTGGACGTTGTTGTTGTTTGTTTATTTAGAAAAGTATTTAAATTTCGAAAAATTACTGACGATTTTTAATTTCTTAACCTAATATATTATTATAACGTAGATGATTTTGTGATTATTCTTTTACTTTATCTTTTCATTTAATAACTCATATATTATATAATACAACCGTTGAATATAATATAATAATTCACGTTCACGGAGATCTATCAATTCACCGTATTATAATATTATTCTTAATTCAACCAACCACATATCGTTTGTGTTTCACTTTGGGACACCAAACTTTTTACACTACTAATGTCTTGTAATCTATTATATATAGATAATAATATATCTTATAGGTGGAGTATTTCATTACACAGCAGGTGCAGGTCTGTAGATCACGAACACTCATTATTTTGTCCGTCAGTAAAATTTACGAGTGTCTACGACGTGCAAAAGTTTACCTACACCACTGTACCACGATATTCAATCGATGCGCCTTTTTTTTTTTAACTGATGCCAAACCGCTTTACAATATTTACTTATATTTGCATAAATGTACAATCTAATAATTTTATATTTTTGAAAATAACAAATTCAAAAGTTATTGTGTGCAAGTTCCATCAGTATAAAACATATTATAACAATTCATTAACAACTTTTAGACCATTTTTAGTTTTATGCTAACTATAATTTTATATAATTGAACATAGGTGTAGGTAAGTACTTATATAATTATAAATATTATAAATTCTAATTGAGACTATATTAGTTGTCCAAATAATAATATATTATGATTTAATAGATAATTTTGTTTATTTTTTTTATATAATATTATGTTACTTGAAAAAAATAAAAGAGATACTTAATCAGTGCCTTAAATTGTAAGTATACTCTACTCTCTATATACTGACCTAATTGTATGGCAGCCATGACATCAAAGTTATATAATTAAATTATATTGTAGAATATATACCTTAATAAATAATAACATTTTAGTAATGTTTATCTTTTTTATAATAATCCTAACAGTGACTCTTACAACTATTATTTCATAGATGTCATTTCGCAGATTTGGATAACTCGGTAATTATCAATTGGGTGGGTAATGAATTTGTTATTTCAGCGTATTAAGCACAACAATAATAATATTAATAGGTACATATATTTATTAGGTATTCTAATCGAGAAAGCGAGGAGTTAAAATATATCTTCAGAATTACAAGAGTTTTCTTTCAGAATACGCTTTATAAAATGTAATCTTCAGTTGTGACATTTTTGCAATTATATAGTTGATAAGTTGAAGCGATTTAATGGATTCGCAGTATTTTTACTATATATATATTTAAATGTATTATCTGCGGTGAGTTTTTATATATTCAAATATAAATTATTGTAGTCTTATAAAATAGAAAAGTATTTACGATCATAAACATCGTTAACAAAACGTATTATGTAAAACATCGTCCCAGATTAACGTGTGGAACGGCCCGCTATTTCTGTATAGAGTCGAGCGTAACAATAGCAAGTCTAGACGATAAACTATATGCGTTAAAACGAAAGAGGAACATTGCAGATTGGTATATAATATTAAGTAAGTATTGAATATTGATCAATGGCGTATATAGGAATATATTATTTTCAATATGGCCAAGCGTAGATTATAAGGGCTATGGGTCATGTCCCAGCCACTCTTATTCCTATATTCGCCATTAGTACCTAGATATATAAAATATAAATAAATATATTTGTAGAGTAATTCTAATGCATATTTGCAAATATAGCAACTATATATTGTATTATATTTTAATAGAGTTACAAATCATAAAGCATTACGGTGTTGTAATAAATTCTCCATTTTTTTTTAAAATGTAATTTTTGTTCATATATTTTGGAATTAACTACAGACATCAAAAATGTCAAAAAAAAATGTATTATAATATAATGTATTACCAATTCAAAGCCAACTTAGAATGTAAACTATATTTTTATTTTTTTGTTTTGATGGTTGTCGCAGTATTTTGATATTATTTAGGTACTATTATTATATTCACAAAGAAACGTCGCCGAGGTTTGTTTCGGTCTGTTTGCTTAGAGTTTGTGGATTGTATGACTTCCTTTCAAGATTATACTCGTACTGGTCGACGTATGTCTCGGACCGTCGGTGTTCGTCGTGTGCCAAGCAGTACATTATCAGACCTGACGGATGGTTAGCGTCGAGTGTCGACGTTGTTATCGGGATGCAACGGCAGCTATTGGTGACCGGTCATCAGCTTGGTCATACCCGTGGTAATGTCGGCATACAGCGAGACTTCCGACACGTTTTTACGCCATTGCGTACTACAGAGTTGGCCGATGTATGTATCATCAACATTGGGCTTCACCGTTACTAATGGAGTAAGCACACGTTTTTACACTAGACATATTCAAAACATTCGGTCTACCGAAATTACCTAACCTATTTACCATACTGACAATGATAAAATTTTTGGGTGAATCAACAGATTATTTGTTTCCCTTTTATGCTCAACATGAAAGTTCTCATAAGGAGTTGTTTCAAATTGGTATTGTCAAGAATGCATGCAAGAGCATGTCAAAAGAAGGACAATATAGAAATTTATCAGTTATGTTAACAGAAGAGGTAAGTGCGTTATATACTGATAACGAATTAATTTTTTTTTTAAGTAAAATATCACGGAATAATTAAAATTATGTTATTTTGAGTATTTAATGATACATATTTTATTGATTATTATAGCCATTATTCGGAACATTATGAGAAATTTTCTATTCCAAACGTTTATCCCACGATATAATTCCAATTTTATTATATATATAAATTATATATAAATTATACATAAATATTTATATTTATACATTTAATATTTAATAAAACATTATATTACATAACGGATACGACCAATACAGATAAACTTATAAGTTATAACTAAAAATGCGCAAACAATAGTTCTAGGCTTATAATAGTATATATTATTATTATAATAATTTCCTTTCAATAATATAATTAATTGTCAATACACGGCGATACGGATAGGCAAATTAACTACGCTGAGTTAATTTATCCGGTATTAGAGTATTTCACTTGGTTGGTGCATTTCAATAAAGAAATACCTAATCAAAATTATATTTTATTGTTGTTAATACTTAATATCAGGGCCGTGTTAAGCAGGACAAGAAAGCATGGGCCAGGGGCGCTATTCTAATAAGGGCGCAAATTTCAGTACTAGTAATGTAATAATTTTTTTCACGAAATATTTGAAAAATGTGTACTTAATTTAACAATTTACTACAGTAGAGTCTCATTCTATTTTTATTGTATAAAAATTATTTATGTGAAAGCTTTTGAATGTTGAAGCACAAAACCTTAAAATGCATTATGAATGGAGTATCAATTAATATCTGTATATTATACGTATAATTATTAATTGATATGTGTGGTAATATTCCGGTAGGTATATGTATTTATTTATAGCATAACTATAGCTATACGAAATGTACGTTGCTTGTCAAATGCAAATTTCCCGTTTGAGGAGGGAGCACAAATGCCACCAAACCTCAATACGGTCCAGCTTAATATGTGCAAAAATAAAATGTCATATGTTTAGGTTTAGATTTTAAAACTAAATTACTGTTTATTAAAATGTTTGATATTATGGTAAGCAAAATATTAATCTTATCGGTCATCAATATAATAATTGCAGTAATTATATTATATAAATTAATTCAATAATTAATTAAAACAAAATTATAAATACAATTTATAGAGCGGCCTTTTGAGTATTTATCACTTAATTTACTTATACTTATACCAAAGCATTTTATATCATGCATAATATACAAGTACTTGTCTACTTATAAATAACCATAAAAAATAAGCAAGTTTGATATAGTTATTTATAAGTAGAAAAATAAGCAAGTTTGGTATAGTTATGTATAAAAAAAATGTTCTAAATTTTAGTGTGCCAATTTTAAGTCTAAATAAATATTATGCGGTTTATCTTATTATAATTATTAGTATCTGCGTCTATAAAATTGATGTCTTACACAGCGCCGTCGTTAGGTTTTGCGAGGCCCTGGCAAAATCATTAAAACTGACTACAATCATGTTTAATAAATTGTTTACAAATCAATTCAAATTAAATTTTATACTTTTATTTTTACATGTAAATTAAATATTTAAGAATTAATTTCTAAAAACTATTAAATATTTTTAGCTTACACTGTTTAGTAACTTATATTACAAATATTGATGAATCAAAAAGAATTACAATTACAAATGATAATAGGTATTATATACTCGTAATTTAAATGTAGGTATTCCTTTATTTTTCAAATGTCAAAAACTCAAAAGTAAAACAAATATAAAAATATGTAAATGAAAATTGTTTTTTTCTTGCTTTTTGAACTGCAAAAGAGTCTATGAAATCATCCATGGTAATTTGATCGGTAATATCATTTTCAATAGCAATCAGTGCCAAATTCGTCAACTTGTATTGAGATAAACTATTCCGAAAAATAATTCTTAATTATTTTAAGTTTTGAAAAACTTCGTTCGGCCCCTGCTGAAGTCACAGATATAGTAAGTAATAATATACGAAGCGCGATTTCAGTATTCGGAAATGAACCATGTGTTTTCTTGAGCAACGACAGTGATTGCAAAGCTGTTAGGTTTTCCTCCATAATTTCTCGGACTATTAGAATTACTTGAAATAAATTAATAGCATCTATATCTTTGTTTTCTTCGCCATCAATAACATCATTTAATGCAATTTAAAAGTCTTGGCAGTACCTATTTACAAATTTCGTCATCGGGCATATTTTTTAGTTTTCCAAAGTTGAACAAAAAACCAAAGTTGTTATTATATGTTTGTAAATGATCAAAACGATTTATTATTGATACTATTGTTGAATCTAATACCAAAATAAAGAATTCTGTTCGAAAAAGTTCTTTTGGATCAACAGATATTGCATCACTGCATTCATAATCAAAATTTCTTTTTTTTCCTATGTTGTTTAATTTTAAAAACCGGCTCAATATCAATTGAAACTGCAAGTTATAATACATATTATACTAGAAACTATAAAAATAGAATGGACAACGCGCGGGAAATTCCTTAAATTAAATTTCTACATCGATCAACTAATATTTTGATACCCACAAGTATAAAATATTAAAATTCAATAATTGATTTTATTACAATTAAATATCATAATATTATTAATATTATTATTATAACAAATATTGTTTGATAAATTATTATATTAGATTTTAAACATATTGTAGTTTACGAAAAATATGGTTAAAAGAGCGAGGCCCCAAAAAACAATGAAAACCGCGAGGCCCCGGCAAATGTCCGATTTGCCGGGTTCACGCGACGGCGCTGGTCTTACAACATATACATGGTCGGTTGAATAATATAATATAATATACTAAATTAGACTTGGCATCAAAAACATTTTAATCGACACACCACTGCCTATAATTTATTAACCTTTATTTTTTATCGGAATAATTTATTAATTTATTTTTCTTTTTCTTTTAAAGACAGCATAAGTACATTTTTAATTTTATATTCCTAACGCAGTGGTGGTCAAATGTTTTTATCATGGGGCGGGGGGACGGTGTTGCTGATTTTTCAGTATGTACTTTTAATCATTAAAATATAATTTATAGTTATGCGCTTATGCCTAATACCAATTTTTCAAATTAAGGTAAGTTAGTACTTTATTTATAAAGTATATATAATAAACAAGTGAGAAATGTGTTATTATTGAATATTCACGATCATCGAGTGGGGCAATTTCCGTTTATTTTGTATAAGCAACTAAATATTAATAAATAATAATAATAATAACAGCCTTGTTCATAGAACGAATCTAGAATCTAGATAATAATAATACACTGCCGTTGTTTTGAGAAAAAAATAAAACAAAATTTTATGCATTAACATTAAAGTAGTATAGTAATAAATACATAAATTTAATTGTTATAAATATTAAAGAAAAAAGTCATGGTGGAATCTATCCCCCCTCAACCCCCTCCCCCGTTTGACTGCTACTGGTTCTTAAAAAGAATACCTACTTTTTAGAATAGTCATAATATAAATACAATTTGTATTTCGAATAAGTAGTTCATTAATTATAACTTGTAACTTATAAGTACTTAAAATTATGAATAAAATGATTAAACTGATTTTGAATTAACTAAAATAGTGAAGTAACCCAGTGTTTCCCAACTTTTTTTACTCACCGAACCTTTGCAGGAGCTTGGACGTTTTATGGGACCCCCATATAATTTTTGGAGCTATTCTATGTTAGAATCATAATTTAAATCAAAAATATTATTAATTATCTAATTTATATTTTCCCAAATTTCTCACGGAACCCTTGGCACTGGCTGACGGAATCCTTAGGTTCCACGGAACACCAGTTGGGTAACACTGAGTTTAACCAATCTACAAATCTACAATTAATACCGAAAAATGAAATATGAACTTTAAAAATATGGTATATAATAAAAATAAAAAAAGCAAAAGTTTTGTTTTTAATTAATCAAAATTATGTAAAAATATATATAATATATATTCCCGAAACGTTAATATTTTTTGAGAAAATGAGTATTTATCTTAAAGAAAATCACCTTATTATAATTATTGCAAAAATGTATAATGTATCGCTATAGGTTCGTAATTGCTAACAAATTATGTATTTGAATTGATTGCTATTAATATTTATCTAATATTTAATGTAAGCACAATAAATAATAAATTTTCGTCAATATATTCTAAGTGTATTATAGTATTTTATTAAATGAAACAAAATCAGATAAAAAAAAATACATCAAATTTGTGTTAATTATCTTTAAACGTAAATTAATAAGCGATAACGCAATTATATAAATTTGAGAAGTAGTGGCTTAAAGCTGTCATTGATAGTCCGGAATATTTGGTTTGAACTGTAGGTACATCGCATCATGATCCATAAGTTGATAAATCGTCGCATAATTTCTGTAATGACATAAAACATTGGTTTACAACGCGTAGTTATCACTATGGTTAGAATGTTTATGAATTTTGCATATTTTTGCTTTTATTTATACACTCGTTCATGTTGCAGAATAAATTATTAATCCGATTAACGGATCACCAGTTACAATAAATTGTATTTTACATATTTTTGCATTTTTATGTTTTTTTTTTAACTTTTAAGTCATTTTTTGTACATTGAATGTAATTTTATTTAATTTTCTTAAATTTTAAATTTCATCATTGAATATATGGTGGTTGTTCACGTTATACAAGTAATAATACTTTTACAAACAGGTACGCCTAACCACGAATATCAAACGTTGAGTTTATGTTAATAATCTATTAACAATTTTAAATTTATTTTGAATAAATAATTCAATTTTTAACGCTTTATTATACTATAATACCATATTTAATTATGTTAAGGCTTCAAGATAATAATATGTAGGTACTTTGATATTTGTTGGGTGAATTTATATGCATTTTTTTTTTTGGAGTTTTTAAGATTATTCATATCTTATCCATATAGTTATCACTAATCATTGTTACTATATTTTATTAACTAATATTATGTGAAATAATTGATGTTAACTATACCTCAACAATACAACTGTATATTAACGAATTTTAACATAAATAAAAAATGTCAAGCTCAATTTGTTGGACCCCTTCGAGATTTAGTTGAATTTCATTTTAACCAGTAAAGCTTTTTAAGTTTGTGCTGCGAACAATGTCTGGAATTAACCCAACAAATCCCATCAAGTTACCAATACATTTTATGAAAGTTTTTCGCTTCTGACATTTAGGCAGATATGTGTTATGTTTGAAAATTAATCGATATCGATTATATATATATATAATTTAGACGTACTGATAATTAATTTAAATTATTATTATTAATAAGTAATAACTATATAACATATACTGACAATTAATAAGGATAGGGGCCACATGTTCCCAAGTACTTGGCGATGAAACTTTTCGGTCTTTATCCCACATTGTGTGCGAATATACATGTTCGTTGAGTGCCAATAATCCCAGACCAGTCTGTCAAAAATCACAAGATACATTGGATTCAAATATCGGTTTTAGAAGAAATACACGTCATATGTATTATTTTAATATTTTATAAGATACAATAAAAACACTCACAGGCATTTCTGATCGAGTTCCATGTTTTCTATGCTCTGTCCAATTTCTAATTTTTGCTGATCCACATAATTTTGCCATTGGCGATCAGCTTTTAACACTGCTTTCGAGCAAGACACGTGTTCTATAAATTCTGAAAATGATAATGAAATTTAATTGAGCATTCCTGATAATAAAATATTACGTAAAATGAGCTCCTAACTATTTATCATATATTTTATTGTAGGTACAACGAAAATATTTTTAAAAAACCGTCGAAGAACTATTTTTATGAAATTAATGTTTACTTACATTATACATTATATTGGGCCAACGATAGAACTATTCGAACGAATTATTGTATAAAAAGTTCTTTTAGTATATATCTTATACTCGCTACTAATATTGTTAATTATTATTATTATTCCATCTTTGATCAGTATAATTATAATAATATATACTTAGTGAATAATTTAAGCCGGGGGGCAGTCTTAAACGACATATAAATTAAATAATTAAATAACTATAGTTTCTGTCAATAAAATAGTCCGGAGACATTAAACAAAAGTATAAATATTATTAATACCAGCCACATACCTAACTATAATAATTGTAAACAATAAACATATATTATTATGTAGGTACAACGACAACATTATAATGATACTTACAAATTAAAATTTACAATATTGTGTTTTATAGCTGTACCTACATATAATTTTCAATTTAAATATATCTATATTTATAAATGTACCTCTACAATACATAAAATATTAATACATATTATTCAGTTTTTTCCTTTTTTTTTATACTGTATTATTTTTTAATGTATAAACTAACCCTTCCTGTAAGCCCGGCGTTTGGTGCAGAGATTTTTTGAGTCTTCAAGTGGCTTATTATACATCTCCAGAATATTATGCTTAAGATCATTATTAATTTGTGTATGACAATAATACAAGTAAGAATACATACACTTGGTGTGACGTTCCACAATATTGAATCTGTATTTGACAAATAAAAAACACATTATGACAAATTAACAATAACATTTATGCATTAAATTAGATAACCATTTACATAACTATTATGTACTATATTATAATAGGGCGAACTACTCATAGTATAACAATCACTTACACTATATTGGCATACAATGCAGTGGCGTAGCCAGGATTTTTTTCGGTGGGGGCTTAATTTTTAATGGCCAATTATGACAACAAATTAAGTTTGCACTGTATTTCTGACAATATAATTCATATAATTATAGATATTATCAAATAGGTAAGTGTGATAAGAGCGGCGTTGCTTTATCACCACAAATAACAGTAATTAAATTAATACAATTATTGTTATATTACTGACATTTCGAGAGGGCTTAAGCCCGGAATCTCTCCCCTAGCTACGACACTGCTACAAAGCAAAGATGACAGTGCGTAGATGAGTTAAATAATAATTTAAAGACAAATTTAAAAGTATCGGTACTCCAAAACAATTTTAGTAACTATTGGCCACACCACTGCTATACAAATTGAAACGGTCACATTGTATAATGAGTAATAATGGCACACTTTATAATAATACAACTATTTTTTAAATGAAATGCTAATATGGATATAATATAATTATTGATTATTTATTGTGATATATACATATGTATCGTGTATATAAAGCCATCCTGCAGTTATTAGGTTACTTTAATATTGTATAAAAGTCACGTTGATGCTTCTATATAATATTCATATACATCGCGATACGCATAAATCATCATGACGTATGTATTAACGTATTAATATAATTATATTTAAATATAATTTAAAAATAATTTTTACTTGATTTTCTACAAGCCAGTATTACAATATTACTAATAAAACATTTTGGAACATTTATCACCTTCTCTGGATATTTAAATTACTCGTACGTTTAACAGTTTCCAGCCGCAAAGGAGTACAGTGCGAAAACAGGGTTAACCGACCGGTCTAAAGGTGGTTAAAAAAGGGCTTATAGCTTCTCCAAAATAATTAACACCTCTTACCAGAAAAAAAACTATGGGTATAATATACTTTTTTTTTTTTAATCTCATATCAATATTGTAAATAAATTATTATTGTACAAATTGTACAAATAGCTATAAATAGTTTTTACAATTTAAATTAATTAAATTCTATCTTATGATACGAGATACGAGATCGTAGATACTATATTATGGATGATATTTTATGCATCTATATTATGTTGTTAAACAGACCTAATTTATTCTTGTTTGCAGTCTTTCGTGCACTAGTAAGCAATAAAAACATTTGAATAACCTCTTTCTAAAATTTAAGAAGTTATTAGCTACCTAGGTACCTAGTACTTAAAAAAAAAATTCTATATTATTATAAAAAAATATATTTTTGTATATTATATAATATAGTTTTGTAATTATACATAATATCATATATATTAGAAAAAATCTTCCCCGTGTGCCACTTTTCAGTTAAAAGTTTATTCAAAACCCCTTAAGATTTTTGGTGTACAATTGTTTCATTGAGTATAACATGCTAATTAAAAATAAGTTCATCCGTTGTTGACACCGCATTTAAATGAATTTATCTTTTTATCTTATATAATAAAAAATGTTATTAAGAGTGCCAAGTTAAATTAAATTTATATTTTCAATATTATTTATAATAACAATCAAAATTTACAACCATTTTGCAAATTTATTATAATATGCCTAAACAGATCTATTTTGATAGTAATTTTTATAATATTATATTATAAGATGAAGCTCATAAATTTACATGATTCAGCCCGCTGGTCTTAAAACTCCTGAAGCCCGGTTGGACTATTCCTATACTGTCCCACCTGTTTAATCTGCCTCTGTATCCAGATCACATTTCTGGCTATGGTACAATTTTAGGTAGTATACACTATACATTATTTATTAAAAATAAAAATTTTAGCTACAGTATCACAATTAGGTTTAGAACACATTAATATTAATATACGAGTACGAGTGCAATTGAGTAGTCATAAAATAAATAACAAATAGGTACATTTTGCTTTTGCAGAACGCCTTTATACAAATAGTTTGGTACCTAAGTTGTTACATAAAATATTTAATAAATGACTCAATCACATTGTGTGACAGATGGTAATTAAAAAAATTAATTAATTTCTTTTCATTTGTGTTAAGTTAGTATTTTCTCTGTAGTATGTTTTAAATTTTAAGAATCAATGATATTATTTTTTTATTACTGAATTGTAATAGTTAGGTAACTTAAAATTCGTTTTTTCGTAACATTAATTTTAAATTAATTAACTAAATTAATTTTGTTCAATAACTTTCCCATATTTGGATATATTATATTAAATTATAATTATTATTATCATTATTCAATAATATACTAACGGGCAGTAGTAGATGTCTGGATATTCATAATTTTCAGAAATCATTTGAAGTAAGTCTGTAATCTTAGGTATGGTACTGCAATTTCCCATTTGTTTGGTATCTTCGCAAATCCATTCAACCGCAATCTCAGATTTCACCAACGTCGTCAAAGTAGCTATGAATATTAAAATAAAAACCTAATTTATTAAATATTTTAAAATCTACATTATAAATTCATGAGAGACAAATCTCAAATTTAACTCCAATTATAGTTTTTTTTAAATAATAATAAGATTGATATATTTTAATAAAATGGTACTCACCGAATACGAAGAATAGTTTTAGCATATCTGTAACATAATATATAATATTTAGAATCATTATTAATTAATAATTACTTTTGACTTTTTACACCTCAATTAATGAATAAAGCACTGAAATATATTTTATAAGTAAATTAAATTTACTATATTATATTGTAGATGTTGTGTTTATTAATCATCACTAACTTGTAAGATAAAAATGTATATAGCGAATAAAATATACAAGGTCTTCTAAATTGTGTGATAAAAATCGTGAAAATCGTGAAAAAACTAACTGCATAATCCCTTCATACGAATATATATTCTGATTTTGAGATATTTATTATTATTAAGGAATAAGTGACCACTACACCAACATATTTATTTTCTCTAACATCTCTCACATAATATATAGAAACAAAGATATTTCATATTTCCAAGATTTTCTTTTATTTATTTCTCTGGTTCAGTTTAACAATTTAAAGCAAAGGCATCTATTATATATTTGATAAAGATAAATATTTGCTGTACATTCATTGTGTAGATTTTTATATTTACATTTTTGAATAGGTAAGTTATTAATAGTTAAAAATATTAAAAATTATTTAAAATTAAAACATGCTTATGTTTATAAAAAATATATAAAATAATAATAATAATATATAATATATAAATAATATCTTGGTTCCTATATTATTTTGGAGATAGACAAAGGAAACAAATGTTGGTGTAACGACCCTTTAAGTCGTATTTTTTTTCGCAAACTTTAGTAAATAATATTTTAATCATAGGTATTTATTTTACCATTAAATTCTATAATACGTAGTACGTCGTAATGTCGTACAGTGTAAAACGCATAATATACAAAATCTATCTCATACGGTCGATTTAATCACAATAATTCGTAAACAAATAATAAATTAATATTTATGATGACCGACAATAAATTTATTACAAAAATCGATTAATGATTCATAATTAATTAAAATTTGGTAACTAATAATAATTGATAACAAATAGATGTTAACTTTTGTAAATTTTATTATAGTTACATACTAAAAGCTAATTAAAAAAAAAAAAAAAAAAAAAAAAAAAAAAACTTTTGTAAATAAACCTTATAATAATTGACAAGTAAAAATGACTAAATACTATGTTTCTTACTCATGATTGCTGCAATCTTCTGTAATAGCTATAAATAATTATCTGATGAATAAGAACGTAACTACAGCAATGCTGTGCAATAATTTATTAAAAACAAATTTATGTAATAACTCAATAGAAAATCACTGTTGATCCCATGTCTAACAATGACCTGAGGAGAGAACCGATCTATCCCTCGAATACTCACGAACAAAGTGGTTATAGCGATTCTAATTTTCCCCAACCGGTTTTAATACGACCGGCTTGCAAGAAGTCCAATGGGGTGGGGCAGGTCGGTTTATTATTCGCCAACACAGAATTCTTTTATTATTATTATTATTATTATTACTATATGGCGTAATTTTCTATAATCGTTTTTCGGTAAATTTTTCAGATAAAAAAAATAATGGTATTTACTGATATTGAACTGTTTTAAAATTCAATAATATAATAGAGTATAATAGATATTTTGTATAAATAAAAAAAAAAGTTTAAACCTAAATAAGAATAAATTAATGATTACTTAATATAATAACTAATAATTTTAATGAATATTGTGTTGCAATCATCACATTATTGTAAGTATAAACTAACCTTGGAACGCTTTAAAATTTACCCGATAACAATATTATATTACTATAGCAAATCAAGTAATCACGACAAAATAGTGGACATCTGTAGATACGTAGACATAAACCGAAACCACGTTTTTGGACGTGAAAAAAATACACCCCTAAGGGATCGTACACAATGCGAATGGCAGTGGAGGTAAACACATTCCATATAAAGGCGTCGGATGACCCGTCGGCCGTCACCTCGACCCACCTCTACCCAAGTCCTACACAAATTCCCAACGACCATCGTCATTGTCGTTATCCGAACAGGTGGTTTGGAGTCTTTTATACTTGGCCCCTACATACCATGACACGATCATATTATATTGTATATTATAAGGAATGTGGTACCGGCGACGACGTTACGTTTATTATAAACGTGCATGTGCGTCCGTAATATAACAGGTTTTCGTTGTTGCAGGGGTGTTTAGACCTTGCGACGGGTAGTTAATTTTATACCACACATAGTACCAACCCTTGAAAAGTCCTTCAAAAATTGATCTTATACAGCAATTAAAAAATATTAAAAATATGTAAAAACAATTTTGGTTTTTTATTTAAAGACATAAAGTTTTGATTTTGACGAAATCGGATATTTATGAAACATGCCAATTTTAATTATTATGAAATAATTAAAAAAATAATTAATTGTAATAACTTGATATTTTTATCACAATAACTATACTTTATTATTTTCTATATACAATGCAATTTCTAAAATATTTAGATTGGTTCATTTACTTTAAGCTAATTGTGCAACCATTAAAAGATATGCTACAATATCGTCAGTATCTTAGTAGATAATAATAATTTATAATACATACTAAATTAACAAATAAAAAATAATAGAATAAATAATAAATATGACACTCAATTTATATTAAATATTATATGTAATTAAAAAATTATTTAAAAAACGTGATAATAACATTATATTATACACCTAAAGTTAATATTAATAATAATTAAGAGAATTGGAATATGGGTGATAGGGTGTGATATATTGTACGACAGTAGAATGCAAGAAAGTATCAAGGTCATGAACACGGTTTAATATAAATGAATACGATCCTCATCATATTGTATTTATTGGTTATTATCATATTATACGAGGATTATATGACTAAATAAATGAACGATTATTAAGCATATTTAAATTGAACACATAATTTTACTCATGTATAATTAACTAAATTATTGTTCCTTGATCCCTTATAATAGAGTGTTATATTCAAATACTAGCTGTCCCCGTACACTTCGTTGCCCGTACAAAATGCATTCGTGGTTCGCATGGTTGCCTAATGCAGTAATGCTAAGATTTAGCGTGAGGATAAAAATTATTTTTAGTTTTCTGATTTGGTATAAGGATAGATGATATTTCCGACATATTAACTTTACATAACTGTCCCGCCCAGCATTGCATTTTTTCAATCGATTAACCGTTTATGTATCATTCGAAAACAATCTATTATTCAAATAATCGCACAGCCCTAATCATAATAAAGAGGTAATATTGAAGTCATTAATCGAGATAAAAACTATCCTATCTTATGACAGAGACAAAATTATACGCATTGATCATAATTTCATAAAATTCAGTTGAGTAATTTTGGAATGCATCGAGAATATCATACCCGTCGTACACCAAATTTTTATATAGAGATATGTTAGTTAGATATTTTTAAATTATCATACATAATATAATAAATTAAAAATAACAAATTAGTTTTGATTTTTAAATAAGGAAAATATAAAATATTTCTACTTATTTACAATAAAATTATTTTAAAAGTATTTATAATACTATTATACAAAATAACTATAAACTCATAAATAGTAGATATCTATTTTTATTGAATATCAGAATATTCTTAATACGATGACACCTACACATTGTCATATCTACCCGCCGATAAAACACAAAATAAAAAAGGTCAGGTTGTAAGTAGCTTGAAACCCAAAGGCCATCGTGCCGTAGGTATACAAATATACAATTTACATGTTTATTTTAATTATTAATTTTTTGATTAATAATTAACTTTATCGAACTAAATTTATTCCTATGATACTCACAAAGAATGTGGCTTTCTATTGGTAAAAGAATTTTCAAAATCGGTTCAGTAGATCATGCAGAGATTAACCCTAACAACGTCACAAACATCTCCTCTTAAATTTAATAACTATATTTTGACGATTTATATGTTTTATATTAACATTTTTTTTTTTAATTTATAATATTTTTAACACAAATCTATATTCTTTTTTATTCTTAACACCATATTGTAATAAACTATAATAAACGACAAATACTTACAAATGTAAAAATACACGATATATTTTTAGAAAGTACCTAATAAAATCCGATCAAAATATGCTATAATATTCTTGGGTGAAAAGGTAGAGTAGTTTTCAAATATTTGGGTGAAAAGAGAGGTGGGCTAACAGAGTCCCGCTCATTTTAAAGACGTCTATATACAATATAGATTTACATATATGGGTAATGTCGTTAAAATAAAAATATTTGTAAAATATTATTTTTTAAATAGATTTTCAAGTATAGTGTTTAAAAAACCAAAAAACATCAGAATGGTTCATCATGTTGACCTTTACTTCTGTTCTAATACGGCCAATTCGGGATAATTTTTTATTTTTTATTACAATATACAAATATTAGGTATGTTAAGCGATTTGATTTTCTTTCTGTATTTTAAGTTTAGTAGTTATATATAAAACTACAACCAACGTGACTCATGATGATTTAAATCCCCTAATTATATTATTTATTAGTTCTAAAAAAAAATTAATCATGCTTTTACAGTAATTTTAAAAATAATGATTTCTTTAAAAATATTAGTTGAATTATATACTAACATATTTTATTAATATAGAGAATAATTAATTGGCTAATAAATTAATTCTAAAGATTTTTTTTTTTTAATTTTTGGCTACTTATGAATTTATAAAAAGTTAATTACATTGACTAATCACCAAAAATTGTTTTAAAAACATAACCTTGTCATATCTCAATATTTTCAATCAGCCTAGTGAAATAAATGATTTCAAATTTCAACGCATATAATATTATTATAGGTATTAGTAACTATTTTACTGAAAAACCAATAAATTTTGAATTTATTACTTTTATAATTATTCAATTATGTTTTAAGTATAGACGGAGCAAGAAAACAGCTTCAATTTATTCTGTCCTGCTATTTCATACTACTATCTAATTGTATTATTTAATTGTAATATCAATTACATAAAGGCACAACGACTACAATGATTTGGGCATGCTATGTGAATAGAAAAATCAAAGGTGATGAGGGCAGCTAATAGAGTATCAACCAGATGGTAAAAGACCGAACGGTAGACAAAGGAATAGATAGTTGGACGAGATAAGCCACGACTTAAGGTCTCTGGACATATAGAAGCTTGAACGAAATCTATTCGAGGTAGGGAAAAATGAAAAGCTTTAACGGTAGCGACGTTAATAATTATATAAGAAAAGAAGACTAGATTTTATTTTGTAAATTTTGAATTTTAGGTTTACAATGTTTACATACAATATAGTATAATGTTTACTGTTTAGGAAAAATTAGAAGAAAAATTTTGAAAATCTGCCACTGTTTTGAATCACAAAGCCAAGAAGAAGATAAAGAGTTATAATACGACAACTATAGCATAAAATGATTGATAAACTTATTCATATCTTGCAAACCTACAAACCAATCTAACTATATTAACTATTAAATAAGTACGAACAAAAAAAAACTGTTTATAAGTTATAATTTTAATACACACTATTATTTATAAAAGAAAATGTATACCACTTACTAGCCTTTTTTTTTGTCGTATTATCGAGGACCGGAGGAAGGACTGCTGTTGGCATTACTTTCCCTCGACCACTACCACTTACTAGCCTAACCTTAATTTTTTAACTCATTAATACCTGTAATAGTGCTCAAATACTCGACTACCCTGAAATATATTTTTACTGTAGTCATTGACTATATATTTTAATTTTATATCAGTTAACTATTATTCTAATGCATGTATTTCACATCATTGTAAATATTCAGCATCGTATATAATATTTTTTACTAAGAGTATTAGTTTGAAAATTTGTATACAATAATAATGAACAATTATTTATAAAAATAAAAGTTAAAAAATTAAAATAATTATTGTTTATAGCTTTTAATACGAAAGATGACGACTATTCAGAATGCATTTATCCGCTAATACTTCTAATGAACTAATATTTAGTATTAACCACTTTTACTATACTTACAGTCTCCAAAAAATGTAACAAGTGTAACATATAATATTGTTATTATTATATATTTATGTATATTTTTTTATATTTTAATAAAGAGTTAAGATCTACTAATATCCTAAAAATATTTATTTTTTAGAATTTAAAACTTTATAGAAACTATGTAATTTTTGGAATTAAATTATATGTATTTATCTATTACAATAGATGTTAGTATGTCTTCGCATATAAGCACGTATTTGGTAGATTATAAAAACAACACGTCTCATGGCTAGTTCCTAAATTGATATCGATATTCAAATTAATGCGGAAACTTGAGTCAATTATCTGATTACAATATTCTAATAATTAATATATATTTCCTGTATACAATGAAATTTTTTTTAATTTTTTATTGTCAATTCTACTGTGGTATGAAAAAACATACACAAACAAGTCAAGTAACTTGTAGGTAATAGACAAGTATTAAATGTTAATATTATGAGGACAACACACACCCGCTACTTATTATACACTATTATTAATCTTAAATATAATAAAATACTAATTAAAAGTATTTTAAAAGTTGTGCCATATAAGTAACAATAATAATTGTTGAATAATCATAAAATTATATACAAAAACGGTTAGGACAAATTCACCAGTAGGTAAGTACATTATTCACAAAATGTTTACCAAATTTTCACACTTCCTAGAAGAGAAATTTATCTGAGTTGTAGCGTACCTAGTATTTATTGTTTTGATTTAAAAAAAAAAAAGAAAAATTTGTAAGAATGAATAATTTGAATTCTCTTTAATATGTTGTCAAGAAAATGATAACATATACGGCATACCTACGTAGATGTCTCCTATACCTTCTATCGTCATATATTATATATATTTTTTTTCGTTTGATAACATCGTAGTTGTTCATTCATTCAAATCTCTTTTTTTTTTTGCACATTAGGTATATAAAATATAAATGACTGTAAGTTAGTTTATTTGCCATCGCGGTCGAATTAGTTTACAAACTTAGACACACTGACATCGAATTAGGCCGCGTACTGAGGTAAAAACCGAGATATATACACCGATAAAGGACCGTAGGTATTTTATATTTATTCATTTACACACGTGTGAAGTCGAGTTATACAGCTATAATAGACTATAATGTATAGTGTATAATAATTGATAAGTAATGATTATCATTTATCGTATTTGACGTGTTTTGGTAAAACAAGTAACAACTACGATAAATACTGTCTCTGTAATAAGTTCGTCCCACGCAAAATGCAAAATCATTTTCATGGATAAATAACGGGTGATGGTGTATTGGGGCTGTCCTCTTATATTAACAACGTGTAATTATTTCTATGAATTTTAGCAATAAATCATTTATATATAGGCAAGCAAAAAAAAAATAAAGATTTGGTAATGTAAAAAATGTAATAGACTTCATCGACATAGCCACCCAATCAAAGTAGTTATAGAAATTATTATTTTTATGGAGTGAATTTGACTTAAAAAAGCAACATAATGAGTACGCATTATATTTTACGTATACTATATTATATTAATTGTGTATCTAGTTCATTAGGAACCTATATAAAATATAAACATTCTCAAGTTTTCGACTGACTGTTATTGGTTACAAATTACAATGGATACGTTATTACAAGATATTTTTAAATATATAATAGATTTTTAATATCTGGTAAAATGATTAAACTCACAATTATTAAGCTCTTTTTATTAATAATTGGTATGTATGTAAAAAAAATAATAACGATTATTTTATAAGTAGGTACCTTTTTTTTCCAGTTTAATACGACGACGTCGTAGGGACCGCTTACGCATTACTTCCACGACACATTATGTATAAGTACCCATACCCTGCTAACACGATTAGGTACCTAATAAAAGCAAGCCCATTAAAAAACTATGGAAAAACAATAAACAATATTATATGTAAGTCACCCTAAGATCTATAGGTTATTACTACCTATATCTTAGTCCGTGATGTAAGTATAATGATAGATAATAATGTGCAACAAAACAATGGATTCATATAATATATCACCTTTTTATTATGTATAGCACAAATGCATTTAATAATAATCTTAAAAGTACTTACTCAATAATGGATTAATAATTATTAATTAGTATGTTCAATATTAATTACCTATACAATAATATTGACATACGCCATAGGGTTTCTATAAAATGTTTTGGGGACAGTCAAATGCCCAGCGATTGAATTTGGTATATCCTGTTTAATTATTAAAAACGTAGTTATAATATATTAATATTGTTAGTTGTTACGATGTACCTATATTGTATTATTTAGCATTTAAGTGTTTTTGCGTGAAATTTTCAAAAAAAAAAAACTTTGGGATTTTTATTCTCGAGATTGGTACTATGTAGTGTTATACTTCTTATCACGATTGAGATAACCGTACCACAGGGCACAGACTTCTATACTAACTTCTAACAGTTCTAACTTCTAACTACTAACTTCTATACATGACAAAATATTTTGTCATGCTTCTATATAGAAATCTGTGAACCGTACACAACTGTTCAGCTTCAGCCGTCGTTCACAAGTTGGCGATTTGAGTCTTCACGACTTCACGGGCCGCCACTGAATACTGATTGCCGGTGTTAAAACTTAAAAGGTTACTCGTCATTAATGTTTATAATATGAATTGCTCTACCGTTCGATGACTGAATTCTGTAGATATATATTTATTCTAATAGGCGAGAAAAATTAATTTTATGTACTTAATACTTAATACCTGAATAAATTCAATGTTATTTTAAATTTTAATTGGTATTGGAATATATACTTAATACTTTTGTTCGCGTCAGTTTATTAAACACTAAAATGTATATTTTTAATTGCTGTCTCCGGAGTAGAGTTAACTCTTCAATACTCTCTTCAATGAAAAGGTCGTATACATTGCACTCAAGAATTTCAATAATTCACAACAATCGCACGCTATTACCCATCAATCGGTTACCCGGAGGTTTGGTACCGGATCGCTGTTTTATGAAAAAGATGGGTGAAAAACCTGTTTATCAAGTATACAATAAAAAAGCTGCTCAAGATAGGGTTTCACCGACAGAGTATGAACTTATTTACAACGGTACTGGCGAAACATATGCACGGTGTTTAAGTGGAATGGTAATCGCTGCCATTATAGTCCTGCCATCAACTTTTATTGGTGCCTATTTGTATATTTTAATTACAGAAGGGAACATTGACTTACAAACATATTTAGATATAATGCTTATACCCAACTCAACATTAGAACTTATGATAATGATTCCTGTGTTGTTGCTCCTGAAAATAGTGTCGTACAGTTTTATTTCTAAGTATGTGTTGAGGATTTACAAACACAACACGAAAAGACAGTATGTGGGAGTGTACATTAATCCAATTTTACCATGGAAAAATCTAACATGTACATTTGAGACAGCTATTAAATTGCCCGATAGTATAAATGTTTTCATTCCTTGGCACAAAGAGTATTATCGACTAGCTGGACACAAATCAATTATCCTAAGAGAAAGATTCAAAAGGCCTATAGATTATGACAAAATGCTTGGTTTAGATTAATCAATTATTTTTAGTCATTATTGTGTAAATGTTCAAGTTTCTGAAATAAATGTATAAAAAAAATTTATTTTGTTTTGAAATTTTATTTTTTAATTAATATATTAAGATAAAGGTAGTTAATTCCTGTTACAGCTTGAATTTGTTTATTATGGATTCTAAAAATAGAAAACAATACTTGAGTACATATAGAATATTTTTTAATGTATTTTTCATACATTTACTAAGACATCAATAATAAATAATTATAATATTATAATCAATGGTTGAGATTAAAAAGTTTAATACTCTTATATTAAAATTGTACAAAATATTGATTTTAAATTTTTAAGTATAATTAGCAAAATATTTAATATGTATATAACAAAAATTCAGATTATTTTTAATTGTAAAAATGTATTGATTATTAACTGAAAACTTTAACTATTAGGTAACTAATGCATAAAAATTTTTAAAATTCTTTTTAGATATATACTTGAATATATGCATTTTGAATAAAATGGGCCTTTATTTTCATCAATACATTTTCCAAACTACTATTATCTATTATCTTATATTTCTATAAAAAATTTAAATTGAAACATAACTATAATACAAATATTTTTACTTAAATATAAGCATATCTTAATGATAGTGAGTATCATATTATTATAGACGTTTAGTATATGCTTTTTCCAGCCAGGATTTTTTTATAAATATGGCAATACTTTTGTTTTCATCTATAATTTATGATTTTATTATTGATTATTCAACCTCCATAGCTGTTAGATATAAAAAAAAAACAATTGTTTCCAAGGTGTAAATTAAGTAATAAATTGCATTTATAAAGAATACGTGACATAGTTGCTACTGTTGATAAAAATAAAACTGAAAAAATTATTATGATCATTCTTACAGTCACAAATTTAACTAATCTGTTTATAAGATTTGATGATTCACTAATAACTTTTGAGTTATTTAATTCAGTGACGACTTGAGTCTTCATAACTCAAGGAGCAATTTTTTAAATAACCTACCCACCTACTACATTTAGTAGGACCAATGTAATATTTTTAGATTCTTCTTAAATTAAATTTTTCATTAACATACAATTTATGATACAGATATTAGATACAATTATTTTTTACTCAAATGATCAATCTTCTGTTATGAATTATGAATAAACTTAAAACATCCCCCCCCCCTATTTTTGGGGCAGTAGCAGTCGCTTCTAGTATTATTATAACAAGACGCCCCTGATTTGATTTGATTTGTTAAAATAATGAGTAAAATTGTAATAATTATATTTTACATCATAAATATTTAATTTTCTTTAAACAAAACTATTTAGGTTATAATTACAAATTATTATAAAAACAGATTTGTAATTTACAATAATAAATATAAAAGAATACTTTTTAATTATTTTATTTTAGTAATGCCAGCATCTTGTGTTTTTTGATACTTCACTGCTTTGTGTAAAGCATCCAAAAACAAATGAACACCATCACATTGTGGTTGCCTTATATATATTGAATGTGCTATAAAAGTAATTTTTTTTAGAACACGACCACTCAAACCAACACTTTCTCTAAAAAAATTAATAACAAAAAATTCAATATATTTTTTATTTTTTTTACTTAACCCGCCAATAGTTGTGTATGAGCGCAGCTCACTCGATTTCTATTTGTGCCATTACTGGCTTTAATTCTTATATTGTTGATATCTATTTATACCTTCTTATCATACCTGGGAATTTTTCTATAAATAATATAACCCAATCTATAGTTATGTGTTAAAATGACAATGAATTAAAATGGTCAGTCCTGACAAAAGTGAGTGCTACGTTATATGTACTATATGTAAATCCTGACAATAAGGTTCAGAAACAAAATAAGATTCAGAATAAATACCTGTAACTGATATGTACCTATGTATATGAATTTTTTTAATAATAAATAATCATAGTGTTCCTAATTAATTATTCAAACTGGAATTCTTACAGTTCAAATAACAATTTATAATGGTAAAAATTGAAGTAGCGTACGCTGTCTAATCGTGTTACAAATACTAATACGCCTACTGACGGGTTAATTATAATTATTTTATGAATATGTTTATCATATATTTTTTTTACTTGGAAATTTGATATAGTTTTTGCGTTGTACTGAGAACTTCTTTATGTTCAGCATTAACATCAGGAAGACGATCAAATTTATCATGTTCTTCAACATTTATAATCAATTTCACCTATTTTTTAAGTACAAAATGTTAAATAAATATAATATTTAATACATTAAAAATCATTCTTTACTTTGATAAGTTCTTCAATGGCTGCTTTAAGTATAGTGTAAATTGCCATTTCTTGAGGAGGGTTAATCAGCATTTTTATGTCAGCTCGATCGGTAAATGCAGTATCAATGGCTTCTGTCACATTTGATGTGGTTAAAAATATAACATTTGGATACCTTTAAAAGATATCCGTGATAAATTAGTAAAAACAAAAACTTATTTAACAATTATGAATGATTATGTTTACTTTCTTAAATTATCAAGTTGCGTGAGTACAGCATTTACAACTCTTATTGAGTCTGATGGCTCAGTACCAGACAACACTGCATCTCGAGCTCGCGTTAAACTCTCTACTTCATCAATTAATATGAATACCAATGAATCACCATACTCCAAAACACTTTTTATTTGTTGGAACATAGACATCACCAATGATCCACTCTATAACATTAATTCACAATTGGTAAAAATAGTTTGCCATTTATTATTTAAAATTTAAATTCTTACTTCAGAGAAATATTTTGACAATAAATTATGACTATTAATTTCAATAAATTCGAAAAAATTGTACTGTTGGCCTAAACGTATTGATAACTTTTGGGCAAGGGCCTTACAAATAGATGTTTTTCCAGTACCGGGTGGACCATGTAATAGGATTAATCTATTATAGCTAATAACATTAGTATCAACATTATGACGTGCAAAATTCATCCCTGTTTGTGCGTAGTTTAAAAGCTAAAACAAACAAGTTTCAAAATAAATAAATAATTTATACACAATAAATATTATGTATTAATATTTTGTATAATTACAATTTCTTTAATTGGTTCTTGAAATACCAATGACTCCCAAATACCACAAAAATCTACATTGGGTAATATACAACGTCTCATTTTGCATGTAGCTTCATCAGATGTAGCATCGTCTACTAAACCACTATCATCTAATTTGTAAAAATAGATTTTAATTAGGTATGTATCGAAATCTAATGATTCAACTCCTGCCTGTAAATTATTCTTAGTTATAATTTAGCTGAAAATTAAAAAAAGATTAATTAAATTACATAAATACCTCTATTACCATTTGTTCAATATTTTCATTATCAAGTAAATTTTCAATTTCGCAAATTTGTATACATTTTACAAAATCAGATAGCCCTTCAGTGACAAATGTAGTGTGTGTAGACTCTGGGACTATCGGATTAATGTTTTTTAGTTCCAGTCTGATGACTTTTTCCAATTCAGGAATTTCGATTGCTCTAAACAAATATTATTAATAAGCAATAGATAATAATACATTTAACAATAAAATCATATTTATTTGTTTTATAAAAGTTTAAACTTAATTGGTATACTTGAGTACACAAATTGTAAATTTTTTAAATCTTAAATGTATACTAACTAAATGTTTGGATAACACTTAAAATTAAACATAATATATAATATTTAAATATAATATACATACTTCTCGGGTTTTAAAAGCACTTCCACGTGCAAAACATTCTTCATAGTTAATTAGAAAAATCAATTATTTTGTTGTTAAAATTGAAACAACTGTTATTCACTATTTCAAACTTCGGAAGATCAGAGCTATTCTCTTATATAACGACAAACGTGAATACGTGATTACTATTTACTGTGTATAATATTATAAAATAATATTATTTGTGATTATGGAATAGTCATTATTTGAAAAATTCAAAAACTATGATAAGATATAACGGAAAATTATTCAAGGAGAATATAAAAATTATTATCATCTTAAATGGCGGTCATTCAAAATTATAAGTTATTAGTGTTATTACATTGTGTATTACATATTTTATACCTATGCATTCATGAATCACATATTGTTATAATTTTATAATGTCAAAGGTCAACAATTCTTAATTGAGCATTTAGTAAATTGAAAGTATCTATTTTATTAATTACTATGCATAGGTATTTAGTATCTATCATTTTCGACCGATATTCGAGCATCTACATAACTTATGATATAGTAATAATATACCTATTACTTATAACTTATTAGTAAATTGATTGTATAACTATTTAGTATTTCCAATACTAATTAAATGAAAATTCTAAGTATAACAATTACTTTTTCCAAATAAAAATAGGTAAAAAGCTTCCTTTTTAAAGTTTGTAAAATGTATCTATGTTATTATTCACAGAAAAAATAATTCAACTTATGCATTACAGTAATTTTGAATTATTATACCTTTAGAACCAGTATTCATTGTGACGACAACCGTTATTTATTACGGTAAAACCTCTATAAAACTACGGAATCGCTTGGGACCATGCAATTTTTTCGTGTTAACGGGGTTACCATTTTGACGGAGTTGAAAACAATGAAAATTGAAAAAAAAACACCAAAGAAATGTTCCGTACTACCAGGGTTTTCGTTTTATCGAGGTTTTACTATTTATACTGTATCCATACAGAATTATAATACGGCTATATGCCTATAAGTCTATTATGTTTATTCAGTTTAGATTCAAATAAGTACTGGTAACTGGTCACTGTAGACCCCGCCAAGAAAATAATCCCCCCGCCACACAGGTTCAGTTGACGCCCGCCAGGCCACCACTTAAATATCTCGAGTTTTCGATGTTTTAATCAATAATAAATAATTTAATATTTAATTATAAAAAATATTCATATTATTAATATCTATTCATAAAAAAAGTAAGAAAATGATTTAAATAATTTATCATACATTAACTCGATATTTATAAATAAATATAAATTATTATATGTATTAGCTGATGTTGTGTATAATTTTTTTGCGATTTATTTATAAATACCGAATGAATGGATGAAAATTATTTAAATCATTTTTTTACTTTTTTTATGAATATATATTAATATGAATATTTTTTATAATTAAATATTAAATTATTGATTATTGACTAAAACATCAAAAACACAAGATATTTAAGTGGCGGGCGTCAACTAAACCTGTGTGGTGGCCGGCGGGGGGATTATTTTCTTGGCGGGGGTCTACTAGACCAGTACCTAAGTACTTACTACTTAGTACTTACCTAGGTGGCTAGGTACATAATATTATGTATAATATTGACAATATTGTTATTATAATGTTATAATATTAAGTTTATGTACATGAAATACATTATGTATTATTAATTTATAATACATATTTTAATTGTCACTAAGTAACATATTAGGTACTAATACAATACACATTCACAAATATAAATATATAAGTAGATATACAAATTATAATAATTACACATCATTACAAATTATTATTTCACAATAGATTATAGGTATTTAGTAGAGTACCCAAGTCTTTAAAAATATATTATAAAGTTAAGACAGAAGAATTTTAATTTATAAAATGGCCAATAAGAATTGTACGTATAAAATTGAAAACAATAATACTCTGGCAAAAACAAAATTAAACGATTTTCATAAAGAGTGAGTAAATTAAATCAACAATGAGATTTTGTTTAAATTTAATTTTTAAGATTTCTATATATTTAAGGATATTATTATTTATAAATGAACAAGTGAGAAACCAAACAATTTAAAAGTACAAATAAATTACAGTTGATAATTTAAAATTTATTGAGGTCGTCGTACGCGAATCCGCCGATTTAAAGTCAAATAAAATAATATCTTATGTCAATATATCATATTTAATATTATTTATACTTAATTCGTGTTCTATAAAACCAATGCTGTGTTATTTTAATAAATTGACCGAAAGTTAAAAGACAAAATACAAAAACATTATAAAACAAATAATATAATTAGTTCTTCCTTCTTAACTCTTAAGTAGTTAGGTAGGTAGGTTAATTTAAAATTCATTCTAATATTATAGCCATCACTAGATTGGTATTGGTTCTACTAATCGTAAATTTACTGTGTTACAACTTACAAGGTGAAAACATTACCTACCTACGAGTCACATAAAACAACGTAATCGTCAGTTGAAAGTTCCCTTTTAGGTATTTTTGAAATGATTTTTTAACTTTTTGTTACGTCTTTATTTCGTGTTTAAACTAAATACTGTTATCAAATATTTTCCAGCATTTAAATAATTAAGTTCACATGCTCTTAAAATTGTATGAACTTATTATATTTAATCCATTCATTACCTCTTTAGTTTTAAAATGCTATTTGTAAACACGGTACCTTACGTAAATTTACGATTTCATTAGCCCTAAAATATTTAAAGAATACTTAGGAACTTATATCAATTTATAGTGTGCACGAAGCACACCGTCACACCGATATTAAAAGTTTAACCTTTGAAATGTATGAATCGGCTAACACATATACTTACAGTAATAAACAGAAAACACAACCCAAAACATGCCAAGAATTGTGGAAGTGTGGAGTATTGTGTTCATCAATTAATCCATTAGAAAGGATCAAGTGTCATGAAGGTGAATGTTGCCTCATGTCACCAATACCCACTACAGATGATTCTAAGTTTAAACAATTATCTGAACCATTGTTTTCCAGGAGAACATCATTTGCAATTTATAAAGAAGTATTTGAAGTGGTAATAATGTCTAATAAGTAATAACTAAAAATCATTATTACCTACTCATATTATATTATTTTTTCTTTTATTCAGGATCAAAGATGTACATGTGTTAAGTTTAATGGCATTGAAGATGAATGTAAACATCCAGAATGCAAACAGAATTTAAAGTGTTTAAGCCTACCATTAGCAACATGTTCACCAGCTGAAAATTGGAATAAGTATTATAGACAAACTTTATGAATAAATAATTTTTAATGTATTGATCGAAAATATTTAATATTTGTTATATAATTGCATACCTACTAATGCACATGCAAACTAATTTTTGTAAATAAAATGATTCAGAGTAGAGAAAATTTGATTTAACCAGTCACGGGCAGTATCTAAATAGATTTTTCTTATGTTTATACATTTTTTTTACAAATTAAAAAAATGTTGATGTATCAGTCACATCTATTATCTATAAATAAAAATCAATTTATATAGTTATTAACATAGAATTCAGAGGACAAAGGAACTTTTCTCAAGTGTTTTGCTCCATTTTAGAATAGAAATGTATTTGTCTTATTCAACATACATAATATATGTATGTTGTTATATAATTGCATACCTACTAATGCACATGCAAACTAATTTTTGTAAATAAAATGATTCAGAGTAGAGAAAATTTGATTTAACCAGTCACGGGCAGTATCTAAATAGATTTTTCTTATGTTTATACATTTTTTTTACAAATTAAAAAAATGTTGATGTATCAGTCACATCTATTATCCATAAATAAAAATCAATTTATATAGTTATTAACATAGAATCCAGAGGACAAAGGAACTTTTCTCAAGTGTTTTGCTCCATTTTAGAATAGAAATGTATTTGTCTTATTCAACATACATAATATATGTATGTATATTTTATTCAGACTAGGTACTAAATTTAAATTATCTGTACCAAATATTTTCATGTTTTAAATATTAATTATTTAGTACAATTAAAATGAAAACAAAAAAACATTAAATTTCATTATAATATAGAATAGGTGTGATCATTTCAAAAGGTATAACATTGTAATAATTGTAGGATATCATTTTGGTCACGCAGAAGTATTTTGTGAGTATTTCCTGCAGAATTGTCGGTTACTAACGTGAAAAAAGGATATAATTTTGGTAAATAAAAAAAATGAAGTAATACTGTTTTTACGATTTACTATTTATATAACTGAAGAAATGTTTACATGTGTATTTGAATAATAAAAATGTTGTATACCTACAAAATAATATAATTTCTAGATACAAAATAATTGTATTTAATCTGAAGAAGCATTATGTACTTTAAATTATAGGAATACATTTATAACTTGATGTCATATCCAATTAAGTGTCTCTTTCCTATACATTCACCAACGTAGAACCACATATATACTTCAAGAGCAATGAGTGATTTGAGGGTAGCGTCCTGTAAAATAAAATATTTAAAATATAATATATAAATAAGAATGTTGAAAAAAATATTGTTCTGGAATAGAAATACAAATAAATACTGTGGCATGCATAACAGTTCATTATAATAAAATATCTGATTTTATTAAATATAATACTAGTTGGATAATTAATAGTATTAAGCTACTTATTTGTACAAAAAATCAATGAATACTTAATTAAAATAATTAATTTTAACCATGAATAAAATAATGCTTTTAATTTATCATTAGAACTTTAAGAAAAACAATTCAAAATTTGAATAGTTTTAATATACTATATACATTATAAAGATACTTAAAATTGTTAATAATTTTATAAGGGTATTTAAAATTTATTAAAAGAAAAATTATTTTAATAGTATATTATAATATTTATATCCAAACATCATGAATAGGGTTTGGAAGTTATAGGAGTTGCATATTATTTTGTAAGTTCTATATTTATGACAAAGCTAGAAATCTATACGATGATGAGTTTAAAAATTGAAAATTAAAAATACATTTTTTATCAATCTTAAAGAAAAAAGTGCATATTTCTTGATTTTTATACGTATATCATGAATATTTAATATTTTCCAATAAACTTCAAAAATAATGAAAATATATATTTTTAACTATTTTTCAGTTCAATAAACTGTCTAATATTAACTGCTTAGTTTAATTATACAATTTATAATTTATAATTTTTTTTTTTTTTTAATGTGTATATTAATAAGTAATAACATTGATTATAATTTATAAATAATAATTACCTAGGTACCTTATATGTTTTTGAATAATTTATTTAATTTTTTTCACATTTCACATTTTTCCATGCATATTTTATAATTTATTCGTGCATATTTTGCTTTTTTAGCTCCTACAACTTCCAAACACCTAATCATAAATATGTGAACTTACCTTGACAGTAATATTCTTCCAACGTCCAGTTCGAGCTGTTTGTATCATTTTGGAAATTTCGTTTTTTATCTCCGGTAAGTCAGACAATTTGGGTGGAGTTAATTCCACTTTAGCATACTTCACAAAAGTTTGTAAGTTGGGCTTGGCTGTGGCAATGATTGCTACATAATTAATAGAAAAACATTTTTTGTTATAATAATACTTTATTTTTAAGAATTAATATTTGAGATTCAGTTAAGGAATTACTAATACTTACAGCTAATTAAACTGACTTTCTTGACTGCCCCGCTCATTTTGTTGATTTTTTTTTTATTTTAAAAAATAGTTTTAAATTATTGTAAAACAGAAAATGAAAATGTAAAATATTAACGAGGTCTGGAATCCTAAAGAGTAATATGTATGAACATGAACTATGAATGTCAGGTCGTGATAAAATAACAGCTGTACATTGTACAACCAACAAATTCGATAAAGACGTTCTAAATAAGTCAAAGATATTCTATACAAATATAATCGATTTTGATATTTGGCGCTATAATTAATCAAATATAAAGATATTAAAATATAAAATATTTTGTTCAAACCACGGACTAAGGTACTAATTCCACTATCATAGTGATAATATAGTATATACTATATAATAGTATTTAAAATTGTATTAATAGCAGTATTAAATAAAATCATAAATTATTATTTATGCAGCAATTAAATCGAAAAGATTTTGATAATTTATTAATTTGATACAAATTTCCTATTAATTATTCATAGTTGATTTCATAACGCAAAAATTGCCAAATGTTCAAAAATCATGGTTGCAATGACTAAATATGTACAAATATATTGAGATCAGATCAAAAAAGTTGGAAAGTAGTTAACTGCTATACTGTACGTTTGTACAAGTGTTGAATATGACTATATGAGCATTAAGTAAAAATTACTCGTAATTTCAACAATATTTGGATACAAATGCTGAAATGCTTATAAAAAATATATATTATATATATATTTTAACATAATTTGCAGGATTTTTTATGTAATATTCAAACTTTTTACTAAGCACAAATATTTTCATCAGCTTTAAAAAAATTTGAAAATTTCAAATGCCCATGGATAATTAAAGATTAGCCTAATTAATATCTTAAAATTTTCATTGAGTAATAACAATGATACTTAAAGCAGTGATAGAATATTTTAAGTTTCTATAATCAAAATTTTTTGAATAATAATATAAAAACTAAAATTAATTACCGAATCATTATTGTACGTGTGAATCTTATTTCATCGATATTTAAACTTTAGATGTTCATAAATTACATGTATGGTAGTACACTCTATCATTTATTTTTATTTCAATATTAACAAACTGAAGAAATTTAATATTCTGTAATTAGCTTTTTAACCATGCAACATATTTTTATTGACATTTATAGATAAAAACCACGGACTACTACACTGTACTACACTGTAGTAGTCCGTGATAAAAACTAAACAAGAAAAGACAAGACAACAGAAAACTTAAAAATTTCCATAAATAATTAATAGTTCATAAAAGTCGAAACAATTTGAAAATTGCACATTTACAATGCATAAAAATTTGTTTAAAATTCAAGTATCTATGGTTATTCTTTTTGGAATTAAAACAAAATCAATTTTCTAGAAAACTGGTTTTCACATATTTTCTTAATTTGTTTTGTTTTATTTAATTATTTTTTAATATTATGAAAAGTAATTAGAATTTTTAATTTTGAGCTCCAAAAGTATAAACTAATGTAATTTAACACACTCTCAATGTTATAACATTTAAGCATTTTTACTGCTCTAAAATGTGATAACCGACACAGTAACCAAAAAATAAAATACACGTCATTATAAGAGATCAATACAATTATTTCTACACTCAGAATCTAAAATATGAGTTATAATGATAAACTACAGACAAAATAATATTACTCAAATTCCTCAAAATCTTCACAAAAAGACTTTACACTAAAACACACAATTTAAAAAAAGTTAGAAGTGTTCTAAAATATTGTAAACCAACATCAACTATACAATTTTATAATTTGTAAAGTCAAACTTATGTTAAATAATAAAAATATTTTTTGAATAAAAAAATGTAGAAAATTAACATTATTGGTAAAAATCACAAATTATAATTTATTACTTTTTGTATAAATAGTTTAAATTTTGTTTTAACAATTTTTGTTTTATATTTTATCCACAGATAAAAGTAAATGACCATTGTTAACCATTGTATTTATTTTCACCTCATTTCCTAAATAAACATTTGTTGCATTTTCAACAAGAAAAGCACACTGATTTACATATGAATTTTCATTTGCTGTAGAAACATTACAGTTGTTATAAATAAGTATTTCAAAGTAATACAAGATCGCATTTAATTTTCCATTAGCTATGATTGGTATATTTATAAGTAATGATATTTCCTGAGATAGTTGTTTTGGTAATAAGGTCAAACATGTCTTACAATCTGACAGACATATATCAGTTAATAAATGTTTGAATACATCCAAATGGTGATTAACCTATTCAAATAAAATATTAATTTATAAATGTTGTATCAACTTGTAAATTATTGTCAATTTATTATTACTTACACTATATGCATTTATTAAATCTCGAATATGAGGATTACAACTATCATTATTTTCAATCACTTTACTAACATACGGTAACCATTTTGAATTGACCAACTGACATTTTATAGAAATTTTTTCTGGCAAAATAATTCCATGTGGTTTTAACATTTTTCTAAAATAAAATATTTATTTTATAAATAGCAAAATTTATAATTTATAAAATTTAAATGATGTTCAACTTTTTAATGATTTAATAACTATATTCCTTACTCTGTAAATATTTGATTTTCAATAACATTGATATTAAATTCTCCATAAAAATTAATATAATTAGCAATAATGACATCAAACTTTTTTATTTTTTTTTTATCAAAACAAAATATATTTGAGTATTTAAAACTGTTTAATACTTCTGTCAGATTTTTGTCAATATAATAAATTTCAACATCAATATAACTATTAGAAGAAGAAGCTAATGAAAGAATTTCTATGCCGAAAATTGGAAATGGGCATGTATCCAAAATTCTTACACTTTTAAGAGTTTTATTATTAATGTACCTAGAATAAAAGTTATTTTCAAAGTTTTAAACATGGTAATTACAGTATATCAATTTTTAGTTTCTATTTATTACCATTCTTTAGCAGCTTTTATATAACCTTCAACTTGATTAGTATCATTTAAAAATGAAATTATTTCTTTTTCTAATGGAATAAATTTTGAGTTGTTAATTTCATCATCTAATTTCAGAACATAATGATCGTCTTTCCAATTATATAATACACAGAGTTCATCTCCCTGTTCAACTGTTCTATTACTTTTGGAAACAAATAGCGCTTGTTCCCAACAACAGTTTTCATTTTTTTTATCAATTGTATTAATAGATATGTCTTCCGTCAAATCAACAACAAACCAAGAAACAATAGCATCTACATTTCCTGATCGAGTTATACTGTACTTCATACTTTTCATGTTAACCTTTTGAGTGTTTAATAATTTATTTATTTGATTCGGATCGTTAAAATCAATATCCATGACTACTTGTGGTGTAGCTAAGAAAACACAATCTCCAGGTAATTGGTTTAATTTTTCACAATCATAAGGTTCATTGGTAGTAGAACATAAATTAAGTTGCTTAAAATATAACTGTTCTTTTCCATAAAATAGGTTTCTCTTACGAACATAAGAACATTGAATAGGAACTGCATATACTGTCGCGTGATGTGGAATAACACACCCATGTGGTAGTTCAGGGTTAACTTTTGATTTTGGAGGTAAAAGTAATTTATCCCAAGCATGCTTAAGAGTAGTAAGAATATGTTCACCAAATAAACCAGCATCCATAGTTTCAGTAATAACTAAGGAAACTCTGAAATACATACAAAAACTTTAATTGATACATCTAATAATATATCTTTAATTTATTTACCGTTCATCAATATTATCTGGAATACATAAATCATTTGAATTCATATTAAATATTTTGATTAAATTATGTATATTGTTTCGTTTTAAAACTTCAGATGCAATTTTTGACATAATCTTAGAATAATCACAAGCATAGATTCTGTCAACTGGATACTCTGCTGCATATAAGCTAGAACAAAATTAAATTTGATTATTTATAAAGAAAAATTTTACCTAACATTAGAAAATATTTTTATGTTTATTAACCTCAAAATAAGAGATCCACATCCAATATCTAATATTGTTTTATGACCCTGACTTATTCTATTACCAATAGCTTTTTTATAAGCTAAATTACGTTTTGAGTCATTTAACATTCTATAATGCCAACATTCAACAAAATGGCTATTTAAAATTTGAATATTAGTTTTTGCTGGTAAATAAAATTTATTAATATCAAGTGCTCTCATAACAAAATGTTGACCTTCTTCATTGTAACCTAATCTAGAACAAAAACCAAATAAAAAATTTAAAAATAAAAATATATTTAAACGTGATTTTATAAATTAATTGTTTTCTCATGTTTATTAAATGAATTATAAGATGATAATAACAATAATGTAATGCAGTGAATTCAATGGAAATAGAATGCAAAGCTAAATTATTTTTTGATGCATCAGATAAATATATAAATAGTACTACAATAGAATAACAGTTTAGAGAACAAAAAAAAAAAATAATAATAATAACACTATTATTTTATAGCATATTATTATACTAAACATATTTTTCACAATACATTTTTAGCAAAAAATCCTTTCTTGAGATTTCTAGTAAGTAATTGTAAAATTAGAGTTTTAAATATTATTGTTATTACCTAATTAAATGAGATCCTAAATTATTGAGTAATATTTCATTATTTGGAAATAGTTTTAAAGCATTTTCATAACAATTGAAAATATCAGAATAACATTCATCATCTTCGAGCTCTTTTCCATAATAACCTAAAAATGAATAATAAAAGTTTTTATGTAATTTAATACAATATACTATTACATAAACTATTAAGTAAAATAATACAAAAACATACACAGACATGTAATTAATTTATGTTTAATACTATCTTTGAGGTCTGGTGCAATGCCTATTAAAACTGACAAATGAGCAAATGCTGGTCCATTTTCTAACCGATCCATTGCTAAATTAGCCAAACGAAGTAGTCTTCTAATCATATTGTTATTTAATGTATATTCCATTTTTTTAACTTTGAATGACATTTATTTCATTTATACATTTTATTTCTAATCTATTTTTTAGTACATAAATTATTACTGTAGCAGTATTTTTGTAATTAAAAGTAGTTCTTGAATTAATCAGTTAATTTAGCTGAAAAAGCAAAAATTTTAGTTCTATAAAATATATATGATCTGAAATGAGTGAATTTTTATTAATATTAATATTTTTTTTTATATTGATTTATAGTAGTTTATTAGCTAAATGTTGACATATATTTATTTTGATTTGACAAACTACACTTTTAATAGTAATGCTTATTTTCATTTATGTTTATGATCTATAGGAAATTGGTAAAAACATTATATTTTAAAATCTTATATTATATTATATATACCATTTAATTTACATTACATAAGTATGGTATAGTAAGGGTTACCATAATGTTTTTAGACCAAATCTAGACACCAAAGTTGAAAGTTCCTTTTGAGAAGAGGGGTATCTTTCAGATAAATAAATTATTTAGTAGGAGTACATTAAATAATATGTTAATTTTTGGCAATAAATAATAATAACGATAATGATAGGTTTTTGTCGTCGCTTATTGTGACATTCCATGAAAAAATATGAAAAATAATAAAAATGACATATTACACATTTATACAGAGTGTAACCCAAAGATCTGTAACCTTTTTTTTTTACAGATTTTTTTAAATTATAGTCCCGACAACTGACAAGGTCATCTAACTTATCTATTGATAATATTAACTAACATTTTTAAATTTACATTTACAAAAAAACACAAGGATTTACATCAAAAAATATATAACGATATACTAATTACCATTACAATAGAATAGAATAAATAAATAAAAATTATAACCTTTTAGTACCAAAAGAGTGAGTCAAATGTTAACTTTTGTAAAATCCTGACACCAATTCAGGTAGGTACTTGAAATCCTTGACTTGACTGTCCAGACAGAATCCCTAACTATAGTCATATTTGTCACTAGTGATTACTGATTATATTATAACTATTTAATGTAAAAAATATATAGGTTCAATTTCATCTTAAAATTGTATACCTTGTACCAAATAAGAGCGCACCGGGCGGCCACAGACAAAACCGGTTTTGTTACGTAAATTTGGTGTGCTCTTATTTGATACAAGGTATATATATATAAATATGATTTTGTTTTTAATTGGTTTGTCACTTGATTCTATACTGTGTCCAGAAATTGTTTTAAATGTAAAAAAAGACAATACAAAATGCTTACTTAAATTTTATTAAAATATTTGTATTTTATTAAAGGTTATTGATTTTTAGAAAAATATTAAACAATCAAAATTTAATAAAAGAAATTTAAAATTTAAAAAAATATTACCTACATCAAAATCAAGATATATTTTAATATTAATAAAATATAGATTTAAGTTGGGTACTGAAAACTCAATTTACAATTGTTTATAGAATTGTATATAATATGCTTATTTTAAAATCAACTTTTATTATTATATTTTATAATTTAAATGGATAATTTTGAAATGAAATACATCATGTAATTTTAGTACAACTATCCATTGTATAACATCAACGGTGCAAAACATAGTTTATTTTACTGTTTTAGATCCTGAGTATACATTAAAGTGTTGTAATTTAATAAGTATTAACTGTGCGGAGACTTGAATTTTATTCTTTAGTTTATATATATTAGCAGTTTCTAGACATGATTTAATTTTCAAGATATGTTTAACTTTTTGAGCTATTTATAAACATTTTAAATGTTTTACCTTTTAATATTTATGTATGTAGACATGTAGTAGTAATAATAAAATATCAAAGCAGAATAATATTAAAGTAATTTTTTTTTTCACAACAGTGATGTCACCATTATAATTAGACTTAATATAATAAAATCCTTGACTAATTTAATTTATATTTATAATTAATTTACACTAACTTAATTTATACATGAATTTTTTAATTTCTAATTATTGGTTTTGGTATAATATAAATTTTTAAGATTTTTTTAATTATATTCATCTTAATATAGTATATTAGTATATGGTATGAAGTAAAAACATAAGATAAAGACATACAGGTAGAAAACTAGAAGAATACCAGGTAATGTTGTATATCATTATATTAAAATTATTTTATACATCACATATTAGATTGACCATAAGATAACATATTTTAATCTCTTGCATAATAGATTATCTTTATATTGTAGAATCTCTGTAATTTAACATCAGAAATAAAAAAAAATCATGGTTTTTCTAGTGTACCTGATCCTAGTCTTTATAGTATAGACTATAGATACAAATATTTGTTATGTGTTACTATGTTATTGTTTATTAATTCAATTTGAGTAATGTCATCATGTCAATATGAGTTTACACGTATGTGTTGCCTAGGTACAGTTTTTTTTATATTTATTTAAAAAACACTAGCAATGTGTACATATTCTACAGTTATAAGTATACGAACTGTGAAAACACCATTGAGCACACTTAATACTTACCTACGGGCAACGGCACGGCACAGAATGGTATTCTGTGCCTTCGGTCTGGGGTCACTGAAAATAGATACTATACATACTTAAAATACCTACGTACAATATAAGATAATTAAGTACTTTTACATTTTAAAAATTACTTCGTTATCTATGCATGACACAACGACATTAACATGGTCTTTTTTTTGTATAATACGGTCATATTATTTGATAATTATACTTGAATAGTAGTTTTCCAATATACATAACAAATAATAGTTAATAGGTACTATGTTACCTACAATATTGAATATTATATTGCTAGACACGAACATGTATGCAAGATAAGTTCAATTTTATCACACACCGCGGTATTTTATAATCACGGCTTTGGATAATAATATTATGAGCACTGTTATCATCGTTCTTATGACGTATTTAATCTATTCTGTGCGTTTGCCGTTTGGTAGTTTAGTCGTAGTATCGTTAAATGTTAAAATAGTAAATAAATAAGTAACATAAATAATAATATATTTATTGCAAATTGATATTTATTGACAATAGGATGAGCACAATAGTCGATAAGGAATTACGAATCATGTTCGGAGACTGATATTTTATTATACTTTAGCCTGTAAACGACATGTCTTGACTGCCGATTCTGCTGACGAAAGCCAGAACCTTATTTCCAATGCCAATAGTGATGTCCAGTCAATGTTAATCTGAAATTCTTAGACGTTTTGGTATCAACACTTATATCTATTTAAAACATAAGCAAAAGCGCTTGGTATTTAGGATTTCAATAAGAACCGTACAAATTTAGTTTCCAGAATGAATCCTCAAGAAATTTCGATTCCAGTTCCTTGGGGACATATTGCTGGTAAGTTTTGTCAGATTTTTAAAAAATAATAAAGTAGTAATTCAATCTATTTAGTATTTTATCATTTAAGTACCTTATTTTGTGTTAGAACAAAATTTAATTCATAAAACTGCTATTTAAGTATGATATTTATTATATTGTTGAGTGACAAAATATTTAGTAGAAGTGCATACATTTAACAAGACCACACTTTTGATTGCTAGTTAATAGCTGTACATTTTTTGTTTACAAATTCATTTGAAAATTATTTTTGACAATATTAATACATTTTTAAATCTTAATGAATTATTAAATTAACCATTTGCATAAATGTAGGCTAATATAAAGTACAAGTAATACTTTAATTAACCCATTGGGCATTGGTTACTGTAATTATTATAGAATAGAAATGAAAAATTAATTTGATGACTAATTAAACTAGAAAGTTCTTAAATAGTATTTATTAACTACAAAATATATTAGACAGATATCATATTATAATAACTAATATAATTAGTTCAATTAGGGTCCAATTGCATTTGCTATTACTTTTTTTAATTTTTTTTTTTTTAGTAAATTATTATACTATAATATTATTTATTACAAATACCTATGTAACTCATATTTAAATTTATTTCATAGCATTTAATCTTAATTTTTAAGGAATTTGTTTATTAAATTGGTATTATATATAGACTATAGGTATCTAATAAATAAAACATTACCTACTTCTGATTCTGAATATAGAATATTTAAGAGAACGTCGAACTCGTATGTATTGTCTCTGTTTTACACACATACAGTAAATTTTCGTTCGCCAGTTTCAATAGTATGCTTTTAGTTTTGATATTGGAGTAAATTGACCTATTATGAGTTATGAATATTAAAAATATAAATATTTCAAATATTTGAAAATGCTCATAATTCACTTAAAAATAAAAATTTCGTAAAAAATAAACGAGAGAACACAGATAATGTTCTTACCTAAAAGTTTAATAATAAGTCAATTCACTCCAATATCAAAACTAAAAGCACCCTATTGAAATTGGTTAACGAAAATGACTGACATAGTAATGTCACATATATGTGTGTGCGACGTTATATTAATAAAGAAATAGTCAATATTTTTAGAAAAAATAAGTTTTTTTTTTACTCATTTATACTAATAATACCTGTAATATTAACCTAAGTTGAAAATATCAAATAGCCATGATTTATAATTTATGATTATAGTCATATGACTGTAATATATTTTAGTGTGGTTATCGGAAAAAATTACTACGGAAGTAAAAGTCCGTGCAAATGCCGTAATTCCTTTTAATATTTTGTTGATTAAAGTTACATCCTAAAGTAACTTAATAATAACACAGAATAGAATAATAATAACTCATAAAAAAAAAATATAATATTTTTATTATATTTGAAGTTATTTTTTAAGGAAATATTAAGTATGCATGATAGGCATATGAAAATCAAGAAATATGCATTTTTTTTCTATAAAATCGTCGAAATATTCAACATTTCAAAATTTGTATTTTTAATTTTCAATTATAAACTTAACATTGTATAGATCGATTAGATCGGATTTCTAGCTTTGTCTGATATAAAACTAAAGCATACAGAATAATATACAATTCCTATACTCCCAAACCCTATAGTCATAAAAATAATAATAGTATAAATAATAATTGTGATTTGTCATTCATCATCACTTCATCAATCACTTTTCGATAGTGCATAAAATAATTAAATAACCAATAATTTAATAATTGAAATTTGAAGTACACATAAAGTTAATATAGTTAATCGAGTTGAATCCGTGTAGCCTCTAAGACATTTCTAATTTTTTTTTTTTGCTTCATCGAATTCTATGGAGTAGCCGTTTAGTTTGATTTTTTCTGTTATTTTTATTTTTTTTATTAGTAGTATAATATCTATATTGTACTGTCTTGTTTTTGATATCATTTACGGAAACTTCTAGTCCCATTTCAAGAAACAAATAAGAACACAAAGAAATATAAAGCTCATATAATTAAAAACATTTTTTTTTTGGAATTTTTTCGGGATTCCTTACTTTCCTTAATTCGTGCCGTGAACTGAAATCATAGTTTACCAATTGGAAATTATTTTGTATAATAGATAATTAATGCATTCAAATTTAAAAATAAAAATATTTAATTATGAGTATATTATTATGTATTTTTTTCCTCGTCATCCGATTAATAAAATAAAAGTTTCACATAATTTCAAGTTTTGAAAAGTCCCAACGTCGCTGTGGTTATAACTTTGGCGTATAGGAATAAAATAAACAGTAAAAATAATTAAGTATTGTGTACATCACAAAAAATCCTATCAGACTGCGTTTCTGTCGAGCTAATGTCACTGAATTTTAAGCGTCATCCCTCGCTACCGCTAACAACATAAACCTGCAGTGAACAAGTGTCGATATGTTTAATTTCAGCCAAAACTTGGGGCCATAATTCCGACGCGCGAGTTCTCTGTCTGCACGGGATACAGGATAACTGCGGTACGTTTGACAAACTCATACCGTTGCTCATGCCAGGTTTTTATTACGTATGCATGGATATACCAGGACACGGACGATCATCGCACTATCCTCCCGGTTTCCGGATAACGCATGAGTGTTTCGCGGTAGCCGTCAAACGGTTCGTCGACCACTTGCAATGGGATCGGTTCAAGTGTATCGGGCACAGCTTGGGTGGCATGATCGCCAGCTTGTTCACGTCCTTGTATCCGGAACACGTGGTCAGTCTGGTGATGATCGACAGCGCGGGACCTGTGCCCTTGTACCCGCAGGACACGGTGAAATGGATGAGAACGGTGTGCGACCATTTACTGGTGATCGAGCGCAAGGCGGCAAGCGGATCGCCGCCGTTGTATACCCGTGAACAAGCAATCGACATACTGATGACGAAACGGCCGTCCAAGTTGACCAGGAGTTCGGCAGAAGTTCTCATTGAACGGTCCCTGATTGACCGCCCTGGTGGTTATGTATTCAGCATGGACCAGAGACTCAAAATGCCATACAACCATATCTTCTCGCCGATTCAGTTCGCGGCTGTGATAGACAGCATTCAGTGTCCCGTTTTGCAATTGCGCGCCTCAGACAACCCGCGGCAAAAGAATCCGGACGTTAAATTGGTGAGGAAAATGTACAAGTCCAACCCGAACGTCCGTGTGGTCAAAGTAAATGGGAATCACGACGTGCACTTAAACCATCCAGAGAGGATAGCGGATTTGATCAATAAATTTCTACTGTTCGAACGCAGCAAAATTTAATCCCAAATAATATAATAGCGCGGTTGTCTGCATGTTGCACTATATAGGCGGCGGACTAACAATTAAATTCATTATAATTTATAATGCATATAATATTATACATTAATAATTGTGATTGGTAGGGATCTGGGTTTTTTTTTCGTAATTTTTGTTATTATGTTTTGTTTTTTTTTATACGGGTTTTATTTTTAATTTGAAATGATTTTTTATGTACCTATTATCGAACTGAAAAAGGGTTTATTTTATTACGGATACTATAATATAAAATCATTAAAATCATGTACATATTATGTTTTCATTTTTATTTATTCGTATTTTATGTTTTCGTGAACACTCATCTGTTAATCGATTTTCATTTTACACTATATTATACGTTTGTCGACGTTTAATTGGTTGGTTTTTATTTTATCCCTGATCTTATACCCGTGAATCGTCATAATTATTAAATAATATATATTATAATAAGCAGCAAGCGCGCTCCTTCGCCACGTCCAACACGCTCACTTGCACACGACACATGGCCGAAATTGATCGAAACGAATTTTATTTACAGCAAAAGCGTACGGCGACGACACCCGTCCCGCCGTGCTTTGCGTGCACGGGGTCCAAGACAACTGCGACACGTTCGTCACGTTACTGCCGTCGTTGCCGGATGACTACTATTACGTGTGCATCGACCTGCCCGGCCACGGCTGTTCCGACCATTTTCCCGCGCACGTGCCGCTCGAGTTCACCAACTATTTGGCCGCCATCAAGTGGGTGATGGATCACTTCGGCTGGCCCGAGCTGGCGTACCTGGGGCACAGTTTCGGCGGACAGCTGGGCTCGTGGTTGGCGGGCGTCTACCCGGAACGCGTGCGGTGCCTGATCGTGCTGGACACCATGGGGCCCCGGTCCGTGGACATGGCCGACACGCTGGCCACGGTCCGCGGCCGGATCGACGACGCGCAGTCGTTGCACCGCCGACAGTGCGGCCGCCGGCCGCCGGCGTACACGTTTGCCGAGGCGGTCGCCAAAATGATGGCCGGCCGGCCGTCCAAGCTGACGGACGAGTCCGCGCGCATACTGGCCGGCCGGGCGTTGGTCCGCGCGGACGGCGACGGCGACAAGTACACGTTCGCCAGCGACCAGCGACTGAAACTGGCGTTCTACCCGGTGATGACGTTCGACCAACAGAAGCAGATCCTGTGCGGCGTCACGTGTCCGGTCGTGTTCGTGTTGGCCGACGAGAACTGCGGCCGGTACTCCACGTACCTGAAGGACGCCTACGAGTTCTACAGCAAACGGCCGAACGTCACCGTCCGCGTGGTCGGCGGCGACCACGACGTGCACTTGAACCATCCGGACAGGGTATTCAGACACGTGGCCGATTTTCTGCAAGAGCATTATAAAAGTTGAAATCGCAGTAGCTGCACCGGCACGACATCTGCACGATGCGCACAACGCGGATACAATAATATATTATATATTATATGATATGTTGTTATATTGATGATTAGTATAATACTTATACATGTGATAGACGTTGAATTTGTAGTGTAATATATAATATTTAAATATAATAAAATATATATTTATGTACCAATGTCGTTACCGATGAAAGACGAATAATATATAACTATATATTTATTATTTTAGGTACAATACCTATTCTACAATCTACATAGATAGGCACCTGTTTTTATGTATCTACCTACCTACCTATTTGGCTATTTGGATAAACCTAAAAAAATCAATGTGCACATATACGCAGTGGCGTAGCCAGAAATCTCCCAAGGGAGGGGCCCGCCAGATATATAACACCAAAATAATCCATCATCGATTTTATCTTTTGATATTTATATTGTACTGGGTATCGCAAAACAATGCGAATTAACAATTTACTATTTTTATTTTGGTTTTCATATCAAATCATTATTTAATCATACATTATAAAGTATTAAAGTATAATACGGGTGTCGATTACTGAGTAGTATTGTGTTATACTATTATAATATATTGTACTACACGGCCAAGGGGGGGCCGGGCCCCTATGGGCCCCTCCCTAAATACGCCACTACATATACGTATCACAATTCACAATCATGATATGTCCATATATTATGTATAGGTTTATCATTTAAGTAGCCTTAAATTTCAAAATTGAAAGGGCTACCGAGAAGTCTATATTTTTATGTACCCATATTTTATTTTATAGCGACGCTAGTCATGATGTACGGAATCGTCCGTTAGGTTTATATTGATATTAAAGGAGATGAAATGTAAACGACAGTCAACATAGATGGCTTATGTAAGGATTGCACACGTTGCGTTTTGACGCGTGGACATTTTTATAAATAAAGACTTAGTGTGTCAAAGCCATTGTGCATGTTTTTAGTATTAAAATTTCTAGACAAAACTTCCCCGTCTCTTTTAATGCACAAATTTGTCTGAAAACTCAACAAGATAAATAGTGGTGAAATGTATTTGTTGTCAATTAACATACACGATTAATTAAAACAGCTTTTTAAACAGCATTTTGCTTCTCGACACTACGTCATTGTATTGTAGTCCTAATGTTCCTATATAATCATTAGGGCTCGGATTTCAATGCATTTGCATCTTTTTTTTTGTGGGGGATATTTTACGCGATGCTTTTCAAGCAACAAATATGTTTTAAGTACTCTGTGTTCTATAAACACAACATTTTTTTGGGACTTTATTTTTAGCAGATTTTATACTTTTTGGACATTTTATACTAATTTCTCGTATTATGATTGAAAAATTGACCTCATTGAAGTATATAAGTACTACAACTACATAGTAGTATAGTACTAAGTAATAGATATAAATTATTTTCATTTTTTATTTAACATCAGGTAATCCGGTTTTAAATTAGACTAAAGACGGTTTAAATTTATCTTTATGTCACACCATCCAATTAATTCCAATTAAAAAAAAGCCGATTTTATTGCATACCTACAACTAAACAACTTTTATCGGAGTATTTTCTTAAGGTACGGTTTCCCTGCAGCGTCAAAGAGTGGAACAGCACGGTGTCATGACGCCGCGTCTAGACGTTTACCTATGTCCAGACCAGTAGTTGACGCTAGACGCTGCAGGGAAACCGTACCTTTATCGAGCGATAATATATTACATCGGCGGTGCGTGTGGCCAACTAATAATAATTTCAATTTATTTAATAAATAATGCATTTTTTGAAAGGGCATTTAAATCTGAGCCCTAATAATCATTATTCATCATAAATAGCCAACTCTGACAACACACGCCCCTTAATCCTAAATCAATGCAACACTCATCCATACGACTGCTATTTCCTATAATATTCTTATTTAGATATTAGGTACCCACCAACAATGTATAATATTATAAGTAATACATGATGGACAAAACTCGACGTCTCATTCATGATTCCCGTTGTGATTTGTAGCGAAACTGTGGAAATCCAAAGACGACGGCCGCGGCGAACGGGTCATGTGCCTGCACGGGTACTGGGACAATTGCGCGTCGTTCGACCATCTGATCCCGGCGCTGGACCGCGACCGCACGTACCTGTGCTTCGACTGGCCGAACCACGGCGGCTCGTCGGGCACGCCGCCGGGCGTGCGGTGGACGGTAGAAAACTACGCGCTGACCGTCAAGCGCGTGGCCGACCACATGCAGTGGTCGTCGTCGTCGCCGTTCGCGTGCCTCGGCCACAGCATGGGCGGACAGGTGGCCGCGGTGTTCACCGCCGTCTACCCGGAATGCGTCGCCAGGCTCGTGTTGCTGGATTCCGCCGGACCGGTGGCCGTACATCCCGACGAGATTGTGTTCAGTTTGCGCATGGCCGCCGACGAACATCTGAGAGTCGAGAACAAGATGGTGGGGCCGACTAGCGTTCGTCCGCCGCCGGTGTACACTGGCCGGGAAGCGTTGGCTCGCGTCAGGAAGCGGTTTTACGGGAAGTCGCTGGACGAAGGGCCCGCCAGGGCGATGATGGCCCGGTACTTTCGGCCGGGCCCCGTCGCCGGCCAATTCCATCTGGCCAACGACGTGCGGCTCAGCGCGCCTTACAGCCTGTTGTTTTCGGCCGAACACCACCGGAACGTGGTGTCGAACATCCGGTGTCCCGCGCTGCTGATCAAGGCGTCGGAGAGCGACGCGTACTTCGACGACGTGTACGCCGTCTTTGTGTACATGTACAGGCAAAATCCGAATTTCCGTATCGTGTCGGTGGACGGCAGTCACGACGTGCACATGAACAGTCCGCGTGCGGTGGCTGCTCTGATTAACGCGTTTTTAAACGACAAGCCTAATAGTAAATTATAATAAGCAATAACTGTAGGTATAGGTAATATTAAGGGTACAGACCTGCGACAATGTAGCGCCGTACAACGTGTTATTATTGTGTACTGTGTATATAGCGGCTCGCGAGCACAATTTTTCAAGGGTTGTGGTGGTGGCGATGGTGGTGGTTTACTTATAGTACATAATGCAGTGTACTCGTGACGTATTATTATTATTTAGCGAATCCGGGCCGATGCATCATGTAATTTTATAATATTGTGATAAATCGACCGTGTCGTTGCTATGAACATCAACACGGCGGACGTTTCAAAAATATGATTGTATACCTATTATTATTGTTTGACAAATAAATTTTTTTTATTATTTTTAATATGTATCTGTTAGTTTTTTTGACACATTTTAATGAATCAATAACAGTGCGCGTCATAGTGTGTGTTGCCCGCCTTCAAAATTGTATTGTGTCATGAGGATTTAGTCAATCAATTTGAAAATGAAATCTCAATTTTTTAAAAATTAGTAAATTTAAGTTATGAACTCATGACTATCAAATATTATAGTTACCACTTACTTACACACACATAACATTATTCATAGATATTATTTTAAATGAAAAATTGGGTAAACTATGAGATAAACAGTCAATATTAATTTGTAATCTTGGATAGATATTTTGTATTAATTATATTTAATGAAATCTTTCAATTCTATGTTTACATTAGCGCTGTCCTTCAAATTTACAGATATTGATTTATAAATCAAATTATTTAGAAATAAACTATAATGATTTTGGCATAAAGTAATTTTTAATAGAAATAAGTAATAACCATTAACAACAATAGTAGTACATAATAATAATAATAATAATAATAATAATAATGATGATGATGAAAATAAAATATTGTGTTCCACAAAATTCACCAGATGTTAACACGGGTAACACAATGGTTTTGAATTAACATGTTAATCTTAAAATAACTATAAAATATGTTAAACAAATATTATAACTAAATAAGTTTTTTAAATTGAGTTGGAATGGCAAATAGGGTTTAATTCTATAGTTCTAATAACATAACTTATAATTTATTTAAAATATTTTAAACGATATTGATATTCCAAATCCCTATTAATATTTTACAAAATATGTTACAGTAGCAATAAAGTATTTAATACATTTAGAAATAACATTATTATTAATCCTTATACTACAAAAATATATTTCTTTTTTCATCAGTCAAAGTTGAAAATGAATGAAGCACTTAGATGTGTTTACATGTGAAAGTTTCTGTTTATAACAATATAGAGAATTGTAATAAATTGACACAATTCTTCATTATTTATATGGTGGTTGAATTATGATCAGCTGGTTTAAAGTACAGATATTCTTCAATAAGGATCCACCTTTTAACTATTTGTTTTCTAATAATATGGTTTAAATAAATATTATTTTTACACACATTTTGTTATAGTTATATGGACAGTTTAAAAATGCATTAAATCACAGTGAAATTACTTACAAGTTTACAAGTGAAAACAAAAACAAATATAACAATTTGTTAGAAATGTGTAAGCAAAAAACCAAAAAAACTAAAAAGAATTTGTAAAAAATTAAAATATTTAAATTAAATGATATACACCAATAATCTTAACAAAAACTATAATTCTGAAAATAATTTCAGTAAATAATAGTAACAATGTGTGCAAAATTTAATTATTTGTCAAGTGATTCAACCGAATGACCCAATGAATCTGTAATATAAAAATATATATTAAAAATTGATTTTTCAATATTATTATGTTCATGTCTTACTTTCACGATTCATATAGTTATATCTTTGAGTCAATGGCCGAAATGCGGAAGACCTTTGTATAGGTGGTGGAGAACCAGGTGATAGCGATCGATTGTGTCTCCTTGCTAATGGAGCTGGTGGACTCGGAGCTCGACCCAAAGCACCAAGTGGAGGTAACCTTTGGTTAGTTAAAATTGGAGGAGGTGGCTCAAAATCAAGTAATGAGAGTAATGTAAAATCAGGAGACACAGTTGGCAATGGTATGTCTAAAAGTTCATCTTCAAAGTCTTTGGAGGAATCTATGCTTTCTATATAAAAAAAAAATAAAAAAAATAAACTTATATTTTAATTAGAGGTTGTTTTTAAACTACACAATTTTGTGTAATTAGTGTATGTGTGTAATTGAAATAATAATTACATGAGTTAAAATTATAATTTATTAAGAATTGACAAAGACACTTGTTTTTGATAAAACCATTTATATTGAATGAAGAGAGCCCTCTACCTAAGACTTGGTTGCAATATCCTATCTAGAATACTCGTCCAATTAAATTATTTGACTAATTTAATTGATAAACTTATTTCATCAGAAAAAAAAAAAAAAATTATTAATTAGCTTTTTAAAATCTAAAATTAAATTATTGTAACAATAAAAATATAAACTATACCTATATTTTTTTTAAATTTCAGAACTAAATAGATAATATTTTTAACATTTATATACTTTATAAAATATGTAAACTTTAAATTAATGACACATTTACATATTGTATACTTAAAAAAATTAATTTATACACGTGAAACTTAAGTACTACAAACCAATATATAAAAACTACATGAATTACATGTGTAAATAGAGACCACTAATTTTAATTAAATTTTGTTATAAATTGAACTTACTTGCACCATTTTCAAGTTTTTTATCAACCATAGTCAACTTATTTCTTAGTTGAGCAGTTTCAAGTTCCATTTCCTTAAGTTTCCTCTCAGCTTGTCTGAATGATATCTTTGAAAAAAAACCAATAATAATTTTTAATTGTAACATAATTAAATTAAGCATAAGAAACTTACCCAATAATCACTGGCTTTTTTATCTGCCGCAGATAATTGAATTTTGAAGCTAGTTTCTTGATCTGTTATTTCTTTTTTCAATGATTGAATTTCTGATCTAAATAACAAACCATTTGAAACAATAGTTAGATTTCAAATTTTGTATTTTAGAATTAAAATATTATTTTAAAGTATATAATATATATCAATATATAAACATAATCCCTACAAGTTATAATATTTAATATAATTCATACATATATATTGAATTGAATACAACTATATGAAACTCCATTTCTTATTCTATTTAATCAGAATTTTGTTTAATGAAATTGGAATATTTTTCAAGTTAATTTATACAATTTGGTTTTGTCACTTCATGTTTAGTACTATATAAATATAAGTGCATTATATTAATACATATTAAAAGATGTAAATATAATTTGAATATTTAAAAGAATGTAATTATTCTTCAGTGAAAATAAGATTACCTGGCTACTGTAAGTCTATAATACTATTGATAATAGTTAATCTTATATCAATACATTTTTGTATAGAAATTATAAAACATTTTACATTTATTTATATTATGTTAAAAAAGTCTACCCTAATTTATAACAATAAGGACTAAGTCAAACAGTCAAAGGTTTTAGTGAAATCACAAAAATCTTAATTTATGGTTTCTGAGTAAATAACCTTATATTATGCTTGAATATCTTGTTTTAGAGAAATATGTTTAGAACTTACTTATAATTGAAAATTTCTTGGTTTAGAGACTTAATACGCTCATTAAGATCGCTAGATTCCCCTTCTTTATTGTTACATAACACTGCTTTCTCATTAATTTGTCTATAACAAACATCAGAAATTATTAAAACTCTTGAAATATAATTTTACTTTAAAAACTGAAACTATAAACAAATATATAAATAGAAAAAAAACAATACTATAGTTATACATACTTAAGATACTCCTGTTCTTGTTCTTTAAAAAACTTTGTTAGAATATTCAATTTGTTCACAGACTCTTCATTCATTGTTTCTAATTTTGAACAGTTATTTTCTAAATCCGCAATATCACTTTTTAAAATCTCAATATTATCTGTAATGATCAATAATAATAATTATTTTTCTGATTGTTAAAACATAAAACAATAAAAATTATCATTTAAGTATATCTTACCTAATAATTTTTGATTTGATTTTAAAGCATCATTCAATTTATGCTTGTATCCTTCAGATATTTGTTTAGCTGATTTAAGTTCAGCAGATAATTTAACTGAAGATAAAAATTGCTTACTCTCTGCTGAATTAAATTTCTGTGACATAACTTCCTGCAAAGCTTCCTTAGACAAAGAAACTTCATTTTCTGCTGTCACTAAAGCAGAAGTCTGCTTGTCCAGTTCAAATTGCAAACTATCTATTTCAGCAAGTAGTTTTGATTCTTTTACCTTATTTTTATTAATAACCTAAAATAAATTGTTTATTAAGTACCAATAATTAATAGTTTATTAATTCAATACTTTTAAAAATGGTTAAAAGTAGTATATTTAAAATTATTGTATCACAACCTTGAAGCTAAATTTGTTTATATGTTAAAAAATGCTGTACGATAATTGTAAAATCAGATCACTACTAAAAAACTAGAAATTGCTCTACAGTCTACATTATATTTGAATTTTCAATTATTATGCATAATAAAGGAAGTTATTTTTATAATAATGAATAAATTAACAAAAAACCTAAGTTTCAACTAGTTTTAATCTAAAATATAATATTATTGCAAAGTCAATTTCTCTATTTATATTTGTTTCAAATAATAATCATTAAACTATATAGCATATTCTTAGTAATTGTTAAAATAAATAAAATAAAAATTAATTATTTATACTGAAAATAGAATTTAAATAATTTAAATATCCGAAAGAATATTAATATATGCATATCCGTTTGTATTTAAAGTTGTAGCTGTGAATAATATCATTTAATGTCTAATTATATTTAAAAATTTTATCACTCACTTCTTCTAATTGAAAAGATAATTTAGCGTTTTCATCAGCCAAACTATTACTTTTATTAGTTAATTCTTCTACAGTAATTAAAAGAGATTTTCCAGTGTCAATCCTTTTTTCTAACTCTGAAGATTTTTCAAAATTCTAAGTATAAAAAAAAATATTCAAACTTACATATTTGTATCATATTAAATATTTTATAAATAGATTTTACTTTTTGTGTAAGAGCTGCTATCAAATTTTCTGAATCAGCCAATTTTATTTTCAAAGTATTTAATTGTTCTTTATTTTTTGTACTAGACTCTAATGCAGCATTTAATAACGTATGCATTTCCATACCGTTTTCAGTTAATTCTACAATTTCTTGTTCAAGATTTTCAATTCGTATGGCTTGAGATGATATAATATCCTAAATATGAAATTTTTATTGGTGTTAAATAATTTATTATAAAATAGTTATTAAAATAAATAAAATAATCACCTCTGATTTCATCAAATGATCATTTAAAGATTCAATCTCAGAATTTCTTTCTGTTGTCTAAAAATAAAGTTATTAATTAAAGTATATTAACATGCACCTAAATAAATTGAAATTTAATAATAATAAAAAAAAACCTACAGATTGTGTATTTCCAGAGTTTAGTTGTTTTGATAATAACAGTTCTTTTTCAATAATTAGCAAATTTTGATCTTTAGCTGCTAGTAATGTTAACAAATGATTTTCATATGATCCATTCTAAAAAAAATTAACATTATAAAGCTGTACAACAAAATACATAAAATCATTAATATTAAAAAAAAAAAAAGGTAATAATAAATTTAGTTAATTTAATTCATTATGAATCAATATTCAATACTAATTGAATTTTAATATTAAAGTATACTTAAATATTTAATAAAAATTGTTACACAAAGATTTACTAAGCGGTGTAGTAATAGAGAATAGTATAATACAAATATCATTATTTATAAAATTAATTGAAATTTGTAAATCTCAGTGGACTATTTTGTGCATATTAGGTATATTTATATATATTTACTTGATATTTATAGTAAATTAGTGAAAACAGTAATGTAACTACAGCCACAACTATGAAATACAATTCTGAATGCTTGATACTCTTATTATGTTCTACAATTTTCTGGAAAAATATTTATTAACAAACATTTATTAAATTTAAGCTTTAAGCAATAGTAACATTTGTAGTTGTATTCAACTCACTTGGTTTTCAACAGCATCAGGATATATATCTGTAATAGCATAAAATTATAATTAAATATGTCTATATATCCTATACTCAAAATGTGGGCTATTTTTACTTTTTTACCTAATACTTAATAAAGAAGTATAGTGTTTGATACTGCTGAATTGACATTTTATAAATAGATAGATGGTTATTATTACGGATAGGAATTTCTGATCAACTTAGAAAAAATAATGTTTAGAGGACCCCACTACTATTGGGGTGGATAATATTTATACATAATATTTGACAATTTAAAAATTGCAGTATCCTTCTTATATTTCTTATATAAAAAAAAATATGTTTTGAAATTAAATCCTGCTGTTAATAAAGCTATTATACAAATACATGCAATAAATCTTGATAGAATAATCTTTTGTTAATTGTAAATACCTGTGTTTAATATATGTATGGTGTTTTGTAACAATTATATTTTTTTAATAATGATATCTAATACTAGATTAAATGTAGGTAAATATTATCTTAAATATTGAAGGATCATCAAAAATTAAAAAATTAAACTAAAACAACAGTACCTTGAATTTTTAAGTTTTAAGTTAAAATAATAACTATAAATAAATATTATTTATTACTGACCATTGTATTCATTAGTATTATCACCAAAAATATTCCGAACAAAATCAATTGAAATCATAGTTGGAGACGATAACCAATTTTGAAGATAATCTAAGAAACTTAATTCCACTTCAGATTGCTCGTTTATTTCATTAATTATATTTTCCTTTTCTTCTTCTTTTTCTTTTTCATAGTCAATATTAGTTGAGTGTAAAATTTCATCAGTATGTTTGGGAATTGGATTTAAAGGTTGTGAAGACTTAACTGCTTTATCTACATTTCGCTTAAAATTAAGACAGCTAACTCCACTGCAAGTTTCCGGATGACCAAAAGATGCCACAAAACTCTTAGGTACAAATTCTTTCAACTGTTCATTATTATTAAATTCCATAGTTTTATGAATATTTTCAGAAGGCAATTCCTTGTTTTCAGGTTTATATTGATGTTGATTACTTTCATAACCATACTTTGGGGTACTGTCTATTGATTGCATACACCCATCTGATGTACATTGATCAATTGACTTTTTATTTAATATTTCTGTTACATCTAGTTCATTGACAACTGTTGAATGGTAATCATTAGGAGGAACAATTTCTGTCGCATTAATTAATTCCTGCAATGAGGATGAATTTGTCATATTACCATCAGTTGAATCATTATTTGATATATTAGATTCAACATTAGGTAAATTATCCTGGTGAATATTATGAGATTCGGATTCTTTGTAATCATTTAATAATACAGGTATATCAATTATAGTTTCACTAACAATTGGCTCGTTTATAATTTCATCTTTTAAGTTCTCTCCAATAGACATAATATTATTATTTGAAATAATATTTTCATTATTTATTTCTACTACTTTTTTTTCTAATGGTGGTGATTGTATATAATTATTAGATTTAACCTGTTGTTTGTCTGCTACAGTAGTAGCTGGTAAATAATCACTATTTGTATATTCTTGCTGGGACTTACCTAACTGTTCAGTACTATCATTATTAATTTCAACTGTATTGGAGTTTTGTAACCCTACATTACTAACCGACTCATTTATTAAAACATTTGTTTTTGTCTCTACAATTGGTAATGGTTGAGTAGTTTGTTCTTCTTCACTTGTTAGTTGATAAGAACTATTCATATTCAACTCTTTAGTACCATTACTAATTTCTTTTAAACCAACTACTATGTTAGAGTCTTGTAGCACTATATTACCATCAACTGATTCTTTTATTGAGTCATCTGTTTTATGCTCTTCACTTGGTAATTGTTGAGTAGTTTGTAAAGGTTTACTTTCTTGATGAGAACTGTTCATATTAAACACTTCAGTACCATCAATATTATCTGGTAAATTAACATCTATATTAGAGATTTGTGATACTATATTTGCTGATGTTTTTATTGAATTATCTGTCTTATCTAACTGTGATGATTCTTGAATAATTTTTTCATTTTCAATATTTTGTTGACTATTCAAAATAAATTCTTCAGTACTATTATCACTATTGTCATCTTGTAAGTTTACTTCTAAATTAATATTTTTTGGTGGAATTTCATTAATTGATTCTTTTATTGGATTATTTGTATCTAAATTGTGTGATTGCTTTGTTATTTGTACATAATCAATTATTTGTTGAAGAGAATCGTCTGTACTTTCTGGAGAAATATTACTTCTAGAATTTTCAGTAACAATGTTTTCATTTACTTCTTTAACACAAGAACCTGAAGAACATTCTACTGAAGAATCGTTTTCTGATTGCTGATCATTAGTTAATGTATGGGTATTTTGTTGGTTTATAGTTTTAGATTTGTAATTATTTTCAGAATTAACAGGATCAGAATTTAAAATCTGATCACTCTTCATAGATAAAATGTCATTAACTGCATTTTTAGCTATACTGCTATCAGTGCTATCAATTGTTAATGGTTTTTGAACTAAAATATCATCTAGATCTGATTCATCTTCACTCTCGATTTCTATACTATCGTCTAAATCATTATCATATTCTGAAGAAATTGAATCTGTTTCATTACTTAATATGTCATCATATTGTTCAGTATTTTTTTTATTTACATCTTGGAGAACTTCTGAATTATCAATTCCATCACTTATTTTAAAATGTGTTTCATCTGTATCTGTACCAATATGAGTGATACTGGAATCACTGTCGTTTTCTTCATTACTTTTTGATTCGCATATTTCTAAATTGTTTTTAAAAACATTTACTTTAAACTTCCAATGTTCATATTTAGCCAAATGTAATATTTTAAGATCTCTTCTATAGATTTTAGATGTCTTTCCCTAAAAAAATTAAATTATAAGTAATATGAATAAAAAGTAAAAACGAAACAAATTATTTTAAATGATTTTTTTTTTTTATAATTGTATAATAATATTAAAACATAAATAATTAGTTTACCTTCATGCTTTTTATCAAAAACATGTCATTATTTTGACCAATAATAGTGACATTTTGTCTTGGACTAATGAGACGTCGGCCCACAGAGATTTTATCTAAATTCAAAGTAGATAAAATGTTATTACTATAAATACAATTAGAATTATGGTTAAAATATGGTTGGTTAATATAAATTTAAATATTCTTGGTTAATAAAATATGAAACAGAATGTTCCAAACTAGTGTTTCAATTCAATCAAAACATTAAAACCCATGCCACTACTATAAAACAACTTAAAAATACTATAATAATTATTAATTTCCAATTTAATCTTGTATACAATGAATACATTAGTTTAAAGCATTATAGTATAATTAGTATAATGTTTTACCATTCAAAATAAAGACTCCAAATCACTTACCATTCACCAGTGCACTGTCACACTCAGGAGTTAGACACTGAAACTCAAATACAGGGTCTGAGCCGCACTGCACTGCCGCTGAACCGATGTCGAGTATCACAGACGTGATGACGATTATTTTTAGTATAAACATTGTCAACGCCGTGTGAGCGTTTCAAGTCATCTGAACAAACAAATTATTTTCTCTAGACGATCGACTCGCCGTTATTGAAAAAAAGTATCTTGACACGCACAATAAAAAAACTAAACAAAAACACGTAGTACGCAACCGACGCGATATTGTACAATTATATTATTACTATTAAAACACAGTTGTTTTCGTTGTGCACTAATGAAGCAACAACAAGTAACAAACTAAACAAATTAACAACTACCGTGTCTACGTCCTATGCCCAGAATTTAGCTATCAGATTTATTTAGATCAGTTGGTGAACGAAAGTACGAGACGACGTCTGCGGTCTGCAGCCCGTTGATAACACGGGCGGCTCATGAGTGATTGTACGTGGTTGTCTTAACACGTTGACAAACAGTAATCAGCTGACGCCCTCGAATTGTACTAAATGGCAAATGCTATAGCCTATAATTAGGTATATTATTATTCTAAAATTCAAGGCTGGGCATTAACGAGTTAATAAGTTATAAGTTAAGTTAAAAGTTAAGTTAATTTTAACTTATTAACTTAACTTACTAGTTCGCTGTTTTAATTAACTTAACTTTAACTTAACTCATTTATATCTACGTTAACTTAAAATCAACTTCTACTTTTTAATATTACCAATTAAGTTAATTTTAATACCTACTTTGAATAAACCAGCAGCAAAGTACAAATCTTACATATAAATAAATATATTTCTATATTATATTATATTTATAAACAAATATAATATTTGTAATATTTAAAAAATATAGTTACTAGTTTTTTTTTATACCTCATCTTTAAATGTTTGAGTTATTTATTTTTGAATTGTAAAGATTAAACAATAAAGTAAGCACATTTAAAGTAAAATGTAAATCAACCCAGACTCCAGAGTGAAATATAAATATTAAATAGAGTGATAAAATGATACAGCCCTACAACAGTTTTTAAATTATATACATTATATTAATATATATTATTAATATTAGCATATTACACTATTACCTACTAATTACTATACAAGTGATTTTCACTTATTTTAAAACATTTTCAATGATTTTTTTTATATTATTATTAACTTAACTTATTAATTGAAGTTAAGTTAACAAAAATTTGTTAACTTAACTTTAAACTTAATTGATATATTAAAAAAATAAATTAACTTAACTATTAATTTAATTGAACAAAAATTTTTTAACTTAACTTAACTGAGTTAAAAAAAATCATTAACTTGCCCAGCCTTGCTAAAATTAACAATTATACTAAGTTGCCTGTAAAAATATTTATTATTCATTTTTATTATACCGTCTAGTGTCTACCGATTCCGTTCCCTAACCTGCCCGATTCTGAAACGATGTATGATAAATTAAAATATTTAAAATTAAAAACGATTCTCTAGGTCGTTTTTAAGCGTCATTTTGGCCTGTTTTTCTATGTATGTTTCAAATTTCAATTATTTATAAAATATAAATAAGTAAATATTAAAATATCTATAAATCAAAAATTCATTGCCGAGGCTCTCGAGTATCTAATATTGTAATAATGTAATTATGTACATAGGTACTACCAGACTACCTATACTATATCGTACAAATATTTATTATAATTTATATTATTGTGTAAAGTTCCAATACAGGTGCGCGAGACTGCGAGAATGACGTTGATACTTTGACGTAGGAACCGCGTACCCTACGCCTATTGCCTACGTATAGAACTAATAGGAGTTTTTTGATTCTGGTAACTAATTCATTCATATTCGTTATATCATGTATTTTTGGTCAGACTATAGTAGAATTTCGATTGTCACAATTTCAATCTTAAAAGTTTATTGAGAAGACGGTTAACAGAAACTGTTCATAATATTGTATTTAGTAAATTAGTTTAATAGTATAATATATGAATAGTTAATCATCTTAATAATCAATAATTAAAATATATTGGTACAGCCATTGTATTAGATTCTGAACGAAGTGATGAATGTATTGCTTTTACAATGATGTGTGTTTTTTTTTTTTTGTGTCTGACGACAACATTTGGGGCAGTAATAATGCTCCGATTTTTGACTTCAGCCCCTCTTTGAATAGAAAAATTCATCTAGTTGGTACTTTTGGGGGGTCAAAAGTAAAATTTCTAAATAGTTTTCAAAAAAATCGAGAAAAACAAAAAAAAAGTGACAGAAAAACGGCAATTTTACGAAAAACCACTTTTCGACAAAATCGATTTTTTGATTTTGCTGTAACTCAAAAACAAATCATTGTAAATACTTGAAATTTTCACCAAATGTTTATATTATGGTTATCTCTTTACAGTTAAATTTTCAAAATATTTTGACCATTTTTAAGTTACTTATAGACAATTGAAATTTTCGACTTTTCTAAGTTTTTTTTCTTCAAATGCCGATAAAAATTTTTTGGGTGGCCAGAAAATCTTGAAAATTTAATACAAGGTTTCTTATAAGTTTTTCTTAAAGTGATAAAAAAAAATCCGAAATTGTTAGTCACAGTTCTTTTTATAAGTGCTTAAAGTTCGAATTTATACGAAATATTTCAAAATTTAAATTAAATTTCATACTCTCATTATGCGTATGTTGCCAAATACTTTTTTTATTAATAAACAGATACTATATAAAGTAACTATAGTAACATATAAAAACTATACTATTTGTTTCAAAATAGAATATATGACAATATTTAAATATAATATATCCTAAACTGACAAATCATCTTCGTTCAGAATCGTTTTTCGTATACAATGATACCTATCATTGCATTCAAATTTAACCAACTATAGTCTGAAGTCCACCCCATCCCCTAATATACAACAGAGCGATACCCACTTACCCGCTTTTTTATGTATAGGTACATAATACATGTATACTTGTAATACTTGTATAGTTTTATATAATATACCAGGGATGGGCAATTCAAAGTTACTATAGGGCCAATTTTTAGAAATTTAAAATATAGCGGGCCAGAGTATAGAAAGCGAAAAAAAAAGGTCATTCAAAATATACATTTTAAACACGATTTAAGATAGTATGGTTGCCCGACGAATCATTATAAAGTGTCTACCGAAACATAGATTAAATATTTAATCTATGACCGAAATCACTATTAAAAACAGCTGGAAAATGCACTACTAGCGCTTGAATGTAATAGTGGCTATAGCCTATAAGCTCAAATACCGTGCTGGCGGGCTACTATTCTTAAATCATGATCGGCACACATCATTTCACAAGCGCTAGTGTACAATATTCCAGCTGTTCTAGTTATTGAATTTGGTTGACAGTTTAAAACGTTCTTATCATAGGTCGTCGGGCAACCATACTATCTTAAATCGTGATTTTAAATAGTATTTATTTTTGTTTATAATGAAATAGAGTATACCTAAAGCAATTTGAAAATGTAGCGCGGGCCAGATAAGAAAGTTGCCCACCCCTGTAATATACTAAACGTCTAAATTTAATACTTAAAATACAAATACTAAAACTGATATAATAATAAATATAAGAATATAACATAAGGTATATCTACAACAAATTAATATATAGACTACTAGACTATCGAGTATCGACTACAATCACGATTTAAGATACTATTTTAAATTGTGACTACAATAAAAATCTAGATTTCTTTTTTTCTTTGATGTTTTCAACTGGTATATCCTATATTCCCGAATAAAAGTCTCAAATTTAATACTTATTAAGTTAAGTCAGTAGTCACCTAATAATATTTGTTTAGGTCTAACGACTAACCATATTATATTATGTTATAGATTATCACTTGAATTCGAAAGTCGTAAATTTCAAATTTATTACATATCACATTATCTTTACTTACCTTTTTTTAATTTTAAAAGTGATTTCCCTGAATAAAAGTTTGGTTATTTTGGCAAACCCTCAATCTATGTCTGTGAAATCCTTATAGTGTTTTTAAATCCAACAATTTTTTCTTAGTGAAAATGTCATTACAAGTAATTAAGTAAACGAAACACAAGTTAGTTCCAATTTCACATTAAAATTAAGTGTAAAACTTAAAAAAATTTCTATATTTTATAATTACTAAAATGTTCAAATTATCAAACGAAATGATAAATAATAAAATTTAATATGAGAATTTTATTATATTCTGCGACCCGGTAATGGGTCACGACCCACTATTTGGGAAACGCTGCTCTAGGCGCACACTGGTAATGGTCAAGTACCACATGGCAGAATAAAATTATCTAAAAAGTAAAAAATATATTATACTCAAATTTAAAGAAATGGAAAAAAAGGAAAAATGTAGACAAATTAACTTTACTGCTTTAATAATCTTTGGTTTTAAATGTGTACAAGAACCTGTTGCCAAGACAAATAAAAAATTTCGAGAAATAATAGTATGGACCTTAAAACCACGAAAACAGTAAATCATGTCTGTGTAATACCTAGTAACTACATTAATACACAATAAATAAATACTTAACAAATAAAGTTAGTAGTTACTAAAGGTACATGTTATAACTTGATACATATTCATTATAATTTTAATATTACTTAGAATACTAATGTTTAAGTAGGTCCCTATCTTATCATTTTCTAGCAATTAAATCTTATAATGAATTGAAACTTTAATTATAAAAGTACATTTGTATGTATTAGATGATTTGATCATTCTTAGTAGTTAATAAATATACGAAGTAAAATTAATTATTAAAACCAAATGTTTTGTAATAATTATTTATTTTAAATAATAAAACATAAGAACAAAATACATTTAACAGGTTTTCAAAAAGATTAAAAAAAAAAAACAAATATATTTTTATTTAACATTATCATTGTACAGATTTTAACTTAAGATAAATTAGACTCGAGTTCAAACAATTAGTTAATAACTAAACATAGAATGTATGATATATATATTTATATATATACTTGTAGATGTATCATGTATGTAACTTTACAAAATATGATTTTATTAATAGATGGGAATATTATAAATTGTAATAACATTTCAAGAAAATGTAAATAAAATTTTAAAAACGATACTGAGATCAAACTATTTTTTAATTGGAAGAACATAAACATATTTCCAAAAAAATTAATTAAAACAGATGAAAAATAATATACATTTCATTAAAAATGATCTAATAAAGTTAAGTTTGTAAACATCTATGCAAATTATGTGAATTTCAATCACACATTAAAAATTATGAATTTATATTGTTTAGAAATAGAAAGTATATCACACACATAAAAAACATTTATAAAGCTATAATTAGGAAGAAAATGTAATACAATGAACAGCCAACTTCAATTATTTTAAATAGTACTAAATTTAATAAGTACATTTTAACATTTAAATGTAGTTTAATTGTCATTGTCCTGACAAATGATTTATATATTTTGAATAATATTGTCAGGAAATGTATAATGAATATCTTATAAAATTTGATTTTAAGTGTCATGCATTGAAGTTATTACTCTTTCAATATCAAATTTAATTGAAAAAGGAGCATCAAATTGTTATATGATGATACAATAAATCTAAAAAAAATAGTTGAGAAAATAATTGATTAATACTACATAAAAATAATAAAATACACACTTAGTTTATTTCAATTTTTTGGAAGTCTTTTCTGGTTCCATTTTATGATCTTCATAACTACAAAATAATATTTATAAATGTATTATTTTAATATAAATACATTCTTTTCAAAAGTATATTTTATTAATCGTTAAAAGCTAATTAAACTATAGAAATTATAATATAATATGCTGTTCAAAATTTTTAAATTATTAATATTTATATAGATTTTATAATTTTACACATAAGATAAATAATAGTTAAGTTACTTTTAATAACATAAATATTATTTGTATGCATATTTTTAATGTTAACATACCTGAATAAAGTCTTAAAATCTCCACATACTAAAGCCACCAACATAGGAGTAATTAAACACGCAGGTACCAAGTATAATAAAGCTGGTTGAGCTGCTTTATATACATGCATGACAAATACAGTGGTAAGTAATCCTAAAAGATAGGCTAAAAATGTAGCATTGAAATATGTATTTGTCTTACGTTTTAAGCTATAAAATAAAAAATTATAATAAAATATATTATTTTTAATTTTTCAATTCAAATAAAATAAGAATATACCTACCTTTGATCAAATCTTAACAAGAATGCAATAAATATTCCTGGAATAACAATATCGCCTAAGCCCAACATTGCAAAATTTTTAGCAGCTAAGACACCATTTTCTAATAAATCCTGAGGGAATACAACTGTAATAAAATATAAATAAATTAGATTATAATAAAATATATAATAATACACTAATATAAATTAGAATATTTCATATAAAAGATTATGTATTATTAATTTTAAAACTAACGTTTGATAGGAGCATCAAATGATTTGGCTACAGTAACCATAACATTGGTACCAAACACCCAAAATATATCATATACAAATAAACCACATAATAGGATACATCCAATTTTTATGGTGTTGAGGTGTAATAATTCTATTCCATTAATAGCAAATGCCAATCCAAATATATTGTTTACAATCCAATGCTAAAATTAAAAAAATATATATATTTTATAATTATTAAGGATATTAATACTAAAATACAAGCAAAAAATAAAATAATACCTTGCTGTATAAATAAAATGTTCCTAATGTTGTACACACTATTAAACATAATACATCATGTAATGTAAATTTTAAATTTATCCAATCATGTTTTTTTTCACTAGAGCTTTCTGTAAACTGCAATTGGTATTTTGTTTTAGGTATACTTTTTGGTAATATGGCGCTGAATTTAGGACTAAGTAAAAAAAAAAAAAGCAAGTAAGTGAGTATCGCTCTGCTGTACATTAGGGGGTGGGATGGACCTCGGACTAGGGTAGGTTAAATTTGAATGCAATTATAGGTATCATTGTATACGAAAAACAATTCTGAACGGAGATGATTTGTCAGTCTAGGATATATTATATTTAAATATTGTCATATATTCTATTATGAAACAAATTCAAACATTTAAGTAAAAGTTTCAAGATCCTATGTTTGGTAATTTTTTAAAAATAACAAAAATCAAAAATTATTTATTAGTAAAACGTTATTTTACACGTGTATTATTGATTTCAAATTAAAATTAAAACTTTAAACACTCGTAAAATTTTTTAAATTGAATAATCCTCAAATTTTTTTATAATTATTCTAAGCTTAACTTATGGACAGCATAGTATTAAATTTTCAATTCTTAGCTTTTGATAGTAAAATATTTATAAATTTTTAACTACCAAATAGTAAAAAATATTCATGATTTTGACGAATTTTTGTCAATATTTGAACTTCAAATGCTAATAAAAAAAAATTGTACCTATGTATTTTTATACTTTTTGAATGAGAGTTAGAACAAGTTATGTGGACACTTCTATAAAATTTTCAAGTAATTTGTCCCAGCTAAATTTTTTTTATCAACATTTATAAAAAAAAATTGATTATTTCAAATGCCTATAAATAGCTCAAAAACAGTCAAAATCTTTTGAAAATCAAATCACGTAAAGAAATTGGCAATCTAAATAACTGGTAAAATTTTCAAGTATTTACGATTTATACTATTTGAATAACAACAAATATCAAAAATTGTTTGAGGCTAAACTGTTATTTAACACGGTTTTGTAAAAATTTAAATTTCAAACACTCATAAAAATTTTTTGTCTGAATCCGGTAGTTATTTTTACAGATATTTGAAGAAAAATTTATGGAGAACCTTGTACCAAATTTTCAAAACTTAGTTATAAAGCAAAAATTTTTACGATTTTTCAACCACAAAATCACTTGCAAATTTTCGCAATTTTGACATATTTCGTATAAATTCGAACTTTAAGCACTTATAAAAAAATTGTGACTAACAATTTCAGAATTTTTTTTATCACTTTAAGAACAACTTATAAGAAACTTTGTATTAAATTTTCAAGATTTTCTGGTCTACCAAAAAATTTTTTATCGTTATTAAAAAAAAAAAAAACTTAGAAAAAATGAAAATTTCAATTGTCTATAAATATTCAAATTCTTTGAAAATTTAAATGTGTATGGAGGATCCTAATATAAACATTTTGTGAAAATTTAAAGTATTTACATAGATTAGTTTTTGAGTTATATCAAAATAAAAATTTGATTTTGTCGAACTGGTTTTGCGTAAAAATCCTGTTTTTCCCGACTCATTTAAAAAATATTGAAAATGTTTAACTTTTGACCCCACCCAAAGTACCAACTAGATTCAATTTTTTTTTCAAAGAGGGACTGAAGTCAAAAATTGAAGAATTTTTACTGTTCCAAATGTTGTTGACAGACACACAAAAAAAAGAAAAACATACATCATTGTAAAATCAATACATTCATCACTCCGTTCAGAATCTAAAATATTGTAATATTTTAAACATGTAATTCTAATTCTCATTTATTTTTATAAATAAATGTAATAAATCTTTACCCTAAAATATTGTTTAAAGCTGCCACTCCAAGTACATAGAAATATAGAGTCACTAATAGATTTACGTGTTCCTTAGAAAATACCTATAATCAAAATAAATAAGATAAATACATTTTCTATACATAAATAATGAATTAACGATTTGTCATTATTATCAATAAGACCATATTAAATTACCCTAAAAACTATGAAGAGCGTAAAAAGAGCTCCGCTAGCAATCAGTGGAAACATCATAGCATCTTTTTCTGTCATAGACTCTGGTACTTCTTTATTCAACTGTAAATGAAAACAAGATGTTAGCAAATTACTAATTACAAAATATTTTAGTTAACTTAAATACTAACTTTATTTTTAATCTGTAATTTTACTGATCGAAATGAACCAAAGAAAATGGGTACTAAGGCCATGACAACTAAACTGGTGTATGCAATCAACATGCCTTCAGTGGTGGCTGGTAGTTTTTTGAGAACAGACTCTGTGTTTGTACCATTTGTTTCGTTTAAGGTTTTAATTATATCATCAACGACTTCAGCCATTGTTCGTAAAATTAAGTTAAATAATTGAAGTAATAAAGAAGAAAAATTACACGGTTTAATTTAAATTTGTTATTTTTTATCTTCTCAAGAAGTAAAAGTAACAATCTATCGCGAATATGGTTAAACAACTGAAACGTATACACGATTCACAACACATCCCGAAATGCTACAAACAACACTATTGGATAATAAACTAGTGACAAGACACTTGTCTTGGTTTGTGATAAAGATAAGCATATTACGTAAAAAGCGCACGTCAACTAAATAATGTGATACAGGAATCCGTTATAAGTTCAATAAATTTCTCTTCACTCTTATTGCTCACACTGTTTAGAAATTATTAATTTTTTTCATTGTTTTTACTTTTTATTTGTCAGAGTGTCAGACCTGTAACCGTTGCACCAGGCCACACTGTATATGTCACCACTTTTATTATTAAATGTTGGATAGAGTCAGGATATTAGAATGCGATAACAAAATAACCGCCAATCTGCCCAGTGCCCACAGTAAGTTACTTACTTCATTAGTGCATTTGCGCCATTTTCATTTTTTGTACTAAATTTTATTATTTTCATTCTCACGAACTGTAGTAAAGTTGCCGAGATCCTGTACAATCTAGTATTTGGATATATCATACCACGGTATTATTTATTAGTATAAATTGTGTATGTGTTTTCTATGGACATGTCTAGGTATTAGATTAAGTAATAGATGAAAGAAGATGGAACCACCTTACAAATTTCAACTTTCAAGATAATAACTGTTCGCAGTTAACTTATTGAGTGTTGCATACTTCTCTTAATCGGCATAAACCATGGACGGTGCTGTTTGGCATTAGTGCCTTTTTGTGTGATTACACTTGGACATTACAATTATTGAGTTAATATAAGTCACGCATATTAGTAGGTAATATAAATTATTTTTATGAAATTTATTTAGCATAATGGCAGTGAAAAGAAAGGACAAAGCTGTTAATCATGACACTCCTGGAAAAAATAAAAGGATCAGGCAAGAAAAAGTTGGAGACTTCTCTGATGATGAAGACTTGTCAGATATAGAGGATGCAGAAATATTCAATGGTATACGCATTCCGGTTGAATTACCTCCAATTACATCAGCTGAAGAAAATCCCGGGCCACGCATGGTTATTACAGAAATTGTTGCTAATAACTTTAAAAGTTACTTTGGAGAAGTTACTATTGGGAAATTTCATAAGGTAAGAATATGATTTTATATTTTAATATGTAGGTATTCGAGTTGTTGCATTGGTATTTATAAAAAAGCTTTGCTTGATACATGCCTGAAAAAAAAAGAATTTTTGGCAAGGAAGTATTAATAGCGTTCAAAATCAATTATGTATAGTTGGATTTATTTTTTCCATTTATTGTACAGTCACATTAAAGTTACTCAAAAAATAGATTAAGGATTTTGAAGACAGTAATAGAATATCTTTGTATTGTCTTAATTATCATAGCTATACAATATTTTTTATTTTTTATTTATTTTTACACTTGGAATAATTCCATTACCTAATTTAAACATTTAAAATTTTAAATAAACTATTGTAACTTTAATCATATTATTTAACTGTAGGTTTTAACAACCCAAAGATTGAAATTTGTTATATTTCAATGTTAGAAGAATATAAAAATAATAAAGTTTTAAAACATAACATTAATATTATACCGGGTATTATACTAATAAAATAAAATATTAATGATGAAAATGAAAAAAGGTAAATTAATTTAATTTATAAAAAAATACTATTTGAATTTGGTTTGAAATTCAAAATTGGTATAAAAAAATGTGTATCGAACTATTAAGCATCTTTTACTATTCTATAATTGAACTATACGAATAGTGGCTTCGTACCTACATTCATAATATTGCTATTTTTTGTTTTTATCATATTTATTGTAGCGGAAAAAATCTATTTTGGGTAAACCCATGGTAATATTTCAATACCCGACAGTGCTATTGACAATAACATGTTTACAATAATGTTGAGTTCGAGTTAGATTTAAAATGATTTCAATTTTGGTTTGGTTTGGTTTAGTTTGAGTTTGAAAAAATGTTTGGTTCGATTTAGTAAATCAGGGTTTGACCCATCATTAAAGTTATAATAGGTTTTAGTAATGAATATGAATCATTCAGTATTGGTCTTCTAAACATCTAAGTTGATCTGAAATCCCAATCGGTCACCGTTACCATCTATTTAATATAGAGATTATAGGGAAGGCATAGGATGTCTCCGAGTTTTTAGAAAATAACAGGGTTCTATTAGTCAACAAGGTTGATAACCCCAGATTATCAATTATAACAATAATATTTGTTGGAAATGTAATTAATTTATTTCAATATCGCTTATAATTATAATAAACATGCATTTATGCTACATAAGTAAAGAATGCACACACTTACTGGAAGGATGTTTACCTGCTGCTGATAATTTGATAATTAACTCTCTTACTTAACTGTCTTACATATAGCCAAATTAAAGCAAAACTACAGACAATTTTACCCCTGGGCACATCAAAAGATGTTTATATTATATAAGTTAAAATTAAAGTGATTTCTACTTTATTTTTTCTTCAATATATAAAAATATATTAAATTGTGATTATGAGTTAACTATAAATATAGTACTGTTTGTAAAATCAGCCATATTTGTTATGAAAAAATAATTTTTAGTGTAACAAAAACCTTTATATGTTAATATACCTACTTAACATAGTTAAAAAATCAACTTTTAATAAATAAATATTTATATAGCAATAACAATACCAATGCAGTTACCAGTTTGTACATGCAAATACTATTTTTAATATTAGGAGACTCATTTATTTATTGAACACAGGTCACTGAATAGAACCATCTTATATATTAATTTTTGTTGTAAATAATTAACCTTCCTAAATATGTAATTATAATTTTTTCTAATACTTTCATGTATATTAAATATTAATTAATATATATTTGCAATTTTCAAAGAATTTTTTTATTTCACAGAGTTTAACAAGTATTGTTGGTGCTAATGGTAGTGGAAAGAGTAATGTTATTGATTCTTTACTTTTTGTGTTTGGATACCGATCTTCAAAAATTAGATCAAAAAAAGTATCAGTACTGTTACACAAATCAGACAAGCATAAAGATGTTCGCCAATGTTCTGTCACTGTTCATTTTGTACATATTCAAGATGATGTAATGGATTTTTTATTATTAATTATTATTATTATTTTTTAATTTTAAACTGTTGATGTTGTAGATTACAGCACAAACAGGATTTGTTCCTATTCCAGGTACTGAAATAAAAATTACACGTACAGCATTTAAAGACAATTCATCATTTTATACATTAAATGACAAACGTGTAAAATTTAAGGATATAGCAATTATTTTGAAGAAAAATGGAATAGATTTAGTTCATAATAGGTTTCTTATTCTTCAGGTAAATTGTATTAAGTATTTAATCAAGTTTTTTTGTATGTAAGACAAATATAAATATAGTTTTTTTAATGGATTTAGGGCGAAGTTGAACAAATTGCCATGATGAAACCTAAATCTGAAAATGACCATTCAACTGGTATGTTAGAATATTTAGAAGATGTTATAGGCACTGTGAGATACAAGGTTGGTTATTATGATATTGATATTTGTTATATTAATTGACAATAATTATAGTTAAAAATGCTTCATACAATAAAGTATCTATATAATGATTTGAAATAGGCTTATTAGTAGCTCAAATAATTAAAAAAATATATATTGTATCTTTGTATTTCTATAATTTAATTATATTTAAATTTAGAAACCCATTATTAAACTTGAAGAAAAAGTAAAAGAGTTATCATTGGAAAAAAATGAAAAAATAACTCGTTTAAAATTTGTTGCCAAAGAAAGAGAAGAACTTATAGAACCAGTAGAAGCTGTGATTAATTATTTAAAACTAGAAAACCGAATCACTCGGTTGAGTAATAAAAAGTACCAAAAAGATAGGTTTGTATATTTTAAATTTTAATAATTTTTGTTTACCATTTATTATATTATAATTTTTAATTTAATGTATATTATCCGATTACTAGGTTTGACGTTGAATTAACTATAGAATCCAAAACTGAAACTAAAAATAAGATAAAAGATGAAATAAATTCTAATGAAAAAGAAATTAATACTATTTCTAAGGATAAGAAGCAATTTGAAAAAAAAATACAAGATTTATCTGAGTAAGTTAATTTTTACTTGAAAGTATTGAGCATAAGGCTAGAGTTATGTTTTGGTGCAGAGAATGAATACATTTTATTAAGTTATTAAGTTTTAAGTACCAAGCTTAAGAGGGAGTAGCAGTGTCATAAATAAAGTAATATAATCTCCCTACTGTCCACTTTTTTTAATCATTGGTATACATTGGGTTGGGGTCATCATCATCTTATTTAAAATCAGGATAGAGATTACAATGTTTGGGTAATATTAACAATTATTCTGTTATTTAGCTCTAATCATTTTATAGTAGATATACCTACATTTTTTAAAGTAATATTTAAGAATTGAGTTTTATTGATTTAAAATGTAAAGATATAATAATAATATCTTTACAAAAAAAAAAAAAAAATTAAGCATTTAAGAAAATAATAAACATATTAAGAATATAATATTAACATTTTATTTATTTACTTGTTAGAAAGTTGAAATCTGATCACTTGATATTAAAAAAAAATGAAGAAAAACATAAGAAATGTTTGCGTAAAAATAGTCAATTGAATGATGAATATAATCAGACTCAAGCACAGATAACCAAATATGAAAATTCCATAACACAGGAACAAAAAAAGGTAAAAATTTACCCCATTAATTGTTTTACTTAAGTATACATAGATATCATATTTAATGTACATATTTTATGATAATTGATGTACTTGTTTATTGAAAAATTTAATAATAGCCTTTAGTCACCCAAACCCAAAATTTACTTGTACATTTTAATGGGTTGTAATTTTTAAGACTAATTTTGATTGATTAACAATGTCCACAAGCAGTGCCGTGTCTAAAGGAGGGCATAGGGGGCAATTGCCCCCGGCGTCATAATTTTTATATATTAAGAACGGCGTCAAATATTTTTAGTACCAATATCCTATTATTTGGAAAATTTATTTTGCCCCCGGCGTCTTTAACTCTTAATCCGGCGTTGTCCACAAGGTTGTTAGTCACTAAAAGGTGATTTTAGTTATTTATATTTTCAATTATGATATCAATTTAGTATTTGATAATCTTTTTAAAAATATAGTATATCTTATTTATAATTTTTATTGTGACACTTACAATTTTCTGTATATTATAAATCACCTCTATTAAAATCTAGTAAATTTATAAATCAATAAATAATAATCCATCAAACCAAATCCATTCAGTGGTATTTGGATTATTAGTTTAAATACCACGTTTCTCATAAACTGAAGCACTTCTTACATCTAACTTCTTCTTTTAGTTTGTTAATCTCTTATTTAGTTCATTTATATCTTATTATTATAAGAATTATTAAGATTTAGGTCACATTAATAAGTCTTTTACTTTGTGATTTAAAATTTTTAATTAAAATTAATGTTATGATTGTTATAAACTATAATATTAACTATTTATTAAATATTCTCTTTGTTTTCCTTGACTTGCTTATATATAATTAGGGTCCAAAACTTGATGACCACAAAAATACTAAAAATTATTTTATAATGACTTAATATTTTTAAAAATTTATGTTTTGCAAAATGTACGTTTAAAAATTCGTTTACGAATTAATTTATCATAGATTGTAATTATTATTAATTAAATTTTAACACACATGTGCACCGGGCCTAAAATAGTATCTGCAGTCTATTAAAGAATCGTAGATTGTGACAACAAACAATAAAGGTTATGAACATTGGTAATTGATAAGCTAATGGAAACTGAATGTGTTACAATACAAATAACTGTCTACCAGAAAAATATTAAAATATGATGACCGTAAAGCATAAAATTCTCAATAAATGCAGAATAAAAATTGTTCCATTAAATTCTATACTTCACGAAACAAAGTTCTGTAAACACGAGCCTTGAATGTGAGCATTAGAAAAAAAGATGTAAATGCATCAAGTTCTGAGTGGTCCTACTTATAGTCCAATAATTTTCATGACTTATACAATAAAATACAAATACTTGGTGCATTTCTTTTGGATATTGTTTCTGAACAAAATTATTTTAATGCTGCATTTTATGTTTGTTTTTACTGTTTTTATGGTTGGCTTATATACAGGGTGTCCCACTGAGATCTTAAAAATGAAATAACTTATTTCTAATTAATATTTTTAAAAACAATTTTCAGTTTTAAAAAATAAAAAATAAAAATTGTATAATAACAATTTAGCGCAATTGTCTATGAACTATATTTAAAAGAAATTTTTTTAAAATATTAATTAGAACAAAAGTTATTTCATTTGTCAGATCTCAGTGGGGCACCATGTATATGTGCATCTCCTATCAATGTTATTATAAAGTTATATCTTTATTACCAGACTATTTTTAATTTCATATTAGCAATTAAAACTAATAACTCAATTGCATTTAATCAGTCGTTAAACAAAATAATGTATCTCTGTCACACATATTAAGTATTAATTAACAATAGTTAGTGGTTTATTTAGTATATTAGTGGTGTTATATATTATATCTTGTACATTATAATCAATTAGTTATCTTAGATTTTGATTAATTTTTTTTATAATAAGTTAATTAATATGTGTTTATAAATATTTTTGGTTAGATAACTAAAGCTGAAGGTGTACCAAAAATTAAAGAGGCTGAACTTAAAAAATTGAAATCTGAATTACCAATTTTGGAAGAGAAATGCATAGAACTGGAAGCAAATTATACAAAAATAAATTCTAGTGGCTTTGAAAAATCAAAAAAATTTAGAGATGAAAAAGACTTGTTAGCTCCTGAAGAATTAAAATTGCAGAAACTTGTTGGTAGTAAACAAAATCAAGTAAGTTTTAAAACTTAAATTATTGTAATTTATTGTGTTGATGTAGTAGGTATATTTATAAATATTATATCATTAAATCAATGTTAATTCTTATTCTAACGTTGAACTTTTCATTTAGTTTCAAACCTTAAAAACTGAGTTTGAAGTTCTTATAGATACTGAGAAATCTGAAAAGGAAAAATTAACTAATTTGGAAGAACAAATGACAGAAGGAGTAGAAAAATTCCAAGAAAATATGAGGTAATACCCTAAAGTTGGTTCACTTTATGTCTCATAATGGCAACTCATTCTATCATACAAGCATGATGGTATAAACTGCTTTCGTTATAGTCAATTATATAGTTTGTTCAAAATAAGAACACACTAGGCAACGGACGAAAACTAGTCGAAACTCGCGCATGAATCCTCACTATAGGCATTGCTGCCACCAATGAAACTGGCGGCAGCTGACCATCTTGTTTATATAGTGTGAACTGTATTGTCACTACATTTTATAAGTAGTACACATTGACATGTTATTAATTAATTTTCCTGTAGAATCGGTGTCGGCGATCGTGCCGTTGCCGACAGCTGACAAATGGGCGACCAATCACAAAGGAATATTGCTTAGTTAGGGGGTCCAAATGTCTTTTCGCAATTCATTTGGATGAGCCAAAGCGGTGTGTTCTGATTTTGGTCAGACTATAGTAGAATTTCGATTAATTGTCACAATTTCAATCTTAAAAGTTTATTGAGAAGACGGTTAATAGAAACTGTTCATAATATTGTATTTAGTAAATTAGTTTAATAGTATAATATATGAATAGTTAATCATCTTAATAATCAATAATTAAAATATATTGGTACAGCCATTGTATTAGATTCTGAACGAAGTGATGAATGTATTGCTTTTACAATGATGTGTGTTTTTTTTTTTTTTTTTTTTTTTTTTTTTTTTGTGTCTGACGACAACATTTGGGGCAGTAATAATGCTCCGATTTTTGACTTCAGCCCCTCTTTGAATAGAAAAATTCATCTAGTTGGTACTTGGGGGGGGGGGGGGGGTCAAAAGTAAAATTTCCAAATAGTTTTCAAAAAAATCGAGAAAAACAAAAAAAAAGTGACAGAAAAACGGCAATTTTATGAAAAACCACTTTTCGACAAAATCGATTTTTTGATTTTGCTGTAACTCAAAAACAAATCATTGTAAATACTTGAAATTTTCACCAAATGTTTATATTATGGTTATCTCTTTACAGTTAAATTTTCAAAATATTTTGACCATTTTTAAGTTACTTATAGACAATTGAAATTTTCGACTTTTCTAAGTTTTTTTTCTTTAAATGCCGATAAAAAATTTTTGGGTGGCCAGAAAATCTTGAAAATTTAATACAAAGTTTCTTATAAATTTTTCTTAAAGTGATAAAAAAAATCCGAAATCGTTAGTCACAGTTTTTTTTATAAGTGCTTAAAGTTCGAATTTATACGAAATATTTCAAAATTTAAATTAAATTTCATACTCTCATTATGCGTATGTTGCCAAATACTTTTTTTATTAATAAACAGATACTATATAAAGTAACTATAGTAACATAATATAGTAACTATACAATATTTAAATATAATATATCCTAGACTGACAAATCATCTCCGTTCAGAATCGTTTTTCGTATACAATGATACCTATCATTGCATTCAAATTTAACCTACCCTAGTCCAAGGTCCACCCCACCCCCTAATGTACAGCAGAGCGATACTCACTTACCCGCTTTTTTTATCTTATTTTTAAATAATAGTACAATGTAACTTCATCTTGCACTCTCAGTATTCATTTTTATTATTATTATTTTCGACAATGATGGGTGTTGGAGATGGTTAATCAAAGTTCTTCTTTCTACTATTACACGATGACACTGATCATGTCTGACAAAGGTTGACATTATTTTATTGATTGTTTGCTTATAATTTTGGATTTTCTATAGAGTAAGCTATTACCAAAATTGGTTAAATATTATCATGAATTGAGTTTTCTTTGTATATTTTATTCTATGGTAATTTGTGGTAGTAATAGTTTAATAAATATTAAGAGGACGCTACACCCGCATGTGTTGTCTCCGTCTTACAAGTGCGTAACATTGCAAAAACTGTTTCACGCGGGAAAGAACCGAGAAAGCTACAGTTATAACTAAGAAACGAAATTTCCACCATATAAAAAGAAGAATTTTGTCTGTGAAATATCGTTCTTATTTTTTCGATATCACTTATACAAAAAAAGTTCTTATTGTTTCATAATACATTATTTTTGTATATTTTTAAGCACGAATAACTTTATTTGTAGTTCTGATGTCGAAAAAATAAAAACGATATTTCACAGACAAAATTCTTCTTTTTATATGGTGGAAATTTCGTTTCTTAGTTATAACTGTAGCTTTCTCGGTTCTTTCCCGCGTGAAACAGTTTTTGCAATGTTACGCACTTGTAAGACGGAGACGACACATGCGGGTGTAGCGTCCTCTTAACAACAAAAATTAATTTATATTTTCAGAAAAAAAGAAAAAGCAGAAGCAGATATACATAAAAGTAAAGATATAATTAAAGATCTAGAAACAAAAATTAAAAAATTGAGTGAAGATGAGATACAGATGAAAACTAAATTACAAAATATACGTCAGAGCTTAACTGAAAAACGTACAGCGTATGCTGAAACAACTGAACGAAGTCGACCTATTCAATACATCCTAAGTTTAAAAGATAAAGGAGAAATCAAGGGTCTTCTTGGTAGATGTGTAAGTAATTTTTAGTCACTCAACCTAAAATAAATCAAATGCAAATTAAAATTGTCAATTACAGGGCGATTATGGGCAAGTAGAAGGCAAATATGACATTCCTGCGTGTACAGCTTGTGGTTCTACAGATCAGATTGTTGTTGAAACATCAGATGCAGCTCATGCATGTATTCAAAAATTGAGGACAAATAATATTGGTCGACTGACATTTTCAATCATGCCCCAAGTTCTAAAATTGAAACCCCATGCAGATGCAAATAATAACTAGTTAGTTAATATATTTGTATATAATTTTTTGTCCTAACTTTCTATTAAATGACACTAATAATAATTGTAATGTCTTATTATTTTTAGTCCTGAAAATGCAAAAAGAGTTTTTGATTTTATTCAAATATTGGATCAACGTTTTAGGCTTACATTTTATTCTGGTTTGTATGATACATTACTGGCTGAAGATTTAGAGCAAGCAAGAAGAATAGCATTTGGCACTAAAACTCGTTATAGAGTTGTTACGTATAAAGGAGATTTAATTGATCAATCAGGTATGACTCATTTTTTTTATCTTATTAAAATTGAATAAAATAATTTATTTATCTATAGGTATCATGTCTGGTGGTGGAAGGCCTATTAAAGGAAAGATTGGGCCTCAAGAAATAAAGTCGAAATATGTTAGTGGCAATTCATCTATTGTGAGTCAAAATGAAGTAGAAAAGCTAGACAAAATTGCTAAAGATTTGGAAATTAAATTGAGAGAAACCCAATCTAATATTTTCGATTTCCAAGCTAACATAGATCAAAATCTTAGACTAATCGAAGATCTAAATATGATTGTTAAAGAGTGTTCATCACGCATAAATGCAAGTATAAATCTTAAATTTTAAATTATGTTAAAATTATAGTAGATAAAATATATATTTATATTTTAGGCATGGAAAGAAAAAGAAAATCAACTAAAGACCATGATTGAAACTCAAAAGTTAACAATTATAAAAAAAAAAACAGATCCAATAGCTGTTGCTAAAAAGAAATCAGAAATCCAAGAAGCTGAAAAAGGTAAAAACAATTAAAATTATTGTAATGGTATTTTTTAAAACTTAATATTTTGTTTATTTAGCGATCCTTGAAATGTAAATACTCATTTTTCAAAAAGTAATAGATTTAGGAAATCTGGTTTTACATATTTTAAAGTCATTATAAAAAACATTATTTAAAGTATATAATATTTTTATGTTATATCATAGGTATTTTTAGTCTTTTAGTTTTTTTAAATAACACGCATATTCAAATTTAAATTATATGTTAATATATTATAATATTTTTCCTAGTATTTTGATGTATGAAAATAATATTTTTTACTAATAAATAATAATTAATTAGTTGTGTGTATGTTGCTGTGTATTTTAAGTTTTGATTAAAGTCTGCTTCACGAAAACTGGCGGCGGCGCTGCATGTAACTATTTGTGTTATTGTTGTGTTTAATTACCACTTCAACAAATATTTCGCTTGAAACGTGGCAGTTAGCCGCTAGTTTTCATGAAGTGGAGTAATGGACAAACATTTTTTGGGTACCTTATGCTTGAATATTATTCAAAATCCAATTTTAGTACATCAAAACACTGAAAAATTTTCTGATTTGTAATTTAAAATTAAAAGCAATACAGATAAAAGTAGTGAAAATGTTATTTTATAATAAATTAAAATGAACGTAAACAAATTATTATAGACACATTATTTATATAAATGAGTGGTAATCGTTTAACATTCATCATATTAATCTGGTTTGAAAGTGACATTTCAAAAATATTTTGACTAAACATTATTTTTATTTAATGAATACATTTAGTCACTTGATTAATATGTGTAATTTATATTAAAAAAAAAACCAAAATTTAGAGTGAAATTTATAAAAATGTAATAAAATAATATGGGATAATGAGATCATGACGTGTTTGTCACCTATTTTAAAATCAAGTATGAATAAATTGTACAATATTACATATATTATATAGAATATATAAATACCTATTCATAGTTTATTATTATTATACATATATACCTATAATATACTGTCTAATCTTTTCAATGTTACTGAAATTTATTTCCTTGAATAAAAATTATTATTATTATTATTATTATTATTGTTATTATTACTAGATATAATATATACCCAATAATTATTAAATTTTGTCCCTAGAAAAAGTTTAAAATTGTTTTATTAACACAACCAGTAGGTACAACTATATATAAATATTGATAAATTGATTACAATCAACAAAGACACTATTTAATTTACTTTAAAGTTTTTTATTTATTATAGAATTACAAGAATCAAAAGTAGAGTATGACAAAATCAAGTCTAAAATGGATAATTTGAAGAAAAAAATTGAAGAAATCACTGAAGGACAGCCAAAGGAAGCTAAACGTTTGTTGGATGAAGCGACTAAAAAGTTAGAAAATACCCGTCATCAGATAAATCAAGTTGATATTGATATACAAGGTGCCCAAAGGTGAATAATTTGTTTTAAATACATAATTTAACTGTTTTTAAAATAATTCTAAGTGTTATTTAAGTTATTTTAGCATTTTAGAAAACTGATAAAATACATAATATTAGTTTTGAGATCAATCACTCGTGAAAAAATATACCTCATTAATTATAGACATAATATACTTTAGGTTATTAGGTAACTATTTATTTATTTATTTTTTTTATTGAACGTTATAGCTTCGACAACATAGGCCATTAGCTAAGTTTATTTTGTTTATAATTACATTTGAAAGGGATTATTAATAATTGTTTTTTATAATTATAAGATGTTGAGATTATAACGTATAGAATATATTAATTTAATTTAATCTAATCTTAATTTTATTGAACTACTGAGTTTTTACTAGTTTGATTTTTAAAAATAAAAGTAGGAATTAATAAATAATCATTCAATTAATATGTATCGCCATATGCAAGAAAAAAAAAATTAATATGTTCTAAATTTATTACAGGCAAATAAAAAAATCAGAAAGTCAAATTGAAACTTTGAAAGATGATATTATTGAATGTCAGAAAAATATGGAATCTTATAAAGAAGAGTTAAAAAAAAATGAAATTCTAGTTGCTGAATTGAATGATAAGAATATAGAAATTTCTGTAAGTGTTTTTTTTTTTATTATAATTGATGTACAGTTACATTATTTTGTTATACCTGCACTAAAAGTTTATTTTTACTTAAACTAAATATTTTTAATTTTCAAAATAAAAAAGCGGGTAAGTGAGTATCGCTCTGCTGTACATTAGGGGGTGGGATGGACCTCGGACTAGGGTAGGTTAAATTTGAATGCAATGATAGGTATCATTGTATACGAAAAACAATTCTGAACGGAGATGATTTGTCAGTCTAGGATATATTATATTTAAATTATATCATAAATTCTATTTTGAAACAAATTCAAACATTTAAGTATAAAAGTTTCAAGATAAAGTGAAAGGAAGTAGTCAAGTAATTTTTTAAAAATAACAAAAATCGAAAATTATTTATTAGTAAAAAGTTATTTTACACGTGTATTTTTGATTTCAAATTAAAATTAAAACTTTAAACACAAGTAAAATTTTTTAAATTGAACAATCCTCAAACTTTTTTATAATTATTCTAAGCTTAACTTATGGACAGCATAGTATTAAATTTTCAATTCTTAGCTTTTGATAGAAAAATATTTATAAATTTTTAACTACCAAATAGTGAAAAATATTCATGATTTTGACGAATTTTTGTCAATATTTGAACTTCAAATGCTAATAAAAAAAAATTGTGCCTATGTATTTTTATAATTTTCGAATGAGAGTTAGAACAAGTTATGTGGACCCTTCAATTAAATTTTCATGTAATTTGTCCCAGCTAAATTTTTTTTATCAACATTTATAAAAAAAAAAATAAAAAAAAATTGAAAATTTCAATTGTCTATAAATAGCTCAAAAAAAGTCAAAATGTTTTGAAAATCAAAACACGTAAAGAAAATGGCAATCTAAATAACTCGTAAAATTTTCAAGTATTTACGACTTATACTGTTTGAATAACAACAAATATCAAAAATCGTTTGAGGCTAAACCGTTATTTAACGCGGTTTTGTAAAAATTTAAATTTCAAACACTCATAAAAAATTTTTGTCTGAATCAGGTAGAGTTTTTTTACAGATATTTGAAGAAAAATGTATGGAGAACCTTGTACCAAATTTTCAAAACTTAGTTATAAAAGAAAAAAATTTTACGATTTTTCAACCACAAAATTACTTGCAAATTTTCGCAATTTTGACATATTTCGTATAAATTCGAACTTTAAGCACTTATAAAAAAAAATTGTGACTAACGATTTCGGATTTTTTTTTATCACTTTAAGAACAACTCATAAGAAACCTTGCATTAAATTTTCAAGATTTTCTGGCTGGCCAAAAAATTTTTATCGTTATTTTAAAAAAAAATACAAAAAAAAATTAAAAATTTTAATTGTCTATAAATAGCTCAAAAAAATTCTAAATTCTTTGAAAATTTAACTGTATATAGATAACACTAATATAAACATTTGGTGAAACTTTCAAGTGTTTACATCGATTAGTTTTTGAGTTATAGTAAAATAAAAAATTCGATTTTTTTGAAAACTGTTGGAAAATGTTTACTTTTCACCTCTATAATGCACCAAGGATATCCATTTTGCCATCGGAAACCACCCCCAAAGTTTGAAATTGAAGCATTATTTCGACTAGTTATGCTGTACACAGACACAAAAAAAAAAAAACAAAACAAAAAAAAAACACACATCATTGTAAAATCAATACATTCATCACTCCGTTCAGAATCTAAAAAAGTTTAGTTTTCACACAATATATTAAATCAATATTTAGAAAGTTCTCTTGAAATTTAAATTTATTCAAGTTCGATGTTTAAAAAAAAAAATCTTTCCCGTTTATTTTGTTTCTTAATGAACTCATTCATTTGGTTGATAATTTGAATTATTATATCATAAGTTAAATATTGAATAATTCATAAATAATTTTCTTATAAAGTTTTATTTTTTTTTTTATGTATGTAGTAATTAAATTGTATATAACAATAACACTTAAATTATCATTATAACAAAATAAATGCATTAAATTTAATGCATGTTTATTTTGAAGGTTTACAGAATTTGTTGATTAAATATTAGTATTATTAAGCAAAATAACTCATATTTTGCACTTAATAAAAATAGGTTATAATATAATAAAAAAAAAATGTATATAATTTTTTTTCTAATAATTAAATTACTTATTTTTTTTTTATAGCATTAAACAATAACATTGAATAATCAACATAAATATTATTTAATTAATTATAATAAAGAATAGCCCTCTGCCCAAGTCCCAATTTCCCATAGTGTGTCACTGTTCCTATGTAAGCTTCGAAAATACTCGTTATTCGCATGTAGTGACTATTGTTTACCAACTAAAATTTAATTTTTCCTATACGGGAATATTTTAAAATAACTTAGTGACATTCTGTATTAATATTTAATATATAATATATATAAATTTATATATTTGTATTTTTTCAGACAAGTATAGAAGAACAAAAAACAAAAATCAAGGAAATGTCTAGTGAAGATGATAAGAATCTAATTAGAACAAATGAGTTACGCTTAGAGAACGTTAAATTAAAGAATGATCTTGATAGCATTAAATCTGAAATAAAAATAAGCGTGGATCAACTCAATGACATAAATTCCAAGGTAAAATATATTTTTAATCTATTGTATTTATGAAGGGTGATGAGCTAATTCTTTTTTCGTAAATTGGATATTTACTATTTTATTTATTAATTGTTTTTAAAATGTTTTAAATACTGAATATGAATTTGTTTATATTTTGTGGAATTTTTAGATATCAAAATTAAAATTACATAAAATCCCAGAAATTGATTGTGCTCAGCGGGATCCAGTAATAGAATCTTATCAGAATCTTGGGTCTAAGAATCTTGATAAAACTACTTCAGATGAGGATAATGAAAAAGAAAACAATGAAACTAATGAAATTAATGAAACATCTCAAAAACAAGATGATCCGGATAAGATGCAAGTTGATGATGCAGATGATACTGACTTAGATACTAAAGAATTGCCTCAGTATACTTCAGAGCAATTAGTTCAAATTAAAATAGGAGAAACCAATACGAACAGAGCCATACTTCTTGAAGAAATACGTAATCTTGATAAACCAAATTTCAAAATACTTGAAGAATTCAAAAAAAGGGTGTGTTAAATTAAAAAAAAAATTTATATAAATAAATGTGTGGCTTTCTTCTCCAATATTGAATATATTATGGTAATATTTATTTATATTTTTTGTATAACAGACACAGCAATACAATGATAAAGCAAATGAAGTGGCAGAAGTGTTGAAGTTATATAATGATCATATTGAAATGATTAACAAAGTACGGCAACGAAGAAGGGATGAGTTCATGGCTTCATTTAGGAAAATCACTATTAAATTGAAAGAAATGTATCAGATGATAACACTTGGTGGAGATGCTGAACTTGAACTTGTTGATTCATTAGATCCGTTTAGCGAAGGAATCAACTTTAGGTTTGTATAATTATAAATTCTGAGATGTAGACCAAATCATATAAATACATATATTAATAAATATTTGATACTTAGTGTAAGACCACCTAAGAAAACATGGAAAGTAATATCTAATCTATCTGGTGGTGAAAAAACATTGTCATCTTTAGCTCTTGTATTTGCTCTTCATTACTATAAACCATCACCATTGTATGTTATGGATGAAATTGACGCAGCATTAGATTTCAAAAATGTATCAATAATTGCGTATTACATAAAGGTAATTATATATAATAATTGACTATTTTTAAAGTTAGGGTAATATAGTATAAATACAATCTGACTAAATTTGTTGAGATCTACAAAGTTGAATGTGCTTATTTCTTAACAGCCTTAGATCCATTAGCTTATCATATAATATATGCTAAATAATCAAAAGTAAATATGTAAATTGTGAATATTAGCTATGTAATAAGTTTAACAAACAAATGCTATTGTAGTATTGAAATAAGAATATTTGACTATACAAATGTAATATATTATGTGCACAATGTTGTAGTGGGTTTTGATGAATTACAAAATTTTTCGGGTTTTTGTAGATGGATATAATATGATGATTGTAATGGTATATGCTCAAAAAGTGTATGATATATAGCTTATTATTATCAGAAGTAAACAAACATTTGATCTGTGAATCAATGCAGATTTACCACAATGGTATCCAAATTCAAATTAACTAAAAAAAAAAGGGTTTATGCCAGCTCAATATACCTGTCGAGAGTAATGTAAATAGAGGTCATTTAATTAATACAATTTCCAAAATTTAAATATTTGTATCTAACAATAAATCTTTTTCTTAAATTAATTATACTTTAGTTTATTATTTTATCTAAGTTGACAAACTTATAAAATTCATCAGAACCCATTACCGTACTTATATGATATAATTATTTAAAATGTATATGGTTGTTTGAATTTGTTCTATATAAATCAAATTTATTTTGCTTTTAATCATATATGAAAAGGAACATTCATTTTTTTTTTCAGGAACGAACAAAAAATTCTCAGTTTATCATAATTTCATTACGTTCAAATATGTTTGAAAAAGCTAATGTATTAGTTGGTATTTACAAGACAAATGACTGTACTGCTACTTCATCAATTACAACAGACAAGTATCAAGACATGTTAAAGGGTGCTTTGTATAAGTATACTAAGAAAGTAGATTAATTTTTAAAATACTTCAGTAGTTTTTCTGAAAACATGATTAAATGTATTTGTATTTATAATTATTTCTTGTATTGTGATTATATCATTCAGATTTTTTTTATAACTTATAATTTGTATTACTTTTTTAGTAATTTAGAAAACCATTTATTTATAAATTATATTGTACCCAAAATAATAATAAAAGTAAAATATATACTAATTAATTATATTTTAAATGGGTATGTATCTGTGTACCAAATAAAAATAAAAATCCTCAACAGTTTATTTAAATTTATGTTATATATGTTTTTTTTTAATTTTTTAAAATTATTACTATTTAAGTTTTTAATACATTTTTTGTTTTCATGTTTATAACTATTAATATTAATAAATTATGACAATATTTCAACAGATCTGCAAATAATTATTTTTGTTACTTACTTTATTTATTATTTGATGAGTGATCACGGCTCGTCAAGAAAATTATCTGTAAGTAACTTCTTACTTATAACTTTAGATACAAGTATTATAATGACTGTATACATTTATCTTAAGATTCTTGCAGAATAAATAACATTTCATTGTTTATAGATAGTATCTAAAAACTAAATACATATTATCTAGTAATCAAAAATATACATTTACTTAACATAATATTATAATATTTAAGGATACCTTATAGTTAATAAGTAATAAGTAATATTTAATTATTGTGACAATATTCAGTTAATAATAAAAAAAAAAAAACAGAAAAACATTATTCACTGGGATTACGAAATAAGCTCTGACTGAATCAATCTAGTCTTTTTCTTTTTATATCAGTATCAATTTGTTCCTCTCGGGCAGTTTCCAGATATTCTATTTTTCCATTCTTGTTAACTCTGTAATTGCGCTATCAGTGCTATTGAAATTAAAGTAAGTTTATCTTCATTATTGAGAAATGCAAAAATTTGCTAATCCTGATGATTAAATAATTAGATTGTGACATTTTAATATAGCACTATAGGTCGGTTATTTACTTTTATTTATCGATGGTATTACAATATTCTGTTTAAAATTTTAAAGTGTATAAATGTATAATTATGTAATACATTAACGTATTAAATTAAAAAAATGATTATTTTTCAAGTAAAATTATTACTTATTATAATTTATTAACCTTGGTAAAATTGCGCTTATTAATAATTAATCTATAAGTTATTATTTTGTATACCTAATAATACGTGTGTCTAATTACATTGTATAATCAATGATTATGCATACTTATAAGTTACAATAATAATACGACCTACTAAACCATTAATTAGGTAACTACAAAACAAAGTATTAGTGAATCGATCGATGAAAGTTTTGCAAATAATGTAGGTACAAAGTTAATGGAATAAGTAATTGCTGAGTTTGGAAAAAAAAATGAGTATTTTTCACATAAGGAATTAACAGTTATTAACAAGGTATTTATAAAAATAGGGATTGTATTCGTAACTTGACAATGATAGCTATCATTGTCAAGTTAGGTAACTATATAGTATATGCATAATATCTATTATACATTAATATTACCATAATATGTGCGCAACTTATTTTTTAATCAATAAGAAACAAAAGTGAAAATTACGATAAAATTAAAAGGTATCCTCGGGACCTTGACAAATGATAGATGTTTGGCTATTGGAAGTGATTCGTAAAATATATTTATTTACTATAGATTATAATATAACAGATACATTGTTAGCATACGTTGAATACGTAGATATTAAACTTGATATAAACGAATTAATGATCAGGTAGACTTGTATACAAGCGTTATAGGTAGATAGGTACTAGTTAGATACTGTTTAGTTGGTTGATTGTGTAAATAGACAGCTACAACTAATTTGTATGATGGTACATATCAGTCATATATGTATAAATTGTTATTTGTTTTACATGAACAATAGTAATATACAATTAAATAAGAACATTATTTTTAGAAGTTAAATTTACTTTAGAATTTAATGACTTTCTCTAATAGCAATAAAATAACATATATACAATATCATGTTATTCAAATATTAATGGTTAACAATGTTTTAAAATATTTAAAATCCATTTGATATGATAATTTAATATTGAAATGAATAATTGATAAAATAACAACTGACTGAATATTCAAATATTCAAAGAAAAAACCATGAAAATTTGATACATTCTCATCGTAAAAATATGAACGGACAATTCCCGTCTATATTATATTTTGTTATTCCGCTTGCCTATATAATCACAGGAGAAATATATTATTATGAGTAGGTACATGAAAAAGAAAATCTAAACATAACATATATCAAAAAATAAAGCCTAGTATAAATAATACATAACGTAAGCTATAGTTTTATTGTTAACATATTTATAAGCGTGATATTAGATAGGTAAACTAAATAAATATCATTGATGGTTATTGGGTAGTAAATTACAGTCTATATTACAATAATAAAGCGGCGAAATGGTGTACAAATTAATTTACAATTATTTATATTCCGTTCAAAAATCCATAGACATTTATATTCTTAATAGGTACTATTATCATAAAAATACAACGAGTATATACTTTATTATTTTGGTAGGTATCAGTACTTATAAATTTATTTTTACATATTTTTTAAATAAGATAAAAACTTACTAGGTATGATCTCACATTTTTATTTTACTCTCCATTATACATTTGAAATAACACCATTCGGCTTTCACTCTGATCTAAAAATAAAAACCTAGAAGAAATTACCAAAAATCAAATAAAACACTATCAAACCATTCAAATCCTTTAATATCCACTCTTGGAAAGTGAACTCTCTTAGAAAATAATATCTTTTGTTCTAGGAAATGTTCTAGAACACCTAATAGGAAGCTTTGCAGAGATCTAAAGCTTAAGAACCTATTACTTGGGGGGGACTAAATCTAGACTAATACAATTTTAAAGTGTCGTTATTAAGTATTTTTATTTTTATGTAATTATTACATGTTTTATATTTTATCTTAAATAATTGAATCTATTTAATTTCGAAATCGGTGTATGATTATTTATATTTATTATTATATACCCACGACAATAAGCGTATCTTATTATGAAAATATAATTAACTGAGTAATAATAACTTTAGATTTCTATTTACTGTACCTACTTACTAGCAATAGACCTATAGTGTGTTATTAAATTCAATTTGTAACATGGTTTTTTAATAACGACAATAACCAATTTTTTAAATTAAACATTTTCTGGTTTGAAATAAAAAAAGTGCGATGTTTCCAAGTAATTCATTTAAAAATTGTAAATGTTTCAAAGAATAATATAATTAATATTTTGAATAAGATATCTTTTAAAGTTGCAATAATGTATATTGTATAATTGATGTATCAGGGTAATAAGTATATAGTAACGTATCTATGTCTCCGGTTTTACTATAATACTTAGACGAAAGGGCAGTGTTGTATTTTTTGCCACACGATTTCGCAATATTATATTGTCAAGATCGCTGTAAATTGCGTCCCATTTTTAATTTTTTTCTATACATTTTGGATAAAGTATATTTTATACACGTGTATAAATAAAGGCCTAACTTTTTTAATTTTACCTACGTAAATATTACGTCGATGATAAATGTATGTTTTTAACAAATCAAAATTTTCCTTTCCATTTATCAAACTTAAGGTTGATAATATAACCGTGTTAATATTGGAATAGTTAAAAATATTTGTTTTGTTGTTTGTTATATACGATTAAAATGTGTATGTGTATCTATTATTAAAAAATAATAGGTAATTGAGAAACCAGTGAAAATGTGTGTACGATAATTCCCGCAAAAAGTCCAAGTACTTTGTTTGTTTTTTGGTTTCTGTTCCCGAAATTTAAAACCAATAACCATTAACCGTTTTAAACGTTTTATTTCTTTCGATTCTCAGAACATTAATTTTCATGGCGTAAAAGAAATAGCAGAACACTCTTGCGCGTAGCGCGTGTACAGCATGTCAAAAACGTATTATGAAATTACACGAATATTATTAATAATTTTGTTTTTTTGTCTAAACATATCAATATTTTGCTAATTGTATCAATATCCATTTTGTAGATGTTTACGTTATAGTGTCGTGTAGAACCGTTATCGTTTTAACATTCAGCCAAAAACAATAAGCTAAGGTAAGGCAAATAAAAACATATAGGTAAACGGTAAAGGGCTTGTTGAAGTTTCCCGGTGGGCCTATAACTAGATCTGAACAAAATATGTTTAATGTAAGAGCTAGACCCCCTTCGTTTCCTTCCCCATGTACCAATAGATAAAAAACCGTGCGGATAGTAGACACAGGTAGTGGACTGGTCGTGAAACTTTATACCTTATATAAATTTTAAATTATTATAATAATAAAATATTATGGGTACCTATAGATACGCGATATACAACCGTTAAAAATTGACGAGACATGATGCCACGTATTAAGTTCTTGACAATCGACTATATAATTTGATATTTGGAATGTCTATTGTAGTTGTTGGGTCATACAACTCTAAAGAGTATAATTTTTATTTTTATTTTATTTTATATAATTTTAAACGGGCCTGGCTCAATTACAAATGAAGTGCACAAAAACAATCATTCATATTTAAAGATAAATGTTAAATATAAATAATTAAACACATTAAAGTACATACTTATAATATAGTTATGACATATTAATAAAAATGCAATTTTTGAATAATAAGTTTTGAATAAGTGAAAGTTTAGTGAGACAAAAAAATCAATATTTAATTCATTAGTAAATTGCATTATTCTGTTGTTGGGACAGTTTTTAGCGTAGTTTGTTATTTTCGTATTCGCATAAAATTTATTTCTAGCTCGAGTACCTACTATGCATAGGAACATGAAAGGAGAAAAGATACAAGATACAAGAAATCAGGGCAATCAATTATTCAAGAAAAAAGTTTGTACGCAAAGTATAAGTCTAATCGTAATCGATGACGTTCCAGTGTTTTAAGGTTAAATGATAGTGATAGTTGTATGTCACTTCATAATATGTAGTTACAGATGAATGACTGAATACCACATCAAAACGCTATGTTATCTTAATTTTATATTTAAATATAATGATAATATACTACAATAAATTATGCAGTGTAAAAAAAATAAAATAATAGTTATTTATGAGATACTTTAAAATGGATAACAACAATGAAGTAGCTTAATTGCCTATCTAAAACGCCATATCGTCGTTTTATTATTAAAAAAACAAACTATTGTTAGGTATATTTTGTTACCGAAAAAAGGACCCATTAAACTTTTAAAAGTTAATTAATTTTTATTTTAAGTAATTTTCTCAGAAATTTTTATACAAAGTTGAAATTGGTTTTCAATTTTATTTTAATTATAAGTCAGTTATAATTTATTTTTCTTAGTTTCAGTTAATAATAACTGAATTTACCAAATATTGCTATGCTAGTAATGTTAATATGAATGTTTTTTATAGACAATTGTTCGTTTCTTAATAGTTTTATATTGATGAAATATATTAGTGTCAATACAATTAACAATTACTTCTACAAAGCCGAAGACTATTGGCTAATGTGGGTTTTAAAAAACTTTTGTAAATTAGTAATTTGATCTTGAATGTGTATTTTTGTTTAAAAGTGTGTTCTGCAACCTCAACATGTCAAGTGGGATGTTCAGTTGTAATATCTGAGTTTGGCGAAGATCTGGCGAAAGTCCTGCTTATTTTGATCAGGTAATAAAATATTAATTATAATTTATAACCTCTGCAACAGTAACGTGTCACGGTGTGCCGCAGAGGAAGCGTCTTAAACTTTTAATATACTGAAATAAACGACAATAATATTATTTGAAAAAAAAAATCCAAGACAACATTTTAATCTACCCCAATACGAATCCCTTTTGACGTACAATCGCAACTATTGGGTGATGCACACGTATTGATATTATATTATTATGTACATAATAATAATAATAATAATAATACTTAATGGCGTATAGTGCGTAACATATGACATATGACGTATCAGTCGGGGAGGCGTGACGTTTCTGTAATTACCGCGCGAATAGAGCACATACATAGGTTAGGTTAGGGATATATATACTTATTCTAGACTATACTCGTCGTGTCTGTTGGACGACCAAACGTGACCTGTCAAAAACCGAGTGTGATATCTGTGCGGTGCAGCGCCGGTATCGCGATTTCGTCGAACGCTGCCGCGAAAATTAACAGCCACTGCTATGAACTTGCCGGCGAGAGAAACGTCGGTACCGGGCCCCGAGTGCGCGGATTCGGTAATGACGGGTCTAATGAAGGTCACGGCACGCGGACGCAGGTGGCCGACCACCAATGCCGCCGCCGCCACTACGCTTCGTCGAGGGTTGCGATCATCCCCCCGCATTTGCTTCCCCTACGATAACGTGCAGCGTGGGAGCTTTATACATTTTTTTTTCCGGGCAGTTCAGTCGTGTCGTCGCCGTCGCGCATCACAGACGCGTGCTCCGTTTTCCGCGTATGCCGGTTCGTCGTTACGCCCGACGCTGTTCGTGGTCCGCGCCACGCTTTCGTCGTCGGATTTGTTAGATTTTTTTTCACGTGTTTCGTTTCTCATCGTGTATTTTGCGTGCGCATGTTCTTTTCCGATCACCGGCGTTTTTTTATCGCGAAATTTTTCTTTCGATCATCAGTGCTTACCGACACGCAGTGCTTATATATCACAATCAACTTCCACTGCGGTTTGTGAGTGACTGTATATGCTTTACATTATTTTAAAATGCATATTAAATTTGTAATGCCGAATGCCGATCACTACCATCGCATAGTAATTACTACAATTCAAAAATAACTCATCAACATAATAGTTGTATCTATATAAGTATATTATACTGTACAACTATACTTATACATATATACATATGTCATATATACGCGAGTACCTATAATAATACCACAATAACACCGTCACTGTTGTACAAAAAAATATGGCCAATTAATTCCACCTCCTTACTAAAGGAGTTAGGTTAGGTTAACTGAAAAATAAACCATGTGATTGTAACAGAGTTAACAGAACGAGATTCAGAAAAATGTTAAGATAATATTGGATATTTTTTTAAGCTTTTGGAAAATTAATTATTCATACTAAAGTTATTTTTAGTGCACACCGATATGATGTAAATAAACGATAATGAGGCAATGTACTCTGCGTGCAATACAAAAAATAAGTTGCCCTGTCGATTATCTTTCTATAATAATATAAGAAGTATAAAAAAATATTAAGATGTCAATCTCAAGTAATCCATGATGACACTATTGACACTTGATTATTAGGCTTTAAAATATTATAGCATTTCATCACTGCTATAATATTATATATTAACAATATTCCGTATGTTTCTATGTGTCTTATGAAAAATCCTATATCAGCCTTGCTGATGTTTACATGACATAAATTATGTATGTGATTATATTGATATTAAATTATGTTTCTTTATTTTCTACAAAAATATTGTTTATTAGAATTAAATTAAAAATAATATTTGTTGTACCTTTTTGATTTGTATATCATAATATTCATAATATATCAATTTATGATAAAACATAACACAAGTGCCGATATGTTATGAAATTTAATTTTCATGCACAATTAAAACATGCCAACCTAGTACGAATGTGTTTCATGCATAAAAAGAAAAATTATAGATTGTGAGGTAATATTGTTTCATTCAAGTATAGCTTTGTATTATAAAATAATAATGAAAAAAAGCAAATGACAATAATATTTAAATTGTATAATGAAATCTAAACAAAACTTAATAAAATAATTTTTTAATTAACCGATATCTATTAGTTTAAACATTAATGAGTATATCTATTATATGTATATATTCTATGTTCCATGTAGATTATCAGTATATTCTATGGGGTATGGCATACCGTTTACGTTACAATTTTCTGTTATAGGCTTTAAAGCAATATAAATATGTATGTCTAGGAATTAGAGAACTGAAATATTTTGGCACCTTGCAATAAATTAATGGCTGATCCGAGGTTGTCATTGATTTTACTTTATTTATGTTCATATTCTATTGTAAACAAACAATTTCCAGTTAAAATAAAGTAGGTAATGCAACTAACACGATAACATCACTAAATAGAAAATTCTTTCAACGGCTCTGGATTCGTTTACACAAGTGTGGCTTAGCTAAAATCAGATTTAAGATGTGCCTATTAAATTTGTATAAAAGAGGTAAGGAATCATGACATTTTTCATTTTTACCTACCTATTTAAATATTGGATTATAGTACAAGTAAATTAACTAAGCTTTTTATAGATGTTTAATGTTTACTTTAATTTTTGTAAGAGAGTCTATTGAGTTTTTTGAAAATATAATATAAAATATATTTTGGAATAATCATTAAGAATAACATTTATTAAGCAATAAATCAATTGTAAAAAATAATTTCCCATTTCCAAGAATGTTTGAGCACTCCAATAGTATTTATCTTTAAAATAGATTTAGTACTTAATCATTTGTAGTTTTCTTTAAGTTTGATCAATTCATTTAGGTGCAAACTATTTCCTTTTCATGCTTATGAGAATTCTATTGCAGCTTTAGAGAAATATTTTGATGTAAAGAATAAAGTATTTTTATTTTTAAATATTCAATGCTTATAGCGTCATCCAAAGCATTACACTAGATTACTGATTGCTGGTAATTAATAATATTATTATCAATATTTTTTCATACATTATTTGTATAAAAAAAATGAATATAGTTTTTTTTTGTTTAACAACTCAAAAAGCTTTAAATAATTGTAAACAATATTTCCGTATACAGCATATTTAGCATTTTGTATAATACGTTTATCTACGAATTGTAATATTTTGCGAGTATCTATATATTAGAGTAAAATCAAATTAAGAATTAAAAAATGGTGAAAAAAAGGTTTTTAAAAAGTATATTTTATATTCAATTTTACGCACAATATAATATTATTTTTCATTATACGTAATTGTATCATGCTTGAAGTTTTATATTAATTTAATCTTTATGTATAATATTTTTATTTTATGTACACATTGTAAAGACTATTTATAGATATTTATAGATATTGATATTCATGTAGATATATGAATATATTTCGATACTTCATGTAGTTATTCATTTATTAGTTGAATGGACGTACACTTATATTTAGATTCTTATAATTAATAAATTTAATAAAAAAATTCGCTTACCTATCCACTTTAATTATTTCGATACTATTTACAAATTCTTGTAAAATATATTAATTTCCATAAAAAAATATAAATTTTATTTTATTATCATTAGATTTTCTTCACAAATAGAAGTCATAAACTTTGTTAATGGACAACCCTTTCTAGACAAAGTCTTCACTCTTCTTGCATATTTGTTAAGTATATTACTTGTTTTATTGTATTGGTTTTATATGGACTATAAACATTCGTTTTTTTTTTTTAATAATAATATAAAGAATAATTTCAACTAAATTCTCAGCATATTTTTTTTTTTATTGATTACTGTTAATTTAACATTAAATTATGCATAAGTTTTAAAAGTTGTAATTTTAGTTTAACAGATTTAAGTATATTTATTTAAATCGTATGCCAGATTCCAAGCTATAATTATTATTCCAACTTTTATTTGATTTGGTTTTGTTAATTTGATTTAATAAAAAGTAGTTGAAGGTTTTTTTTTTTAATAAATTCAATTTAATAATAAATTTGTTTCTTAAACTAATCATTACTTACATTTATAAATAAATTATGTTTTTAGTGATTTCTATTAATTTAGTGTGTGAAAATAAATTATAAAATTTTAAATAAGTTAGCATCTATATTATTTTCATGTAAACTGATATATATATATATATATTTTATACTGTTCAATTCCACTATTATCTTCGCCGGATAATTATTACTGTTTCTTTACAACAATACATACACGATACACATACACTATAGTATATATTTTATAGAATGAACTTATGGTATAGAAAATAATTCGTGATGTTTTAAAGTTTTATTTGTTTAACATCCATACATTTATTTTCACAAATGTTTTGATTTTGAACGAGTCTCTATAAGTTATTATTTTAAAGTAATTTTTTTTACTGTCATAGTTTTAGATTATCTTAATTAAATTTTTTTACTGACATTTTTATAGATGGTAAATATTTTAAAAATATTGTCACTAACCACTCTTTCCACCGACAAAACTACACATTTATCAAATTTTGCAAATGTTTATAACAATGGGAGATGTACCTATTCCATTTATTTTTTTAGTATAAAAAACGGCCAAGTGAAGACAACATCTGGACTTTTAATACAATTTATTGGGATAACACGTTACATTCTCCCCCTTTGCAAACCACCAAATTTATTGCATTATAATTCGAAACAAAAATGGAAACAATATTATGTTACTGAATAGCTTTTGTTAAATACCAATATTTTAGCTCACACAATTGTTATGGTTGGCTAAGCAAACTAAATTTCATCATCAAATAATTTATCAGACAGACTTTGAATAAAATTATAAAATTATACCAATTGCATATATGATACTATTGATACACATACAAATTATTTTTTACTTGATGTTTAAAATTCCTGGTTGTGACGAATTAAATAGGAATTTTTACTACATCCCGCGTATTAGTATATGTAATGTTTGATTCGAAAATTAGTGATTGATATTGTATTTTCATACAAAAATGTTAGAACGATTTTGGAGAAAAAAAAGTTTGGAAATAAACAAATGTTCTGTTTTTCTAAAATTATATTGCTAGCACAAGTTTTGTTTGTTGTTTTTCATTTATTCATTGTGTTTTGTCTGTTTTAATTTTACAACCCGGTTTAGTTACATTAGGCCACGATACTACCACACATGTTTTACGTAAAAAGATTTATGAGTTGCGACTAATATCGATCCGAATTTATCAATTTCGAAGAAAAGCTTCCTGAAAAATGTTAACGTTAAATTCATAAACAACATAGTTACAATAGTTGAGGCGTACTTAGCATAATATGTATATTTGTGTACAGTGCACAGCACAACGTATTCATAAATAATGGATTAATTTAAGCAATTATTTTTGTAATGATGATTATTAAATACATTTTTAGTGATGATATTAAACTAAAAACCATAAATGTGTTTATTATTTTAGAATCTGATGACTATTAAAATAACTTTAAATCCATTGTATCTATGCTAAGTAATTAAAAATATATTTATGAAGTAAAGTCAAAAGAAAAAGTATTTAAAACAAATATTACAATGAATTTACGATGGAAAGATTTTTTTCAAGATTTTGAATATGTCTAAAGAGTTTTAATGATTACAATTTTTTTTGTAGAAATAATGTAACATTAAAGTTTATTTTACTATTGGTAATTCTTTTAATAGTTATAACACATTATCTTTAAATGCTGTAAAGTTTTAAAAAAAACTGGTCACATAATTTGATCTCATCAAAAACAAAGTTGTTGATAAAAATGATATTTTTAATATTTTTTATCGTTACTTTATATTTATAAAAGTTTTTCACTTAGTTAGCTATTTACATTTTTTATAAGTGCTTTCATCAAATTTTTATGATAATTGATATTCAAATATATATAAGATATATATCAAAGATTTTAGATTCTGAACGAAGTGATGAATGTATTGCATTTACAATGATGTGTGTTTTTTTTTTTTTTTTTTTTTTGTGTCTGTCGACAACATTTGGGGCAGTAAAAATGCTTCGATTTTTGACTTCAGCCCCTCTTTGAATAGGGAATTGAATCTAGTTGGTACTTTAGGGGGGTCAAAATTAAAATTTTCTAATAGTTTTCAAAAAAATCGAGAAAAACAAAAAAAAAATGACAGAAAAATGGAAATTTTACAGAAAAACCACTTTTCGATAAAATCGATTTTTTGATTTTGCTGTAACTCAAAAACGATTTTATTATTAACGAAATTATTGTAAATACTTGAAATTTTCACCAAATGTTTATATTATGGTTATCTCTTTACAGTTAAATTTTCAAAATATTTTGACCATTTTTAAGCTACTAATAGACAATTGAAATTTTCGACTTTTCTAAGTTTTTTTTTCTTCAAATGCCGATAAAAATTTTTTGGGTGGCCAGAAAATCTTTAAAATTTAATACAAGGTTTCTTATAAGTTTTTCTTAAAGTGATAAAAAAAAATCCGAAATCGTTAGTCACAATTTTTTTTTATAAGTGTTTAAAGTTCGAATTTATACGAAATATGTCAAAATTTAAATTAAATTTCATACGCTCATAATGCGAATGTTGGCCATAGTAACCATAGTAACATATAAAAACTATACTATTTGTTTCAAAATAGAATATTTGACAATATTTAAATATAATATATCCTAAACTGACAAATCATCTTCGTTCAGAATCGTTTTTCGTATACAATGATACCTATCATTGCATTCAAATTTAACCTACCCTAGTCCGAGGTCCACCCCATCCCCTAATGTACAGCAGAGCGATACTCACTTACCAACTTTTTATTACATTGTCATTATTTAAAAATTATTAATTATAAAAACTTGACACAGTCCACTATTAATTAAAATATGATTTTCTATACACAGTGATATTTTAAAAATGTTTTGATTAATTTTAAGTTATTTTTAGACATTTTAAATTTTGATTTTTTTTTTCTATGTAAAAAGATTTATACCTACTTGATCAAAATGCTTTAGATTTATATCAGAGTTTCACATAAATTGCACTTATATAAATTAAAAATATCATAATACCTTTTTATTTTAGTAAATTATTAATATACTATAATATAAAATAACTAGTTCATTGTTGTGGAAATTTTTTAAAATTGTGTAAGATGTTACAATAATTTTCAATGATTAATCATTGAATTTAATTTTTAACACGTTCGTAAAATCGTAACACTGACTTACTCAATGACAATAGTTACACTGGAAAGTTAGTATATCCGATATCGTATAATACAATAGAGTAATGTTTCCTGTTCTTAGTTTCATACTTTAAGTGGAATATATTTCCAAGAATTTTTATACATAAAAATTAAACTTCAAACTAGCTGCAGTTAATTAGATATAGTTTTAATGTTTAGACAAACAGAGACAACATTGTAGTGGATCAAGATTTTGCTTAGTACCTTTTGTCACTCTATTCTAATTAATAAGACATAACTAATTAACTTCTAATCTTAAATTCAATTTCAAAGTTTTTAGAAGAATACTCAGCTTAGGTATATGAATGTTCTTAGTACTTAGTTTAATAAGTAATTACCTATATTAAATATTGGTATTTATTAAAAACGTTATGATATATTTTTATTGTATAATATTTTCAATTTAAAATCATTCTACGTCTAATATAATAATGTGTGTATACGATTATATTTTAAATTAAAATATTAAGTTTCTTTTTTGTTTTAGCGGCATATGCCCAAATAATTTTATTTTACTTTCAAACTATTTATTTACTTTGCATTTACTTATTATATTCAGAGTGCACATTGCGATTTTCATTATTTATTTACGTTGAAAACTGGGAAATTGTTTTATGAGATATATTTTTTTAAATTATATTTTTGCACACACCTACAGTTTCCGCGGTGTTGATTTTTTCTTACTTTTATATTGTTCCATACTTATATAACTAGGTTTTCTAAATTGTCTTTATACTCGTTTGATAATGGTAGCAAAACGGATATCAATTGATTTTACTCAGAAAACATCACAATGTCACGTACCTTCGATGACCATATTTTAAAGACACATTTAAACAACTTTACACTAGTCCAATTTGTACTTCACTTCATATCGTACGTATTAACAAGACACACACACGACACACATAGACTTACGTTATATCTATGGTATAGTATACAACATAGACGAATGATATACAAGTTCATTTTGGCACCAATTTATTTAGCCGCTCTTCTTTTTCCATTACGAAAGCGACCAATATAAATAGGGAAACGTGAATGGAGGAACAATTTGTAATGCTCAAAAACAAATACACACATGAACTATACATACGTATACTTACTTTAATATCTATAAATATAACACGAGTATAGAATAATTTGTTAAAACACATAATACATTTTTTTAAATACTGTGATATTGAATTAAATAATTGATAACTGTACATAAATAATAGTTGAATAATATTCTTTTTTTAATAATGATTTTATCGATTAAAAAGTTAATTAAGCAGGTTCACAATACAAACCCCAAATTATATCATATAGTTTACCACAATATATGAAATAAGTTTGATAGCTTTACAATTGTTTTATTAAAAATATAATTTGAAGTTTAACGTGTAATTTAACATAAATAGTTTCTAAAAAATGATCGAATTAATCCTATTTTAAGATTATTACATAATCATATATAGTTTACATACTATGGTACTTTTGATAGTTTTTGGTTATGTTATTCTTACTCTCCCTCTGCTTATTTTTCACTAACTTTCAGACAGCTGATTGTTATTTCCATTTCAGTTGGTACCGGTTACCTTGTAAATCCAATGACTCTCTTTGGATTAGATAAATTCAGTTTTGTGATGTACCCAAAGCTTTAAGTCTAATCCAGCATATCCATTATTAAGTATCTGATTTTACTCCACAACCATTTACGCACGAATGGAAATATCCCCGGAAACATCTTTGTGTATAATTTTACGCAGATTAGATTATATTTAAAACTTTTATGTAATTTACAATATGTTATAAAAAATATATAATATAACACGATCAACTTATCGTATTAGGTATTTTTAAAATAATATTTTTGTTTTACTGATAATTAGTAAAAAAAATCTTCATGCATTTGAAAACATAAATCCTTTTAATATTAAGTTTATAATGTGAAAATTCGTCATGTGTTTATGTATATACAATATACTGCATACCAAATAAATGCTACAAAATAATCAATTACTATGCCAGTTGCCACTCATGGATATTAATTGCTTGTCTTATATTATGCTTTGAAGGTTGAGAGGGTTTTACGAATTTTAATGTGATAAACAAAATTTCTAATCCAAATTGTCTATATTCTTGAATATCTAATCAAATAGTGGAGTATATAGAATATTTTCGAACTAAGTATGAAAAAAAATTTTTTATGTAAGAGAATTTTTAATGCAATAAACTAAGATTTTTTAACTAGCATAAAAATTAATTAATTCTTCATAAATTAATGATTTGTTATTACATATTTTTTAGGTTTTTTATGTAGGTACTTAAGGCTTTATTTGTTTAATTAATTATCCACGTTTATAAGATTAATATTATATAATTATTAATAGCTAATAAGTACCTATATAATATTATATTTATGATATTTATTATAACTTATATATTATTATTTAATTTATTTGAATATTAAAATACATAAAAGTATAGTATTGTTATTATATAATAAACTAATAATGAGGTTATACCTATTATAATAATTAGAGAGAAATACGATTTTTAGTGAGGAATCAAGACACAGAAAATCACAGAAAAGCGTGTTAGAAAATTCAAGAAATAGTTGAATTATTTATAAACAAACAAAACAAAATATTAGCACATGTGTATATAAAATTGGTAGTTTTTATTTTTTTCGAATAATTTAACTAGTTTTTCATCGTTTCTTACTATGTATAAGCTGCTTTTTTAACATTGGACGTCGTAAATGGCATTTCTGTCACCTTAAATCAACGACAACACTTTCACTGTAAAATTATGGCATGTTTCAAAAAATCTCTTTTGAAATTACATCGAATAGCTGATCATATTATATAAGGTAGATATCATAATAAAATAATATATTTTTTTTTTACCCAGTTTTTATTTCTAATAACCAAGAGTTTCTTAAAATTCGGTAGTTTTTATTTTACAGGACATAATTTAAAAATTAATTAATTTTGTATTATTTTATATTAAAAATTAGTTTCTAAAAATAAGTAGATCGATAACTAATTATTCGTTTACAACATTAAAGTTATGAAAATATTGTTAAAATTCAAGGTTCCTCATAAGTAATTCATGCCGAAACCAAAGGATGAAACAAATGTACATGAACATTATGAGCCCGATTTATTTTAGGTATTCGAAGTTCAAAGTTTGTCTAAATTCATTATTTAAATGAAGAAGAGCGATTTTAGTTATTTCTTTGTCATTCAAAAATATTTTCGTAGCGGAGATTTTAAACGTTTACGTATTTTATTATATTTTATTTTACATAATATATGTATACTATAATGGGTGGTCGTTATAATACACAATAATATTTTCAAATTATACTTTACCTATTTACCCACAATTTAAACCGTATTACTAATAGTAGAACAAATAATACTATATTAGAATATACTGACAGACGGTTTCTGCTCATAATCGTTTTTCATATGCAGTGATTTATCATTTAATTCATATTTAATGCATCTATTACCTAAATGATCACATATGTCAGTATGTCTCATAATATTATTTACTCAATGACGGCTGACGAGGTACATTTAACTCCAACTGTATAGCAAAGCAGTTACCTACCATTTTTTGAAATTTCTTTTTATAATGTTAGGTATTATTTTAAGATATCAGATTTATCTAAAATACATTGCAATTATTACTAGTAATTTCTGGTTAATGATAAGTATATTAAAGTATAACTGATCCAATTATTAGAGATTTAATCAAAAACAGGCATTGTTACCGTAGTACTTAGTACATTACAAAGTATACATTAGAAATGAGGAACAAAACAAAATTGTTTTAGTTATGTAAGTGATGAAGTTATTTATAATTATTGAGCTTTTTTTTAATAGAAATATTCGTATTTTTAAAGATAATAAATTAAACCTATTAAAATAATGATTAGGATATTTTATTTGAATTTTTAATAATCTACTTAAATATAAAGAATGTGAGTACTTACTATTCAAACAAGTATTTTAAAATGTTCTATTCTTAAGTACTTGTATTGCTTATATTGTGTGTAAATTGAAAAACTTTCGAAGATATACCGGTAAGGATCTTATTATTGTGTTAGAATGACTAAAAGGATGAAAATCGATTACTCATGTTGAAAAGGTATAGTCTTTTGACAGAATGTTTTAGCGTTATCAGTGAATACCATTACCTAATACAAACTTTTTAAAGTCTCCTGTGGTTTTCTGTCTTTACTAAAGTGTAAAGCTTTGTTTACAGATTGGAATTCGACTTATTTTGGAGCCTTTTTGATATTCAAATATGCGAAACAAACAGCCTAAACTTGCTCACAATATAAAGGCTTTTAACAAAATATACTGTTTTAGTTTATTGCGAAATAGTGAATTGTAATCATAATTGTTGTTAAAGAGTTATTAGTACGTAATTATAAAATATATTTAATTTTATTACGTGCTTTGTTAACGCATTTTATAACGTTATTAAATTAAACCTACATAAATCTTACACTGTTTAAATTGCATAGTTTGAAAGAAAAAAAATTGACTATATTACTCTACTGATTTGGATTAGTTGTTTATAGAGTTGAGGTTATTTTCTATTATAAATCTATATAGGTAGAATACCTATACTTCAATCATATATTAATATGAATATGTATAATTGCATTTTATTAAAAATACAATAATTATTATACGAATACAGCGAACTATTTATTGATACTTTAAATTTTCTACAGTTTCTAGTTTTTTTTTCAATGGATTCATGATACACTTTTTAGGTTAAAAAAGCTTGAATATTTAATGTAAATAAGTTCCTCATAAATTGTTCATACTGTAATAAAAAATCTAAAACTAAATATTCACATTGTTTTAAAGATATTGAAGTTCAAATATGCATCTAATTAGATATTTAAACGAAATAAAACGATTTTATCTATTCTGTCGGAATTAAAAAAAATATTATCTGTGTGGATTTAGAACATCTACATTATATTTTATCATAAACATTTTCATAATATTGACTAGTAATTTATACTGTATATCGCCTACTGCATTTTTAATTGTTGAATAAATCACTATAATAGCAAAATAAATATACCTATCATAAAATATACCTTAGTAATATAGGCTCCGGTAGGCCCTCTTCATTCAATCATTTCCGTACGCATTAATGCAACGAATTATCATTAAATTCAATTTTAATATATAATATTGTAGTAACTTACTCAACGACGATATACATTAGACATCTACTGTACAGCTATGTGGTTATTTATTTTTTTTACTTTTAATTATTATTCATAGTCTATTTTTTATGTAGTTATACATTACTTTATAACATAAGAATATTTAAATTATTCTAAATTAAATTATCCATAACAGGGTATAAGCACTATAAGCTAATATTGTGTTATAATTTTGTCTTCGTGCTGTTCATAATCAGGATAATTTTGTATATAATACAAACACAAATTAATGTTTATATTTTGTAAATGTTGTAATGGATTTTACTATTTAAGTTAGAACTCTGCGTATTAGACTTTTAAATGTATATCATGAATTACTTTAGTAGGAATTATCAATATATGTTTAATAATAATAGTTGTTAACATAATTATAATACATTAATTAAGTTTTAAGCTTTTAGGATACGTTAGAGTGTTTAAAAATTGTTTAATAATTATTAACTCTAAGTATTATTAATAAAAACTTTTTTTTTCAAAATTCCTAATTCCTAAACGTAATTATATTTAACTTATATCAATACGTACCTACCTCTTCTCAGAAGCGTAGCTAGGGGGAGGGGCTCAGGGACTGGGCCGGCTGCAACCCTTTCTGAAGACGTATGAAAAATTGAAACCGCTTTTAGTATTCCGTGAACGTATTATTACCTACGTAAGATGTAACCATGTATAAAAATATTATAAAAAAAATTTTAAAGTGCGGTGAATGTCTAAAGTATTATATAGGTACTCACGATATTGGCGTATACCAAACTTATGATGAATTCTAGTTTGTTAAGCCTCTCCAATAATATAACAAAATATTAGGCCCCCAAAGCAAGATCCTGGTTACGCCACATCTGCTCTTCTTCTATACATGAAGCTATAGTGTTATACATTATGTATTTAATATTTACAGTATTTACACTCCATATTATAACGCAGCCGCTTTTTGGCCTATTTAATTATTGTACTCGTATTATCAAACGTCGTGTATAATAATAATACGTATACACTACGCGTACATGTTTATAATAGTTATGGTATATAATTTATACTCGCGTGATGATTATTTACAACGCCGTGTAGTACCTATTCAGAATAGTCCTCGTCGAGATGTATTTTATGTACCTACACTTCGTATATATACCGGAAGCGAAATACGTTATAGCGCGCCCGGATGTATACGCGCGTGTTACTAACTATTATACATACCGCGATTGCCGCTCGCTAATTTTGGCGCCAAGTTTTCGAAGACCTCACAGCCGTATACACAGCCTTATCCCGTCTCGGTGCAGGCCCTTCTTCTTGCATTTCGTGGTTGGTCCACGTCGTCCAAGGCTGTATATCCGTATACGCGGTTCGCCGCCGTCCATCGAGTCGTAGCCAGAGTAATATTACACGTCCGCATCGTCATCGTGGACGTCGTGGCTTCGTGGCTATATTATTATATAAGGCACTCGGGTGGTGTTCCACAGTCGCCGGATATACATGTTCAGGGATGCATGAAAACAACATAAATTGTACGACACACATAATGTACGGTGGTGGCGGCGGCGTCGAACTACGAGGAAGGGAAGCAGCACAAGGGCAATCCGACTGGAAAAAAAAATAGAAACAGAATAAAGTTAGGGCCGTAAATCATTACCAAGCGTTGCCATTTGAGAGAGGGTGTGTTTGGGGGGAGGGGGAGGGGAAGGCAAAATGAGACGTAACTTTTGCGAAATAAACGACTCGGTTGCTTGGAAAAACGGGATGCGAGGTGTGTTTATAACGGAAGGAAATGGGCGGAGGGTTGGGGACAGAGGGAAAAAGTTTTCCTCCCTTCTGCGCAGCCATCTCCTCGCTCTCTTAATCTGCTTATTAGAGCTATTCCTCTCCTGCCCGCCAAAAATACCCTCCAACCAACATCATCGTCGCGCTACGACCGACGCTATACCGCGCACACACAAACGTTCTAATTTAACAAAAAGGCGAGAAATTCTAAGCTCTCTACATTGCCATTTTTACCACCACTCCAAACACATGACTTCCAAAATAACGTTGGCACGACTGTTTCGTAATAGAATTTATCGAAGTCAAAAATGGGTTGTGTGAAATCTCATGACTTTTTTTCACCCTTTTTCCCTTTCGTCTCTCAGCCCAGTTTGGCCTCTCAGTGACAAATAACAAGTGCACGTTGTTTGCATTCACCATCGTCTCATCCACCGGATGCGACCTGACCTACGAACGGGCGGAACGCTTTCAGTCGAACAGAGTACTATAACCGTATATATAATATCATCTGAATCAAATTGCATTACCCACGATCGTCATCAACTATACATGTTGTGGGTCACTTGAATAATAATATAACGACCACAATATTATGTTTGGTGTATATAGGTTTTTTTTTACATTCACAAATGTTTTTAGATATAAAATGTAAACTAGTTGCTGGTGAAATAATTTAAATCATACATTTTTAAAAACAGTGAAAATAAATAATAATTAAATTTTTCCTTTTCAAAATAACAAATAGGAAGACCTGTAAGTACACATTTGTAAGCTCACAGTTCTATGCTTATGTGATAATATATTAAGATGATTCTTTGACAACCTTCTAATTACGTTGTATTGCATAGCCTGTTATTACCTAGATGCATAATTTTTAAATTTAACAGTATTAAACTCATATAAACAATAATAGATTGGTATCACAACATTTTAATTATTATATAACAATAATTAAAATTTTAGGTAATATCATTGATTATAGAATATCTATTCTATAATCAATGGTAATATTATAATTTCACCTGTAATTGCATAAGTGTATTATTATTATCACCATAAAAGATAAAAGGTATGGTAAATTTTACTCTACGTGGGCTAGATTTTACTGGGAATAAAAAAGTTAGTTGTAAAGAATATCTATGTATGAAGTTACGTTATAATGAGATTATATCATAGTTTTAACATCAATGTAATTAGAATTAAATGCAAGATAGTTTCATGGAATTTTAATAATAATAATATAATATTATGTTGGTTTTAACAGAGAATTAACTCTAAACGCCAGGTTTATAGATTGTGTGAGTTTGAGTTTATAGTTTGTAATCTTAATAATTTTATATTTTTAATTTATTCATCTTAAATATCCATCATTCAGTTACTGAATTCTTCATAAGTAGAAAATTTTCTAAATTTCATTTGCAGATATTCAACTGATAAAATATTTTAAGTCCATATCCTTTTGTTTAGCATGCATATGACGAAAATGTATACTAGAATTTTTTTATACCAAATGTAAATTAAAAAAAATATTGGAAAGTTGAGTGACTACCAGATTATATAAGTTAAAAAATTGCATTCGGAAAATTAATCTGTAAATTAAATTAATTTATTATATTATATGACGTATTATATTATGTACAAAATAATTAACTAGATAAAAAAGATAAATTATGAAGTATATTGTGGATAAATATTGTAACAATAAAATATTAATCATTGTTTTCTTTAATTAAGTTGTATTACCATACTTATTATAAACAAACATTTTAAAATTATTAAATATAATATTATGTATATATATTTATTACATAATTTCAGTATTATAACGGTCGATCATTCGTATGTTAAAAAAAGCGAAATATGAAACTAATATACTTTAAAGAAAAACTATCAAATATTCTCGTTGTACCGTATACAAAAAAAATACATTTTTTTATTCAAAATTAATCAAAAAACAACAAAATATGATTTAATATCAAATAAGTTTTTTTTTAAATTAATTATTGGATGTATCGTTGTATTTAACTTAAAACAATTTTCAAATAAAATCATAATTTAAAAAAGTGATAATTTACTAATAATTTATAAAAACAAACCTTTAGGTACATAAAAATTATAAATAAATTAATAATAATGATTGCAAATTAAAATTAATTAGTATTTTTTTCTCGTAATTTAGAAAGTATTACAAGATAAGAAACTTAATATGTCCTTACGCCTGGAATATTATTCTATAATTTGCTATAAAAACTTTGTGTTAAGTTGAATGTATTGTATTAATTTATTACTTAAATTAAACTGTATATTATACTTAATGAAGATATTTAAATATATAACATTCAAATCTAAATTCTAAATTGATAATTATTGAAATTCAAAAAAAACTTTAATATTTATTATTATTTGGTAGAAATTATAGAGGATAGAAGATTGACGATAGAAGGAAAAACGCAATATTCTTTCAGTTGGGTCATAAAACACAATAACGACAGTTGGCGTAAACCAGGGTCTATACTTTCGGTTAAACCTGAAATAAGGGAGAAAAAAAGAAAACTCATAGGTTACAGTTTTCACCTGCCGCGTAATTGAAAACGCTGATTTATTTGTTTAGTGTACGGAGCAATTCGATATATCTCCAGTCGATCTCCAAAACAAAATACACATATTGTATGTACTATGTACTATGTAGTATGTATGTATAAACACTATAAAAGTATAAACATACATCAAGTTAAACTTAATAAGAATATTTTAATACTATAAAATCGGTGATATTTTAAAATATTTATGGCATACATTTTCTAGAATATTTTGATGATGACATTATTCATATAAGGTGCATAAAAGTAATATTATTTACTAATTTTTTTCTAGATATAGATAATAATATAGATATTATATATATATATATATATATATATATATACGTATACGTATTGTATACTTAATAAGGTATAGAATATTCAAACGTACATGTTATTTGAACAATGTAGGTTTTATGATATTTTAATTTCTAAACAATAGTTATCTATAAGTATTTTGACAATTAAAATAAATTAATGAATGATATTATAATTTTGAATTTTGTACAAATATGAAATAATGGTTTTATTATTTTATTTTTAAAATCTCGATAAGTCAAAACCTTGCAAATACAAATTAATTTTTAGTTCCGTTTAAATTTGAGATATTGAGGTTAAACATACATTTATCTACCACATAAGTATTGACATGTACCTATTCAACGTTTTTTCTCATAACTATATCTACAACTTCGATTATGGGTAAGGGCTATAATCGTAAGGGTCCTTCACACGCATTTGATGTCCGAAAACCCTTTTTCTATCATCGTTTAGGGTTAGAACACGGATTTACTGTCGAATATGATGCTGCATGCATATATAATATTATAATAAATTACAGCTAACGATAATCTGGTTGAGTTATTGCGTGGAATATATCATATTTTTATTGACCTACATCGATGTCATTTTTCCGATACCACTAGCTGTTTTCTAAATATTTTTCTTAAAACATAATAAATAAGATTCATTTAAAAATACTAAAACTATTACAACTAATGGAAATTAAATACTAAATTGAATACTGAACATTAAAATAATGTAGTTGAATATGAAAACATTTATTAATATTATCACTGTAAACTGTAAATGGTAAAATCAATACAATTATTCAAACAATATTCTAAACTTATATGGCCATAAATCATTTTTAAAAGTTGTATTTTCTAATACTTTCAAAACAAATTGTATAATGCGAAACATATAATGATATCCATGTAATAATATATTATGCATTGTTCATATTTTGTATAATAATATATGCATCTGTTATATTATATTTTCAGGTCGTTGTTAATCTTTTTGAATAACAGATAAATATTATAATTTAATAATTTGTAACTATTATTTTGTTACAATAGTTCTTAAATTATTTATTGGGTATTTTTTTTTTTTAATATTCTATTCCATAGTAGTAATAGTACATAATATTGCAGTTTATTGGTGTCACGTGCAAATTATTTTGAACACAGTAATTCTAAAAATTATTTTATCGGCTGTTGATAATCAACACCAGTGCCCCTCTCACGGAGATTGACGGATGTAATTTCATTTTGTTCGAAACGAATGTGACATTTACGCGTTTACCTCCCTCCCTTACTACTTTCCATTACTTCTATAAATATATATATTGGTCAACTAAATTATTTTAAATGGTTTTACTGCTGTTAAGCTGATTTCAAGACTTGCTACTGCAGTAATGCGGATGCCCGTAGAATTTGGAATCTGATGGTGTTCTTAATGAGTTTCCTATCGATTTTATTCGGTACCGGACAATGCATTCTAAACTTTATGCTTAATAGTCTAATTTACACACCGGGCTTTCCACTCCATTTAGAGCTTTTTGTGTTTGTTATAGATTATGATAAATGTGGTGTTCACCAAGACGAGCAACTGAAATCTGGGCAATCGTCCAAGATGTTCACCTATATATTGTATTAGAGATTTTCATTTCATACTTTGATATTTATTTTTGCTGTTTATAGATAACTATAATAATTCATCAACACAATATTTATCTTGATAAATTTTGTGTATGCGCGGTTGTGTAGATGGTACTTTCACTATGCAAACAATATAGTGTAACGATAACGTTATAATATGTATCAATAATACTGTCAATATGAGTTATCCTGACTTCTGGCACTGGAAATTATTTTCATGATTTAATGATGAATATTTTAGAAAATTATACTATTTTCAATATATACGAAGTATTATTCATAACAGTAGAACGTCATCTGGATACTAGAGCACTAGACTTGTGTAATATACTTTAACGATATAAATTGTGTAATCTATTCCTGTTATAGTTCACTATCAATTCTAAAGCATTAACATTCATTTTTAAAATTTTTGATATCATTATTATATTATTTATTCAATATACATTGTTAAAAAATTATTAATACGCGTTAAAAAAAATAGTTCTTTATTTTATATTTTAATGGTTATTTGTTTTTAGCTCGCAATAAATAGATTTGTCTACGATAATTTCTGGAAAAAAATCTCTTTTCGAAAAACATATATACGACTTACGAAGTTACAAATAAAACTTACCGTATTAATTAATTTGATGTAGGTACTTGAATATTTCAAAAGTCGATGGTCTGATAAGAACATTTGTATTATTGTTTCAATCAAACATGACGTGTCTTCAATAATAGTGATTATGTATCATAAATAAGTGTATCGCATACCGTATCTACAAAGATTAACTATATTACTTAAAAGTATATGTATATAGAATATAATATATATTATTTCCTATCTAAAAACGATAATTTATAACTTTTTTTTTACATAAAATTAAATTTTATAAATTAGTAGTTTAAAAATATTAATTTATATTAATAGTTTGAAAATATACGTTATACTTATAACTTATATAGTGTTGTAGAGGTTACTGAAAAATGTAATTACACATTAAAAAGTACAACAAATTGTATTTTTTTATCATGTCATAAAAAAATAATGTATGTTAGGTATGTGTGATTTGATTGTAAAAAATGACTTTTTAATTATACATTTTAATTTATAAAGGAAGAATAAATATTAAATCAGTAAATGATTAAAATGTATGGTAATTATAAATGTATAATTAAAAAATTAATATTGAAATATTTTTTTTATTATCATATGAAATACACTCAGAAAATTTGTACGGAAAATATTATACTTTTAAGAATATTCTAACGTATTGATACAATTAGTTAGCTTATTAATTATTCTTTTTTGAAAAAAAATGTTCTATCAGATTGAAATACGAATTTCAAACTAATAAGACTATATGAGACATTTTGGTTTTTTTTTTTATTTGAGGATATAAAAGAAAAAAATAATACAAATGGAAAAATCTATTTTGTTTAAAATCAATTGTGTATATGGAATAAATATATACTCTTATTTATTTCTATTGCTTCCCACTTGTCTCCCTTTTAGATTCACTATCTTTTGTCCTTTTATTTTAGGTTAAAAGTATGTGATTTTTATTCTTCATATTTTCTTTTTGTACTCTGTTTTCTATTCTAGAATCTAAAATCAAAATGTACAAATGTTTTTTTGTTGATTGAGTGAATAACTATTTTGGAAGATAATTTTCAACAATGCCATAGAATATTAGCTAAATATTTTGAAGTATTATGATCTTTAGCTCAAGTGTATTAGTACAAGTGACAGTACAGTTGGATTTTAAGAATGTTAGCTTATGAAGAAGAAATAAATTTGTCGTCAACATATAATATCTATTATTAAAGTTTTTTTCCCAAATATATGAATAAATGTATTCATCTCAACCAAAATAATTTGATTTTGAATGAACTTCACAAAAGTGAATGAACATTTTTTAGCGACGAATAAACGATCAGTTTTTTTGACATGCACAATAATTGTATAATATTTATTTTTATTTTTCGTCTCATTTTAACAAACGAATACTATGTCCCTATTATTGTACGACATTTGCAGTTTTGCAGTTAAGTATAAAAAGGTAATTAAATAAAACTTCAATTTCCCTAAAAAATTATGAAGCATAAGTATAAAATATCCACGTAGAATAATATAAACTTATTGTATACGCATTTATATAAAAAATAATGTTTGTAAAAGAGAAAGAAAAAGATAATAGAATCATAATAATTATCAAGACCTTATACGATATCATACATATGTTTACAGTTTGATAATTTGATATTGAGTCATCTAAGAGTGTATCACGTGTGCGTGGTGGAATGTAGAATAATATAATGATTGTTATGGGGATTAAAGCATACAATATTTTGCTTATTTGCTATAATATTTGACAGTGGCGGCTCGTAATAGTTTAGCACAGGAGTGCGATGAAAAAATTAAAATGATAAAATAATAATAAAAAACTTAACACATGGTGCGTCGTTGCATCCGTCCGATTTGTGCGACAAAATTTACCGCACATCATAAGATTCTATAGCCGCGGCGCTGTCGTGATGATATTAGTATTACTCATATATTAATATTATACCTATAGTTTATACGGTAAACCGGTATTTTTATGTGCGATTCACAATGTCGCACAAGCTGCAGCGTTGCAATCGTTGCATAGGCCTATATTATAGCTATCCATATACCCGTATAATAACATCGCGAGTTCATAATGATATTCTAATAAATTATGAAAATAATTTTAATAATAATTAAAAATATATTTAATTGTTAATTTGTTAATGTATAAATTGTATAATATACTATGTACTAAAATATGTACCTATTTATTTTGTAAATATATATGTACTAATGTACTATAAATTTTTAATTTCTGTAGGGAGTGCGACCGCACCATCGCACATATGCACGAGCCGCCACTGATATTTGAGTGTTCAGATTATTATGAGATTGGTTGAGTGGTGCGTGTTAAGACGATCAGAATGGTTGAGTGGTGTGTTTCTTATTGGTCCGAGTAGGTAGGTAGTAGTTGTTTTGACTTTTGATCTCTGAGTGATGTAGTCTCTCAACTTTCTGTTTTTTAGTTTTGTAGTATGTATTAGGGCTTATTTTTTTACAAAAAAGACGCATTAATTTAGTTTTATACGTGATTTTTTTAAGAAACTGACGAGTGGTTTGTCTTTATGCTTCTACAATTTTTTGGCGATAATTTTGTGCAAAGAAATACACAATTTGAAAGTAGCCTGCATATAATTGTTTACTATTCGTAACTTTTAAGGACATTAAAATATATTTCCAAGTCCTTGGACACATATTTATTTATATCGCTGTACACTTGAGATAATAGGTATTGCATTTTAGTTTTTGAGTGTATTGACACTTTGACAGTACATCAATCATATGGAGCTCAAATTCATCAGTTAGCAGTTAATTAATAATTATCCGTAAATTATTCATATACATATTGTAAGTGTTTTTAAAAATTATTATATAATATTTAATATAATTTCAATGTTGAAGCTTTTATTTTGCAGTTTTCGGTGGATATATTAATATATTCTATGAGTTTTTAATTTAAATTAGGAAATTTAAAATATAATATCGATAACTATTGATTTCATTATTTTGATTTTAGATATTTTTAATTTATAAATTACAATTATTCTGTGTATGAATTTTATATTTTATTAATTTATCTTCAGTAATTATCGAACTTGGTTGTCTTATAAGGTGAGACTTGAAATAAAATATAGTAACAAATTGGTCTGATTGAGATATATTGAAGCATTTATTTCCAATATACTGTTTATTTATTGTGTCTAAATTTTGTATTTTGTATTTGTACTGATGTTAGTTTATTAAAATAAATAATACAAATATTTGTAAAAAATGCCAAAAGTTAAGCTGTCGTTTTCCTATTACATGCGTAGTTAGCGTCATTTTTTGAGGGCATTATTACGTTTAAAAGGTATTTTTGGTTATTTTTTTCGATAGTTTTAAGGGAATTTTAATTTAGTCCTAGACCCTAGTTATTATATATTAATAAAAAAAATATTTTGCAATAATAATTTAATAATAGTAGTGTTGTTCTATTTAAACATAAATCATACTACATTGTTTACATGATTTAAATTTCTAATATCTATTTTGAAACTAATTGAAATTATAACTTTATTAATTTTAATTTTTTAAATAGATTTTAAAATAAATTTATCATATTATTAAGATTAAATAAATTTTCCGTGAAATTGGGATATTATCATAATCATATTATTTTCACCAAATAACTCAAGAGTTATATGTTGTATTTAGCGTTAAGATATAGTATGGAAGATGGATAGCAGAAATAAGTAAAGAGATCGAAAAATCATTCTACCATAACGTTATCGCCCAAACATTTATCAAGTGTTGCATGTGAAGTGTTTGTTTAAAATTTGATTTCAAAATGTTATATTACTAAAATATCGCAAAAATAATTAAAAATAATAATTTAACTGGAATATATTTTAATATAATATTATCATTAAGATATTTATAATATTTAAAAACTTAAATGTATAATATTATTCATATTTCATACACCTATTGGTTTATTAAAAAAATATCATATATATAAGTTGTTTGGACCACTCAGTCGCTCTATTAATTATACAAGATATTTTAGAAATCATATAATCATTAACAAAGCACTAACCTAAATATAAACTATGCCAACTATTCTTGGTAGTTTCAACAAAATTTCATAACATAAAACATTTAATACCGTTGTCCGTTACCTTTAGGTACATGCCATCATTAGTAATACATATTTAGGTAAGGTACTATTAACGAATTATCTTTGATCTTAAGAATTAATTTAATTTCAGTACCTAGTATATTATTGGTAGTTAGTACTTACAATAATTTATTTATTGTATTGTCGAATGTCGAATAATTGTATACATATCGACATAAATTGAGGTAAAAAATGTTGAATGTATATGTATATTAAGAATATATCCTGTAAAACAGAGGCGGGCACGTCGTTTCCGTTCTGAATTGTTTTTTCTTGAACAATTATATTTATCATTGAATTCCAAATTAACACATGTATTACAGTAACATACTTAATAAATGAGGTATACTCGAAATATACTATATAAAAGAATAAGATCATTGTTTTTTCACATACACACACACATACACACACACACACACACACACACACACACACACACACACACATACTTAATATTTATATAATATAATATAATTACTATAATTTGAAATGGTTAAATTTGTATATTTTATTTTCTACACGATTAAAATTTAACAAAGTGGTTACTGTAAATATTACTATATTAATATTTACAATGAGGCATGCGATCGAATAGTAATTAAATGAATCTTTTCAGAAGTGTTGGGTAAGTAACTTTTAAAAATTAATTAAGTTACGTTATTTGTTACTCAAATACAATCATAATGAAATTACTTTACTCTTCAATAATTCAATAAGAAAAGTGACTTCGTTACTTTCATTTTACAAAAAAAAAAAAAAAAACCAGTACAGTTCGAAAATAGTCAACATTTACAATTTTCATACCAATGAAGCTGTTACATATGTCTATCATTTAATTTGGTAAATATGTTTTAGAGACATGTCGTATATATAAATTTCGTCCTTATAAAGTGTATCTTATTGGTTAATGTTTATAAGTCCTTTATATATGTTCAAAATAAATGCTGACACTAATCTACAATAATATAATTGGTGTAAATCGAATCTTTTTTTAGACGATTGCTGATTGCGTACGTAATATGTAAAGCATAATTTTATAATTATGATTTATAATAATCATTTATATTATCATAACCATACATTTATTTTGAATATGTAAACAAATTTTAAATAATAATATAATACATCTTTTCAAACTGATAAAGGTGGGTTCTTAAAATAAAGGACCCATTCGGTAGTTGTATTAACCAGTGGCGCCGATCTATATTTCATGTTATGGGGAAAAAATGCTGGTGTTAGACCCACTTACTAAAATAATATTTAGTTAGTTACGTTCGAATAGTGTTTTATTTATTTCTAACTATATACAATATACATAGATACTGCATAACAAACTATTTTTTATTATTACCCACCCACCCACCTGGCTCACCCATAAATAGTACTAGGGAATTTTCCCCAGTTTATACCCGTATTCGGCGCAATTAGTATTAACCATATTTACTCTTATAATTTTCGATTAGAGTCCTGAAATTACATACTACTCTTAATTTGAAAAAAAGAGTTTCTACATCAAACCGAGAGGTTTTATGGTGAATGGCGGATACAGCTGTGATTCAGTAGGTACATGTCTAATTTTTTTATGTATGCAAAACAATGGAAAGTTTAAACCTAAGCTTGAGTGTCCAATTATCGCTTATACCTCGCTGTACTTATCTCTTTTGAAAAAAAATAGGACCAACAGGATGATATACGATGGATTAAACATGGTAGTATGGTACTTAGTATATTTCATTTTAAGACTAAAGTGTAAAGTGTATTTCAGTTTGAATGTAATTTAGATTTCACTTATCTCGCTAGGTTAGTTTAGTTGTGTGTTGGTACAACTATTTGTATGTAATTCAGATTTGTGTAGTTCGGTGCGGGCGTACATAAGTTATAGGGTTTATCAAGGTATTGGATTAGATACGGTGTGTACTAGTTGCGGTCATAATCAAAAATTACATACTAGTTGCGGTAACTCCTCAAAAAAGTTACATACTAGTTGCGGTCACCTCTCAAAAAGGTTACATACTAGTTGCGGTCACTCAAATAATAATAACTAAGTATACTAAATAATATAATATTATTTAATTAGAAAATTTTATTAATCAACATTTTCCTTCCCATTTATATCGATAAGATAACAGACTTAGTACTGTCTACACTATTATTTTTTGTGTAGGTATGGTTAAAAATGTTGATACTTATGTTTAAATTACGTGGTTAAACTTGTGTCAAAATATAGTATATAATAGTAAACTTGTGTCAAAATATAATATATAATGTAATAATAATAATATAATAATAATAATTTTAAATTTTAAAATTTTGTAAGTATAAATTTAAAGGAAATCGACTTTAAATATTCAAGCCGATTTATTTCACCTTCTTTATAATATTGTATTTGTTGCGCTAAAAAATGCTCTTTTTCTATTGAAATTTTATTAACACGACTGGTTTTTGTACAATTCATTTTTAAATAACCATTCGTTTGAATTTCATTTAAAGCGTCAATAAATATAAAAATATTAGGGTGAGAGTGGTAAAACATGCTATTGAGCTTTGAATGAAAACTTTCGCATGCATTGGTTGTATACAATTTAATCTATTTTATTTATAAACTTTACAAATAACTAGTGGTGTTCCCACATATATACGCTGTGTGCATTATATACAGCTATGATAAGCTATGACCGCAACTAAGATATTACCTAAATTGGCATGACTGCAACTGTTTATCTCAAAAATCGTCATTAGATAGGTCTTGAATAGCATAGCTTAAATATTCTAAATATCTTAAAATTTCACTGAGTATGGAAAATAATGATGAAAAGTTTAAAGTTTATACTGAATAACGATTAATATTTTTTAATTATAGGTTGGTACAATAAAATAACAAAAATCAATATTTTTCATTTAATATCCAATTTTGTTAAAATATAAACTTGTCTATAAAAAAAAAATTGTGCAAAGAAAAATACAAATCATTATAAAAACTTCTATAAATAGCTTCATTATAATCAATGTAAAATATAAAATATATATATATAAATAAAAAAAGTTATTAGCATAATATAAAATTAAGTATTGGTTGGTATTTATTTTCAACATATTGAGTAGAAATTATTATAATCAATAAAGTACGGTCAGAATTAGATATAGGCTACAAGGAGCAAAACATTGAGCTATTTCCAGTTTCTACGTTGAAAACGCTATTTTTAATTATGTAGATAATGATAATACATGATCATAGGGATGTTTATACTTACATTGTATATGTATGATATACGGGGTGATCTATTTTCCGTAATACATTCATTCTTTCAAAAAGTACTAATGTTTTTGAAAATTGTTGTTATGTCTATATAATTTAAACTTAGTCATTTTAAAATAAAATGGTTGGAAAAAATTTTTATTTTTTACTTATTTTAACGACTTATACAATTTTAATTTCATAATCCTTAGCAGAATACTATTAGGAGTATATTATGGATCTATATTTTATAATAATAAAATTTCGTACAAGTAGTTTTTTAGTTAAATGTATTTGAAGCTTAAATGAGTGGAATAGTGAATTAATGTTTTGCAAGTGTTACTCCAGTATCAAAAACAGCACCCGTCTAAACTTTAAATAATGTAACTCGTTTATTTTACTTATATACTACTTGTTCAAATTTCAATTTTTATTCAATAGAATACACATATTTACTATATATTTATATCTCAGTATCTCACCAAAATGCTTACTCCAAAAATATTCTGTTTTGGAATAAGTAATTAAGAATGTATGTTGTAATCAAAAAAATAATAGTAAGAAATAATAAAAAAGCGGGTAAGTGAGTATCGCTCTGCTGTACATTAGGGGGTGGGGTGGACCTCGGACTAGGGCAGGTTAAATTTGAATGCAATGATACGTATCATTGTATACGAAAAACGATTCTGAACGGAGATGATTTGTCAGTCTAGGATATATTATACTTAAATATTGTCATATATTCTATTTTGAAACTAATTCAAACATTTAAGTAAAAGTTTCAGGATCTTATGTTTAGTAATATTTTAAAAATAACAAAAATCGAAAATTATTTATTAGTAAAACGTTATTTTACACGTGTATTTTTGATTTCAAATTAAAATTAAAACTTTAAACACTCGTAAAATTTTTTAAATTGAATAATCCTCAAACTTTTTTATAATTATTCTAAGCTTAACTTATGGACAGCATAGTATTAAATTTTTAATTCTTAGCTTTTGATAGTAAAATATTTATAAATTTTTAACTACCAAATAGTTAATAATATTCATGATTTTGGCGAATTTTTGTCAATATTTGAACTTCAAATGCTAATAAAAAAAAATTGTGCCTATGTATTTTTATAATTTTTGAATCAGAGTTAGAACAAGTTATGTGGACCCTTCAATTAAATTTTCAAGTAATTTGTCCCAGCTAAATTTTTTTTATCAACATTTATAAAAAAAAAATAAAAAAAAAAGTAAAAAATTGAAAATTTCAATTGTCTATAAATAGCTCAAAAAAAGTCAAAATGTTTTGAAAATCAAATCACGTAAAGAAAATGGCAATCTCAATAACTGGTAAAATTTTCAAGAATTTACGACTTATACTGTTTGAATAACAACAAATATCAAAAATTGTTTGAGGCTAAACCGTTATTTAACGCGGTTTTGTAAAAATTTAAATTTCAAACACTCATAAAAAATTTTTGTCTGAATCCGGTAGAGTTTTTTTTACATATATTTGAAGAAAAATGTATGGAAAACCTTGTGACAAATTTTCAAAACTTAGTTATAAAAGAAAAAAATTTTACGATTTTTCAACCACAAAATTACTTGCAAATTTTCGCAATTTTGACATATTTTGTATAAATTCGAACTTTAAGCACTTATAAAATAAAATTGTGACTAACGATTTCGGATTTTTTTTTATCACTTTAAGAACAACTTATAAGAAACCTTGCATTAAATTTTCAAGATTTTGTGGCCTGCCAAAAAATTTTCATCGTTATTTTAAAAAAAAATACTAAAAAAAATTAAAAATTTCAATTGTTTATAAATAGCTAAAAAAAAGTCAAAATTCTTTGAAAATGTACCTATGTATGGAGAACGCTAATATAAACATTTGGTAAAAATTTCAAGTATTTACATCTATTATTTTTTGAGTTATAGCAAAATAAAAAATTCTATTTTGTCGAAAACTGGTTTTGCGTAAAAAAATCCCGTTTTTCCGTCATTTTTTTTAGGGTTTTTCCCGACTCATTTAAAAAATATTGAAAATTTTTAACTTTTGACCCCCCAAAGTACCAACTAGATTCGATTTCCTTTTCAAAGAGGGGCTGAAGTAAAAAATCGAAGCATTTTTATTTTTTACTGCTCCAAATGTTGTCGTCAGACACAAAAAAAAAATAAAAAAAAAAAAAAACACACATCATTGTAAAATCAATACATTCATCACTCCGTTCAAAATCTAAAAGTTATTATTGTTTTTAACGAATTTAAATTATGTTAAATAATTTATTTTTAAATGATGACTTTTTGCAATGAGAATTCTACGTTACATAAATCACTTAGTATATAAATACATTTCAAAATTTATTAGTGGTATCATGTATTTGAATTTTTCACTTTTTATTTACAACGAGTACTTGTTCGAACAATATATAACGAGCTATTGGTAATCTATTCTTGCTATAGTTTACTATCAGTTCTAAAGCATTAGCATTAATTTTTTAAGTTATGTAATAATAATTTAATTATCATTATATTATTTATATAATTTAGTATTTACAGTGTTAATAAATTCTTAATATATGCGTAAAAAAAAATAGTTCTCTATTTTATATTTTATTAGTTATTAACTCGCAATAAATAGATTCGTATACGATAATTTTTGGAAAAAAATTCTCAAAACATTAACGAGCTACGAATAAAACTATATTATTGTTGGTTTCAAGTATTTGTATTTTTCACTTTTCATTTATAACGAGCCACTGGTTACAAAAAAAAATCTAGCTAGTCCTTAGAACTTGTTTTAAGTTTGTAACTGATTTCTACTATATTTATTTGATTGAAATGACAAGAGTTATATTTTTAGAAATGATACTTGACTATTTGAGATAGTATTTAATCGAATTTGTATTTGGTGGCATTATTATTGTTCTTTACCACTTAGAATTGATGGTGTAGATGTTTATTTTATATTATGACTTATGTGTGGTTTCATATTATTTAGTTAATCTCCATCCATATAATATAGATATTTTTGAGACAGTAGTAAAATTCAAACAAATACCTAATGATTTACTTAATCAGTTTAATTTACTTTATATGTGAAATCATAATAATTAAATGTTAATACTCGATATCAAACTATTACAAAGACCAGATACATTAAATATGAATGGCACTAAAATACTTATTTTGAGCTCAATTTTACGAGAAAAAAAAATACGTTTCATTGAAGTATTAGAATACTGTAATAGATGTAATACTATGTATATGTCTGATAATTTTAAGGAGCTGGGATAGTCAGTTTTCCAGTTTATAATGTTCTTTTTGTTATCAATTATAAGTTATAACATTTAAAAATATTTTTCTTGTATATTTAAAGTACATTTTAAAATCTTTAATATATAAATAATACAGCAGCACAAGAATAAACAATAATAATGGAATTAAATTAAATTACGTAAGAATTTGCCAATATTAAAAATATCTAAATATAATAAAAGAAAACTTGTATTGGGCTAACGGGTAATTTAAAATATGATATTTAAAAACAAAATGTTTTATTTTAATGAAAATTAAATAATAATATTATTATACAATATAGAATAAAAACAAAATGTTAGTTTTTATTTGTTGATAATTATAAATTATCAATAAAAATAATAAATCGTTTAATTTTTAAATGTTGCTCGAGGAAAAACATTATTCTGTTTAGAAAAATTTGGCGCGTTAAAAGAAAGATGTATTTACTTCTTTGAAAAGGGTCAAGCAAAAACGAGTAGTGGAGTTGTTATTTGGCAAACGTTCCTTGGCTATAGTCTTTTTTCCATGTTTCATATGGTTTTAAAATATTGTTTAGCTTGCTTTTGTATACATGTATTCCGTATATATACTTATGTGTGCATGTGTATTAAATAAAATAACCAATATATGTATACATACACACACATATATACATATATAGTACCTAAATAATATATTAGCTTGAATTCATTTGAAACAGTAAATCAATAGTTTCCATGCATTTTTTTTGACAATATTGACTTATTGTCATAGGCGTGCGCAGATTTTGTTCGCAGGGTATGCAGGCATGTAGCTGATAAAATGTGCCCCCCATATATATAAATACCCCTAAAATAAATGTGCTTGACATTATATTATAGGTTACTACTTTACATAAGAAAAAAAAAATTTTTCATCTTTTTTGATTTTAAGTAGTTTTTTTTTTTATTAATAAAAAGTATTTTTTTTTTACAAACATGTTTATTTAAATGAAAATGTACATTATACAATATAATTTTTATAATTCAAGCCTTCTCTTTCCTGGTATACTTTAACTACTATATTATTATATTAATTAATAAATATTATCAGTATTTAGATATCGTCAAATTAAAGAATAGATGTAATCGCTGTCATATCTTGGGATATATAAATAGTAAAAATAAAATCAATATTTCCTTAAATTATTGAGAACCGTCCTAAATTAATTTAAAAACAAGTCCTTATTCCATATCGATATCGCATTACCATTTTATAAAAATCCCGTTTAAATTATGAACTGAGACATTGTTCATGACGTTCATGTGCCCTAAGCGTCTGTCGCAGGGTATGCAAGTGCATACCCTGCATACCCCGTGCGCACGCCTATGCTTATTGTTATTTATTAAATTATAAAACTTATAAATAAATTGTATGATGATTTTAATATAGTTTTTTATTCAAATAATATTATAACATATAAGCATTAAGTATATCATTTTTGTACTACAGCTATTAGCTAAGAAACAAACAGGATTCAAAATTGAGTCACATTTTGATGAATTGAATGTACCATTTATGTACTTATTTGCTTTAATTAAAATATTTTTTATTTATCAACGAAGGTTTATGAAGATATTATACATATAATCATTGATTATAAATATTATAAATATTTATAATCAATGATATAATATAGGCTTAATTGACTCTCTGTATTGATTACAACTCAAAAAATGATTGTTATTATTATTAATTATGTTGATAATATAGTTATTACATTCAAAAATGATAAATGACACACTTCTCAAAATATAGTTAAATAAATAATAAAGCGATGGCTCATTGCCAACGATTTATATTATAATCATAATGTTATTAAATTAATTTACGTTACTTTGTATACATTCCTTAACGATCAATGGTATTAGGCTATTCACCTACATTTAATATCCAAATACTATTTAATAAAGATAAAAACTAAATTCTTAATATTTTAGAAATACACTAATTAAGTTAAATACGTTTAATATTGGCAAACATGATAAATGACTGATATTATTTGTGATTTTAAAGTTTTAATCAATGTATTTTGTCTATATTTGATTTTGATAAATTGCTAATTCTAAAAATATTGTGGAGTCAATATAAACTACGAACGATAGAAATATGGAAACAATACTGCTCAATTGAAGAACGTCGAGAAAATGCTCTTTAAATTTATTTTAAGATGGGATAAAGGATATAGGGTAGTTTCAAAGTATTTTAAATAATAATAATATGATAGGTATTATTTTAATATCTATTTCAACACGTCAATTAACATGTATTCCCCTTATGTGTTTTTTATAGTAATAAATCATTCGTATATCTCTTAGAGTTTTACACACATCACGAAATAACTAAACAAAACGGTTTTTAAAATTGTTATTAAATAAATAATATCTGCTTTTATAGAAAGACTGAATGTCACATACCATATACGAGAATGTTGTTGGATTATAGACTATATAGTTTAAAAAGCATATTATTTGTATGTTGTATCACTCACACATACACATATACTATTACTTAAATAAATATAAATTGCTCTATAAAAATATATACATATAAATTGGTTCGCATATTATATTTTGAAATTGCATTTTCGTATTTTATACTGGTGGACCAAATCTAACCTTTTTAGATCAGATTTTGTTTTTGACCAAACTCAAAAAATGTGAATTTTTAATTATAAAAACATTTTGGTATGCCTAAAGTGAAAAAACGAAATATTATGGTTTTAATATTCAACTCTAGATTTGAGGCAATGAAATATACCTAGTAATTGTGTATATCGTTTAAGTAATATACTAATGTATTTATTGGTGTAAAATATAACGGAAATAACACTAAAAAAAATATATTTTCACATTTCACACGTTTCAAACTCTTTTCGTTTATCAATTGAAAAATATTTCTTAGAAAAATTTAATTAAATAAAAATTGTTCAACAAAAAATGACTAAGTTTATGGTAAATGTTTCTGTCATTCATTATAAAAAATATTTCTTTAGGTGTAAACCAAATCTTCCATTTTGGTTTTTGGATCGAACCAAAACGACCTACTTTTGTACGTCATAGATTTTACACTTATCACTTATGACTTACAAATAATAACTACTTAACGCTGAAATTTATTTATCATTTAAGAAAATATTGTATATGTATATTATTATTATCTGAAAAAGTTATGTGCAGTGATATAACTGCATATTATAATGTACACTTGTACACACAACACATACTCGAGAGATGGTCATAGTGTGTGTTGCACAATTTAAGATAGTATATAAGATAGTACTATCTTAAATTGTGGCTTGTAGTCATCGTGCCTTCTCTTGGACCATTTAGCATAAAGATCGATAACACTTTTCTCCTCTTTTTTCCACTCTTCTCCGGCTTTATGTTCTATGACTGCCCAATCACTTACAGGCCTTGTTTTAGAGCATGTTCCCTAAAACAGACTGAAAGACACACCCTCTTAAAGCTTAAACATAAAACTTCGAAAAATCGTGTAATTTTTTTTTTCCACTAAACACGTACTGTGTACACATTAAAAACGTTAAGCACGTTAAACCGCAAAGATCAGCAAAAAAAAGTTGTTTTTTATGGCTGCTTATACGAAGGAAAATTTCAGTTTGGAGGTGTGGATGACGTCTTGTTTGATTAATGGTGACCGGACAGGAATTTGAGTATAACTAAATGGTATACACTGATAGGCTTAAGGCGAAAGATAAGTGAACGTGTATAACATAAATGCAATGAGATAAAAAACAAATTAAGTTTATTGTTTGTATACAATTTTTTTTTTTGATAATTATAAATTATAAAAAATAGGAGTTTTGAGAATTAATATCAAGTACATTGAACTATATGTATGTAAAACTCACTCTGCAGAGTTGAAATATTAATTAATTGAAATTGAATGTTTTTTTAGATGTGCGAGAGAGAGAATTTTGTCAATATAATATATCAGGATTAAATAAATTATTATTGCTACTAAATCACACATGAAAATTATACTTGACATAAAAATTAATTCATCGTTGTCTAAATAATAACCCAAAAGTTACAAATTATAAAAAAATAATTTATAGTCTATATAATACATTATTTTGTCAGTTTGACGAGGGAATACTAAAAAATAACTAAAAACGAAAGTGTATAATTTTTTTTTTTTAACTTAACATAAAATTGTTGTTGAAAATATTATTGTAACGATTTTATTATTAATTTATCAAAACATATTTTAAAATGCAATTGTTAGTTAAAAACTTTTTATTTTAAATAATATAGGTACTTTGCCTTTATGCACGGAAAGTGTTCACTTACCATAATATGTATTATAATTTATAATTTCTATTGGACGTTTTTGCTTATTTATATACCTACTAATAATTATTATTACACCCACGGAAATGTCTGTATTTAGTGAAAAAACAAATGAAAATGATTTAAAACGGTAAAAATTGTAAACTATAAGTATTGTATATAAAATTGTTAAAAAAAATATATGTATCACTGATATAAAAAATAATAAGTAATTATAAATGTTAGTTTGAGCGTTCGGTACCAAAGTTGATAAATTTAAAGAAAAAAAAGCGGGTAAGTGAGTATCGCTCTGCTGTACATTAGGGGGTGGGGTGGACCTCGGACTATGGTAGGTTAAATTTGAATGCAATGATAGGTATCATTGTATACGAAAAACGATTCTGAACGGAGATGATATGTCAGTCAAAGATATATTATATTTAAATATTATCATATATTCTATTTTGAAACTAATTCAAACATTTAAGTAAAAGTTTCAAGATCTTACGTTTAGTAATTTTTTAAAAATAACAAAAATCGAAAATTATTTATTAGTAAAACGTGATTTTACACGTCGTGTATTTTTGATTTCAAATTAAAATTAAAACTTTAAACACTCGTAAATTTTTTTAAATTGAACAATCCTCAAACTTTTTTATAATTATTCTAAGCTTAACTTATGGACAGCATAGTATTAAATTTTCAATTCTTAGCTTTTGATAGAAAAATATTTATAAATTTTTAACTACCAAATAGTGAAAAATATTCATGATTTTGACGAATTTTTGTCAATATTTGAACTTCAAATGCTAATAAAAAAAAATTGTGCCTATGTATTTTTATAATTTTTGAATGAGAGTTAGAACAAGTTATGTAGACCCTTCAATTAAATTTTCAAGTAATTTGTCCCAGCTTAATTTTTTTTATCAACATTTATAAAAAAAAAATTTAAAAAAATTTAAAATTTCAATTGTCTATTAATAGCTCAAAAAAAGTCAAAATGTTTTGAAAATCAAATCACGTAAAGAAAATGGCAATCTAAATAACTGGTAAAATTTTCAAGTATTTACGACTTATACTGTTTGAATAACAACAAATATCAAAAATCGTTTGAGGCTAAACCGTTATTTAACGCGGTTTTGTAAAAATTTAAATTTCAATCACTCATAAAAATTTTTTGTTTTAGTCCGGTAGAGTTTTTTTCGCAGATAGTAGAAGAAAATTTTATGCAGAACCTTGTACCAAATTTTCAAATCTTAGTTATAAAAGGAAAAATTTTTACGATTTTTTAACCACAAAATTACTTGCCAATTTTCGCAATTTTGACATATTTCGTATAAATTCGAACTTTAAGCACTTATAAAAAAAAATTGTGACTAACGATTTCGGATTATTTTTTATAACTTTAAGAACAACTTATAAGAAACCTTGTATTAAATTTTCAAGATTTTCTGGCCGGCCAAAAAATTTTTATCGTTATTTTTAAAAAAAATACTTAAAAAAATTGAAAATTTCAACTGTCTATAAATAACTCAAAAAAAGTCAAAATTCTTTGAAAATTTAACTGTGTATGGAGAACGCTAATATAAATATTTTGTGAAAATTTCAAGTGTTTACATCGATTAGTTTTTGAGTTATAGCAAAATAAATAATTCGATTTTGTCGAAAACTGGTTTTGCGTAAAAATTCCCGTTTTTCTGTCATTTTTTTTTTGTTTTTCTCGATTTTTTTGAAAACTGTTGGAAAATGTTTACTTTTCACCTCTATAATGCACCAAGGATATTCACTTTGCCATCGGAAACCACCCCCAAAGTTTGAAATTGAAGCATTATTTCGACTAGTTATGCTGTACACAGACACAAAAACAAAAAAACAAAAAAAAAAAAAAAAAAAAACACACATCATTGTAAAATCAATACATTCATCACTCCGTTCAGAATCTAAAACAGTGATTTTTTAAAATATAATATACATCTTGCATTACTTTACATATAATTTCGTTAAAAATGCTAATCATCGTTAAATAATAAAAGTAGTTTCATAAACGACTTTATTTATTTTAATTTATATTTTGTAAGTTGTATGTATTTTGACCTCAGTAAAATCTATTTGACATACAATATTTTTCATAATTTTTATTCTCCATAAGACTTTAATACGTATTTTGGCAACTAATTTCATGCCAAATTATGATCACGTTCTCTGTAAAGTTTTGTAAGTATTGAAAATAAATTGATTTTTTTTTAATTTGTGATTATAATATAAATTAAGATATAATTTTAATGCTGAATATTTTTACTAACTTTTAGTTAGTTCTGTAACCTATATTTCTATGATATGTTATATATTTAAATACAAAATGTTTACTAAATTTATTATTTTCATAGATATTTTTGGCAATATGTTTTATTATATTAATTAAAATGACCGATATTAAATTAACATATTTTTTTTTTAAGAAATTCCTAAATTTTGGATTTTAAGACATGAAAATGAATTACTTGAGTAGTAATTCAAAAATAATTAATGATATTATTTTGTTGTAAAAATAAGTTTGAGAATTGGAGAGTTGTGTTGTGGATGTTGAGTGAATGTCTTGTCATTTCATACTCTTATAAAGATGATGAATTATCACATACAGGTACCTATTTACATGATAGTATGATTCAAAATATTTGTATATAACTTCCGACAAAATCGCATGGGCTTGATTAATAATTTCATCTAAAACGTAAAATTATTAAACAATGCAAATAAAAATATTATTCATTTTTTTTTCCAAGTTGTTTAGTGTATAATTTCTGAAGAAATTTAAATCATTCGTTATTTGTTTTATTTTGACGGAGCAAACGATTGATTTTTACAATGATTTTAATTTTAATTTTTTGTTTTTTATTTGCACAACTATTCAACAAGAAAACTTAATCCAATATTGGTAAACTTGTGCCCATTTTCTATTTGTATTGGTAAATTTTATTTAAGTAATTGCTAATTGGTCATTTTTTTGATTTTTAATAAATCTGAAAAGAAGAATTGTCAAAATATTACTAAAAACGGTAAAAATTAGATGTTCAAGTTTTGTTATTTCTTCGTAATTACGAAGATAAATATTCTATAGTTGTTGTTTACTTTTAAATCCAATAAACACATTACTTAAGTTTACTCAAAACCTACAATTGTATAAGAAAGCAGGGTGAGTTGTTCTCTCTTTTTACTTTATTACTGATATCGGACGATGAGCTTAATTTTTTGAGAGTAACTATTAACTAAATACACGAAAATATATTTATATAAAAAAAAATTATTATTTCTCAATATGTAATATATTTTGTTGTAAAATACACGTATCATGCGTAAATTACACACACACACACACATATATTTGTATGGTATTGTTGTGGATAATACTTTCAGTCGGGGTTTTAACGCGTAGTCTGTCTAAAGTGGACTAATATAATAATTGGATATGACGTAGAGGAGCGTACAGGGCGCCGCGTCACCCGTGAACGGTAGGTCGGTGTAGCCCATAAGAGATCAAAAGTATACAATAACGTGGTGCTAGCGAGAGAGTACGATAATATTATACTCGTAGCCGCACACATACACGCACTCACGTACACACCCGCACACAGTTTACATAGTCGTCGTCCCGTTGGCGGCAGGGCTCAGCAATTTTCACTCTGCATAAATTTGTAATTTATTCATGTTTGTCCAATATCTCTCTTTATCCCATGAATAATGGATATATATTTTGCCGTCGCCAGAAATTAGGTTTATTGTCGACGACGATGACGACGAGACGTTAGCACACACACACACACACACATACGCGCGCGACTACAAGGTTCTTGGACTTAATAAATATGTATATAATATAATAAAATAAGTGTGTAACGAAAATATATAATATACCTATTCTCAAAATAAATGAAAAATATTATTGATTGATTACAGATCTGAAGAGCGATCACTAGTTTATGCATAATATATAGTCGGCCGAAAACGATTTGACAGAACGTTTTGGTATCACAATATGGTTTTATAACATCGTGAGTACAAAATATACTATTTATGTATTATTATGATGCTCATAACTTTACGAATACCAATAATTTCCTGCAATATTATGGTCCGTTTCTCCGACTAGATGAGTCCCGTACGGTAGCAGCACGGTTTCTAAACGGTTCATGGAATTTACATACTGTAATAATATATTAATGAACATTGCACAGCGTACGAATTACGGGCATAGGAGTGACATTTCTTATAAAAAAAAAATTTAAAAAACCGAAACTGATATATAAACGGCAGCGGTAGTACACTACCGGCCCGGTAGGTCCCGGTCGACGTATGCTGCGCAGTATATCAGTGGCGTACGCAGAGGGGGAGGCTAATGGGCTGAAACTCCCCCCCATTGCCGTATTATTAAATTTGTTTTTAAATCTACCAGCGATTTAATATAGTGTATATTTATTATTTACCCATTTATAAGAACCATGGACTAAGATATTAATAATTATTATATGGGTATTATATTATCTTAGTCTGTGATTATGACCACAGTCCATAGATTGGTATTTAAAATTTTATATAATATTATAATATAAATTTATATATAATTTTTTCATATATTTTTTGTTTATTTTATGCTTAATTAAGTAAGAAATAAAAAAGCAACTATTTTAATTTTTAAGCCAATGCGCTCGTTACAACTGAGTAATTTTTTATTTTCAAGCCCCCCCCCCCCATTGTAAAATCCTGCGTATGCCACTGCAGTATATTATATTATAGTCGTATCCCGTAGGTATATAGAATTATAGACTGTGCTTCGACGGTCCGTATAATGATATTGTTGTAATACCTAAAAGCTGACACAATATAAATATATATATATATATATATGCCTACGCTGCCATGTAAATACGTCTGTATTATGGGCACGCCATAGAGATTTCACAGCCGTATATTTAAAATGCGCAAACCCAAAACAAACAACTCGTCGCGAGTACGGCAGTCGTGTCTCGTATGTATGCGCATTCACATAATAACAATTATATTATATGTCTGCGCTTGTTGTTGGTCTCATTCCTCCGTGCGCCAAACATTCACCGCCCACTGTTTTGCTCAGCGATTGTGCAGTGTTTCGACATGTCTCACCGCATAACTCGATTTAACCCCGTCAACGGCGGCGCCATGGGTTTTTCATTCCTATCGCACACGTCCCTTTTGTTTACGTAATTTTAGAATCCGATCGAAGCGAGAAATAGTGTTTCGGTTTTATAATGGTGATTTTTTTTTTCTGTAAACACTCATCCCGGTCTGTGGAAAAGCTCCAAAAGTTTCTACCGCAGCTATCGATTGTAAATCTTATCTACAAGCTATATATATATCTGTAGACTCTGTAGCGTCTATAAATAATTAATAAATAAATAAGTAGTATAGATTTTTGATGCAATAGTGCGAGTAAGGAAAACTAAGGTAAAACTGAAAACCGATTTTAAGTAACGTGTAATCTAAAAGTAATCTAAATAAAACCGATATATATATTTATTTTTATAAACAACATAGGTTTTTTTTTAATACCATGATTGTATTGTATTGCATACAAGCTCATGACGCAAATGTGTCATATCTGTACAAATGACGGCAGCTCAATATATTTATAATTTTCAAACATTGAACTATTTGCAATTTTAAACTCAACATATAATATATTGTTATCATAAAAATGCAATGCAAAAAAAACAAAACCTAGTTAGCGTTATATTTGCGTTTTGTTTACCTACCTTCTCAATTAAATTTTCTTATAGTATTTGTTTTATTTTACCATCCATATGAAATCATATTTCGATGAAAAAAATAACTAGATGTAGCTATATATAGATATATTCCGTATTATGTATACTCGGTTATATTATTCGAGTACAATGTACAGTTGTACGCCTTCACTAGTTAAATTTATAGTGGAGTCGGCATGGACATTTACCCGGACAAATCTTCAGGTAGGGAAGGGAGAGTATTGAAAATAACAAAATAATTAAAAATGGATATTCTTGAGAGATTTTTAAAGTTTACGGAGAAATACAACGCCTCCCCACAAGTGACACTAGCCTGGGTTAGCAGATATTACATAAAATAATCTGATTGAACAAGTTCGATCTACTTATACGATATATAATACAATTTAAGTATTTTAACTATCAGTCTATGCTACATCATATTTGTTTTTTTATTTATTCAAAAACAAACAAATTAATAATTTACAACTTGAAGATTACCTAATATTTACGCATGACTTTGGCGCCAATAGTTTTTGTTTATGACATAAATGCTTCAAAGGAGTTTTGTGTACGAATATTTGAAATTAAAAGAAAAAGAAATGTTTACCATATAAAATATAATGAAATAAAACTACAATAAGAGTTTATCTGATTTTAACTTTGTATAAATGAAATTTCTAACATAATTTATTACTAAACAAATATATTTTTCTCCATTCTTTCTGCTTAAATGTTATCTTAGTATTTACTTATACGTTTTTAGTTAATTATATACGTTTGGTAAATAATAAATATATACGAACAGTATACCAGACAGGGTAAGAAGTGGGTTTTAGAACTTTTATTAGTTAAAAACCTGTTAAAGTGGGTTAGAACAATTAAGTTTAATACTTAATATAGTCCCAAAATATATTCTGGCCCAACGAGTTTAGCTCAGTAACTTGCTGGTTCTATCTGGGCCTATATATATGGGCTATCTTAACTATTTAATTCATATTAACCTCTAATGCGGTATAAGTCGATGAGATTTCTACTTCAATGGTTACGATTTAACAAGGGTAATAACACGATTTTGTTATGAGCAACAGACAAATAGCTCCTAAACCGTTAACATCTGTAAAAACCTTACTATATAATAAAATTATATTATTATTCATTTTAATAGTAATATCAAATTAACTGCTGTTATAATTATGTAATAATTTGTACATTAGTTTATAATTTGCAAGAAACGCTACATTTTATTAAAAGAATAACAAATTTAAAAATAATATGATTTACATAAGTTTAAATTAGTTATATCATTACTTTTAATTTTTAAATAAGTATTAAAAGTATAAATATTAGAATACTAGATAATGGATAATATTTAAATATTTGTAGTGTTTATATTTACAAAATATTATCTAACATCTAATTTTTTAATAGTAACAGTACCTATTATAGAAAGAGTGTTTAAAAAACATTTTATTGTATTATTTTATTAAATTTAAAAATAGATTATAGGTATTTGTATTAAGATGATATTTTTATAGTTAATAATACTAATTATTATAACTAAGTTAACTACAAACTGTTTATTTAATACATGAGATTATTTCGTTGTAATTTGATTGAAATTTTGAGCTGAAATGAATACAGAAAATTCAAAATGTAAAATACTAAAATGTTTAATACTAACTTGATATTGATAATGTTAAGGTTTGATAATACAATTTAATATATATGACATAAGTAATACATTGTTTTAATAAAAATTTTACAAATTATGAATAAGATTATAAATAAAAATAATCAAATAGTCCTTATTTGATTTTTGAATGTGATTATTATTAATTTTGAGTAATCTAAAAAGTTTAAAAAGACTTAGTATATGGAAGGAAAATACATCAGCTAATCGTTTTCTCATATGAACAAATACGCTTCTGTCGTCAATCTAGATTTATGTATCTACGTAAGTACTAAATACGTATAGGTACATTATGTGTTATTGTGGCGTAATTTCTATAATACCTATAGGTACGTGTATTTTACATTTATTCGTCTCCTTACATAATTTGTAAGTATGTAAAATAATATAATAATATGTTCTGTGTAGGATTAATACAATATGTGAACCACGATGGTTTATTGTTTTCTATTTTTAAAATCATTTAATATTTTTTCTTATCATTATTATAGAGCACCCCTCTATGGTACACAAAAAAAGTTTCTCAGGTATGCAGGGCGACGAATTAGTCGACGACCCCTAAAATTATATTGATTTCCTTTCCTTACACATACAACAAATGCGGCTGCAGTTTATGGTCGTTAAGTCAGTGTCGTAGCCATACTACGAGTACTATACAACACTATTATTATATTCGTTTCCCCGGCAAGCGTCTCTCACCTATACCGGCTATGCTATGTATATATATTATATTTTTAGTTTAATATATAATATACGTGAAATTTGCCGTATTTGGAATGCCATTATCTGCGTTGGGCGGAAAGGTCATAAATATTACCCGTAAATCGTAATTTGTGAATAAATAAAATTAATGCATGGAATCGAAAATTTTAAGTGTTCATATTTTTGGTGTACAAATGACGACATTCAAAAGAAAAATGTTGAACGTCTTTAAATATTTTACGGCATCCTTGACAGAATTGGAAACTGTAATATGCATTTCGTTTTAATTATGATACCTAGTTTAAATTGTATACTTAATACTTATGCGTGAACAATTAATAGTGTATACTGAACACAGATTTTTGATTAAAACGGAAACAATAATTGTGTATAGTTTACGTACAACTTGTATTTCGTTAAATTTATATGAGCATTGTATGTATAATAATATACTTTGCTATTTTAGTATAATTATGAACGATCCATCAAAAAATATATCTGTAATGGAACATTATGGTCATATTGTTATAAATTTATAATTACATTTTTTTCTAACTTTTAATTTATAATTTGTATATAATATACAAATATGTTATAACATATATGTTATGTTCAATATTCATTTTTTTACTACAGTGTAAGCTTTTACATTTTTGCCTTTAGTATTATATTTCATGCAGTAATTTATAATTTTTATACCTAACGCTAACCATTGTTGTAAACACGTTTATTCAATTAAGTCTATGATATTTTATAAAAAAATATATCACGAAACTATAGTAATATAATACGTATGGAATAAAAAAAAATAGGTTTTTTCTAGTAAATTTTAGTTTGGAATAGAACTGATTTTTATTTGAACATTTATATTGTGTGACCGTAAATTTACTTTTATGTGTTTTCACGTAATAACTGTCCAAATAATACCAAACGTGTGACTTTAAACCATTATATTGGCTAAAGGCGATGGAACAACTAAAATGCACAATTCAATCATTAATAACAATGTTGTAACTTGCAGAAGAAATAAATATATTTAAATTGTACTCGATAGACTAGGTTAGGATTAGTTTTTTTTTTTAATATTATAAGTAGGTACCTACAATTCAATTCATTTTATAAAAATAATATAATATATACGTATGTGAATAAATTATAGGTATTATTGGTATTTTTTTATTTATACATTAAAATAACAGTTTTTGTTACTAACAAAAGAGAAGTTAAAAGATTACCATGTTGTTGATTATATGCTGTTTTTAGTGTATGTTTTGTAGCTAAATATAAATCAAAATACATTTATTAATCTTTTTTTTTTTTTTTATGAAATTAAAAATAATTTTTACAGAGCCCATTTTTTTACGTTTCAACATTTCATGGTTTTCTTCTATCAGTATAGTCAACTATTTAAATTTCTTTAATTATTAATAAAATACTTATTCTTTTTAAAAAAAATTCATATTTAATCTTTTATTGTTATTTTTCTTGATGTACCTATACATATATGTAGTTCAATTAAACTGTTACATATTAATTTCTTTTATCAATAACTTTATCAATAACTTAAATATTAATAAATCAATTGTTTTTAAAAATAATAATAATACAATTTTAAGTATTTAAATTTATAACATTTGATTAATTAGTTATTTTTATTACAAAATATAATTTAAAATAAATATTCATTTTATTTACATACACGCCAATTAATCTACACTTTTAGATTCTGAACGGAGTGATGAATGTATTGATTTTACAATGATGTGTTTTTTTTTTGTTTTTTTTTTTTTTTTTGTGTCTGTCGACAACATTTGGGGCAGTAAAAATGCTTCGATTTTTGACTTCAGCCCCTCTTTGAAAAGGAAATCGAATCTAGTTGGTACTTTGGGGGGTCAAAAAATATATCAATTTATTTGATATGTCAATATTTTTTAAATGAGTCGGGAAAAACCCTAAAAAAATGACGGAAAAACGGGATTTCTTACGCAAAACCAGTTTTCGTCAAAATCGAATTTTTTATTTTGCTATAACTCAAAAACTAATCGATGTAAACACTTGAAAAAGTTTCACCAAATGTTTATATTAGTGTTATCTATATACAGTTAAATTTTCAAAGAATTTTGACTTCTTTTGAACTATTTATAGACAATTGAAATTTTCAATTTTTCTAAGTATTTTTTTTTTAAATAACGATAAAAATTTTTTAGCCGACCAGAAAACCTTGAAACTTTAATACAAGGTTTCTTATGAGTTGTTCTTAAAGTGATAAAAAAAAATCCGAAATCGTTAATCACAATTTTTTTTTATAAGTGCTTAAAGTTCAAATGTATACGAAATATGTCAAAATTGCAAGTAATTTTGTGGTTGAAAAATCGTAAAATTTTTTTCTTTCATAACTAAGTTTTGAAAATTTGGTACAAGGTTCTGCATAAATTTTTCTTCAGATATCTGTAAAAAAAAACTCTACAGGTTCAGACAAAAAATTTTTATGAGTGTTTGAAATTTAAATTTTTACAAAACCGCGTTAAATAACGTTTTTGCCTCAAACGATTTTTGATATTTGTTGTTATTCAAACAGGCTAAGTCGTAAATACTTGAAAATTTTACCAGTTATTTAGATTGGCATTTACTTTACGTGATTTGATTTTCAAAATATTTTAATTTTTTTTTGAGCTTTTTGTAGACAATTGAAATTTTTTACTTTTTTTTTTATTTTTTTTTTTATAAATGTTGATAAAAAAAATTTAGCTGGGACAAATTACTTGAAAATTTAATTGAAGGGTCCACATAACTTGTTCTAACTCTCATTCAAAAATTATAAAAATACATAGACACAATTTTTTTTTATTAGCATTTGAAGTTCAAATATTGACAAAAATTCGTCAAAATCATGAATATTTTTCACTATTTGGTTGTTAAAAATTTATAAATATTTTACTATCAAAAGCTAAGAATTGTAAATTCAATACTATGCTTTCCATAAGTTAAGCTTAGAATAATTATAAAAAAGTTTGAGGATTATTCAATTTAAAAAATTTTACGAGTGTTTAAAGTTTTAATTTTAATTTGAAATCAATAATACACGTGTAAAATAACGTTTTACTAATAAATAATTTTTAATTAATTAAAAAATTACCAAACGTAAGATCTTGAAACTTTTACTTAAATGTTTGAATTGACAAATCATCTCCGTTCAGAATCGTTTTTCGTATACAATGATACCTATCATTACATTCAAATTTAACCTACCCTAGTCCGAAGTCCACCCCACCCCCTAATGTACAGCAGAGCGATACTCACTTACCTGCTTTTTTGTTTCAATAATATTTCATTAATTTTGTAGCCACTAAAATGGGTTTCTTCTTGTTACGATAAACATTAATGTGCATAATGTATTATTTATTATTTATTATAAAATTTTAATGCAGACACAGTTAATTAATATTGAAAATATTTTAAACAATATACTTAAATATAAACTTTTGCTTCTGTGCATACATTAAACTTATTTGGATTGTATTCAATTTAAAAATCGCTTAACTGCATATTATTATACTTGTATATTTGATATAATAAATTATCATGATAAAAATATGTCTTTTGTCTACTTATAGGTTCTCTATAAAACTGTATTATTATATCAATATTTAAACATTCTTTATAAAAAAAAATGGCAGGTTACGCATTGAACTTTTATTTGAGCATATGTTTTTTTTTAGTTTTGTACACGCCACATTAATATTGTTATAAGATTTAAAAAATGTAATAATAAAAATTAATTCTATTTAATTTTAATTCTCATATTATTTATAGTTTATACTGAATTTCGAGTATTATAGAACCAATGTTGATTATTATCTGCGTCAGACGACCTCTATAATAGTATCCAATTTGGTGTCAGGCCAACACATAAAGTATTCGATTATTATTACTGTCTACTGCGGTAAACTTGTCATTAGTTATTACTTTAGTGCACAGCTTAACATATTATATAACTACGAGACTAGTTCAGAATAGCATCACTGTAATAATATCACGAGCACTGGGCAATATATCCAAGTTATCCAACACAGTGTTTGCTTGTACAGATAACAAATTTGTGGGACTACACCCTATATAGTATATGGTGATACGACTATACCTATGTCCTCGGGCGACCTTTTTCGTTGTCGTACATTTTCCGTTCGACTGAACGTTCAACTGAATCATCCAAGTTCAATATCCAAAGTTGTTTGTAAGTGAAAATACTTTCTCCGAAACGATCATCCTAGATCCCAATATATAGTATGTAGATTTAGATACTGAACTTAAACAATTCGAATTTCATTGAATTTTTATTGTTTATTGCATTGCAATATCTTTAGATAATGCACAATAATACAGTGAAATAATGTTTCTATTCATAAAGAAAATATTGTTATTAGTTTTTTTAAAGTTTAAAAGTCGGTACATCATACTTATCAATTTACCGATTTATTGGTAAAATATAATTGAAATTATAAAAACTACCGAATAAATGGTTAAAGTTCTCTTAATATTTTACATGGAGATGTTAAACTGATATTCACGTAATAAGTAGCTACTGTTTGTAAACTTAAATAACTTTACTTCAGGGGCGTGCTCACGTGCGGAGGATGGAGGCATATCACACTTTGGTTTATTTTTGTCATATAAAATAAATGATAAAGTAATGAAAATATATTTACTGCCATCACGGGGTGATTTACACCATAATGTTATTAATAAATAATACATACACAATATAAATCCCCTTATAGGTACACGGCCATAAATAAAATATTACAATTAACTAGTATCTGCAGGTAAACACAAGAATATATACGTATATTTTTATAAAAACCTAGTCTGAGAATAGTAAAATATGTATACCACCTTTTATAAAAACTGAGTACTCGACTGATTTAGTTTGATTAAAAATTTTATATTTTTTATACAGTACATAAAATAATTCAAAATACCTACCTATTTAAATGTTTTAACATTGAAATAAATAGATAAAATTATTGTAGTTTGTGGATTATCTTTGACTCATATTTATTTTGCTGTGTTTATTGAATGAAAGTGGACAAGTTGTGAGAAAAAAATTAATGTGTAGGTGTCTGCTCTAGACTTCCAAGGAAGTTATTAATTTTAAACCTAGTTGGTTTTTATTTTCATCTCAATATTTGTTTCGGAAAAGTATAAAAAAAGTGTATTTTTTTCAAAACAATATTTAAAATTATTAATGTCGTCTACCATTTTATACTGGAAATTATTAACTGGTAAGTACACTGAATTATAATTAAAATTACTGTAATGTGGAATTGCCTTAATTATTTATTTAAACATTTTAAACTTTTAAATTTCTATACCTTATAGTTTTATACACTGCTCGTATCTTATATGTATATACTGATTATACATTATAATACATACACTAGCTGTATTCATTAGCCGATTTAACCTTACAACCCAATACCCATGTTTCCAAAACAATTTTAATTAAATCTCAAGTACTCGATAAAACATTATTAAATTTAAATTAATTTCAACCATATTATTATGTTATACGTACATATCTAATTGATTGAATTTAAAATTAACTTAAGTCGTAATAAGTTAATTTTGTCTTTCAAAAAATATGCCTTATCTTAATGACTTAATATACTCATTAAAATTTCGTTTGAAATAATTTTGAGTCTTAAGTATTAAGATTTTAAATAATATTACAGGTTATACCTTCTCATATCCATTTAATACCCATATATCATGTATTTCAAAAATCTGTTTCACAATTCATTTTGAAAAGCACTTAATACTTAAAAAACGAAATAAACACTATAGTAAATTGAGCTTCATTTTAAATCGTTTTTCGAATACGATGATTTATCATTTCTTTCGAATTTATAATAATAATATAATACTGTGCTTCGCCGAGATGAGTATAACGAAATAAGAGCCTAGCACTATAATATAAAATATATTTTTTTACAGTTTTATCTTCAAATTATTTTATGTCTTTGGATGTTTATAAAAAGCACTATTTTTAGTATTGTGTGACACAATTACACGTTATACAATTTTATATGAAATAAATGGTTTTATTTTTATATTTTCTTCGTTTAAGCTCCAAAGTTATTAGGATATTACTTGATATTATACATATTACATACTATACATACGAAGAAACCAAAGAATACCAAAGAAGTGATAGTTGGACGAGTAAACAAATACTTAAGCACACTAGTTGTTGAAGTTTAGATGGAAGCTATTTGGATGAGGATAGACGGAATGTTGTGACGATGGTGATGAGACCTTTGGGAGAATTATAAAGCCAAAAAGAAGAATACATGCCTACAGGCTACAGATATATATATAGATTGTACAAGTGACAAGAATTTTGATAAAATTTGTGTAAAATGAAAATCAATCACTTTTAAATTTACTAAAATAATGTTTTACAAACTATTAAATTATTTATAAAATATTAGAAATATATCACAAATGTTACGTCATTTTTTCTGTAAATTGATAACACTTTTTTTAACATACAAATCGTTACTTTGGTATTATTTATTTATTTTTTGTTGTATTTTGAAATCAATCATAAACATTTTATACGAGGATATATTATTTTATACTACAAAAGCTTTGAAATAATATTGTAATAAATTGTATACGCGTACTATGTTACATAATAATTTATACTATTATGGAGAGATCGAGAGGTAACGGGTACGTTGTACCACTTGTCCACATTCATAGATGAAAACATCATATTCTGATATATATAACGTTGCAAAAATATTGCAGTAAATGTTTCACATGATACTTTTACAAAATACATACCTAATTGATAATAATAATTTTCAGATATGCGTGTGAATGACATTTTACTAGTATTGTATAGTTTTGTGGGAATGAATTGATTATTTATGAAATAGTCAATAGTGTTGCTGCAGCCAAAGTAGTGTATTATATTATTGTAGACTTGTAGTCTGTATGTTATCCACGCGTATTGATAGGTGATAACAGACAGCAGCGAGCGTAATCATCTACGGAAATACAAGCATAGTATGTTATTCATTTATCATCATTAATTTTGTGAATTTGTAATCGAGATGATGAGCAAGTCATTCTCTCAGTGTCATCAATAATTGTTCAGTGTTTAAATGTTGTGTGAGAATCCTGACAGCTTGGTTCTGTATTTCGGTAAATAATTCAACCATTATGTTGTTGAGCTCAAACGAAGAACTCATTTAAGACTTTCTTTTTAAACCATCAACTTAACGGACTGAATCGTGGTCTTGGGTCAATTTTTGTGCTGCTAGATCCAATATTTGTATTGTAAATTGATTAGTGTGCCATTGTGATTTATTATACATCTACTGTCCTGTGATCATCGTTTAGAGACATTTATTGCAAGTTGAGTTAATATTTGTGCCTTATCTTAGGGTGATAAACTGTATCGAGATCGTACACAATGGCACATGTGGTAACAGTGATCTTCGTCATGTCGTGTTTTCATTGTTCGTGTTGAAACCGGTGTCTACAGATAGCATGTATGCGAGATCACTTGTTTATTATTGTTTTATTATGTTCATGATTATTATTACAGATCTCGGCACGGTAGTGTGTGCAGAACCAATCTAGTGACCCCCGCGTTCAACAGTAAACGCTAACAAGCATTTATTATTATATTAGCATTTTACTATATTAAATTATTATTATCAGTATTATTATAATTTATAACACGTGTGAACTGATTCACGTTCAAGCTAGGTTGAGAGCTGTTTATTATTTTTTTTATTTTATTGCATATTATTAATTTTCTTTATATTTATTAAATATATATTATATACAGGTTATAGATGCAGTCCATGTATTATCACATTTAATTCCTAAGGGCAATATCTGATTATTATTATTTTAATTAATCTTATATCTCCAGGTGCACTTTTGGGTTTTCAGCTATTATACATTTTTTAAAAAATATTTTTGTGAACAATAATTTGTATTCATATATTCTAGGTAGGAATATATTAATTATTATTAATTATTATATATATTAAATTATTTAAGCTAGGCATATTATTTAATAAAAGTCAAAACATTTCGGCTTGGTTAATATTTTTTTTATGCATTTATATGAGTAATATATTATCTATTTATCTGTATATATATACATTATACAGTGATATGGTCTCACAAGGTAGGCGAGGAGGTAATTAAAAAAATAAACAACATCAAAATATATCAAAAACATGATAGATGCACATATGTATATTTATATTAATTGAATGCATGAATATACTTATATGTAATATACTTTAAAATAAAATCAGTTACCGAATGAGATGGTCACTTCTTACGACGGATAAGATAAATTGTAATAATATAATAATGAATAAAAATTATCAATTCTTTTTGCAGTAATTGAACATGATGAAATAACGACTAACTGACATTGTCCACTTTCTATATCATAAAAATCGGTGTCGGCGATTAAAATAAATTATAAGTTGTTTAGCACATACTTCTAAAGCACAAATTTACCACACCGTCATTGGTAGACGAGTTTTTTAGATTTTTTTTTAAAACCTAATAATAATAACGCGACCTCACACATTATACTACAGTTAGTACTGACGCCGTGTATATAAGTGTACCGTCCTAATACTTATCAAGTCAAGGGCGGCCGGCGAACACAACACCTGCAGCATGTACAAATGTACAATGTATGCATATAATATGATATGTAAACATTTTGTTTTCGGACGTATCTCAACAGCAGTATAATATGTATATAGTGACATCGTGTAGTATGTACCTATATATGGTATAACCATAAGCTCTCCGGAGCTGTTATATTATTATTATTATTATTGCTGGTCCCGCGGCAGCTATTAAACACCGGGACACATTTTTCGTTCCCGCCCAACCATCCATCGTGCCGCCGCAACTGAACATATAAATTATGTAATATATTATAATATTGTTTTCTCGGTTAACATTCGCCGTTAACAACAACACAAAACCTCTGTATTGTATTATATTATAATATATAGCTGCAGCGGCGGTGTCATATTATTACAATAATAAAAGCGTCGCGAGGACGGACGGACGGACAAGCGGGAATGTCCGCAAGTGTCGTTTTTTACGAGCTGTGGAAAAACGCCGATTCGGTATTTTTTTTTTGTCATTTTCCTACTCAAACTGATCGCGTTCGACAAACAATAATATCGCCGTCATCATGGGCCATGTGATAATATATAAACGTATGTACGATCCATACAATTATCCGACGCAGGCGATATACTAGCAGTAAATCAAACCGGAAAGGGCAAAAACTCTACGTTTGAGTTCAACAATAAAACTTCCGGCGTGTATACCAATAACATTAAACGGTCCACGCCGCTTGACAAGGGTCGAGTAATCTTCGCTCCGGCATGGCGGTGGCTCGGGCATTGCACGATGGGGGTGTATATAAGGGCAACGAGTCGTGGTTTTGGCAGCGGTGGGTGAAGAGACACGGGAACGCAATGGTGGATGGTGGTGGTGGAACAATAGAGAAAAAAAAACAAAAACAAATGGACGAGAATGATTGAACGCGTTCGAGGGGAGGTAGGGTAGATATATATAGCAGAAGTCGCTGGTAAACGACACTACGCTACTATAAAGTATAAACGTAGTTACGTCTCGTCGCGCGAAATAATAATAATAATTTAGTGAAGTCAAATTTAGTTAAATATTATGATATTTTGACGGTGACGATATGATGATGTGGAAGCGGGTACGGTTCTTCGTTGCATAGTATAGTAATAGAGCGGTTGTTCATTTTTATTATTTTCATCTTCATCGGTTGGATTGAATATTTTATGTATTATACATTTTGCAGTGCAACTGTGCACATATATAAATTATAACATATTATAGTGATTATATATAGTCTATACCCATCTTACAAATTATTATGATTATAATAAAAGAAAGAGGACAGAAGTGAAATAAATAAATCGTGTAGTTTTTATTAGATGTTGTTTAAATCCCACAGATTTAAAAGGTTTGAAATAGCATTATAATTGAAAATGTTCGATAATTCATACAATTACATACATTTATACTTTGCAGGCTTGCAGCAGTAATAAATATTGAAAACATTTTGAAAATATTTCTATTTATTATACATAAATTACTATATTACAGGAAAATAATTAACTACAGCTTATCAAAGCTTTAGTAATAATTTTATTCTATATGATATTATAAACCCACTTAAAGACAATTCTATTTGACATAATAATCAAAAATATGCTTAAGTAATTTTCTCGTTTTAAAAAATTATCACAATTTTACAAAACGTTAGTCATTACTTGTTAATTAATCATTAATAAAATAAGACTTAACACTAACGATTTATTAAAAAAAATAACTATAGTGACGGCAAACTCTTAATATTAGCTATTTATAATCTTATTTTGTAATAATATATTATTTTGATTCAATTGTAGATAATTGATTACAATATAATTTGATAATCAAAGATGAGAAATTTTTAAAATAAAGATTATAAACGAACTTATATTGCAATATTAACAAATGTTTAAGCAAAGAGAAGCGTGAACAATTAAAGTATACCTACATCTGCAGTGTTATAATTATACTTTAAAAACATTTAAAAAGTAATTTATAAATTATTTCATATACCAGTAATGTTAGTAATTACATAATTCCAAAACTATATTCAAAATAATAACAAATATTGTTTCGCGGAAACTAACATAGGTCATCTACATCACTAATCATAAAATATAATACATCATACATACGGATAAATCAGTGTTTGTATATTATTTTAGGAGGAGGGTGGCAGTTGTCTGTCTTTTTCTGTGTAGATTATCGTAAAAATGTCTTAAAAAAGGATATTCGGTAATTTCTATAAAAACCTAGACTCTACTGTAGTAACTTGCTAGTACTTTTAATAATAAATAAATATCAGGAAAAAGTTCAGGACTACAATAATTTAATAATTCTATATTGTTTCATTTGGACGATCAATATCTATGAATGCAATCCATTTGATTTTCTTAAATTTTGTCTCTGAATGTGATGATATAAATTTAAAAAAATTGGAATACCTATTTGTTATATTATTTTGTATTGTTTGTAATGTTGGAGATTTCATACTGCAGAATTGTTGGTATTAATAAATACAAAGACAATAACGTTGTTTTATGTTCTTAAAATCTTTTATTGAGTAATAAAAATCTTCGTTTTACTATTCACATTAAATCAGTTTTTTTGATGATTATTCTTGGAATTTTTATTTTTTCTTCGACGTTAGCAGATATAAATAATATTTCTGATTTACTAAACATTTTTAGAAAATGTCCATAATTTTTTTCAAATTTTTATCACTTCCACTTAAAACCATTTTAACATGTTTTATTGATTCACTTTTAATCATATTTTATCGACTGCAATATTTTACATGCTGGCAAAATAATAGAAAAAAGTGGGTAAGTGGGTATCGCTCTACTATATATTAGGGGGTGGGGTGGACCCCAGACTATGGTAGGTTAAATTTGAATGCAATAATAGGTATCATTGTATACGAAAAACGATTCTGAACGAAGATGATTTGTCAGTCTAGGATATATTATATTTAAATATTGTCATATATTTTATTTTGAAACAAATAGTATAGTTTTTATATGTTACTATGGTTACTTTATAGTATGTGTTTATTAATAAAAAAAGTATTAGGCAACATACGCATAATGAGAGTATGCAATTTAATTTAAATTTTGAAATATTTCGTATAAATTCAAACTTTAAGCACTTATAAAAAAAAATTGTGACTAACGATTTCGGATTTTTTTTATCACTTTAAGAACAACTTATAAGAAACCTTGTATTAAATTTTCAAGATTTTCTGGCCACCCAAAAAATTTTTATCGGCATTTGAAGAAAAAAAACTTAGAAAAGTCGAAAATTTCAATTGTCTATAAGTAGCTTAAAAATGGTCAAAATATTTTGAAAATTTAACTGTAAAGAGATAACCATAATATAAACATTTGGTGAAAATTTCAAGTATTTACAATAATTTATTTTTGAGTTACAGCAAAATCAAAAAATCGATTTTGTCGAAAAGTGGTTTTTCGTAAAATTGCCATTTTTCTGTCATTTTTTTTTGTTTTTCTCGATTTTTTTGAAAACTATTTGAAAATTTTACTTTTGACCCCCCCCCCCCAAGTACCAACTAGATGAATTTTCCTATTCAAAGAGGGGCTGAAAGTCAAAAATCGGAGCATTATTACCGCTCCAAATGTTGTCGTCAGAAACAAAAAAAAAAAAAAAAAACACACATCATAGTAAAATCAATACATTCATCACTTTGTTCAGAATCTAAAAGTATTGTCAATTTCGTACCTATAATTAATTTTACTCGTTTTTTAAATATCTCCGATATAATGGCTTCAGCTATATAGTGATTTTTAACTTAAATTAACTTAATAACCAAAAATAAATAATAAAATAAATTTTATAATTATATACATAGATAGTTACAGTTACAACATATTTTGAAAATGTACAATTAATTAAAATAGTTACATCAGTGTTCTCTTCATTAAAAGTGAATTTTAGTAAAGGTGAATTATTTGGAATTTTGCGTACTTCAACGTATTGGGACTAATATATTTTTAGCGTTGATCACTATTCACTATAATATTGTATTTAATTTTTAGTGTATCACATATTGGTGCTGATTTAATTTTTTTTTATGTATTTATATAATTGTATAGCTTTAGAGTTTTAACGATGTTTCAATGTGTCTATATAAATTATTGTAGTTCATTTAATGTTACAACAATAGGTTTGTATTATATGTCTGAATGTTTTTTTTGTAGTTAAACATATCTTGTCTCACACTAAAAATTTAATTTAGTCCATTTGGTTCGAGAAAAAAATTATTTGATTTAATTTTTTAAAACTCACTTCACTTAGCAGAAATTTTAATAACATTTTTCAACTTAATTATTGTTTCTATATAAATACGAATATAATTACATAGTATATTTTAACGAATGTACAAATGTCAAATTTAATGAATGAAATTATACGCGTTGTAGTGAACATAAAGTGCAGCGGAATATAAGTACTTCTCAGACTGTATACTCTTTGAAATTACCAATTATTAATTAAGTACTACTCTCAACTATTGTGTAATGATATAATCATTATAACTAGCTTGGCCAAGTAAATAGCCACACTGGTTATACTTAGATGCTTATTAATAAGTAGATTATAATATTGTATATCTATATAGGTAACCTTTGTAGAATTACTTTGGTAAATTTTTAAATGTGTTAAAATATACCGGTATAAATTAAGTATTTTTTTTTCAATACATATTATTGTTATAATTAAATTTAAGATTATTATTCAAAAAACATAAATCCTAGCTGATCAGCTCGCGACATGTTTAAATTTAAAAAGAAAACGTTCTTATTCAAATATTATAATATCTATTATATAATATTTATTTTTAAAATTAAAAATGTATATAAGAAAAACGTAATTTGATAAATATAATAAATAATAATGTTACTAATAATATAGGTGGTTTTATGTTAACTGTTCATAGATTTTGTTTTTTCTAGATTTCATTCTTGAAAAGTCATCAATGATGTCTTCATACTCGGATGATGACGTTAAGTCACTTTCTATAGTTAATTTAGCTAAAGAATTTAATCTTTATTACAATATAGTTGATTGTAAATAATTTTCCATTCTTTTTAAAACGGAAAACGAATGTTCGGCAGTACAGTTAGTTGAGTTAGTATAGCTGCCACCTGGTGTCGAGACAAATATTCGAAGGGTACCTAATTTCATTAGTATATCATATTATATAACGTATAGTGTATTGATCTATATTGTATAAGCAATTAAATAAGCTATAATGAAATACAATAGTCGTCGTCAATCGTCATCGACAAGTTCCTGAAAAAAAAATAAATAAATATTACTTCATTGAAAATAAATGAAAACAAAATCCTAATACATCGTTCAGAATGTTAAAATGGTAAAATAAATTAAAAATGATGTAAGTTTATTACATATAAAAACAAAATAAATATTAAATATTCAATTCAATTTTGCCGCCCTAATATGCGGCCGCATAAAGTTTGCAGTGCCTTAAATCCGCCATTAGATATTCCATTAACAAAGCACATAGTACATACTTTGTTTGCCTTTTTTAGCTATTTTATTATCACTACTCAATCATTATTAGTTGGTTTAAAATTAGAATTGTCTAAAAAGAGAGGTTTATAATAATTTTTATTGCCACATAAGGTTATTTAGACGCTTATACAGGATTATTGTTTGAACAAAAGAAATTAATCTCTTTCGATTTCGATCAGTGTGAATAGTAGGTATACACTAAATTAAAATGTTGACATAATAATAATAAATTATACTATTTAAAGTTTAAACTATGAATTATTTTAGTTAACTTAGAAAATTAAATTATTTAATTTAAATTGAGGTGGGCGTATTTATTTGTAATGTTCACACAGGGGAGGGCTACAATAAAACTTCACGATTTTTTTTGCCACTAGGACGAACATAGATAATTTTCGTTATTCATACCTTTAAGTTTGATAAATAACCCTACTTAATGATTATTAAATATTAATGACATAAAATTGGTATTTTTTTAATGCAAAATTATATATATTTCAATTGTATCCACGATATGCATAAAAGTACGTTAAGTATTTAAGGATCATATAAATGCTTTTAAAAGTTAAAATGCGCCCTTAAAAAGCAAAATTTAAATACCTAATTATATAGATAATTGATTTAAATTTATTAGGTAGATAACCATACAACATAGATAACATGAAATTAATTAATTGTACCTACCAAAAATCATGTAGCCAAGAGTAGTGATTAAAAATATTTGTTGTTTTTCAATTTGTTGTGATGTTGTATTATAGTTTGGCTGTTATACGTTTTAATATACCTACGTTGATTTGTTGACATTATAATTTATAAAAATATTATTTATAACGTTATGTTATTATTATTTTACGAAATTACCCATTACCGAACGTATATGGTATAACCAATAATTTTAAATATCATTAATTGTTAAAATTAGAACGCAATTTGGGAATCTACCTTCTCCCAGTCAGCATACAAGATTCGAATACTTACTATGTCGCGACTCGGTATTCGGTAATATAAAATATTATGATCATCATCGAAGTCGTACTTGTCGTATGAAAATACGCACATCTAATTAATTTAATTCAACAGCATTATTATTTTTTTTTATAAAATTGCTGCCGTTGTGCGCTATCAGGAATTCGATGTGAGTCAAAACACATTGTTTTGGGACGGAATGCCGTGCGGGTCCAGTGGCGCAATCGGTTAGCGCACGGTACTTATAAGGCAGTAGTCGTGAGCAATGCCGGGGTTGTGAGTTCGAGCCTCACCTGGACCACGATTTTTTGTAAAATTTTTCAAACAGCGTTCGAAACCGGTGGCCTTTGCACGGCAGCGTTATTAAAACATCGATAATTCGTTGTTCGACTGCGTGTTTATCGAATCATAAAGTAATAACGTCACGTCATACAATTTTTAATAAAACCACGCGGCAGAAATAATAATCGTCGATGATGTAATTTAATATTTTTAATTATTGTCATTATAAATATTAATTTTGAATCATTTTTTTTTTTAGATATAAAAATATCAAAAACATGAATTATCATTTAAATTTTGCCTATTTTAGAATTATTAATATACATGATGTATATATTTTAATGACTAAAATTACAAATAACTATATCTTAATATTTCTATAGTTACTGTTTAATTTATATTAATTTATTTGAATTGAATTAAATGAGTATCCTATTTAGCTAAAAATGGGTGTATCTAAAAATAAAAACAGCTGACAAATTAATGAAAGATATTAGAAAATTATTTATAAAATAATAAATATTAACCCGTCAGTAGACGCGTGTATGTTTGTAACACGATTAGGCGCGTATGAGCACGGCGCTCACTTTTCCAGTTTTTACTAATTAAGTAATAAATCGAACTATAAATGAGAATTTTACTATGAATAATTAATGACGATCACTATGGTTATTTATCATTAAAAAAATTCTATACATAGGTACATATCCGTTACAGTTTTTTATTATGAATCTGAATTTGCTATTGAGCCTGATTGACGGGATTTACATAATATAAACATATAGTACATATAGCGCGGCACTCACTTTTGTCGGGAACGGCCATTTTAATCGATTGTCATTTCAACACAAGACTTTGTATTGGGTTATATTATTTATAGACAAATTCCCAGGCATGATAACATAAGGTATAAATAGATATCAACAATATTGGAATTAAATTAAAACCAATAGTGGCGAAAATAGAAAACGAGTGAGCGCCGCGCTCATACGCGACTACTGACGGGTTAATATTCACTAAAACTATTTTATTTTAGATTTTGAGCAATAAAAAATTATCTATATCAGTCTTTAATTTAATTCTTCGTATAAAGTATATTAATTAGATCAATGTATAATTGATAATTCAATACACTTTGTTGATGTTTCATTTCATTTTATTATTAGTTGTTTTTGTCTATCGATATGAGACAATTAGTAAGTTATATATTTAAAATATATTTTGACGGAAAAATGTCGGATCAGAGGTATTTTAACGTTTAGTAGGTATCATAATTTATAGGAATAATAATATTAAAAAAAAACCGAATTATTGTGCTAGCTGTGGTGCATCAAAAAATTATATTTATTGAATATACATATAAATTATATACATCATAATTATATAGGTTATTTTCTATACAAAATTAATAGTGTTTCATTTTTGTAAATAATATTATTTAACATTTTAGTTACTGCAACTGCTACAACTAAAATATTAAATTTATATTATTTCAAGGCGTTCGATATGTGTCATTGTGTTATTTGAATATGTAATTTTGTGTTTATATGTGTGCTTAAGAGCACTGTACACATAACACATGCGTGGAATAGTAGAGTTGTATAAGACTATATGAGAGGTTGCTCCTAAGTTGTTTAGTTATAACTTATAAATTATAATACATTCATACTTTTTTTTGGGTTACCAAACATAACTAAATTACGCCACTGCACAGTAGTACGTATATCGTACGCCAAAAACTGAATGAGTCTGAACAATATAGAAAAAAACAGCTAGACGAAATACAAAAACCGAGACCTCGATAGTGAGGACTGAGTATAGAGATCGATAAACGACGGTCGATGATGATGTTGATAACAATAATAATAGGCGTAATATATTTTATATGGGTAATAACAAATACCGAACGGTCATCAATCACGGCGGGCAGTTTTCGGACGATGAAACTTTAAACTGCCAATCGACGCACACGGCAATCGATATACGTATTATATACCTATAACGGGTAACGGGTAACGTTTCAACTGTCGTTAAACCAGTGGTGTATTGGTAAATAAATTTATGGGTATACGCACCTAAAAGTAGTTGAATATACCTATATATTATACGATATACCTACCTTAAAAATTTTCTCGCTCCGCTCGAAAAATCATTACACTTAGTATTTAATAATCTTGTATTACTTTATTACAAACACTTACTCTTCATGTGTATATGTATATGCAGTGGCGTATATACCCCCCTATATACGCCCCCCAGTTCACCCTATATTCACCCCCAACTATAAAATTAATTCATATATTTTGGACAGTGCACTTTATGTTATAATAAAATATAATTGTATTAATAATTTAGGTTATTATTATTATTATTTTTAATTTTTTACTTTTGTTTGGTGATAATATGACTAAATTGTCTGATGATAAATTAGAAGCGTGCGTATACCCATAAAAGACTAATTTTCTTAAAGGTATACGCATAAATCCAAAAATAGGGATCCGGGTATACGACGTATACCCGCGTATACCCTCCAATACACCACTGCGTTAAACGCGTAATTGAATAGTCAGTCCTTTTAAAACGCGCATTCGATCTATATATGCGTGTGGTTCCCGATCATCGGAAATTATTTTTACTTTTGTTTTTCCGAAAACAATTTTCAAACGAAAAGTTATTTGTTTTGTTTTGTACTCATCTCCGGACTGATTAATTCGTTTATTTTCAATACTAATCGTTTTCTTTTGTTTTTCAAAACTACCGTTCAACTTTCAACTACCTACATTGCCGAAACAATTTATAATTTTTTTTTCTTACATATAATCTTTGTGACGTTTGATTAGTATAATTAAAAATGTTGAGTGTACCTACAGATGGACTACATCTCTAAAAATGATATTATATCATGTCATTGGAGAAATCGGAGAATGTTTTATTCTCACTCAAATCATATTAATTTAGGTAACGACCAGGACACTAGGTATATTATTTTATATAATACATATATGTACTTTAAATCATAAATTAAGTTGTAGGTATCAGTTTATTCCCTAGAATTGATTATTTAGTTTAATATTTTTATATTAAGTATAGGCAAATTATTTTTTTTTCAAAAGAAACAAAGTTATAGTGTAGTCAGTTCTTTCAAATACAAAAGTTCCATAAAAATATATTACACAACTATGTAAGACTATTAAAGAGCCATTTAACAAGTATTACTCGACCATTAGTAAGAATAATAATGTATCGACATGTGCTATATGAATTACGTTCCGCATGACTCCGCGCTGCAATATTTATGACATCAGATTTAAGTTCGTCGTTTTGGTCCTTTATTGTCACTGGTTTTACTTGGTATTTTTTTTGTTTTCAGATTGAAATATTTAAAAGTTATATCTGGCATAAAAGTTTATCACAATAATATAATACATTACGATTAATACAAAGTCTATATAATTTTGTTTTGTGTAAAATTTAATATGATATTAAATGTTTTCATTTATATATTTTTTAGAAAATTGTAGGACTTGTGCGTTATTCTGACCGTTATAGAATAAATTAGTATGAAAATTAAACAAAATATCAAATAGAATTCGTGATGTGAGATACTAACAGAAAAATAACATTTTTAAATGTCTGTTTCAGGTTTTTTCTGCCTTGTGTTATGTCCGCATACTGCGACAAAATGTACGAAATCAATCGACCGACACTGCCAGTGCAGTAGAATTTTCAAGGAAGAAAAATAGCTGAATAATAACTATTGATCAACTGCGCGAATATAAGGCGACGTGTACCTACGTTTATATAACGATAACGAAATCTTGATCATCGCGGTTCGATCATGCCGCTATCGCCACTGTTGATGGTGCTGACGATACCGTCGCCACTGCTGGTACTGTTGTTCTGTAACGCTGCTGCAGTAAGCTCTCAGTTGGCATGGACACAAATCTACGTCGGTTCCAACAGTAAGTTTGTTATTATAATATTTTTACTCTGATAATATCTACAGAATTGCACCAAAGATGTGCCTGTTATATAATTATTATTAAAATACATTTCTGGCTAATAAGACGTATAATGTATAATACTATTGATGTATAAAGTATAATGTCACATAAATCAAGAACTCCCGTGTGTACCAATATAATAAAATTTAAATTGATAAACATAAATAAATTTAACATGGAAATGTTAAAATTGAAGAATACGGAAATTTTGTCCTAATAAGAATGAAAAACTAAAATTATTAAGATTTTGTAATTTAGTTTTATCATTTGTGTTATGTGGCTATAACATCTGAAAGTATTATTTTGGTTTTTGAGACGAGTTCTACACAATACGATAAGTGGGTATCATACACGTATAAGTTGCAACTCTCACTAATATTATAATTATATTTTATTGACACCCCTACAATTAAAATAGTTATATCATATAAATCACGTACGCATAATAGGTATTACTTTATTTTTGTTATACTGATTTTATTATATTATGTTCATAATAATATTATAAAGAATAGAAAAATCAGACATCATCTTTATTAAATATTAGTATAATATTAGTAATAATAAATATTTAAGTATGATAACAGTATTATTACTATTATTTAATATCAATTTTCATATTTCATATTTTATATATTTATTTTGTTTTTTGATATTCTTATACATTTAAAAGTTAGACGTAAGCGTGACTAAACTAATTAAAAATATTTATTTCATTACTATGTACTAAAGATAAACATTTAACATCCACCCACTAATCACCCCGTATAGGTTATACTATACCAGTATATAATATAACCAGTAGCCACTATCATATTTTATACTACTTTATTATATTATGCAAACTATAAGTACTCATAAAACTACCTAACATATACCATTCACTCATCCGTAAAACAAACTTCTATGTACAAAGCTATTTTCAAGCACAGTAAAACTAATCAACTCAATCACCGCATTCTGAATAAAAAACACACGGCGTCTTTCGCAACATTACTCACGTCCAGACCAAAATATTTCTGCCGTCGTTGTTTTTATCCAAGAATATCATATTACCTAATAGTACATAGCTTTCTGAATTTTTTTTAAAATCTTACTATGTTAATTAATCACCTCCTTTCCATCCGTACTGCTATACTACACAAACTATGTATTAAACTATGTATTAACTATATATAGTTAATTATTAATTCTTTCTTATTACTCTTAATTATTATCATAATTCTGTTACTCATTACAAAAATATGTTATTTATACTAGTAAACTTTTAATTAGTCTTCGATTTAATATTTATACTAGCGTCGCACATTTTAATATTATTATTACTATTATTATTATTATTATATTATATATATTTAAATATCTGCAACGGTTTTAATATTTTATTTAGTAATATTGTTGAGCGATAATAACCTTATTATGGTTAAAAGCTTGATAAGATATATATTTAGCTTCTATAATATATATAAAACATTAAACATTATGAAAAGGTACTTTAAGGACATTAAGCTAGTATCTAAGTGCGTACTGAGTAAGTTATAAGGCCTGATCTACAAAATATTTATTATACATAATATTATGATTTTATTACTTTAAGTACAATAATTATTTGGTCATTTTGACGTTATATAATTAAATGATTCAATGGTTGATTACTTGGTTGTATAATATTATGTAAAAATCATGCTGTAATAGTGTTTACTTGGTTTTATAAGCTCATATTATTAAAATATAAATAAACAATAAATTATATATAAAATTGAAAACCTTCTTTATTGTTATTAAAATACTTCTATGGTTATGTAGCAAAATAAACCATTTTTAATGAAATATTAGTATATATTTTACAAAGCGTATACCTAGTACATTTATAATAGTATTGGTAATTTTTAAAGACGTAATAGTGTCATAATTTATATTTGCGAGTGTCTAAAACGTGTTATTTGTGTTTTTAATGTACATTTTTTTATACATTTTTATATATTATGCTGATGGAACGATCGCTAAAAATATTATAAGTCCTTTTTAATTGCCAATCGGTTACAAAAACTTAATATACTTTATTAAATGTATCTATTTAAAAATTATCTTTTGCCAACTTTACGTACTTAAAGAGGTTATACAGAAAGCATAGCATTTTATTAAAAGTCATACAATGAAAAATTGATTTGCATAATGCCATGATGGACATAATTTGTATTACATTTAAGTGTCTGATGTTTTTGAGTATTACTGAAGTACTGTTAAAATATGGGATTTGTATATTTTATAGAAGTTTAGATAAGAGGTTAGCGTTAGACAAAGAATACCATTTGAAATTTGTGTTACACTAGTCATTTGTGCATGAATGCTGTATACAATTTTAAAATTCTTAAAATTCTTAATATTATTTTAAATAATGAGTATAATAATGTATAATGTATAATAATTATTAAGTTACTCCAACATACTGTTAAATAAATATAATAAAACAGGTATAATTATATAATAATATCCAATTAAATGATAACTTAATAATTATTAAAATTATTATCTTCATCTGCAGTTGTACGAAACTGGTGAGTTGGATACAAGATTTCTAATTTTGAGTCTATCTCCTGAATAGTCCCTAACAATATATAAATGAGTATCTTAATGTTTTTTTTTTACTTATATATAATTATTAAATTGCTAGTATATTAAATCGGAAAAATAGGGGAAAATTAATTATAAATCAATTTTAAATGTATTTTATTTGTATGTAGTCATTACTCATTAGTCAATATGATATCTTCTTATTTAAAAACGTAATTATACTCGTTGTTATTTATACCTCTATAATGGCTATTAAAAATAAAATAAAGTATACGTGAATAAGAAATGCTCAAAAGCACAAACATTTGTGTGTTGATCTTTTTCGCCTATTTATCATTTATTAATCTAGAACTTAATTCAACTGATTTAAATATATTATAATTTATATTTTATATCATTTGTTTGTTGTAGTTTAATTTTATTTTTGTTTGTCCCTTTTGTTTTATATAATATATAATTTGCTAAGCTTGGCGATAGAAAGAGGTTTTTTCAACCACTGCTCCGTCGTCGATTAAATTAAAAACAAAAAAGGAAACATTACGCGGTAGTGGTTACAAGTTAATGCACTCAACCTGTCACCCTCAATGTCGAGTTTTAATTCCGGTCGTCACGTACGTCAAGTCGGCACCACCCTTATCCCGGATATCATCGTAAATTATTAACCTATACTGGCCGGATACGGGTTTTCATTATTATTTAAATAGATTACAATATCTTGTTTATGACGATACCAATAGAAAGCATTACCGTTATTTTATTATTCAAGTATAAATTACAATAGAATAATAACTTTCACTAATTCTAGGAACCTTTTTAAATTGGTTACTTTAGTTTTGTCATTATTAAAAAAATTATTTAATCAAAGTAATGCAATATAAGTACCTACGTTAAAATTTAAGTTTAATTTTTGGGATATAAAATTATATATATTTTATATGTGAGTATTATTAATTTATGCTGAGGTTATCTTTCAATATTTTTAAGGATTAAAAAAAAATATATTATTTAATAAATGCATACTAATAAGGGTTATTCACAAAGGATGGTTATCCTCATATTTTTTACTTTAATAATTAATTTATTTAAATGTTGGTTCTCGGAACTTTTAAATTAGTATACGAAAAGGCTATATTTTCAAATAATTAGATTTTTCATACTACTTAAGTGTCCTGCGGTAACACCAATATATTTTTTCAAATGGGAATCAGGAATCACCCTTTTCTCCTGGAAATCAATAATCAGATCACCTTTTTGAAAATGTCAATGCATCTAAATCGAAATCCAAACGAGTAATTTTTAATTTATTTGACTCTGTGTTTCTACTAAAAATAATAGATTTTTAATAATGAGTATGATGAATATGAGTTAGGTCAGATAGGGCTAAGAAAGTTTTACAATTTTTTAATATTTAATATTAATCTTTCAATATTTTATTATTTATAAACATTCCCGAGCATAATAAATACTATATTCAATATATTACCGCATAAAATTTTATATTTTAAATTTTCACTTTTCAGGACTATTATCCTTAGCTTATTAAGAAACTACTCATTCAAATATTAATTTAGATGCCTATAACAACATTTAAAAAAAATCATCTTAGTTTTACAAATAATTGAAAATATATAGTCCTAAAATAAGCTAAAATATTAAGAAAAAAATCAGAATTAATAAATTATTAAAGAAAAAAATGAAGGAGGATTACCTATGCTTGAAATAACAATATATAGGTACAATTATAAACTTAATCAGTCTAATATGCCTCAATTTTTATAAAATTTCGTAATACACTAATGCGTAATATTATACTGTCTTTTGTGCTTGTGTATTTAGTCATAGATTAAATTTACAAACCTAATATTGCTAAGTTGATTATTAATTGCTAACTGTCGGCTTGTCGCCGCGAAATTCGATATAATTTTTAGATATATTATCGACCTGCGTTTTGTGACATGGCGAAAAATACGATAGAAACTAACATTTAGTTATAAAAATTAATACATATGATCCTTTTAAAAAAATTCTCTTAGGACCTTTGGGGTGTCTGGCCAATTCTGAATCTAACAGGAATAATACTAACCAAACATAATCGAAGTCAGATTTTATAACGTTAATAAAATTATACATTAAAAACCATGTGGGATATTTTAAATGATTATACAATTGAATAGATCTACATTTTATCCACCCGTTCACAGGTGTCAGGTATTCACGAAAAAATGAAAAAAAATTTATCTTGAACCATAATGGTAGATAAATATTATATTAAAAACTAAACTGTCACAAATAAAAGAAAATAAAAGAGTAAAAGTTATTCGCACATAAAATATATACGACAAAACTCAAAGTTACAAAAAATATCTAATTGTTTTATGACTTTAAAAACTATATAATTTTTAAATCAAACATATACAATATTATTAATAATAAAATAGTAATTGTGTATATTTTATTGTCCGATTCTATACAGATCACTTAAGTTCAGTTAAAAAAATATGATAAATATATTTAATGAAATAATTTAATATAGCCTATAGGCTGATATTATACTACTTGTTTATACCTAAAAAAAGCATATAACAATGGAAATGTATTATGTATATCAGTATATTATTAATTATTATATACAATATAAAATATAAAATTCATATTGTTAAACCTAAAATTTATAATTGCATTATTATTAACCTGAAATATTTATGTATAAATATTAAATGTGTATAATGCCATAATGTAAGTACTTAGTATAGTGACGTTATTTATGACAGTATCGGTTTACTTTTTAAGAATCTCGTAATATATTTTTACAATTATAAAGTCAGTAACATATAATGTAGTTCTCTAGGACTCTAGCATATTTACGTTTTAACATCAAAAATATTCTGTAAAAATTAATATATTATCATGAAAGCATATATTATGTAAACAAAAATAAATATTTTGTGTAATTTAAACTATTATCTAAATAATAGAATAAAGCCACTCATGAAAACTGGAATGATTAATAGAAAGAAAGGAATGTTAAAACTTCCGAACTCAGAAGGATTTGACACAAGTGAAAAATAAATATTTTTTATATATATTTTTTTTTACCTTTTGAGTTGACTGTAAAAAGGTAAACACGTTATCGAGTATGGAAGTAAACAGAGAGCTGGATGAGAGGTAAAGTTAACCATGTGCATCTGTCACTTTCAGAAAACTTTTAAATTCTATTTATTATTGAAAAAGGAGATTTAGTTTCCTATCTTAAATGATTATAGATAAGTTAAGCAACGAGACAAAAAGAATTTTCAGGATAGTTTAAATGTTTGTTTATTTTTTTTACCACTTAACCTGTGTCTATAAATGGATTACCTTAGTCACAAATCCGCAAACGCTGAGTATAGTTAAAAACCATCCGTACTTAATCATATATGCATGGATTAGAGAAGGCTAAGAATTTTAAAGCTTTTTCAGAATTGACTTAAGCCCTTTTCAAAAATATAAATTCCATTACATATACTACAATATGTATAATAGTTTCTGGATTCAGATATATTATAGTAAGGCAATTGAAATTTATTGGTTTTAAAAGTATGTTTATTTTACACTTTTTTTGGAGTGTTAAAAAACTATTAATAGCCATCTATCGATCGGAAATTGTTTCTTGTTAGAAACTAGCAGTTTATTTTTAGATTTGATCAGTAGTTCCTCTAAATACAATAAGTAAAAAAACTTTTGTCAACTTGTGAAAAATAGGTATAAAAAAATCTCTACAATCATTATTTTAATAGTTTAGCTTTGAAATGTATACATTAATATTTTGTGCTAAGGCGATTGTCAGTGTGTCTGATTTTTCCCTTAAAAATTATTGTTCCTTACATTTTTTAATTTTGCATTTCCTTTTTGTTCATATAGGTAGGTAACAATTCGTTTATTAGAAACAAATCATTTAGCAAATTTGAAATATAAAATATTTCATAGTAAATGTGTATTAATATACATAGCTATAGAATATATAATTTATTATTTTTAACTAGAGGCTTAAAGATTAAACGAGGAGTGGGTTTTGGGTGAGAGAAAATTCACTGCGAAATCCTGTATAGTCATATTCTTCCAAAGTAGACGTATTCAATTAGGTAGGTATAGTATGGTAATATTTACAAATTATATAGACCTATTAACCTTTATAGTATTTGATCACGAGACGATTATCGTTTTAATACATTAATACCTATAATGCACATTGCACACTGTCAAGTGATGTACAAACCGTATTATGTACAGTGTTTTGTGCTTAATATAATCTAAGCTTCATTATTGTCAACACGGAATCTTAAGTTTATTATACGTATGAAATGTGTATTAAATTATCATCAATGTATAATATAATATAGACAATCGAAATGAACGTCGGCAAATAATCTTGAATATTTAATTAAACAAAACCAAGGAAGCCGCTCTGCTGAATAGTAGGTTTCGAGTGCATCACATCATTGAGTAGGTAACTATAATAGATGTATAAGGAATTATTTAATTTAAATACAATGTACATTTATGATTGCATACGAAAAACAATTTTGAATGAAGTCGGTGTATCAACCTTTATTTCTGAGGATATTTTTGTAATTTATTTATATTATTATTCTTAGTTTATTTTGTTTAAACATTTTAATAGGAGTATATTATTTTAACAATATAGTACGTTACAATGAATACTTAAAAAATTTTTTTTCAGTTATAGACTATAGTACCTATGTCTTTAAATATTTGAATTCCAATGAAAATGAACTATGGCTTATAACAAATCATGTATCAAATTTTCAAGATTTGTGAATAAAAATTAAAAATTAATTTTTGAGCAGTTTTGTAAGTTTTGAACGCTTATCAAAAGAAATCTTTGCGTAAGACCTTTTTTTTGCTATTTTTTTTACACATTTCAAAAATTAGTGTAGACTAAATATTTATATACTTATTACTTTTAAAATACACATGATTCCAAATTGACTAATTTAATACTAATTCTTAGGTTATTAAAAATTTGTTTCCGTGGTTATATACTTATGTTATACAAAGTAATATTATTCCGTGTTTTATAACAATAATTTATTATCATTAAAACACGTTACCTAATATAAAAAATACATATATATGAATATAATGTTAAGTAAAGTGCTTGTTTGAAAATATTAAATGAGTATACTTGCCTAAATAAGATTTTCTGTAGAGTTGGAAATATTCGTATTTTTTCTATTAATATGTACTTTAACAATTTAACATATAATAGTACTATATACAGTAAAATTTCATATCGGTCTTATAATCACAGTAAATAGTTTTACGAGAAGTTTCTTGAATTTTAAAATGTTCAATTCTAGCTATTATTTAATCTTCATCTATATAATTTCCTATAGAAGCAACTTCAACAAACTTTCATGTAATAGTTAATGCTTATACAGTTACACAGCTATATATGTACTTAGTTATAATAGGTACTTCGAATAAAATAATACTTTGAATACCAAATATACCAATACTTGCAGATAAAAAATATACTTTATGTGTATAGCGTATAAGAAATAAGAATGTATTGATACTCCCGATATCTTAATAATTTTAATATTTACCTACCTATAATATACCTATAGGTATACACTATAGTTAGTTATCGTTAATCGGCCATTTTCCACTGTATAATCCAGACCATTGTAAATTATTATGAAAAAAATACTCTGGTATAGAGCCGAAACTAATATCAATCCAATTCGATTAATTTCGCCTAATCCGGTCAAAAAACTTTCCACCCGATTTGTTCGGAATAAGCGGCGACCACTTGTATATATTGTATCTACCAGCTACTTATTTCATTCTCTACAAATCTGCTTATTAATCTATATAAATAGGTACCTACATTCTATTTATAGCTGAATAAAAATGTAAAGTATAATTATTACGTTCTGATTGTATTCATTAATATAATATAATATTATCTATTATCAGGGGCGGCTCCAGGGAGGGGGCCCTAGGGGCCGCGGCCCCCCCCCCCCAGGCCTATATTTCTAAAAAAATTGTATATAGTTGAAAAAAAAATTATAAGCTAAAAACATATTATACCATCGACTATCATAGACACGTACAAATATGTAGATATGATAGTATGTACGTGCTATCTATATTATGTATATTATGAAAAACCTATAATCATAAGAAAAATTAAAACTAAGGCCCCCCTTAACTAAGTCTCTGGAGCCGCCCTTGTCTATTATACATTTATACAACCTACAAATTGTATTATTATGATGAATTCTAAAATAAGATAAGATTAATTAGCTCAATGTAAGTAAATACTTATACTTTGTTGCCGTTCACACAATATTTAGTGAGTGAATTCATTCTCATGTACCTCATAGGTACGATTGTACGATACATATAATTATAGCAAAAAAAGTTGGCAAATGGATACCGCTTTGTTGTACATTTAGGTGTTGAGTGTCGAGTGGGTTACTATCACGGGTGTGTTAAAACTTAAATTTGAATTCAATGATATAACATTGTGCATGGAAAACAGTTCTGAGCGGAGACCGTCTATCATTCTTTACATCACAAACTATATTTCATATATTATGTTTTTTATATACATTTATTTCATTTTTCATATAACGGTAGGTTAAAATAATTTGTTTAGAAAGTATCGCATTTATTTTATTATAAGTATTTAATTATTTTAATGATATATAATTTACATATCAATTTATATAGGTAGGTAATTCATAACTCAATGATATCTCTCTGCAGTAAATTCCATAAAACAGTAAAAATAGATAGGTAATTCTTAAAATGTCATCACTGTAGACTGTAGTAAATGTTTTAATAATAGAAGTCTTAATTCCCACAGATATTTTTTTAAATTTTAATAAAATAATTAATATTATTATTTATCGTTGTAATAAGTTATTTTGTCAAATTTTAATTTAAAATTTCTATAATTTTAATTTTCTTTGTATATTTTTAGATTTTATGGTTCCGGTATGCTCTATTTACGAGAAATCTTGTACTAAAATTTTAAAACCTAGACATAAAAAGAAAAGCTTTTATGAATTTTTAACTACAAGATAGTAATTTCTGCTATTTTGTCGAATTTTATTAATGCGTATAAAAAAAATTGTGCCAACGTTTTTTAATACTTTAATATAGATATAAGAACAACTTATGTGGGATTTTGTAGAAATTGTAAAATTATCGAGAATTTTGACCCGGAAAGTAATTTTTTATCGATATTTATAGGGGGAAAAAACGAAAAAATGAAAATTGTTCATACCTATGAATACCTTAAAATGTTAAACAAAATTAGATTGTAAATACAAATTGGTAATACATAATAGCATTAGGTAAAGATTTCAAGTATTTACCTCGGTTAATCGTTTTCGAATTACTGTAAAATACCAAAATCAATTTTGTCGAAAATTGGATTAGTGTAAATTTTATTATTGATCTTTAAAATAGAAACTAGATATTATAATTTTCCACCCAAAGCTACTCACGTTCACCCACAAAATTGAAATTAAAGCATTATAACGACTATAGTTAGGTACTTATTTTGTATACGCTACACCTACCTAACCAGGATCTTAAAATTCAGTTTATTTTTATTTATTACTTATGATAATAATTTCAATAAAAAATACATAGTTATAGTATATATCTTAAATAATAGTATTTCTATAAACTTTTCACAGTCCGGTATGGTCTAGTGGCTAGGATACCTGGCTCTCACCCAGGAGGCTCGGGTTCGATTCCCGGTACCGGAATATACTTTTTACTATTGACGAGTTTTTAACATACTTTTCACATTTATATTAAAAATTAAAATGCTTGTAATTCTTAATTTGTTTTTTAATTATAAAAAAAATATTTAATAATTTAATTATCAAAGCAAATACTTCAATCATAATTGTTTAATAATAAAATATGAAAGAAGTATTATAAAATAAATGTTATTATTTTATAACATAGATAAAGACCTAACTAAGAGATTATTTTATCTATAAGAAAATAAAAATTTATTAAAAAAGTAAAGCATAGTTATCACTTATCACTGACAAGTTATTAAATAACTAATATATTTAATACAAATTAATTTTATATCGTCTGATACCTAAACATATCATTAATATTATACTTACTTGGGATTTTAAATACTATACATAGTTTAAGTTGTAGACGTTGCAGTCATAAAACTTGATGTCATTATTCATAAATTACCATAATACCATAATTTTAATTTATACATCGAATACTCGATTGATGCTTACTAGATGATAGATTTATTACATATATACTATCGTCTATCAATATTTAATGATCAGTAATAAAATTGTTATATTTAAATTGATAATAATAGTTATAATTATTTCTATAATAGCTATTACTAATAAATTGCCTATATATTTTTCCTCATTATCAATGTTGTATAGGTTATATTATACAAATTGAAATAAGTATTTTCATTTTTTTTCTACAGTTAAAATATCGATTTGTTAACGACTATATTAAAATTTTATTTTTAGTATTCATAATTATTAATTTAATATAAATTTCCTTAAAGCTTATTATTGTAAATATAAAATATACACAGTAAAATGATCATAATGTTGTCTATTGCTGTAATAATTAAAATGTGTACAATGAAGAATTGGAAAGAAGTCTTTTCGGTTTCCATAATTTGATATATTGTGTGAGTGTAGAACGTGTTGCTGATATAGGTACCTAATATAGTTATACACACTATATAGTATATAGTGGTGATCTGAATGGTCATAAATGAAATCAGAAGTGTTTGGTATTGGTCTAACATCTTATACCCGAATAGTAACTAACTTATCGTCAGGCAATTTGTTATATTTTTTGTCACTGATTTCTATAGCACTCTAATGCACTCGGTATCATCTCTATACAAAACATTTCAGGGGTTTCATGGACACGCAAATAAATATAAAACGGAATAACATGACCGCTGGACGCTGGTCAACAATAATAATGACTATTCGACCATTTTCAAGTCATAATTCATATTATGTAAAATGTATGACTGTATGAGTCACGTGTAGAATTAGGTTGATTTTCATATAATAAGAATATAATATATACTACGTTCACATGATAAAAAAAATCAAAATTAGATAATATATGAATAGCTTATTGGTTTGAAATATTATTAATTATTATAGTTATTACTCATACTGACATAGTGACATACACGTAATTTAAAATATAGTGAATATATGTATAATATTTTACACGCGCACAGGTTGCATACAAAATAAATCCCCGCGAGACTAAAATTTGAAAATTTGTTTGTTAGAGACGTTGGTGTGTTATAGTGATTTATACATATTATGAAGTATAGGTATGATAATAATAAATTGTTGTTTGGAAATTGGCTATGAATTGGTCGGAAATTAAATTTTTTGATTATAACATTTTTACATAAATCATATGCGAATACATGTGATTCACCTATATTTTACACAATGACATTTAAAACAGAACATGAATCTTTGTAATCACAATCATGTCACATATTTTATTCCACTTGGTTTATTTTCTTTAAATTCAATGATAGATATTTATTTACGGTTTGAGCTTATTACATATTATGATTATAAAAAAAAAGAAGAAAATTTACAGTACCTTTTCATAACATTTTAGTTATTTTTAATTATTAAACCGAAAAAAAATATAAATATTTATTAAATATTTCTTTTATATTTTCAGTTATGTAGATGAATATTAGAAGACTACATTAATATAATATTATTAAAATACACCTAGCGAAAGAAATAATTATTTTCGGTTAATTATTTTTATAATTATATTTTTAATTATATTTTATTATTTATCATAATAAAAAAATAACAAAATAGGGGAATAATTATGCGGATTAATAAAAGTAAATTATAAATCTCAAAGTAAAATTATTTTATAGAATTTACGTGCATCTGTATAGATTATTTTAATTTGTTCTGCTCCATTTTTGGGAGGTTTTACAAATAGAAAAACAGTTTTACTATTTATACTTAAAATAAAATCAACTAATATTTACCGTATACAATAAACTTATGATTATAATTTGGATTTTAGCCAATTAGATTAGATAAAGCAAGTTATTTTATTGTTTTTATCATAAACAGTTGAACATTCAAAAACTTATAAATTATTTATGATTTTCTAAAAAATAATTTTAAAAAGCCAATCTAACATGATGGCTCAAACGAATAATGATTATAAAAAAACTGTTAGGATTAATAAGAATAATGGTTTGTTTAATGGTAGTTATTATCCATAAAACAGATAATTAAAAATTAAACTTATTGTAAATAGGAGAAAATAAAGAGGACACAAGAGCCAAACATTTAAGAAAATTTTAGTGTAGAATCTTTTTCATCAAAATATTTTTTCAATGTAAACGATTAATTTTCGAAATTTTCGTTGGACCAAACCTGGTACACCTATTTTGTCCAACGAAAATTTTGAAAATTAATCGTTTACATTGCAAAAATATTTTGATGAAAAAGATTCGTTGAAAAGTGAATATAAAAATTATTGTTATGATCGAGAAACGGTGAAAATTTTAATGTATTTAAAATGTATAATATAATTTATACAACATTGAAGGTTTTTATTTTCATTAATACTATAGCATAATGTTGTAGATTACGTGCTCACATAGAGGCGCAACCAAAAATTTCCCGAAGGTACATAAAATGATAATTGCTTTTATGTAAATATTATTATTATTATTTAGATTAAATCTATATCAATTATTCAATAAAATGTATTACTCGGTAAAATAAATACTCTAACAAGGTACAAGAATTCACATATCTCTCTTTCATGGCTGAACTAATGTCCACGTTTTGTTTTTAATTTAAAGTCTCAGATAAACTCTTATAAATAATGAAGTAACCAAATAGTTTAGTTACGTTTATAATTTATAAAATATTAATAATATTTTAACTAACATGGATACATCAATTTTATTTGTATCTACAATCTATCATTCAGAATTCATTTGCAAATAACATGTATAAACCATAATAATTTATGATGTTATACGTGTGACCAGTCCACCATGAATCTGTTTGTCTTAATATTTATGCATTTTACACGTACCTACTTAGCTAAATTATAATAAATACATTGTCAAAATGTTTTTGTGTTAGGTTTTTTTTTTACTTAACATCGAAAAACGTGTAACAAGAAATAAAATAGCATTGACCTTGATTGATTTCATTTCAAATTTTATGTCTGGCCGTCGGGGAACTATGTTTAGTAACTGCATATAGCTTTTAAACAGTAGATACTGTGAACAAGTATCAAAATGGCTAAAAAAACTAGACGAGATAAACGACGGTGATGATCAGTTGGATTAGTTGGGACGTTTGCACTACATCAAGTACCTGGTGGCCACACATTGAATGGATTATTGGGACTGGTAGAACCGTTTTCGTCGATGTCCCGCTATAACGGTTCAACCTTTGCAATTGATCATACCGTCAGTTGTATTTGCTGACCTATCAAAAGACGAACCGAAACCGTGTTTGAGGAAAAAAAATACTCTGCTCTTAAATTACCTAATTTGTACAGTCAATTACTGGATGACAAAAAGCTTTTTGAGCAACAACTATTTCTAAGGAATCATGTGCTATGTTGCTGCTTTTAGTATCATATACGAGTGTTTTTTGACCAAAGAGTCTAATGTACTTAATAGAATCACACAATTTGACAACAATATTACAAATATTTCATAAACTGTATGTAAGTAATATTAATCTCCGATAATAATTTTTAAAAATTAAAGTGAAATGACTATTAAACAAGTATAGTGGTATACCTAGTATGTATAAGTACATAAAATACAATATAGGTATTTAACATTATGTACTTGGATGATTATAATTTTAATAGATTGCATATTACATATGGCCTGCACGAGCAGTAGAATAATATGACCAATAGAATATTTGTAATAATAATAATGAGTAATAACGTTATAATAATATTATTATTATTACTGTCACGTGATCGGAGAATCAAACAACAACAACAACAACGTCGACGACGATCTTACCTCACGTACTTCAATCATTAGTCCGGAACATACGCGTAGCGTGCGGCCATGCGTTATTCACGAGGTGTATCGCGGCAACCGAGCTCTCCTCGAAACGGTAAAAACCCTTTTCACCCGGGACCGGCAAAAGTCCCGATGCCCGGCCTCGGAACGACGTAGATTTGTCAAACAACGGAACAGGTGGGGTGGCGGGGTCCCGCACGCCAATGTTGTAGCAAAATTTTATGTAATACACGCTGCGAAAGGGATGGCGATATTATTATTATTATTATTATTATGTTCAGCGTGTCATACAACACTGTGCCGCCACCGTCGATATGCATACCTTATGTCCTTATGTATATATGTGTGTATACGAATAATATTTATATACATACTACGCGTAAACGCGTGTTTACACAAGTCGGACTGGCGGATTTATTTTCTTATTTTTTGTTTCACGTGATATTTTATGCTCTCGGTTTATTTACATACGTTTATTATCTCGTAGCACGTTTTTCGTAGGCGGCGGCGTTGGCTGTTGCAGCACGAATAGTAATAATAATAATAATAATAATAATAATAATAATATTATAATCATCATGAAAAAAACTACGGCAAAACATTATGCAGTTCCGCTTTGCGATTCGATAGAGCACGTGTCATGTTTCCCCCTTCCACTCTGCTGTCACCCATGACTGATACGACCCTCAGCTCGCGCCTGCCACGACTTTGGACTAGACGTAAACGTTTCGCGCGGATCACACGCCACTTGACAACCGGCCGCCGCCGTCGCTGCGTACGTGATTTTACCGACGTTTCTCGCCGGACGCATTATTATAATAATATTATTGTTCCACCGGCTTGAACGTCTTTTCTCTCCCCCATTCGCTCTCTTTAACCCTCACCATTTCATTCCTTTTCTTCCTTAGCCGTCTGCTCGTACATTTCCTGTGTAATAAATATAATACACAACTTTATTAAATAACATAATACTCGTAGAAACTAATAAACGTACACGTAACCTAACACTGTGCAATATACACCATTCGCATTTCTGTGCAAACACTGCAAACACGAGTAGTGAGTACCTATATAGTTAGTAAGCTGTTCGCAACACGCGGCCATTGATGTTTGACACCACGATAGCTGCTCACGAACATTTTTCTTCAGGCGAGTTCCAAATGATTAGCACTCTTATAAATTTGAGCTCTAATTTAAAAGATTTTTAAATTTTAAATGTCATATTGCATTCAGTCGTATTAATTTAATAATATCATATAATTAAATCAGAATTAAAATACCTATTACCTAAAAAAAAAAAAAAAACCATTATAGTGATGTAATTAAATAGCCTATCTAATACGCCGTGCGTATTAAATGTATAAGCGTATTAGTGTTTTAAAAAAAAAGTATATACATAATATATTATTTAAAATATGTATAATGTATATTGTTACACTATATACAATAATACACAATATACAGTTGTTTGCAGATAGGTAACACACATATTCGAAAAACTTGGGACTGACAGTAAACCAATTAGATAATTATTCATTATTTGGGCCGAACATATATTAAATCTTGTACATTGAAAAATATTTTACACTTAGCTGCTGATGCATTCAAAATCTTGGACTCTTCACATTACTAAAAAGCTGGTAAAATTTATAACAAAATAAGAATTATTATTGATAAGACGTCTCATCAACGTGAATTTCATTAAAACCTTTGTAAACAATCAAATTAACAGATATCCAAGGGAGAACTAAATCTAACAATAAAATATTTCAAAAGCCAGCCATCAATTGTTTCATCTTCTGGTAAAAAAACTAGTCTTGCTACTATTCTACTTTTAAAATTCTACTCAATCATTATATATAAGAAAACTAATAAGAGTTTTAGATTACAACTGGTAATTAAATTATCTGTTAAGTACAATCCAAAATAATTTGACACAATAATCCTCTAATATCTTTAGTCTGGACTCATTATATTCCAAAGATACCGGACAAGATATATTATCAATTTTTTTGCATTATTTGTTTTAAGATCATAGCTCGCAGCCTAATTATTTAGCTCCTAATCCTAATGCATTGAATTAAATTGTGTATTCGTGTATTAAATTTTTAAGAATGTAAATTTGCCTAATAACTATTTATTGCTCACTTGTACATACTAATCTGGAATCTGGAATATTATCATTTGGTATAAACAAACAATATATTGAAAACAAAATTCCATTATTGAATGATTTCAAGACAATTGTTTACGCTTTATTTCCTATAAGTGTAATATACACATGACTATATAGTATATATACTTCGTGATATATATAAACCACTTCTCAAATTTTCTAATCTTTCTGCTCAAAGAATGTCGCATGTTATTTCTATCAAAGCAACTTCATAATTTATTTCTGGGTGACATAGATTGCCTCGAGTTCCTTTCCCTTATCCGCTTTAAAATAAATTACTGTAATACAAAAAATAACAATCTATTCTATCCCACTCCTTTGAATATAAATGATATGCCTAATACTCTTGCTAATCTTTTAATGGTTGCCGGTTATTCCATTTTTTTTGATTTTTTTTTAACCGTTTTTGATTTTTCTCGTTTTCTTTCATTTTTTTTCTTATAAAAATCTTTTTATCCTGTCATTAGGTTATATAAATTTTGTTTTTTGTATATCTATAACTATATAAAATGTATATTTTTCCAATTAACTATCATGTTAATTCATTATATGTAAAAGGACTTAGGTATTTCGTATGTATTAATATATAAATAAATACATATATAATCATGTGTGTAAAACAAAATTATATTTATCATTATAAATTTATAAAATGTATGTATAGTGTCTACAACTTTAAACTCTAAATATTTTAGTTCTAATTGCGTTATGTATAATAATATACATAACAAATTGATTTATAAGCATCTTTTTCAAATTGAAAAATTCTCACAGTGATTAATTATAGTCCAATATGAAATCGATAAGAAAATGTGACGGTTACATAGTTATCTATGCTTAATTAAATATATCCAGAACCTCGGAGGAAGTCATTATTTTCTGTTCTCTCATTCCGCAGTTGATATTTTTTGCAATTATTTTCTTTTTTTTTTATGTCATTATACACATTTCACACATGTTTACTGTTCATATTAATCTTTGTAATTATACAGAAATAATTTCACGATACAAAGTTTAATATAATTTCAATAATTGTTTAGTATGATCAAAATATCAAATACAATATTTATTATATAATCTGTATTATTCAGATTATAGTGTACAGTGTTTACCCCGAAGGCTTATAATAATCAAGCGATCCACAAAACAATATAAAATGATATAACTGTCAAAATTGTACACGTATTTCGATACGTGTATTTAATGTTTAACATTTTGTAATCATTGACAATTCGAGTAATTAAATTTAGTATCTAAAAAAATCCAAAATCGATGGGATTATACAATAGAATATTTACGAGGAAAAACACAACCCTATGTTTGTGTTTGTTTGAATAGTGTACATACAAGATTCATCATGCATAAAATAATACGAATATTTGCTTACGAATTATATTTTTTATTAATTTTACGAATACTGTGAATCGAAATAACCGAATATTCCTCCGAGAGTTTATATCGCCAACCCGTGGCCACTACATATTTTGACGATACATTATCACACCGAAACGAGATTCAATAATTTACATCTATAGTGTTTGAAGTTGAACAAGAACGTGAAACATTGAAATACTTTTTTAAAATATAAATGTTGATAATAATTATTTATTAATTAATAAATAATAGATCATAAGTTGTAGCCTTTTAGCTTTAATCATTGATATTAATATTTAATAACTATGCGAATTCACCACTAACCCAGCAATGTTATTTTGAAAAACTAATAGAATAATTTATTGACAATGAATTACACTCCTAACAGAAATTGAAGCCAATACTCATGTGCAAGAAACTTGTAGTGCTAACTTAAAAAACGAAGAAGAACTGAGTTTAAATATTAAAATATATAGTACCAAAATAGATGAACTTATGACTAAAATAAATGTATAAAATAATATTACATTATAATTTATGTACCTATAATATTATTTACATATTAGATTATACCAACATTTATAAATGGAATTACAATTAATGTACGTAAAAATAAAACGTATTTAAAAAATATATGTTATACATATTATGTATCTGAAATATTTCAAAATGTTATGTTTCAAACACTATTTACGTCAGAAGATGCACAGTAAACAAGATAAAATATTTTTAAATTTGTTTGACCACTAGGTATTTAACTAGATAATATAATATGCGTTTTCAATCACATTTTCAAAATCAAAATTATTATAGATTGTTATTTTGTATCACATATTATGTTATGTGTTTTAGATTTATTATATATAATTATATAAATATGAATATTTTAGAAAAAAAAATTGAACCAAAAACAACCAATTAAAAAACGGAAAAACTTTTAAAATATTTGAAATCAATACCGAATTTAAACATTTTCAAGTATAATAATATTTCAAATGAAAAATATCGAGTATTACAATGTTTTTATTTTGTTGTATATATATAATTTGAATTAAGTAAAAAACTGTTAAAAACCTGTACTGACCGTTGTCCTTAACCTAACTTAATTAGTATTATTAGTAAAGTACTACTTTATTTATGTTTTTCAAGAACCAGAACCCAAACTTTTTTTTCAAAACTTGAAAAAATACAAAAGGCACCAATCTCTGATACACATACACTAACTTCATACATCTGTTTATTTATAGTATACAATACGCGTACGTCACAACGTTAAACGTTGTACGTTTATCGGGTTTATGTGCACTCGAGAGCGTTTTACATAAACAGTTTCTAATCCTATTTAATTCTAATATAAATTGTTCGTTTGTTAGAGATATCCAGGCCACCGCGACGCGTCGGATACTAAGACTACAATGATTACATATTATAATAATGAAGTCTATCAACTAAATAATACAATACTATATATTATATTGTACATAGGTCTCCTAAAAGTTTTTCATCTCACAAACTAGGTATATATATATATAGGAGGAGTTATTTCCATTAGTGCACACTGTTATTATAAAGCCCCTGTGTAGTATAGTATATAATATTATATGTGTGTATGCTCAATGTACCGTGTATTGTGTTATATGCGAATTTTCCTGTATCTGCTGCGTTTGTATAATAATATACGAATTCAATATGCATTAGCTTAAAGAGATGCAATTGCTGTAGGTATATCATATCAATTTCAGTATTTCGCTCAAAGTAAACTTTCATAATATCCACTCAGCTTAAGTTTGTTGAAATATTATGTAAGCACAAGCATTTATTTATACTTAAATAATAACTTCAAATAAAAATCGCGTGACACGTCCCGACGTAGATAAATTTATTATACATTGTATACCTAATACCTATATACATATTACCATATCCACGCTGAACTGTATAGTGTTTAAAATGTTATTTCTCAATCATTTTCGAAACAATATTTTCATTAGTTTATCATTTATCACAGAAATTATTTGTAAACTTTTATTTGATAGGTACACTTTCCTATATAATTTCCGTCAATGTAATTTCTAAGTTGACCGTGATAACCGCATATGTCGTTTAGTAATAATTATGTAAAATATAATTCGGTGGACCAAGCAATCTTAAGTATAACGCGTAGTATTAAAGAACATCGAAAAATGTATATAACAAAGTTACTATTGGACAGTCTATTTTAGTAGATATCACATTTTTAGCTATAGTGTTACATCTATTTGGCACAAAGGGAAAATAAGATCATCGAACACAATTAGTGCATAATAAAAAAAGTAAATTATTTTGGGCACGCAAGTGAAATTAAATAAAACGACGATAATGTCGTTAAAGAGTACACCAAACGATAATAATAATATTATAGCGATGCAGATGAAATTAAAGAATACCATGTCCTATGACTCCTATGTATATACGACCGTCATTATGTATCTAAATACGGATATGGGACCGTGTATAGCAGGTACTTTGGTTCGTGGCGGGGATTCGTTTGGGCGCGGCGGCGCTTACCAATTTACAAAAAGCGAAATTACATCGAAAATAAAGAAAATGAAATACCCAAACGGGTATATTATTATTACGTTCCGTTTAGCGCCGGCATACGTATAGTGTATTATATATTTATATATAATGCACATACGATATCGAACCGAAGTAATCCCGAAATATACGACATAACTGGTATGAGTGGTAATGTGTACAGGGTGATTCTTTTATCATGAACCGTTCATTATTTCAAAAAGTATTCATATTTTCAAATATTTTTTATCCTTAATTTTTTTAAGTTTTTTACTTTTTTGAATGACAACATGGAGTTTTAATTTTATGTTTCATAGTAAAATAATTTTCTGAATATTTTGATACATACAAATCAAATTTAGGGCGAGTAGTTTATGAATTATAAGTATTTAAAGTTTAGATGTGCGGAGTGGAGTGGTACGGGGTTACCCGCAAAATGTTTGTCCACTTCTCCGCTTGTCTAACTTTAAATACGTATAACTACTCGCCCTAAATTAAATTTTCATATATCAAAATACTCAAAAAATTATTCTGCTTTAGAATATGAAATTAAAACTCTATGTTGTCATTCAAAAAAGTAAAAAATTTAAGGAAAATATAAAGATAAAAAATATTTAAAAATATAATTTTTTAATAAAAACGTTGATTTTTTAACAACTTGAAACTATGTAAAAAAATGTTTTCAAAAACATGAATACTTTTTGAAATAATGAATGGTTCATGATTAAAGAATCACCCCGTATATAAAAGCTGTCGGACGGTATTTTATTGTTGTTTTTAGTCAGCCGTTATCCGAGAGCAGAGAACGTTTCTCTTGAATCGCGAAACCGTGCCATTTGATACCACCGCTACACGATGTTTTACAGAAAACAATGTACTACGAATACAACTGGACTGTGCGCGTGTATACAGTTTAAAACAATAATATACTACAGAGTAGGGGTGGGTATACCGTAAACAGTGCACTGCAAAGTGGCGATGATATTGACTGTGGACCGCGTTTTATATTATTATTTTGGACGGTATCGGCGTTTCCAGTCGGTGGTGGTAGTGAGCGGGAGAAAGGCAATATTATAAGTATAGTATAATATAAAACGATGACGTACCGGAAAACTATTACTGTTGAGAGAATAATATTATAATGTCACGAGCAGAAACCCCGGTCGACATTCGAGAGTCGTGACGGGGCGACATTCTGCAATGCAGTCGACCGTGGGCAAGTATCCGTATACAGTTCTCTTATTATAATGTATATACTATTTTGTATATACAGTTGTATAAAACAGCGTGAAGTACAACTTATTTGTCATAGTTTTAGAATATAATAAATGTGATATAGATACGTAGGTATACCGTATACACACCGTTTATGTATGGGCGGTGTAGAGAGTGCAGAATTGCAGAAGTAACCTAACTATGTATCGAAATTGCCATGACACAGGTCACGGTATGCTATTCATATTCAAAAATTGTTTCGTACATTTACCTGTGTAGGTAATAATAATATGAAATGTATTAGACAATCGGCATCGATAATAGCTTTATGACGTTATAATATTAATATGATATTTTGCATTATATACATTATGTGTATCGGTGATCTGCAGCAGAGTCCTATTGTATACGTACGTACTTCGATTAAGCGGATTTTCACGTACCGCCGTGGTATGTGTAGCTGCAATTTTATTTATACAGGTTGTTGGCGCTACATAGCTAATTTGAACTGCCCGCCAAAAGTTAATTCTATTATCATTATTATATTTTATATGTATTATCATTTCATATGTTGTGGACTCTCGTTGCGAACTTCAAATATACTTGTAACAACTTTGAGTAAAGCATTTATCGTCATTATGCTTTTTCGTCACTCTTTTTTGCACTTTGGTTGCACTCACATCAAGTTTCTCCGAGCGTGTATATTTTATCTTTTCGTCTGGATTGTCATCAGTAATCACATATTCACATGTTCTTGTTCCTTTTTTTTTTGTGGCTCGGTGTGCATCGTTACAGTTACAACATACTATGTTGTCACGCTCTAACCATTTTTTGGCCTCTGACCTCATTTTATTATTCATTGTGGTAAATATCGTTCCTTCTTAATTATATATTCTCTATTTTATATGGTATGTTCCCACTTTAGGACTTATATTTGATTGTCGTGTCCACGTGGTTTGTCTTCTTGTATTTGTATGTTGTCAACCAGGATCATATTGTATGCCATTAATTTAATATTATTCAGGGTAAGCTGGTGCACCAATTTATTTATTCATATATTTATATTTATTGTAACAGTCTTATTATTATTATACTTGTCATTATAGGTAAAAGACTGATTCATATTAATTATTAATATATTTGTATTTATTACCTTTGACAGTCTTATTATTATTACACTTGTCATTATAGGTAAAAGACTGATTCATATTAATTATTAATATATTTATATTTATTGTAACAGTCTTATTATTATTATACTTGTCATTATAAAAGACTGATTTATAGTTATTATATTTTTACTACAACTGTCTGATTATTATTATTATTATATTTATTGTAACAAAATTATTATTATTATACGTTAAAATATATACAGTCCACTATACAATATATTTATTATTTTACAATTATCTTTAACTTTATAAGAAACAGGCTAGTTTGCTATTATTTCATTCCCCTGCGTTCTTAACATTTGGTCCTTATCGAGCCGGATAAATATAAATAATAATATTCAGACTAACATATATATATTATTTTGTCTTGGTTTTTATTGTAACATAAGCATTATTGCAATCACTTGTAAAGCGCTCATATTGTCAAGTCTTATTTTATTGTTAAAGCACTTGCATTGCATAGTTAGCGTTTAGTTGATAATTATTCCAAACATTAGATCTGCCATCATGGATACTGAAGAATTTAAATCGTTAATACGTCGAAGAAGCAATTTAAAAATTGAAGTAGGTGCACATCTGAAGTTTGTGAAGAAATTTGTTGAATCTTCAATGGCATTTCAGGCAGTGGACATCAGATTGGGACAACTCAAGACATCTATAAGTCAATTTGAAGACATCCAAAGCAAAATTGAAAAATTGGATAAGAAGGATGATCAATCTCAAGCTGATGAACGAATTCAATTTAATGATCTGGTATGTGATGTACAAGCATCTTTAATGACACTTTCTGAAAAGAGTAAAAAACAGCCAGTGACATCAGATACAATAAGAACTAGTGACACAATGCGATTACCAGCAGTTCTTGCGCCTGAATTTGACGGTAACCTTCAAAATTGGTCAGCGTTTAGGGATTCGTTTGATGCAATGTTCCATAACAACACATCATTGGCAGATGTTCAAAAACTGCATTACCTAAAGTCTTGTGTAACAAAATCTGCTAGTGATGTGATAAAAAGCTTTCCAACAACAGGTGACAATTATCAAAGAGCTTATGATGCCCTACTCATGCGATATGAAAATAAATCATTAACAATTCAATCTCATATACGTTCATTATTAGACACACAGAAGGTCATCACTGCAACTGCAGCAGAATTGCAAAAACTACACCATCATGTTATGTCACATGTCAAAGCTTTAGAAGCTCTACATCAACCTATCCACAGTTGGGATGCGTGGCTTGTCACATTAATTTGTTACAAACTGGACAATATAACAGTTGGTGAATGGCAGCTCCGCCAGAGCACTCGTGAACTACCTAAGTTCACTGAACTAGAAACATTCTTGTTGAATCGCATATCAGCATACGAAGTTGGCGACTTCAACAGCATCTCCAATATTGAAGGGCAGCATCAAACCATGAGACGAGCCCCTCAAAAAAAGGCATTATTCAGCAAAGGGAACAATCTTAAAAACCAAAGTAACATAAAATGTGTATTATGCTCAGGTTCTCACAGATTGCATACCTGTGACCAATTCCTGGACTTGTCGGTGTCTGAGCGTTCAAAGGTGGCTAGTAGTCATTCATTATGTTTCAATTGCCTACATCCTGGTCATAGTGCTGCTGTCTGTCGATATGGAAGTTGTCATAAGTGTGGTCGCAAACATCATACCAAATTACATGAATATCAACACACCACTAAACCAGATAATGTCTCAACAAATAATTTAGATCAGCAAGCTGAAGTACAATCGTCGCACACTTCAATGCATGTACACCAACACAATAGAGAACATCAAGTTATGTTAGCGACAGCTATTGTCAAAATATGTGGAACAGAAAATGAACAATACGAGTTGCGAGCCGTCTTAGACTCTGGTTCACAAGTGAATTTCATCACTAGACGGTGCGCTAATCTTCTAAGGTTAAAACCGTTAATGTCAACATCAAATATATCAGGTATAGGAACATTGTCCACCAAGTCTACAAAACTTGAACCCACACTTCTCTCATCACGTTTTGGCTCATATCAAACTAGTGTTGATTTACATGTTTTGCCTGTCATTACTGGTCATCTACCAACGAGCACTGTTGACATCAATCAATTCAATATTCCAGACCAAATCAGATGTCAGCTTGCAGACCCTTTATTTCATAAACCTCAACCTGTAGACTTATTGTTAGGTGCTGAATTGTTTTTTGAACTGTTCATAGGTAACCACATCAAACTTTCACCTAAGTCATTTGCATGTGAGTCACAGTTGGGTTGGATAATCACCGGATGCATTCCTGTCATCGAATCGTCAGTACCACAGTCATTAATTTCTACATCTTTCACCACCAATCAGAATAAAATCTCTGCACTATCTCTCCACAGTCCAAAGAGTATTGCCCAACGTGCTGAAGAAGCTCAAGTTGAAACTCATTTTCAAAATTCAATTAAACGAGATCATAATGGACAATTCATAGTAAAGCTGCCAATCAACGCAGACCCTAGTGTTCTAGGAGATTCAAAGTATATGGCTATAAAAAGATTCTTAGCAATGGAACGACGGTTGATGAGCAACAAAGCCCTAGCAACAGAATATGAAAAGTTCATGACTGAATATCTAACCACTGGCCACATGGAGAAGATTAAAACCACAGACATCGGTGAACCCATCACATATTATCTTCCTCATCATGCTGTGGTAAAAGAAAACAGTATTACAACAAAAACTCGCGTTGTGTTTGACGCATCAGCTGTTACGTCAACAGGAATATCTCTCAATGACATCTTAATGCGAGGACCCACGGTGCAACCAACATTGTTTCAAATTATTCTAAGATTTCGGTTACATAACATAGCAATCACTGGTGATATCGAGAAAATGTATCGCCAAGTCAAGGTTGATCGGTCCGACTGTGACTTACAACGAATTGTATACAGATCAAATCCAAGTCACCCATTGCAACATTACAGACTGTTAACTGTCACATATGGGACAAAATCAGCACCATATCTTGCAACAAAATGTTTATCTGAACTAAGCAAACATTGCACTGATCAAAGAGTCTCTAGAATCATCAAAGAAGATTTTTATGTAGATGATCTACTAAGCGGTGGTACTACAGTTGAAGAATGTTGTCAATATTATCAAGAATTAACAAATGTACTAAACCAAGTCAATTTTCCTATCAGAAAATGGTGTTCAAATTCTGCAGAGCTGATTGCAAAAATACCGTCTGCCAATGAACAACATTATTCATTGCTGCTGGCCGAAGATGAATCCATTACCACTCTAGGACTAACTTGGCTACCAAATAAGGATGTTTTTAAATTTGTGCTCAAACCTTGGAGCCCACAAACACAGATGACAAAAAGATCATTGTTGTCAGATCTGCACAAAATTTATGATCCTCTTGGTTTTATTACACCAGTGTTAATAAAAGGCAAAATTTTCCTCCAACAATTATGGACAATCAAGGTGGGTTGGGATACAGTTTTACCTCCTGACACTCAACTCAAGTGGACAAGATTTTGTAATAGTCTACAATCAATCGAGAACCTATCTATTCCACGGTTAGTTTTGTGCCATGCCAACAAACGAATTATTACATTACACGGGTTCTGTGATGCATCTCAAAACGCCATCGGTGCCTGTATCTATGTACGTTCAAAGGCAGTCGATTCTGAGGACTCATGGACAACCGCTCTATATACTTCAAGGTCTCGAGTAGCACCTATTCGCACCACAACAATACCAAGGTTAGAACTCAGCAGTGCAACAATATTAGTCGATTTGATGACTGAAGTTCAAAAAGAGTTCAAAACACTAAATATACTTATATCGAATGACAATGTAAATTTATGGACAGATTCTTCAATTGTTTTATCGTGGATTAACACAGATATACCTTTAAAAATGTACGTTGCTAATCGAATAACACAAATTCATGAGTCTTCTACTATTGCACAATGGAGATATGTGCCGTCACAAGATAACCCAGCTGACCTTATAACTCGAGGAACATCAGCACAGTCCTTAGAATCGTCAACACTCTGGTGGAAGGGACCACAATGGTTAACACAAAATAGTAGTCATTGGCCGGCAAGTGTTGAGCATGCAGTCAGCATTCCAGAAATTCGTACCATCAAGCCTGTCCTGACAGTCACCCAGTGTCACAATGTAGATTCATCAAACGATTACAATCTGTTAAACCAATATTCAAGTTGGACAAAACTCATTCGAATAACAGCATATATTCAAAGATTTTGTAAAAATTCTAAAATTGCGAAATCTGAAAGGACTATCAATCACCTCCATGCGTTCGAACTTAACACCGCCAAGGAAACCTGGATAAGAATTGCTCAACAAGATGCATTCAAACCTGAGATAACATGTCTAGAGCACGGCAACCAATTATCTCGGCGAAGTAAGCTCATTGGCTTAAGTCCTTTTCTTGAAAATGGTATCATCAGAGTTGGGGGAAGGCTACAATTATCTCTGCTACCTGCCAATCAACGACATCCTGCACTGTTACCAAAAGCACATCGTGTAACTCAACTCATTTTTGAACAATATCACAAACAATATTTGCATGCAGGTGCCCAAAATTTGCTGACTAGAGTCCGTCAAGAATTTTGGCCATTGGATGGTAGAAATACAGCTCGGCGCATTGTACACAGCTGCAGTGTATGTTACCGTGCCAAACCCCATATGTTTCAGCCCATGATGGGAAATCTACCTCGGCTTCGAGTGACACCCAGTCGTCCATTTACTGCAACTGGCATTGACTTTGCTGGCCCCATCAGTTTACATTCAGGTCCTCGCAATCGAACCATCACTAAAGCATATATAGCCGTTTTCATATGCTTCAGTACCCGTGCCATTCATTTGGAGGCTGTTAGCAGCCTAACATCTCAAGCTTTTTTAGCAGCTCTACGACGTTTCTTTTCGCGACGAGGTCAAAGCTCCCACATATATTCAGATAATGGTACAAATTTCTGTGGTGCTAGCGCTGAATTGAAACGTCTTTACAAACAACCATGTGACAACAATAAAACTGTTATAGAGACATTAGCACAAGATGAAATTCAATGGCACTTCAACCCTCCAAGTGCACCTCACATGGGTGGTCTTTGGGAGGCAGCGGTTAAATCTACGAAACATCATCTAACAAGAACTTTAAAATCAGCTAAACTCAACTTTGAAGAACTGGCCACCTTATTATGTCAAATTGAGGCGTGTCTAAATAGCAGGCCATTAACTCCCCAATCTAATGACCCTGAAAGTTTTTCAGTATTGACACCTGCCCATTTTTTAGTAGGAGGTTGTTTAACGTTACCTCCAGACGTAGAGCATCCCGAAAAACCGATTAACCATATAAAGCGATGGCATATCGTGCAGGCAATGATGCAAGGTTTTTGGCGCAGATGGTCCACTGAATATCTACGCACACTGCAAGTCAGATCAAAGTGGAATGTAGTCACCAAGGATGCAGTCATCAGAGTAGGAGATTTAGTTTTAATCGTAGAAGACAATCAGCCACCATTAACTTGGCGCACTGGCCGAGTATCACAACTTCATCCTGGTTCTGATAACATCGTTCGTGTTGCAACAATTACCAGGCCTGGAAACAAGTCATTGCGGCGACCCCTGGTAAAACTATGCCCACTGCCTTATGTCAATGCTGAAGATTCAACAAAGTCAATCTAGTCAAGTCTATTCAAGTCAACTCTTATTCAAGTCTATTCAAGTCAATCTATTCAAGTCTATTCAAGTCAATCTAGTCAAGTCTATTCAAGTCAATCTATTCAAGTCTATTCAAGTCAATCTAGTCAAGTCTATTCAAGTCAATTTATTCAAGTTAGTCAAGTCAAGCGTTTTATGATCATTCAAGTTAATCTGTTCAAGTTCAGGCTACTCCTCAAGACTTAGTTTAAATTATTATTACCTGTTATATGATATTATATTGTTATTTTATATTTTGTTGAAATACCCATTGTATTTCAACGGGGGGGAGTATGTTGGCGCTACATAGCTAATTTGAACTGCCCGCCAAAAGTTAATTCTATTATCATTATTATATTTTATATGTATTATCATTTCATATGTTGTGGACTCTCGTTGCGAACTTCAAATATACTTGTAACAACTTTGAGTAAAGCATTTATCGTCATTATGCTTTTTCGTCACTCTTTTTTGCACTTTGGTTGCACTCACATCAAGTTTCTCCGAGCGTGTATATTTTATCTTTTCGTCTGGATTGTCATCAGTAATCACATATTCACATGTTCTTGTTCCTTTTTTTTTTGTGGCTCGGTGTGCATCGTTACAGTTACAACATACTATGTTGTCACGCTCTAACCATTTTTTGGCCTCTGACCTCATTTTATTATTCATTGTGGTAAATATCGTTCCTTCTTAATTATATATTCTCTATTTTATATGGTATGTTCCCACTTTAGGACTTATATTTGATTGTCGTGTCCACGTGGTTTGTCTTCTTGTATTTGTATGTTGTCAACCAGGATCATATTGTATGCCATTAATTTAATATTATTCAGGGTAAGCTGGTGCACCAATTTATTTATTCATATATTTATATTTATTGTAACAGTCTTATTATTATTATACTTGTCATTATAGGTAAAAGACTGATTCATATTAATTATTAATATATTTGTATTTATTACCTTTGACAGTCTTATTATTATTACACTTGTCATTATAGGTAAAAGACTGATTCATATTAATTATTAATATATTTATATTTATTGTAACAGTCTTATTATTATTATACTTGTCATTATAAAAGACTGATTTATAGTTATTATATTTTTACTACAACTGTCTGATTATTATTATTATTATATTTATTGTAACAAAATTATTATTATTATACGTTAAAATATATACAGTCCACTATACAATATATTTATTATTTTACAATTATCTTTAACTTTATAAGAAACAGGCTAGTTTGCTATTATTTCATTCCCCTGCGTTCTTAACACAGGTAATGAAATGACCATCATTACGAGTTTGATTCTCAGTTTGAATACGCCATATTTGAGTAGGTACATAATAATATATTATGTACTTATCGTGTTTGACGTACCTCTTTCTATTTATAAATCATTTTTTCCCTAATCGAATGTCGTTTGTTTTTATGGTACATGAAAATTCTACAGATTTACAGGTAGTTGAATTTAGGTTTAGATTTATAACATGTAAATTTCATTGATTTTTATTTTATTCTTAATTTATTTATTTTTTAATTGAAAAAATAAGTGTAAACTTAGCCGGTAGGTACTAAATTATTGTAAATTTCACCAAAATTATAAACAAATTTTATGCTCAATTATACTGAAATATAAATTCAAACTACGTTTACTAACTTTGATTGATTAATGATGATTTATAGTTTGTACAATTTAGTATAACGCTCTATTTATTTTATCAGAACAGAACGTCAACTTTACACATGTATATACAATAATAATAAAAAAAATTATCATTTAAGTAATAAAAAAATATAGTATAATATGATATTAGACAGGATTTATTGTAACCTTAAATTGAAAAAAAATATGTGGTATTTTAATAAAATTTAATATTAATTTTAAATTTAAAAATAAAATTGGTTAAAAAAAAGTCAGTGAAGGCTTCGTGTATTTTACAGGTTAAAAATTAGTAGGTATTAAAGAAATTTGCATGTTTTTCTTAGACAAAAAAATCGTATAGCTGGAATTTACATACAAAAAGAGTCGTAATCGGTGAAATGTACGTGTGTGAATTAACTTTAAGTATTACATTATATATTATATCTAAGTTTTAAATAAAAATTATTATCGTGTTTTATACGAATCTTAGATATTTAATTTATAGGGTTAATTTATGTAAATATTTAAAAAGTTGAATTATTAATTTCCATTAAGTATTCAAATATTTATTTAAGGCTTAAAATATAGGCAGAACGTGAATTGAAGATTTAAGTATGGTGGGTGGTGTCTTAAGTAAGAAGATAATCACAGCCCACGGGTAGTGACACTCTTTAATTATTAGAGAGGCAAACTTAACACGTGTATCACTTTAAGGCACGATCAACTGTCAGAAACAGATGATTCGTCGTAAAAAAAATAAAACGAAATAAAAAATCTTTGAAAATTAATAATAAGCAGCCTTAACTACATATGACACACTTGTATTATTTTTACTAATAGTGCAATGAATATATATTATAATATATTTATTTTTATTTGTTTATATGAATAAGCAAAAAATAATTACAATAACTATAATAAGGCATGATAAATAAAATAAAAATGTTTGATTCACACAAATTTTTTCACCATACCCACCGTATATAATATTTAACGATTGTTACAGTCGTGTTATGTAGATAAACAGATTTAAGTATATCAATACATTATAATTTTATAAAATGTTATAATAATAGTTTAAAAAGCACTTATTTTACAGCAAGAGAGATAAAAAATCATTAAAAATAAACTAATAATAATCAGTTCCAAAAATTCGTATTTGTATGCACTATGTAGTTTGTTAGTTAACTGAACTACATCCAATAAATTAATTAGAAAACTAAAATCGATATTGTGTGTATTTTACTTGATACTAATAATTGCTTTCATAAACTTATGGCTTACTGTTTGAAAATCAAATTTATCAAACATTGATCAATGATCACATAACAATGTAGGCTCTATACCTACCTACAAATTATTATATAATATTTGACTCGCTCATAACACTGGAGATTTTCAATTAAATATGAATATCTGAATTTCCGAATTATAATTTGATTAAAATATAATGGTTAGCGCTGTGAAATCTTAATAATTATTATAAAACGATTATTTCACTAATATATGACAATATGTCTGACGGATGTTTATGAATGTACCAGGTACTCTTATGGGCTTTATGGCTACATATAATTTAATAACTTTAAGACTGAATTACTATGTTCTTTAGTCTTTACTCTAGAAATGTAGGAAAATAAAGAAAACACATGCAGTGTTGCCGTGTTGGTATAATATATTTTCTATATTACTTACTAGCTACTAACCTACTTAATAGTTATTATTACCTATATGTCTTAGAGTATTACCTATGCATAATATACGGGTGTTGAGTTGATCAGTAATTCATATTTCAAAAATGGATTTCGCAAGTATTTCGTATAAAAATATAAGATTTCACCGTTTTTGGAACATCGATTTCTGACCATTCTGTATGATATATTAAATTAAAATATAATGAATTATGTATAAATGTTTCAATTTAAAATACTAGATGGGGTTTAATATTTAAACACGCACGAAATATGAAACATATATTATGTATATAATGTATGAATATACCTACTAATCTACTCGAGTGATTTGGAACAATAATTATTGTATAAAATATATTATAATGCTATGTATTTATAGACATAATAACAAAATTTACAATAAATCAATAATATTATTTTTGTACATTTTAATTTTAGTTCGTATTGTTTAGTGGTTCATACAAGGATATAATAATAATAATAATAATTTTATAAAAAAAATGTATTAAAAAAAAAAAAATTTGCTGCATTTAAAATTATTAATAATAGAAAAAATAATAAAATAAGAGTAAATAATAAGTATGCAAATTAAGGTCGTAATACATTGTTTTCGTTAAGTTAAGTATAAAAAATTATAAGTAATTTTAAATCATTTCCCGATTATAGTAAAACTTTGATTAATAGTTTATTACGGGATCAAAAGAGTGACGGATAAAAGACATCATTATTTTTTATAATATTATTAATTATTATACTTTAACTAATTTTAATACCTTACGTATTAGTGTAAATGATGATAAAATAAAATAAAATAATTTTAAAAATAGTTATTTTAGTTGTTTGTATGAATCCGAGCTTTTTTCATAGATAAGTATTTTACTTTTCTACAAGTAACGTACGTTTACCTTTAATACGGGCGTGAAATATTTTATTTATAATTGACGATATCATTATGACGGTGGATGACATAACAGAAGTTGACAGATCAGATAGTAATGGATAATCGAGGTTTTACTGAAGACAATTGAACAATTATGGTAATTGCATTAACCCAAACAAACGCAAAATAGCATTGCCCATAAACCTAATTTTAAATTTAAACTATAAAATATACAGTTTTCCGATGTATATGCGAGGTAGATTCAATTTAATCTGCACGATCGAAATATTTTGATTACATAATATATAAAACCGTTTTTTTGTATTTGAAATATAGAACTATTTTTATTGAAGAAACTAATAGAAATAGTCAAATAGACGTATAATAACGTATATATAACTGTTATATTTAAAAAATTCAAATTTATATTACCTATTATTTTTGTGAAAAAAATTATTACCTTGATTAAAAAAGACATAATATAAACAGTAAAGTATAACGATAATATTATACTTATTTAGTTGATCCTACACGGCGGTTCCGGTGACAAATTAAATGCCCGTGGATTTACCTTTCTAAAATATGTTTAAATGTTTTTAACTACATAGATTTTTAATATTGTTGTTTAAGTTTTTTGATCAAATATAAAATATAGGTAGGCCTAAAACAGTAAATAATAATTATAATAACAATTTGATTTTATATCACCAATGGCAACCCTGTACAAACAAACAAATATTCGTTTTTTGAGAGCTAACAAATCCACGTGAGAGCCCCGCTTTAAAACGAAAAATTAAAACAAATAGCTTTGAGGTGAACATCCTCAGGTATAGGATTACCTATGTATGGAATTTCAAAACCACTTGTTCAATAAACTTGCCGTGGATTGCTCATAGTCCATAGACCTACAAAAATTGCTTTTTTATTAATATAGAAGATTCAAAAAATAATAATTTTAGGTGATTTTAAAGTTATAATTAATATTTTAATACTCATTTATTATAATTACAGAGTCTCTCAAAAAAATAAGTTGACGTATCAATTTGTTTAATTAAAATAATCTAAGTATAATCATACCAACTTTCATAAAATATTAGATATTTCTGCGTTAATATATTATAATACTCAGTTGTAAATATGTATTATTACATATTGGTTAGTTTAATAATAAATTATACACACATACTTAGTTACTGGAGATTTTATTTTACGATTTCACGATCAACACTACTAGTAAAATCCAAAGTTAAACTAAACGCACTTGGGGCTTTTGAAAAATAATTTTTAAATATTGTAGGTATCCATATACAGTAGAAACCGTTTATAATGACATTCAAGGGACTAGTCAAAAGTGGTCATAATAACCGATTGTCATTATAACCAAAATGACAAAAATTAAATTAAAAATTCTTTTATATACATGCAATGATCAAAATATTTTATTACAATAACATTTTTAATGTGTTATTATATTATATATGTATATAAATCGTAAATTTAATTCATATGGAAAAAAAAATAATACAATTTTTTAATATTTAATTATTATGTATTTTAATATCGGAACACTGACGATAAATTTACAAAACAACGATAAATTAGCTTTATCGGTTGTTATAAGACCTTCGATAAAATAAATAAAGTCATTATAGATAAAACCTTTTTCCAATAAAATCAAAAATAACCGTCATAACATCCGTATAGTCATTATACAGACGTCATTATAACCGGTACAAATTAGTACATACAATATAGGAGTTTTGCCGGGACCTTCAATCTAAGGTCATTACACCCGGTATGTCACTACAACCGGTGTCATTATAAACGGTTTCTACTGTAATATATATGTAAAATGTACATACATACAACAGAAAAGTTTCTGTGTTCTATAGAATTCTAAATAAACTTATTGTCGATTGACATTAAATTATCCGATTTACTGTTATTTGATTTCACCTTTTTATATATTTTAATGATCACTAAAATTATAACATTTTAATATTCCTATATTTATTACATACAAAACTTATCCTCAAACAAGATCTATGAGTGTCGATTATTATGTAGATTTCACTAGCGCCAGTTTTCGTTTAAGTGTTCAACTTTAAAATAGTATTGTAATGAATATAATGGATGCAATGTCAAGTCAACGCAACGTCGAAATCAAATAATTTTTACGGTAGACAGACATAAATTTCGATTATACAGACAGCCCTAAGCCCACAACAGCGAAAAGGAAAATGTGCACATAATATTATGATTCCAATTTTTTTTTTTTTGTTTGGGGACTCAGTTAACCTTAAACCTGGGATTTGTTTTGCAACCAAAAAATATATGCGACTCAGTTTACTGACGCCGACGTACGGTAGGGGTTAGTAAACTACCTCTACCCAACAATTTAACCTGCCCACAATAATATGTTTAATGAAGATATATTGGTAATATTTGTAAATATAGATTTTAGATTTTCGGTAAAGGATAATAAAACGATTATTGCAAGTACCAGCGATCGTTTAATAAAATCATATTATTTTTCATCCCTGCCAAGACATAAGTTAACCGTCCGCAATAGCCACTATAATGCGGTACTCTATACTATTCTATATAATATAACATTATTATTATTATTATTTGGTGTACACTATACGGGGACGTCACGGACGTCGGTACGTGGTGCTTTTACATAATATTATACACAATATTCACACGGTACATGATATAAGAAATACATATAGTTTGGTGCGTACACGGGTTATTGGATTCGATAAAAAAAAAAAATGACAAAATAAGACGGCATATGCGATAAGAGAATACTGATAATAGTGTAGGTAGTATAGGCTATAGGTACTGTAATGATAAAAATAGTAATAAAAATTTACAATATTGAATGTACAATAATGCAAAGACGGTCGGTGCGATGGCGAATAAAAACGACCGATATTATAATGATGTATAATATAGACAACGTGCACGCGATGAGTTTACCCGTAACTATTAATAAATTTGATATTATTATGTACACACCTATATTTGTATATTCCAACCTATTTATAAAGCATATTACTATTAACGTCGAACGATGAAATGCGCGCAGGCCGCAGGTATATCCATTCATACATTATACAGTCAAGATTAAATATGCATTAGAAATTCTTTCAACTCTCAAACTAGCCCTTTTCCATTTAAATTTTCTCCGTCTTATGTTTAACGGACTTACGGTTATAATATATCATTGATGGAATTGTACAATTTATTAAAAAAATATATATTAATAAGGCAAGCAAAATAATTAAGTGATATTAATATAATACAATAAATGGTACACACTTATTATATAAATTATTCAAACAAAAATAAGTGTTATATTATTATAGCATAGTCCACAAGTCTATTATACCGTTTATACCAGAGGTCACCAAATAATATTTTTTAAGGGCCACATTAGGAATCTGAAAATTGTTCGCGGATCATCAAAATGACGAGTACATAATATTATAATAATATCCTTGGCCAACTCTATAATGGATTGCTATGTCGCGTTATTTATTCAGACAGAATGTTTAGGTATAATATATGGCTTTAAATTTAAATTATTGTTTTTTACTACTATTCACCACTCGGAGTTTTTTTTTTTTTTTAACTATTCATTGTTAATTATTGATTTTAACTTTATTATGTAATTATTCTTTATTTAGGTGTTTACTATTACCATAGGTACTACTAATTTAATCATCTATTTTTTTTTTTTAGGATTGTATCCAAAATATATTTTAAGATAAGCTGAACTGTACTCACAATTATTACTTATTGTTAAAGGGTTTTAAACCCCTGTATTATACTTAACACAAATAAATAAAAAATAACACATATAATGTTATTGTCGTAGTATAATATGTTATTTATTCTTTGTCTGCCTGATAAAATTTGTTCGCAGGCTGCCATTTAGTGACCACTGGTTTATTCCATATATCACAGCAGTAACAAATTGTATTTTATGCATTTGAGTTATTAGACACTATATTCTATTACCAAACACTGTTAAATCGTGAGAATAGGTCAAAACACATAATATAGGTAGGTATAGTAGTATAAATTAACTATAAAAATATATAATTAAATCATTATACGTACTAGTATATTGAACTACATTAGCACTACTCTTATTTTCACTAATTAAGTAATACAATAATATTTTTATACTAAAAATCAATTCATTATAAATTTATCATTTAGTAAATTTCTTGAACTTTTTATTTTTTGATATTTATTTTCAATGTGTTCTTTTAAAAAAAATATTTTATTGAAAGAGAGTTCCTAAAATCAATGAGCCCCGAAACTGTATACCTCTAGCTTTTATGTAATCCGAGCTTATTACATTATACTCATACGTTATATATTGTATACTAATAGAAACATGCATAGACGTCTTTTTATAGGATTTTAAAGGACAAACAGACCCAAAGCTTATATTCGTTTGTATAATTGCATAAAACAAAAATACCACTTTTATTTATTTACCCATTGTAGGTAAATATGAATAATAATAATATTTAAATAACTGTATTTGCAAACATAACACAAATAAAAATAACACGTACGATACTTGGAATGAATAAGAATTAAATACAATCCAATGTTTTTTTAGTAAAAATGTTTTGCTTCATAAAAATAAATTTATTTTATTTTTCACGCGTTCTTTGATGGAACTTCTGTAATATTATGTTAGTTTTGGAATATTTTGGATTCTAAACAATGATCGAACTAGGTTAATAATCCCCATTTATTTTATTTTCGACTCGACTGTACTTATATTATGTTTTGATGCTGTTATTATTTTTGCCTCCGAATGGGAGAATTCACTTTCCTAGTCAAAGCTCGGCAACTTTTCCACTATCCGGTTTCCCCAAGGAAGATTGCGATTGAAAAAACGTATGAACACGATTTTAGATTTTACACCGTGTACATACCTACTCGTAACGTCGATATACATAACTTTTATACTCGTATAATACTGCGCAGGTATTTTAGATTAAACTATGTATTGTAAAATATGATTGAAAAATTCTGGTCGCCCGGAATTCGGCCGATGTTATCCTTTTGCATAGTAAAAATGTACGCGTGAGACCGTAAACGAGTGCTATCGGCGAGTATAACATGTTATTATCGTGTGGGAAGGGCAGAAACTAATAATATGTTTTGATAAAGAATAAAAAATTTTTTACTAGAGATACTACAAAATATATTACGTGCTACATTCATATACCACTTTATATACATATGATACGATGACCCACTGTGTCTTACTATTTTATCAAATTTTATCAACATTATAAAACGGTACACCGTGACCGTAGGCTGGTGGGTGTCCAATCTATTTACCCGTATAATACCTATCTATTTATAAAGGTAATATTTTGACTTTACCTGCGTATAGCATGCGGTCAGTATTTATAAAATTGAAAAAAATAAATAAATAAATCAGAAATAAATGAAATCTAAAGTTATGCCGTCAGTAGCATATTATAATATTATTATAATGAAAATTATTATTACTTAGCCTTACCTACACTACGCAATGTATGTCACATATTGTGATTATTATACAGCTTCACAAATCAAGTTTCGTAACACACATTCATATTCTAAAATATATGACGCATATATACCTACTTGATTAAATTGCTCTTGCAGCAGTAAACCGTGAAACAACATCTAAATGTTATTACACCAACAGTTTTCTGACTTTCTGTCCACTTCGTAAAATCAATAAATTAATCATTTGTAAATAAAGTATGATCGAATGAGTGTACGTACGATAAAAATATATTTTTCAACTCGTCTGGGTTGGCTGCATGTGACGACGTGCGTAGTTTCCATTTGATATTAAAATATTATAATAATATTATAAAGGGTAATATTAATATGTTATGACTTATGTTATAAAACTACACGCGCGTTGCACACTGAGTACACGGTATTGGATACATTTTAGTATCTTGTAAATTGTAATATACATATTTTATCCAGATGACAAACTTCATCGAATGGTGTAGTCGACTGGTTTAATATTTTAAGTATATTATATTATATTATATGTAAAATCTACATGATTGATGTAACGAAAATATTTAACAAATGTTATTATTATCGATGTAATAACTTTAGTCCTAATCAATAGTATTATTTTTTATGTGATTATTAATAGGTATAGGTAATAATAACAAAAAAAATAATTTAATAATATCGGTCAGAATAAAATAAATTACATAAATTAATACATATTATGTCTGTTTTTCCATTTAACCTTTTGAATACATAATAAAAATTAATGATTATTATATTATTGGCAATTATATACATATACTTCATATAATTATGGACAAAAACATAATTATTATTAGTAATTGTCTAAGTGTCCTTTTAGTTCTGGAATCACTCAATCCTTCTAACAAAATTATTTATATTAAGTATAATATTACTAATTTGACGTTTATAACAAGCAAATGTATGTATATTATGTAGGTTATAGTTATAGACATATCTCACATATCATACAAATAATGTATGGGCTTAGAACTGAATAATGAACCTGAATGGTCGTTTTAATAGTGATTTCAAAATTATTGATCTAGAACTTTTTGGTTTTTAGCCTATGAATGAAATTGTTAAATAATTAGATTATAAAGCAATCACACCACTTACGTTCACATATAATGTAATATGCACAATTTTATAATATTATCAAGATATAATTTTAAAAAAGCAACATATATAATAGTTACTGTAAAAATTTATGGCAAACAAATTGGCGCCACCAAATTTTAAAAAATTTAAGGAAATAACAAAAAACATAAATGTATCTATTTTTATATTTTACCATGTAGACATTATTACCAAGACACCAATATAATTAAGTACATCAGTCTCACCCACATCTAAGTCTAATCAAGTACGAAGGAAAATCCAACTGTGGTCAATGAGACAACCTTTCACTCTATCGAACACATTGATCTTCGCTGTCTAAAATTCGTCATATCAAAACACATTTTAAATAACCATCCCATAATAAAATATTAAAATAAGTACTAGGAAAACAAATCAAACAGCCTTTACATGTGTTTTTGATTCATTGATGTTTGTATAAAATATTACAATATATGTAATATTAATATAATATATTTTATAATATATCCGTTATAATGACGTTATTAGTGTTATTACAAATCCCCTAATTAGGTAGTCAATTTAAATTATCTAACTTCAACAAAGTATGATCCAGCGTATGAGTACCTATTTATAATAACTAATATAGTAACACGGAATAAAGTTTATAACATTCGATGTATTATAGGAAATAATATGAAAAATTAAAATTAAAAGTACCTGTAGGCGATCACTTAAATTATTATTTATTGGTTTTATCTCGAAATTTAAATGTTTATAACTTGTCACACTTGGACCATCTCGAAATATGTGATTAAATTAATGAAAAATGAATTATCACGTTTTTACATAATATGTAACGTCATTATGAGGTAAGGACTGTAAAGTCTGTTAGGTAATAGAAAAATAAACAAATCATTTCAGCCTCTGTACACGGTGTACTCTATATAGTAAGTTAAATGGTACTCTAATATTATATTATATGATGTAATGGATGCAACGGAGCATCGCGCTAAGAGACGAATATTCGCGATTTTAACTTTTTAACGTTTTCTGTGTATAGTGCACGTAGTGGCCAAATGTAAACTCCTACACGAATAACGTTTTACCTGAATCATCATTAAATGTAAACTCCTACACAAATAACCTTTTAAAATTTTTACCTGTAAATTAAAGATATTGTAATCTCCTACATAGAAATTTTTCCCCTTTAAAAAATAGGATAATATTACTTCAATTCATGATTTTGAAGTTGAAAAGCTCAAAAAGCTCAAAATTATCATAACTTGAAAATAATAAATATATATTTAACAAACAAACGATTGAATAGAGCGTGTTTATACTATACTATACGTTCATATAGGAACTTGCAGTACAAAATGTTTTAAATAGATCAGCGATATGGTATCGAATATTGTCGAATAACGATAAGTATACCACAAAAATAATATCCGTAAATGATTATGAGTTATGAGTTATGACTAAGTATTGTTTTATTGAATATTTTATTATTTTTTTCAAAAAAAATTTTATTTTAAGCTTAAATGATTTTGACTATTGTTTTATTATATTTTTCAAACAATTTTTATTTTATATGTTAATATATTGTAAGATTGATATTTTTTTACAGCAATACAAGCAGTATTAATTTTTTGTAGGAGTTAACACTATCTTTTGTAGGAGATTACATTACATTTGTAGGAGTTTACCATTCCCCCACGTAGTAAACACAATTATGCGGGTACAATAAATTATTATAATAATATCTATTTTCGTATAATATACTGAAAGTTGATTCACAATAATGCGTGTGAGTACTATTATGCTGTTATTATTATGAATTCGCAATTTGTCCAAACGACGGTAAATTAAATATAGAACACGAGTGTGGCAATTTCGTCGTCTCAATCATATTGGATTTTGCCGTTGACGACATCATGACGCGACACGGCTATGTGTGGTACACGTTGCAGGGGCTATCATCAGCGGACTATATTTCTAAACACGAACGCATATTTTTTATTACGCCTATACACGTTTCTTTCGAACGGCTTTCAGGGCGTTACTCGCGAATAATCGACACATTCGTTTTGGTCGTAATGCTTGTTCAAACATTTCCTTTGCAGAAACTTGAGGATATCTATATTATAAAATAAGTTTTGTGGTGAGACAATAAAATACCATAAACTTTTGTGACAAATAGTAAGCAATTTGTTTTGAACACAATTCAAGGTACAGTGGATTCGTCGTTTATCTGTAATATGCAATGCTTATTTGTTACTATTATTATTATATTTTATTTGGCGCTTTACTTTCTTGTGTATATTTTCAGTAAAACCAATTTATTCTTAGCACACTTCAATCAGAACATTCATAATCTTTTAAACGAAAATTTAAATCAATCACAATTATTCTTAGCATTGATTGAATTTCAAATTAGTAATTGATTGTTTTCAATGCTTTGAAGTTACATAATATTGAATATGAAATATAAAATAACTGTTTAAAAATATGTCACCATATACAATATTTATAAATATAATAAACGGTATTGCGTGCATCATCATTCCAGTAAAACATACAATATCGATTTACGCCACAATATATAATAACTAAGTAACTAATTATATCTGTAAAGTGTACCATTATGACTCAACTTATTCGTGAGTCACTATTTGTGTTAAACTCTACAGTTACACTTCAATTATAGTTATTACTGAATAGTGAATTTAGATGTTTCTAATGAACCTATTTTACAACAGTTAAACAATTACATAAAATATGTACCATATAAATATGTATATGAATTTAAATTTCCCAATATCAGAGGTTAAACGACTAAATAAAGTAGTCGGCTTTTATGAAACTTGTCATTTTTATACTAAATTTATACAGCCTTTAATTCTATTTTTTTCCATATCTAATATTTTCGTAATTTTGGATATGTCTATTATGTTTTTAATCACATCATACTGATAAATGGTTACGGATTTCGTGATTAATGTCGTTATCAGAGGTGCCACTATAAATAGTATGCTCCGAGGTATAGCTCCAATCAGCTGATGAAGTTTATTTTTGTATTATTCATTGTAAAGATAAACGAGAAAACCCTAACTAATCTCAGGGGTGGTTATATGTGGCCCTTGTGTAAAGTAATCGAGGACGAATTAAAACTGTATGAGAGTAAAAATATAATAAAATGGATCAGTATACCTAATTTTAAAATTAAAGGGGGAAAAAAACTTCAGGCGTATATAGTGGATCGACCATCAACAACACCACCCCAGACAACTGTCACTGACAGGTCGAAATTGAAGATGACTGAGAGTATGATTTGATGCGATCGAAAGATGGGTAGATATAGTATCGAGGGTGTGTTGAAGGGACATTATTATGATACTCGGGAAGAGCATAATATATAATAGATTACGTTCGTACGTTGAAATACGAAGAAGATAAATATATAGTATAGATTTTATTACCTGTATGTATTTTGTCATGTATCCAATATATATCACATACATCGGTATGCAAAGTTTAGTTCAGATTCTATAAGTTCTTCACACATACAAGATTATTCTGAAATGCAAACAACATTAATCGCGACGCAACATCAAATATGCCATTCGTCAATCCCTGTACATCAGGTGAAGTTATTTGAACTAGTTAACAATGATTAATTTATGTTGTACCGATGCACGAAACAATAATGCTTTCTAGAATCTTTCGTTTAATATGTAGTATATGTAGATACGGTATAATTAATATTAATTGAAAGTCGTGTAGGTAATCTTCTGTACTATCTATCATTGTCAAAGGAATAAAACTTAATATTTTAAGTTACAATAATTTATAGTTACCTTCCTATATATATATTATTTATAAACATAATATTATTATCTATTATATTGTAAATTCGTAAGTTAACTTTATTTTAAAAAGTATTTTAATAAAACACACACACAAATATATACCACGACATTAAATTTTAACTAAAAATTAACTAAACATTTAAATAAAACATTATAATAAATTATTATATTACATATTATTAATCATATTATTATATATTGAATAATATTACATTAGTGAAACATATTGATTTAACGGATATCAATAAAACATAAAATATTAACTATTACTTTTTGTTGTCGTATTTAAACTTATTATTTTTGTAACATTTAACTTCAAATAAAAAAAGAGGAAATATTTTTTGATATTACTATTAAAGTAATTTATTTTACTGTTTGTTTAATTGTTGGTTGATTTTTATTTTAGTACGTCCATATTAATTTTGAGTCCCGTAAAAATATAATAATAATTAAGTCTATGTTTAAATAATAATAACTAACTGTCAAACTTGTAACAAAAAGTTCTACAGGTATAGTTAAAATGCCTTAGATTTTGAGTAGATTGATGAATATATTGATTTTACAATGACATTTTTTTCATGTTTCTGTCATCACTTTTTGAAGCAATAAAAACGCTTGGATTTTCAACTTAAATATTTTTTTTTTTTTTTGGTAATAGAATGAAGGTATTTTAGGAAGTAAAAAGTAAACATTTATAAATTTCTTATCCTTTTCTTCAAAATAAGGTTTAAGCGAAGAGGGTTCAATTTTGTAGTAACTTGATTATCAAACAGCTATTTTAATAGTAATATCATTTTAACAAATGTTCTTATTGCCCTCTTTCCCCAATTATTTTAAAATGTATTGAGTGTTTTCAATTTTGACTTCCTAAAAGTTCTAATTTGATGCAATTAGCTTTCCAAAATCTCCATTTAAGTTGATAATCAGAGCATTTTAACAACTAAAAAAGTGTCTTTAGACACAGTACACAGATGTATAAAAACACACTCACTTCATTATAAAATTATAATAAGCAAATAGATAATTTTACAAATACAATAAAATTTGTTTTTTTTTTAACCAATAATATGATGTTGTATTAATTTTTAATGTTTTAATTATCGATATAAGTGTAGTTAAGTATATAATATAATTAAAATATTTGGAGTATTACTAGGTTTATTTTCTCCGGTGATAGATTTACCTTCTGTAAACTGAGCTGACAGACATGAACATACCATGAATTATTATGTTTTATATTCCTACAACTCAACCCCGTTTTTTGGTTCCCTAGTTGTATTATGTAGTTGTTTGATTTGAGTTATTTAATTTTTATCTCTAGCTTCTTCTTCATTTAACTCGAACATCGCGTGCGCCGTCCTGTATATTGTGAAACGTTTTCGGAAAAGATATGGAGGAGTTGAATTCAACAAACTTATTGTTATACGAAACTTGCGACTGACAGGAAATCTTAAAAGTATGTTATCGCAGTCTGATTTGTATAATATACATTCTATGAAAACGTAAACTCGCGGAATTCTATGCGCAATGATGTGTGAGAGCACCGAAAAAGGATGATTGAATGTGCGCTATACGCTCATCGCTCCCCATAATTAAGTTCAAATAATCACAACAAACACCGTGCATATTAGATTTCACATATTTCTTTTTACTCGTTTAAATGGATAATACTATTCAAATTATAACGAATATATGTTATAAAGCAATTAGGCATTAGGTATACGACCATAATATGACGTATAGTTGTGCATTTTAGAGTGTGGCAAAAGTAGAAAATTTCTGCAATGTCAATATTTATATTTATTTTTATTGGGAAGTAAATGTTGAAAATACTTATATAAAAGATTTATTTATTATTTTTAATTAGTATTGTTTCATGGTTTATTTATGACATTAATTTATTACAGCCACAAATTTATGTATTATACTCGTAGATTTATAATAACTCAACATTTTCAAGCGATAATATTATTTATAATTTCATATGATATAATGCTAGTGGTAGCTAATTTACCAACTATGGTTCAGCTTCTGAAGACAATAATTCGATTAATTTTGAAGTAACTATAGTAACTATAAAATATTTATATAATGACTATAGAATCAGATATTATTAGTTTAAAACCATTTTAGATTCTGAACGGAGTGATGAATGTATTGATTTTACAATGATGTGTGTTTTTTTTGTGTCTGTGTACAGTATAACTAGTCGAAATAATGCTTCAATTTCAAACTTTGGGGGTGGTTTCCGATGGCAAAGTGGATATCCTTGGTGCATTATAGAGGTCAAAAGTAAACATTTTCCAACAGTTTTCAAAAAAATCGAATTTTTTATTTTGCTATAACTCAAAAACTAATCGATGTAAACACTTGAAATTTTCATCAAATGTTTATATTAGCGTTCTACATACACAGAGAATTTTGACTTTTTTTGAGCTATTTATAGACAATTGAAATTTTTAATTTTTTTTAGTATTTTTTTTTAAAATAACGGTAACATTTTTTTGGCCGGCCAGGAAATATTGAAAATTTAATACAAGGTTTCTTATAAGTTGTTCTTAAAGTGATAAAAAAAAATCCGAAATCGTTGGTCACAATTTTTTTTTTATAAGTGCTTAAAGTTCGAATTTATACGAAATATGTCAAAATTGCGAAAATTTGCAAGTAATTTTGTGGTTGAAAAATCGTAAAATTTTTTTCTTTTATAACTAAGTTTTGAAAATTTGGTACAAGGTTCTCCATCATTTTTCTTCAAATATCTGCAAAAAAATCTCTACCGGATTTAGACAAAAAATTTTTATGAGTGTTTGAAATTTAAATTTTTACAAAACCGCGTTAAATAACGGTTTAGCCTCAAACGGTTTTTGATATTTGTTGTTATTCCAATAGTATAAGTCGTAGATACTTGAAAATTTCACCAGTTATTTAGATTGCCATTTTCTTTACGTGGTTTGATTTTCAAAATATTTTGACTTTTTTTGAGCTATTTATAGGCATTTGAAATAATCAATTTTTTTTATTTTTTTTTTTATAAATGTTGATAAAAAAAATTTAGCTGGGACAAATTACTTGAAAATTTAATTGAAGGGTCTACATAACTTGTTCTAACTCTCATTCAAAAATTATAAAATACATAAGCACAATTTTTTTTATTAGCATTTGAAGTTCAAATATTGACAACAATTTGTCAAAATCATGAATATTTTTAACTATTTGGTAGTTTAAGAAATTGAAAATTTAATACTATGCTGTCCATAAGTTAAGCTTAGAATAATTATAAAAAACTTTGAGGATTATTCAATTTAAAAAATTTTACGAATATTTAAAGTTTTAATTTTAATTTGAAATTAATAATACACGTGTAAAATAACGTTTTACTAATAAATAATTTTCGATTATTGTTATTTTTAAAAAATTACTAAACGTAAGATCTCGAAGCTTTTACTTAAATGTTTGAATTTGTTTCAAAATAGAATATATGACAATATTTAAATATAATATATCCCAGACTGACAAATCATCTCCATTCAGAATCGTTTTTCGTGTACAATGATACCTATCATTGCATTCAAATTTAACCTACCCTAGTCCAAGGTCCACCCCACCCCCTAATGTACAACAGAGCGATACTCACTTACCGGCTTTTTTTTATGATAATCTTTTAAATAGTTATAATAAATTTTTTTCTCGCAATAATAACAATACCACAAAAAAATAATTAGTGAAATCGGCCTAAGCGAGTTTCGAGCAGTTTTTATCCACTGCCAAGTGTGATTTTATTTGGGATGGAGTATACACATAGGTACTACGTACCTAAACTAACCTTACGTATTAAAAATTATAGGATTTCGTACTTGATTTCTTTATCCAAATTCAAGTAAATGCAATAGACAAGTAATAGTAATATCACTCCAAGAATAACTGGACCAAAAAATGACAAAACTTATGGATTCCATTTTAAAAAACCATGAAATAACGTAAATATTAAAACAATAATAGCTATCATTATTGTTTTTATTATTTTTAAAAGAACTTTTTAACGTTTTTAAAGTTAATTTAATTAGTAAGTTACAGTTGATTTAATTTATTTATTTTCTTATCACAATAATATGAAAAGATGTATTTTTTATATATATATAAAATATATTTTAATGATTTTGGAACATCCTATAGAAATGATATTTTTATTTTGGAATACATTTAAGAAATTGGTATAAATAAAAAAAAGACTACTTTAGTATAATTCAAAGCATGTTATTATTTATCAAAGAAAACTGCTTAATTAAGTTACATCAATGTACATTGTACATAGTTATTGATATTGCTATGAAAATGATTTTATGTACTCCAATTAAGCAATATTAGTTTTCATCAAAGAATCTTTTAAAATTTAAAAAAGAATAATAATTTAAGATTATGTATATTGGAAAAGAGCGACTTGATTCAATGTCATGTCAATGTTCAATATTGGAGAGGATTTAAGGATATAATATGAACTATAATATGATATTACAGAACGTATTGTATCGGAATAATCCGAAAAAAAATTGTAAAATATTTTATAAAATATATACTATATCTCTGTCATAATGTCTGACAATCCTCCCCGTTGCGGTCGCCTTAAACGAAAGTAACCAGGTGATTCCATTAATATTATCTAAAAAATATACGAAATAACTTGAAGTATATTGAGTTAATATTTAGAAGTATAATGTGTCAGAGGATATTCCGTAAAATTTTTTAAAAATTGTACAAGATTTACCTATTGTTTCTTAATATATTGTGTATAGATTGAAAATTTTCTATTTTATATCTTTTCAATAAAAAAAATATATACATTCTGTGTATATATATAAGCTTAATTATTAATATCAAATTATAATAATAAACTGTACATTTATATTTTACCTGCAATTGCCATACCACCAGTGAATGAGTTTAACATTTTCAAAAACATCCAAATGAACATAAAACATCGGCAAAAATCATGAGTCACTTTGTACATCACGCATACCTACGGCTCGTATATTTTATGTCGATAGCTCGTGGTGTTTGTTGTGATAAAACATATATATCTGTATAAGATACATAATATATACGAAATGTATAGTGTCAAGGCTGAAAGTTTTCGCTTGGATCAATGACAGAAGAATAAAATATAAGGAATGATAAAGGAAATTAATGGGTCGGATGAAACCCCGTATTCACGTAAAGAGGGTGCAGTATACTGTGTATTTATATATATAAATTGATGACGAGTTGGATAGATGGATTTAAGCGATTAGCAAGAGAGTGTCAACTCGGAGTGGGAGTGAACAAAGTCGTCGTAGGGAACGTTCGGGGATTTGGTTACAAGTGACCGATGAGTTTTGTAAAGATAACATTTAGATTTACTATTCGCCTGGGAAAAGAAACAACAAGAAAAAAAAATATTGAAATAATGAATTGAATAAAAAAAAATACTCGACAAAAATGGTTTTTGTCTTAATGGTTTTATAGTATATAAAAATATTAATAATAATGTATGCAAAACTTATAATTTAAATTAATATTGATAAAATACAAAAAAACCTCAGCTCGACTAAAAGCATACATTTTTATTTGTATCAATTTTGTGTATAACATCAATAAAAAAATAACAATTATGAAAACGAAACTGTATCTCCGGATTTGAAAAAATGATACGAAATAACTTATAAATCATACGAAACAAATTTATATAATATAATAGCAGTTATTATACAAATGGTTTAAAATCCGATAATAATTAAACGGAGAGATTAATTTTTATTACTTATATTTTAAATAAGCTTTATTAATCTGAACCGACAATATGTTGCTTCAAAATTAAATGAAAAGTTTGAATTCAGATTTTTTTTAAACAAGAATATTAACATGTTCAATTTAAAACACATGAGTATTAAATAGATCTACAGTACACAGATATATTTTTGGTGAATTGTTTACATTTTAAAAGTATCAAAACAATGAACCATAATAATTGATATGAATAATATTGGTAAGCTGTTGTGCACATTATGCGCTATTATAGTACAACGGTTTTAAAATATTTAACCGTTAACTATAGATTTCTTTTTATTGTACAATATGATTATTATGTATTTTATATTATAATCTTAGACTATTAGTTTCATTCCAAGTTATACGTTAGATAGATCTATGGTTTCAATTTTAAAGGATGTACATATAGTTTAAAATAATATTTTATGAAAATTAATGGATGTTACTTAGAAGATTTTTTAGTGGATTGCTATATATTTGTAAACATTAAATTCATTTTTTCGATACAATAATGAATAAAGTATACGTTTTATTCAGATGTTTCGTTGATAAATTGACTTGGAATATGGTGTGCACTATTTATACTAGTTGTGCACCACGTTTTGTATTTTCAAAAAATTGCAATTTTTTTAATATTACACCATATATTTATATTGTATATAGTTATTTATTTTTCTGTTTATAATACGCAGACTTATAAATAAAAAAACATTAAATTACATTTTATAAATTGAATTTCAATTGTTCTATAAATTAGTAGTCATTGCTTGATTTGGAGTTTGAGATAAAAAAAAAAAACTAATATTTCTTTCAAAGTTATCTAATTTTGATTTTGATATATGATTTGTAGTTTATATTCTCTACAGGTGTATACGTAATTTCGGGTAAAAGTTTTTAAATTGTGTTTTAAGTCAGTCAGATGGAAAAAGAGCCGATATTGTTGTGAACCTAATTATTTTTCACGAGCATCAAGAGGCTCATAGAAAGACACTGATCAATTTTGAAGTTTTTTTATTTTTGTTGGTGTTTATATTTTTATATAAATATGTGAACATTGACCACATAGGACCTTATTGGACATATTGAACACACCTCACTTTAAAATACAACTTTTATTTTAGTATTTAGAATACCCGCGAGTTCGTTTATTATTACAATGTCAGTTTTTTTATAATTGGCTTTTCATTAGGAAATCAGTGAACAATTGTTATATAATTGAAACAAATCATACAACAAATTAACTGTAACAGTTAACTGGGAACAGCTACATAATCAAAACTATAGCTCGAGAAAAACAACGATAACGATATGTTTTCTTGTCATAAATTGTTTTGGGTTTAAGAATCGTTCTTTATGGTTAAAGTTGTATTAATAAAATAGCGTATAAAAACTTTCCGGTCATGGCAATATTCTGTCGAGATCTTCTGAGTATATGAGATACTTAAAAATTCTTGTAATGATACACTGAGCACGTAAAGTTTTCACTAGCCCTACGGTCATGGGTAAATAATATTGTTTTGAGTGCAAACTTTTTAATTATTACCATCAAATATTTTATTGGATAGAATGCGATCATTTATTTTACGAGTATTAATTCGTTGAAAGATGAAATACATTTAAAAAAAATGTGTAATATAAAATATAATAATATGCGTAAGAAATATGTATATTAATTTTAAGATTCTCATCATTGTGGTACCAATGTACCATCTTCAGTTATATACTATGTATATCTAATTAATCATAAGCATACGGCTTAAAACTAAATGTAAATTAAATGATTTTAATTTAATTTTTGATCTGGTTTTAAAATTATAAAATAATAAGATCACACTATTATTATACAAACATAAAACTTCAAATTCCATTTTAATTTTTCATGTTAAAATTTGTACATGTATTTCAATAGATTATTCGTATTAGTATTAAGTAATATTTATTTAACTTCTATATAATATTATATGAATAAATTTTTGAATATTTCTATTTTTATATCTCATCTGGAAATCTAATTTAAGTATAAATATAATAACTTAAAACAAATATTTATTATTACTAATAGAAACGTTGCACTGGCGGATAATATAAATGAACGACGACTAAATATTGTGATAATACATTTTCTCAAACTTATTGCGAGTTCCTCCCGAGTACACGTAATAACGACTAGACGCATTTGTAGGTATTTCTTGTACAGCACGAGCATTCCTCGTGAACATTACCAGTGCCGTGTCCATTTCCCTTAGGTCATTAAAATGGAAACCGTGTACACGGAGCACGTTAATGGAACACCGAGGAAACTGACCGGAAAAGGTACGTAGAAAAGAAAAAAAAACCTAGGTAGGTAGGCACTATATATATTATATATTATATGGCTGTATATTTTTACATACCACTTTGTAACGGTCAAAAGTCAAAACCGTTTCGTCATTAGTTATCGATTTTATGTACAGCGTGTAATTTATCATTTTAAAAGATATTCCTTCTTATATACGTGCGCGCATATATTTATTGCATATACATTACGATGTATTACAGTCCATTGACGATCAAAAGGCGCATATATAATAAAGATAAAACGAAAAATTATTTCTCATTGCTGTTTAGTTTATTATTGTTATCACCATCGTCATCATCATCATCATCATCATCATCATCATCATCATCATCATCATCATCATCATCATCATCATCATTGTCATCACCATAATCATAATCATAATCATCGTCGTCGTCGTGAAGATATCGTATTAATACACGCGTATTCGCTTGGACAGCTAACTCGTCGTGCCGGACCAATAACGATGATGGTATCAACGAAATAGAGTTAAAACATTAAAACTCCCTTATCCACGATAACCGACAATGACCCGTAATCGCTAAATCAGTTTAATACAATTTAGTGACGTCCAAAATACCCTAGACGTTCTGCCTCGTAAGTGGTACTTTTGTTTTTCCGTCTTATAAGACATTGGCGACGTTAAAATGGCCGACTATTGAATTTCGAAACGGGAATGTTGAGTGCAGCGTAAGACGCGACCGCAATCCGATTTCATGCGTATAATAGTCATGATTACGAATTACGTTTTGTTTTTTCGTATTTTATTGCGAAACCGATTTATCGTGCTATCACCAGGAAAATAAATAAACAAAACAAACAATAACAATATCGTGTAATCGACGACACAAAGAGAGGGAATACAAGAGAACAAAAAAAAAAAATTGTCATTTACGCGTTGACTTACGCACGCAAAGGCAATAATTGTAGCCAATCGAACGGCTGTATTAAAACGTGTGGTATAATATAATATTATACAATATTTAAGGTTCACCGAGCGAACGTAAATATTTTTAGTTGGCCCGTACTGGCGATTGTTTAATGTTGATTATTCAAAATCGTTTAATTTATACTCGAAAAACCTTATGGTACCCCCTCCTCCCGTCCTCATAATATTGTGTATGCCACTGACGTTGTAATTTTGCAATACAATGCGCACATCGGTATGGAAAATTATTCAGAATAGTTTCCAAATTGGCATAAATACATTTTACCCGACTGACCTGTTTATGAGGTGACTATAATAAGTAGCAAAGCTAATATTTATTGTTTTGCGGTATCTTGATACAGTAGGTATACCTAAAACAATAATATTATGCACGGTAAAATATTGTATGCGAATGCAAAGTAAATAGTATTTAAAGTAATATTTAATAATATAGATGTATATATTATGTTGTAAATAATATGGTCATGTGTGCATTCAAAACGTTGCACGCGTTATAGATAAATATGACATGCATTTTCTAATCAATTAGAAACTGTCTTTGCGTTTTAAAATTTTATAAGAAGATTATTTTAAGATATACGTATGTAACAATACACAATAATCAACAACGAGTGAAGTACGGAATTGCTATTTTACGTGGTACCTACCCTTAGTGCCACTCCATTTCGCTCGCAAACATTGTAAGTAGTTATTAATAAGTTATAATTGTGAATAATTAATAAAATATAAGTTATTCGTTCGATACTGAAGATCTTGTGCGAAACGATGAATTTGTTAGTTTTAAAAAGATGAGATTTTTATAAATATCATAGTATTATATTCCCAGGAAAATATTCTGCTTAAGAATATGAAAATGCACGCAATTTATTTAAAAAGTAAAAAAGATATAAGTTATAATTTTAAAAATAGGTTCTGCTCTACTGTAGGTGTCGAGTGGGTCACTGTGATGGATGAGTTAAATTTAAATTCAATGATAGGTGGTATATTATTGTATACAAAAAATGATTCTGAGTGAAGATTACTAAGTACATATTATTATGTTTTTTAATATTGGTATTAAAGTAATTTATTTTTTTTATTAATACTCGTACTATAATAGGTTGATTGAATTTTGGCCAAAAACATTGAATTTATTGTATAATTAACATTTAATTATTACAGTGGTTTCCAAAATTTTTCATTTGAAATCCACATAAAATATCAAAAGTTCTTAGCGGGCGAAGGTTTATGAACACATAATATAATTTTTAATTCTTTAGAAATATTTATATTTATAAATATTAAAAAATAATTCTCATATAATATTTATGTTTGAAATATTTCAGTATTTGAAAACATTTGTTCTTCTTTTTTAAATAAGTTTTATTTTCATAAACATTTTTTATTCCAATTATAAATTATATATTTACCAAAAGTTTATAACAGATTATACGTGATTAAAACTACAATTTATGGATTATATTATTATTTTATTAACTTATAAATATTAAATAATTAACATCAATATTTGTATTAAAAAAATTCAACATTTCATTTTTTTGTAAAATATTTTATTATATGGCAAATATTTCACATTAAACACTAAATACACTTAAATATACTTAATAATAATAATATATTTTTATTGATAAAAAGTTTAAAATTGATGTTTTTTTCCAATGCAGGTGATAATTGATACGTGTGTAAGATAATAAATTTGGATATTGCACATATTTTTAGATTATTTAGTCCTTCGATAGGCTGATTAAAACTTGTTCATAGGCAAGATGCGGCCCACGAGCCGTAGACTGTAAATCCCTTGAATTATTATATTAATAATATATGTATATAGTATACCACATTGTCCGCATTATATTATTGTTATTAACTTTTGAGTCAATACTGCTTAACCGTACAGCAGTGCGAATAGGTCCATGGTATAAATAGGTAATACAGTAAACCCTGAACTGTATAATACATTTTAAGTGACCGAAAAAAGTTTGCTATATCGAGAGTTCTTTACACCTATATTTTTATTATATATCAAGACATTTCTAAGAAAACGGTAGTTTCATTATAGTAGTATTTTGATTTTCATTATACCGAGTTTCGTTTTATCAACACTTGACTGTTCTTAAAATTAATTTACATATTTTAAAAGTATTGCGCTAAGTTTACTTCATAATATACGTAACGTTTTGAGATGAACAATGTTTTTAAATTATAATAAGATAATGAACATCGCTATTCATCGTTTAAATAATATGTTATTTTATCCAAATTTGAACTGACGAATTCCTATAAAAATCCATTATGTAGTATGCTTATATATATTTTAGCTTATTTGAGTTCCAGTATAAGAAATATTATATTACATTTTCAAACTTAAGATATACAAATTGTAGATTTATAAATTGGTTACATCAAAATACTCGTAATATAAGTTTTCGTGATTTTGGCAAATTATGTAAACATTTTAATTCAAATACATGTAAAAGAAAATATATACTCATGTATTTTTAATATTTTTATTTAGATGTAAGAACAACTATTGTTGAATTTTGTATTTAATTTTTAAAAAATTTTATCTTAAAAATAATTTTTTATTAATATCTAAAGAAAAAAATTTAAATCAACTCGAAGAATTGGCATGTTTACAAATAGTTCCAAAAGAGTCAATATATTTTTAAAATTATATTATGTTCGTTATCTGTCGTATAGAAAATAATAATAATAAATATAACGCCTGGTAAAAATTTTTAATGTATAGGTTTATTCGTTTTTGGATTAAAATAAAAAAAGTAATTAAGTTTAACCTAAGCTAATATAGCGTTTTCCCTTAATGTTTTCCCCGATCATTAAGAAAAGTTTTAAGAATTTTTTACCCCAAATTATTAATTAGATAAAATGTTTTACTAGAGACTATCTTAGTTGAAAATTAAAGCAATTATCATTACCTTAAAAGGTGATGACAAATAATAAAAATAAAAAACACACATCATTGTAAAATATATACATACCTAACCTTAACCGCTCAGAACCTAAAATAATACAAGAATTATGTTATTTTGTAATTGCTTCAAATTATAGATAAAAAAATTAATTCAAAAAACGGTTACCTATACTTTTCATTAAGCTGAAGCAATCTATTTTTCAAAATTTAGACGATTAATCTATAAGTTATAGGTATTTCAAGTTTAGATGAGCAGAATAGCAGATGAACATTTTGCAGGTTATTTTCGTGCTACCACTTCGCTTACCTAAAAGTAAAAACCTTAAAAATAATACCTAACGATTAAAATATTGTTTAAATATTTTTATAAACGTTAATAGATTTTTAAAATAAATAATGATTGTTTTTCGACTAAATAATCAGCCAGTAAATATATATATAATATAATATAATATATATTAAAATCAAAACAAAACTACGAACTTGAAAAACACACTATTATAATGTTTTATTTTATACGGTAAAAAAAAATATTGCGAAAAAAATATATATTATAGTGTCGAGACAATTGAAATGCAAGGCTGTGTTACATCAAAGGACATATTGATTTTTAAATTTACGGCACAACCATGAATAATGCAATGGTCCTTTGAAACGTTTGTATAATTTATAATCATTTTATTTGAGGGGTTGACGAATTTCTTACTATTGTCACCAAAATCGCGAACAAAAACGATAAAAATGTAAAATGGATTAACTCATCGTAACAACGATGAATTCTTGGAGTCACTCTTCAGCTACACATGGAATAACGAAATATGAGTTACTTTTGAAATACAAATTATTCAAATTCAAACTTTATCGATTCGTTTTCTTAGCAACAATATATAAAATTTTCACATTATACAACAAAAAATAAAATGAACTACACAGTTTCACACACCGTTATGAAATTGTCAGATCAACCCAATCCAAAATATATTATATAAGTTAGTATACTGTTTTAAAGCTCAAAATTACGGCCAAGAGAATGGTTTTATTTTTCTACATCTATACTTAGTATAATAGTAGTACATCACCAATAATGTAATATATTATTCAACTTTTGAATCATCTTGGAAGTTATTCCTTACTCGTGTAACTTATTTTGATTTGAATAAGTTTGAACATTTTTTAATGGCTAATGGAAGACGAGTATTGCTGAGAAGCGCAACTTCTGTGTACGTTGCTTAACTTCATGGATCATGATAAAGACAGACCGTTTCTCTCTTTATTTATTTTTTGTTTCTATACTTTTCGTTTGATTAATAAACGTGTCTGAGAAAATAAATTAGCAGTGGGTTAAAAGGCGTCGCTGTGGATAAAAGAAAAAAGAATAATAAGAATTAAAGGCAACATAAAACTCAAGCATAGTACTTTTCTTTCTTTTGCTATTGTATTTAAGCTTAATGTCATAATTAATGTTTTTTTCCAACTCATACATTTGTAGTCGGTCATGTTCTATCGCCAAACACTTGAAAAGCACAAAAAACAGTTATTTTTTTTTAATTCAATGTGAAAATCTTTTGTATTTAGCTTCGAACATATAAAAACCTATGTTTTGTATGAAATATACATACATAATGGAATTCTACATACAAATAACATTTATGACATATTATGAAAAAATATATATTTAGTTTTTGATCCATTAAATACAATTTTCACAATGTTGTTAATTAACGCATTAACTATTTAGTATTGTTCAAAGCGTGTCACACAGATTAAATACGTTAAGAAAAATATTAGTTGTAACATTAATATAAATTTGAACCCAATAAACAATTTAATTTCTTAGAAAAATATGATATAAAAAAAATTATTTTACCTTCCACTAACATATTATAATAGTTATATTACGAAAATCATTTTATAAACTACGAATATATTACATCGTGCAACAATATCAAGTACAGCATTTAATACAGTCTTATAATATGATAAACAATACAATTTTTAATTGACTAAGTTATGTACATTTTTTTAAATATTTTATTGTAATACCTAATTAAATAATGTTTATCTGTTTATCTTTCGTATGACGTGTCAGCAACAGATAAAAACTTATCGGGATAGTTACTTATTAGTGCATGTAATATATTGGATAAAGACAATATAATCTGAAAGTTAAATTTTTAATTTATACATAGGAATATTAGAAAATTGTAAAGCATTTTTAACGGAAAACAAATAATACTTTAAAATATCACATTTCAATACAATTGAAACTTTCTTCAAGGTGATTTCCAATATAATATTATTTTCCTAGTAACCGTAAACCATATTATTGTATAATGTATATTGTATACCTAACTGAAAATTACTCAAAGTTGTATTTCTATCATAATTTATTACATTTAAATAATTATATTGAATGTTTCAAAAAGAAATTCAATACATTATTATTAATGACACGAGAATTCAATTTAGTTTAATTTATGATAGTAAATATGTGAGTTGTTTTTTTTTAGAACTAATATTATATTAAATGGAAACGTGATATGTGAGCTGAATTCTATTGATATATTTTGTGTATGATATTGAACACATGAAAGCAATTTTCATAGGGTATTGACATTTTTTTTCTGGGATTAAACTTCAACCAAATCGCATTAAAATGTAAATTAATTTAAAACTAATAACCCCATTACGTTTATGAAATCTGTTTAATTTTGTGTTCAATTTGTAATTATTTAACCAAAGGAAATGTTTGATACATTGTCATAAATTCCCTCAGAATATTATTGAATTTTATTGGTACATGTATATGTAATATAATTATGTATCACACGCTATTAAACGTATAGAAATTACTTTAATTCTACGAAATCAACAAAACATACGCTTAAAATATTAATGTCGCACAATTTTTGCACAAAACTGTTATACTGTGTCGTATAATTTGGCTGATCAAGGTTTAGAGCTTTTCGTTGCTCTGTATAAAAGTTCAAATAAGTTACACATAGTACACATTGTTTCATTGTTTTGTAAATATTTAAAATTGTTTAAAATAATATGGAGAAAACCTTCTTCTTTATTTGCTATAAAATGGATGGATGGTCTGTAGTTATGAGATGAAAAAATTCAAAAATGTTGGTACTTTTGGTATTATAATCTATTTAAATTATTATAGTTACCCTAATTTTAATATGTTTACTGAGGATTATAAGCTATAAGTGGTTAAAACTAATTCACTTATGTTTTTTATATTATTTTAACAATACATATTTACTTTGTAACTGTCACAAATTAACTGTATGTGGTGATGGTTTTATGTATGTCATTTACATACTTTCCACCAATGTAAACCTGCACTAGTATTATATAATATATATTTAAGCCATTGAGATTTAAATATTTAAAGGTTATATTTTTAAAGTTAATCTTTAATATTTTTTATTTGTATAAGGTAGTGTTTTATTTAAAAAAAAAAACATTTTTTATGTACCCAGTTATTTATAAATAGTTTATTTTTTATTTAAATATGCTTTTAACAAATTAGAGTTGTTCTTTTATTAAATACTCACTTGATACTTCTTTACTTACAAAACTTATGAACAGAAATTAAAATCACTTTAATGGAGTAGTTATTAATGTTAATTAAAATTATAAACATAATGTAGTATGCTGTATTTTGTTTTTAAAAATGATTTTCATTAATTTGCAAGCAAGTAAATTTTAGTATATCTTTTTAATTGACTTAAATTTGAACTACAAGACTTTATTCTGTTGGCTTTATCTTTTTGTTTTCAAGTATTAATTTTGTGGATATAATATACGCTATATATCGATTAAAATACTTCAATAATGTATGTATAAATATTTACATTTCAAATTTAATGAACAGGTAAACTCATTTATTTAAGTTGTTGCAATACATTTTAGACATAAATCAAACAAGACTTTAGAAATTAACAACTGTTCCCTGTGCAAGATACTTACATAATATAAAAATTATATTAGATAAACACTCAATCACAACAAAGCATTCATAAAATTATTAATATAATTTTAATAATTTTTGTAATTCATATTATGTGAAATATTTGTATTTTGTGGAATATATCGTAATAAAGTATGTATGCACAATTAATTTCGTTGCTATAAAGTTTAATATTTATCGACTCATCAAGACATATATCATTATAAACATTAATTTTATTGCGTAATCGTTTTGGAGAATATTATATTATATTATGTCTATATAGGCACTCAATAACAAACGCATCAATCGGCTGAGTCTTTCCCGTTGTTCTATTATATTTCGCGATAATATTTATTTCGTTTTTATAAATGTAATTTTATCATTTTATACTCGTAAATCGTAACACAAATTAAATTGATAATATTTGGCTGTAGTTGTCGAATACTGCCGATCGATATTTTAATAACGAATATTCGCTTAAGATTTACGGTCGTCATAAACACCGTTCGCCTAGATTTCTGAAGCATGCCGTATATTATATTATGTACGAGTGTATTTATATGCGTCGAAACTTATTAGCGGTTTTTGTATTATTTATAGGCCGTAAAACTGGTGGTAACACAAAAGTTCGGCGGGGGTCAATGATATCGTTATTCCCACTATATACCTGCAGCCAGCCTCCTAGCGTCACCCTTTCATTGGTCGATACGCGGTGGTGAAATATCCGCGCGTATAGAGTATAACCACGGTATAATATATATATATAGCGACGTCAGTCGTTGTAGTGCGGGGGTGGAGGCGAAATTGTGACGGTCGGAGGTGTGGAAAAACACGATTTACCACACTAAAGAAAAAAAAACCCAAGTGTCGAATATATTATATATATTTACGGTTGTGTGTGTATATATATATATCATATATACACACATAAAATATAATATGAGCAAGGTTAAAGGGCTTGAAAAGAAGGGTGATAGTACGTATATACGCATATATATATATTCAGACACATGCGCTGGGTATACCCAATACGTGAGAGATCCATTTTATAATAACGTTATTTTTATTGGACAGAGTTTATAGCCGTGTGTAAATAAATATATATATATATATATATATATATATTATATACACAGTGTGTGGTATAGGTATGTGTTTGGTACGTGCATCTGCGGAGGACGAGAGAAGGGTTCGATGAAAGAATCCTCAGTTTTTTAGACGCAGATATATACAGCGAGAGTCGTTCAAATTGGATATTGTGCGACGTTTTGGTATAAAAAATCTAAAAAAAATGTCGGTGGTTGTGCGTCTTGAGTGTGCAATAATATAATATTGTAAGGACGCGTGTTAAATCGTATATACATTAACATTATATTGTGATGAGGTCGTAATTACCGAGGGATTCCGTTATTTTTAAACGTATAACCTCACGCATGATCCCCACGATGTGATAGCAAAACCTCTCGATGGCGGACATTCGGTTTAAATTCGCGTTTGAAACTCTTAACAAACCTGAACATAATAACTACACATTATTCTACACGTACAATATTAGCGGCAAAAATATTATTTACAACGTCCGATATATTATGCATATCGATGTAAACAACCGTTATTTACGGTCCCAGATGATAATATATTATCATATCATATTATGTAATGGGATCGGGCTCGGAGAGATATTTTTAAGCACTCATACATGCACATTTATGTGTATTACATATTGAGGTATATCACAATAATATATCGACCGTGATTAATGGTTATATTGATTGCATTTTTCACATCAGTGCAAACGTCATTTATTGATTATTTAATACGCGCGTCGTATGTAGTTTTTATTTATTTGTTCGTACATGCGGAATGAATAATTTATATAATATTATTATTATTTACGACAAGTCATACAGGTATTATATTTTTTAGTAGCAGATTAAGAAAAAATGTATCTATAAGGCAATAATTCTATTGGTACCTCTGTACCCTAAATTTTTGTTGGACTATACCCCATTCCCAATTCACTTTGTCAGTGGTATTCTTATTTTATAAAAGCCTATACGTAATATAATATGTAATATACTGGTATATTTATCACGGTTGTAGAGCATTTTGTACAGTCAGATAGAAACGAAATGAAAACCACAGACAGTTGTACTATTTAACATTACATATAGTTTATTATTACACATATATAAATAGATTATCTTACAGTTTTATATTTTAATTAGTCATTAATATAATAATACCTATATAATAATATATAAATACTACAAATAATGAAAAAAAAATTAATTATAAATACTTAAAATTATTGTTTTTTAAAAATAAACAGTTTGTATGAACAACTGTGAGTAAGTTATATTTAAACTTAGAATTCAATTTATTTAGCTATATACTCGTATTTTTACTTCAGTGCTCTGTATAGGCTTTGTGAGTTTTTGAAACATTCACTGTCAATTGTAAGTCTGCGGGTTGGGATCCAAAAGGTTATATGTGAATAATTTGTAAAATTCATATTTTTCGTTTTATGGACTATGTATTTTACCACGCATTTTTTTAGCTAGTATAATAAGTTCATACGTTAAGAATGACTTTTGAATACTTTCAAAGAATATTTAAATTGTTTACTCTAAAAATGAAATATGTTCATGAATCATGTTCTACTGTCAAATGTCAAACTCTTATTAATTGCGATCGCTAATGGTAAAGTTTTGAATAATTTAATCTCATCTTATCTCGTAAAATATATTTCCTGATTTTACCTAATTGCTATAGCGATCAATTATTACCCATTTATTTTCACAGTACAAAGTGTCCACGGTATGAAAAATCAAACAATAGACAGCACAAAGTGTTTGTTAACCAATTATCACATATAAAGTATGAAATAAAAACTATAGCCATCGTGGATATAACCTAATATATAATAACCTATAATACTGCTGTAGGAGTGTCAGACTCGTACAAATTATATTCACGGATGAAAGAGAAAATAACTATAAACCAACAATATTAAAATAAAATAATGGTTTCATAAAAAGTTGCAAATTTAAAAAAAAAGTTTAAAAAGTTGTATTTTAAATTACGAGTTAACGCGTTAAAAAACTGTCTAGAGTTGTTATCCAGCAGTCTCTGCCTCTACATGCCCTTCAAAGTGTCTGATATATTAAATTTTTGTCTGTTTACCTAATTAATGTGAAAAATATGCACGGATTTAAAGTTTCTTAAACGAGGAAAAAGATAAATTATAATACGTTATATAATATGTGTAAACATAAGAAAAATATAGTTTTATAACCAACATAAACGCATCGGTGTGACAGTTTTAAAACTTTAAAAATGCAATGAACTATAATATTGATTTTATCGACTTCAGGTTTTCCGAGACTCATTAATACTACAGACAATACATCCGAGGTTCTGCGCAAAGGGACTCATCGAATACTATTCGATACTTTAATAATGAATGTCCGATATTTCACAGTGGGCATCCGTTAACATTCTTTAGTTCTTTAGTGTGACGATCTGTATTTTTTTTTTAAAACTTATTCAGAATGTGTTCACCGGTTTTTTTGCTCGTATACTAATTAACGCATCATAAACTTTGTGGACCGTCTACGATTTCACAGGGATGCTTATTTTGTATGTTATAATTACGAGACAACAGCATCATACTACATATATAAACATGATATAATACACTCCCGTGATATGCGTATACTTGCGACGCGTTAAGTAATTTATCGTCAAAAGTTCTTGTATGACCTCAATTCATCGTTTCTCGTCAAAAAATATAATATATTAAAATTATAATTATGTTTTTCGGTCTAAATCTCCTCCAAACTTCAAAAAAAGTCTTCATACGCTTTGTAATACACACGAAATAATATTATATTTATATATTTAAATGTCATTATTATTACACTGTATATTACTATACATACATACATACATACATATATAATATATATATATATATATATATATATATTATATAATACGTATTTTCTGACTACAATATCATTATTTATTATATTTAAAATAGTTTATACACGATAACGAAAACAAATATTCTTATTTGGACGTATTATTAAATATTATTTTCTTTGTAACTTTAATATAATGTTTTCTCCAGTTTCCTGAGCGCGTTCAAATGGACGAGCTTTTAAAAATATTTTCATTATACATCGCGTTTTAAACTTCCGTTTCAGTTGGTCCACCGCAGTTTCGTTCGACACGCAAAAACTTATGAAAATATAAACTTTTTCCTCATACCCATACGACACACGCACACATATACAAAGGTATACAAATAACAATAAGAATAAATCCGTCATCGTTTCAAAACAATGACAATGTAATAATTTTTGACGGTTCAACACGACAACATAACAAAAAGTGCCGTGAACTATTTTATATTCAATGTTCAATATTATTTAGTTTAAATTATATTTCAATCTCGAATAGCTGATGCAATTGTATCGTACCCATGTTGAAGATTATTGTTCATTTATTTTTCAATATTATTTCATACTATTTTGATTTCGTTATTATATAAATATAAAAGGTTATTGGATTTTTTTTTTACCTCTGATAACATAAAATAATAATTGTTACATCATTTTTATTTCAGTATTTCACTTATTATATTTGAATTATAATGAAACATAAATTATCAAAAGCCAATGTTTCTTCAGTATATCTTGTGTGATTTAACTCATAAATCCTATATAAATGTTATTTTCTCGTGGGAGTGTAAATCCTTCGTATGTTGGTATATGGTATATATATATAATAGATATATCGAAGGAAACTTATATTTTTTTCAATCAATTACCTTTATATATATTTTTTTAACAATAATAATGATGGAAATAATATTATATCTATACATCTAATGCAATAAAAATACACGATTGCACAAATCAATAATATATATATATATAAAGTTCTAAAAACAATTATAACATCATGAAATTATATTGCATGCCATTTTACCATGTATTAATAAAAATCCTTAACCGGATTAGAAATACATCAATACATTGGGTTGTCGAATTCAATAAAATTGTTTTGTTAAATTCTAAGTATCCATGTGCCATGTGGTAGTTCAGATTAATTTATACAGATGTATTTTTTATACAAATAGTATATACTTAATACATATATCATGTATGTATTTATGAATATGTATATTGTATATATGAGATAAAATTTTAAGTTATATTGTATAATAAGCATGTTGCATGTATAATGTATCTCTATATTGATATAAACGGTAATAAAAACAGCTTAATGTGAGATAGTTTTAATGATTACAGGTACTTATAATTTTTGGCATTGAATACGATGAGAAATAATGCAACCGTTTCTGTTAAATCTATATATTTTAATTTATAATCAAATCATTTAAAGGCTTAAAAGGGTCTTCGGGAGCGCTTAATTTGAAAATGTTACTACGTTATACGTAGGTACATTCAATAAGGTAAAACGTCGATATAAGTATTATTTATGTTTTATTAACATTTATTAATTTAATATAAAATAGTAAATAATAATATCATTGATAAATTTATGGAGTGGTCAAGAATACCACTGCCCCGAGTAGAAAATATTTTAATAGAATTATTAAAGTGTAAAAGCATTGTAAATTATAACCATTGTCTATCGTAATTTGAAAAAAATCAAAAGAATACATTAAGCATTTTTATCATATCAAAAAAGAAGATAAATTTATTTTATTTTATTCATAAATTATTATGATATGAATAAAACGACAGCTAATGCTACATTTAAGCTTGCTGCTACTATTGTGGTGGAAAATCGAAATTTTATTTTTAAATTTATGTATCAGCTAATTTATTATTTTATAGTTATACTACATTATTCTTAAATCATGTTTTCAGTTTGGTTAAATTGTATGGTTTATAGCTATAGATTTTCGTATTCATTATTTTAGTTTTTTAGTGTACCTATTATTAAAAAAACAACATACTAACTGATAAAAGAATAAAATGAACGATACATTGTTTTTTTAATAACGCACTTGTTATTAATAATAATAAATACCCTTAATTATATATTTATATTACGACGAAAAATAAAGAAACCCAAAGATTTTACATGTATGTTTCAAGTTTAGTGTTTAATGTTTATTAAGTTCTTGAAAATCGTTTATATCCAAATAATTGTGAGTGGCATTTTTTTTTTCGGTGGGAGGAGGAATAAATGGATAAAATATCGGTATCAGAGCTTTACTTAGAACGTAGAAACCCTAAATGTCTTAAAATGATATTGTTATATTTAATCCTAGTGTCATCGTACAATACGATATTGAAATAACTCTTAAGACTTTATGACAATAATATAAATTATTTCTATATTTAAATAATATGTATGTATAACTACTCAATTTATGCTAACTACTATTACTATATGTGTGATAAATTATATTGAAGTGTTATCTATTGTTTTGTTATTTTTATTCATTTAATATGTAGTAAATGTACAATTAGTTTTTTCAGTAAATAAAATTGTTCATAAAATGAAACTTTACTATCTTGTTAAAAATATTCATTCAGAAACAATTTTGTTACAAAATAGATGCAACATTAAAAATAAAGTTTTTGTACACTAAATTAAATTGTAATGATATTGTTTTATTTTTTGCCCGCGAATACTAATCAGTTTAAACTTGAATTATGGTGCACAATACGACGTTTAACCCATTTAGTGAAGTATCAAAGCAAAACAACCAAAGAAAAATAATTGAATAAAAAATAAAAATAAAAAACAGCGAAACATAAAAAGTTGAATAACAAAAACGGTTTAAATATAGTACAGTATATGGGTTTTTCAAAAAATTATTATTAATATATTTTAGTCACAACAAAATCAGTTTGGTTAAAAAAAAAAAAAAATTATAATAATAATAATGATAATACAATATCGCATATTCTATTTATAGAAATTGACTCGATATCGATCGATTACATTTTAGGTACGAACTACCATTTTAATCTCAGTGTTTCGTCCGTACGGGTGTCAATAATTATTGACTCGATGAGCGTATAAGTCGCACGGTTGTCAACGTAAAATCATTTAGGATAAGCGCTTATTATTGCAGATTTGCAGCCTTTGTGTGATAACCAATAATATATGTATATATTTATTGTAAACGTCAGGCGAAATAAATTCACGCAAACGAATTTCGAGTACGTTTTAATGCGAATAACTTCAACGGCGACGAACGTGTCGACGTCTAAAGTCGTTTAATTGGTGCTCGTGCGCACACACACACAAACACACAAACACTTGCACGCATGCACATAAATATATTGTATACATCGCATCGCGATTTATTGCCTTTGCCCAATTCCTTTTAGTACGCGATTTTCTCCATCATCGGCATGCTCCGCGTACGTACAATATATAAACATTATATATACACGAGCACGTTGTTGTATACATATATATATATATATATATGGCTGTGCGTTTACTCGTTAACTCTAGGGTTGACAACCCGTTTGCGGACAGCAATAAAAGTGAAATCAAACGTTGAAAAGGGCGCGCTGCATATTTTCGAGGACGCGTACAATACTATATAATACTGTTATCGCGGGTGGAAAACGAGCACGATTAGCATACTTCCGGGTCGGGACGTGGGTCTGCGGAACAGCGCACCGTATGAATCGACGTCGGTGAGTGGACATTTTTTATTCGTAATTTGTATGTATAATATAATAATATGTTGAATAGCATCACGTGTGATGTGGGGCAGGTATACGGATAATCGTCGGGCCCACCGTTGAAGACCCGGGATTTCCGGTCTTATTGAAATGGCCGAATCGAATTCAGAACGAAATATTTTATTCGTATAGGTAGTATTATTATTTGTCACATTTATCTCTTAAAAATGATATTTTCTTTAAAATGTCCCCTGCGTACCGCATTCGTTCACCACGGCCAGTGTAATCGAGTATATCGCGTGAGACTGCAGTGGGGACGAGAACGTTGGCCTTTGCAATTCTTTTTCTCCCGAATTTGCGTTCTCAAGAGATAATAATAATATCTACGTTCAATTTATTTCGATTTTATTAACGTTAAGTGCGTACCGATTATTTATTAATTATATATGACACTATATTTAATGATGTATCAGAAGATAACATTATTACACTTAATCGATAAATTAAGTCAGTGTTAAATATAGGTATACTTGAAGACTTGAAGGTAGTTATTATTTAACATTTTAACAATCAATTTAATTTAAATGTTATGTAATTATAAACTCGAAAAATTAAAGTTTAATTTTTTTGTGGATTTAATACACGTCACGCATATATTATATATTATGTGTGTGTGTGTTAATAATAAGTAGGTATTCGTTTATTGGGGAAATTAAACTGCGTACCAATTTATGTGGCCGGATGTGGCATTATCTTCAAGGAAACATTACAGACAAATCATAAAAATAAATCCACACAAACATAATAATATATAATTTTAAAAATTAATTTCCGTAAATCTCAAATGCTGTGCAATTACTATTGAAGCTACAATAACAGAAAAGTGAGAAAAAAATAATGGCACACTAATTGTAATATTCAGAGATATGTCGATTTTTTTTCATCTCGCTTAATGAGCAACGTCCGACGTAACGGTGTTTATTGATCTGAAGTTGTTTCATCGGGATATTCAAATATATAATACCCTGAAATATTGTAATAATAAAGGAGTAAGTCTAGTAATTGTTGTTTGTAGTGGGAAAAAATATGCAAATAATTATACAATAATAAAGATACTCATTTCTTTACACAAACTACCGTTTTAAATATTTAAATTTTTCCAGTTTACGTAAGCACGGCAGTACATTTTAAGCTCAGACTATCATTTTCAGAAAAAATTGGATTTTAAAAACTATTATAATATTTTACAAACATTTTTGGTTCTTTTCATTGAATTTGTTTAATTTATTTTCGAAACAAGATTTCGTGTACCTTAAATCTTAGTAAGTAATTATAACGATAATATTTTGGCTATGGCTTTAATTTTAGAGTGATATTTATCTGATTTTAATTTGTTATTATTAAAACTACTTACCTAACAGTTAGGTATCTATTTGTCAGTAAAATATTGTGAAATTAAAAAAAAAAATTGAACATTGGTGTACTTAATGTACTTAAATTGCCTAAACATTAGCCTTTATCGTTTATGTTTTGCTGAATTTTTAAGTTATTCGTAATTTAAATAATAATTAGTTTTAGTACATATAAATTAGAAATAATTAATTTTACAAAGAATATACTAAAACGTTAAATTGGGAAGAATATAAATATTACTTATTCTATGTTAGTTCGCAAACATGTCGATTGTTGGTGGCCATATTGAGTACTATGGTTTAAGTTTGTGACTGACACATTGCAGTAAAAATTTGTATTTGCCAAATAGCTAACTTAATAAAATATATAATATATAATGATATTGAAATGTGAAACCTCCCTTAACGGACACCTCTAAATAGAAAATACTTCCAAATAGTGGACATTTATTCTGGAACGGAAACATATTCACTATTTACCCAAAAGGAAATCCTCTAACTACGAAATATTAATAATGAATACTTTTATGACTAGATTTCGATAATTTTTATTACAATTATTATCTAACTACATTTTATTACTATGTGCATTTTACATATTATTATATTATTAAAGTTTATCTTATCCACCATATAAAATGTCAGTCTCATTCAGAAACTGATTATCTTTTAAATAATAATTATACATAATATAAGTATACTCATAGATACAAATTATACAAATATACATATATGTGTAATTTTTTTGATATATTTTTCATTTTTTCCCGTCTATATAGCGGAAAAAATTGTATTTATGAATGTTTTAGACTGTAATTTTTTAATATCTATAAATTCATATTCAATTTAAAATGAATATATTATATTAATGTGTTATAATTATTCAATGTTTTATGCCATAGTGAAATTATATATAAATTATATATAAATACATAATTTACATAATTAAATAAATTAAAATCAATATATTTTTATATATTATACAATATTTAAACTAAAATTAGAAATATAATGTCTGGGTTTCATTATATATTTCTAATTTTAGTTTAAAACATTGATGCTACAACAGTTATTTTAATTAAAACCATTAATTATTTTACTAATTTTTGAAATCATGGTAAGTAAAGAAAATAATTAAAATATATAAATTTACAACCAAAATTATTACTAAAAAAAAAAGAAATAAGTACTACGTAAAAATATTCTTTTAGAATATAAGTAAGGCATTTGATTAACTTGTGTTTGCTTGAGAGTAATAAAAAATGGAAATTTGTATAAAAAAATAGATTGTATAAAATAGAGGAATACATTTTCTCATTGTATTAAAATGTCCATTATTCTTTCTATATAGCAGTTAAAAATCCCATATACGCGTACGGCGACATAATAAGATACGTTCGGTATATTTTAAAACTTGTTTGGATGTATTTTTTAGTAGGTACTTTTTCGAGTTGAAAAAGTGATCCATAACCTAGACTCTAGAGACTTTAAATATCCAAAAATTATTTATTCTAGTACTTTGGAGATTTAATATTATTTTTGGAAAATTGTTTTCTATTCATAGACGTTAGAAAGTATTTTTTTTTTAATTTTAATTTTTAAATTAGTAATTTAAAATATTTAAAATAAGGAAACTTTAAATTGTAACACTATATGGTATTTCTGTACATACTATGCATTTAATAATATATTTATAAATCAATATTTGTATAGTTCAATATTGAGGAAATAAAACATGATCAAAAATATTTTGTAAAAGCTTCACTTATAGGAAATAATAATTTTTAATTTTAAACCACATTTATAAAAACTGTTAAACAAGATAATTTAAAACAGTTCAAATTTTTTTGGTGGTTGAAGGGTTTTTTTATAAAGCGTATTGATATATAAATCAAAATGTTTTTATTGGAACTAAAGGTATTTTATCGATGCGTAAAATATATTATAATTGCAAATATATTTCTGTCGAAACATACTTGTATAGCAAATTAAAGGCTAAAACTTAAATTTTTTTACTATTTTAAGCTCAAATAATTTGATACAAATCATTTTAACAGATATTTGTATTATAAATACATATTTTTGCAGTATCACTGTTATTTTAACATAATGAAATGTAAACAAATTAAATTACCACTGAATACAATTTACTTTTAATTAGTCTTAGAAAATAAATACTGGTAGTTCTATAATGATACAATTAATTTAGTTCAAATATATAATACACAAATGCTTATATTATATGCACCATAAAATAATAAACATATAATTCAAATTTCTATACAAATTTATTTATTTAATTATCTACAATCATTTCATTGTATAATTTTTTTTCAAAAACAATGTAATTGCGACGTTATCAAATTATATAAATAAATATTCTCAAAAAAATTAAAACTTTTTGAAATAATAAATGTAGACACTTGAATTGGTTACGTTGTACATATTATTAACACATTAAATTTATTTATTATTTTATAATGAAATTAAATACAATTGACAAATAAATTATTTATTGAATTTAAAAAGATCAAAAATTTGTTTAAATTGTATAAATTATACATTTAAAATTATGTAAATCAAAAGTATGGTAATAATAAATTTTCGATAGTTTATATGAAATAAACTATCAAAAAAAAAAAAAAAAAATATATATATGTATATAACATCATTTTGTATATTTTATACTTGCAAATATATATATTATTTATTAGATAATTTTTCAAAGCATATACATGTATAGCATAGATATATATCAGCTTTTATCAAAATATCCATTAGTGACAAATTTAATTTCAGATGTATGTAGAATTTAAATTATTTGCTTGGGAATATGCTGATTATTTATACTAAATTCACTTAATAACACATATGATTCAATATAAATAATTACACATTTAAATCGATACAAAAAAAAAAAAAAAATAATAAGTTATTTAGCAATAGTTAAAATTCACATATTATATTATGTAATTTTATAATATAATTGATTGTACATGCGAATAATTGAAAGCATAACATCATAATTCGTGTATATAATATAATAATACAATATCTACTCTCAATTTTTCTCGATCATCAATGGTATGAATTAATCTTCTATTTTAATCAGGTAATAAATCTAAACATTTATTTATATTCCAAAAAAATGCGCAATTATTTACTTCCAATCAAATGCATATCCCGAATTTATATTATGTTAAACAAAATATACCAAGATAATAATGGTAAGATACACGTGTGTGCTAAGAAACGGGAACTATAAAAATACCATAAACATATCTATGACTAAAATGGAGCACTTTTAATGTATATACCTTTATCGTTCAATCGTTGTATAATATAATAGTGTTATGTTCAACACCCATACATAATAATTATTACCGTGACACTTATTCGTTTAAAAATATAAATAATAGTAGTAATAATATTATTAAAATATTATGTTATTCAAAATAAAAAAAATCTATTCAGTTTCGTGTTTTACACAATAATACATCGGTACATTATATTTCATTAGTTGTGCTATACTTTATTTTTAATACAATATATTAAGCTATAAATTAAATGCTCATTTTATTTTCTTCTTTCACTGTTTAACATAATGTTGTTGTTGGAGTTAAATAACATTATCTTTACAATACGTATTCATTATTATAATTATTATAACCTATGTACCTACAAATAATGCAATGTTATGTTCTCTTACACTTTATTTACGATCAATATCTCAAAAATTATATATCTTAAATAATAAATAAACAAAACTTGTTTATTTTTATTGAATCATGCATTTAAACTGGAAATGTATTAGCTGTTCGTGTTTATTTATTATAAATGAAAAGAAAACGCTTAAAACATACTCCCCGGAGTGCCATTAATATTGAATTTGGGAGTATCGTACAATATTTAAGTGAAGGGAAAAAGTAATTTAATAAAAATTTATAAAAACGTATTTCGGTTTCTGATTAGGTACAACTATATAACATGATATTATTATACCAAGAAAACTAATTAAAAATGGATTTTTGAAAATTTGTTACGACAATATCGAGTTCTGTGAATTTTTATTTAGACGGAGAAAATCGATATACAGAAACAAAACGGTTGGTTTTTCGTGATATATTTATCTCATTAACGATAAGGGTTCGTATTTCGGACATCCAATAACTCTAAGCTAGCACACACCGTACAATGGGTCGATCTTTGCCTTGCACGCGAGCAGTCGTTGTTTTCAAACTAGTTCAATAATTGTATAGTTTTAGGTAGAACGACAGTGTTGAACCTCTACGAGGTCGCTTTGCCAGAATAGCTACACGTAGCTTTTATTATATCTATTTTTTTTTCATCCTGTCACCCGAGAAGGAAGAAAATCTTTGTCGCTGAGAAAATAAAACCAGGTTAAAGTTCACGATGACCGACACGTGCCGAATTCGACCCAAAGGTTCTTCGTTTAAGTCTGAAATATATAAACCTTCGACGTTATCCGTAAGGGATTGGATTATTATGATACTGCTTAGTATTTGTATACCTAAATCTTCTTCTATAATATACATTTAGTATTCAGTGTCTTACGTTTTGTTCTCATCGTACGTATACTATTAGAACGATTATAATATTTACAATTAAGAATATATTCTAAAGTTTATATTTTTTGAACAGTGATGGGATCTGTGTACATATTTTTAATTCTTATTTATTTATAAACATACTATTTGTAGGTACTCAAAACTTAACGAGTAAATATGATGGAATCATGAATGTATTATAGTCATAATTATATAATGACATGACGAGGGAGGTTATCTAATTGTTCATTGGTAGAGCCCTCTAGATCCAATTAGTTATTTAATTAATTTAAGCTATTATAGATTAAAAGATCTCGATCATATTGCCTTTTGAGATGACACGGATAGTAGTTGGGAAGTTATAAACATGAAGTTTTCCTTTGTATAGTTTGGTGTGAAATTTAGTGCAGTGTGAATAGTTTATACAACAATTGTTTAGGCTTATTTTGATTCACAATCTGATTGTCCGGGTAATTATTATCGAAATGTTTTCGAAGGGAAGATGAAGCTATCATGTGGTGTATGTAAAAAGCCATAATAGTTGTATCATCAGCATAAGTAGCTATTTATGGTTGTATTTCTGTTTTGGGAATGTCTGATGTGTGATGTGTATACTCTGCATACACTGAATAAATCAGGGAAAAGATCGATCCCTTGAGGGACTCTTGTATATAGTGAGAAATAAGGGGAAATCGATGAGTTGTTTTGTCTGACTACAATATAATATGTATACATATTATTTAAATGCGCAATAAATATACATGTGATAAGAACAAACATATACTCGTAATAGTAAATATGTTTATACTTCGTCGATTGAAGAGTTCATTTGACTTTTAAGCACAAAAAGCAATTTAAATTATATACGAGTGTCGAGTATGTATTATTATATTATATTCCATGATATTAACTGAGTTAAAGTTTAATATCATATTTATTTATTTTACTGAATTGCTAGTTGATTTTTTAACAGCGAGTATACGATCTGACTGTATATTATATGAATAACAATTATGGTAAATATCTCCAAGACTTAATGGTCCATGTAAAATATTATGATTTATTTAGTTTAACTATTAAGAAATAATACACGCTATTGTACATATTATATAATTTTATATATTTTTTTTAAATTTCAATTTTGCAAGTTTGAAATAGTACACCTCACTTATATACATAAATCTCCTTTAAAATAATTGCAGTCTATCCGCACGTCATATTACATTATAGTATCACACATTTTACAACCAATATAGCCCACATGTTATAGGAATATCATAGTTGTAAATTGTTTTTTTCCACGAGTATAATAGCTAGTGAAATAAGTTTATTTAAGTAATGGTGGTAAACTGGTAAACATTGGCGTAAAAAATAAGGGCTCATGGTTACACCTCACTTCACGTAATATCAGACACTTTATTGTATTATTTATTTTATTTATTTTGCTTACTTTATATGTATACTTATGTAAATATGTTTTTTTACAAGACTAATTTTTGATAAAAACATTGTCCGTAATAAATTTCTTCGAACTTTAATGAATCCTATTTTGAACTCGTAACTACGTATATTAATATATTGTTTAATATATTGTAATTTACTCTCCACACCGTAATTGTTAAAAGGAATAAATTGATTGTAATGTAGTAGGAATTGTATATAGTAATATATCACATAATATTGTATCAGTGGGTATAGAAATTAGAAATTACACGTTACATCATTAATACAGAAATACATTGTAAACTGATCAATCTTAAATGACTTTAATTTTATGATTTTCAATCAAGACAATCCAATGTAACTGTATAACATATTATATCTGTATTTTCTATATCTATATAGGTGTATACTTACCATTAGTATTTAGTTTGTATATACTACAATTAGTACAATTGCTCGTGATGTGAATTTTTCATAAAATATTAAAGTATATTATGATCGTTAAAATATCATCATAACTTTATTCTTGAAGAAAACATTATTTGACTAACAAATATTTAATTAGGTTCTACCAAGCTCCATCTCACTTGGTGGCTTGAACCACATCAAGTAAATATTTTACAACATGCTAAGAACTTGTGGAGCTCAAAATGCCTAAACTATATCAGAATATTTGATATAAAATGTACATTTTAAAAATAACCTATGCAAATATATTTCAATATATTTTAAGGAACGTCTAGTATAATAATATTATTATATTATAATAAATTGTTAATAATATAAAAGTGTGTATATAACATAAATAGGTACTTAACACATTTAAGTACGTGTTAGGTATAATATACAGGTGTTTAATTAACACGATTAATACTATGATTATAAAAATGTAATTTATGAGTCAGTAAATAAAATATGTAAACAAACGTTGTAAATAAACCTTTTTTATCCACTATAATATTATAATGGCCTACATTATATAGCTATAATATTACAGTACAGATATTAAATAAATCGTATGTTATTTATGAATTCAAAAGAAAGTTTATAAACATAAAAATGTCATGACGATTTAGAGTTAGAAATTATAAAGCACTGCAATGAATATATTAAAATATAACTAGAATTTGTGTGGTAAATGAAACATGATATTTTAAGCTCCTGCGGATTACACACAAAATATATCCATATTTATTAAAATATAATTTATTCAACAATAAAAACAAAATCACAAGGTATTATTATAATATTCACCAAATCATTATTCTACCAGAATATTTAGTTGAATTCACAATTATAACTGCATATTATAATAAAATTCGAGATAGGTAAACTTGTTGTAGATATCGAACAATTAACGAATTATTAATTTATGTACCTACGTTAATATTTTCAAAATGGTAATAAAAATATATTATATTCATAAATAAATAACAATCTTGAAAAGACATCGTACTCGCATCCATCTTACTAATGCATAATAAAGCAAATTTTAAATTCATAATAATCCATTTTATTTATATTATTTTAGTCTCCAACCAGAGTCTTTTTTCGTAAACAATTATTTGAATTATTTACCATTAACTTCAAATTTAACATAATATCAATTACATTACAGTGATCTACTTAATGACAGAATATACTTGATATTTACTGGCTACTATACAGGAGAGCGATTATCTGCTTACTTGCTTTTATAAAATAATGATGTTGTGTAGGTAATATATATTGTTTTTACATTATTATTATTATTATTATTATTTTAATAAATTGTACTTATTTGTCTATATACAAAGTGTTTTTATTGTATAATAATATTAAAGAATTTTAGTCATAATATGATATTATTTTATGGGAAGTATAAAGAAATATTCCGTATAATAATATTATATATTAGCTATATTTAAATTCCTTACACAAATACTTATTTTTTATCAAATAATGCTAAATTCTGTCAACTCGTCAATACTTATAATATTGACATTAAGACTTCAATTAGGGTTTTTGCTTTCTACATTTTTCCATAGGGTTTTTTTCATCATTATTTTCTTCATTTAAATTATCTCAATTGAAAAAAATTCAATGTTGCATCATAATGATGAAAAATATGTTATGCGGGTACTGGATATTTTATTGGAATATTTATTTTCTTGCCAATAATTTTTACCATCATTTATTATTTCCACATTTCACTATATCTCTTCTTTTTTTAAAAATTATATTGCATTTTGCAGTAAAATTATAGTATTTTACAATAATATAACTCACCTCTTACATTTTAAAAAACTGTTGTCTATTTATATCTATCTTTTTTGTATAATATTTTAATACGATGTAGGCAAGACTATATTTATATTATAAATAGTCATATTTTATGTGCCTATTTTTGTCTTACTATTGAATACTAAATTTAAAAATATGTTTTCATATATTTTTAGGCCAAGTGGACCTATGGACACAAGAATCACAAGGGTGCCGATGCAATCACGATTTACTTAGACAGGACTGCGCCTGTTGTGTACCACACGGCGGATGCCAATGCGGAGCACTAGCGCTGAACCGTTGTGCGCAATGCGGTTTGGAGCAGCATTGCACTAATAGTACGTATATTTGTATATAATGTACTGTATTATAATGTAATTACCTATATTTAATATTCGTCTAAATGTTGTGTTAATAGACTGGTATAAATTTTATATTGTGTAATCGTTTTCAAATGTATAGCGCTAACGCAACATTTAGAAGACTCCTCAATACAATATAATGTATATATAATATATATATATATATATACACGATGTGTCAGATGAGCCATATTATCATTATATCTACATAATAGATACAGTACAATGTTAAAGTTTTGATTAAGTTGACAAACAAACAAATAAAAAACAGTGTCATATCAAATTTCTATATTGAAATCGATACTTTAACAATAACTCAAATTTAAATATAAGTCAATAATAAAATACAAAATATAACATTCATCATATAATATCATGATGATAGGTACTCACACGTCATTTATCGATTCTGTTTAAACTAGTATTATGCATTCATGCAAAACACAACAGATGAATACATTTTTTTTACCATCATTATTAATGTCACTTGTCGATACGCGACTTCAGGAATTTCCTTACGACAGAAATCGTTTCGAGACACTGACACGGACGTAATAGATGTAATGACGTCCAACGTCCAACTAATCGTTTCTATGGGTCTTGCGAACGAGTATGTGTATAATATACAGAGTGGTTATTTCTATACTGTTTCAATATACAGTGTACACTGTACAGTAATTTTCTCAATTAAATGCATGTATTAACCTAAAATTTTTTGTTTATATAATTTTAAGATATTAAAATATAATTTTTCTAAATATTATATTATAATTATAATTAATGTATACGTAATATAACTTCAAGTTAATTTAAATTAAATTTTCAATGATACAAACTTACTGAGAAAATGACTGTTTATTGATTAAAGAATCACCTTATATAACCAGCTAGCGATTACGGTGACTATGGCGCGAGTAAACCGTAACCGCCAGCATTTAACGAGTCCTACAGCAATAGCAGCCAGCTTTTATAATCAGTACCGTCACGTATAGATCCTAGTGATGCTTTCGAATAACTAACCAATTAAATTATCCAACCAGGGTGGGTTAACAAGAGTAGAGCTTATTGAACCGATTAGTACGATGTGAGCATTTACACAAAACCAAACAGATTAAAACTATAAACAGAATGATTCACCAAACACGATTACCCCTATTTTTTCATAATATGATAATAAATAAATTCAAATTTTGAATTAAAAAATGTTAAGTATACCTACTTGAAGGTTATATTTTTTTGAATGTAAATGTTTCATAACATTTAAGGAATTCTGTGACAATATAAACTTATCTTTGTTTCAAATTAGACCTTTTTATTGGACATTATTTAACAGATGATTTTTTTTTTAATTTTAGTAACTACTATTCAAATACAGTAGTATAATTTTTGAAGTATAATAAATAATAAATTCAATAGAATACAGGTATATTTTAAATTGTCGTTGAATAATTTTGAATATGACTATCTTTTACCTCTAAATTTTAATAATTTAGAAACTGTTGGTTTGAATTTTTTATCTAGATACATAAATATTTTCAAAAAAAGTCATCTGATTAACTATTTAAAGGAAAAAAGGGGCAATTTTCATTTGAATAAAAGAAGTCGGTTCCACAGGAGTACAAAACATTTCTTACGTTGTATAAAAATGTAAATAATTGAGAATATAGTCTTTAAATGTGCTTACTTAATCATTTTAAAATTTGAATAAATTAATTATTAGAAGTAAAAAAAAAGAGTAATCATGCATTGTGAATGCTCTAAGTATGATATTTATCATGATGAATAAAAATCATATATAATAATATAACTGATAAATTAGTTGATGTCGAACAAATTGTCATATTATCCAATACAATTTGTTAAAAATTATATTAATACTTTCTTTTTATATATATCGAACACAAAAAAAACACTGATATACGAGTACAAGTATAATTATTAGTATAATATTAAATGGCCATCGAAATAATACTCGACTTTCAAATATCTGCGAAAGATTGAAAAAAAAATTATATCACGTCATCATATTCAAATGTTATAATAATGTTACCATAATACGGCGGACGCTAAACAATATTATGAGTACTATAATTTAATAGTATGTATGGCTATTATCATTATTATGTATGTTATATGCACTTGTATGAATGTATAGTGTTTGTTGTTTGTATATATGCTTGTGTATATTATTCATCAATGACTACTTACCTAATACTTAGTACTTACCTATTATCCTACTTATTATCAACTTGTATTAATACAGTGCGCAGTATTAATAACAATTCATTATTTTAAAGGAATATGTATTTACATAATTGTATGTGCACATGTAATACACACCATCTGCACGCCGGAACTGCAGAAGTAATTTTTTGGTTATTAAATGTACAGGTGAATTAAAAAACACAAAGCGGATAAAATGGAAACGCATAATAATATGTATGATCAGGTATTGTATAAAACTACAAAGTATAATACAGTAAATGGAAATCCAGTAGGATTTTAGAATATAGGTGAGCCTCTGTTCTTTCTACTTTGGCTGTGTTTTATATTATACCCACTGAGATAGATAAAAAATATACTATATTCTTATCTATCTCAATGATTATATCTAAACATTCCCTTATCGAAACGGCCTACGTTTTAAATATTTTTCGTGAACATTAAAAATATTCCATAGAAATTATATTTATACATTATGTAAGGAATTATGTTTGGATAATTTTTAAAATACCTTACATTTTAGTGACACTAAACGTCTTTTTAACATTGTGCATGTATAATATAATATATGATAACGTATTTGTGTAAAAATTATGTCGACATGCGTTGTTGTAATATTTGCTGCAACTTGAAGTTTTTCTGTAAGGCTGTTCCTTTTATTTTTCACTGTATTTTTTCATTTTCCCACATAATTCATAGAATGCTGTGTATTATTTAAATTGGATATTACATAATTAAATTAAATAATCAAATTAACAGGTAAAAAACAATTAAAAATGTACAAAAAATTAAAAAAAACACCGATAAAAATATTGTTTTAATCTTACCGTACATATTATTACATATAGTGCATATAGTTTTTTTTTTTTTTTATAATAAGAGTAGTTAAACAGGGAAGAAATAAGTCACTTTCAATTCTGTGTATGTAATACACAGAATCACAGAAAAGGTGACTATTGAGAGTATTGCTGAAACGGAACGGGGCTGACTACAATATTTCTATAGACCACTGCATCACAATATTGAATATACCTACTCACCGATCAAGTTTGCCGGCGTGTAAATAATCATCCCAACGAACAAATACATTGCAGAATACGTGCAAAACTACAAGCATATACAAATTGAATTTTTTTTTCTTCAAATATTTATTATTGTTCTTGTAAATAATTTTCAATTTCTTTGTTTTTTCGATGAATATTTAAATGCCCATAACTGCTACCCACGCACATCCTGTCAAATATACCGTGCACCATAACAATATTATACAGCATTTTTCCCTTCAAAACAATATATTTTATTACCCGACATTTTTTAATAAACAATAAAATACAAAAAAAACTATGCAGTCATGTATAATTACACTACTTACATAACAAATTGTAGTTGTATATTATTGTGTATAAATGTTATGCTAGCTGTGAGCACCCTTGCGAGAGATAAACAATTATATTATAATAACAGCGTACCTAACGTTAACTTATATAATTCATGTTTAACAACGAACACAACATTACACAACATGCATGTGTTATACAGATACATATATATGAGTATAATATTTTGTATAACCCCTTTACCACTCCAGATAAAATATATTATCTTATCTATGTCACTGTTCGTTGTAATTAGCGTTTTCGTAATGTTTGAAGTATTTGTCAAATTATTCATACCGCAGTTTTATATTTTAATTAAACGGCAAGTCCCGTGTAACGACCATTCAATTTCTAAACAAAAATTGAACAGTGATATTATTTTGTTGTAAGCCTTACAGTCACACACCACAAATTAAGTTTACATTTCACGGTGGAGAATATTTTTTTTCTCGATTTAGTCGTTGCAAATATAATATTTTAATATTGCAGTTGTCATGATGACTATTTGTGCTCTTGAGATACACGCCTACGGGTGTATTTATTTTATTACAAAAATATATTTTTTTTACGACGTTTATATTTAATGGGCAACGAATTAAATTCAATATGTATATTATTTTTTTATATATTTATTTAATTTTTGAAGACTTGCAGAAAACCATCTAGAAACATTAAAACGCCAAAAGGTCAAAAAAAATAAGATACTCTGGAAAAATAATGGTTTTATCTCGTGCGAATTGCGGCCGGATGAAACAAGATTTTGGTTATAAGCCAATAACGCGTTACGCGTATATATTCCATGCAGTAGATTTTCAGAAAAACGCAGAAAAATACTCAAATATCAAACCCCATGTCTTGCCAGTAAAAATTAATTTTCAGTAAAATTAAAAGTAAATAAAACTATAACAATATTATAACATTATAATTAAATTATGATTCAAGTACCGACTTCGCTTAACTTTGATCGATTCTCCATTTAGATTATTTCAATTCGAAGTCATTTATTTTGATTCACGAAATACAATTACAGAGAATCTATAATAACCGTAATAAGAATGCCATTCATGAAGAAATCCTAGTGTTATGTAAATAATAATATCAGCATGTCCCCAACAATGTAACTAACAAATTATATAAATAATGAAACAATGGTATGTTGCTTGATTAATCGCTTAAAAATGATACCATATATATCTATTAAACTATATAATAGCTAAACTGATATTATTTATTAAATAAAATATGTATTAATTATTATAATAATATAAATAAGACTGTAAAATACAAATATATAATTCAATATGATATGCAAATCATAGACACAATACAAATATTAAATTTTATTTATTTATTTATTTTTATTTATTTAACTTTATTGCAACAATAACAATTTTACATATTAAAGCAAAATAATAAAATATATGTAGGTATATATTATACATAGAATATAACTTTATAAATTAAAAACAAATTAATTAATAATTTTAAGAAAAATGTTATTATTTAATTATATTACTGAAAAATGTTTGCTTTTGCTGTAATACCTTGATAAAATAATAATAATATTTAACTTAGTAACACAAACATTTTTTTTACTACTAATAAGTAATATTTTTCACTAAACAATTTTTTTAATTTAATTATCTTAAACATTTTGTTGAATATAAATAAACAGTAAATGTAAATAAAATTTATCAAATACTCTTAGATTTTGACTGATCACAAATTTAATTATTCATTTAAGTAGTTTCTAGTATAAGCTTTGAGTTTTTCACTACTTTAAAATTAAGTCATACTAAATTCGATCTTATATATTAAATATTATAATATTTAATTTATAAAATCCAAATTCGTTGTAAATAAATACTTCACTCTAAAAATTTTTAATTTAACTTTCCCTATATTTTATTCAAAATCTCAATATTTTGTTTACTTATTTGAGCAACTATATTCAAATATGATGTAGGTACTCGATTTTCATAAAACGTCAACATACGTTATTTCTGCTATTTAACTACAACTACCTTCTATCGACTATAAATTTGAGAATTTTATAATATTGTATTTATGCAAAAACATAATTAGTAATAATACTTCTAAAATCATTTTCCAAATACAAATTGTATACACTATATATATAACATATTATTAGAAAACTATTTATTTAAAGGTACTGATTTATGTTTATTCATTTATTAAATCATGAATATTATTATTTAAAAAAACTTAAGAGTAATTAGTAATTACAATTAAATGTTAGTAAGTTTCAAAAATGTTTACTTATATTAAATTACTTTTCTAATTTAACTGTATATTAAGTATATGAAAAAAATAAATAGGTATTCTATAGTATAAAGGCCTTAGTTTAATATTATATTTATTTATAATATAATAATATAACACTGTTATTTAAATTAATTAATTTTTTTTAATATACCTACTCTTATTTCTATACAAAACATCCATTTTTAAAAGAAATATTCAATTATATTTTTAATTTCACAAGATAAATTTAATTTTCTCTGAAATATCCAAAATTGTGTACTTAGGATTTTGGTATCTCGGGTACGATATTAATTAGTAACCACTCAGCCCATCCAATAACCGGCAAACCTATAGTTATTACGTGTTGCCAGATAAAAATATAATTTTTCAGTTTTCAATATTATTTCAAGAATATTTGAAAGAAGAAAAAACAATTATTGCCTGGAAAAACTGGATACACTTATTTATCTATTTATTGCAATACAAAAAACTTATTTCTTAAGTAAAAAATAGAAAATGGTAGGTACTGTGAAATAGAAATATATAAATATTTTGTTGGAAACATGCAATAGAATGAACTCAAATATATTTAATTCAGTATATATGTTATAGCCTATCTAAAAATTAATGATTTTCGATTAGTGATAAATTATATATAAATTTGTAATATTATATTTATTAATAATAATACGATAAAATGTTACAATTTTTATAATATAATATAATATAATATTAACCTTTGTAAAAAATCAGTTTTAGATACGATGATTTGTCATTGTTTTAAAAATATTTACAAACACAACTCAACTACATTTCGGTGAGATAAGCTGAAAGAATCGAGTGTCCAATAGGCAATAATGTAGGTATCTATACCGTGTCCACTGTTCAGCTTAAATTTTATAATTATACAATGTTCATAGATTTTACAATTATGCGATTTTACTAATTACATATAGGTATATAATATATATATATATTATATTATTATTTATTAGCATAAAATAAATAAATAAATTTCGATAAATCGTACTTGAAAATTAACTTTTTTCTTACTTGAGCTATAAAATCGTAACAATATTGCCCAAATTCTAAAAATATAAAATATTTAACCATTTCACAAATACTTAAGTTTATAAGTGGCCTAAACTATTTTAAAATTAAAGAAGTCATATAACAAAGTTATTTTTAAAACTCCCATTTTTCCTTCATTTTGTTTTTCGGTTTTTTCATGATAATTTTGAAAGGAAACATAATAACATTTTTACTATAATATGTATAGTAAAAATTTTACTAGAAGTAATATTGGAGGTTGATGATTGAAATATATATTTATCTATTACTCCATAGAATGATAAAAAACATAAAAATAAAATATATTCATCATTCTACTCAGAATCTAAAAGAAAACCCCACCTAATAAAAAATACCAATAAATTCATCATTCTACTCATAATCTAAAACCAAACAATGAGTGTCCAAATGTATATTTAAAATGTATAAAAGTTATGACACGTAGTTATATAAAATTTAAATAATATTCGATTGAAAGAATATAATGCGAAAATAACGAATCTTAGGTTCGTAGAAAAGTTATCATGTTTACTATTTTTAACAAATAAACCATGCGCATTATGGTCAGGCGCAGCATTAAGTGTTTTTATTCGTGGAAAAACAAGCTAAAATGAAAAAGCTTTGTAACCTAACACTATCATCTACCACCATATACACACACGAATATGTACAGGGTGAAACGCCATGTTTACTTATGGCTCATCCCCATTTTGCTCTTTTTATAACGAATTTATAAATATTATCATGTTTAGAATTTTTAATTGTATGTAAAAACCATATTTTTAAATGCTTGGACTTTTATATCGCTTAAAGAGTGTCATATTGTTAAAAAAAAATTTTTTTTCGTATAATATAATTTTCTGTTGTGAATTTTCAAACGTTTAATTTCTTCGAAAATGTTGGAACATTTAAATTGAAATATGTATAAGTAATTTATGAAATATTAATTATATAAACTACTAAAGATAGTACTCGGTGATAATATATTATTTAGAAGATATACTTATTATATAGACTTAAATTATTTAAACATTTTATTATTTAATATTAGTTAATTAAAACACTATATAATTTGTAAAATTGTCTAAGGATAATGATAAGTACTAGTTTAAATATTACATAGGAACATTTTGTATTCTATTAAAGACTATTATTACTTAATGGTTATAATTTTTATTAGTTCATAAATATTAATAACTTAGAAGCTAATACTTTGAATTTGGATTCAGGTTTATAAAAATGTTCAAAAATAATAATCTACCCAAGAAGAATAATTTACTGTATATTTTAATAAATAAAAAAGAAATTTGTACGTCCATAGCAGAATATTCATTAAAAGTAAAAAAAAAAAAATGTTTGAAAATATGGTCCTTATGTATATACATCTTATACGTTCAAAAAACCAGGATAATAAAATACAATTTATTGTTTAAGGGTGAGAAGAGTAATCATTTCTAACGAATCACCCTGTATATATTATAGTTGACTTCATGGATGATCGTACACCACGGTGGATTGTTAATAAATCGGCAAGTGGTGTATTGTATATGGTTCTCGGTCACACGATTTTGCGGTTCGGTAGGTAACGAATTGTTTCGGCAAAACGGATAGAACAAATGTCGAACATCACTTAGGTGTATAGGTGTGTGTATGTGTGTATTATTCTACAGAAGTACAGAATAATACACATTCACGCAGTATGCCGGTCACCCATGTTTGTGGTTAAATGTATAGCTGTAATGTTAGATGTAAGGCTAACACCGTGAAAGGCCGTCGAATGCCGAAAGTTATCTACACACAAACACGTATGTATACATTATTTTACAATAATATATTATATTAATCCACTAAGTATATAGTTTAATGAAGTGGTGCCATTATAAATTACTATACTGTGCTTTGTAAATTATTATATGTTATACACCAAAACAAGAAAAATAGGTGGTGTAGTTGAATTACTTACATCCCTATAGTTTGTGAGAGTGGTTTAGGATAATAATATAATATAACATCAATAATATTCACATATAACACTATAAATATCATACGTGTATCGAATAATGTATAATATGTAATTCCTTAGATTAGGTAAGGTTAAGTATTTGGTATAGAATAATAAAATATGAAACAATAATTTAAACTAGTACGATCTGATTCTGCGTCGCCGCAATGCAATTCAGTAGCCTAAAGCTCGGAAATTTTATATAATTGGTCGAATTTATACCACACTATACGTTATAACATAATATATTATAATCCAACGTAATAATTCGTTATACCTACCGAATTTAAATTGAAATTAATGTTTTAATTATTTTCAAAACGCAGTTTGAATCTTTTTTTTAGAACATTAAAAAAAAGTAATGTGTAGGTAGTATTTGCGCCAATTTCTGTAATTGTAATTTGTGCCACTTATAGGTACAGTAATTTATAAGTACACATTTTATATCTAAAATTACAGTTAGTTTATATATTTTTACTTTATTTTTTAATATACATATTAATCATTTTCTAGAAATATATTTATTAAAATTAACTTAATTAATGATTGATTAAAAAAATATATTAATAAGTTTAAAAAAATATATTATTGATTAATGTACAGTAATGTACAATAGGGCAATTAGATTCAATAACCATAGTGTATAGTTTAATAATGACCAAATTACTAAAATTAATTTTTAGATGTACCTAGTGCAAATTCATTTTAATTTTTGCACAAATTACATAGGTATACCTTGCAATACATCGGCTAAAATAATTATTTCACACATTTTTCCACAAATTACCACAAGGTATACGTTTTCAAGTAGGTATATATGTTAAAACTGAGTTAAATTGAAAACTGAAACCATTGACTTTGATCGATTATATCGTCGAAAATGGCACGTTCACGCGCAGCCTATTTTATTCAATAGACCATACATTAAATTTGTATTAAACCTTGTATATAGATATCATCGTGTTACTCGAAGAAACCATACAATTCATTACCTACATGTTTTATATGCGTCTTTTTTATTTAAAGGATTTTTTAATATATTTTTTAAGCTTCCAGTTTTAATATAAATCCGTCAAAGTAAAAAATAATCATTACGACCATACTACTGTCAATTGTAATAATGAATCATATATAAATACTGAAATAATGATTATAGCTTAAAAATAAAAATTTGATATCTTAATGTTTAACATTTTTGTCAGTAAACTCATTGAACTAATATATAATATATAAATGGTGTATCTAATATAAACTTTTGTTATACAAAAAAAAAAAATGTGCTTATTTAATCTTATGAGTTTATCCACTACTCATATTTTTATATTAGAGTTTGTTTAAATTGGAAATATAAAAATAAAAATACTGTTTTGGCTCCCTTGGATTTGTTTTGCGAAAGCGCTCAAAAGAAGGTCGACCTAACCTAACTTTGGTGGGAGAGGGGTGGTCGTTGAGGTCAAAACGAAATAGACTACAATTCACATAGGTTTTCAACTTCTACAAACATATTAGGTACACGTCAACACAAGTACATAAATTCGTGTTAAGACGATTATTCAATGTATATCCCACCATGTATATATTTTATTATATACGATATCACACTATTACACGGGCAATGTGAAGTATATATATTTTGCTTTTAAATTTGTATGCAACATGATAGACAATTTTGAAGACAATTTATCAATTGTATACAGTGACGGCCCAAGGTACGAGTGAACCGGGCGGTCGCCCGGGGCGCCTCCAGAATAGGGGCGCCGGAAGCGCATTTGTAGGTGCTCAAAAAATTGTAAAAACATATGATGTCTTAGTAAAAAACAATTTTAAATAATAACAATGTTTAATAATTATATTTCTCTATAATAATAAATTGTTATATATTTAAGCTATATTTAAGGGCGCCTATAAAAAATTTGTCCGGGGCGCCATAATATCTTGGGCCGGCACTGATTATATAATATAATATTATTAACAAGTATAAAAATAAAATGGGTCAAAACAAAAATGAAAAAAATCAAACAATTATTGAGAACTTCTTATATTTTTGGCCAAATGATTGGTAAAATTTAAAATTCACAAAACATTTACCGTTAACTCAAAATCTAATAGGATTGAGACCAAATTTACTTGCAACGTTACGTATATAATTATCTATATAATTTTATATATGTAATTTTTATAAATATTTCAAAATACTTTTTATATACGTGAACCATAATATTTTATTTACATTCGAATTGACTAACTCTGAATAAATATATGAAATGAAAATAAACTAGTATGATGCTATTATAAAATAAGCACACGGTATTGTATTATATCATATTAATTTAATTTAAGTTATACGACAACATTCAGTATGAACGCATGCACGTCGCTTTGTTCGGCGTATCGCTCCGTTATCTCTGTGCCCGCTCGCCAATTAACATTATGAATATTCTAGTCAACATAAACTATTTGTTTTTATTATAACTTTTTAATGAACAACAGAGCTCTTAATCCGGGCCTCGTTTCACCACGCACACACAAATTGTCTAAAAGAAATTTGTCCAGTTCGTCGCTGTCACCGAGTCTAACTGACAAAAATTCAAAAGTTTTTATAACACCAAATCGTTTTGCCGTACTCGCCACAAATGACTCCGTTGACCAAAAAGCCGCAGCCATGCCCGCATCCGACTCGATGGACGCTCCTCCAGCAAACCAGCCTCACACCGTTCAGGTCAGAGACTTGGACATTCCACCTATATTTATTAAAGACATAGCGAACTTTTACGTTTTCAATAGGATATTAACCAATATTACCAGTCAGAATGGTTTCACCTGCAGGGCGTCATCGGCATACCTCAAGGTCGCATACTCTCAAGTCGTATAAATTACAACAAAATTGTTGAACACTTACATGAAACGGACGCCAGCTTCCACTCATATATCCCCCGTCACGTCCGCACCTACAAAGTCGTCATTAGAAACCTGCACTATTCCACATTAAACATCGACATCATAAACGCTCTGAACGAGTTAGGTCACAAAGTAAAACACGTGCACAACCCCAAAAACAAAAAAAAATCCCCCCTTCCACTATTCTTTGTGGATGTCCTACACTCCTACCTAAGGACAACAATAAAGACATTCACGACATCACATCGCTACTCAACACTAAAGTTAAAATAGAGAAACCGCATAAAATGTGCCGCCCTCCGCAATGTCATAATTGCCAATCACACGGATACACGAAAAACTGTTGCGGTCATAAACCAAGATACGTCAAATGCGGTGAAAATCACCCCATGGAAAACTGTCCCAAAGACTGCAATAGTCCCGCCAAATGCGCCCTATGCTGCGGGGACCACACAGCCAACTTAAAAGGATGCCCAGCATTCAAGGCAGCTTTCCATGAAGCTATTCCAAAAATTCCTTCAGCCAAGCGCCCTAAATTTAAAGCTCATTCTAAAGCAAAAACTTACGCAGAAACCACCAAACAACAACAAAACTCACATACAGAAAAATTCATCGACACCTATTCCAGGTTTATATCAGATTTAAGCTCATTAATCAATCTTCTTATTTCCCTACTCTCCACAGTATTAAATACTCTCATTTCCAAAGGTATTATTTCTCCATAACTACATTTGTCCGGATTCCCGATTAAACCTATACATTAAATCACATATACCATAGTTAGATAAGCTAATAGCTAATATTTATATTAAATTTACATTATGTTAATTTAAGCTACTTTGTAATAATACTAAGTGTATTGAAACAATGAATTTAAATAAATAAATAAAAAAAAAAATTTAATATAATATGAAATGTTATGTACACAATACAGTCAATACCTATATTATATATTTTAAATTCTTCTCAAATATTTTATGTTCATACATTTTGTTGAAACAATGGGAAATTATAAAAATATGAGATTTATATTTTTGATTTAACAACAATTTAAACAAATTATTAGCATACATTTATGTAGATATATTAATATAAATGTATACCTATATAATATAGACAATAATGTATACATACTTGTTTCGGAAGTTTAATTCAAAAGTTTTCAGGTATCGTTTGTTACACAAACTCATTATAATAGTACATAATCATTCAAACAATTAGAATTATTTATATAGTCAGGAAAACTTGAACTAAATCATAAAGTTACTAACCAATAATGATATATCGTATAATTAGATAAGACAATAATTGGCGGGGTATCACTAATCTAGAAATTCCAAAGTTTGACATTAACTTTTTACCTATAACAAATAAATAAATTCTAAAGTATTTTCTTTATTTCAATTGTTTCATGTTACAATTATTAATCTTGTGATGTTGTTTAATTTGTAATTTATACTAAGTTACGTATGTGATTTAATCAAATTTGGAATATTGGAATGTCAGTTTTATTGAACAGTGAAATCTCATGGGTCCTCTTTCGACACGCGTTTTAATTATATTTGGACTGTATTGGTCACATAGAAACCAATAATTAAATATGCTTTATTCTTATTTCAGATTTTAAATTCTGAACGGAGTGATGAATGTATTGATTTTACAATGATGTGTATGTTTTATTTTATTTTATTTTTTTTGTGTCTGACGACAACTTTTGAAGCAGTAAAAATGCTTCGATTTTTGACTTCAGCCCCTACAATATATGATATGATATGTGGTATGGCCACCAACAATCGACATGTATGCGAACTAACATAGAAGTAATATTTATATTCCCAATTTAACGTTTTAGTATTTTCTTTGTAACATTTAATTATTTCTAATTTATATGTACTAAAACTAATTATTATTTAAATTACGAATAACTTAAAAATTCAGCAAAACATAAAAGATAAAGGCTAATGTTTAGGCAATTTAAGTACATCAGGTACACCAATGTTTAATTTTTAGATTCTGAACGGAGTGATGAATGTATTGATTTTACAATGATGTGTTTTATTTTATTATTTTTTTTTTTAGTGTCTGACGACAACTTTTGAAGCAGTTAAAATGCTTCGATTTTTGACTTCAGCCCCTCTTTGAAAAGGAAATTGAATCTAGTTGGTACTTTAATAATTTTTAAATGAGTCGGGAAAAACCCTAAAAAAATGAGGGAAAAACAGGATTTTTTACGCAAAATCAGTTTTTGACAAAATCGAATTTTATATTTTGCTATAACTCAAAAACTTATCGATTTAAATACTTGAAATTTTCACCAAATGTTTATATTAGCGTTCTCCATACACAGTTAAATTTCCAAAAAATTTTGACTTTTTGTTGAACTATTTATAGACAATAGGAATTTTTAATTTTTTTTAGTATTTTTTTTTTAAAATAACGGTAAAATTTTTTTGGCCGGCCAGAAAATCTTGAAAATTTAATACAAGGTTTCTTATAAGTTGTTCTTAAAGTGATAAAAAAAAATCCGAAATCGTTGGTCACAATTTTTTTTTATAAGTGCTTAAAGTTCGAATTTATACGAAATATGTCAAAATTGCGAAAATTTGAAAGTAATTTTGTGGTTGAAAAATCGTAAAATTTTTTTCTTTAATAATTAAGTTTAGAAAATTTGGTACAAGGTTTTCCATACATTTTTCTTTAACTATATGTAAAAAAAATACTACCGGACTAAGAAAACAATTTTTAGGTGTATTTGAAATTTAAATTTTTACAAAACCACGTTAAATAACGGTTTAGCCTCAAACGATTTTTGATATTTGTTGTTATTCAAATAGTATAAGTCGTAAATACTTGAAAATTTCACCAGTTATTTAAATTACCATTTTCTTTACGTGATTTGATTTTCAAAACATTTTGACTTTTTTTAAGCTATTTATAGGCATTTGAAATAATCAATTTTTTTTTTTTTTTATAAATGTTGATAAAAAAAATTTAGCTGGGACAAATTACTTGAAAATTTAATTGAAGGGTCTACATAACTTGTTCTAACTCTCATTTAAAAATTATAAAAATACATAGGCACAATTTTTTTTTATTAGCATTTGAAGTTCAAATATTCACAAAAATTCGTCAAAACCATGAATATTTTTCACTATTTGGTAGTTAAAAATTTATAAATATTTTACTATCAAAAGCTAAGAATTGAAAATTTAATACTATGCTGTCCATAAGTTAAGCTTAGAATAATTATAAAAAAGTTTAAGGATTATTCAATTTAAAAAATTTTACGAATGTTTAAAGTTTTTATTTTTATTTGAAATCAAAAATACACGTGTAAAATAACGTTTTACTAATAAATAATTTTCGATTTTTGTTATTTTTAAAAAAATACTTGACGTAAGATCTTGAAACTTTTACTTAAATATTTGAATTTGTTTCAAAATAGAATGTATGACAATATTTAAATTTAATATATCCTAGACTGACAATTCATCTCCGTTCTGAATCGTTTTTCGTATACAATGATACCTCTATATCATTGCATTCAAATTTAACCTACCCTAGTCCGTGGTCATTCCCACCCCCTTATGTACAACAGAGCGATACTCACTTACCCGCTTTTTTTTTTTTATTGTTGAATTGATTTTTACTCATAAAAATTGAATTATATTGATATTAGCTAAAAAAAAAAAAAAACTACGAAATATTTTCCTAAAACTTTATATTTTTATATTTTCCTAAAACTTTATATTTTTATATTTTCCTAAAACTTTATATTTTTATATTTAACTAAATACACTACAATTTATATACTATTAAGGAGATACAAGATCCTAATTGAAATGTTTTTTCGATTATATTTTTCAATTTAATATAGTTTAATAAATTGCTTTAGTTAATTCATTATAATTATGTTTCAATGTTACTTTAATCATTGAGTAAATATATTCTATTACTTTCTGAGCACCGTAAATTCTGGATACTTTTATTTGTTTATTTTTTTTTGAGTTAATAATTTCGAAATAATTATGTAATTTCATAATAAAGTACGATTGTAATGGTAACGGTATGTCGTATACCTAATGGCTAATAGACAAAACGAAAAACTACTTTAAAAATTAAATTAAGTTATTACATAATTTATTCGATATACCTAATATATTAAAATATTATATATTATATTAAAATAAATTGTACTTTGTATTTGTACTGTACGTTTTATATAAAAAAAAATTAACTATATTAACTTTTCATGAATTAAATTAGCAAGTACGTTGTCACTAGTTTAATTATTGTAATATTATTAAAGGATACCTAGGAATAATGCAATGCATAATTCATTACACAATAATAATATAATTACGTATAATAATTCTATTCAACATCACTATTATTAGTTATAATTTGTTCCATACACCGAGTACTCGCGTAGATACCAACGTATTTGATTGGTATTTAATGATTAATATGACAGATCCGGTGAAGTATATAATTTAAATATTTGTAGTTATAATTTATGTGGTACAGTAAATCGCACTATAAAATACATTAACGATAACAACTACGAAGAACAGAAAACAACCCTACGTATTATAATATCATTGACGTTGTGGTTACAATTTTTAAAATATATAATATTGGAATAATTTTACTGCACAGGCCACAGTGTCACTCGTGTGCGTAAGAAGGTTTACGTATTTTAAATCAGGTGATAATTCGTTATCAAACTCGACGTGTTGTTGTACCATATAAAATATATTGTATTATAACGACCTCGAATAAGAATTTTAGTCTTCAATGATAACGAAAATATTTGTATATAGAACGCCTTTGATTATTTGGCTGACATTTTGATATTGCAATTGCGTAAGATTAAAAAGTAGAAAAAAAATTAAGTTAAAAATCCAAAGGTAGCTAAAACCTGTTAAATTAGACTAAATGTCATAAGAAGATACAAAGTCTATAGATTATTTTCTTTAAGTGCTGGAAAATAAGATTATCTACCTGCAGATACTAATATTAAATTCACGTTATTACCTTCTTTTTGATTTTCGGGTGACTCTTGAGGCCATGTATTCGAGTATTTGATCACACTATAATAAAATTGGTATCTGAACTATAATAATAATTTGAAATACGCATTATACTCATGCACTTTACCTGGCCCGAAGCTGTATATATTACAACATTAATTTAGTTCAAATCAACTTAAGTCCAGTTGTTGCTTCCAAAATCCGGTGTTGATAACATGTCTAGTGAGCATGCACTGGTAAAAAAACGACATGGCCATGTAAACTACAACAGAACAGCAGGAGAATTTATCAAAAGCCTCTACTTTACAAGAAACTAGCTTTCTTCTTGATGGTAAGAACCTTTATTTGGCCATCCCTATCTCTGGCGGCACATCAGAAAGTCACACGTCTTGCGCTTTATTGCCCCAAAATACGTGACAATTCTACAGGACCTTATAATAAAGTACGAATCGCCCCTTTCATCAGTGATGCAGATTTATTATATTGGGGGTTACCGTCATCTGCTCATGACAACCCTACTGATATTTATTTATTATTTTTAAGTTGTTATACAATGATAATATGTGAGCATTGTGAGCATATTATTACAATATCTTCTCGTTTACTAAGATGTGTTTTACAGCGTTCATCACATACCACAAGTTGTGATGATATGTCGGCGTATACATTATAATGTTTATATGCATATATTGCATATGTATATATGTATACATATGCATATTATGTATGATGTTTACGTATATTTTTTTCTATTTACACACTATGATTGCGTTACATGTCATATTGGAACAACTGTGTAAATATTAATTTTTTTTTTCTTCTACAGAACGTCAAGAGAAAATCTATCACAATGATAATAGTTATTCTAAGGGCCGTCGTGTACATATTATTCTATTTAATTTGTTTTAATCATTAGAGTGATTTTAATTTATTGTCATATATACATTATTCTAATGTAATTCTGGTGCGAGCGCGTACGACAATGAATGGATGATCACAATTTAATATATTGTAACTACAAAGTTTAACTTTTAAAAACAGTTGAAGATATGCATGTCATGTCATATTATATTCTTAGTTTTTATGGTACCTAAATTGTGTTTGAGATGTATTATCGTTGTGGTGACATGATTTGATTTCATTAACAAAACAGTGATTTCAGAAGTATAAGATTTCTGATTTGCTAATACTAAAAATCATTAAAAGAGAATAATATATTCCAAGTATAGTTTTATTATTTTCCCCTTATTTATAAGTGAGTTACATGGAAGTTTCTTATAGCATTACTTCCAAAGTGGTGTATACAGAAAAATATACAATAACAAATATAAATAAATATAACACCATTGTAAGATAATCAATATATACTTCGTTCAACTTGAAATCGAAAAGATTGGACATATATAGAAGTCTTGAGGGCATTACAAAAGTATGAACAATTTACAAATTTATGTAAGGAATAAAAGTAAAATAATAAAATAATTTAATAAAAAGGAAACTTTAAATTTAAAATACACAATACTAATAATTAAATAATCACTGATTTCAATTCACGAAATTATAACTAATATAAAAGGTAGTATTTTTATAAACATTTTAAACTATTAAAATCAAGTTAATTTTATAATCCTAAAAAGAGTTCGTTTTGATTTTTATAAAAATTAAAATTTTTAACTGAATAGACACAATTATTACATAAATAATTTTATTATGCTACTAAATGATGAAAACATATTATTTTATTCATAAACAATATAGCTATCGTATATCTATAATTATTAAAAAGCTTTAGAGTACCTCCCTATAGAATAATAAAATGTGTAAATAAGTATATTTATAATCAAAACATATTTGTATATGAATTATTAGGGGAAATCATTTTCAATTGTCAATAAAATCTTTTGAATTTGAACAAGATTTTTCAATAGATACTTATATTTAAGTTGTAATCATTTATCATTATTTAAGTGTTTTTTTAAACTGTTCAATGATTAAAATTCTTTTTCTTGCATATAAATAACTTAACAGTTATAAATAAAAAAATAAAATTTATCTCGTTTAATGTCAATAAAGTAATTAAATAGTACATTTTACATTTCGACATTTAGATTTATTTATATATTATTGAATTAATATTCCTGTCACATAAACCATGTAAACCTAGGGAATATTATTCAATAGAGTACAATATCCAATCAATATTATTTTCTGAAAATGGTTTAGTATTAAATCAAGGTGTTAGATTTTTCTATCTAAACCATTAATTTGTAAATTACAGTAACAAAATTATATTTAAAGCAAATTAATACCGTAAAGGTTATATAATCAAACAAATATTTTCCAATCAATATTCAAACCATATTACTTAATTATATATTATACTATGACATTTCAAATAATTTTTAGGTTGTTATATTTATTATTTAAATAGTTTCTATGAAATTTATTTTTAAAATTAAAAAAAAAAAAATGTTTTTAAAATCATTATACTGAAATCCGCTCTAGAGAAGACGTTTGTTCGCGTTAATACTTATTAGTATTGAATTTTATTTGTGTTTTAAGCAATTAATTACGAAATTAAGAACATTTTAGATATATTTTTTTTTGTTATATTTATTTGGTTTATGCAATCAGTATTACATTTTTTTTACAATAAGCACAATAGATGGAAGTCAGATAAAAAAAGGCTTGGTTGGTTTGATTGAAGACTATTCAATAATAGTACTTCATGGCATGGATAGGTGTATTATTATAATTAAAATCATAATAAAAACAAGTAATTGCAGCTAGTATGTTTTTATTTCTGAAATTAATATACACTGTATAAACTATAAGGAAGTGTATATAATTTTAATATATAGGGGAAAGTTAGTGCAAAAAAAAAATAAATTAGATAAATTGAATTAATTAAAAGGAAGGCAGTGAAAATTCGTTTTCTTTTTCTGACCAACGCGGCAAAAAGAAAAAACAAATAGTGTGCTGACATCCTAAAAAATAGTTTACCTTACTCAATTTATACAAGAATTTGTATACAAATGTAGTATATTAGAATAAATGCACATACATTCTAGCCGCATATATTTTTGATAAGCATTTGAAGTTCAAACACAAGCGATATTGGATATTCGAATGTATAATAATGATTTATCCACAAATGATTTATGTTTATTTTATAATACTCATTAAAAATGAGTATTACATATTATTCGTAGTGACTTGCCAAATTTTCTATTATTCAATTACCAGTTTTTAAAAACAATGAAATTATCAATATATTTAAACTAATTTTGGAGCATTTATACCACGAACTTATACACACCCTTGTATAGTAGCCAGTAGGTACCTTTTTATTGATTTATAAATTTAAAATAATATCATAGAATTTAATAATATTTTCAACCAACGAAATTATTTTTAGTGATATAAATAAATGTTAAAATATCCTAAATTGTGGCTAACACACATCTCCGCCCAAAATACTTTTTTTGTCTGCAATGGTTTGTTTTTGAATTAGAATTTAACACATCTGTTACAATGACCAACTCAATAATGAGGAACTCTCCTTTAATATAGGTACAGCAATTTATAATATATAGCAGAGCTACTTATCCAGTTTTATAAATAATATTTATTTTATTTCATAATTACATCAACATATTAATATGTCTTATAATAATATGATGTAGTAAATTATACATTTTAAATGTTTGTTTCTATATTGTCCTTTTCAAATTCCTGAAATAATGGATCTACACGTACTTTTTTTTATACCAACTTATTGATTAATATTTATAAAAAAATCATTTTTCGCGCTTTATATCATATTATAATAATAGCTAATAGCTAATATAACATTAAATATCACTAAAACTAAAATCAAAAGCAGCAATTGCTTTTTTATAATAAATTGCCGAGATCACAAATTATATTCAACTCATTAGACGTTAGGTATTAACTATATACATAAACCCGGGTCTTACTTTTTGGAATTTTAAAGCGTCATTATATTGTGTTGCATACCATACAAAACGACAAATCTTTTGAGAGCGCACCACACTAATGGTTACTAATAATACTGAAACATAATAAAATTCGTGGCAAAGGCTGCATCGTACCTATATAACAGGAAGTGCTGTAATTTGAAATTAATTATGCCATAAAATGTTTAAACTAAATCATATTTATGTGTACAATTTGACTGTTTTGTACATTTTTGGCACCCATAACCGATTTAATATGATATTCTACACATATTGAACTGATGGTATCAAAATAATATAATACGATGCGTATAAATTATTTGGTTCATCATTGACATTATATCAACAAAGTGGGCGTTAAGTATTAAAACTTTTTTTTTAACTTTTTCACATAACGCAACAAATTCATTGAAATAAGTAGGTACGAATAACTTAATTTTTTCACCAGCTTAAAAAATAATACGTTACGTTTAAATCATAATATGTTTATCTTCCTTGGTTAATAATTTATTTGACACAAACATGTAATATTTCCTAAACCATGAAAGCTGGTGTCTAAGAATAAATAATAGTATAAAATACGGATTATAAGATGCATAATAGTTCAAAATATTATGTTATTATTTAGAAAAAAAAACCATTAAGTTGGAAAATTACTATATTATGCATGACCCATTATGTAATAATAATAAAAAAAAAATAATAATAATAAATTTAACTGAGTTAACTAAGTGAAGTTAATATTTTTCTCTGTAATATTTTATCAAAAGCTCATATTTTCTATCCACTTGTGTATTTATCGATTTTATTAGAATGCATACTATTTTATTGTAGTCTTATAATATTATCGAGTTTATATAGTTATTAAGTTAAACATACTATATACATGATGCAATAAATAATAATAATTCTAACGAAACGCGTTGTCGATTTGTTTCAGTGTGCAACGTCACGATAAAAGCTGATATGTTATTGGCCCGTTCAAACTCGACGTTCGGCCAGATCAAATCTCCCGCGCTGTCCGGCCCGAATCATTGTTGGTACACGCTGGATCCCGGATACGATAGACGCGTCGAACTACAAGTGTACAGGCTCGTCAACGCCGGCCATTTCAACGGTTCCAGGCAAGTAACGTACACGCCACTGTAACTTACCAAAAATCGCCGACCGGTTTGTCTATAAGACGATAATAATATTATTATTGTGACGCGACGTAAAATCGATCAAAACAATCGTTTTACTTTTATACATTATACCTACGCCGCGTGATAATATTCAATAGCTCGTATTATCATATCTATTAAAACCATTTATCTTATATTTTCAGTATTTTTTTCTACACGGTGATTCTTCACCAAACATGCTTATCTCCATTTTTCATTTAATAATGCATTTATTTTAATTCTTTTTAAATATACTCCTCAATATTATACTTTTTATATTCTTGAGATATTTTGTACTACTCCAGAAGTGTTTTATGATGGTAAATCATGAAACATCTGTTTTCTAAATGGGAATTCTCCTCCAATTTTCATTGTAAATTACTTTTTGTATAAATTATTATTATTATTTGAATAATTTTTTTAAAACGTTTTATGCATTTGATTCGAAATTTGAACGTGTAGTTTTTTAGGTATTGAAATGTTTACAAAAATATAAAATATTGTATGTAATATTTGAACTAATGTTTATATTATTATACTTGGAATATTTATATTATGTTCATATTTTCAAATAACAAATGTCGAGAAGATTCATTTTTAATTAATACAAATGTCAAAGTTTAATAATTCAAAAACTACTCTACTGAGTTTTGATTTTGATATGTCAACATTTTCAGAAACATTATAGTTATATTGAAAAACAAAAAAAGGAGGTGTTTTCATTTTATAAACAAAAGTTTTTGTTTCAACGGAATAATTTTCACGTACGAGTATTACAAAATACCTCATAGATTTGATTATACGATATAAATTATAAATGGTGAATATTTAAAAATTCCAAAAATCAGAATACCTATGGGCTATGAATAAATTCGTTATATTATGAAAAAACATTATGTGAACACTGACACATACGGGGTAAATCACCTCGCATGTAACACGTAGCACGTGAAGGTAAAAGTGACACTTCGCAAGAACACGCTCATTTAAAGTCATAGATTTTATTTATTACACATGCGACGAGCGTTGGAATACAATAATAATAACGCTAAGGAAGATTGACTAGACGCGGGTTTGCTTACGTGGGGCTTGACAAATGGTTCCCCGGAAGTAGTTCAATGTGAGGAAAACGTTTGGAATGAAAGTGATGTCAAGGTTTCAGTTTCTACGAGGAACGGCGCGGTATGGTGGCACGCAGGGTTCTACGGTAAACACAAAACGGACACGATATAGTACACCGCCTGCATTCTAGTCACATGTGACGATTCCCCATAGCTCGTTCGATCTATGCGGTCGGTGAGGCGTTAGATAACAGTGTACCGTCACGTCGTAGACGTATTATGCCGCGTCAAGGAACGGTTGTTGTAGACACCGTGTTAAAGTACACCCAACATTGTACATTTATCCTGTTGTAATATATTGTGTATTATGTATTATTACCGATTATGGTTTATTACTGTGTTTTAGTATATTCGGTTTACACAATAACAGTTGTCACCGAGAGTGCTATTAGAAAGTGCAGGGTGTGACATGGCATTTATAAAGAAAAAGTAAAATTTCATTTTTTAATTATTTTTTATAGCAACTCTAATAACACTACGTGTCACGTAACGTTCTGTGGGTATAATATGATGTATGGGAAAATGATTTAATTGTATAAATCAGAAAACCAAACTGTTTGAATGCACCTACCTAGTTGCATATAGGGGGAGGGGGTATCCAAAATCTCCCTTAATGACCCTGTGAAATTCGAATGATTTCTAGTTATTCCAAATAAATTATAAGCATTTCTGAAAAATATACCTTGAATCATGTCGTTGGATCTAATAAAATTAATTTCACTTTCGTAGTTAGGATATGAATATTTTAATAGGCATGAGTGAAATACTATAATAATATATTGAGCTATTTTTTGAAGACGGAGAGGGGGTGTCCAGGTATGAAAGACACCCTCCTCTCTTCATCTCCAAATACACGACAGCACTTACCAACTACCATTGATTGAAATTAACTATAATAGAACATCGGTAGCACTATATAATATTATATAATTAATAGTAGATAACTGCATCAGCTTCAAAAATTAGTTAACTATTAAATATGAAAATAACTACTAATAAAAAAATACTATCGGTTCTTATTTAGATTTTTTGCTTATAATTTTATCTCCCAAGTTACCTCCCTACATTTTGACAGATGGGCGCTCTTGGTTGTCACATATTATATTCGTCAAAAATAATATCGACGTTTGTATAATATATATAATATTACATATATGAAAATTTAATAATAAAAAAAACTTACTCCAAGAAGATCGTTGTACGTTTTTAGAGATATCAAATACTCGACAAAATGTCGTTATCGCCTGTGCGAGTATTTACATCTGTGCAGTGTGTATATAATAATATTTAGCTTATATCTGAATTTGCAAGAAACGCCGAAACGCAAACTAAACGATTGTGTAGACGCAGCGGGAGTTGGTTAAGCTAATTTATTCGTCGGTTATATTACATATTCCCTTCTATATTTGCATCATTGGCCCCGATATAATATTAATATTCTATTTAACAACTGAATTGACGATTACGAACATCAAATGACGTATAGACTTTATTGTTGGAATTTAACATTTACAGTTGTTACGTTGTAACAGATATCGAGAGTTTTCCCTGTTTTATTTCGAGCTTCAAATATATGTATTTTAAAATCAAAAACATCTAACACAAAAATAATTTGTATTGTTTTTTTTATTTAAAGTTTAAACAATATTACAATTAAAGACTGAAAAAAATGTTGAAACAATCGATAAGCTCAAAAAAAAAACTATATATTTATTTTAATAAGTACCTACATAGCATATGATACACATAGGTATTATATATTACATAATAATGTATAATTCAAGAGTTCTAAAAATAAATCTTTTGTAGTATAATTAAATTAACCAAAGATAGTATACCAAACATTAAAATGCAATACGCCAATACCTGATTAGGTTAAAGTCATAACGTTTTTATTTATTTAAATTGTAAGAATAATTTTATGAACAGATATGAAAAACATTAGTAAGAAAAGCCGCAAGGAAAACTAGAATCCTATTTTATGTAAGTATGTGTTATACTAGATTCAACAATCCTATTTGTGTCTAAATAAAAACAAGTGTTTTAAATGAAAAAGAAAGACAATTGAAAATTATGAGCTCAGGATTCTGTAGTTTCTTAGTATCAAGGGAAGAGAAGTTTAAAGTAATTTGAAATAAAGAGAATGGCCAGAAGTTGTGACCTAATGTAAGTTGCAAAAAAAGCGACTACTTGGCGCCTGTTAAGATTAATTTTCCAGAACTGATGGTGTATAATACATGAATTTTAAGAAAAATAGTTTTGTGCCAAAAAAAAATATATATATATATATATTAAATGCAGTAGCAGTAATAACTATTTGATTTTCTAATCAGACTAGATAATTTTTTTAAAGCCCGTGAAAAAATGTTCGAAAATAAATCGTATTAAATGGAAAATGTCTTGTCAGATTAGCGCAACAGCAAGGTTTATGATTTTCTTATTTCGAAATATCCGTATTATTGACTTAATAATATTCTAGGAAAATGATTTCATTTTAACCGAAGGATAAAAGTCTTATGAACTAATCAATTTCAATAAAAATTGATATGTCATGACATACATGAAAAACAAAGAGGCATCAAATAAATCAGAAAGAATAAAATCTGTGAAAATAATAATTAAATTTTAAAAATGTATGATGTGTTTATGAAATAATTTCTAGAAATAATTGAAGTTGAAGGAATCAAACTATTGGTGTGAGTATTTTAGGTTATTTTAAATCATATAAGTAAAAATATCAAATAAAGATTTCAACAAACTTTTTAAAAATAACATCAGCTATGGATTATGAAATCTAACGTGCTAATTATTAAACAATTGCATATTTTCTTTTATACAGTTGGTCGTAAAATATTTATATTGATAACATAATAATATACCTATTATACCTACATATTTATTTGGCTATATTAAAGTCATCAGGTAATTTTATAAGATTATGAATTTTCTTTAGATTTTTATTTCATAATATGTTGATATCCGTCATCAATAATCTAAAACAATGTTATTGTGGATTTTTAGCTAATTCATGCCATACCATTAAATGTCAGTAAAATCACTCTTTATTGATAATATTGTTTTAAGAAGATTTTGGGTTTTGGTCTACAATCGCATGCATTTATATCCAAGTTTATCGATCGTTTATGAAGCAAATGATTTGTTCTGTCACATCTTTAACTAATAAGTTTACTAATAATTATTATAACTAATTTTCCCGGAGAATCTCAAAACTAAAAAAGTGTATATTTGCTAATATTTAATTTTTCTAACCTTATAATAATATCTTATCGTAACAAAAAAACAACAGACAACCACAATTCATATCAAAACTAAGTTTATAATTATGTTTATTAATTTTAATGATTAGGTATCAATTTAGTTTTTGCTTTTAAAAAACATTTTAATGTATCAGTTATTTTGTGTTAAATTACACGGTTTAAACTACAGTTTGCGGTAAAAAAAAATCGGTTATTATGACGAATAATATAAACCTTAAATTAAAAAAACAAAAAACAACTAACAAACAAAGTAATAAAATTTCAATTTTTTGTACCTACCTAAAGTGTAACATTATGAACTGTTTATCAAATTAGATACTTCTAAATTATAATATAATATAAAACCAAACGTATAAACAAGTATTTGTTTTATATACATAATAAAACGAATACGTCAATATTTATTTTTTTATTTTTCAATGACCCAAGAAAAAATTTTTTTTTATGCGCCAGTTCAATGTTGACAGCAGCACAATAAACATACTTGAGGAGAGGGTAAAATCCATATTTTAATCAATTATAATAATATATCATAATAATTTCATACAACTATAAGCAATTTAAAACATTTTTGACATTTAACATGAATGACAATATAGTTTACACTTTAAGCAATGATTGATTCAACTATAATCCTTAAGAGGACGTCCCACCCACATGTGTTGTCTTTGGGTACGGCATAGTAAATTTTTGTTCACCAGTTATTCAATAGCGTGCTTTTAGTTTTAATATTAGAGTGAATTGACTTATTATCAAACTTTTATATATAAAAATTATCTGTGTTCTCTCTTTGGTTTCTTACAATATTTTAATTTTTAGGTGAATTATGACCTATGGAAACATTTTCAATGTTTGAAAATGCTCATAATTCACTTAAAAATTAAAATATAGTAAAAAATCGACGAGAAAACACGGATAATGTTCTTATCTAAAAGTTTAATAATAAGTTGATTCACTCTAATATTAAAACTTAAAGAACACTATTGAAACTAGTGAACGAGAATTTACTATTTCGTACGTGAGTAAGGCGTAACTTCGATGTAAATTATTTTTCTAAATGTATTAAAATTAAAATTAAAATTGAAAAAGTACTGCATACTAACATTGTATAACTTAATAATATTTTAAATATTAATACATTACCCGCCAATTTTTAATTTTCAAATCAGTTTATTTAAAGCATTAATATTACCTACATTTATGATAATAATTTGATTTGATAAATCGAATTGCTTATTTATTAACTCACATTTAAAGACATTGTACACCAAGGTTTATAGATTATACAGGTGGCCTCATAACTATGTAAACAAAGCAATCCCCCCGCAGCGCCTTATTACGCATGACGTCATCCGTAGGAGAGTTTCTCGGGCGGCCATGGTTTCGTATGTAAATACAATGGTTAATATTCATACTTACAGTCATACTGGACTGCTAATTAATGTGAATTTGTGTTTGACATATGTTTATTATTATGTTATTAACAGGACTCGGGACTTATACCACTTAAAATCTTAAAAATAAGCGCTTAAAAAGCACTAAAAAACATCATTATAAGCACTCAAATAAGCATTTAAAAACTTAAATTTGATCAAAAATATTTAATAAAAAAAACTTTCTTTTTACACGATAAAATATAAGAAACTAAACATAATTTGTGTATTTTCTTGTATATTATATACTTACCTATACTGTATATAATATATATTATATATATATTGACCAATTTTTTTTCGTTTAATTTCAAACTGTGCTAAAAAAAATACGTCTTAATATGTCTTTAATAATAATTAAAGACTATAAAAAATATTGAGACAAAATGATTAAGAAACATTTTTAACTAAAAAATCAAAAAAAAAATATCTATATTACAAAAAAATCAAACTTCACTTTCGATACATTCTGAAAATATCATTAAAAGTAGAAAAATTGGTCAAAAAAGCAAAAATCGTAAAAAAAAAACTGGAAATAAGCATATTTTTAAAAAATCGTCTAAAAAAGCAAATAAAAGCGCTTTCAAATTTCATAATAGAAGTTCTATTATAGAACGTGTTTAACATGACATACACTTTCATAGCACTCTACTGCATTTTAAATCAATCCAAAAAAATAAGCAAATGCTTTAAATCACGAGCTCTGGTTATTAGTGTACCTACCTATAATTTTTAATCATATATTAAAATATTTTCTGTTTATAAAAGTAGAAACCTATAGAATTATGTGTATATTCAAAGAATACTATTCATTATTCATAATGTTATACTCAACACAATTTACAAATAAAGTGTCGACTGATTATAAACAATTGTAATTATTACTAAATGTGTAAAACTACTAAAACTTTAAACCTAATATTAAAATATGATACTTTAAATTCATTGTATTATCAGTCCTCATACTAATATAAACTAATTTTTAAAGCTTTCAGTTTTCTCATGAATGAAAAATATATTCCAAATCATAATCATAGTCAGAATCAATAATATAATTATTTATTAGTAGAGTTAGGATGTTGATGACCTAAAAGTCACACAAAAATGACCTTAAAAATGATCTAAAGAACTAATTAATTAAGTGAAAAGATTTATTTATAAATAATAATTTTTATTAGAGATATGAGCAGTGCTCGAATTGGGGGGGTGCGCAGGGGGACGGAGCTCCCCTACTATTTTTATTTTTTTTTTGCGTTCCTCTACTATTTATTTTCACTTGGTCGGGGGGACGGTACAAAGTAATGTCCGAAATAATTTTTATTAAAATGTGGATTTCAATTGATGTCAATTATATAACAAATTATACTATTTTTCATATCAACATTATTTTTGATATTATTTTATTAATTAATTATAATATCACATATACAAGACGTAAGACGTATATTATTTAAGGCACAGATACTGAGATACTGGTGTGTGATAGTACCACGATTTAAGATAGTAAGATACTATCTTAAATCGTGGATAGTACTATCTTAAGCCGTGTTCCGAATGAAATGTTATCATTGCTATCATATCAGCTGACGAAGTATGTTGTCCAAAAAGAAATGTAAACGATGAAGAACATACTTATAAAAATATGTGGTCTCTTTTTAATAAAAAACAATAAATATTAATTTCTTCCTCTAAGTTATATTATTATTTAATAAAATATATTATATTTATACCTGTTTGGATTTAAAAATGTGTTGCTGAAAAGTGGTATTCAAAATGTATGTAAGGTAGGACTCGGGGGGGGGGGGTGTGGGGGGCAAAGCCCCCCACGAGTCTGTGTTAAATAATTTCACCCTTGGAACGCAGATTTTAAATCGTTAGATTGAGCTCCTCTACTTAATTTTTCCCAATTCGAGCACTGGATATGAGCATGATAATGGGTGTAATACTGTAATAGTAATTTAATATATCAATTATAGATTATAATATTAATACATTAATAAATAAAAATAGGTATACATTTATAATTTGTACTACTTGTCCAAATCCAAAATTAGATTTTAAATAAATTAAATTTATTTCCAAACTTGGGCCTAACACTTGCTCTAAAATCTAAAATTACCCCACATTGTACAAAATGCACAAAAAATGACCTAAAAGACGAAAAAATGACATTAAAAAACAAAAAAAATGCAAAATAAAATTAGAATATTTTGCACCAAGATAGCATGAATCAAATTTTTAGCTAGGATAGCATTGTATAGAATCAAAGGAAAAAAAATGCAAAAGTCATCAACATCCTAACTCTATTTATTAGTAATATATTCTAATATATAATAAATTAATAAATAATTGTATTGTACAATTGTATTGTTTTATAGGTGCTTCTAAAAATGTAATGTTTTAATACATATATAATATAATAAATATTTTAAAATAGTTTATTAACATTAACATTTTTTGTTTTTATACATATTTTGCAAGATAATTCACTTCATTAATTCATTTAATTTCATAATTTAATATATTATTATACAATTTTTGGGGTTTGTAGACATGGTATATGATGCAAATAATGATAAATGTAATTAATAAATAATAAAAGTTGCAAAAACGAATGAGAAAAAATACAAAAAAAAGATAACAAATTGTAAAACTCGCAAAAACGCACGTATAAACCATGTAAACAATTGGAAAGTCTCCTACGGATGACGTCACTAGCGTGACGTCATATTAGTTAGTACCAATTATGAAGTTATTTTTATTTTCTTTGGATTTAAATAATGACTGAAAATGTATTATTAATCGTCATTTCATGGTGAACAAATTTTTGTCATGTCTATAATCTGAAACAGTATGAAACAATGATATAATCGTTCCCTCTAGAAGAAAATATCCTGTATTCGTATTTCGTATATTATACTGGATACTGAAAAATGTGAGGAAATTCATTATCGTAATAATCATAATATAATATATCGTTTACTGGAAATTCAGAAAGTAAATTGTTAATAATCAAACGTATTATTATCATCAGAAACATGCGATGCGACTAATAATACACATACAGGATTTAGAAAATATATAATATATATTTAAATATTTCAACTACATCGCACTGACCTTATATTTTTAGTGTAATAATATTTTAATTTTTATTTCAAATTAATCTAACTAAGTTTATTTTAAATTATCATATCTAATGATTTATTAAAATAAATTGATTTTACGTCAATTTAAAAGATTAGTTTAATCAGCTCCAACCATTTAAATCAGTGAAATATTAAAGAAGGCAATACTTATTTAAAATACCTATTATAATTTATGTTGATTATTTACCACAAAAAAAATATATACGAAATTGAGTTTTCAAGTTAAAATAATTTTTTTTTTAACTTTGAAAGTTTTTAAGATCATCATAAGTAATTAAGAGCGTTTGTGTGAAATAAGCTTCCCGATTCGAATCATATTATTTCATTTATATACTTATAATATAATTACAATAATTATAAATAACTCACCTTTCGTATTTTATTATTTATTATTTTTGAAATTAACAGTTACTTTAAATTAATACTTTTTTTTTTTTTTTTTTGATAATTTTAATATAATTTAGGTAAAAAATTGATATGGCCAATAAGATAAAAACAGACAACAGTATTTACTAAAAATATGTCGTAAATATCTCTTGTAAAATCCACAAAAACTTTTGTATTTAATGGCGTCGTGCAATATTTTGATAACTAAATAAAACAACTATATTATCTGTAAAATATTGTACAGACATAATAAATACTTTGTGGAAAAAAAACATTATTTAGCTAAAACACAAAAAACTTAATTTCTATTATTACAACCAAACTGTTTTGCACATTAAAAACATAATTTACCTGACTTTTGTCATAGGACCTCTATTGTTTATGTTTATAATTACAAGTTCACCTCAGTTCTATCGAATTTCAAAACTGTTAAACGCGATATCTACAGCAATACTCCGCCTTTTACATCTACGCGAGTACCTGTAAACCCATATGGCCGTATAATAATAAACATAATAAACATCCGGCAACTGCCTTAATTAGTATCATTGAAACGTGCGAATGTATAGTAAACTAGTAAATATATGTGTATGTGTGTGTGTTGTTCATATTGTAACAAATAAAACGAGGGTTTGAATGAAATTTGAATAGTACATCAATATATGCCACCCACCCACACATACACATATATATAATGTAGCGCATGTGTACACACTTGCCGCAGTGTAAACTATGCTTTGTGAGAGCAACGTAGGTGACATTCTATTCGCTGGTTAAAAATACTGTTTGGAAAAAATATGCACTTGAGCCTACGGTCGGGGGTACCGTAAATATTATATGTATTCATATTATATGTATATATATATATATATATATAATATACATATTATAATATATTTTATAGCCGAAGGGTAAAAGTGAAATTTCATGGAAACTTAATTATCTCCGTATTTTTAATTTATATTTTGCGCCTGTCGATTTGGAAAATGAAAATTTACAAGCGCCGTCGGTGATGCTGTTTTGCTTATCCAAACACAGCAGACAGAGACAAACAGCGAGAATGGTATATAACTTTCAGGCTATGAATTATTTATCGTAATAAACGTGGAGGCGAATGACAGGGCCGAGGTGAAAAACGTCTTGAATTAAAAAAATTTAAATAAATCATATTTTTTTTTCAAAACCGATAGCATTACTTATTTATACAGCCCGAACACTTTTGCACCGAGATAAATATACTTAATATTGAAACGAATAAATATAAGCAGATCGAGCAATCAACTATATAATATTGTATACACTTTGAGGACTGTGGATGTAAATCAATGCTTCGATCTATCACACGACCAGTATTGAAACGAGCATATTCGTTAACACAATAATTCGAATCGCTGGGAAATTATTGTACATGCTCAAGTCTAGAAATAATTTATCGGCTTGCAAAACTGATGCTATGGTACCCATACAATTTATAATAATTTATAGCGATTAATATTAGTAGAAACACATTATTCAAAATCGTAATAAACGAGCGTTGTATATGTATAATACTACAACGCGGTTACGCAGTATTCAATTTTCTAAAGAAATGCCGTATTATTTTTATTTCTAAAAGGTTTATCCAAAATTATCGTTAAATTGTCAGAATTAATGACTTAATATTTACATTGTACGTGTGTATTATAATTTACATATTATGTGACGATAACTGCTTATTGTTATAGGATTACGATAGAAATGGAACAACTAAATGTTTTTTCATAAAAAAAAGATCTAATGGAAAAAACCACTTAAGTCACGTTATTTTGAATCATATTAATTTTAATTATTATTGTTTATGTACAATATTCATATAAACAAAATACAAAAATCTGTACAATACTATAAATTAGGAATAACAAATAAAAAATAATGATATTTCTTAAATATACAATTCAAGAGTGTGTACTGTTGTTCCTATGCTTATTAGCATATCTAGTATATATTTTCAAAACTTGGTTCTAGGAAAAAAGTAATATTTCAGAAAATATTATTATAACCCTTAAAAAATTGAATATCGTGGACAATATACGCGCTCCCAAGCACAGACAACCAAGTGTCATACCCGCACCCCATTATATATATTGTTTGGTAGCAACGACATGATATTTTTACATGCACCGTAACCAGCACATTGTACATCTCGAAATAATAAAATACTGAAAATACGATCTTTCCGTATCACTAACCGTAACGGGGAGAATTAATATTTAATATGTGCACTAAACACTTAACAGTCTAAACAGTACAAGAGGGAAAATGTAATTCTCAGTATAATAATAATTTGTCTTAGTTATATTTGCATCTGAATATCGACATGCAGTGAATCAACATTAAGACTAATTACCTACACATTAACACTCGCTTTGAATATTTCAAAATATGAACTGATGACTCGTTTACGTGTTATTACGGTGTTATTGCATGATTTTTTTTTTTTCAAACAATTGTACTAGGTATAACAATATATTATTATACTGTTATAAATATAAATTTCGTAAGTAAACTAATTTTAATAATAAAAAAAGCTACTTATACGCTTACGGCTTATTTATATAGGTAGTTAAATAACAGTGACTCGTTAAAAATGTATAACAATCAGACATGGTGACCATTATAATATTGTGTATATAATACTAAGTACAAGTGTTACGCGTGTCCTTTCATTTTTACCATAGAACACAGCACGTGCAATCAAAATCCAATGCAATCTCGTAACAGCTCTTTAAACCCTCCTTTTTGCTTTTGTGCTCCCCTATAAATACACAACAACGACGGTAGTTGTGGCCAAAGTGGTTAGGTATGATTATGCGACGCAAATATCGAGTGTGTTTGGAGATGATAAAAAAAAAAAAAAACAACATATAAACGATGAATGAATGAAAAAATCAGACGGGGAATTCCGTCGACAATGGTAAATATTAAAAATAAAAAGACAAGTGGATATGTAATATATTTCCCTTTTATATATCGCCGTGTTTGGAGAAAAATGACCGACAGTTAAACGTGTATAGATACAACACGTTGTGCCTTAACGGGTGAAAATGACAACTCCATTAAACTGTCAACGTAGTCTGTAAAGGTATTGATCAGGATTTGAAAACGTTCATCGGTTGATAATCCTCTCGAAGGAATACAACTTTTTTAATATAATTTCAAGTAATCAATGACTTTCGTCATGAGCCATGACACATAGTGTGGTTTTTGTTTATGTATTTATTTTCATTAAACAATATTTAAATTTAAATATATATATATTCTAGTCAGAAAATATTATTTTATTAATGGATTAAAAAATAATAATAATAATTTACCAAATGGTCTCATATGAAACTTAACTACAATTACCTATAAATAAATTAAAATATTTATTTTATGAATCGGTTAACTTTGACTTATATAGTTATAAATGTTCTTAACATTATAACTTAAAAGTCCAACTCATTATTGTAATTTATTTTACTTTTAATATTTTTAAAATAAGTTTTAATAGTGGCTATAAATAAAAACATTAAGCTTTATTATTTATTCTATTTTAACTGCCTACATAATAGCATTATGAATAACTAATTCAAGTCCTGACACTCTTTAAAAAGAATTATAAAATATTGTAATAATATTTTTCTTCAAGTTGTAATTATAATATAGTAAATATTTTTTTAATGAACATTTAAAAATGTCCATGATAAAAATCTAGTAGCTACAATTGTTTTTTTCAAATTATTTCTTCTGTGGAAAAAAGTTTTTAATTTGTTTATCATACAAATAAACAGTAAATATGATAAAAAGGCTTAAACAAATAATAAATTGTTGTTTAATAATTTAGTATAATAATTAACTAAATTATATTAAGTTCAATCTAAAAATGCAAAAATATTGTATTTTTTTAGTTTTTAATAAACAGTCATTATTTATTAATAATTATCTTTACAATTTAACATTGTCAAATAATATTATTTAAATAACTCATAAAAAATTTAATTTATTTTACAATGTTGATTGTTGTATTGTTGTATGCCTATACAATTTTAAATAAATTGCATTCTTATAATTTTATCAGTTATAACATTTGGTAATTTAACTATATTTATAAATTATAGGTGTAATTAAATAAAATCAAACATTTAAAATTTATGCTATTTTTAAAACTATAACTTTTGTTTTGTAATACCCATAAAATTATAAAAATACGTGTTTAGAATTGAATTATAAACTATTTAAATTTAAAAACTAACAAAACATTGATATATAATAAATACAAATTTAAACTATTTCATTTGAAAATAATATCATCAATGAAGATCAATTGTAATCACTTTACAAGAAAAATGTTTAATTTTTAAAAATTAAAACAGAATGCACAATTTATTATATAAATATACAAAGCTATGTTCTCATAAAGTATATTATTTTTCTAGTTGTGTATCGGGATACCTAGAATTGGTGGATTCTTTTGGACAAGGATCAGGACCCCGGATATGTGGCCAAAATGAACGGTTAGCACCTCCAGTCGTCATGTTTGCAGATAGAGAATCAGCAGTATTGAATTTCCGGTAAGGATTAAAAACAAAAAGTACGCATATTTAATATCATTATAAAACCTATTGAAATTAAATTTTAATAAGTTTTTGTAAGTAAGCAAAATTAGATATGATAAATATCTCACGGCTTAGAATGTAGTGAATAAAATAAATATAATATAGATACCAACTGAGTGAAAAAAGATATATAAGTTATCAGAAAGTACTATAAATGAAGGGGCAAATGGTTGAACAGTCTTTAGTGGATTTCATCTTTGCACATATTTATAAATGCATGAAAAATATGATATTATATAGGTATATAATTTACTGCAAATCAGGAAAACTATCACGGTAAAAGATATTTATTATTAAAATTTACTCTTTGTGAAATAATAGACACATTCAATATCACCTGGAGCGGAAATAATGCTTTTTACCATGCGGTTCGAGCTTTTTTTATTGTTTATTTATATTTCTTATTTTTATCAAAATTTAAATTATACTGTTGAAATAGTTATTAATTAATAATTGCTCACCATAGTTAAATAAAATTGAGTTAATTGTTATTAAATAGTTGTTTTTCGATATAATTATTATTAAATATTATTATATCTTCGAACAATTGTTATCAAAACAATTAAATTAATTCAATACAAAAAAAAAACATAAAATAATATTTCATTTAACCATATTAAAATTAAAATCAGAATTCATCATAAAATTTGATAATCATAACAAAAATATAAATGCTAAAAATATTTAAAAAACTATATTTTGTTCACTCATTGAGAATATTTTTATTCATTCTCATTTCAACTCTTCCCCTTTAGATAACTATAGCTAAAATAAACATAATACTTCTTCTGCCTCATTTCCTTTTACTTGACTAAATCTTTATACTGTTTAATGTTCATTCACAAAATAACATTATCTGTCATAAAAAAAAAAAAAAAAAAAAATGTAATGGAAAAGTAGTAAAAAAAAAAGATTAATTTAAAAAACACAACAATAATGAACTAATATAATTACACTTGTCATTATGTTGAAAAACCATTTCTAAATTAAAACAAAACAGATTATTATAATAACAATATGATCTACCGGAAAAAAAAATATTTTAATATAAATAAATAGTGGTATGCAAAAGTTGTTTGGAAAAATCGTAGGTATGTTATATAGTAGTAAAACATTTAAAACTATGTATAAGAGTAATAAATATTTTTTTTTATTTATATTTTCATTACTCATAGTGCTTTCTAATATCAACAAAAGAATAAAAAATACAAAATCAGTATAATAGGAACTAAAAAAAAAAAATTAAAACCTAACCATTGTGTTTTTTTACACGTAAGAGCAAGGCCTAGTTAATGAATTAAAGAAAATAATATTATATTATAGAATTTGAATTATGTGTTTCTATCTCTTGACAAAGTATCTCCACCAAGAGGTTAAATCCGTTTTTCCTGTCCGAATATTATCGTATCAATTTATAATTACTTATAAGCTTATTATTTAAATTGTAATAGATTGCTTAATAAACAATTATGTTAAAAACAATTATTAATTTGCAATATTAGTCATTGATAGATCCCAAACAGGGTAAAAACCAAATTACATAATGTAAATTTATTATTTCTATTTTTCTTTATTTTCTTTTTAAATATGTATATAGAAATGGCCATCATAATAATTCATTGCATTCTAATGTACTGTACTGTACTTGTGCAATGTACAGTTTTAATGTTATTAACAATAACATAAAATATAACTTGTTATGATATAATTATTAATAATAATAATAATAATCAAGATAATATAGTACTTAAAATTGTGTGAAAAAGTATAAACTTACATTTTAGATTTTTGATACAAAATATGTACATTTTGAACATTATGTTTATTTTAATAGCATATACACAAAAATTTTGAGTACAAGTATTTACATTTATCGTCAATATTATACCTACGTGTAAAGGAGCAACTTATTTAAAAATTGAAATTGATAAAACATAGATACACTAGGTAACAGTTATGGTATATTTTAGTTAATTTTATAAATATATATTATTATATTATTATGTTTCATCCTAACGAAAAGTGGCCGTAAGGCCGTAATTATTAACGCTGGAAATTTTTTTATAACTTCGTTGCATTAAAAGCGATATTATTATCTTTATTAACGACACCATAAATTTAGACGTGCGCTGAAGAAACTTTTAAAAGTTTTCCCTTGATAGCCTCAGCGGCTGTGCTGCTTATTGTTTCACCACCATATAAAACGGTTTGTTATTAATAACATTATGATTGTATATTTTTATACTTCGATGAAATCTTAATAAGAAATCTCTAATTCCTTTTACTGATTTCCGGAAAAAAATATATATATTTAATGAGAAAAGGGTGAACCGAGATTAGGGTCAGATTTCCAACTGATGGGTTTTTGCGGTCAGTTTTTGGTGTGCGGCCAACGGTCCGAGACAGATGGACGGACAGAAAGACAGACGGACAGACGCTGACATTAATTTTCTATAGACACGCGCGCGCACACTGGTCTCTCACCCCCGGCCGTAGGCCTCAACCCTAGACTGGCTTTCTTTCGGTCTGTAATCCGAATAGCTTCGCTGTTATCGTCAAAGAGTCTGAAATTCGTATACTGGAAACGATATTTTATCGAATAGACTCCATCGTATATTCGTATAGTTTTCGAGCCAAAGCGCATATAGTTAGATATGCCCATTGGCCAGAGGGTTTTCATTATTTTTTTTAAATCATTCCTCTATCCCCCCCCTTTCTTCCGTCTAGTTCTTGATAGATATATAGATCACTCGGACGTTTTGGATTGGTAAATATGGTTCTTAACGGTCCGTGGATGGTAGCGTTTTCTTTCGTACCATCTCTATATTTGCGACATTTTTTTTTAAAAGCCACACACGTATTTCTGCATGGCTTCACAATTGCTTTCGGGAAACTGATAATGTTTAATGACAACGCATTGACGCACAACGAACTATTCGAAGAAAGCAGTAAAAGATATTATACGGGTACTGAATAAATTTCATCCAATACACATTTGTAAGTTAGCTTGGATGTCACCACAGTTCTATTGGATAAAAAAAAATCGTGAGTTTAAGTTACTTATATTGAAAGAATATAATAATACGCAAAATAAAAAAAAAACCTGTTATATTCACTTTTTATTTTTATATTCCATCATATTATGTCATAACAGCAGAAAAAATAAATTTTAAATTTTAAAACACAATAAAAATTAACATCAAATAATACAACAAATATATTTTTCTTTTAATACAAATATATTTTTACCTATTACTTTTTAATACATAATTTATAACGCTGTATTATTTATATGCCTGAAAATATATTTATGTGGTTTGTAAAAACTGCTGTGAAATATTGTAGTTTACCAAAATTTACTGGTGTTATTACTTTAAATCATAAAAAAGCAATAAACAATTTTATTGCAAAAGTATGCTTCAACAATGGGGTTGAAAGTTGAAATAAAACATCAATTCTTTTAAAACAATTAATAATGATTTGATACGAGTAAAATCATATAGTAATAAATTGTTCTGAATAAAGTCCACGGAATTGAATATAAATTTTATTGATAAGAATTTATTTTTAAGTATAAACAATAAATAATGAAAACCAATTTTCAAATTATTAATGCAATTATTTTATTGTTTTAGGATTGAAGAAGCCACGTCTAGATCACAATTTTTGGCATATTTTAGTTTTACTTCGTTAACAAATGTTCATGGTCTAGCGTTCAGGCCAAAAGGAGGTAGAAGGATAGAACACACGGGTGAGTCCATGCATTTTAATTAAACTACTCGGTCTCGAAGGGTCTGTTCCCTCGTGATCCCGTGATGCAGGTAATACAGACTATAGCGTACTTATTACCCAATGTCGAGTTGAAACGTAGGTAAAAGTGTAGCACGTACATACAGCTTGTGAATCAAAAATTCTTGTTTCGAGATTAGGATTTGTAGCTAACTGCAAGCACATGTTGTTTTCGTAATTGCTTGTAGTTATATATATATATATACTATCCTATTTTAAAAATTCGCATTGTAGCATGAATATATTATGATGAAAACAGTTTTGTACTTGGTATATATTTTAACCGATAGACGTCTATTAATGTTTTATGTTGAATAGCATTGTTTAAAATGTTAAGCATCGTTATAGTTGAGCCTATTCGTAAAATTAAATATAATAAATTTAAAATATTTAAGTAAAATTATGTATTTTATATATTCTGGTACATGAGGGAGGTATTCAAATGATATAATATTTACCGCTCTAATGTTCAGCTGATATCAGGCATTTAAAATCATATAAAACAATTCACAAATAATATTTTAATCATACATACAGGTTGTGTAATTTTTCTTCTTAAAACAAAACACCGAATTTCAAAAAACGTTGTGATATAAACGATAAAGTACAATAAAACCGTATAATGTTATTCAGGATTGTATAACAAAGAAATGTTACGGCCACATACAAATGCAATTTAATGTGATATATTGCCTTCATATTTTACCCGAATCATTAATTTTTCGCTAAATGATAAAATACACACCAAGGGTGATTCTGATTTGAACATCTGTTTTCATATAATATAATGTTTTCGTGTACAGGATGGCTCATTAACTATGTCTGATATTAAGTAGTGGGATAATGGAGTTTCTATTAACTCGCCAAAAATATTATACATTTAACTAAATCACTGCAGTTATGCGTGTAAATTTATATACACATAAATGAATAATCTATGTGTATGTGTGTAAATATATTATACAACTAATGTATCAACCTTTTATATATTTCATGTTTCATTTAAAATAAATTACGCACAATTCTATTCTATTTTTTTCTTCATTAATAAAATTATTTAAAATCAGATTTTCAGAACTTTTCAATATACTTATTACTTAAAACTATATTTTGGAATTCTTAAAATTGTTCGTACAACTTAAGAAGTGCCTAGTGGAGTTAAAGACTTTTGTTTTATTTTATTTTTTTTTTTGTCAAATAATAAGTACATTCTTTTACACTGTAGATGATTCAGTGGATAGTTTTTCTGAATATTTTTATGTATTAGAATAACATTTTTAACAAACAGTTTTAAGTTAATTTATATACTAAGGATAATATATCTATGATAATGAATTTGAAATCTATTGAAATTTTTAATAGTTAATATTATACTTTATCGACATATATAATTTATAAAAATAATCCAGGTATAATAAATTCCATAAAAACCATAATATACTCGTACTACTATCCTTATTATAAATATTTTAATAACAACGAATTACTCATTTGAATTTTGATTAGATACATCAATATTTTCTAAAAAGATATCCACTAAATAATTTACGTATACCTACGTTTATAAAGCGAGTTTTTATTTTAAAAACAGACATTTTTATCACCATACGACATTTCTTGTGTATTATATTAAGACTGAAGAACTTAAATTAATTCATTAGGTATTAAATCAAAAAAATAGGGGTGGTATCTTTGGTGAATCACTATAATATACAATATACATTTATACCTATACAGGTATATATATTATTTTCTAATTTTTTTTCTGTCAAAATTATTAATTATTAAATTTTTACCAATAACCTAACCTAACCTAACCTACGTGAGTCTAAACAGCAATATAGGTACATAATATTCAAGCAATATTTAATCTGTAAATTGTATTTAGAATGAATACTTTTAAACGAAAAAATATTCAAGTTGTATAATCAACGTAGCTCTACCATTATAATAAATATTAGTTTATTAAATATTAAATATAAAAAGTTGGTAAGTGAGTATCGCTCTGCTGTACATTAGGGGATGGGGTGGACCTCGGACTAGGGTAGGTTAAATTTGAATGCAATGATAGGTATCATTGTATACGAAAAACGATTCTGAACGAAGATGATTTGTCAGTTTAGGATATATTATATTTAAATATTGTCAAATATTCTATTTTGAAACAAATAGTATAGTTTTTATATGTTACTATGGTTACTATGGCCAACATTCGCATTATGAGCGTATGAAATTTAATTTAAATTTTGACATATTTCGTATAAATTCAAACTTTAAACACTTATAAAAAAAAATTGTGACTAACGATTTCGGATTTTTTTTTATCACTTTAAGAACAACTTATAAGAAACCTTGTATTAAATTTTCAAGATTTTCTGGCCACCCAAAAAATTTTTATCGGCATTTGAAGAAAAAAAAACTTAGAAAAGTCGAAAATTTCAATTGTCTATTAGTAGCTTAAAAATGGTCAAAATATTTTGAAAATTTAACTGTAAAGAGATAACCATAATATAAACATTTGGTGAAAATTTCAAGTATTTACAATAATTCGTTTTTGAGTTACAGCAAAATCAAAAAATCGATTTTGTCGAAAAGTGGTTTTTCCGTAAAATTTCCATTTTTCTGTCATTTTTTTTTTGTTTTTCTCGATTTTTTTGAAAACTATTAGAAAATTTTAATTTTGACCCCCCTAAAGTACCAACTAGATTCAATTCCCTATTCAAAGAGGGGCTGAAGTCAAAAATCGGAGCATTATTACTGCTCCAAATGTTGGAGTCAGACACAAAAAAAAAAAAAAAAAAAAAAAAAAAAAACACACATCATTGTAAAAGCAATACATTCATCACTTCGTTCAGAATCTAAAAAATGTATGTAATGTACGTTTTATTATTATTTATAGTAATTATTTCTGATTTGATATACATGTTTAACAGACATTTAATTGTATTTAAAATTAAAATTATTATTTTGTTGTTCTTAATGCAAATAATATAAAAACAAATTATATTAGATATCAATAAACTCTAATAACTAGCCATGTATCAAATAATTATACATTATTGTCTAACATACATTTGAATAATTATAAATTCAACTAATAATTGTTGCATATTTTGTTAACAGTATCTAATAAAGTTAAAAAAAAAATTATATATTTATTAAATAATTGATAGGTTTATCAATATTTTTAATAATAATAATAAGAAGAAGAAAAAAAAGTAACATTATCTTTACAAACTAAGCTAAAATTTGAGTGAAATTAATTTTAATTTAATTAGCTCCGTGAGGTATTCTGTATAGGATACACATTTAGAAACTTTCTTTAATAATAGTTATAAAATATTGTTATCATAATATGTTAAATAAATAATAATATAATATAATTTCATGTTTATTATTAAAGTGTTATATTGTTTAATTTTTCTTTAATACTTAAAATAGTATTTATTTTATTAGTAAGGTATACTTTTATTTTCTCATAGTTGGTTTAAACAATATAATTAATTAATATTATTTTGAATATGTTTATTCGTAATATATAATATATATTTTATTTGTTTAAATTTTAAAAACACAGTGAAAAAGTATACATCATATTACAAAATTGATTTGATTAAATGAGAAAACAATTTTATATTATGTTCAATTTTCATAACTACAAGCTATACAAAATGTAGTATGTTTGTATAGCAGACTTTATAGGCTAGTTATTACGACTTATTCTATTATGAATTTCAAAAATACAATTACATAATTTACCATAAACTTACCTTTTATTTTTCATGATGCGTTTTATTTGAAGTTTGAATTGATTATCACATTATTTCAAATTTTAAATTTTAAGAAATATAAAGTTACTTTATATTTTATAAATAATATTTTGGATTTTTTTTTTTAAGTTGTATTTATAGTGAAACAATATCATAAATAGCATCAATTAAAATATTTAGCCTAAATCATTTGCTATTATAAATATATTTATTTATTTCATTTTTTATGTCTTATTTTTTTATCTTACGAATTATTTATAATGTTGCTCAACTTCATTAACATAATATTATAGTGATAATATTATCATAACTTACTACACGTCACAATATTTATTGTTATTATATATACTGTGACGGCGTCTGAAATAGGCAATTTAGCTACATGAACGGGCACTAGACATTTTTTATCAAAACTAAATCGTCTAATTTTTTTACAGTTTGCGATTGGTTGTATCAAGATTTTTCTTGTAACAAAGACTCTTGTACGCTTGCAAGCCCTGGGTTTCCGGGAATTTATGGTACAAACCTTTATTGCAAGTACCATATTACCACAAGCTCCGTTCACACCCAAGTACGGCTCCAGTTTCTCACGTTATCATTACCACTCAAGTAAGATATTTTAACAATAATATTGTATAAATATAACATTATTTTTATAAGCATGGTCACGTATGTATATATAAATATATTAATATTTATCAACTTGACTACTTATTTACTATTATATTAAGAAATATTATACAGAAAATAGTGAGAAAAGTATTCAAATATTCTAATAATATATATATACATATGTATAACTAAAAATGCCATTTGTTTACAGTAATAAAATAAAATAACTATATTGAAAATTTATAACATGTACGATATCAGACTAAATTATATTGTTTTTAATAATTGATCAATATTAAAATACCTACTCTTGATTCGAAACCTGCTTCACAATTGACTTATTATTAAATTATATTCAAAGTATATTAGGTATATTTAAAATTAAGCTATTTAATTTAATTTAGATTATGAATAAAATATATAAAATACCATAGCACATATTATATATCATATACTATACATACAACAACAATTTTAAGTTACTGAACCAAATTAAACATATTTTTATGTTCAGTGGTAATTTAATAATTCTTGTTTTTTTTTTGTTCATAAAATAAATACGTCAGTCGTTCGTAACAAACTGCAAGATTATATTGTTATTAATTGTAATACATGCAGTCTTATATTCGGAAGTCTTATGAAATTTGTTTGCATATATTCGAACGTATAATATTATTTTGATATCCTCGTTCCATCAAGATGAACTTAATGTCACAATTATTTTTAAGTTGTCATAATAATAACGAACAAGAACCTTTTGTTTAATTTCTTCACGTTGTTTTTGTTATCCATCCACCATATTGTTTGAATTGTTTTCATACTAGCACGTGTATACTTTGTACATGGGTCAACTGAGATCTGTTGATGCTTCATTGTGTGTATAGTGGCCAGTGAGTATCTATACTCACATAGGAGATTTTCATTCGTCATAACTCATAATTATCTCTTGTCGACATTGTAATATCTTGAATTAAGATTGAATATAAATCAGAATTAATCTTTCTCTATACGATAATTACAATAAAAAATAAGAGGTATTTAGGTCAATCGTTTTGTAATACATATAAGATAAATATACTTATAAATATGTCAAACTTGGTTAAATATTCAAAATGTAAAACTCATCAACGTACTTAAAAAAATATAAATATTATACTTTTTATTTTAATAGTTGTTTATTACATAATTTTACCACAGAATATATATTCTGTGATTTTACATTTATTGAATAAAGATATACATTAAAATAAATAATTTTTATTTTGATTACGTGTGTTGTTTGAAACCACATTAAGTTTTTATTTTTACTCAAAACCATATATTATTTATTTATTTCGTAGCAATCCCCCATTTTTTCATTCCAAGCATAAAATTAAATGTAAGCTATTTTCCACAAAACTATTCATTCACAAACTTATACACTGTTCCATACATGTGTTATTGTTATTATATTTAATTTATCAGTGATAGATTTTAAAACGTTTAAATTTAAATTTAAACTAAAAATTAAAAATCATGTAGTGCTCGAAAACTTTTTATAACTCGGAGATACGTTAAAATATTATAATCTCAAGCGAAATGACTTTGTACTGCTTGCTACTCGTCGAATATATATTCGGTAGGATAATTAATCCAAACCCTCTACCAAGACACACATATACACACACACATGCCTATTTGTGTATATATAATATAATATATGTGTGCGTAGACTAAGCGAACAAAATGACAACAAGGAGGGTAAAGACGAATAGTGGTGATGGAGAGGAAGGGAGTGTATGAGATCGGATAAATATATTCTGAGCTCGTGTTGCAAACAAAACGTCGGTGGCGTGGTGAATTGTGACCCACCGACCCGGAGAAAATGTTTTGCCCTCCAGAGGCGCGTCTTGTGGCTCGTGTGTGTAGCCTGCGTAGTCATTGAAGAACGGTGGAAAAGAAATAAGAGGATTCTTCGCGGGCGGCGGACCAGTGGTGACTGGCGGTGACCGTGCCCCGAGTGGACAATGATTGATAAAACGGTGGCAGCGGCGGCGGAAGATGTGCTCGCTGGAAAAGTCGGAAAGGAAACGTGACGTAAATAATACAGTGCGCAAAATTTCTCTCAGCCCGGTAATACGCGTATATCCTCCCCGTCGTCCAACCATCCACACAGGTGTTCAGTGGCGATAGAGATAATATAAGAAGGTATATATTCTGTGCGTATGTGTTTGTTTATAGTTCAACTATCGTTCCGGACGCGATCTTCGACGCACGCCATCGTTTATCATCGCACAAAGGGTCTGCGATCGTGGCGAAGACGATTTAAGGTCACGGGATCCGACGAAAAAATACGCACACTCGCGTTGTAATAATACAATATTTTATTATTGCCACCTAGTTGTAAGCCGGCTGGATTCCAAATTCCTATTGGCTGCAACGGTCAATAATAATATATATTCACGTTACACCATAGTGGTTACTTGCAGTGCTCTCAAAAATCGATGGAAATAATACGATGATAACTTATGTTTCAAAAGTTTTTAAGTTGTTATCCTTGTTTACTCCGCTATAAAGCGTAAAACATACATATACATCGGTTGCACTTTTGAAATAGGAAAACGAATCATTTTAACCGATATGACCGGTAGAAAACTTTGTTCGATTAATATTATACTATACATACCTAATATGTTTATAACCTTGTACAGATAACTGTTTGCATTAAATTATATTCGTTGCATTTATAAATACATTTAAAATGTTACATATACTTTAGAATACCTATCTATAATTTTAAAAGCAACTTATTCCTGTGTATAGTAATTTTTATGTTCAAATGCTAGAATTTAGGTCACACGAAGGTCATGCAAGAGTTTCCCACCAGAGTTTCCCACCAGATAAAATCGATTTAATAATTTTGAATGGAGAAATTAAATTTTTATAGCAATGGTTTTAAAAAGTCATCAAATTTTCAAAGTATTTATAATAATTTTTAGGAATATAAAATATTTATTTTAAAAGATTTTGCAAACTTTTATTTTAACCAAAACCAGATCTGTTGACTAGTAAAAGGTTTTTTAGTGTTTTCTGTGCACTGGCTCTTAATAAGACGGACTTAATCAATTTTTAATTTAAAACGATACTGACTTAACTATAAGGTTTATCGACATTAAACATTTAAATTTTGATTCGTCATTTAAAGTCTAAACATATTAAACTTCATTTTTAAGGACCGATGATAAACTATGTTTGTACGTTGCTTAGATAATATATTAATATACAGTATTTCAACTAGTTATATTATAACTTATAAGACTAAACTGCGTATTATTATAATTATTTCGAATAAATTATAAATAGTATTTTTATTTTTTAGTTTCAGATTTTTATTTTATTTTATTTATTAGTTTAAATATTAAATATTACATTTTAATACGAAAATATTTTATTATTACTATAAACCGTTGGGTTCACTTGAATAATTATAACTGTAGCTTGTGTAATTGTAACTGTAACTATAACTATAATTATAACTTTTATATACATAAAAATCATAATTAGTGATTTTTAAATCGAAATTTATAATGGAACATAATCATTCATCTTAGTGCGAAGCAATCATACGAAATGAATATACAACCTCTATATTTTAAATATAATATTTATATATATTTATTATTTATATTATTTATTTAGGAGCTAAATACATAAATATTTTTAACATGATGTTAATATTTGAGAATAAAATATAATTATAAAAATAAAAATAAGTTATACCTACATAATAATCAAATTATCTTGTAATAATATATACATATAAAATTATTACTATGTTTTTGAGTTAAGTGAAATAAGGAATGTGAGACGAATATAATAAATAATTGTCAATAATAAAAAAATATAAAACAGGGTGTTATTTATTCAATATTGTATTTAGTGTTAGGTACCTACTTAAATTATTTTGTTTATTTTAGTTTCCAGAATAAAACTATACTGTTCTTTCATTACTAAACCTATATGCTTATATTACTTTGTGATGGGCTGTATACTCACTGGACTGTGTAGTTTATTTTATACCTTTTTATTTTAAATTTCAGAAAAATAATGTTCTGCATAAATAAACAAGTATATGAATATAAGAAAAAAATATTGTCCCAAACACTAATGAGTATTTTATAATTCACCAACTTGATGATTACTATTTTATATTTTTGCCATAACAATTATTCTATATTTATAGTTAACAGCGAACATGAGTGTTCCAACAGCAACCGAAAAAAAATAGATATAACGAACTGAAAATCAAAGACTTAAATTTTATTTATAATTATTATTATTTTAAATTTTAGTTCAGGAAAATAAAACATTTTTCTAATGATGATTTTTATTATTATTATAAATTATTATTCCCATGATCTTGTATTTGTAGGGTATGTTGTTTAGCGTGAAGGGTTTTCAAATCAAACATTACATCACCACGTGTTTTATCTTATTATTATTATTATTATTATTACTATTCACTACGGTATTGCAATAATAGTCTTACATCTTACTAGGAAATTTCCACTAGGAAACCGATCACACGCAAAGTACAATTGAGATAATAATAATATCAGAGGCAAGAATCCTCTATATACAATGCATACGGGAAGTTAACGAACCGCGTAAAAGTGTTTTCCGTTCCGGAACTCTGAACGGCCAGCAAACGGATCGCATTTTTTTTTAAATGGCAAGTTTAAGATGTTTTTATATTTTTGCAACAATATACACCTTATGTTAGACGGGTTTTTTTATTTAATAAAATGTCCCATTATAACACAATATTTTTATCAATGCTCTTTTATTTACAGTACTATTGAAATATATTTCAATAGGTAATATCTACTTGTATTATGCATTGTGTCTATATTCAATTTTAAAATGTTAAAATAAAGCGCAAAATTGTAATTTAATATAAAATTAAATAACTTCTAATAAAAAAAATATTATATTAATATTGAAAATAATTATAAATCAAATACTGTTAGTATTTTTCAATTATTTTTATATTCATTTATTTTTATAGCACAATCGGATTTCCGACTGTGAAGGTTTAACAAATTCCCATCACTGATTTTGAAAAAAAAAATGTTATAAAATCAAATAGGAGATATAAATATTAGTTTTTTGATAATATAGTATATATTGTCACGTGCGCGTTATTTTCACACTGAAAAGTTTTTCGAAAAACTTCTCATGATAACTTTAGGAACACTATGATGCTGCTGTAACCGAATTCTTCATTTCCTACAGCTATAAACACGTTTAATTTAAACAAGCTTCTGAATGTTTCTAGCGAAAACATTACCGTAACCTTAAAATTACAAAGATTATTATCAGTCTCGAAGTAAAAATGTTTAACATAATAAAAACTTAAACTTGTCTAACAACTCAATAATTTATTATTAAAATAAAATATAATTTTAATAATGAATATTTAGATAACTAGAAGATTAAGTTGTACATTTATTTTATAACATTCCATTTTTAACAAAAGAAAAATAATAATTTGAAACAATATGTTTGGTTAAACAATGATTTTAAAATAGGGACCTACATTTAAAAAATATATAATTTTGTTATTAATAAAAAATAATACAACAGTAAAAGTAATGCAATTTATATTTCATATTATGAATATCTAGAATTTAATTTCAGAATCAAATATTGTCATAAAATACATTTTAAAATAATAAAAATATTATCATCATCTAAAATCAATAAATTTCTCATAATTAAAATTGTTGACGCTTAAAAGAAGAAATTGTGAATCCGTATTTTTTATTTAATACCTAAGACAGTTTTTTCAAACACGATGGACCTTATCCCATTTGATGCTTAAAATGTAAAAGTAATAACGACCCCTCAGCGTAATTGAATATTTTCTATTATGTAACCAACACACGTTTTATCTCTGGGTATTTTATGAGGAAGGTACTGATACCAAAATCCTAATCGACGTTCTGAATTGTAATAGTATTTTGAAGGTTATTTAAATGAATTGATTTTAGAAACTCATTTTTGAACAAATTGTTATTTTAATTGAATGATAACGAATTAATTTTCCGGAGTTACGTATATTTGAAGCTATACTAATAATATAGAAAAAAAAATTGAAAATTATATTTTACTTACAAATCAGGCTGATATAATTTTTATATAATATATATATATATATACGTTTAGTATATTATATTAGTGTAATTTATGTATAGGTATTAGACGTAAGTCATAAATTAATGTCTTCGCAAGTGAACTATAATATATATTGGGCTACCATAAATATAGAACGTTCAAAAGTTTATTTCTCGTATAATATGTTCAACTGCCTGTGCAAATAATGTAAGGTATACGATATAAGGAATAAATTATTATTTCATCTTTGAATGACTTTATATTTATTTAATAAAGCAGTCACAGAGTCAACTTATAACTGCATCAAAATATTTAAATTAAAGAATATTGAAGTTACTACATTGCAATATTTCAACAAGATTTTTCAAAATTATAGAATTTTGTTTAAACTATCTATACAAATATATTCAACCTTGAACATTTTATATCTACAAGATATAATATATACTTAAAATTATGTTTGTATAGTCTAGTAACATTGATAACTCAGTTTTTAATTCAGTAGACGATAAAACATGTACTATATCTGCTATAATATGATAATAGGTACTTACATGACTACATATAAATTAATATTCCGACGAAAATTACAACTTTCAACGACGCATGAATATGTTGGCATTATAATTTGTGTCGTTTAAAACCGTTGGATTTCGCGTGGAGAAGCATAAAATAAATGACAGGTTGTAAGACAGGGATACAACGGCGAAGAATCTGTGGTGATGTTTTGGTTGCGTGGAAAATAAAATATCATAGAATACCAATGTGGACATCGGACGTTGACAAATATAAGATAGCTAGTGGAACTATCGCGGGTTCTCCATTGTAAGCTTACAATTTTCACGAGGAATTATGAGTTTCCCGGTTAAAAAGCTTTTACCCGGATGACAGGTTATTAATAAACGGTTATTCTCCGATAAAAACGTTTTCCGGAAATTTTTCTTCGTTTAAAAAAAAAATGGATTTTTATTTTTATTACATTTAATACGGAAATTTCAATTTTCATCTCTAACGCTTATTTGGGGGTTAAAATATCTTACAAAATTTTTTTCGATTTCCAATCAGAGTGTATTAACTATAAACATATATATATATATATATAGTATATACACATCTATATAATATTATTATGTAGAGGGCATGTGAATATATAACACTATGTTATTAAAATAAGAATTATGACTATAATATATTTCATAATAACTACAAAAATTCTTAATCAATATTTTATTTCATTAAATACCAAATGTTAATTATATAAATGACTAATAATTGATCTAAATAATTTTTGAAATTGTTGTTTAATGTATTACCTATTAAGTTAGAAATTAGAGTTGTGTTTTAAATTATGTTAGTAAGTAACTGGTATGGTTAGTATAGGTTCTTAATATTTTTATCCATTCGATTCGATATTATAGAATTCTATATTTTGACTATTTCTATATTTTATTTTGGTTTCTAGTGTAGGCAAGCGTTTAAAAGTTTATTATAATAAAACGTATATTTCGTAATATTTCAGCCATTGTGGAACACATTACATAAGCGTTTATCAAGGACCGACATCCAACAGTCCTCTAATAACAACAATTTGTGACAAGAGTAAAAAAGATCACACTTTTCCCGGGCCTAACGTGCTGCTTGAGTTCAGGTAAAACTCTGACAAAATTATACACTCATTTTACTTAAAAATGTGTTTAACATTTTTAAAGATAAAAATTTTGTTTTTATTTTTTAATATTTTAAAAGAGCTAAATAATATTTATTTTCTATACTTTGTAGAGCTGGAGCTGCAATTCCGCCGTACGACTACACGGGATTCGTGGCCACTATCGAGTTCATCGATGACGTGAGTACTCAATCAGCTAGTACTGCAGCCACGTTGGAAGTATCGCCGTATCCAGCCATCGCAATTCAGAGTAAAAACAAAAACAATTTTAAATGATTAAGACGTATGAACACTGTATCTTATTCCGACAATCTGTTTTTTGTTGTAGGAAACATGAGAAACGACCAATCTTGTGAGATGACAATCAAATCGGCCGATATTAAGTCTGGACATTTTGATTTACGTGGTATGCAAAATTGGAAAACAAATTGCACTGTTCGTTTTGAGGGAAAGGAACCGGAAATTGTACACATATCCTTGTTTAACTACGTACTTAAGTGAGTGTGATTATTACATATAATATTAAAATAAACATGAAAACCTTGTAAACAGTATATTATGATATGATTATTTTTATAACAAGTAAGTTTTCACTATAAGTAATATTCAATCTAAATTTTAATTTTTTATTATTAATTTGACTATTATTTATTACACGATGTTGAGTTTATGTGTTATTAGCACTTAAAATATGTTTGATTTATTTGCATAGTAATAAATATAATGCGAATGTTATATAAATAAATTAATTAATTGCAGATTCTAATTAGTATATACAATATTTTTATTTCTTAAAAACATTTGAAAATGTATTTTATTAATAATAAAATAATAAAAATAATAATAATAATATTATATCTAATACAATTAGATACTTATTTTAAGTATTCAATTGATATATATTTAAACATATTATAAAGGTAATCAGTCATATTGTGCAAATAATTTAATAAAATAATGTTTTACAAACCGATATGATATTTTAAATGATTTTAGAGCCAGTTCTTGTGAATCATTTATTGAGATTTATGACGGACCAAATATAAGATCAAAAGATAAAACTAAAAAATTGTGCAGTCCCGTAGAGCATCATGCTAGAGATACAAATGGAATGTAAGTCTTATGATGGGAAGTTGATTAAAGAATTTTATGAAAAATTGTTGATATTTTTTTACTTTAATCAATTTTATGGTCATGTTCACTTACAGGTTTCGTGAAAGACAAATGTTTGTTTCGTCGGGGAATCATATGACGCTTTTCGTCCGCAGATTAATGGCAAACAATCAAGACGAAGAGACTGAATTTTTAGATGGAGCCTACAGTTTTTTTAATGGTTAGACAAATTCTTGTATATTTATATGATACAATAATATAAGTAATATATTTATAAACATTTGGTATTGATTTCAATAATTTAATTATACATTTAGTATTAGAAAGAGGAACATTGCAACCGGAAACTTTATGTGATGTTAACTACAATGGCCGAAGCAGTTCATCTAGAGGAAAACTGAAACATCCAGGAACCGAACAAATATTTTGGAATGTCGAAGGACAATTGAGGTGTTCCCAAAATCTCATTCCAGCTACCAACCAAAGCATAAGCATCAAAGTAATAAATATTTAATATTTTCATCTGTTAAAAAATATTGTAGGTAGGTACGTAATTAGTGAATAAACATTTATTTTTTATGCTTACAGTCATAATTTAGTTATCAACTTGTATTAATAATAATTTACTTAAAATTGATACTATATAATTTGTACTGATATAAGAAACTATAAAAAAAAAAAAAATTATTTTTAAAAATCGTATTTGTGATTGGTTTTTAAATAGTTTCTAATCAATATCCATTATATATTATGTCAGCTCTCATTAAAAATCATCATGGTTAAAATCAGTGACCAATTTGTTTATAATTTTCCAAAATATAAATTATGAAACAACTTATCTATAGAAACCACAAATAAATTGTAGAGGTCATACCAACTAAGATTACCAAATACTCACTCACTAGCCGGATCAAACTCAAAAAAACATACTAAAAACATGGTTCATCTTTGTATTTAAAAACAAGTATAAATCAGAAAATCCAAACAAAATATAAAATGTGTATATTTTACGAACGTTTTTACCTTTGCTTATCTCATACTTCTTATTTCATACAAAAACAATATTAAAATATTTGTATTAGAAAATTATAACAATAAAATATGTTTTTGAAGCCTCAGCCATAAATACATAATTAATTAAGGAATTTTATATTTTAAGAGATTTAGATATTCAGTAATTAGATTTTTTTTAAATTTAATTTTAACATAAAACTACATCACCTTTTTGTGTATTTCATTCTTAGTACATTTAATTTTTGTCGAATATTTATAGTTTATACATATTTAAAAATGTATATACAGTTACACTACTTTTACCCAAATTTATACATAAGCTACGTATACGAAAAGCACAAGTATAAAATAAGAAAACATAATGGTATTAAATCTGTTTGATCAGTAAGTCGTTTACGTCTACGTCGTTAAATTTGAAGAGTTTTTAAATCCATAAAATGCATTAAGTCGATACTATATTAATATTAAAAACTTACTATTCTTTGAGAAATTGTATTATATTATATTATATTATTTAGCATAAAATGTAATTACTGTTTTCAATGAAGTTTCATTAGTAACACTTCTATCAAATGTTATCGATAAAAAATATTTTTAAAACTTACTTTCGTGGTAAATTATAATAATGTTATAATGTTGAAATTTCTTAAGCTATATTTTTAAATTTATTATAGAGTTCAATATGTATATATATTATATATAACCGATATAATTTTGATGAATATCATTTATTATTAAACTTATATTTTTGATGATTTCGATTGTACAATACAATACGAAATACAATAGAACATAAAATAAATGATAAATTGTAAGTAGTAAGTACATATTAATATCATTGTTAATTTGAAAAATGAATTAATTCAGATTCCGTTAATATATTTTATGACCTATTTATTTCAAGCAGACTAATATTATACATAATAAACAATAATCCAAATAATTTATATAGATATACCTATTTATTAAATTTTAAAACCTAAAAATCACGCATCTTAAATATTATTCACAGGTAATATCATTAAATAAGATGTCTTCGGACTTGTGCTACACCGAATGCGGAGACGGTGGATGTCGTTGTGTCAAAAACGCTACATCCATAGTCGATCAGCTGTACGTCATCTCGACAAACGATGACATATTGTCTTGCATTTGTGGTGATTTTCAGGTAATGTTCTCAACGGACGAAACTGTGAACATATTTATGTACCTATATGTAATACTATTTTTTTACTTTCCTGGTAACCTATAGAATGTCAACGTAAAGCATTATATTTTATTATAAGTTTCATATTTATGTGTGCGTTAGGCTGAATGGTTACCGGTCACGGTCAAATCATGGTCACCCATAAAATTGGTATACTCGGTATCAAAGTACAGCTGGTCCAACAAGGGATTCGAGTACTCGGCCGAGTATTCGTTCAAAGACGATATGGTATGTGGTTATCGGGTCATTAACCAACATACCGGTATACTTGAATCGCCGATAATGATCAGGGATAGTCCACTTAATTTCTATTACCATCAGGATTGCACATGGTTGCTGGATTCAAATGTCGAACGTCACTTAACCATAGAAATAGGAAGTTCACAAAGTCGTGAGTATAAACTGTTATGAAACAAACTTACAACAATTAATAATAAATAATAATATATTTAATCGTGAGTTTCTTAAAATGACAAAATAACACCAATGTTCAACTGTCTAGGTTAGCCTAACTGTCTATTCGACATAAAACACGAAATTACATGAGTTTTCTATCAAATATGTTCCAAACTTTTTTTTATTTTTCAACTGGAAATTTACGTTTGGCATCTTCAAATATATTATTGAAAAAAATAACAGATTTGTGTGTCTAAAAATGATGTCAATTTTTCTTAGTATACTAGTTGAAAGTATTATTGGACTAGGCATGGTAAACATTTTTGTTGTTAATTATAATATATTTATTCATAATATATATTTAGTATAATTTTACAATCAATTTTAGATAAATTTCTATTGCATTCGTTTTTAAAATATTTTGTTAAACAATGACCGTAAATTATTATTTACAAATGTTATAATTCTTGTTTTGAACTAATCTTTGAATAAATATACAAATTACAAACTCAAATAAATTATTAGATTATGCCAAATATATTGTTTTTCTTTTTTTATTGTTTGCAGTGTACTTTAAAAAAAGTTTGAAAAAAGTTAATTTTAGAAATAACCATTAACTTTTTAAGATAAAAATAGGGTTAACGATGTTCAAATAAAAGCATAATTATCAAAGTTCTAGGAGGATGATAATAGAGTGATTGTTCTATAGTAAAAGAACACTAATTCTGGTAATATCCTTTGTTGTAAAATTTAAAGTTTATGAAGTAGAATTTAATCTTAACTGGAAAAACAATGAGTGAAAATGGATATTAGATCGGTAAAAATCTTCTTGAATAATTTAGTTTTCTAATAGTTTACAAAACACCTTTATTCTTAGAATAATTATAAATAAAAAAAATCTGCTGTACTCATTACAAACTGGTCTGATAACATAAAAAAACATTCTTAAGTAGTTGTTATTTTTAAAATCAAATAAGTACTTTAAAAAAATAAAACATAAACAAGTTTTATGAGTTAAAATTGTTAAGTTCAGACAGATAAATTAAATGTTTTTATTTTAATAGGTAAATAATAATAATATAATTTTGAAATATTATCAAAATTAATACCATTATGGCATAATAGTTCAGAAATAATTATTATTTTTAACCTTTGAAATTCAATATATTATAATAAAAAACATAATAATTAATAATCTGTCATATAAAGGTTAAGAAGGGAGTATTCAATAAACTTTATATTTATTGATTGATTTTATTATAAACACCAGGTAATATTACTTACATTGTAATTATTGTAAAATAAAAAATAAAAAAATACTATGTATTGTTTCTATAACTAATAATAAAACGTTGGGTCAAAATAATAAAACTACGTAGATATTTTTGGTTGATAATAATTCAAAATTTACCTTCGAAAAAATTTAATTACTGACATAAATATATGTTTTCAAATTCAATGACGAAAGAGTTTTAATACAACTAAAAATTCACCATCTTAAGGATCTATAAAATATTTAATATTAATTAAATTATAAAACATGATGGTGTCATATTACAATTACGTTGTTAATATAACTTTATAACTTATGTAACACCTAGGTACATTAGAATAAAAAATTATTTGAATAAAAGCATACAAACTAAGGATATAACTTTTAATAAATTTGGTATAGTTATATAAGTAATCTAAATTCATACTAAAATAACGATTTTAAGTCTTAAGTATTGATTATAAATAATTTCCATAATTTTTCGTATTAATTTTCTTAAATATTATACAAATTTACGACTTTCTTAAGTCTTGAAAATAATTTATGCCTATTTTAATACCTTTAGTACATCATATTTTATTTAATATTAAAATTATATAAAATATTTTAAAAATAATTATTGTAGCCGTAATACATTCCCAAAAATATTTCAATACATTTTTTTTAACTATAAAGCATTTAAAAACATAATATTTAAGACGATATACTGCTGGGGCCTACGAGTAAAAATAAATATAAATTATATGCTATAATATATATATTATATTTTAGGTCCTTGCTCAGCGTGGAATATAAGCATTCATGAGTATTCGGAAAGATCAGATGATAAAGCCGGTCAGGTATTATACACATTCTGCTCCAGAGAAAAAAATTCAACCAACACGTTGCCGTGGCAAATGAATATCGTAGTAATCAAGTATGTAATTTTAATATGATTTAGTCAATTTCAAAACAAATTATAATTATGATGTTTTTGTACTTTAGGCTAAGAGTAATGACGCAGACTCCACCTCAATATTACATTAAATGGAGATCAGATGTCGATCGTGCCAGACTGTCCGGGTCGACGGCCCATACAGCCGCTGCTAATAGATCATTAAAATTGACAAATAATTGGACAATATTATTATTTACCGTCATTTTTGTTTATGTAAAACAAATGAAAAACAGTTGAATAGTTGCCAGTATGAGTAAAGGATGTTATACATACGTAGATTTAATTAAAGGTGTCTACAAATAATTGAACTATACACGATTATTTTTGGTTGTGACTGTTAGTGTTTGATTGATTTCGTGCCAAACTTTTAAGTAAATATTTTGTTTAGTAATGTATTCATTTAAAACTGTAGATAATCTGATAATTTACTGAATATTGGCATATCATCAACTGAATGATAAAATTAATAACAAAATTCTACTTGCGTCTATCATTTTTTGTTAGTTTTTTGTTTGTATAATCAATGAACTACCGAATAAAAATAATTATAATATAATCGATATTTAATAAAATTTAAATAATATTTCATATAAATTATTTTTATTCTTATAATTCGACAACGTTATGTTATATTCACGAATAAAATTAAACATATTTATTTCACAACAATAATGTGTGTACCTAATACGAATAATACGATATTATAATTGAAAGTCATGCAACTTTTTTGGGAGCTGTACTAGTCCCAAAAATGGTATGATGCCTAATTAAAGTTTTAAAATAACAGTTATAAAAAAATTCAGTTAGTATACATCTCATTTACCATTTTGTTAAAAGACTTAAACAAAATATTTTTTTTTATAATTTTATAAATCATTGATCACGTAATTTTGTTAATCTATTTTAGTATGCGACCTCTTGATGAAAACGCCTAATAGTATTTAGAAAAAAAAATTCTAAAAACATCAAACTATCTAATAAATATTGTTGAAGTTCTATAACTGTAAGCTCATGTATTTATATATTGATTTTTACAAAAATTATGAGTTTAGAGGTTCAAATTCACCTTTGCTTATGATTGAGATGATTGTAAATAAAACTTATTACTCAATAAGGTATTAATAAAAAAAATACATAAAATAAAAATTAAATTAAAATAGAGAAACAATTTTTATTCTTTACTTCGCGATAAGAAAATACAAGGAAATTAATAAGCAAGTTATAATTCAGATTGATTTAATTTCTTACAATAATTTTAAAATGATTTACAAATGTTTTATTTTTTATTTTAATGCAAAATGTTTTAGCCTTGAAGTATAAAAAATTAAAACTATATTGACATAAAAAATATAAAAACTTTCTTTTATATTTTTAAATATAAGTTGGCATTCAAATCTCACTGCGTTTTCAGTATGGAAAAACGAGAAAACATTCTGGTTCGCTATAAATATTAGTTATATTTGAAGATAATAAATATATTATTATAATATAATCATGATATTAAGACTAATAATAATATTAAAATTATTATTACTTGATACAATGTTATAAATTATAATAAATTGGTCATTTAAGTTTAAGATTTTTAAAATACATAATGTTTCATTTACTGGTAGGTGCATGTAGTAGTTATGTACAATAATAATGTTATACAAAAATATTGTTGATGTCAGCCAGCCAAAGTTGCACGAAAAAAAATATTATCACTTGCTAATTTTATTAAGCTACTTTTATCTGTATATTACGTTATAATAGTTATTATATGTTTAGGTTAAAAAGTATCTTTTTTTTATGTTTTGATTAAATGACAAAATGTACATATTTTTAAATAAAATAATCATCATATAAAATACTTCTAAATCCTTATTTATTGATTATTAGTCAGTTTTCGACTGATCTGTTTTCGTTAAATAAATTATATAAATCAATCTTACAAGCATATTATGTTTATGTATAATGTATATAATACAATTATTGTTGATGAATTATATAGAAAATCATAGCAAAATGTTGACTGTTGGAAAATTGTTCAAAACTGTTTGAAACTAATTGGCTAATATATGCAGTGAATTGTGAATAAATTGTTTATTAAATAATAAACTCATTTTTAACGCTACGGTATTTATAATGTATTACAATGCTTATATTGTATTATTATATTATTAATAGTTTGCTATATTTTATACGTCTCAAGTCTTTTTTTATGAAAATTCTAAGAATCATGCTTAGGATTTTTATTTATAAATCATAAAATAAAAATACCTATGCCATTTCAAAAGTATATTTAAGTGTACCTTTGAGAAAATGATATAAAATTAGTAAAGGAATAACAAAAGTTTATAAAGGTGTTAATTATAAAACAATATGATTTATAATTTATATATACATACAAGCTTTAGTTTCTAAAGTATATATAATAATATTTCAGAAATAAGCTTATTTTTAAATTTATTTTTCGAATAAATCTAAAATATTATTAAGTAATATATTAGTATTAAAAACATAAAATTTGTTATTTTAAATTATTAAAATAGTATATTATACTATAAAATTCTTACATTGAAACTCTTTTGTAAAACTAATAAAGAAACTTCAACTACTATTTACTTAATTATAAAATTCATATTATTGTGTACATTTTTATTTTGGTATAGGTATTATTAGACATAGAATATCCGGTAAAAATCAACCGGAATTCGCTAAGTGAATAAATTTAAATATTGACAATCAAACACAACTGTCTTAATGTTTAAATAGGCAAAGGCGTATGACTAAAAAAATTTAATATTATACATAATCGAAACAACATTTTCAAGGAGACAGGGAATTTAGTTACTGAGTTTGTTTTATAAAACAAATTAAACAAATTTTAATATTATAATTTTATGAACTATAGATTAACATTCCGTTTAGAAAGAACGAAATTTACTCATACATTATACAATGTTTCAAAGTGTAATAATATATTAAAGCTTAATATAGGTAATTTAGTAATTAAATGAAATATCTATGAGAAAACATTAGCATGTATTACTTAATATATCGTACTTAAGTACAGACCGTTATAAAATAATATACTTTGAATACGTTTATCAAATACACTTTAAATAAATTTCTTCTAATAAAAAATTGTAGTTACTATTGTATAACTATTCAAGTTAAATCCTGAAAATATATAAGTTTAGTTACTATGGTTACTATGTGTGTACATACTTAATTACTAAATTACCATATTTTATAGTATAAGTATAGTATAATGTTAATAATATCACTCAGTTGGTACAGGTGAAATTACTGAAATTTAGATAACACGGTTTTATCTACATTATACAGTGTAAACTGCGCCATTAAGTTGTAATTTTTATATTTTATTACATTTAACATAATAATAGAATAATTAGTGTTATAAGCTATCTTAATCGCATTAATATTAAAACTATAAACTAACTTCTAAATATACACTGTCCAGTCTATCCCCATTCTTGTACTCATATAGAAAGACATAATAAACTACATTAATAAAGTATAATACGGAGCCAATATCAAAATAACACTATATTATAACTTGTATTTATCTATACGGTATATTATGTACCTACACTTTATACCAGTGAGATAAGATATATTACTAAGTTGTAAGTACGTCATGTCTTCAAAAAAAAAAAACGCAATATTTATGTTTACAATAATAGAAATGACAACATTCTATTGAGCAAATAATATACAATTTAAATAAAAAATTTATCAGAGAGTTAATATGATAATTTTTTCACATATCTTTAGTGCTAATACTTTTCGGGGAAATAGACCGAGATCAATTGATATATTATAATATATGATGTATGATGTGTCCTATATAAATGCATTTAGGTATAATGTAAATCGTAAATGTATATAATAATATAATTTTTTGAATATAATTGGTTATCTTTAAATTTTTATATATGTTTATACATAAATATATTTAGTATTATATCATAACTTATTTTATAAAAATTTTAAAATATAAATTTAGTGTAAACATAATGGCTGGTTTCTGATATTAAATAATGGTATACTATGAAATTTAAGTGAAAAAGAGAAATTATACTCATTTAATTGCAAAACTATTTAAATGTAGTAAAATAAAATACTATTTTATTAAAAAAAAAAAATAGTTATCAGGAAATACCGGATGATTTCATCAATATAATAAACAAATTATACGAAATCATTTTACATAATATTATTTAACTTAATTTAGCAAAAATAGAATGCGATATCATGTATATTTTTTTAAATATGTCAAAAAATAAATATTATATTTAAAATATTTTATAGTTTGTCTTTAAATTATAAATAATGATTACAACTATTACTTGAGTGATACAAAATAATAATCTACTGTTATGATAGTGTTATGGCTTAGTAGACAAATGATTTAATATGGATCTTACGAAATTAATAATCCTCTAAGTAAATATACCTATATTTTAATAATGCAACTCAATTAAAAAAGTTCACTGTAAAATATTTATAAAATTATTTAGTAGCTCTATATTGATTAATTTGTCTTTATGTTCCCGAATATTCTAAACATTGCTCGCAATAATTATTAATTAAACTCATATGCTTATTAAAATTTTGATGTTGCTTGCGGTTTTGACGAAATTATGATTTAACTAATAAGTTACACGAATGAAAATAGTATAGTAAAACATAATATATTTATGCAATCTACTAATTTTGATAAAATTATTATTTTAGGTCAACATACGATATGATAAAATGGCAGACCATCAAAGTATTAGAGCGCGACGAACGCAATATTAACTAAGAGTTGGTATATAAATGAAAACAAATATTCATCCTAGTGATAATGAGTGGAGGGAAAACGAGAGCGCCAAATAATTTACATATAAAAATAAAAATCGGTACAGCGAGCCATGATAAATATCTTTTACATGTTTAACATATAAAAAATTAAAAATGTCCAAACAAACTTTTAGTTGTTCTGTAAGCGTCAACTTTTCAATACGAACGTTTAAATTGTTCTTAGAGAGAAAAAGTTCAATTAATTTCAAAATTTTTCAAATGGTCTCAGAAAATTTACAAATAAATTTGTTAAATGTGATAAATCAATATCTGCTTATGTTGCACTGTAGATATCATAAGGTTAAGCAACCACATATATTTATAATACTAAAATCGAAATAATAATAGATTATCATTGTTGTAAAACAAATACATATATATTAATGATTTATGAATAAAACAACGACCATTAAAGTAATAAAATATGAAGTTTTAAGTAAAGAAGTTATCTCAAATGATCTGGAATGAATTGAAGAAACAAATTGTTACAACCCACTGTTGCAAGCGTCAATACCTTGTTATTTATTTTCCCAAAAAATAAATAAAAAAAACCAATATATCACTTGATGAAGGACCCATGTCCGCATAACAAAAATGTTATTATTGTAGGTAATCAATATTTGTACGTAACATGTTTTTCCGAAGGTTTAAATCTTCACTAAATAGAATAAGCGTCTAACGTACATTCACATATTTATCAATTACTTTATCTATGTGTAGCTTTTAATTTTATGGGAATTAAATAACTAAAATAAATTATATAAAAATTATCTTTTGTAATTACGATTTATTTAGGTTGATATTATCTAAAGTAGAAATACAAACTTATAAAAATACTGTTTATTTTGAAAAAATTATTTTGAGGAGAATCTATTTCTTTTTAAATATAATTTCTTAGCTCGTTAAATTTGTCATCAAAATAATTTTACTCTGCACTTGATTATCATCAAGATAACCTCTATGTACTTTTTTACATGGCGTAGAATTAAATTATATATTCAAAAGTTTCATTCGTCCTTAATTATACACATATGTATTATAATGTTATAAAACAGAGAAGCTAAAACCCAAGTAGAACGGAAGTAACCAACCCCTACCAACAAAACCACAAACTAACTAAACCCACAAAAAGTGAAAGGAATTAATATTATCCCCAATATATATATATATATATATATTAAATTTTAAAATATTTTTACAATGTACATGGTACATTTTACCTCTTATAGTTAACTGTAAATAAAGTTGCGTTATCTAAAGTACTTAAAATATTCATATTTAGACAACCACATAATACTAAGTATTACATTAATATATAAACAATGCGGATGGATGGCAATCGACATTGTTTTCATTTAACAACCGATAAATTACGTATATACTATTCACAGTATCGACTGAAATTCAATCAATTATACTACACAAATTAATATGTTTCACATATCAATTGTTTCAATAGTAATTTTTACGTTATTCAGTTGTACCTACCTACATTTATTAAATCAGGAAATATCGTTAGAAAATTAGCTATTATAAAAAGTCATTGGAATTTTATAAGCACTGTGCTTCGAGCAATGATAGAAAATGAATACAATTTTACAGCTTTCACAAAGTTGCGAGATATAAAATTAAAATCGATCGGCTAAATGACGTTTTGGCAAACAAATTTATTGTAAACCGATTTTGACGCAATTGTTTTTGAAAACGGAATGGTATCGAGTTGTTTGTAATATCTAGGAGCAAACTCAAGTCTTCTAGTGATACACATGAGTCCAATTCCACTAAATACGAATACAGAACGTATCACTTATGGTGAAGTCCGTGATCCAGCAACGGTATCAACAATATTTCAATTTGCTGTTTTCAAGATGTTCATTTAACGGTTAACTAATACACTTGCTAGATTGTACTCCAGTATAATAGTTGAATTTCAAGAATTCTTACTTCAAGTAATCGATTCCAAACCTAAAGACTTAGACACCATAAATCTTTCATCATTGGTCTTTATGAAAAATCATTTTATAAGAGATAAAGGTAAACCAACTACGTCAATTGTTATGGATGTCGGGGGAATTCATTTAAGACCATCCAAAAATAGCTCAGGTAATAATTTAAAATCAAATGTATTATATAATTTTAAATAACCAGTATCTGAATAATCGATGTATTTTTAAATATTTAATTTAAAAAAAAAAATAGAAATGTTCAATAATTACACAAGAAATATAACAAATAATTTTTTTTATTTAAAGATTATATTTGGTCTTATAAAAAAAAAAAAGACAAAATTGTTTAAATACTAAAAAACTAAATTAATAATTATGTACAACATATACGTATAAGACTGAATTATTCATAGTTTTTATTGATTTTTTTTTATTTTTAAAAACCATTAAATAATAATAAAACAGCAATTATAATAATATTAGTACCTAATTGTTATAAGTCAATAGTATACAAAACACAATGTTATTCGTCGCATAACATTAAAAAAATATATATATAATATGAATCTGAAATAAGAAATTTTATTTTTATATAAATATTTAGATATTGTTTTAATGAATCTAGTTAACTTAACCTAGTAAATAAATCATTATGAATGATTTTAAAAATTAAAACTATTGTTTCTAAGATAAATTGGATTTTATTCAAGATTCGACACATCGAGTCATTTCATTCACATTTGGTTCAACTACTACAATGACTTCACTTTCAAGAAATATTTTAACTGCATATAAAGAAGCAATCGCTGAACTTCCACAACAATTTGTAGTTCAATACGAAGGCGAATGGAAGATAAACCAAAAAATGTCATGACGAGAAAATACCAACCGATGTCACCGGAAAAGTCTGATGCTTACTGGACAGAATATTATGTTATTTTGTTATTTGTCACAATACTCACAATACTACAGCTAAAATCTCAAGCTCTTAATTCAACGTGGTACTAATACTTTTTATAAGATATAATTTCCATACTTATTTTATTTATGTTTAAAGAAATAATAACAGTTAGTAGTTTAGTACACAAAAATTGAGCAGTAATATGCTATAACCCAAAGCGTTATAATGTGTTAATATATTATATCATATATTAAGTACTAGCTACCTATTAATGTTTAAAAAATAAATATATTTGCAAAATCATAATACGTCACATAAGCTCAACTATTTTCGATCGATTATTAAACTTATCTTTAGACTTTACATAACCTAGGGTTAGGTTGCTAATAAACAATAAACATTTAAAATCAGGACAGTATCTTTTTATAAAAATATCGATACAAGATCAATAACGCGTATTTAAATAAAAATTTAGTGTAACTTCTATAAAAATGATGCGTTATCATAAATATGTTTATTCTTTCTTCAATTCCTTCCGCCACTTTACATTACAGTTGTTATTACATAATTATTCTTAAATATTTTGTATTCAACATTTAACTGAATTATTGCTTACGGTGACGTTTCAAAAATAATAAAAATAAATAAGTGGATCTATTTAAGTATCGATGTAACATTAATTTCAGTTATAAAAAAAAACCAAGTATTAATGGTATCATGCTAAAACGAATAAATAGTGCTAGGTAATACAGCAAAAGTTTCACTATAAACATATACGAATTATTTTACTAAACAATAGTATTATGAATTAAAGAGTATAATATAAATATAGGAACTTACTTAAATTTTAAATTTTCGCGATTAAACCCCTTCTATTTATGAATACATTTTGGATTTATTTAATTAAAAGTATATTTAATCCAGAGCAGTTTTTGGCCAAGTGAAATGACTCTTTATAAAAATGTAATGAGCACCCTCATAAACTTAAATAAAATAAAAACCTTTGTATCCAAAAACGAATAACAAATATATTTAAAAAATATATATGTATATTGTATAACACAGTACCTATGTATAAAATGTGATTAAACTATTCCCATAAAATCTTATTTAATACCTAAGTAATCACGCGAAAGCCGTATTATATATTCATATAATATCGTTATTATTAAACAATATTCTCAATTCAATCAACTAACTTCTATAACATTAAGAGATCACCTGCAGTTACCATCAACAACGATATACAATACATATTTTATTTTTTTTAATATAATTATAAAATATTATCTGACATCAATGACATATAATTCTCATCTAAACTTATTGTTAAAAGAATTATACAATTTTGATTTACGAAAATAAAACGAATAAAAATAAAACCATATTGTACATCGACAAATGAACTTCGAATCAAACATAATATATTATATATGTGTACATTTAAGCAATAACAATAGAATAAATATAACGTACATCGATCGGCGTCCGCGATCCTATGTGCGAAAATAAAAAGAACGAAGAAAAACGTTCGGGGGACTGTCGTCGGCGGTCGTACTCGTCACCGCGATCGCAACCGCTACATAAACGCAAACGGCGAAAAAATCGTACATACGCACGGCTTTCAAAAGACTCAAACTACGCGAATACGAAAAAAACGGGTGGGGAAAAAACTCTGGAAAAGTCTTAAAATCCCGTGAAAAGTTTGTACATAATAAATAATTGTTTAATATTTTAACTTTTAATTTTTTGTCCGAGAGGGGGGGGGGGGTCCGTTCGGTGTGGGGGGATGCACGGATAAGGTTCTAGATTCTTCTTTTCCTTTTCATTATTATAATTTTTATTATTCTTATTCCTAATCTTATTATTATTAATATTACTATTTTTATTATTATTATAATAACTGTTATTTAAATAACGCGTTTATCGGCTATTGCACTATTGGGGTTTCTACGGTTTCTTGTTATCTGTCACAGAACACCGGGTATAAAAGGCCCAGCGAAACCACCAGCATTCACATTCACTGTCTGTCCTCCGTCGTAGCAAGACCTATCCCGGGCAGACTTGCGCGATTAGGGAAGACATCTGGTATCTATATTTTTTTATCTTTAACATATTATGTTGCCTGCATATTGCTTGTACTCGTATTATTAAATAGTGATTTTATTCATATCTATATTCATACCTAATCGCAACTCTAACATTTCCTTACTCTGCAAGCTCTGGTATATGGATATATACCCATAAATGCGTTAATGCATATTTTATTTTTTCTGTTTCCGTGTTGTGCGATAAACAGTCATTCGTAGGAATACGCTATTCGTAAGTGTTCAAGTAGGTACCTATGTTTCTCAAACAGAACGTATATTCGTAAAAACCTCGTTTTCCTGTGCGTTATCGTCATTGTCGACACGCGCAGTGCTACGGCAGGTTACGTTCCGCAGAAATGACAAGTCGCGTGTACGTCGGATCTAGTGAGCAGATGGCATTGTTCCAGTGACTCGTCAGAGTTCCGCGTTACGGGTGTTGGTGTATCGCTCTCGTTTGAGCTGCTCGTCTCATGTGCCACTGTAATGATCTGACAACGCGTGCGAATTGATTCTGATCCGATTATTCGGTGGCTGCGACGCCGTTGAATGACATACGAATCTGTTCGAAACATTGTACACATTACCAAAACGTTATTTTCTTTTTTAGTATTTGTAAAATTGTAACGTAGGTATACTAATTGTCTATTATACAAGATTTTTTTTGGTAATACATTTATCCACGTTAATTTAGTTAGGTTTGTTATTTATAGGCTCCTAATTATGAATATTTTTTTTATTGATTTCCTATAAAAACTGAGCAATTAACTCAACTGTGGCCAATCGCTGTTACAAAGTGAATTGTAAAATTTGTCGAACAAACACTCATAGATTTGACATCTTCTTCTTCATATATAATAAAACGTGAAAAATAGTCACGTTCACAATAGCAAGGATCGCAGCGGTCGCATAGAAAAAAGGTCTAGGTAAGGTCGCCGCAGCTTAACGATTGATTATATTAATTACCTATTATTATTGACCAATTTTTTTTTATAGTCGATACAAACACATAAACATATATTATGGCTATAGGTTATAGGTATATTTTGCATCAAAAAAAACTGATGATTTACAAATTCAATATAGCAAATTTTGCGTTTCCAGCGTTCCGTTTCAAATAAATAGAAGGAGTATGCTAAAAATAAAAATAAAAGAAGGTGGACTCCGTGCCCCCACGTCTACCTGTAATTCAATCACTGGTAGCAACCTAGGTACTGCATACTACAATTCCAAATAATTGTATTTATAACGAATGAAAGATTTATAACTGGTTTCAAATAGCACCAAGGTACTGCATGCTGCAAATACTAATAGTTATAGCCTATGAAAGTCTTATAACTGGTTGCTAGTAGCATTCTGGTTTAACTAGATAATATACAGCATATACTTACATTGTAAGTATATAATATTATGTTTATATATACAAGGTTATATAGTCATTGGATACATATTGATTATTACCTATATTTTGTTATTAATACATTGGAAAACGATTATTATTATATAAGTCTTAAATATACATAACATATACTTTTCGATTATAGAAAAAATATTAACAACCAGGAGATTAATGAAATTAAACTGTAACGAAAATATTTTAAGAAAAATAAACTCTACAAAATGGATATCTTAAAATTTTTTTTAAATAATTAAATACAAATATTTTCTTTAACTTTTTTACCAAAAATTTAAAATAAATTAAAACATGAGATATTTGTAGTTTTAGTCCCTGTGAATATTATTAAGAAACCAGAATTATGTTATCTCCATTATTTCAGGAGATATCGCAATCGGTAAATCCTCATTGTACACTCTGTATAAAACCTACCTACATTTTCACCGTTAAAGTTCTTCTTTTTATGAATAAATTTTAGATTTATTTTTTCAAAACTAAATAACCAATGGTGGTTCTAGACAAAGTGAAACAAGTTTAAACAAATACTTAATGAACTTCGTTATGAACTTAAATAAAATGAAAACGCTTGTATTTGTAAAATGAATAACAAATATATTTAAAATATATATGTATATGAAATGTGATAAAACTATTCTCATACAATCCTAATTAATAAGTGATAACGCCAAAGCAAGACATTCGTACAATATCGTTATTATTAAATAATATTCTCATTTCAATCAACTAACTTCTATAACGTTAAGAGATTAACAGTAACCATCAAAAACGACACATATTATAATTTCTTTATTAAAATTATAAAATATTCTCTGACATCAATGACATATAATTGTCATTTATAAACTTATCGTTAAAAGAATTATACAATTTTGACTTACGAAAATAGATAACAATAAAAGTGCCACAAGCCAATAAGGATGATAATTTTACAGTTATTAACAATTTTTAAGTTCTAACTATAATATAAGTATTAAATAACAATATAATTTATATAATACATTTAAATTTAAATATTTACAATTAATAGGATAAAAAAAATAAAGTAAAAGGTCGTGAGAGCATCAATACTAGAGTACAGAAAGGGAGATTGGTCATTTAGTGTCAAGTAATTCACACTGCTAGCAGAAATTATGTGATTGAAGAAGTTTATAGTTAATTTTTTTACGTAAGTACTCATTTATTGTAGGTAGCTGAAAGTAAGTCTTTATAGAGTGCGGAATTATGAACAAATCAATAAGATATTATAATACCCTCAGAATTTTGTATTGGAATAATCGAATTTTTTGTATAGTTTTAAAACTAAATAATATAATACTCAAAAAGGTGATTGTTTTATCTTGAATACATTTAAAATAACGTATTTATTTAATTATGAATTTAATAACTATCAATGTGATAAATGTATTTTATTTTATATATGTATAATGTATATATATATATTTGAATAATTTAATAACATGATAGTACTCACATTATTCTAACTTTGGTTTTATATTTTGTGAATATTTTAAAAAGTAGAAATAAATAATTTTAAAAACTTTATAAGTAATAAAAATAACTAAAGAAACAAAAATTAACAAAACAACAACAATATCCAATAAAAAGTATTGATACCACGTCAAATTCATTGCGTGAGATTTCAAATGTGGTACACCTTTATGACGAACTACATATTCTGTCCAGTAAACGACTGATTCTGCTGGTGACATCGGTCGGTCTTTAAATCTTTCAGAAGAGATTTTAGCATTTTTCGCGTATCTATAATAGTATAATAATAATATACAATAATCGTATAAAATGAATATTTTATTCGGTATTTTTTGTTTTTTTCTAGTGCTAAAGTTAACTCACTTTTCATTATTAGTGAGATCTAAGATATTTTTTGATAGTTCCTCCTTTGTTACTGTTAAAAGGTCCATAGAAATCCCCATTCCTGCTTCAACTAAGTTTTCTATGTTTCTAGGTTGATCGTAGAATAGAGGGAATCCAAGAACAGGAACACCTCCATCTACAGCTTCATATACACCAGAGATACCTCCGTGACTAATAAATAATTTTACATTGGGATGCACTAGAAAATAAAGTAGGTTATTAAATTTACAATATATTCGTATTTTAATAAAAAAAAATCTTACTAAGTATATCACGCTGAGGAAACCATTTACTTGTCATTACATTTATTGGTTTATCTTTTATTTCTCCTTCATATTTCCATAATACCCTTTGAGGTACTTGTGCTAAAGCTTCTTTAAATGCATTTTGAATATGATCTGGTAATGTCGACATTGCTACGACTGAGCCAAATGTAAAATAAATCACTCCATGTGGTGAGTTTTCAATAAACTCCAGTATATCCTTAAATCGATAAAAAAAAAATGATTAGTTTTATACAAGTAATCAACTTATAATATAATATAACATAATCGTCATTCTATTATATTTTTTTTAAGATCATTACATCAAAAATTAATTTTCCTATATTAGATATATGTTTTTAATCGTTATGAACAATATTACACAGAAAAGTAGTTAATAATATTTTTACTAGTTTTTATTTTATAATTTAAAATTTCATTGTTTCAATAAATAAATTATAAAAATAATATAATTATAATTCGTGAGTATTTTAAGATTTACAATTAACCTTTCTTTTAGATTTTAACTGGAACGATTAATGTATATTTCATAATGCTGTGTGATCGTTTTGTGTTTTATTTTATCTTTATAAGAAACAAAATACTATTATATTTAATATAAAGGTGGGTTCTGGTAAAAATAGCAGCAAATTTACCAGTGAAAATTAATCTGTAATCTATCACCAGAAATATTTATTATTTAAAATTAACACAAGTAAATAATTGTTTTGATTATAATAACCAGCTTAGATAACAGTATAAACATAATATCATACAAATTAGTAGTTAATATTAGTTGTGAAATAAAATGAAAAATTAAATAATATTATTCTAAATTAAAATTAATTTTTGTCTTTGTATTTTTCAACAGGGTACATAGTATAATGTATTATACGTCATAATAAAACTCGTTGGATCAAATTATCAATATATTATTTTTTAATAAAAATAAATATTTATAAATCAACGATATTATTCCTAGGTAACTAAATTTTAAATCTTATCACGTACCAACAACACTAATAATATTTAATGACTTAATACTAAATTAATACTGATAATTATTTTAATCACTTAAAACTTTGCACCTAGAGACTGGTAATAAATTTAAAAAGCTCGCATATGAGTTAAAAAACTAAAATGATAAACCTAGTACTATCAGACGAAACATAAACTTGTGGAAAATGGTATTAAATCAATTTATTTATTACTCACATTTGGTATACTTCTTGGTGTTTTCAGATGTATTCCTCCAATCGGTATGACAATTGCGGGCATAGGTCTCGGTGCATCGGTAATGTAATGTGTGTTCATGAACACCAACGACGGTTTTATAGGTTCCACCAGATCATATGGTTGTGCGTTGATTTTTTTCAGTTCCATTTCTTTAAATTCATGTGTAAACACACTAAAACCCAAGAGGACAACATTTGATAATCGTTGAACAAACGTTCTAGGCACCGCGTGATTAGCCATCAGATGGGATACAGTTGCTGGATTTGATACGTCTCCAACTAGAGTACGCTCTATGTGGGTGATCATTGATGAAGGCATTGCATATATCATTGGCAAATCTAACTTATAAGCTACATAGGACGAACATTCCGACGTCGATGCTTCTGTAATTATAATATCATAGTTTGATTTACCGCTGCTTAATATTTCTCGCATATCCTTTTGTTCATAAATGATATTGCAAAAATGACGAGACATGTTCATTATTACCGATATCATCGCCGTTGGTTCGCCAAACATATTCAACGATTCTATAGCATTCATTCCGACGGTTGTTGGTAATTCTACATAGACTTCTGTATAGTTGACCCGATTTCCATCCGGAAATGGTGTAAATACGGTAACATTATGACCATTGTCCGACAAAGATCGGAGAATTTCACTCATAAAATTCCAATGACTCTTGGCGGAAGCAGTCTCTATTGCAAGAATTTCCAATGCATCAACAGATCCATAAGTTATCAAACCGGTAAGAATATAAAACACTGATAACTTCATCGTATAAAACAACGTGTTCATAGTTTCGATTACTTCAAATGGACTGACTTTTATTATCAAATCAAAAATAAATTGAGTCTATCCACAGAGTAATCAATATAATTCATTATAATAATGCCTACTCATCAGCGGTGTAGTGGGGCGTATACGTTGTTATACGGCTTATACCCACTTCTCTGCTTTTCTGTAAATGCGTATACTTATAGAATAACACATTGTACGCGAGTATATGCATATAGGAATGCATTTTTTCTACAAACCAATTTGAAAAACATTTTAAAAAAAACTATCAATTAATATTTTCATGGCACTATAAAAACCTAAGATTAAAATTGGCTGTAAATGATAGTATGAAAGACGTTACTACGACTAACCATTTAAAAAATGTTATTGATAGTTTATATGTATTGTATTATAAATTATCTAAAAATCAAAATAAACTTAGAAAATCATGTATAGAATCAAACATTTTTTTTTAAAAGGTTGGACGAGTGCTTGATGTCTGATGAAGGAGTAGCCAGTAGTTGCAGAGAAGTAGAAATTGTATGGAAAACATTTTCGTACTTTCGGCGTTATACACTATACAACCACTGTCGACTTACATAACTTTTTATTAACTAACAATGTAATATGTAGGTATAATTTAAACTAAAAATTCTATTTGATTTTTTGATTAAAATTTAATATTACTCAATTATTTACATATTATTTACATATTTCTATGAGTCATAAATTCATAACAATATAACATAGGTAATCATAAAAAATTAAAATATATTTCCAGGAGTATGATTGTAAACTGTAGAGCAGGGGTCGCCAACCTTTTCAAACAAGTGAGCTACATTCGAAATTTTAAGTCTTTGGTGATCGACATCCAGGAGAATTCAGGTCTTTCTTTAGGCAGAAATTTGTTTGAGAAGCAAAAAAAAAAAGTCTAAGCTTCGAACAATATACTATATTATCCAAAATTTTTATTACGCAATTGACTGATAATGGTAAAATTAATGTTTATATAATGATCGACTTATATTCCTAGAAAGATCGACTGGTTGTTGGCCCCTGCTGTAGAGTCAATTGCGGTAGGATAGTATAATATAGTGTATTTAATTATTTTAAATATAACATATAAAAATAATAATGAGGTGTAAATAGAGTAGTTGTTAGGGGTGTGGGCGGCATGAAATTTTTACACAAAGCCGATTAAAAAAAACATTTTGTTTTTAAGTGCATATTATAAACGAATAACCTTATTAGATACTTGAAATTTTCATTATGTTGTACTCCTTACACAAAGCATACTTTACACTCATAAATATTTGGACTCTTTTTAATCTATTCGTATACATATATAAACAATAAACATATATCATTATAATATATTAAATCAAAAGATTTAAAAAGTTTTTAGATTATGTAAATAAACAGCACACAATTATTTTGTTTATATTAATAGAAATAACTTCTCGTTTGAAACTTGTTTGAACTTAAAAAAATGATAGATATAAAAAAATATATATTTTTTAATTAATTATAACAAAAATACAATTTTTTATTGAAATTGAAATTGATAAATTGTTGATATCTGAGTCATAAATGTTAAAAATGTAATACAAAGTTAATCGTAATTTGAAAATCTAAAATCTCTAGTCAAAATATCATCATAATATTAAGTATTATATTTAACGATAAATTTAAAAAGTGATGATTTGTACCTAAAAGAAAAAAAGACAATATTATCAATCCAAAAATTACCAAAGTTTTTATTTAGGTATACTAGGTATAGGTACCTACAATTATTATAATTCTCTATTATTAATATTTAAATAAAAAATAATTATTTACTATTATAGTAAAAATAAAGATCTATTAATTTAATTTATATCTTATTTTAATCGTCTTTATTGTCATTTACTCGAAAACTACTTTAGATTATAATACAACTACAATATTTGTGTCTTGACATAATCATCATAATATTGTAATTGTAAGTAGTAACTGCGTTGCATTTTGTTTTTGAACAACATTAATTTTGACTTTAATAATTTAAAATACCAAAAATCGTTCATTAATAGAAATTTTAAAAATTATCATAGACTTGAAAGTTTAGTTTTTGTATTTAAAATATCATATTTTAATTTTATTATAGTTAAGTGACTTTAGTGACTTGTGTATAGTAATGTGCGCATAAAAATTCCCATATCGTCTTGCAACATTTATTTGATTAGATCAGACCTAATTATTTAACACAATATATTATATTTAAAGATTAAAATAATCTTTTTTTTTAGACTTTATAAAATATATTATTAAAATCTTTGTTAAAAAGGTTATATATTATATAAATTTAAGACTTACTACACATTATTATATGAAAATAACCAAATCAATAAGTAATTATTATCAAACTAAAATTATTAATAAAAAGTATTTGTTTAGTATAATTATAATTTATTATACATCGGATGTTAAGGGAAAACTTTATACAATTTCACTAAAATATTAAATTATGTATTGGTTGCTGGTAGCAACCTAGGTACTGCATACTACAAATAATACTATTTATAGTCCATGAAAGTCTTATAACTGGTTGCTAGTATAGCAAGTAGCAACCTGGTTTAACAAGCTATACTGCCTATACTTATTACTTATACTATTATACTATTATAATATAAAACGTTTATTATAAATATAAGGTTATGTAAATTATGTGGTGATTGGATACGATTTGATTATTATATAATTGTTATTAGTACATTGGAAAACGATTATTATTATTATCGTATGTCATAATTTCTATTAAACTAAACTTAAATACATAAATTACAGTAACTACTCCTCATGACTGTACATCAGAAACAGTACTTTCGCCATTGTTTCATTATAATAAAAAGTAATAATTGTACATAAAATTTCTGCAATAGTATGTACCTACTATGCAATTACCCAAAGCGTAACAATGTAACTGGAATTACCTATTAATATTTAGAAAATAAATATATTTACAAAATAACCATACCTTAAAACACAAGATGGTCATTAATAGTAATATTATTATAAATTAATAATAAAACATTAAATAAAAATAAGTGATCGAGTCGTTATTGTGAATTAAATAATACCTACCACACTTAATAACTTATATTTAATAAGATATCTAACCTAAGAGGTAATTCTATGTAAAACATTAATTAGACATATTTAAATAATAATTTAGTGTAACTTCTATAAGAATGATCCTAAGTATGTTTATCCTTTATTCCTTTAGTGAATTTCTTCTACTACTTAACATTACCGTTGCTATTATACAGTAAGTCTTAAATTTTCAATATTTAACTTTTTAACACATATTTAACATGTACTTTAATTAATGATAACCGTGCCGTTTTAAATATAAATAAATTAGTTGTCCTATGTTAATACCGATCTACTATTGGTAGTTTTAAATTATTTACAAATCTAAATGTAAAAGGTTTCATGCTACAACGAACATATATTACTACAGTAGTACAGTATAAATAAAAAAAGACAAGTTTTCATCATAAAAATACGATCAGAGTCGGGCATCATTAGAATACAATTTTATTTAGATAATATTTTATTCGAATAATTTTCAGTAATTTTATCTTATACTTAACATATGGTTGGTATTTTAGTAATTAAAACATTTAGGTATTAAAAAACACTAGTTAACGTTGTATTTTAAATTCACAATTGAAAATCTTTTTTAATTTGAAATAAAAAGAAAAATACTATAAATTAAACAAATATAGAACTATCTAAAGAAAAAAATAGAGAGTATAAAATTCGAATATATTTTTATTTTGTATTAACATTATGTTTGAAAATTATTCAATTACATTTTTACTTGAATAATTATAAAAAAAAATCATTCAAATAAGAATTTATTCGAATAATTATCTAGATAATATTTTGCCAAACACTGTTTAAGAGTACTTTTACTGGACAAAAGTAATTTGAATAATTAATATCTCATTTATGAAATAAATATACAGAATGTCCCGTGAGGATTTACCCATTGCAATATCTCCTGAAATAACGAAGATAGGTATCATAATTCTGGTTTTTTATGCAGATTCACAAAAACAAGAACTACACAATTTTCATATTTTAAATAATTTTAATGTTTTAGTAAAAAATATATTTTTTATTTAATAATTTTCAAAAAATTTGAGAAAGCCAAACCTGTGAATTATTTAATACGATGTATACAGTGGCGTAGTGAGGAACTTGGTGGCCCTAGGGCCATAAGAGACAGAGGCCCCCTTTAACACAGAAATGTAATAATAATACAAATATAAATTAGTCCTGTGGCCCCCGACTTCGACACACCTAGGGGGCCCCGGGGCCTAGGCCCCGGCGGCCCCGTCCTAAATACGCCTCTGGATGTATAGTATCATAGTATCAAACATGTGGATCGCGCGCTCGTAAATAATTATTCAGTTTTTCTCGAAACTAGAAAAAATATTAAAAATTAGGAGATTAATAAAATTAAAATGTTAAAACGCCAATATTTTTAGAAAAATGAACTCTACAAAATAGCTATCTTCAATTTTCATTGAAAATAATTAAATAAAAAAATATATTTTTTAATTTTTTACCAAAACATTAAAATAAATTAAGACATCAAATATTTGTAGTTCTTTTCTCCGTGAATCTTATTAAAAAAATCAGAATTATGATATCCCTATTATTTTAAGAGATGTCACAATGGGTAAATACTAATGGGAGTAAGGACACTCTGTATAGTATACAGTGTATACTTATGTAAATGATAAATACCTACCTACATTTTCGAGGTTAAAGTTCTTCTTTTTATGAATACATTTTGAATTTATTTAATGAAAACTAATTAACTCTGGGTGGTTCTTGAAAATGTGAAACAAATTTAAATAAATACTTAATAAGCATCCTCATAAACTTAAATAAAAAAAAATCCTTGTATTTGAAAAATACAATGTATAAAAAAAAAATAAGATATTGCATACACAGAATGTATAATATATTGTAATGTAACTAAACAGTTTTTATATATTATTAATAAATAATAAGTAATAACAGCAAAGAAATATATTCATACAAAATATTTATTGATTTATTCATGTATAATATCGTAATTATTAAATAATATTTTTAGTTCAATCAACTAACTTTTATGACGTTAAGAAATTAACAACAGTTACCATTGATAACGATATTGGACAAGTTAGGAATATTAAAACATAAATAATATAATACTCAAAAAAGTGATTGTTTTATCTTGAATACATTTAAAATAACGTATTTATTTAATTATGAATTTAATAACTATCAATGTGATAAATTTATTTTATTTATGTATATATATATATATTTGAATAATTTAATAACATGATAGTACTCACATTATTCTAACTTTGGTTTTATATTTTGTGAATATTTTAAAAAGTAGAAATAAATAATTTTAAAAACTTTATAAGTAATAAAAATAACTAAAGAAACAAAAATTAACAAAACAACAACAATATCCAATAAAAAGTATTGATACCACGTCAAATTCAATGCGTGAGATTTCAAATGTGGTGCACCTTTATGACGAACTACATATTCTGTCCAGTAAACGACTGATTCTGCTGGTGACATCGGTCGGTCTTTAAATCTTTCAGAAGAGATTTTAGCATTTTTCGCGTATCTATAATAGTATAATAATAATATACAATAATCGTATAAAATGAATATTTTATTCGGTATTTAATGTTTTTTTCTAGTGCTAAAGCTAACTCACTTTTCATTATTAGTGAGATCTAAGATATTTTTTAATAGTTCCTCCTTTGTTACTGTTAATAGGTCCATAGAAATCCCCATTCCTGCTTCAACTAAGTTTTCTATGTTTCTAGGTTGATCGTAGAATAGAGGGAATCCAAGAACAGGAACACCTCCATCTACAGCTTCATATACACCAGAGATACCTCCGTGACTAATAAATAATTTTACATTGGGATGCACTAGAAAATAAAGTAGGTTATTAAATTTACAATAGATTCGTATTTTAATAAAAAAAATCTTACTAAGTATATCACGCTGAGGAAACCATTTACTTGTCATTACATTTATTGGTTTATCTTTCATTTCTCCTTCATATTTCCATAATACCATTTGAGGTACTTGTGCTAAAGCTTCTTTAAATGCATTTTGAATATGATCTGGTAATGTCGACATTGCTATGACTGAGCCAAATGTAAAATAAATCACTCCATGTGGTGAGTTTTCAATAAACTCCAGTATATCCTTAAATCGATAAAAAAAAAATGATTAATTTTATACAAGTAATCAACTTATAATATAATATAACATAATCGTCATTCTATTATATTTTTTTCAAAATAATATTTTTTAATGTTTATACATCAAAAATTAATTTTCCTTACTTAAACATTTTTTTTTAAATCGTTGCCAAGAATTGTATGCAAAATAATAATTTATAACAATTGCATTACTTTATACTTATTTAACTTCAAATTTTATAAAATTTGATAAAAATAATCTAATTATATGTTGTTAATATTTTTGAATGTACTTTCAATATTTTTAGATTCTATTGGAATGATGAATGTATTGAATTTATAATGATGTGTGTTATCGTTTTGTGTTTCATATTGCTTAAGTGAACTACATAAATACCACTATTTTTTATTTGAAGTGTTAGTTCTCGTTATATATTATTTAAACTTTAATACTTTGGCGGCCATAGAATATAATCCCCAGTATTTTTTAAATTAATCAGTAAAACTTACAAAAAAGAAAAAAAAGATAACAATCTTTTTCATGAAAAACTAGTTTTTAGCAAAACTAATATTAAGTTATCAAGCCTTCATTTTTTTAAACAATTTGTAAATTAATAAAAATAATTAACTTTTCGTTAATATTGATAACTGGAATAAAAAGTAAAATCCTTTTTAATATTCATTCAATATTTCAATGAAATATAATAATCAACTATAGAGAGGAAATACAATCTTCTATAGTTAGTGCATTATAGCTTGATGCTAGTAGGACAAAAAACAATTTTATGATTATTATTTGATATTATTATAACAAACCAAATTAATAGAATTTAACAAAAAAAAATAACGATTTGACTATTAGTATTTTTAGATAAAATATGATTTCATATATAATTTTATATACATTTGTAATTGTCTGTACTGCGTTCAAATGGATACCACCCACAAAAAAAACATTTGACAAAAGAGGTCTTGATGGTTCACTTATATAATGACTGTTTACAAATAATGCGGAAGGTATTATAGGTTTCTGTACGTCATATGGTTTCGGTTCAATGTACTTAAGCAGATACTCTGTGCAACTAAATGTCAATAAACTGTACGACAATAAAGCAGCATTGGTGAATCGTTGAACGAACGTTTTGGGAATACCGTGGCCAGCCATAAAATTTGATACTGACGCTGGATTAGGCATATGTCCAAGTTGATTATACTCTAAAAATGAGACCATTGACTGTGGTATTAAGTATATTATAGGCAACTTCAACTTGGTGGCTACATATGACATACAGTCCAACCAGATGGGTTCGATAAGGACCACATCAAAATCCATACGAACGAAGCCTTCCAAAATGTCTTTCAATCGTTTATTTCCATGAATAATATCGCAATAGGATCTCGCTATACGTGGACCGAACCATAGAGTCTTGATTGGATCACCGAACACATTCATCATATCCACCAAGCTTAACTCGTATTTTTTTGGTAAATCGTCAGATGTATCGATTTCCGTATAATTTTCGCGGTTACCTTCTGTGATTGGAGTAAATACAGTAACATGATGTCCTTTATCTGTCAACGATCGTAGTACCGAGCTGAAAAAGTTCCAATGGCTTTTGCCTCCAATCGTTTCTATTGCTAAAATGTTTACACTTTCCGTTGGTTGCACCCATGGTCCACAAAACATTGAAAATATTAAAAAAACAGTCAATAAATATAAAACTTTTACATTGTAATCCATATTAAAAAAATATAAGCTACTCAGATTCACAGTATATTAATTTGTGTTCACTAAATACAATAAATGAAATTTATCTACAAAATAATTGATAAGAAATATTTAAACAATGATTTTTTACTGATTAATTAAAATATTGTATTAAGCTCCTCGTATTCATGTTGTAGGTATAGATAGTCTAGTCGTTATTATTTATTGTTAATTTTTTTTTTAAATCTGAAACACTATACAGTTCTGACTTAACAAAAATATGCCTATAATTATTAAATGTTGTTTAATTAAAATGTTCTACTTATGTTTATATATAATATTTGTTTATGTGTTTGTGTGTGTTATTTAAGTTCAAAGAGTAAATTATTTAGAAGATAACGAAATTAAAAAAGAAAAGGAACGTCTTATTTTCTTAATCATTCACTATTTTCCACTACTTATAATGTTATAATTATTAAAGCTTAATTATCAGTATGTTATATTAATAATGTGAACATTGTATCTGTAAGTAAGTAGTTATTAATTACTAAGGTCCCAATTATAATAAATTTAATAACATGTAATACCTATAAAATGATGTTGAAATAATAGACTTTAAAAATTAATCTATAGGTACTCATCTTTTACCAAAAATATATATTATTTAAAATTAAAACAATTGACTAATGTTTTGATTATTATTGACAACTTGGATAAATGGTTAAAAGTAATAAATAATAATATATTCTTTTTAGAAAATAGAGAAAATGATAATTACTGCAGCATAATCGATACGAAAATATTAAATATTAAATAATATTATTCCAAATTCAAATTAATTTTGTTCTTGTATTTTTTTTTTATAAATATATTGTATAATATATTATAAAAACGTCAGATTAAATTTTCAACGTATTAACTTTTAATAAAAATTATGATTAACATTTTTTATCCTGGTTTATTGTAATTCACATGCATAGATTAATAAATATTAGATTTATACTGCAAATTGTTATGTCCTCTAACTATAGAGCTAGATACTGTTATTGATTTAAAAAACACTCGTAAATAAGTAAACACTATCAATGAAATTCTTAACTGAAACGATACACCTGAGTCTTAACTGTCAACACATAAAATCGTGGTTATTTTAGTATGTTAATTTATTTACTGCTCACAGTTGATATTAAAAACTCTATCATTAAAGCTTTCAATATCAATGGATAATTATTTTATACCAGATTCTTTTACTCACGTTTGGTATGCTTCTTGCAGGTGTGTTCAAATGTATTCCTCCAATTTGTATAACACTTGGAGACATAGGTCTTGGTGCATCGGTAATGTAATGTGTGTTTATGAATACCAAAGACGGTTTTTTAGGTTTCACCAGATCAAATGGTTTTTCGTCAAATTTTTTCAATTCCATTTCTTTATATATTAATGCAACCAAACTAAAACCCAAGAGGACAACATTTGATAATCGTTGAACAAACTTTCTAGGTACCGCGTGATTAGCCATCAGATGGGATACAGTTGCTGGATTTGGCACGTCTCCGAGCACAGTATGTTCGATGTAGGTGACCATTGGCGATGTAATTACATATATCAGTGGCAAATCCAGCTTAGAAGCTACATATGATGAACATTCCGACGACGCTATTTCTGTGATGAAAATATCATAATTTGATTTACCACTGTTTAATATTTCTCGCATGTCCCTGTGTCCATAAATAATATTACACAAATTACGAGTCATGTTCATGAGAAAAGGTATCATCACCGTAGATTTGCCAAACCTATTTAACGTTTCTACGGCGTCCAGTGAAACTTTCGATGGTAATTCTACATAGACTTCTGTATAGTTGGCCCGATTTCCATCGAGATGTGTTGTAAATACGGTAACATTATGACCATTGTCTGACAAAGATCGGAGAACTGCACTCATAAAATTCCAATGACTCTTCCCGGCAACATTTTCTATTGCAAGAATTTCCAATGCATCAACAGGCGCATATGATATGAAACCGATAAAAATATAAAACACTAATAACTTCATCGTACAAAATAACGTGTTCATTATTACGATTACTTCGAAAGGACTGAATATTAAATTGTATTTATTTATATCTTTTTTTCCTTCCATATGCAATATTAGTGAATTATACTCATTGCAAAATTACATAGTTAATAAACAATGCATGTGAATGTATTTTTTAAGGTTATCGCTAATTATTAAAATATATAATATAATTTACTAATCTTTTTGTGATACCTACAAATAGTACGATAAAAATATATTCTATTAAATTCGTGATTTTGTGTCATACATATTATACAGTATGTATAAATTCATTAAAAAGTCGGAAGCTATAATTCGAAATATTATATTACAGATATTGTAATGTAGTTTTTTCGGTATAATATATAATTAATTAGCAATAATCTACCTTTTATGATGATCTAAAATAAAATAAAGTCAAAAAAAATTTAAATACTTTTTTCTGAATTAAAAAAAAAAAAAATTGAAAATAGCCATTTTGTGGAGTTGTTCATTTATAATATTATGGAGAAAAAACAATTTTGAAAAATGTTGAATTTTTAACAAACGAAAGAAACTTCTATTTCAAAAACTAAAACATAATATTATTGTAAAATTGTTTAGTTTTGGTAACTATAATGCTAGGTAATCCAAATTATAATTAAAAAAATAGGTACACTGCTCAATTGAGTGCTCATGGAAATTGTATTTAATATTTGTTTTTATAATATTGTTCAATAAGTTCGCTATACACTGTTAATTATATCAAAATTAATTTTAACTCGATTATGAACTAAAACAAGTATAGTCTCATTTGAAAAAAATTAAATATGTTGTATTTAAATTATCATTCGCCTAAACATTATTAGAAGTATCTACCTAAACAATAACACTAATAATAATATTAATTATACTTTGGTGAAGTTATTGATATTATACCGATGTGTATCTGACACTAATATTACTTATTATGTTAAAATTCAATCAATACTGCAGGTACGTAAATAACTTAATTTAACAATAAATAGTCTTAATTTTTATTTTATTTCACCTAATTAAATTAATGAAATGAAATTTATTATTCCTAACTACGTAGAAATAATATTTATTTATTATAAAAATAAATAAAAAAATCTTACATAAAATATCAACGAATTATGTGTTCTTTATAATCTATTTAATTAAGAAAATTACTAATCAAAGTAAGAAGACCATATAATTTTCATTTTCATCATAATATTATACTGTATTTTCGAATTAGGTTCTACGTAAATTATCTTCACTAAAAGTAATATGAACATTTTATAATACAATTTTTTTAAATAAGATTCTTTATTCTATAATATTCTAGTATAAAATACTGGTTTTTAGATTTTTCTTGTATGCTTCTTTAGAATATTATAATACATTAAAAAGCAACATAATACTTCTATATACTGGTCAGATCCAATGACAAATGTCCTCATTAAATAATAATAAAATATAAAAAGTTACTAAGTATGATTAGTACAAATTTCGTTATTAAACTATTTCTTATGCCTACAAACTTTTCAATAAAAATAAAAACGTATTACTCTATAAAATCGATAGTTATAAAAATATATTTTACTTTAAAATCAAATTCCAATCATTGCCTACATTTTAATTTAAATCACATACCATTATGCTAAATATTGATTTACAATTATATTTCTAAAGCAAATGTATAATATTAAAAACCTTATCATTAAAGCTTTCAATATCAGTGGATAATTATTTTATACCAGATTCTTTTACTCACGTTTGGTATGCTTCTTGCAGGTGTGTTCAGATGTATTCCTCCAATTTGTATAACACTTGGAGGCATAGGTCTTGGTGCATCAGTAATGTAATGTGTGTTCATGAATATCAAAGACGGTTTTTTAGGTTTCACTAGATCATATGGTTGTTCGTCAATTTTTTTCAGTTCCATTTCTTTATATATTAATGCAACCAAACTAAAACCCAAGAGGACAACATTTGATAATCGTTGAACAAACTTTCTAGGTACCGCATGATAAGCCATCAGATGAGATACAGTTGCTGGATTTGACACGTCTCCGAGCACAGTATGTTCGATGTAGGTGTCCATTGGCGATGGAATTACATATATCAGTGGCAAATCCAGCTTAGAAGCTACATAGAATGCACACTCCGACGCTAAAACTTCAGTTATAATAATATCATAATTTGATTTATCACTGTTTAATATTTCTCGCATGTCCCTGTGTCCATAAATAATATTGCAACAATTACGAGTCACGTTCATGAGTAAAGGTATCATCACCGTATATTTCCCCAACGTATTTAACGTTTCTACGGCGTCCAGTGAAACTTTCGATGGTAATTCTACATAGACTTCTGTATAGTTGGCCCGATTTCCATCGAGAAATGGTGTAAATACGGTAACATTATGACCATTGTCTGACAAAGATCGGAGAACTGCACTCATAAAATTCCAATGACTCTTCCCGGCAATATTTTGTATTGCAAGGATTTCCAATGCATCAACAGGCGCATATGTTATTAAACCAGTAAAAATATAAAACACTAATAACTTCATCGTACAAAATAACGTGTTCATTATTACGGTTACTTCGAAAGGACTGAATATTAAATTGTATTTATTAATGTATATTTTTTCCTTCCATATGCAATATTAGTTAATTATACTCATTGCAAAATTACTTAGTTAATAAAAGATGCATGAAATGTATTTTTAAAGGTTATCGCTAATTATTAAAATCTATAATATAATTTCTAATCTTTTTGTGAAACCTACAAATAGTACGATAAAAATATATTCTATTAAATTCGTGATTTTGTGTCATACATATACAGTATGTAAATTCATTAAAATGTCGGAAGCTATAATTCGAAATACATTACAGATATTGTAATGTAGTTTTTTCGGTATAATATATAATTAATTAGCAATACCCTACCTTTTAAAATGATCTAAAATAAAATAAAGTCAAAAAAAATTTAAATACTTTTTTTTTAATTAAAAAAAAAAAATTGAAAATAGCCATTTTATAGAGCTGTTCATTTATAATAATATGGAGAAAAAACAATTTTGAAAAATGTTGAATTTTCAATAAACGAAAGAAACTTCTATTTCAAAAACTAAAACATAATAGTATTGTAAAATTGTTTAGTTTTGGTAACTATAATGCTAGGTAATCCAAACTATAATTAAAAAAATAGGTACACTGCTCAATTGAGTGCTCATGGAAATTTTATTTAATTTTTGTTTTTATAATATTGTTCAATAAGTTCTCTATACACTGTTAATTATATCAAAATTAATTTTAACTCGATTATGGTCTAAAACAACTAACAAGCATAGTCTCATTTGAAAAAAATTAAATATATTGTATTTAAATTATCATTCGCTTAAACATTTTTAGAAGTATCTACATAAACAATAACACTAATAATAATATTAATTGTACTTTGGTGAGGTTATTTATATTATACTAATTTGTGTCTGTCACTAATATTACTTATTATGTTAAAATTCAATCAATACATAATGCAAGTACGTAAATAACTTAATTTAACAATAAATAGTCTTAATTTTTATTTTATTTCCCCTGATTAAATTAATGAAATGAAATTTATTATTCCTAACTACGTAGAAATAATATTTATTTATTATAAAAATAAATAAAAAAATCTTACATAAAATATCAACGAATTATGTGTTCTTTATAATCTATTTAATTAAGAAAATTACTAATCAAAGTAAGAAGATCATATAATTTTAATTTTCATCATAATATTATACTGTATTTTCGAATTAGGTTCTACGTAAATTATCTTCACTAAAAGTAATATGAACATTTTATAATACAATTCTTTTAAATAAGATTCTTCAGTCTATAATATTCTAGTATAAAATACTGGTTTTTAGATTTTTCTTATATGCTTCTTTAGAATATTATAATACATTAAAAAGCAACATAATACTTCTATATACTGGTCAGATCCAATGACAAATGTCCTCATTAAATAATAATAAAATATAAAAAGTTACTAAGTATGATTAGTACAAATTTCGTTATTAAACTATTTCTTATGCCTACAAACTTTTCAATAAAAATAAAAACGTATTACTCTATAAAATCGATAGTTATAAAAATATATTTTACTTTAAAATCTAATTCCAATCATTGCCTATATTTTAATTTAAATCACATACCATTAATATGCTAAATATTGATATACAATTATCTTTCCAAAGAAAATGTATATTAAAAACCTTATCATTAAAGCTTTCAATATCAGTGGATAATTATTTTATACCAGATTCTTTTACTCACGTTTGGTATGCTTCTTGCAGGTGTGTTCAGATGTATTCCTCCAATTTGTATAACACTTGGAGGCATAGGTCTTGGTGCATCGGTAATGTAATGTGTGTTCATGAATACCAAAGACGGTTTTTTAGGTTTCACTAGATCATATGGTTGTGCGTCGATTTTTTTCAGTTCCATTTCTTTAAATTCACGTATAAATACACTAAAACCCAAGAGGACAACATTTGATAATCGTTGAACAAACGTTCTAGGTACCACGTAATTAGCCATCAGATGGGATACAGTTGCTGGATTTGACACGTCTCCGAGCACAGTATGTTCGATGTAGGTGACCATTGGCGATGGAATTACATATATCAGTGGCAAATCCAGCTTAGAAGCTACATATGATGAACAATCCGACGACGCTATTTCTGTGATGACAATATCATAATTTGATTTACCACTGTTTAATATTTCTCGCATATCACCAAGTTCGTAAACGATATTGCAAAAATGACGAGTCATGTTCATGACTAATGGTATCATCACTGTAGATTTTCCAAACGTATTTAACGTTTCTACGGCATCCAGTAAAACTTTCGATGGTAATTCTATATAGACTTCTGTATAGTTGACCCGATTTCCATCCGGAAATGGTGTAAATACGGTAACATTATGACCATTGTCCGACAAAGATCGGAGAACTGCACTCATAAAATTCCAATGACTTTTACCGGCAATATTTTCTATTGCAAGAATTTCCAATGCATCAACAGGCGGATATGATATGAAACCGATAAAAATATAAAACACTAATAACTTCATTGTATGAAACAACGCGTTCATTGTTACGATTACTGCGAAACGACTGAATAGGTATATCATAATATAATATATATTGATGTTTTTTTTCCTTCCATTTTCTATGTTAGTTAATTACACTCGTTGCAAAATTACATAGTTAATGTATACCCCATAATAAGAAGTTTTTCGAGGTTATCGTAAATTACATAAATCTAAATAATAATTAATTGATTAGTTCATAATACCCAAAATTAGTATGTATTCTATTGACTATCGTAATTTTATGTCCTAAAAATGTTTTATCTAAGTTCATAGGCGCATATTTTAGTGGGTAACTATTTCGTATTGATCCTTTAGAATTTTTAACGATAGCAAATTTTACAAATTGTATTATGTAAATATATATGACTTATGTATACAAATATATATTTTTAAATTGTATTTAAACATTTCTTGTTCAAGTTCATATAATAATTTATTGAACAACTAGTAATTATTCAACGTTATCAAGGACTTATAGTTAATATTATCTATATTATTATACTGACTTATAAAACATAAGTTTATGAACTATGTTAATGAATAGGTAAATAGTTGACTAACCCAGTTACAATAAGTTATATAATTCCTTATAGAAAAAAAAGTTTTAATAGAGCTTCATGTTTATATGTTTATATTTATTTATTTTTTTTTATGGAAATACGGTTGATCTTTTCAAACCTTAAGCAGTAGAACACTATTAATATTATAGAATTAAACCCAACAGACATTTTAGATATTCAAGTGCTTTTTCATAAATTATTATAATACATATTTTATTTATTCCTGTAACGATTCTACTTAAAAAGACACTACGGACACATTTATTGATTTTATCAAACAAATTGCGCAAATACTAAATAAGTTATTAAATTATATAATCTTAACCATATTTTTTAAATACTTAAATTAATTTATCGTATATTTTACTAAATAATTAACAATCATGATAAGTACTATAAGAGTCTTAGACTCTTAAAGATAGTAAATATTATCTTTACTATAAGCTATACGAAAGTTTACAATACAAATATTATGAAATAAGATATTTTAATATTATATTCTAAATAAAAATAATTTTCTCGCAAGTTTATTTGTTTTATAATAATAATTATATTAGTACGTATATCAAACTTTTATAAAATATTAATTTTATTCACAGCTTAATTCATAAAATAATACTAATTAATATATACTAGAACTAAAAAATACTTTAGGCTTTCAAAGATATACATCAATCTATCGTAAATAATTAATCGCAATCACAATAAATTTACCGCTTGGCAATTTATTACAAATGTAATATTTTCCATTTAGTTCGTTTATTCAAATTTATATTTTTATAAAAATAAAATTTAAAACATTTAATACATTTTATATATAATATGTAGTTATTATATAATAATATTAAAAAAACTAAAACTAAAACTTGAAATTAAAAATATGTAACGCCATAAAGAACATTTGTATTATTTTTAAAATAGGTACAATAATTTTTTTATTTTAGTAGCTCTATCTCGGAAATTTTGTTTCAATATACTCTTCAACGTTCGACTTTAAATCTAATAATACTTTCTTATTTTTTTAATGTGCTTATTATTAAAATGCCAAATCGAAGGATGCATACAACTTAAAAGTAGTATGAAACAATTACGAGACGCTACATTGTAGAGGTTCACAGTTAACGATAAATTAATTTAATGAAAAAGTGCTATTTCATTATTTCATATGTACCTACGTGATTTACAATAAACTACTGTGTGGTAAATTAACATTGCGATCAATTATTTATAGTCAATTATTTATGATTCATTCATTAAATAAACAAAAATTAATATATTTATAATAATCTGAAATGTATTATTTATGCCTGTAATGCGCATAACTAATACTATTAAAATTATTTAATCTACATAAATTACATTTAAATATTTTAGATCAGTGGTGGGCAAACTTTTTTAATAGGGGGCCACAAAGTTTAAGAAATTCTAGAGGAGGGCCATAATTATAGAAAAAATGCATTTGGGGTTAAAGCTTTGAATCATATTATATTATAAAAACATGACACTTTTATACTATACAAACCATATACTATTCATGTCGATGGACCCTCGGCGGGCCGGATTAAATACTTTCGCGGGCCGTACTTTGCCCATCACTGTTTTAGATGGTTAGTAATTTACTTCACTTAGTATATTATTTTAATGATTAATGATACAAGATGCTCATTAGTCATTATCAACTATTTATTTAATTTATTATTATTATAGTATTGTACTCAAATAATAAATAAAATCTTCAGTAAGGTTAATTTTAAACCAATTTATGATAAAATCACTCAAATATTTTTAGTGAACGTTATTTAAATAGAAAATTCTAGTGGCAATATACCACCGTGCTGAATAACTTTGCGGAGTATTCGAAAAATAATCAAACATTTTGAATTAAATATTTATTAAAACAATTTAATATATTTATATTAAATATGTATGAATTCGTTTCCAAAGTATTGTTTCGTTATTTTGATTGCGAATGAATAATAATATTAACACGATTAACTTACTTTTGATATAGTTTTTGGTTGACTGAGATGTATACCGGCAATTGGTATAAAATTTTGTGGGATTTGCCTCGATTGTTCAGTTATACGATGGGAGTTGACAAAAACAAGCGAAGGTTTGATAGACTCGGGCGAATCATAATAAGACTGTGGCTGAGTTTTTTTTAATTATCCATTCGTATAATATTCTCTTACGATCAAACTGTATGCCAATAGCACTGCGTTGATACATCTCTGACCAAATGTTTTGAGAAATTCATGGTTACTTAATATATGGGATACAACTGCAGGGTTTGGTATATGACCAAAAAGTAATGGTTCTATGAATGTTAACAATGGCGAAGGGATAAGGTACACCACAGAAATTTGAAGTATGCCTGCTATGTGCGAAGCACACTCGGTGGCCATCGGTTCAATCAGTAAAATCTCGTAACCCGGATTATTTTTTACCGTTAAAATCTTACTCATGTAATTGTTATTATACATAGCGTCACAACGATTTCGTGTAATACTAACGCTTTGAGATATAAACTGTGCGGTCGAACCAAGTGTTTTTAAGACATCCACAAAGTTTATTGAACTTGTAGTTGGATAGTCTTTAGATGTATCTATCAAAGAACAGTTCACACTACAACAATCAATATCGGTGAATGGAGAAAAAATGGTCAAATTATGTCCTTTTTCTATTAAAGACCGCAATACCGAACTCATGAAATTCCAATGGTTTCTTCCACTTGTCAGCTCAACTGGTTAAAATTTGTGCCGAATCGGCTGGCAAAATTATTGTTGTCAATCCACATAAAAACAATATTGTTATAACTTATAACCGTTGGTCGTGACATGATTTATTTTGTATAATATATATTTATTAATATTCTGCTCAACGTTAAGCGAACATTCACATTCAGACATTCTTTTCTTTTTTTTTTTGTTTGAGACCTGTTCTTTCTTTCGTATAAATAATATAAATAAAATGGATATAAATACTAATTATTGAAAGTTATGATTCAAGTTTTGAGCATAAAATATATAGCTTTATAATGTAAGTATAATATAAAAGTAACACAATTTATTATATCACTATATCAGATAGGTTAATACATAAACATAACGGTATTATATAAATTGGGTGCACATTTATATTATGATCTTGATTTTACAATTAGGTGAATATATTTTTTTAAACTTATTTTTTGTGTCTATCATTGATTTTTTACTTGATGAGCATGCAATTTATTTCGAAATTCTGAACGGTTTCTAGTTAAAAATGTAATCTTGTTTTTAATTCGAGGATTCAAAAATAAAAATCTTAATTTTTTTTTTTAATAATTGCAAAAACATTAAAAAAAACTGTGGATTAATTATAATATTTACGTATCACCTGAAGTTTTACCAAATATTTATACCATTTTCTACACAAAATATAATTTATTTATAAAATATTTTATTTCTTTTTAAATAAACTGTTTTTTTTCCTTTGGGCGATTAATATTAATATAATGTTTTTTAATGTTTACCAATCAAAAAACTTGAAAATATAATATGAAATTCCTCATAAATCATGCTTAACAATTAAAAAAAAACGTATTTTAACAAAACTATAGAATATATCTTCGAATTATTTTAACTAATGTATTGTTACTTAAAAAAAAAAACTTACACTATAATCACATCCTATACATTATTATTATTAACTTTGTACACACAATTATACAATATGATGAGTATTAGGTAATTACTAAAATAAACAAAATGAAAACAATTGTTGAATTTTCTTATCTATCCTACCACAATTAATGTAATTCAAATACTTACTAAATAAATAATAACATTAGGTTTAGCTATTTTAAGTAAGAAATAATAATACCAAAAAATATAAAAAATATTTTTGAATACTAAAATAAATTAATAATTCTAATACACTTACTCGTAAAATAACATTATTAATAGATGTTTATCGTAAATTGATAATACCTACCGAATAAACAATTAATATTTTAATTATTAAACGAAATGAGATAATTTGATGTTTTATCGTTATGAAAAAATGTAATTCAAGTTGAAGTATATTAACCTAACTTTTACATATAGAAAAAAATACGTTAAAAACGAGTATGAATGATTATAATAATCATATGTACAAAAGTCAAAAATTAAATGGTTATTATAGGTACTTATGGCATCGCTAATCACTAGGTAATAATAATTCTACTATAGAAACAAAGAACACACACCACACGCACGTGGTACGTGTAAACACTGTAACGAGCAAATCAAAACTAAAATAATTCCTTTTTTTATCATATACAAATATTATATTAAAATATTAGTAATATACTAAATTATTCTTATTTTCCTAAATTAATCTTAAAAGTTCTAAGTAGTTTAGATTGTATGAAAAATTACTTTTAAAGTTCAAATAGCATAAAATGTGTATAAATTATTTAACATTATTTCGTATGTTATACAAACAAATATAAATTAAATAATAGTGAAAAATTACAAATTTTTACGAATGATATATTATGAAGATGTTTACTAAAAGTTACAATGCCCAATATGTCATCAAAACTTCAAACGCTCTTAAAATATTTATATTACCTAACATTAGTTTTAAAAAAAGCTATAAAAAATCTTAAAGAAGAATTTTCAAATCTTAGATATTAAAATAAAAATGTTATAGATTTATAATTACAAAATAATTCGTAAATGTTCGTGATTTGGTTTATTTGAACTTTAAATGTTTATAAAATAAAATCAAGACAATGCATTATCTTTTATCTATATTTTTTTAATTTCTGTAAGAATAATATGAATATTTGATGAGAAACCTTATATTAAATTAATATAATATAATATAATCAAACAAAAATATTGTAATTCATAAATAAAAAAAAAATAAAATCGAAAAATTGTAAAATATCCCGATTATTTTTAAAAATACTGAGAATTATTTCTATTTACTTCCTCTTCCGCTATCACTTACAAAAGGATTAAATTATAACTAATTTTCTACCAGAAACTATCCTTGAAATTAAAGATCTAAGCATATTTTTTTTAATATAAAACGTATACTTACAAAACAAATAAAAAACGAATAAAATTTAGTCATTTTTAAATCAATACATTTAAAAAAAAAACAATAATATATAATATAATAACTTTAATCCACGGTGATAAGTTAAATCACATAACATATTTGTTAAAATAATAACTGATTTAAGCATTAGTACACAATTTATACATAAATAATAATATAAATAATATTTTGTTCATCACTTGTAATGTGAAATTAAATGCGGTCATAAGCAACAGCAACAGCTACAATAAATAATCAAGAAGGCAAGGCTATTAACACCACAGTGCAAAAAATATTATATCTGATTAAAGCCGGTGAAAAATTATAAAAATTCTAAAATATTTTATATAAATACCAACGTGCATTTCAGTTATTGTAACAATTTATACTACTGATATGAAAATAATAATTACAACAACATTATAACTAACACTATTATTCTTCACGAATCACGACACATTGTTTATATTTTTGTATACGTATGTGTGTTAATATGTTATCTTTCAACAACCGAGGTAATTAAAACTTATAAACTATAGTTTCCATCTTTCGGCGTAAAACAAGTCATTAGCCAATTCTTATGATTTTGACAACATTCGTCAGCATTTTAACTTTGCGCAAAAAACGCTATTAACAAATAATGTGGATTACCTACGCTCAAGTTTTTTTTTTTTTTTAATTCTAGTAAGAAACACTAAAATCTCTTGTTAAAATATCTTTCATGTTTTTGAATAAACATACAATACTTTATCAACATTTAAATTTTAAAGTAAAAAAAATGTAATGATAGGTTTACAATTAATTAATTTATTAAATGTGAATTCAATGATACATCACAGTATACGAAAATTATAATTTATTATCTATTATATCATTGTTTTAACTATTGAGTTAATAATTTAACAATATGAATAGATTTATAGTATAAAATATATAATATAATATTAATACATACAAATCAATCAACACAATATTTTAAAAATATTATTGATTATTGGATATAAAAAAATTAAAAATATACGTAAAGTTAAGTTCCAACGATTAATAATTTCAATTTATCAAAATAAATAACATCGTTATTCATTGATATATTGATATTTATAGAAAAAAATCGAAAATTGTTCAAACCTATTAATATCTCAATAAGAGTCAAAATAAGCTTTACATTTTCTATTCCTAAGCCTATACGCATTTTAATTATTACAAAATAATAAAAAATACATTTTCTAAAATGTTGCCAGTTTCCTTAAAATTATTGCTTTTCTTATTTATTTTTTCTCGATAATTAAAAAAAAAATACTAAACATTTTTTACTATTGACCCCGAAAAGTACCAACTATATACAATTTTCAACTAGAAATCAACCTTGAAGTGGAAAATTATAAAATTAATTTGGATAACAAAAACAGTACTTGACATTTTTCATACAAACTTGAACAAGTATTTTAGTTAAAAAGAAAAATAATAATAATTTATGAATTTGTTAAATAAATAATATTGAGATTGCCAATTACAAAAAAAAATATTAGGTAATAATAATAAATAAGTAATTTCGGTTATTTAATACTATTTTCCGGTTGATCGGGTATAGGTTACTATTTAAAAACAGAATATAGGAATATCAACGCACAGCTCAAACCATTGGACAGATCTGGCTGAAATTTGGCATACAGATAGCAATTATGATGAAGACGTGCGCTAAGAAAGAATTTTTCGAAATTTTGAATTTAAAGGGTTGAAATCGGTAAAAGAAAATTTTTATATCGAAACTAACTTTTTATCGATATATCGATACATCAAGACTTTTTATCGATATATCGACTGAAATTTTATTTCAAATTTTTTAATGCAATAGCGATTAATTACAAAATGAAAATTAAACGTGCTCCAAAGTTCAAGCGAAATAACGGTTTAAGATAGTAGTATACCAATATCACGATATTTTGATAATATCGAAAGTGTATATCGATGTCCGATAAATGTCGATATGAAATTATCAATATATCGAAAGAAAGTATTGATACATCGGACATATAGAAATATTTTCGCATTTTTATTTGAAATTTATTATAATAATAATCTTTATGCTAAATTTGGTGTAGATACATTCCCAGTAAAAAGATTGCGTCTTACTGGAAATATTAATAGTGGTAATATTAATATATATTAATATTAATACATTTTTTTATTCTTAAACCCGGCAACGACGGGTAATTCAGCTAGTCACAAATAAAATTTAATAAAAACTATACCACATGTAGACTGTAGACACTTATAAAATCTAATATTAATATTTTTTATTAAAATTTAAATATTTTATTTATAATTAAATAACTTAGTAAAAAAATAATCACTCCGATTTTGGTTTCGATTTGGTCCATAATGTAAACATAATTTTTTTTATAAATGTAAAGATTTTGTAAATAGCATAATAAGATAATAAAATAATCAATATGACAACAGCAATGACGTCCAGTAAAAAGTATTGATACCATTTCAAATTGAGCGCCTGAGATTTTAAATGAGGAGCACCTTTGTGGCGAATAACGTATCTCGTCCAATAATCAACGGCTTTCGACGGTGACAGTGGACGGTCTTTAAAACGATCAGAAGCAATTTTAGCATTTTGCATGTACCTAAAAAAAAAGGTTTATTTTTTAAAATAATGGAAATCATATTTGTTCTCATCGCAATTTAATATAGTTTTGCAGCAAATAGTTAACCATACTTTTTATTCTTAACGAGTTCTAAAATAGCCTTCGTGAATGTGTCCTTAGTCACAGAATCAAGGTTCATTGAAATTGCCATTCCTGCGTCTACTAAATTTTTTAAATTTCTAGATTGATCAAAGAACACGGGAAATCCGAGAACCGGAACACCGGCATCCACTGCCTCATACACTCCAGATATTCCTCCGTGACTAATAAATAATTTTACATTAGGATGCACTAAAAAATAAATAAAAAATTTTAATATTTATTTATCAATATTTTATCAAGGCTTACCAAGTATATCTCGTTGAGGAAACCATTTTTTTACCATGATATTCTCTGGTTTATCGATCAATTCATCTTCATATTTTAATAACACTCTCTGAGGAACTTGACTCAATACTTTTATAATGTCGTTTTTAATATTTATTGGTATTGAAGATACTGCCACGACAGAACCTAATGTAAAATAGATGACTCCATGTGGTGAGTTTTCTATGAATTCTAAAATATCCTGTAATAGTTATTAATATCAAGATTTTAAGATATGTAACTATTAATATTTGAATGCGACAAAGATTTTGAGTTTTCCATTAATTTTACTAAAAATCTACTTTCCTATATGTTAAGTAATATCTAGATGAATAATTAATCATATCTCGTCATGTAGATAAATAATTAAGTAATAAGTAAATCATTATTGGTCCGAACATGTGTATGTTATATATTTTGAACGAAATTTAGTCCGTCTACAACAGTGGTCTTCAACCTTTTAGTAGACTCTACAATATCCTAAAATTGTACAATAAAATAGTTAAGATGTCGTAACTACAAGTGTTGTCTCGTTTATTGATGTATAGATTCATGTCAAAATATACGTCCATCAGTTCTAGTTTTAGATAGTATAACTTAAATATTACTATACCTATTATAGTGAATTGAAAACTATATTATCAATATCATACTCAAGTTAAGAAATATATCTGTCTTCTCTCGTTGGTTTTTTTATGAAATTTTAATTTATAAGATAGTTTCAAGTATGTAAAATATTAATATTTAAAAATGTGTATAAATCTCCGATAGTACTAAAACCATTGCAGAAATCCAACTAGAGAACACATATACCTACTGTTCTTTTCTTTGAGATTAATTAGATTAATTATAGTGAGCTCACTCTTGTATTGGCTAACTGCAGAAAATTAGACTACATAAACAGTCTAAGCATAAACCGTATTGTACGACAGAACATAACATACGAATGTGACATCATCTCCGTTGTTTATAATCGTAATAGTGTGTTATTATCTTATAAATCAAAAATTACTTACGTTAGGTATTTTTTTTGGTGAACTGAGATGTATACCACCGACTTGAATCACACTTGGTAGTATAGGTCTGGGAGCATCGGTTATGAAATGTGCGTTGCTAAATATTATGGAGGGTTTAATTGGTTCGATTTGATCAAAAGCCTCTGTATCGGTTATTCTTGCATACCAACTCTTGTATTGAAGCAAAAATAATGTATAAAACAATAACACCGTGTTTGTAAATCGTTCAAACATTGTTCTGGGAATGCTGTGATTAGCTAGTACATGTGATACAACCGCTGGGTTTGGATAATGTCCTAAGACAGAACGCTCTAAGTACGATATTAGAGGCGGTGGTGTGACATATATTAACGGTATGTCTAGTTTAGCCGATAAATATGAAACGCATTCTGATGCCATTAACTCAATGAAGATGACATCAAAATTTGATCTAGAATCGGTCAGTATGTTTTTTATGAAATTATTTTCATATAATATCTTACAAGAATTTCGACTATAATCGTTGACAAAATTAATTAAATCGAAATGTGAAATAAGTTCTTTATTTAATTGGTCAATATCCAACCTCAATAAAGTCCTAATTTCTTTAGATACATCTATTTCTGTATAATTTCCCCTGTCACCAGTAGGAAATGGTGTCAAAACTGTTATTTTATGACCATGTTCCGTTAATGCTCGAAGTATTCCTTCCATAAAGTTCCAGTGACTTTTTCCACCTATTGCTCCAATAGCCAAAATGCGTTCACTTCCTACTGGTTCAAAATACAACGTAGCAACGCTGCAATAAAATGTAACAATCAATATCTTAATGAATGTCGTCATAATTGTTGTGAGCTCCTCGTACTCTAAAAGAAACAAAAATAATAATTATATTAATGTCACAAATTATCCATTTGGTAAAAATATTGTTAATTTAGGTATTCCACTTCTTAAATTTTATATAATCTGATAAATAGGTAGTTGAATAGGTAATGAATATGTGTAATTATAATAACTATTTAATCTTAAGATTTTATATTCTGAGAAGATAGATGAATATATTGAATTGACAATGGTTTTATTTTCTATTTTGTGTCTGTGTACACGATAAGTAATCAATTAAACCTCCAACATTGAGGTAGTTCTTGATAAAAATCATAGGCTAGGATAATGTATATATAAATATGTTTTTAAATTATTTCCTATTTTCCTATAGAGTTAAGTATGAATGTTTATGCTCCCCTCCTAAAACAAATCCTGGGTATGGCACTGCACCAAATCATTATGTTAGCATTTCTCAGACAGAGTATACTTTATACTCCAAAATATTTAAACACTTTTTAAAATATTTATAGACACTTTAAAATGTTATTAACATATATTTTTTTAATAAATTCCGATAAAAAATCTATCACCGAGTATATAATATTATTTGATATTAAATAGTTTAACACAAGGTTGTTCATGTTTTTTATATCAATAGAAAAAATTAAAAATAGTATTTTGGTAAACGTTAAATTAACCTACAGTTATACAAATAGTAAGATAAATTACTTTAATAACTATATCAAAATATATCATAAAATATACTTAATGATATAGGCTGGCAGACCAAAATCCGTTCAAAGTCGTTTTTCTTGTACAATTATTCATGATTGAATTCAAATTTAACACATATACATTACAGTACTCGCTCGACACCTATTGTACTGCAAATCAAGCATATATCACTTTCCCATTTTTTTTATTGTTTATTTATCTAACACTGCACTACTGCAAAATGTACATAGTAGTACAAATTCCAACGTTTTTTATCTTTGATGCTATGTAATGGGTAGTCAAAAGCTTTTAGTAATATTATACAAATCGTTAATCAATCGTATCCATTTTCTTATCAAATTTTGATATTAATCTAGGGTTTCCACGTACAAAATGTTACAGCTTAAATTTTAAGGCTTAATTCAGCTTATATTAAAGATAAATTGTGTAAATCCATAATACGCGATAATAGTTAGTTACATATTATTTACATAAAATAATAATTAAATGGAAAATAAAAATGTATCTTCAATCATTTATCTACTCTGCGATGATTAAGAAATAAAAAAATTAAAAAAGCGAAAAAATTTAAAATTTATTTATTTTTTTAAAATATTATGATGAATTAATCATACGTATAAGGTGGTTCAGAAAAGATAATATATCAATGTTTTATTTTAATTTAAAATGCTCAGAGCCTTGTTTATTTTTAAATTAAAAAAGTGGATGCCTTCATGTTTTTCTATATATTCTGTCTAAACAAACGGAATTCAAGCTTTAAAAGCTCTTTATAATATATTCAAATAAAAGTGACAGATTGAATTTAAGAATTATAAAAATATAAATATAGTGACACGTATAATATAACACATGCAGTATACGCTATCTATAGATATGTACAACTATACAATATAAACATAGGCATGTGCTGCAAATATATTGGTAATATCTAAATATTCATCAATTATATGAGTTTGGCTGCTTTTTGAATACAAAATTACTTACTTGGTAGTTGATACTTTAACTCGAGATTTATTATAATATTACATTACATTCAACGTTTTATTTAAATAATTGTTGTTATAAGAATATATTAGTCACTTTATTATTAGAATCATAAATATGTTACAAAATAGACAGACAAACACTGTAATCACGAAATGGCAATACACCATTGAAGTAATCGACCTGCACAATAGCAAAAATTATTTAGATAATAATTTTTGTTTATCGATAATCCATTCAGGTTTCCCAACTGCCGTATTGTAAATCAAAAATGTTCTTCAGGTTTACATTCAGTTATTATATTTTTATATGCTTGATAATATAATTTTACAATAAATTGAGAATTCCAATTATTGGTTATTTACGTTTATTGTAATGGTCCAAATATACGTTGCCTAATAAGTCCTCTCCAATAAAAAAATATATATAATACATATATTTATTTATTTATAGTTTTGTGCCATACAGCTATATGAAAGGATCCAATAGTCGAATAAAAAAAGTTGTGGAACCCTGGTCTATACAGTAAACACGCAACACTCTAAACGAGATAAAAAAAAATTGCCAATTACATAGCATATTTATAAACAGCACACAATTATTTTGTTTATATTAATAGAAATAACTTCTCGTTTGAAACTTGTTTGAACTTAAAAAAATGATAGATATAAAAAAATATATATTTTTTAATTAATTATAACAAAAATACAATTTTTTATTGAAATTGAAATTGATAAATTGTTGATATCTGAGTCATAAATGTTAAAAATGTAATACAAAGTTAATCGTAATTTGAAAATCTAAAATCTCTAGTCAAAATATCATCATAATATTAAGTATTATATTTAACGATAAATTTAAAAAGTGATGATTTGTACCTAAAAGAAAAAAAGACAATATTATCAATCCAAAAATTACCAAAGTTTTTATTTAGGTATACTAGGTATAGGTACCTACAATTATTATAATTCTCTATTATTAATATTTAAATAAAAAATAATTATTTACTATTATAGTAAAGATAAAGATCTATTAATTTAATTTATATCTTATTTTAATCGTCTTTATTGTCATTTACTCGAAAACTACTTTAAATTATAATACAACTACAATATTTGTGTCTTGACATAATCATCATAATATTGTAATTGTAAGTAGTAACTGCGTTGCATTTTGTTTTTGAACAACATTAATTTTGACTTTAATAATTTAAAATACCAAAAATCGTTCATTAATAGAAATTTTAAAAATTATCATAGACTTGAAAGTTTAGTTTTTGTATTTAAAATATCATATTTTAATTTTATTATAGTTAAGTGACTTTAGTGACTTGTGTATAGTAATGTGCGCATAAAAATTCCCATATCGTCTTGCAACATTTATTTGATTAGATCAGACCTAATTATTTAACACAATATGTTATATTTAAAGATTAAAAAAATCTTTTTTTTTAGACTTTATAAAATATATTATTAAAATCTTTGTTAAAAAGGTTATATATTATATAAATTTAAGACTTATTACCTACACATTATTATATGAAAAAAACCAAATCAATAAGTAATTATTATCAAAATAAAATTATTAATAAAAAGTATTTGTTTAGTATAATTATAATTTATTATACATCGGATGTTAAGGGAAAACTTTATACAATTTCACTGAAATATTGAATTATGTATTGGTTGCTGGTAGCAACCTAGGTACTGCATACTACAAATAATACTATTTATAGTCCATGAAAGTCTTATAACTGGTTGCTAGTATAGCAAGTAGCAACCTGGTTTAACAAGCTATACTGCCTATACTTATTACTTATACTATTATACTATTATAATATAAAACGTTTATTATAAATATAAGGTTATGTAAATTATGTGGTGATTGGATACGATTTGATTATTATATAATTGTTATTAGTACACTGGAAAACGATTATTATTATAACTTATTAAAATAAATATGCATTACATATATTACAGTTTTAATAATATGTACAGGTTATAGATATATTATTGTAATGAAACAAATATTAAGGAGATAAGTACATACTAAAAAAAATTGATTGGTATATAATATATACCGTAGATACTAGAACTTCAGAATTGCTTATTGAGTTTGTAATTTATATATTTAGCAATACTGAGAACCCTCCCACTATGTTCTAATCACTGTTATTTTCTTTAAAAAAAATTACTTATTATAAAAAACTATATATAAATTGTAATTATTCTTTTAAAAAAATTAAAATAAAAAAATTATATAGTTATATGATAGTAATTATATAATTAAATACACCAGCTGTACAAATAAACGCTGTAAAATATACTTAGTAATGTAAACTAACTGACCGGCCTTCCTCAGAATCGTTTTTCATATGTCACAATTTACTATTAAATTTAACTTTAATACATATATTACAGTAACTATGCCTCATCAGAAACAGTACTTTCGCCATTGTTTCATTATAATAAAAAGTAATAACTTTATATAAAATTTCTGCAGTAGTATGTACTATGCAATTACCCAAAGCATAACAATGCAACTAAAATTAATTACCTATTAATATTTACAAAATAATTATAACTTCATACATTTAACTATTTTTAACTATCAAACGATTTAAATTAATATTTGGCGTTTATATTACTCAAATTCCTAATATAACAATAAAAAATAAACATTTAAAATCAAAACAGTATAATATGAAAAATTATCGACACAGGATGGTCATCAATCATCATATTACTATCAATATTATTATAGTAATAATAAATTAAAATAACGTTTCGGTTCGTTATTGGGAATTGAGTAATACTACACGTTTTTACGATTTAGATTTAATAATTTTGTTCTGTCATCATTAATTTTACCTGAAGAGGTATTTCTACATAAAACATTAATAAAATATATTTAAATAACAATTTAGTGTAACTTCTATAAAAATAATTCGGTATCCAAGTTATGTTTATCATTTACTGAATTCCTTCTACCACTTAACATTATAATAATTGCTAGTAGGTATATATTAAATAATTAAATCTAAAATGTTTAATATTCAACTTTTTAACACAATATATTCAACATGTATCTAAATTAATAATAACCATGTCGTTTTAAAAATAATATTAATTAATTAATGGTTCTATGTAAGTACCAATCAAAATTACCATTTTTAAGTAATTATTAAAATCCCAAGTATACATGTACTTTTACTGGACGATAGTAATTTGAATAATTAAGTATCACATTTATAAAATATTTATATACCTATGCAGTAAACTCAACATATTCTAATAATAAATTTTGTAAAATTTGCCAGTTCAACTTAAAATTATTACTTTTTTTATTTATTTTTCTCTAATTATTAAAAAAAATTATTGAACATTTTTTATTTTTAACCCAAAAACTATCAACCCATTTTTAGTTGAAAAGGAAAATAATAATAATTCGTGAATTATAAAGTATATATTAAATAATTGATTATAAAAAAAATATTTGATAATAACAACAATAAATATTTGTAAACTTAGTTATTCAATACTATTTTCCAGGTATAGGTACTGTTTAAAATCGAAATTGGGATATAATGATAACACAACCACAATATAAAAAAAACTATACCACTTTTAGAAACTTCTAATATTCAATATTTTAATATTTTTTTTAATTAAAACAATTTAGCAAAACAATTTATCACTCAAATTTTGATTTCGATTTGGTCCATAATGTAAACATAATTTTTTTTATAAATGTAAATATTTTGTAAATAGCATAATAAGATAATAAAATAATCAATATGACAACAGCAATGACGTCCAGTAAAAAGTATTGATACCATTTCAAATTGAGCGCCTGAGATTTTAAATGAGGAGCACCTTTGTGGCGAATAACGTATCTCGTCCAATAATCAACGGCTTTCGACGGTGACAGTGGACGGTCTTTAAAACGATCAGAAGCAATTTTAGCATTTTGCATGTACCTAAAAAAAAAGGTTTATTTTTTAAAATAATGGAAATCATATTTGTTCTCATCGCAATTTAATATAGTTTTGCAGCAAATAGTTAACCATACTTTTTATTCTTAACGAGTTCTAAAATAGCCTTCGTGAATGTGTCCTTAGTCACAGAATCAAGGTTCATTGAAATTGCCATTCCTGCGTCTACTAAATTTTTTAAATTTCTAGATTGATCAAAGAACACGGGAAATCCGAGAACCGGAACACCGGCATCCACTGCCTCATACACTCCAGATATTCCTCCGTGACTAATAAATAATTTTACATTAGGATGCACTAAAAAATAAATAAAAAATTTTAATATTTATTTATCAATATTTTATCAAGGCTTACCAAGTATATCTCGTTGAGGAAACCATTTTTTTACCATGATATTCTCTGGTTTATCGATCAATTCATCTTCATATTTTAATAACACTCTCTGAGGAACTTGACTTAATACTTTTATTATGTCGTTTCTAATATATACTGGTATTGAAGATACTGCCACGACAGAACCTAATGTAAAAAAAATAACCCCATGTGGTGAGTTTTCGATGAATTCTAAAACATCCTGTAATAATTATAAATATCAAGAGTTTAAGAGATGTAACTATTAATATTTTAATACGACTAAGATTTAGAGTTTTAGCATTTAATTTTTCAATAATTTTACTATAAATCTTCTATCTTATGTTGAACAATATCTAGATTAATAATATTAATCGTCTTTCATCCTATAGAAAAAATATTTATGTAAATCATTAAGATTTTAAAAAGTCAGAATATCTTTCTCGTGTCAGTGTTAAACAATATTAAAAATTAATTTTTTGGTTTGACCATATGTCAATGTGACGTCATCTTCATTGTTTATATAATCGTAATAGTATGTTATTTATTTTATTAGTTGAAAATTACTTACGTCAGGTATTTTTTTTGGTGGACTGAGATGTATACCACCGACTTGAATCATACTTGGTAGTATAGGCCTGGGAGCATCGGTTATGAAATGTGCGTTGCTAAATATTATGGAGGGTTTAATTGGTTCGATTTGATCAAAAGCCTCTGTATCGGTTATTCTTGCATACCAACTCTTGTATTGAAGCAAAAATAATGTATAAAACAATAACACCGTGTTTGTAAATCGTTCAAACATTGTTCTGGGAATGCTGTGATTAGCTAGTACATGTGATACAACCGCTGGGTTTGGATAATGTCCTAAGACAGAACGCTCTAAGTACGATATTAGAGGCGGTGGTGTGACATATATTAACGGTATGTCTAGTTTAGCCGATAAATATGAAACGCATTCTGATGCCATTAACTCAATGAAGATGATATCAAAGTTTGATTTGGAATCCGTCAGTATGTTCTTAATGAAATTATTTTCATACAATATCTTACAAGTTTTTCGACTATATGTATTAGCATAATGTATTGTATGGGAGTATGAAGTAAGGTGTTTTTGCACCAATTCAATATCCAACCGTAACATTGAGAATGTTTCATTGGATACATCTATCTCCGTGTAATTTTCTCTGTTGCCATTGGGAAATGGCGTCATAACTGTTACGTTATGACCATGTTCTGTTAATGCACGAAGTATTCCTTCCATAAAATTCCAATGGCTCTTCCCGCCTATTGTTGAAATAGCCAAAATTTTATCACCTTCCACTGGTTTTAAATACAACACAGCAACGCCGAAACAAAATGTAATCATCAATATTTTAATGAATTTTATCATAATGGTATGCTCACCAATGCCCTAAAAAAAATATATATAGTGCTTTTGATTTTATGATTTGCTTTTGATTAAATATTGCACTTATTTAAATGTTTTTTTTTTTATTTGAAGTGTTTTTAAGTTTTTAACAATGTCATTTGATGATCATTCGTTAAATATTTGCGATGTTCAGATTTTATTATTTTGATTGTCGAATATAAAGACTCGCAATAATAGGTTATTCCAAAAATGTATTGGATTTCGATATTAATTTAGCACTATATGTAATTTTTGGATATTGTATCTATTCCATAAATTTTATTACAATAATTTGTAACTTTTTATTGACGTTAAGAACCTTTTTTTCTTAGCATAGCTTCAATATATATTTGAGATTATCAATATTATATTATGCAGCTCGAAAATCTCTTATCGCTGACTATCCCTGTTAAAGACTTATAACTTCATAAGTTAAGAATTTCTAATATCATTAACAATTTATTCTGAGACAATATTAGATATGTGATGTTTTTGTTTTTAGTAAAAATATGTAGAGCGTCATAAATTACTAGTAAGGAAATAAATAAATTTTAAAATATCCTTTGAGTAGATGTTAACACAGTGACATTCCGTTTCCACACAGAATCGTTTTTTGTATACATTGAAACAACATTGATTTATAATTTAACACATCCGCCTATTCAACGACGATGTCACCCGAAATTGCAATACGGTAGTGACGGTTTTTTTTTTAATTTAAAATATAATAACAAACCTACTAACCTGTTTACTAAATTATATTAATCACTTATTCAGTAATAATCGTTTTTACTATCGTTTTTAATCGAATACAATATAACGGTGAACTAAACTAATAATTATGAAAATCATAACACACGTATCAATTGTTACTTATACACTAAATGCTTATATACTTAGTAATTAAATAATGTTATTGAAGGATGCAAAAAATAATCAGTAGTTTTCTAATATAATAGATAACCCTGATACCTACGACATAACAATATTTCAAAAGTCTATAATTTCATCCAACAATAAAATTACCAGAGTTCATCTTCTTAAATCCACCTCGATTTACCAACCTAAAAATAACACTCAGCATTATCAATTATGAATCTTATATACAGCGCACAGTCCACTTATAGGTATCTAAAACGATTAAAACCAATAGTTAATTTAAAGAACGTATAAGCGATAGGAGTGTTCACCGTACAGCGTTGTCCTATTTACAATTAAATCACCTATTTATTTATCAGGTACATTGTGCATATCTGATATGAAAAAAAATAATAAAAGATTTTGTTTTAAGTGTTTATCACGCATTCATTAGCATATTACGTTATACTAATCAAAGAATAAAAATTTTTATTTATAACCTACATGTATATATTTAGATAAGCAAATCATGTATAACATGATACTTAACTGCCATAGATTATAAAATTATTAATTATTTTATTTAAAATTCAATTGTATTTATATAAAATTAAAACCATACAACCCACTAAAAACCAATTTACAATTTAAATAGTTAAGATAAAATTCCAAATTTAAAAATGTATAATAAAAAAAAGTAAAAATGTTAAAAAAAACATTATTAATGTAAAATAATTCAAACTTTTGCATAATTATTTAATTATTTTAATGTTAAAAAATGGATAAATAAATTATAATAGAATGAACTTAAATAAGCTTTCAAACACCTTATACCCAGCGCTGGAAAATACTTTATCTATTACATTTATATACAAACACAAATAATTTTGTTTCTCGATCGTTTCTAATTTGTAACACAATAGTCATAAATGTATTACTAGGTATCAACCTTTAAAATGTTATTGATTATGTTGCCAAAATATATTTGAATTATTTTAATAAATTGATAGTTTAACACAAAATCACAAAAAAGTATTTACAGGAAAAAAGCATACAAAAGAAATATTAAGTTTATTCCATGTTAATCAAAACGTGTTTACTAACTATGTACCATTGTACCAAATAAGAATAATTATTATTACAATTTAGAAAAAAACCATTCGTTTTCAAATGTTATGCTTTTACCTTAGACCTTAGTTCATGGTTAATACTTATAAATAGGACTAGGAAGTTAATGCATTATTTATTTTTTGTTTTGGAACTTTTTAGATTATGCTCTCCTGGCCACAAATGTGTCTCATTAGCATATAAATCTGAACAACTAATTTGTATTTTGTATTTTTTTGTTTTTATTACTTTTTAAATATCTTTTAATCATTTTTTCAAATTTTTTAAGTCATTTTCCCACATTTTTAATCATTTTTACTGATTTCACATTAGTTCACTTCTTATCATTATGCCGATAAATTATTTAGAACTTTGAAATTACCACGGACTAAGATTAGTAACTATCCGATTTTATCTCACCGATTATAGTTGTCGTTGTCGTGTTGTAGTGAATATTATATTATACCTAAAATTTATTATTTTTTTGTAATATTTTCCAATTGCCGAAATTTTTTTATTTAATTTTAGATTCTGAACGGAGTGATGAATGTATTGATTTTACAATGATGTGTGTTTTTTTTTTTTTGTGTCTGTGTACAGCATAACTAGTCGAAATAATGCTTCAATTTCAAACTTTGGGAGTGGTTTCCGATAGCAAAGTGGATATCCTTGGTGCATTATAGAGGTGAAAAGTAAACATTTTCCAACAGTTTTCAAAAAAATCGAATTTTTTATTTTGCTAAAACTCAAAAACTAATCGATGTAAATACTTGAAATTTTTACCAAATGTTCATATTAGCGTTCTCCATACACAATTAAATTTTCAAAGAATTTTGAATTTTTTTGAGCTATTTATAGACAATCGAAATTTTTAATTTTTTTTAGTATTTTTTTTAAAAATAACGATAAAATTTTTTTGGCCGGACAGAAAATCTTGAAAATTTAATACAAGGTTTCTTATAAGTTGTTCTTAAAGTGATAAAAAAAATCCGAAATCGTTAGTCACAATTTTTTTTTATAAGAGATCGAATTTATACGAAATATGTCAAAATTGCGAAAATTGGCAAGTAATTTTGTGGTTAAAAAATCGTAAAATTTTTTTCTTTTATAACTAAGTTAAATTTTTCTTCAAATATCTGTAAAAATAACTACCGGATTCAGTCAAAAAATTTTTAGGAGTGTTTGAAATTTAAATTTTTACAAAACCGCATTAATAACGGATTAGCCTCAAACGATTTTTGATATTTGTTGTTATTCAAAAAGTATAAGTCATAAATACTTGAAATTTTTACCAGTTATTTAGATTGCCATTTTCTTTATGTGATTTGATTTTCAAAATATTAATTAAAATAGTATTTAAAATACTTATAAACATATTCTATAAAAAATATGAAAATTATTTTTAAATTCATAGAAAACAGTAAGGTATAAAACTACTGTTACATAACTAGCAATACCATGGATGAATTCAATGATTATTTATTCAAATTATACTTATTTATTTGGTATTTTTATCATTTTAATAAAAATATCAACATTAAATTATTTTAAAATGTATAAGCTAAAATATTGTTTAGAGACTAAAGATTCAGTTTCCTACATTTTCTTTTCATTTTAGATTCTGAACGAAGTGATGAATGTATTGCTTTTACAATGATGTGTGTTTTTTTTTTTTTTTTTGTGTCTGACAACAAAATTTGGGCAGTAATAATGCTCCGATTTTTGACTTCAGCCCCTCTTTGAATAGGAAAATTCATCTATTTGGTACTTTGGGGGGGGGGTCAAAATTAAAATTTTCAAATAGTTTTCAAAAAATCGAGAAAAACAAAAAAAAATGACAGAAAAATGGCAATTTTACGAAAAACCACTTTTCGACAAAATCGATTTTTTGATTTTGCTGTAACTCAAAAACGAATCATCTTCGTTCAGAATCGTTTTTCGTATACAATGATACCTATCATTGCATTCAAATTTAACCTACCCTAGTCCGAGGTCCACCCCACCCCCTAATGTACAGCAGAGCGATACTCACTTACCCGCTTTTGTTTGTTATAATTCTCTAAAAATAAATATTTCATAATTTAATATTCATAATGAATAATGATATTTACTAAAAATTTTAACTAAAGATTTTGATTAAAACAACTTTAAAATATATATTCAGATTTTAAAGGGGATATTTTTAATACTACTATTCAAAATAGAATCGAACTCCCCCATTCGTAAAACGTTAAGTCGTGTTAAGACCAATATACAAAATTAGATTTGAATATACGGCGCTATCTTGCGTAGATATTTATAAATTTATAACAATATATCAATTGTAAATTGTTTAATAACCAAAGGTAGATGGCGTTAAATAATATAATATAATATTATGCACAATAAGTTAATAGCCTTATAAGATACTACTCAGTTACTTACTAGTTAGTTATTTTAAGCTTTTTTTTTCAAAGAAATTCAATTAAACGATTATTTTATTATTTATTCATCTAATAAACTAAGATTGAATTTGTCACACCTTTATTCAAACATACAATAAAATAATAATAATTAAAAAAAAAATTAATTTCTTTTAAGATACCTACTATTAATAATAAAATATTAGACTGTATAAATTTTAAAGAACTATGTGATTTTAGTTTAACTATTTGAAAAAAAAAATCTTACGAGAAAAATATTTAAAATATTTTGTGCTTATAAATTTATTTATATAATATGTTACATTTTAAAACACAAAGTTTCCTTATAATTAATCCGATTTTGATTTCGATTTTGATGATGGTTTAAAAATAATTTTGTTTATCAACTGCAATGTTTTCAATGCAGTGTAAGAAATTGATAAAATTATTAATAATACAACTGCCATAACGTCCAATAAAAAATATTGGTACCATGTTAAATTAAGTGCGTGAGATCTCAAGTGTGGTGCACCTTTGTGGCGAATAATGTATTCCGTCCAGTAAACTACCGAATCGGCCGGCGACATTGGTCGGTCTTTAAATCTATCAGAAACTATTTTAGCATTTTTTGAGTATCTGCAAATAATTAATAAAATATTATAAAAAATTTCAAATTCAAATGAAATATGTCGTTTTTATGTCCACTTACGTTTCATTGTTGATAATTTCATTAATAGCACTTAAAAGTGTATTTTTGGTTACTGAAAACAAATCCAATGACAACGCCATACCTGCATCGACCAAATTTGCCATGTTTCTTGGTTGATCATAGAACAAGGGGAATCCTAAGATTGGGACGCCGGCGTCCACAGCTTCATAGACTCCCGATATACCTCCATGGCCGATAAATAACTTAACATTTGGATGCTCTATATATTTATACGAAATATTTTTAATACTGTATTTCTGTTTAATTTGTTGATATTATTTGTATTTTATTGTAACGTACTCAGTATATCTCGTTGAGGCAACCATTTGCTTGTCATCACATTTTTTGGTTTATTCTGCATTTCTCCTTCGTATTTCAGCAATACTCTTTGAGGAACTTCAGCTAATGCATCTTTGAAAGCATTTTGAATATGGTCCGGCAATGTTGATAGTGCGACTACGGTACCAAATGTAAAGTAAATAACTCCGTTTGGCGATTCCTCGATAAATTTTAAAATATCCTGTAAATATTTAAAATAAATATCACAACTCTCTTATAAAGTAAGTTTTAAGTACATAAATATTTTATAGCATCATCGCAACAAAAATTTGTGTTGACTAATAGATTTATAAGATCTGTGCCGTGATTTCAGGGGAGATTCAGGTGTTTTATCCACTTGATTTTTTTTTTTTAAAAGACTATCACATCACATTTATGTACTTATTTGACACAATTTATTTTATATTATAATACTAAACTATTAAAATTTCCTAAGGTATAATTTTATAATAGTGACACCATTTTACAATCGGCCGTATAGTTTCCTCATAATCACACCTAACTTTATGTAGAGCTTAGAACATTATTTTAATTGTTTTATTTTATATTATTTACAAAGCTAAATATAAATATTAGTGAATATTTGAGATACATTTAAATGTATAAATAACGCGGTAATAATAAAAAGTAATAATTTTAACGATTGTACAAAATAATATGGAATAAAATGATTAACATTTCGGTGACTTCTTCGCTTATAAATAATAAATATTAAATACAGTTTAAAATCTTGATGAAAAATTAATTAACTGTTTTCCTCTTAACCTCACGCTATATTATTACAAAAGCTCATTACTTGATTTTCTATAGTTTAACTTAAAATACAGTTAATCGAAACACGTAATTAATTTAAAGTCACGATACTGTCACCAATGTCATTGATTCAACGATTCAACCATAAAAATAACTTTAAAAATGTATTATCTTTCATGAGCCTTTATATAGTTAATATACACTGCAAGAGGTAAACTTCGGAAATTATACGGAAACTTCACGCCTCAAAAGTTTGTTTTGACTACCCGAGGCCATTTCTATATTTCCACTTAAGAATCTATGACTACTAAAGTTTACTATATCTACATGTTCCCTTTTAAAATGTAATGTTTTTTTCTTGCAGTGGAAAATTTGAAATCAGAAGCACCTCGGTAGTTTTTCTAAAGAGGGGTATTGTAAGCATTATCCTCCAGTGTGTACAAATGCAAATCCTTTACTTTTATTTTTTACAATAGCCTAATTTTCTAACCTGTATTAAACTGTCACAATATCAATATGCCGTAATATAACTAAATATAATTTAATAGCATTAAAGTTATGCATAAGTGAATTCCGAAAAATACTCATACTATTATTTTAAAACCCAATATTTCTCGATCCTCGTACTTATTTTGTAAAAGGGATCTTCTCTACGTCGTGTTTGAATATTTAAAATAATATATACCTTTATTGGGCTATGTCCAGTGTCCACAGTGGAAGGGAAATAATATCGAGACCGTACTACTGTATTAATAATATTATATGGGTCTCAGTATAGTCTATATAGTGAATTTAAAATGTTTGTACAATTATACCATGATATAGGCGTTTTCATCTCAGCGTCCATGTAACGCTATCATTTAAGGGAAAATTCACCCAGTGGCCAGTTTAATAGCTAATTGCCATATTCCATTTACATATATATATATATATATCAATATACAACGTATAGTGTATAGTGTATACACGTATTTTATTTATATAAATACACACACGAAATTATTAGCTTATGGTGGCCTAAATAGTATAATATATTTAACGAGCCACAGGAATTAATTTTTAATGACACCGAGAAAACGTTTGGATTTATTTAGACGACTATATACACATATACACGAATCCGAATAACTTTGAATAATATTTAATTTTAAGTATGCTTTTCAGTCAATGCATGGACTAGCCTCAATTCACTAGCAATTCATTCGGATTTTAATCAATCGTTTTATAAAACCTCACCTCCAATATTTATATCCGTTCAAACCATAATATATTAAGTAGGGACATTATGTATGTCCCGGACATAGATACTAATGTATATTGTAACGTTTTAAGAGTTTTTTAATGAATCGAATACTCCAAGTAATTATTTAAGTTTCACAAATAAATAATCAATTAGGTTAATATGATATTTAAAAATACATTAACGCGGTAAACAATTTTTATTTTAATAGGTACATTAAATTATTAAAAGTTTTAAATTATCATTGTAACTTGTAACATTTATAATATTATATTTATTATATTATATTTCGTATAATTATTATTTTATTATATTAAAATATTTCTTTAAAATTATACAGTGGTGATGTTTATATTATTCGAAATCAATTTTAAATTAAAATAATATTTAAAAATAGTTTATTTTAGATTTTTTCAATAACGATAACTAGATGCGGGTTGGGAAATACACTGACTAGTATATTAAAGGATATAATAAACTATAATAATTTATAATACCTATTTTATAATATTATTATAGAACTAGTAAAATATTATTGTAACTAAACAACAATAATTTTACAATTTTACATGGTGACTAAAATCCGCTGACCGTGTAGAAATGACGAAATATTCTATGACAGAGTAATCTATATACATATTTACCGTGCCACATATAATTAGTTCGTCTATATAGTTTACGATTACGACTAAGTTAGTCGGACTAACATAACGGTTGCATGGATTTAGGATCGGAAGCTCTAAAAAAATATAGTACAAAATACCCAACAATTACTTAAATTTATTTTGATTGAAATTGTAATACGTGTTTTCGTGAAAAACACATTTCGGTGCACCTAACGGCAGACGATCATTCATTTAGGCAGACGAGACGACGGAAATCACCTACACCTGCATATAAGAACCATATCGTGAGATATCCGATTTGTCAAACCTCCTATCTATTATGTATTACTACGTGATGAATTTTGAACCGAGATCGATTATGGAACCAAAAATGGGGAATAAACGCATTCATATTTTGAGTACAGAAACCAAAAATATTCAATACGCGCGTCGACTGGCACTCGTATACGGGCATGGCCGTTTTCGACCAAAAACGTATCCTTCCTTTTTCGGCCAATTCACTTTTCGACCAAATTTAAAAAAAACCGATTCCCCTTTCGGTCAAAACAAAAATTATAAACATAATAATACTTATATATAATTTTGAAAATGATTAAAAATATAAACATATCTATATATTAACATTAATTTATGTTAATATGTTACAATATGTACAATATTATATAAAACCATAAAATAATAATATACAATTTTTGTCAATAATAATTAAGTATAATAGTAATATAAAATAGGTAATTTTGAAAATTACAGGATACAAAAAGTTTAATGTATTACGTTTTATGTTATACATATCGTAAATGATTAAAATCAAGATATATAATATTTGTAATTAATTATTTGAAAAAGATTTAATAGGTGTACAATTGCTATAAAATAATGGCATTATTATTTTATATTTTTATGTAATATTATACATATTGTAACATATTAACATAAAAATAATGTCAATGTATAGATATGTTTATATTTTAAATAGTTTTAGGCAACTTATATTTTTAATCATTTTCAAAATTATATAATTATATAAATGCTATAATTTTACAAAAATTATATAAAAGTATTATTATGTTTATAATTTTTGTTTTGGCCGGAAGGGGAATCGGTCTATTTTAAATTTGGTCGAAAAGTGAATCGGCCAAAAAGGGAAGGGTACACGTTTTTGGTCGAAAACGGTCTCGCCCTCGTACCTATACTACTTACGGCCGGCAGCGGTCGGGGTGCGGTCAAATGTATGCCGCCGACGTCCACGCGGTTCGCCGGCACCGGTCTGGGCGGTTCGGTGACGTGGTGAGTGTTGACGAAAACCAGGGCGGGTATGACGGGCGGCGCGAGGTCGTAGGGCCGCAGTTCGACGGCAGCCGCGGTCGCCGTGTACCAGTGGTTGGCGAACACCGTGTACAGGTGAATGGCCACGCTGTGCAGTCGCCGGTAGAACGTGTCGGGCACGGCGTACGCGGCGAACAGGTGCGGCACGACCGCCGGGTTGGAGTAGTGGCCGAACGCGGCCGTTTCGATCCAGGGCAGCAGGGGCGCGGGAACGACGTAGACGAGCGGAACTCCGAGCCGCCGCGCCGCGTGCGACACGCAGTCGCTGCCCAGCGGTTCCGTGATGAACAGGTCGTAGTCGCCGACGTCCCGCGACAGATACCGGTCCATGATGTCGCACGTGAAACGGCTAGAGTTGGCGATGAACGGCACCATGAACGACGTCCGGGCGAACAGCGGCACCACCACGGAGGCGTTCATGTTGACAGCGGTCGCGATCTCGTCCGTACCGCTAATGTGGTAATGGGCGGACGTCTCCACCTCCGTATAGTTGTCGGTCGGCGGCGTCCCGGGGTCCGGGAACGGCGTGTAAACCCTCACCGTGTGGCCGCGGCCGACCAACGCGTGCAGCACGCCTTTCATGACGTTCCAGTGGCTCTTGGCGGCCACCGTCTCGACTGCCAGCACGCGGGCCGCGTCCACGCGCCGCGGCCAACCCGCAGTGGCAGCCACCAGCAAGCAAACGGCCGCGAGTCCACACCACGATGGTCGTCTGGTCATCACTGTTGTGCAATCTTAACCTTTGAATCGGATATAACTATTTGTTTGTAAACGGTTTTTTGTGACCGGTAAACGCCGTCCAGTCCTGTACAATCGTATACTATATTATAATATGCTACGAGTGTTAGAGCATATAGTTGATGGCATGTGGGCGTGTGCGTTACCGTCGTCAAAGCATATTTTTTGTGTACTGAACGTGTTCGACGACGGTATAGTTTGCGTAATGATATGCTGTTTATTATTTTTGGACACTGGACTTTTCCCTTCTACTTATTCCAATTAGGATTAATTTTTGTTCGTTTCATTGTTCACCACGCTAAATATTGCTTTTATAGTCTTCCTTATTTTATCATATCGTATTTGACCTTAAATACCTAACCTAATGTTTTGAAACCTTTTGATAATGTTAATAAAATTAATAAATTATACAATTATAGTGTGTTTCGTGTTCACTCACGATGCGATTTGCTATAATCAGATCAAAATTTCGATACTGACGTGAGCAACATCGCAATAAGTACATTTGTTCAATGTATAACTATCAAGAGCCGTTTTCAAAATAAAAGAAAAATTTATTACTATAAATTTAGAAAATTATATTACAAATATAATAAAACGATTATACATCAATTGTGCCGAACGATATTAAGGTTAGGTTAGGTTAGATTAGGTTAGATTACTTAGATTAAGTTAGATGGTTAGATGTTGCCGTATACTACCTACGTAAGTACGTCAATTTATTGCGGCACCGGCGAACCACCTATATATTATTATGTGATCATTTGGATATACAACTGTTGTTCGTATGCGATGTAATTAGAAATTGATCGAATCGGAATATCCAGAAATGGAAAATAAATAAGATTATAACAATATTTGAAGATTAAATGTTGTTACACAGACTATTTTACATATTAGATATTTAGATTATTTTACTCATAGATAAAACATTATTTACGTCATTTTGTTTTATAAAATATTTGAGAAATTTTTGTAGTATAAAAATATTTTACGACTATATCCAACAGTGTTTATATATACATATATTGTATTTTTTTAGACATTGTTGGATAAGTTCTACTACCGTGTTCACGTCCTAGAATTTAATAATGTCGTTTTTTTAATAAATTTGTATAATATAAATCAAATTTCAAGAAATAATAAGACCTTTTCAACAAAGTCCAACAAAAATTGTAGTATAAATTGGAATGGAATATTTTATATTATATACGTCATTATGTTCGCGGGCTTTATTAGATTTTTTCAATAATTAATATTCTATTGAATTTATTCAACGGTAATATTATATATATGTTTGTATATTGATTTTTTATAAAATTAATATTTTTAGGTAAGTTATATGTGTATGTAAAATATTACAATTTAAAAAATACTCATACCCTTACCAGGAGTAACAACACACACACACATTGATATTATTATGTTAATAATATTAACCATGTTTAAAGGGATGTATGAACTTTCCCTCCAACTTACATAAATATTTCAAATTTTACAGGCCCTACAAAGAATTCCAATTATTTTCGCGAGATATGTTATTATAATAACATAAAAATTTAAAAATGTTGTTACCAAAATAAGGTATGTGAAACCATGTGATGAGGAGCAACTTCACTGACGTCTAACTTATTATACATAATATTATATAGTATATACTATAGGTATGTGATCTAAAACGAGAGTAATTTTTTTTTCTTTTGAAATGTGGTACAAATTATATTATAAATTAAAACACATTCATATTAATTCCTCAAAAACAAGATTCATTTAGATAATCACCATAATAGTATTTATTATCCAACGGACCCTAAGTAGATTGTAGCTAGGTTAACTATATCAAAATATGTCTGTAGTTCACCAAAGCCAACATAGACTACATTGCTAAACAAGACTATTTTTTCTTATCAATACAATATTGTAATTTGTAATGATACAAAATTCGTCCAACATACAAACGTTACTATCATTAGCGTGCAGTAATAGGTTTTTTTTAAGCACTTTCCTAAAAATCAAAAAAAGATGGTACCGGACAATGGATTTATTGTGATAAAAAGTTTTTAATAAAAATATTTATACTATTAAGTAAAAAAAAAACAAAGTAAATTAAAAGGTGTGAGTGCATGGGTAGCCAAATATGGTTGTTTGTCTCAGTTCTGAAAATTATTCAGAACGTTACTAATAGGACATAATATAATGTTTGTATAATATTACGTGACACATTAAAGGTTATAGTCATAATAGTAAAAACATTCAAAGATGATTTGAGCGGACTAATGAGTTCTAGCGTATCTATAATATAATCGTTAAATAAAAAACGTTTGAGTAATTAGACGATTTAAAACGACCGTCACCCGATAATAATAATCATATATTTTATTGTTGGTTTATATGAGATACTCCGATAAAACACATATTATTATAATTGTCAGAAATCGTCCTATATGTGTGGTATTTTGGTAGACAGCTGCAGAATTCGAACACGACATATTATTATCTTTTATGTATATTCATGTTTTTAAACCAAAATCAACTATTAAACTATTCAACTATTTTAAATATAGGGATAGGGAATAAACGCAATAATATTTTGAATCAAAATTATGGTGCCGACAATACACGCCGACTCGTACTCGTACTTACAGCAGGCACGGATCTAGGTGGTTTGGTAACGTGGTTTGTGTTGACGAAAACCAGAGTGGGTATGACGAGCGATGCGAGGTCGTAGGGCCAACGTACGGCGGTAGTCGCGGTCGCCGAGTACCAGTAGTGGGTGAAAATGATGTACAGGTGCATGGCCACATGTAGACGCGTGGCAATAATCGGTCCATTACCTCACACACGCGGTGGCTTTCGTTGACGATTTTCGGCATTATGAACGATGGTCGAGAGAAATTCATAAAAGTCTCAGTGACTTCCCAACCGGTCATGACATAATAATAGTTTCAGAATAACAATAATAAGCCATCCGGTATACGGTATAATATCCTTGAAAAACGATCGACAAACGATATGAAGTCACCAGTGTACAGTGGTCAGTGGCGTGCATAGAGGGTGAGAGGGAGGGAGATCTTTGCATTGCAAAATCAAAATCACATTAAGTGGCCATAAATACGATTTTCTAATCATATCCTGTTTATAATAAATATATTTAAAATTTCTTTTTGCGAATATAGTGCACTCTGTGAACATACTATAATGTGGTCGGGGGAACCTTGTTACAATATTATTAGTTATCCAGAGAAGATTTTCTATTCCTCATGAATAAGTTTTCTATAGCTGAGGGTTGAAGCCCTGTGTATGGGTATCAATAATAAGATACGTTTGGTTAATATATTTATAATAATTATTATATTTAAAATAATACTTTACTGTTTAGGAGATGGCTGATAATAAGTGTATAGCTGTGTTCGCTCGTGTTGATGGTTAATGTCAAACTGCTTGCCATGTGTCGTTTTAACATGTTAAGTAATATTTCGGGAGTGTAAAAAGTGTTATATTAGTCAATCATATAATGTGTTTAACGTATAATAGATAATAATAATAATAGATAATTGATATACATGGTGTGTAACAAATGTTACAATACAATCCAAATTTCTAATTTTGCACGAAATTTAATTTCTCTCTCAAAATCAAAATCATAATATCAAGAATCAAAAAATACGAAATTCTAATTCCAACACTTTCCTAAAAATTTACGAATATAATGTATGCTAACCCATAAATACGAAAGCTCAATTATTTTGAAATTCACACGAAATTAATTTCCCCGTAAAGTTACATAAAATGAAAAATACACGGAATCGGTCAGCAACAGGTATCAACAGCTGCATACTTCATTAGTAAAGGGTAATTATTTGATGGTATTGGTTGATTTCTTCGACATTGCCGTCGTTGCTGTGCATAAATAACGTGTCTTTTACATAACTTACCGGAGGTATAGGTTTAAGCGGCGGAAGGTGTACACCGCCGACACCGATCATATTTTGAACGGTGGGCACGGATTTTTCCACAGTCGTATCCGTGTTGACGAACGTGACAGCGGGCTTACGGTAGCCGGTCTGATCGTCGTCTCGCTCGTGTAACCATTGTAACGCTGCCATCACGGTCCAGCCGTACGCGTTCTCCAGCCGCCTAGCAAACGCGTCGGGCACCGCGTATCGGGCGAACAGCCGGGCCGCATACGACGGGCCGGGGCTGGTGCCCAGCGCTTTGGCCTCCATCCACGAGGCCATCGGCGACGGGAACACATACACGAGGGGCACGTCACCCAGTGCGCTGGACACGCGAGACGTGCACTCGGACGACACGAGCTCGACGACGACCATGTCGTACCGTACATCGGCGGTAAAGTGGCCGGCGGCTGCCATTCGGTCCAGCCGGTCACACGCCGTCCTACTCTTGTCCACGGCAATGCCCACGAATCGCCACTGGTCTGCGAAATCAGCGACGGCTGTCCGCACGTCCAGCGCGACCTTATTGGGCACGCCAAGCCGCAACGGTATTTCCACGTACCCGCAACCGATAGGGCCCCCGTCACAGACGCCAGCAGTAGTCACCGATGACGACGCGAACGGCGTATACACTGTCACGTTATGACCACGGCCACCGGTGGCCATCGCCCTGACCACCGCCCGCATAAACGTCCAATGGCTCCGGGCCGGCAATGGTTCGATGGCCAGCACGTTGACGGCTGTCGTCGGAGTAGAGACCGCACAAAGCACAACGAACGCACAGGTCACGGCGGCAGCGGAGACGCACTGTTTTGTAACACGTTCCATAATATTGTACCTATAACACCGATGTGGCGATATTATTCGAAAATATTTATAACATTTCGTAATTACGACTTGTTGTAACCGGTTAAAGAGTTTCGCGACGATAAATTTGAGGGTTTTATATTTTTTAATTGTTTTTGTTTTTATTTGGTTTTGTGATTTTGTTTCTATCCAGATTTTTTAACGGTCGTTGTTCGAAGACGTAGTTTTTCGACGAATGATGAATAGGTACAAATCACTGATTTTTGGACTCGCCACATTATTGTGATTACCAAATGTTATCGTATCTATTTATGTGCGTGCACTATGTGAATTATTATCTCGAGTTTTAACTAAAGGTTAGATGTGTTGTACCTATATATGGCTATATATGATCCCACGCGTTTGTGAATTATTTAAAATGATTATTCATTTTTATTTTACACAAACATTATATTTCTTATCGGGTATGAACCATTTTTATAATACCCATGTGCACAGTGAAAGATGAAACATATTGTCATATAATATCAATAATAAAAATAAACAAAAGCCAATGGTTTATTAAGCCAACAGCCAACACGTTAATATAGATGAGTATAATATTTAGTAAAAAGTCGTACAAACATAATATTATAATAAGTATACTAAAATGCATAACTAAATATTACGATAATACATATAATGTATATAACTAAACTATAAAAAAATTTTAATAATAATATTTTTTTATGTGTAGTAAATAATACAAATTAACTTACTTAACAAATACATATTCATTTTTAAGCAATAATATTAAATGGCTTTGTTTTAATATAGGTATTTGCATAATATCATAAAAACCCATTTTACGGATTAATACATTTTATTTATGAAAATTATAGTAAAAGGGGAAAGTTGTATTTTAGAATAAAGAAAAGATTATAATATAATGATACCTATACTATTTAAAATTCTGTAAGACTTCAGTTCAAATGATTTATCTTTAGTTATATAATTGAATAAAAAACTATTCCATGTTATGTCCTAATATAAGTAGGACAACTGCTATTTAACATACAATGAAGAATGAAGATAATACATCAAATATAGCGTGATTTTTTCATGTACAACACCTATCTTAAATCAGTCAAATTTTAATGTTTTTTTTAAAAAAAATATTTCATACAAATTTGACTTAAGACATTCGATTAAAAGTGATCTATGCATTTTAATTACTTTTAGGTCTTATTGTATTAATATTCAGTCACCGAAATAAGGCTTTAAGAATTTTTCACCTCGTCGTCAGTGGGATGATACCAGAAAAGGTGCTTCGCCAACTACACACATCGTACATTAACGTAGCGGTTGGAGCACAGTCAAGAGCATGCTACCAACGTACAAGCGATTCAACGACACGGGTTCGAAGGGTTCGGTAACGTGGTGCGTGTTGACGAACACTTGCATGGGCTGTTTTTTTGGGTTGCCCGAGGTCGTAGGGTCGTCGTTTACAGGTCACCGCGAACACACCACATATCGGTAACGTACATAATACGTAAAGGGTGGTGTATATTAGATAAAATATATTATGGTCATGCAGCGATCAGTAGAATGTGTCAGCTACGAAATATTCTGTGAACACGTGTGACACGACGACCGGGATACTGTAATTACCGCAAGTGACCGCCACAATACAGCAGCGTGCGGGCCACGACGTCGTTAACTGCATGTCGAAACGCTGAGCCGGCAAGCCTCTATGGTGCACACTGCACACGTACTCTCTGCTCGGCGGTTCCTTGTCGAACCAAGATCGTAAATGCTAAAATCCTGTGGCAAAAATCTGTCATCATGTCGCTCATGAAACAGTCGGCGTTGGCTATTAACGACACCATATAGTCGAGCGAACAGTGTAAACAGCACGTAGGCGTTCACGTTGACAGCCGTCGCGGTGGCGTCCGTTTTATCGCCGTATACTCTCCAAGCACACGCCGGCGAATTTACACCAAGTCCCTATCATCCTATTATAGTCGTCGCTTTTGTGTAACTGTATGATATCGATATGTATCGGTAAATCGTAATGTACCACACACACATAAAACTGTGGAGTTGTTTTGACCACCAAATAAGTCAATTCCGTGCACATTCGAGCGTTAAATTTCGCCTAAGGATGAAGAAGTGTTGATTTGACTACGCTATGCAGTTAATAGTAACCATTTGGTTTAACTTACTATGTTAGTTAATACAACTAAAAGTTTCAGTTAAAATTAATTTCATAAAAATATCGTTACAACTGCATCATTATATGTTAATTCAACTATCTGGTTAGTTAATACAACTCGAGTTTCAGTTCTAATTTACTTCATAAAAAGTATCGGTATAACTACATCACAAATGTTATCTCAACTATTTTAAGGAGTTAAAAAATTAAAATCAATTAATTTTATACATTAAATAATGCAAAAAATATTGGACTCTGTCAGGGATTCGAACTACTTACGGGAGTCTAGTTGATGATTCCTATCCTACATTCCTACCGCCTAAACCTACCGAGCCACTACCTAACTTCTATCCAAGGACGGAAACACTGTCATCTAAATAGATGCATATCTACAATTTACTTGTCATTATAAGATATTATAAAAAAATTGTTGTAGGTGATTAACTAATGAACATAGGCAGATAATTGATAATATTTTGATTCACAATATATAATAGGTACCCTAAATTGTATTGTTAGCAACACGAATAATCAAGATATACTAGTATATCAGCTGGATACGAAACAAATATGTGATGAAAATTATTCCTAAATAAATAAATGCAGATAAAATTTTAATAAACTAAATTTAATTTAATGTTACAAATTAGGTAAGTTAAATAACAAATAACAAGCCTAATATAATAATATAACATTATAAAATAATATAACAGGTACCTACCTATCTTTCATGCAATTAGAATAATTAGTTTCACATAAACAGACCTTGAGAACAACTTAAAAGTTAAAAAAATAAAAAAACTACAATTTATATCTTAATGTAACATACAGTTTACCATTGCCTAAAACTCGAGTTACTGACGGAGTGGCATCGGGTAATTGATTAATATAATATCCCATAATTTGGTTATTATTATCATAAGGTAATACCTCATAAGCATGGAAGTGGCGGTCAAATCCTACAGACTGTATCGTTGTAACTAAAAAATATGGAATTTTAGACTGACCAATAATTATTCTTTTTACTTCTCCAAAAAAACAGTCATCTAGATTAACACCCAGGGTTAAAATCACTTCAAACCATAGCGGTCAAATCAACTAGATGGCTAGTCACAACAACGTTCATTGATATTTATTTTAAGAGTAAAAATAATTCAGACTAACTTATTAACTTGTAGTCATTTTAATCCTCCAAACATGTTAAATTAAAATAACCTGGATTCTCAAAATAACAATTTTAATGAGTTATTTCAATACCTTCAAATAGTCGAAATAATATATTTAGATCAACACTCTATTGCAGTTGATTTAACTGACAAATGCAGTTTACTTCAATTATAATGCTTGAGAACATGGTATGTAGTTAAAACAACTATCCCATTTCTATGTGTGCACCGTCCACTGAGATATAATAGTATTTAGTAGGTACTATATAATCTATCTGCGACGGAGAGTGTGTTCTTGACATAATAGGTATACACACCGATTCGCACGCTCAACGCTCAAGCTTGCCGACGGAAATAAAGTGTATAATGATTTATCATTGAATTAAAATTTAACACATCCGTTATAGTTACGTAAGTTACCTATACTCAATATTATTACGATGTTCAATCTACTATATATACCTACTTACTATGGGCGCAATTTACAATCGCCCCATATTGCCACAGCCCACAATCGGTACCTACTACCTTCATAACAGGGGCGTCATTTCAGTATTTTTTAGGGTAGGACAAAATTTTTATCGGCCCCGTATTAATTTATTTAAAATAATACATATATTACATTATTACAAAGCTCAAAAAAAGAATAATAAAACAAATATTTTTTAAATCAAATGCTGTATCTATTAAGTATTGAGTAAGCGTTTTTTAGAAGAAAAATTATATAGCTAATAATAATATAATAATTCATAATATGATAAAATTTATATTTAAATAATTAAATATAATAGCAAAACTAAATAATATAGGCTTAAGGCTTAAGCTTTTAATGGATATCTACGAGATTTTATATTTGCAAATAGATCAATAGCTTCCTGAAGATCAATTTTTGAAGCTTCATCACCTTCAACAGCAATCACTAGCAAATCACTCAAGCGCTCATCAGTCATTGTTAGTCATGTGCATATTTTTATACGTTTTAATGACGAAAAAAAAACGTTCATTTGAAGGGTTGTTACAGGTATAGTCGGTCCGGCGAGAGAACGCACCTCGGCGGCGACCAAAAACTCGTCCGATCTCGCGCATTCCCACCACTAACCAACCCGAGCATCGTCCATCGTACGCGGTCGTCGTCACCTCGGACTACGCCGTTCGCCGCGTAGTGGAAGATTCCACCTTGAGCCTCCGTCACGGTCGCCTCGTGGTGGGAGAAATTCACCTCGAGACGACGGAGCTCCGTCATTTGGATGCGCGAACGAGGTGCGTTCTCTCGCCGGATCGACTGTAGTGTCATTAGAATAGAAATAATTTTTAATGTCTCAGGAAAAGAGTTTGGAATTTCCAACAGTTTTTAGATATGGAAAAAAGATCATGAACCATCTTCACGGGTATTATTTTTGTTTTTAGAAAGTAGATTTTTAGCAATAAGAAATTCAAACTCTAAGAGTATAGGATTAATTTTAAAATAATTATATAGTGATTTAAAAAACCTTGAAGATAGGGCCTATTAAAGTTCAAGTAATCAAGATTCGAAGAATTAAATAAAGTACAGGTTAAAATAATATTGTTGTTTGTGTCATTAAAACGTTTGTCAAGTTCATTCATAAATCTATAAAATAAATAAATAATAACATTATAACCATGCTAAGGAAAATTGAATAAAAAAATATAATAAGCATTGTATAGAAGAATCAAGTTATGCATTGAAAATGAATCTTTTGTTTTTATTATGCATGCAATTACACCTATGTGCAAGTAACAAAACAAAATAAGTATCAACCTAATTACATTAGTAAGCCACTATTTCAATCATATTTTCAAATCATAACCCATTCACAATATTTTAACTATAATAACACTTACCTATCAATTGCTAAATAAAATAATACTTTTAATTCATTCTCTGAATTATTTAGAGTGTTATTTGAAGTATTACCCACTGATGATTCAGTAAATTACACAATCACGGTTATAGTCTGTTGATATCTACAACCATGTCACCGTGATCATAAATACAGATTTTTATACTAACATTAGGCGTAAAACGTTTACAATTTCATTACTCTAAGTTGCTTAGAAATGTAGCGTTCTACGATTATGAGTTCTAGGCGAGTGGCCCGCTATAAGTGGTGACGCAATGTCGCAATTCCATCGGCCCTTTGCCCCATGGTACCGAAAATTTGACCAGTCCATAAGAAATCAAGGATGGAGCAATTGCCCCCGCCGCCCCCCCCCCAAATGACGCCACTGCTTCATAATATAATGCCAGATATTATTCATATTACTGGAAACAGTTGTAGATAATAAACATTGAATCTATGAATCTATGCGTATATGATGATTATCAAAGATACCTATTATTCCAAAAATATTTAATTATAATGTATCTGAAGATTTAAAAATAGTTGTGAATTATTGTATAGTCAGTTAATATTTGAATTGTTATAGTACCAAAAGTTAAATTTTAAAGTTCCAGTACAGCAACTAATTACTAGCTTATTTTACTAACTAAAATAGATAGTTTTGACCTATTTTGCTGTCGGTGTTTTTTTTTCAATCAATAAATAATAATGGTGTATAACTATAAACAGTTAATATATTCATTGAATTTACTTATTTTGATATAATTTACCTAATTATTTTTTAATACCTAATGAAAAATGAGTAAAATATTTAAAACTAAATGGCACAGCTACTAAAAAATTACGTATAGATAGATAAGAATGTTAAAAATACAGATGTAATTTCTAAGATCCCTATATCATGAAATTATTTTATCATGGAGAAATCTGACGATTTAACATTCATATAACAAGTGTTAAGTGTTTAAAAGTTCATGTAAAGTTTTTGTATCCAAATTGTTGTAGTTATTCATGTTTAAAGGGTAATATGGGTGTACAAAAACATTATTAAGGAAGTCAAAATTATAAATGTGTCTCTGTATATACCAAAATGTAATACTAGCTAGACTGTCAAAATTCTAACAATTATAATAATATATGAACCAAGTTTACGGCGTATGGTATAGGCATTGTATGTACATCATATTATTTAAATTATACATTTTTAGGCATCTACGAGCAAATTATTTATATATATATATATGTATATATATTTGATAACAAATTTCAGATTTTAATTCATAATTTAAAAATATAGTCACGATATTAGTATTTTAATTGAATTACAACAATATTTTATCTATATTATGTATTTAAAGAAAATATAATTTATTAGTTAGTTTAAATTCTGTTTATATACTAATAAGAAGGTTAAATTGTAATTTTATTTATTAATTTAAACACCCACGAGGGCTCAAATACAGTATATTGAAATATTACAAACGTAAATTTAATACAAAAACTATTATAACATATTAAATATTACATGACATAATAAATATAATAATAAATAATATTATAATATTTTATTACATTAAAATGTTTAAATTAGATACTTTAATATATTTTATAAAATATAAATAACTCAATAGACTTTAATTTTAAATTGAAACACAATTCGAATTTAAAACTAAAATATAATTACAGCTCTTGACTATGTCAATCATTATGCATTCATTACCATTAATAAAACGAAATGGACTCATGTTTTCAACAAACGTTTATCATTTCCTAACCTTAATTCCACGCGAATTGCCTTGGGAACTGCTATGGTAATTTATAGACACTATGGCCAACATGTATAATATACAATATTATTACAACTATAAATAACACCAAGCTGCAATGAAAATGGTTTGTGCATAACAGAAGCGTCAAGCGTGATTATATTATTACTGCAATTCTATTTATGCTGAATATAAAGCTGAATTAATTTTCCTAACATTTCATATTGCCATATTGGCACAAAATAATGTAAATTTTAAATATATTATACTTCATTAAAATTACCATTTAATATTGGGGACTGCAGTCATAGAACACAAGTAAGTGTTCTATAAATGCAATTGATCTGACGAAACTAAAACTTTAGTTATCTGACGGATTTTAATTTTAAATAATATATGTTTTTATTCAAATTTAGTGTAAACTTATGAATCAGCTATATTTATGATACTTATCTTTTAATATTATAATATAATATAATCTTATTTCATTCTGATTGTATGATAACTATTTTTAAGATTTCAGATTTAAAATTATAAAATATAACAATTAACAATACATACTTTAGTTTAAGCATCTATTAAACATAAGAAGTTTTATTCTATAAAAATAAAAATATTTATATTGAATATGTGACACATAATAGATTACTTTGATAAAACATATGTATAATTTTAATTACATTAACTATTTTTAGTTTAAATTAGTTATTATTTCTACGATAAATAAATGTATTAATAAATTTTAAGTTTATTTTTATTAATTACATTATAATATTACATTAAAGCGTTCAAATCGTGTTGAATGTATGCATCGTTAAACGTATAATCATGTAATCATTTAAACTATTTATTTTCTAAAATATTTTTATCATATTTTAATGTTTTTTTTTCTTCTTCTATGACTCTAAAATATATGTCATATGAACTATATAGTAAAAAGCTATATTGTAGTGGCGTCACCTCCCGTGGTTTATTGTAGAGAGCTCTTGTATAGATTTTTGAGCGCCAAACATTTTTAATGCCGTTCCGCCAAAGCCATGACAACCGAAGAGTGAACAAGTAAAGCAGAGAGGGAAAGAGAGAGAAAGAGCGTGATTAGAAGCTATAAACTATAAAAATAATCTAAAATAATATCATTTTAATCATTTACTATAAAAAATCGGAAATTCTATAACAACAAATTATATTATTATTTATTAACTAATAAAACGTATTAATAATTAATGCGATAGCTAATGTATCAATAACATAAATTTCAACTTAAAAATTAAATAAGTATATAAGTTTATTATATAAGTAACTTAAAAGTCAAAATTTCAAGTCATTGTCAATCTAAAATATTCTAAACCCCTAATCTTATTTATGATGTAAAATAAATAATTACTAAAAGTTTCATTGTCAAATGCAGATTATTTTAAAAATTATAAGATATTATGATGATTGATTTTAAAAATGCACAATGCTATTAATCATAATTCATATTAACTGTAAATATAGTCATTTAACTATTCTTTCCATATTTTCAACAAATTTAAATTATGACAAGCTCAAAGTATAGTATATGTAAAATTTCCAATCGATTAACTTTGTATAAAAGGGATTAGAATACATTAATAACGCTAAAAGTATTTTTAGATAAAATGTAATATACCTACTATATAATACATTAAATTAAAATACAAATATAACTTTTTATACTTTATTTTCGATATAAAATACTAATTGCTGATCTATCTTATGATACACTAATATCCATACATATATTTTATGACACATGAAACAGTTAAAGCTATGATGAATAGTAATATTAACATGTCATAGTTACATACTTACATTTTGTAGTATTGACATGTTGACATTGTGATATTGTATACGAAATTCACAAACATTAACTCACACTAATATTCATATTTTACTTCTCATACAATAATTACTGTATAAATAACCAAAATTGCCTATCCATAACCCCTTAATAATTGTTTTCAATCTCTCAGTGATATAAAACATTTTGAAAACAATAAAAATACATTTTCTTGAATCAGCTTTAAAATATTTATAGGTTGTAAAATTATTAATTTTGCTTTAATCAAAATTGTATTCATTTTTAATCGGTATTATAATTAATATAGTTGCAGAAACTTCAAAGTTAAGAGGACGTTATATACCTACCCGTACATGTTGTCTCTGTCTTACTAATATAGATCATAGCAAATTTGCGTTCAGCAGAACACATTTTATGATGTTAGCTCTAATATTAAAGTCAATTTATCTATTATCAAATTTAAAGGTTGATATTATCTAAGGAATCTCTTAGGCTTTTATTGATATTTTAATTTTTAAGCGAATTACGAGCATTTTAAAGTTTTAATATTTTACATAACTATAACTCACTTAAAAATTAAAATATCAATAAAAGCCTATGAAATGTCCCAGATAATATTATTACCTTTAAGTTTGATAATAGATAAATTTATTCTAATATTAAAGTTAGAATCACAAAATCTGTTCTGCTGAACGCAAATTTGCTATGATCTACATTAGTAAGAGAGACAACACACGCGGGTATAACGTCCTCTTAATAATAAATTAAGTAAAAATAATACTCAATAACAAATTCATACTGATTCGTCAAAGTTAATTTTTGCAGGTATGAAAAATCATACATTTAGTTCTCATCCCCCATACCACCACGAGAATTTAATTTAATCTAGCCTACAGTATTAATAAATATCAAAAATCAAAATTTCGAGAGATGGTAACCTCCACTTTTATTAATTGGTATTAATTGGAATACACGTCACTGTAAATGTTCCAAATTAAATCATCCACTGTTGATATTTATTATCAATGTTCTAATTTCCGCAGTATGTTATATATTTTATATTTTATAAAAAAATTAAATCTATAAAATAAAATAAATTACCAAAATTACTGTAGAAATTACTTTTAATTCTGAGCTGAGAAAAAAATATATACCTATTAGTATTATGTACGTGTTTTGTATGTCCGTCATTACAAAAGCTTGAAATTGTTATTATACTTATTTTAGATTACTCATAAATGTATCTTGCTGGAACTAAAAAAATTTTAGATTCTGAACGGAGTGATGAATGTATTGATTTTACAATGATGTGTGTTTTTTTTTATTTTTTTTTTTTGTGTCTGACGACAACATTTGGAGCAGTAAAAATGCTTCGATTTTGAACTTCAGCCCCTCTTTGAAAAGGAAATCGAATCTAGTTGGTACTTTGGGGGGTCAAAAGTTAAAAATTTTCAATATTTTTTAAATGAGTCGGGAAAAACCCTAAGAAAATGAGGGGAAAACGGAATATTTTTACGCAAAACCAGTTTTCGACAAAATCGAATTTTTTATTTTGCTATAACTCAAAAACTAATAGATGTAAATAATTTAAATTTTTACCAAATGTTTATATTAGCGTTCTCCATACACAGTTAAATTTTCAAAGAATTTTGACTTTTTTTAAGCTATTTATAGACAATTTAAATTTTCAATTTTTCTAAGTATTTTTTTTTTAAATAACGATAAAAAATTTTTGGCAGGCCAGAAAATCTTGAAAATTTAATACAAGGTTTTTTATGAGTTTTTCTTAAAGTGATAAAAAAAAATCCGAAATCGTTAATCACAATTTTTTTTATAAGTGCTTAAAGTTCGAATTTATATGAAATATGTCAAAATTGCGAAAATTGGCAAGTAATTTTGTGGTTGAAAAATCGTAAATTTTTTTTCTTTTATAACTAAGTTTTGAAAATTTTATACAAGGTTCTCCATACATTTTTCTTCAATTATCTGTAAAAAAAACTCTACCGGATTCAGACAAAAAGATTTTATGAGTGTTTGAAATTTAAATTTTTACAAAACTGCGTTAAATAACGGTTTAGCCTCAAACAATTTTTGATATTTGTTGTTATTCAAACAGTATAAGTCGTAAATACTTGAAAATTTTACCAGTTATTTAGATTGCCATTTTCTTTACGTGATTTGAGTTTCAAAATATTTTGACTTTTTTTGAGCTATTTATAGGCAATTGAAATTTTCAATTTTTTAAAATTTTTTTTTTATAAATGTTGATAAAAAAAAATTAGCTGGGACAAATTACTTGAAAATTTAATTGAAGGGTCCACATAACTTGTTCTAACTCTCATTCAAAAATTATAAAAATACAAAGGCACAATTTTTTTTTATTAGCATTTGAAGTTCAAAAATTGACAAAAATTCGTCAAAATCATGAATATTTTTCACTATTTGGTAGTTAAAAATTTATAAATATTTTTCTATCAAAAGCTAAGAATTGAAAATTTAATACTATGCTGTCCATAAGTTAAGCTTAGAATAATTATAAAAAAGTTTGAGGATTGTTCAATTTAAAAAATTTTACGTATGTTTAAAGTTTTAATTTTAATTTGAAATCAAAAATACACATGTAAAATAACTTTTTACTAATAAATAATTTTCGATTTTTGTTATTTTTAAAAAATTACTAAACGTAAGATTTTGAAACTTTTACTTAAATGTTTGAATTAGTTTCAAAGTAGAATATATTACAATATTTAAGTAAAATATATCCTAGACTGACAAATCATCTCCGTTCAGAATCGTTTTTCGTATACAATGATACCTATCATTGCATTCAAATTTAACCTTCCCTAGTCTGAGGTCCATCCCACCCCCTAATGTACAGCAGAGCGATACTCACTTACCCGCTTTTTTTAACATAATTTCATATGATTTTTTGTGAGCGTTTCAAGTTCATATTTTTATGACATTAGATATTCAAAAATATGACAAATAACAATTTTATTAACAATAATTTATCCTCAAATGATTTTGTTAATTATTATTTTTTTTTAAATATGTAATTGTTCTAAGAAGGTTGAAACATAAACTTTTATCTAAATTTTGGTTTTTTATACACAATTAAATTTTTTAAATATTTAGATTAGTTATAAGCTCTATCAAAATATATTTTTAAACATTTAAAATTAAAATTTTGGAATTGCTTTAGTTTGATTTTGCTTTCAATAAATGTAAATAAGAAATTAATAATAAGATAAAAATATAGCAAAAAAATATTGATTACAGTAACAGTATAAAACATAGGTACTCGAAATTAAAATCTTAATACTCAAAACTACACTAATTTAATTTAATATAAAATATTAAATAAAAAAAATATTATAATCATAAGATGTGTAATAAATTGATTATACCTTACTCGTTCAAAAATTCAAAATAGCAACAACTTCTGTTATATAGTGATACATTTCAAAATATTTTAGACTCAGAAGTTTAGAGTTTATTTTACTCGAATTATTAAAAATAGATAAAATTTAAAATAAATAGGTTACTAAGATATTAGTACAAGCAATTTAAAATTTAAATTCTAGTAATGGACCGGAGTACCGGATTGTCACAACACACGTTAGATAAAAAAAAGCGGGTAAGTGAGTATCGCTCTGCTGTACATTAGGGGGTGGGATGGACCTCGGACTAGGGAAGGTTAAATTTGAATGCAATGATAGGTATCATTGTATACGAAAAACGATTCTGAACGGAGATGATTTGTCAGTCTAGGATAATATATTATACTTAAATATTGTAAAATATTCTACTTTGAAACTAATTCAAACATTTAAGTAAAAGTTTCAAGATCTTACGTTTAGTAATTTTTTAAAAATAACAAAAATCGAAAATTATTTATTAGTAAAAAGTTATTTTACACGTGTATTTTTGATTTCAAATTAAAATTAAAACTTTAAACACACGTGAAATTTTTTAAATTGAACAATCCTCAAACTTTTTTATAATTATTCTAAGCTTAACTTATGGACAGCATAGTATTAAATTTTCAATTCTTAGCTTTTGATAGAAAAATATTTATAAATTTTTAACTACCAAATAGTGAAAAGTATTCTTGATTTTGACGAATTTTTGTCAATATTTGAACTTCAAATGCTAATAAAAAAAAATTGTGCCTATGTATTTTTATAATTTTTGAATGAGAGTTAGAACAAGTTATGTGGACCCTTCAATTAAATTTTCAAGTAATTTGTCCCACCTAAATTTTTTTTATCAACATTTATAAAAAAAAAATAAAAAAAAATTGAAAATTTCAATTGTCTATAAATAGCTCAAAAAAAGTCAAAATGTTTTGAAAATCAAATCACGTAAAGAAAATGGCAATCTAAATAACTGGTAAAATTTTCAAGTATTTACGATTTATACTGTTTGAATAACAACAAATATCAAAAATCGTTCGAGGCTAAACCGTTATTTAACGCGGTTTTGTAAAAATTTAAATTTCAATCACTCATAAAAATTTTTTGTTTTAGTCCGGTAGAGTTTTTTTCGCAGATAGTTGAAGAAAATTTTATGGAGAACCTTTTACCAAATTTTCAAATCTTAGTTATAAAAGAAAAAATTTTTACGATTTTTCAACCACAAAATTACTTGCCAATTTTCGCAATTTTGACATTTTTCGTATAAATTCGAACTTTAAGCACTTATAAAAAAAAATTGTGACTAACGATTTCGGATTTTTTTTTATCACTTTAAGAACAACTTATAAGAAACCTTGTATTAAATTTTCAAGATTTTCTGGCCGGCCAGAAAATTTTTATCGTTATTTTAAAATAAAATACTAAAAAAAATTAAAAATTTCAATTGTCTATAAATAGTTCAAAAAAAGTCAAAATTCTTTGAAAATTTAACTGTGTATGGAGAACGCTAATATAAACATTTGGTGAAAATTTCAAGTATTTACATCTATTAGTTTTTGAGTTATAGCAAAATAAAAAATTCGATTTGGTCGAAAACTGGTTGTGCGTAAAAAATCCCGTTTTTCCGTCATTTTTTTAAGGTTTTTCCCGACTCATTTAAAAAATATAGAAAAATTTTAACTTTTGACCCCCCAAAGTACCAACTAGATCCGATTTCCTTTTCAAAGAGGGGCTGAAGTTGAAAATCGAAGCATTTTTACTGCCCCAAATGTTGTCGACAGACACAAAAAAAAACAAAAAAAAAAAAAAAAAAAAAAAAAAAAAAAAAAAAAAAAAAAAAAAAAAAAAAAAAAAACACACATCATTGTAAAATCAATACATTCATCACTCCGTTCAGAATCTAAAAAAAAGTAGAAAAGTAGAAAAAGTAAAGTAGAAATATACCAAAAAATATAATATAAGACTAATATGACGTAGTTAATATCAAGAAATCAGAATCAATTTAAAAGTTTTATAAAAGATAGAAACGTACTAATTGTAAATTGTAAATTCGATTTTTTCATCCCAGATATCAAAGTTTAATTACAATATAAAATATATTGTAGTAGTTTTGTGGCATATTAATATTACTTATTACAAACATGAAAGATTTTGCAAGTCATATTTTAAACACCCATAATCATAATGACAAAACAAGGTAAATAATTAATAACTAACGTCTAACAGACAACAGTGATTAAACAAAGTTTTTTTAACTAAAGAATTTCATTATCGGAATTTATTGTGACGTTGTGGCGTCCATGTGTCCGAAACGGCGCGGTGTGCTGGTGGGGGCATAGGTTGTGCGAAGGACGAAAATGAGTGGGGGTGAAGCCATGACGTCATAAAGTTTGTTAAACAGTCCATCCCGTTGCCAACTTCGGTCGGTACTCGGTATACAGACCGTCAGCTGGTACCCACGCACGCACAGTCTCGTCGTAGCCGTAGACCGTAGTCGTCATTCCGCGTTGGTTCTGCCAACGTACGTTCCGCCGGAGACGCGGTCGTGTTAGCCCCTTTTTTTTCGAACCAAAAAGTAAAATCTGTGATTCGTAAATTTTAGAATTTTGGTTTGTGCGAGTGATTTGGCTATAATTACAAGAATTTGTTTACGTGAACTACGCGAGTTGTAATAATTGTTTTTTTCTATTTCACCTTCTGTTGCGCCGTCTAAATCCATACGTAATGTTTACGTAACCATGGTAGATAAATAGATTGGTCAGATCGTCAGCAATCTCGAGGTAATAAATTTGAAAATATAGTTTGTTTATTTTGCATGAACTTTAATCGCAGATTACCTATTTTTATTTTTATATATATGTATATATATATGCATAAATGTCACCTATATAATATACTGATTATGTAGTATTATAGTAGGTACCTATTAGCTATTGGAAAAATATATTTTAAATTTCAATAACATTGAAACTCAACTTACTTACGCGTATTTGTACACCACTTAATAAAAAATTGTGTATTTAAATATATCTACTTCAATTTTGAAATATATTAGATGGCATAGGCCATACCAAAAAACAATTACTATCGTCTATCGCCAATAACTATTATAAGTGATATTAATATTTTATATACCTAATATACAATAAACTATATAGTTTGGTAAATTTATAATTTATTTTAATACAATAATCACGAGTACAATTTACATAATATCTATTATATATAAATGTGCATACAGACATTCAATTGGTTTTCACTAACCAAATATAGTCTTTGCTTTTGCATATTATACTCGTTCTACGGATATTAAATAATATCGTATAGCTTAATATTATTAAATCACATTTGTGTGACTACGGTCAAATGTAATGTAATACCATTACGATATTTATAATGCGAGAGATGACCTTTCAGCCAGAACCACATGTATATAGAACTCCATATCTGGTCATGGTTGTTCGATAAATAAAGAAAGAATCGTTTACAGTTTACACAGTATTTCAAATATCATCTCACTTTATTATCTATAGGTCCTTATCCTTGACTCATAAATACAACTAGCGAATTAAGAAAATAATGTTTTATGGTTTATAAAACATGGAGTTCAACCCCTGCGTTGAACACGTGTTCGTCATTGTATTTATTTTGTTGATGATGTTTATTTTTAATTACGTACAGCTTTACAAACGATAAACAGTTATCCTAAAACCGTGATATTAAAATGACTTCTATTCGATTTTAAACATAGCATCTATTATGTCTAATATTATATTTATATAATAATATTAGTTAAAAGGTACATTTAATAGAATTTTAAGCGAATTTTATAATAGACTTAATACGTATAATGTATATAATAATTTTTACGTTTTTTATTGATATAGCAGTAATACAAAAAAAAAAATCTGTTTAGTTTACACAACCATATAATATGCTTTAATATGGTATATCGTTGTTGAGTAGTCGTCCCCACCCAGAGCCTCTTGTACTCCGTCATAATATTATACATTAACCGTACACAAAAGTGTACTCGTACCTACTACCTACTCTAATCGCAAATACAGTCCACGTTGACTTGCACGTGTAACCATAGAATTGTAGGTGATACACACCAATTCAACGATCAGCCAAAGATCGTAAGTGTTTTTAATCAAATGTATTCTATTCTGCCCGATGACCCACATCGAGCTCACTCAACTAGAACGACGTTCTGCTAACATTTTCTCCACATAATATAGGAAATTGGACTACATTAAAGAATACAATAACCTATACAGACTTCTTTTTATATAAATAAAAAAAACCAAACCCATGTCTATTCGTTCCATTATTCCATAGGCCGTTCCCGCTCTAGTTTTTCGATTTACTCTGTTATGAGTCACGGACAGACACAACTATTGAACTACATTATAAATCGTTTAATCTATTTTGTTCGATTAGGTTACTGCTGGCACAATTGATAGTGAAAAAAAAATTAATTACATTTTTTAATATTTTGTCAATGTAATCTGTAATATTTAATGATCACTAATAATTGATATGTTAATAAATGACACATTTTGGTAGAAATTAGTTTCTATTAACTTCATTTAATTACCCTATATGGCTATATGATTATAATATACATTATTTATTCTTTCAATATGTGTATTGATAACATTAATTATACGTTTCAAAATTGAACAAAATAAGTAAATATTATTAATGAAAATTGAATAGAATTCGAAATTCTTGGAGAAAATTTTTTTTATACACTTTGATTGTTTGGTTTAGCTTGGTATGTCCTTCTCTAATAGAACTCGTGGCCGCATTATTGGCCGGCGACGTCATCATCGAGCGCGTCCGAGAACGTGGGCCGTTACCCTGCCAACGGCATCGTATACCGTCACCGGGGCAACGGCTATGGTGTTGCCCCGTGCGACCGATAGAGTACCACCACGAGTGTTGGACTTGAGACGAGGTAAATAAAAAATAAAAGAAAAAAGAAACAATTGGTATTCAAAAAACCTATATGAATAGGAAAATATGAATTTATTGGACTTGATTTATATTACCTTAGGCAACACTACTATATATTGGAGACGCACATAAGAAATAATTTAACTAGGTAGTTTAAAATAAGACATATATACGATAATGTTAAGTAAAGTTTTTACTCGGGGCGTAGGATTTTTAATTTTCAGCTCATTGGCCATGGCCCGATTCGTTTTATTCTCGCTGTTATAGCCACTTTGCGTGCATTATGGAAACTCGTTATTTGGATATGAAAACTATACTTGTTTTTCTTGATTAAATTCTTATGTCTATAATTTTGAATTAATTTTATGATCTTAAAACACGGCTTTGATTTTAAAGTCATTAACTATAATTAATTTGATAGATGTTTTACAACTAGATCGTAATTCATAATTATCACAGCCAATCAAAACATAATTTCACTTTAACTGTTAAATCATCGTTAAAACGTAAAATATATAAAATATAACCTGCTGCCACTCGGAATAGCGAATATGTTTTTGCTTTATCGGTCGTTACTTATTACGTCGCGTCTTATTTTAAATAATTTTTAATATCGGAGCTGTTTAAGTTTTGAAAATGTTCAGTTGAATATTAATAAATGATGCTGAACTATATATTATTTCATATTTTGTAATTGTATTAGTTTATAATAATTAATAATAAATAGTTTACCTACCTTTTTTTTCTTTACCAAAAATAAAGAACGGGTGAGAACTGTTTGCCACAATACTGCCACCACAAATATATAATATAGGTATTTGGTAAATAGTGTATATTTTACGGCTTTCAAGCGGCTTTATATACATGATTTGATAAACACAAATATTTTAAATGTATATTTTTTTTCATCATCTATTTAACGTTGTACGTTTTGAGGTATTCAGCGGACACACACTTGCGCAACAATCATAATATCCAAACTTGTTGTTTGTCAGAATACTGACAACATTCGAATCGGCTGCGCCGCAAACCAAATCGAATACACTTGCGCAGATATAACTTACATATCATACTAAAACATGTAAAACGCACAAAATATATTATGGCATTATGCTACCAGCCAGCTATGACGATAGTACCTACATAAATAATATTAAATATATAATAATATAGTGTTAACTTAAAATTGAGAGTGCATAAAAAGTTGGAAAATTATTCATCGATGTATTATCATTATTATTATTATTATTATTATTATTGAAAAATATCCCATTTGAACCACATACATTGTTGAAATTGCATTTTTATTTAAACATACGTATTACTTTGGAATCAAAATCCGTTTGAAATATATTATGTCGAATACGTAATTGTATGGAAAATATTCTGTTTGAAACATATGTTGTTAGAACTGGAATAAACTGAACAATACTTCGTCTGATTCGTGTTTCCCAGAAACTTATTTTCATGGAAAATCATTCTCATTCTTTAGAAATGTACCTATATTATTGGGTTACGCTATACGGTTCCGATCAAATAATTTTCCGACCAAATACGTTTCTGAACTAATAGTATAGTAATACTCTTCCGATAAATACATTTTAAATACATAGGTACTATTTCAATGTAATATTTGTTAACAGATTAATTTATAAACGCAACGTGTTCGATCAAATTGATAATTTTCCATCAAAATATATTTACAAATCAATTCAATTTATCAATTACAGATAAAAGTATTTCCTGAATATTTACGTTTCAACCAATTAAATTTTCAACGAAATAGACCTATAAGAAACACACCTATAATAAATTATACTTGATTGTTTTATACTAGAGTTTAAGACCAAACCTATAGTAACTTACCCATAATAATATGTAAATAAAATAAACTCTATTTTTAAATCAAGAGGTTGTAGTGGGTAGTATGGAACTGTCTATTCTTGTACGAGGAACCTTCAGTGAATATATAGGTAATTTGGTATATTATCCTACTTTGACTATCGCCCCCCGATACGTAATTCTTTGGAAACTGTTTATCATCCGGAAGTAATTAAGACTCGTTTCGTCACTGTATTAAGCTTATATACAGGTAATACGAATTCGCGAACATCAATTCAAAAACAGTATAAGATCGGGATATTATATTATGTGACCGGATTTCGTGGCATAGCACTACACACAACGCTCTCTCTCACATGAAAAAAGAAATGTGGAAAAGTCTTTATAATACTTGTTGTATATTAATACAACTTTTTACTTGTTGTTTTCTTAATAATTTTAGTTATTCAATAATAAAAATTTTCTATGAAAGTCGATTCTCAAAGGTAAAGTATATTTTTAGTAAATCAAGATCAAAAAAAGTTAGGTCACCCCTGTTATAGACTTATTCGAGGCTAGCAAATACGAGAGTGACTCATATTTTACGCTGGTCGTCAACAACTGTCCGTTTACGAAAATTTTCGATCAAACCGTCTTTAGTCACCACCCGCAAGACAAGTGCAATACCACGACGAATTTCGGCCGTGGATTTCAATTTGCATTTTACCAGGCTATAACCGAAATTCCGACGAAACAAGTCTTAAACGTCAGTCAATTACCTATGCGGCGGCTCGTAAAGGTAGAAATGGTAGAATGCACATCAGTAACCTATATTATACTCGAATGTTTTTTGTATAATTGTAAAGAAATAGAAACAATAACTTACTCTTTTACGATGCTTATTATTTTAATTTTTGTATTTACCTATAGGTGTGTAACACATTATATGTATAAGTACTTATACGTTATACGTATAATAGGTATATTGTTAGGTTTCTAAGATTTGTATAAAACCTTGATACAATTTTGCCAATTTTGGTGTGACTTATAAATATTAAGTATTATTGTGTGCATTTTCATCTTTTTATTTTATTTATAATATATATATATATATATATAATATATATATTATAAAATATGTAGGTGTAGGTATTTTATTTATTAATTTTATTCTTTAAGCAGATAATTACATAAAATGGGCTCCACTAAAAATGTTGGACCCCTATAAAATTATTTTTAAGCGACACGTGATAAAAATGCAAGTATATCGCTTAATATAATATACTTTTATAAAATAGCACTAACAGAGATACATGATTATTTTTACTGTTATAAAATAATTCAGTGTCTATGTCGAATCGCACTTGAAAACTGCGTAGTATTACAATTTAATAACATTTAGGTATTACCTATATTATTATACGATTATTCCAAACGAATTGCAATTTTTCAATATGATTTTTTTCTACTGGTCCAAACGCGTGTATTGCCCTAGTTCGATATTTTAGGGGGGAATAAAATAAAACGAGAAAAAAACACGTTGAACGACCGCATCGGCCGGGTCGTCGGACGAACGCCATCCGTAGAAACGTATAAAAACTCGTTATCCCACCAGGTTCTTGCTATAAGGCATACCCGGTGGATATTATTATTTTTATTATTATTATTATTATTATGTGGCTACAGCTGATTCGTTCGGTCGTCTCTCGGCACGGGGTACACAAGTACATCATGTACTGTACATGACAGCAGCAGCTACAATGTATAGCCTTATGGATGCTGATTCCGTGTATACAATGATTATTATGCTACAAGTTACAATATTTATCGACGCGCAATAAACCGATCGTCAAGGATGTGATTTCTTCGCCGTCGACCGCGTGTCGTGTTTTGTGTGTACGACTCTCAGCGTCGTCGTCGTCGCGGTGGTGGCATATTTTAACAACGGTGCCAAGGTCATATTATAGTCGTCGCCGCCGCGTATGTCTACATTACTGCGTTGCACGTTTGATACCAAAAACTCAGATGTCGTTGTTATTTGTTTTTCTTTAGACTTTAGAGCACTGCCTTAAAAGAAAAAAAATTGTTTTCGCAGATAATTGTCAATCGCACTATGATGGCGTAACTGTGGATTAGTGTTGTCCTCGAATCTCGATAACCAAACGTCCGTCTCGTTGTTTCCTGTAATAATTAACGACGACAACGACGATAATAATAATAGTATTGATTATAAATACTTAATAATCAATGATAATAGAAATATGAATATTTACAACTTTACAAGTGTACTCTACAAATCTAAGACGAGTTGAGACGGCGGAAGGTGGCCCTTTGGCCGTTACGCTCGTACAGCTCGCCACTAAATTATTTAGGTATTATTATAAATCGAATCTTGATTTGCGTCAAGTGACCAGTGACGACGTATGGTGGCATTGACAATGACAATCGTATTGCTATGAATTATGATTATTTTTTATTACAGTAATAAGCGATACTACGCGTATGACTGCAATTAAGTTAAGAGCGTCCGACATGAAAATAATAATATGAAATATCTTTACGATACGTAATTACGCGCATTTGCAAGACAATGTTGCGTTGTAATGTGACGACCGATCACTGTACCCTATAATCGACAACCATATATTATGAATAATATGTAGTATGTACTATGTACTACTATGAAGTTATATGTCGTTGACCCCGTCGGCCACCAAAACGGCACACTACGCTATATTATAATATAATCTATTATTACTTATTAATATTATCATTATTATGTACATAATACTATTAAACCAAGTCAGTCATACTTGTCTTTATATTCCACCCGCTCGTGCCCTAGTATCCTATCCCTCTAGTCAAACGTTTTTATTAATGTCGCTTCGTTAAATAACACAAAACTTGACACTAGAAACATCAAAGAACAAGTGTCACACTTCTGTGTATATGTATAATTAACATATTCGAAACCCTGTGTAGTTTGGACATACCCACTTGAGATTTCTAACAATTTATTCTTTAGCGCTCGCTTATAATGATATAAATAATAAAATAAATGTTCATAATATAATAATTACACGTCATAATATGTGACATGATTAGAGGTGTCTGGAGCTAATCATTAGTTCATAGCCTAAAATGTTGTTGTCTGAAAACACCGTTTTCTGTAATTATATCATTTTAAAATGTGAATACGAATATTTTAATATCTCCGGATATTCGTTTAAATGTTCAATGCTGATAATTTTATAATATTTGTTGTAAATTTATATTTTTTCATTATTACTGTTCGATATGTATAAATTTTTTTTTTTTTTAGTTTTTATATGAGATACTATAATGTTATTATACAATATAATTACTAATTAGGTATAGTTTTGCTTTACAATACGTTTATAAATTTATAATACAAGTTTTGTTTGGACTTTTAGCATGTACACTTTACACAAGTCGCGACCTACTTTTTTATTTGTATTTTTTAATTTTATAAATAATCCCTCTATCTTGTACAGATATTCGGGAAATGTCTCTTTAAAGATACTAAATATTATATTATCTACCAAACTCACTTTTTCATTACTAGTTGAAAGATTTTTTCATTTTTTAGAATTGTACACATAGTCTGATTATTAACACACATCGACAAATTTCATTAGGAACATAAAATTAAATTGGTAAACCTAGTTATAGTAAGTTGTTTGACCTGTATGTCCGCATTATTTATATGTTTTCTTTTTTCTTTATTGCATACCTATACTATATATAAATCATAATATATGAATATAATATGATACGATCTATATTATATTTATAATAAGTGTAAGTGAAGTGTTACCTATACATTAAAATTAGTATAGACTCAGGATTCTTGAGTGAAAATCCATCCATTTATGGGAATTCACGATGTTGAGTGGTTGATATTAGACATTAATCTCTAAAAAGCTAGGTTATTACACAGTTTGTGTAATAAATGTATTTTAAAAAGTCATTTGAGATATTAAAAATAGTAGTAAAGGTATTATTTGTACGTGTCTTTTAAGTTCTATTATTTTTCAAGAAAAATTTGACGGTTTACACTGTTTACAGGCTATATTATCTGCTGCTATACCTCAGGGTTACAAAGACACGAAGTTCATAGGTACTCATTATAAATTCATACACATAAACATTCAACGTCTTCTTTAGTACCTATATAGTATACATTATATATCTTCATTAGAAATTTTATGTTATTAATAATAATTTAAAACGCCGATTTTATTCCCTGACTTAAGTTATAGGTAGTTAGCCTAGTCTAATTTAATTCTAAAATCAATTACATAATATAATTTTTTTTTTATAAATATATTGTACATAATGTATAATATGTATACATATTATTATGTAAATAAGTAAATAAGTAAATAACTACTTATTTAATTGTAATTCAATCATAAAATATCATAATCCTTCTTATGTGGTTCCAATAAAAAGTTTTAAAAATATTTACTATAGTATACTAATATACTATAGTTTTTAAATTTGAATTAAATATTGATACTTTTAAAATTATCTCCTGTATTAAAATAAAATAAAAATAATATTGGTACATATTTTACTACCTATATGGCTATATATTCTATATAAGTATATTTCATGAACAATTAATAAATTGAAATATTGTAGAAATGTTATGTCGTTTCACTAGTTCATGAAATTTATGAAAATTAATTTGGTTTAAATAAGATGATATAACTGTTTAAACTACTTCAATGTTTCAGTTTGTTTCACTTTCTTTGCGATTCAAAAAACTTCAATAGTTCAGTACCTTTATTTTTATTTTTTATTTAATGGCGATTATTATCAGGCCACATAATCGTCGTTTATTTACTTTAAATTTGATTCAAACAAAATTATATTTTCACCATGACCTTTTATATTGTTGACAATATTGCTGAAGTTGCAACGTGGCTGTTTAATAACTGAACCTCATTAAGATAACAAATAACAATATTCTGATAAATATACCTATTTAATACAACCAAGTACTTTACAATGAATATAAATTTATAGTTTTAAGTATCCCATTAATGTTATTTGTAATACATAATATACCTTATACCTAGTGCATATCAAAGTGTTCTTTCGAATATCCTATAAATTAATTTTCAATAGTGATATATATATATATATATATAGGGATGTCTACAGGGATACATTCTGTAGATTGTAAAGTATACTGTATTATTGTCTGCCTACATTATTTTGGATTATCAAACACATCGAAATACTGAGATACCTTGCAAATGTATAATTTAATTATTCAAGTTAAATATATTATATAAATCATAATATATTATAAACTTATAAATTTTGTTAAACATATATATCTTAATTATAAATTTGCAAAAAAATAACATTGCAGTAATCATTTTATCATTATGTTTGCATTATTTGTTAATAACATTTTGTCGAAAGTTGGAAGGTATATTATACAAGTTTTGAAGGAAAACTGGAATGATTAAATAAAATGTTGTTTGCTTACCATAATAAATAGTGGTATATCTTGATATGCCCCTAGTGGCGATAATATTTTTCTTTTAATCAAAATTTAGAAAGTAATTATGTATATTTATGTATAATATGTACTATATACTTTTAATTTGTGTAATACTATAATGATATAGAATAGAAAAATATATTAAAAAAATTGTATGAATAGTTGACCTGTAAAAATTAACAGGTAACTATCTAAACCAAGTCGAATAATAGTAAAATAAATAAGGATAGGAGTTATTAAAAATAGTTATTTTTTCACAGCTATATTTATGGTTTGGAAAGAGTCCTGGAATATTTTCCAAATAGTATAAAATAAACTCAAGTCAACAGTGTAAGATTAGGTAAGAATTTAAAGATATATATTAAGTTAATAATATTTCCAAACTAAAAGCTTTTACATAATTATTTCAATCGTTTATTAATCGAAACAAACAAAATCTTAAAAGCTCAATTATCTATGTTATATTATACCTACTATCATAATCTCACGTTCCTATAAATAAGTTAAATTGAAATTTGAATAAGCGATCATCAATTTTTAGAATTTACGAGAATGACTACTTAGTACTTAATATAATATGCTACAGGACTTGGAGCACGCTACTAAGCCACTAAGACTACAATGTCCTCAAGAATCAATATTAAAGTATAAGCTTTCGCTCCATAAAAAATTATGCTTATAGGTAGTAGATAGATTACTTACAATAATATAATATATAAGTATATTTGAATACATCATTTGTTTATTCATGTATCCATAGACAAACTTTAAATCTGAAATTAAATAATTTAACATTTAAAAAATATTGTTTTTCTTAAATATTTTCTCCAATATATTATTCCGATTTTAGGTAATTATTTCCAAGGAAATAAAAAGTCATCTTACGTCATCTGATAAGTTCTATTTTTTGGTGTTATTTCAAATAGATGTTTTATCCGAATACTGAGTTTCGTAGTGTTTCGAATACGAGTTAATTTCTGCACCCCGTGTAAAACAATAATATATTATAGTATATACACATATAACAGGAATTGATTGCCCGTATTTTTCTTGTATGTATATATATATATATATATATATATATATACAAAATATACTAGATTTTAAAAATTGTGCGAGTACATAGTGCAACAAATCATATAAAATAATATAATATATTATATTATTATATTTGTATTTATAATACATGTATGCATTTTTTACATTTGTTTTTCAAGAATTTTAGCTATCAAAATTAATCAGTTGCATATTGCATATATCTATACTGAATATGTTTACAATAATCATCTATAGGTACAGTTTAGTAAACATTTACTTTTTAATAGTTAACTCACACTCAGTATACTAAAAAAATGGTATATATAGGGGTCAATTTTTTGGATATGTTACCCTGTTAACTGCAAGAGGATATCCGCAGTACGCACCACAGTCTAACAATAATATTCTCCATAAATTCTCACCGTGTATTATAATAAACCCTCACAATAATGTTCAATGAATATTGAACGTAGGGGCTTACCGTCGCGTTATTATAGCAATGTCATTCAGCATTTCCTTGAACCCATATTGACCTTATATTCTCTATGACTGCCCCTTCCACTAAAATTTAGAATAACGGAATTAAAGTATGAACGCTATTATGCAGTAATATAAAATATATTGTAATAAGTGTATAAAACTATTTTAAAATCTATTTACAGTTTTAAAATAGTATTCAACAAATTTTTTCGAATAAGGATTAATAAAATACAACGTTACGACTACTAGGCCATAGCCACCACATAACAATTTAAATAAAATCATACCATAAAAAAGTTATTTTCTATTTTTTAAATAAATAAATTTAAAAAACGATAACACGTTTGTTATATGATATATCAGTATAATGCAAAAAGTGATAGTGTAAATTTTTGTTTATATTTTTTTAATTTTTTAATTCATATAACATAATAAATTATTTTATTTTTTCACTTAGTCATTTCTTACACATTGGTAACTATGTTGCGATGTAGTCATGTAAAAATTCGCCAAGTGAAAAATAAAACAATCGTAAAGATATACAATATAAAATTTAAAAATAAATTTATAAAAATGTATACTTCTTGCACGATCAAATAATACGTATTTCCTCTTGTATTTTATAATTAAGTTTTAATTATATTTTTGGATATTAAAATACGTATACATACTGAATGTTTTTATATTCGTCTCTGATTTTACCTTTATTTATATCTCTATAAAATATTTTATTTGATATATAATTGTATATAATTTTACGTATATTGTTATTCTACTGTTGTAAAAACTAATTTAGAAGTTAGGTAGTGTTCAGTGTTAACATTCATTTATGATCCTGGAGACCTCTAGTTTCTGGATAGTGCAGAAGACCAAATGATTATTGCGACTCCCTACTATTAATTAATATGACAAACAGCAATATAATCGCTATACTTATCAATATTAGCTTAATTAAGGACACTCAAACACATAATATGTCTTAAAATTATAGATTTACAAAAATATTTTATTTAATATTGTAGTTTTTTACAACTAATTATTTCTATAGACAGCTGTATATGAAAAGATTATTCGATTGACGGCTAAAGTAAACCGAGAATACTCTAAACCATCAATAATTATTATACATTACATATTGTGTAAAAAACGTACTCAACATTATAGGTACCTACTAACGCATTTTTTTTAAACCAATTACTAACAAGTATAAAATGTATAATAAAATAAGAGTAGACCCGTTATCGGTGGTGGTTATCTGTATGCATGTGTCTGTAATATGACGTATAATAACATGCGTCCCTACTCCATACAGTTGCACACCACGTATAACATCACACAATATATGGTGATAACAACGCGTATTAAATACATTTAAAAAATGAAACACGCCTGACATTTAACAATACTTAAACAAATACAGACAATGTTGCGTTGTTGTAGAAGCTACACGTGTTTTTTCGGACCACATTTATCGGTTTGACATTTATAATGATTTTATTTGAACAAATACACGCTGTAAGTGTCGGTGGTTCACGTTTTCCAGTTGGGTCAGCACGGCTATAAGTAGAATGTGTGACACATTATGTGTCGTTAGGTATTATATTATTATTATTACAATTTGGCATAGCGATGGCCGATGAGTGTTTAAATTAAAATAGGATAAATAATACATAGGGAGTATTTCAGGAATTTTATTATTATTATATCCACTGCTACGTAGTACGTATACAGTCGTTCCAACCGTATTATAAGTACGCATTTGGTTATTATAATATATTGTGTTATTATTATGTATTTTGTGATCCAGGAAAAAAACGTAAACAACAGTATTGTAATAAATTGATGGTTATTTTCTTATCGTCCGTCGAAATTTAAATCGTTCAATTTTTTTTCTCCTCTCCGAGCACCATTAAAACAGCAACGTTGCCGTTCATTAATTTACCTACTCACGATATGACTACATGCACCGCGCCCATGCACGTGCGCGAACGAATGCAATGTGTTGCAAAACTCGGCGAGAGATAAACATTGGATATGGACTGTTTGAAATATACATATTATGAAGTCAGTGTTGGCGGTTGCCAAGCAACTCCACATACGAACGACGTTGGCGAACGTCTATTTTGTAATAATAATAATAACGCGTAATATAATATTATAATATTATAGTCATATTCCATTTTACAGTGTTGTTCGTGATTTAGATGTAATTTCGTTTTATTTTATTATAATACTGAATTATGCTTGCCAATTTCCTATAAAATAATATTTTTGTGTCTGTATATCTGTATTAATGTATTATACGTATATTTTAGTTTACTGGCTTTTAACAGAAACGCGGGTTGCGTCTTGCGTGTAGGGTAGGGTTGAAGGTTCCTATTTTACATAATATACTCTACAAGTATTTTTCATTGAACCTGTTCCTGAAATCGACATGAAAACCCTCATGATTTCGAATGCTTCAGACTTCAGAGTATCATAATAATTATATAAATATTTTGTGTATACATTTTAATGTTTTATAGTAGTGCGTTTGTATTAATCCATAGTGAATTCAGAATTTTTCATAAATAGTCCACGACAAAAGGCAATATGTATTATTATCAAGTTTTATAAAAGGATCGATTTCACTTAGGTTCTGTATGTGTTAATGCGTTATAATTATTTCCATTTTCTAAAGAATTCAATTATTTTCGAATAACGACAAGAAAATTGTGTTTATACATAAATGTTTCTAGTAAAAAAATCAACAATATTACTTAGATAAATTTATAAGTTTTAGCCGGGTATTTGAAGTGTACTTAGAATTCTAAGCAGACCGATGAATGTATTGATTTTACTACTTTAATGTATATTTTTTTTTTATATAAATGTATAAATTTCAAATTTTTAAAAATTGAACATTTATTCGAAAAAAACGATTTTAGTTATTATATTGTAATTTAAAATAGTATATTATGTGGCAAAGGCGGAAAGTGGGCTATTTCTGTCACGATCGACGTGCGTGTCGTACGTGTCGTAGGTGATGGCTAAATTTCGCTCAAATCAGAAATTGCTTTCCAGCACGAGTCACACACACTTTTATCACGTATCGTGTCTCTTATCTGTGTTACCGCTGACAATGATAATTAGAAACACACTCATCATGAATTCATGACAATCAATTTCTTTGCATCAAGAAAAATAATCAAAAAGTAAGTTATAATATACAAAGGGTTAATGTTTTCTTAGGATCATGGACCATGGTTTAGAATGTTTAGATTGTCAAACACAGACTTTTAATTCATAATAAACTGTTCTTGGTGTTTAGGTTCGTCAAATTATTTTATAGAAACAGCTCGGAAGCAATCCTGCACCTATCAGCTATTATTTGATATAATATTATTTTGTACACACAATTTTTAATTAGTTGTAATAATAAGAAAAATTTACGATATAGTACCTATTATGATTATTAATAAAAAATATTATACGCCATGTTTTTCCAAAAATTAGTGTAACAATAACCTAATATTAAACCACCTATTACAAAATAAATTATAAAATATCCTTAGAAGTAAACTGTCTCCGCTCAGAATTTTTTTTCGTACTTACTCAATGATTTATCAAATTTAACAAATTATGATGTAGCTATATTGCCTTTGGTTGTACTTTTACATATTATAGGTTATAGTTACCACTGAATTCATATTTTACGTTTTCAAAGTAAATTATTACTTATATTTTATTAACATAATAATTTTACATTTTTACCAAGTATAATTCCTCAGGCATAGGCGTAACTAGGGGGGCATAGGTGAGCCTCAGCCCCCCTGAATTGTTGGGTATATGTATGTGCATATAAACAGATATGTATTAAATTTAATTTTGCCTACAATATAAAAATATATAATGTTTCATATAAATGAATAATCATTCAAATCAGTTGTAAACATCAATTGAAATAATAAATAATAATCAAATTAAAAAAAGATTCGCTATAAAACATTTTTAGGAATTTAGCCCCCCTAATTTAAAGGACTAGTTACGTTTATGGCCCCAGGTACAATTTGACTTTATTACTAAAGGTTACACGATATTGGTTACTATACTAGCATAGACACAAAATTACATACAAAAAATATCTCGAATTAATGATCATATTATTATAACGGTATAAGTAATAACACTATTATTAACTTTGGAAATTGAAAACGTATTACATATGTTCATCGTCTATATATAGTTTCTAACGAAGTCACAATCTTGCCAATAGAATAAATAGGTACAAAAATACACTACTAATGTTATTGTTACATACAACAATTAAAGAGATAGAAATGGTAAATTTTTGACATTTTTTAGATAGTAATTTACTAAATTTTAAATTTGCTTCTAAATAATCTATTATAACCAAGTATACTATAGAAGCTTAAAAACATAGGATTATTATAGCCCATTTTATAATTCAATATACAATTATCTGTAAATAATGTGTCTGTACTTCATGTACTTATACGTATACATGATAAGTAATAACATATTATATGAAAACGCTACATTATGTGTATACTGTATATTATATTATATAGTATATACTATATTATTATCAGAATATGCACATGCTGAAATGGTTGTTTTTCATCAAGTTTAACATACTAAAAAAATAGCGTATAGCACCTTTATATAATAATAATACCTTTATTTATGCATAAATTTCACGAGTGAAACAACACGATTTTAAATGATGTAAGAATTTTCAATCAAGATGTAATAATTCAAAATAAAATATTTATATGCGTTCTGTGTATTTAATTTTAATTATTGTTAGATAATATGTACATTTTCTATTGCATCTGTTATAAATGTTATAATGGTTGTCATATTGATACAGTTTTAAAAAAAATTATCCTTATTTACCAAATTAAAATCATATATTTTTTAATTACATTTTTTTTGTTATACCTTTTAAAATAATTATTAATATTTATTTTTTTTATAAAATTATTAAGATCTTTCATCGTACAGGGTTCTTTTTGATATTCAATTTCTTTAGTAAACCTGTGAACGAGTTATATTTTTTGTGCCAATTACCAATGGCTTTCTTTAACAATAATTATGGTTATTATTGTTTGTAGGTATCTATCTAATAAATATAATAATATTAACTCAACAAATTCGTTAAAAATATTTATTTTTTTTTTTAATAAATTATGATTAAAATCCAGTAGGTATAGATATTTAAAATATACAATTACAATATAATTTTAACACTAAATGTATACGTTTTTTACTGTTATATAATAAAAATATTGTAATATTTTTAAAGGTGAAGGCTAAGGAAATGTACGTATTACTATGAATATTTTTTAATTTTATATTTAAATTATTCTTAAATCTAAGTATACTAATTAGTAATATTAGATGTTATTACTAACATATTCCAGTTACCTATCAATAACCAAATTACAAAACCTATTACCTATGTCTATACGTTATGCAAAACACTGTGCTTGAGTTTTGTATTGAAATTTAACATTTCACGATTCACGATTATTTCGTACATGATTACGAAAAAAAAAAAGAAATTTGTGATTTTTTACGTTTTTCCTTTGGTTACAATGAGATAGTCTGACCATCCTTTATAATAAAATGAAGCGCGTTATGTGTTTATTTGTTTCTAAATATTTCAGTTAACTACGCGCAATTATCAATTTTACAATTTCCAATTTCACAGTTATTATAATAATATTGTGTACAACTTAAACTAAACGTTCGGCTGTGTGCATGTGTGTGTGTGTTGAAGGAGGCGGCGATCGGTTGCGGTGGCGGCGACGGTGGATGGCGCCGCCTCGGTTGTCGGACGAACAGAAGGCATTGTCACGTCAGCGCAGACGGGACAGGCGTAGGGAGTTGCAGAGGTTGAGGCGGGCCGACCCGGTATACCGGCTGGCGGAGCGGGCGCGAAACACGCGAGCCCGCCGGGAACAGAGGAACGACCCGGAGTACCGCAAGAAGGAAAGGGAACGCGACACGCGGGCGCACCGGGACCGGCGGAACAGGGTGGACACGGTGATGCGAAACATCGCCGGCAGCCTGTGGACCAACGGTAATGCACGGGAATCCCCATCACATATTACATAATAATATATCTATAACGATACCCAAAGTATTAAAGTCGATCATCGCACTAAGTATTTACTACTTTAACTACTTACATACGTATATTGTAATAATATATTATTATCATAATGCGTTGTATATCGTACAACTGTCTTGTATGTGTAATACAAGAAGTAGGAAATATAGAGGAGACTTGGTAGTGCTAAAAGCTCTCCCTGTATCAATATAGTCCTCTCTGATCTTTATATTGTATTTTTCACGTAGATATCTATTTAAAATTATTATAGCAGATATGGATTATAAGTATAAGTACTAAAAATTTTGATTATTTTTCTAATCGTGATAAATTATATTATATATTAAGTATACTTTAAAAAAATATAAAACATATTCAAAGTTAATGTCGTTTGTATTAAGTACATGAATCTAGTGTTATTTTGTAAATTATTAGAGAACTTGATGTGGTATAGTCTTTTATCTATGTATAGATTATACATAGTAATAATTATTGTATCATTTCGTATAAAAAAAAAGAGTAAGTCCTTTCTAAAATGTTATCACAATTTTAATTTTGAGGTACTAGAGCGTACTTCTCATTGGAAGTATACTTGTCTTGCGTTTTTAGTTTGTTATTTATAAATAATTCTATAGAATTTACAATTATACTATACGCATTACTCATATTATAGTACTGACCGATGTTTGAATCACCGGATTTGATGGATAGTTCTAAGGGAATTTATAGGATCAGGCTCCCAATCTTTGCCATGTACCTACTACTCATATATATTTACTACAATCCATCTTATACTTTAATATTATTGAATTTAATAAGTATTTAATAACTAATAAGAAAAAAAATTAGATTTTTAATGACCAGATTTGTATTATCACCCTGAGAATTGTTTAAATGAATACTACATAAAATATTATAAACATATGTATTATGTACTATAATACATAAATAGATTATATTTTCAATTTAAGATTAAAATCTTTCACCTTGTTCCATAACGTTTACATTTATTTATTTTTTTTTACCCCTTTAATATCTGCAATCTGCATCATTACTCACACCATATAGTATCTCAAAAATTAGAAACAGACTTACCTTTATATTAATATTCTCTTTTCTTCCACTATACGATTGCGTACCTGCAGGCTGCAGTTATACGTGAGCTATACAAACGTTTGTTCCTATAAAGTTTTCCAATAAACCGCGCGTGTACCACGGTGACCCAGAAACGCGATCTTGTTACCTATATAAACGCATCGGTTTATTGTGGCAACCGCTGACGCCCCACCGGTCGACCTGTATACACGCGTTGGTATTATTATTGTTGTTAGCAACGCTAAATGTAATTTGAAATTATTATGTTATCGTGGTCGGTTGTAGTAGCTTATAATTTTTTTACTATTATTTTTTGTTGAATTGAAACGGTCGGAAAACGATACCGCGAGCGTACACAACGAAGGTTTCCCTATAAACAATACAATAATGATGTTGTGTGACGATGACTGGTTAGGATTTAATTTACATATAGTAAAAAATTTCATTGTAGTTAAAATAAAAATTAAGCCTATACTTTATACTAGTTTAAGTCGTATTTTCTTTCGCGTGTTTGTGACTATAATAGTGTGGTTTTATGATTGCGATCCGTCCGACGTAATATTGTAATTTATAATATACATAATACGTCGTAATTGTTGACCAAAATGTATTTCATACCCAGTATACATAAGATAGTCGGTGATGATTATTTCACTGCAGTCTTGGAAACCTGCATCTGTGTATCACCACAGCCATTTTGCGTGTTAAACTCATGTCTCATGATAATATTTTTGTGGACAGTGTATATCAAATCGAATTGATCTTCATTATCGGAATTTTAATTCTATCTAGACATAAATGTAATTGAATATCGTTAATAACGTTTTGACAATGTGTTATTAGGAACTACATTCAATTAAAGTTTACTTATCGAAGGGTAATATTTTCAAATAGGTTAGATTAGGTTATCTATCTATCTATATATATACACACATTATATATAGATTTCCTAAATTTCTGTGGGCAGTGCATATGGAATATAATGAATATAACATATTATATTATTATGACTATTATGTGAATTCGTTCAAAAAAAAAATGATGTCCGCGAAGATTTCATAGCGACCGTAACGTACCGTGTCAATAGTAAAAAGTAATATTATAATTTATAGGTGTGGCGTAGGAAATATAGATACACTTATATAAATATAATATGATTGATGAAATAAAAACTAAGTATCATTTAATTACAAATTCCAATCACTTGTTATGTTCGAATTTGAAATATATCTAAACGTTTTATTTTTATGCTGTCATAGTCACATAGATATTATTCAAACTAATTGATACTATACATAATAATACAAAATAATGTTTTATTAGTTAAAGTATATAAAGTTTTATAATTCTTTAACATTTAAAAAATGTATATTATACCGTAAAAGTCCAAATTAAATTTAATTACATAAAAATAATATAGTGCTGTTTTTATTTTTAAATATTACAACATGTGATATATACAATATACATTATACATATTAATGTAGGTACCTATTATAGCTTTTATCATAACTCACAAGTCAGAAATATGAGTGTCATAAATCAATATTTGTTTTATATGTTAACAATATTGTAGTATATCTATTTATGTATATTGTATAATGTATATAATATTATAATATATGCACTATACTACTATTTATGTATACATCGTTCTTAATATATACTCCCAATGGAGATGTTAGTTTTCAAAGAATGATTCAGTTATTGATTATGAACCTATATTTTTTATACGATTTATTATTAATCAATTCAGTTATTTTATAAGTCAACGAATAAAATGCGAGATAGTTGTTTACCAGTACAATTATGCATCACAGAGCACATGATTAAATCACAACATTTTTTTAACTTGTACAAGTTGGTAACATTAATTATCTAAGTATGCCTACTGCATATTTACCTAATGTCCGTTTATAATGTACCATTATATGTAAGCTTTAGCTGTCCTTGATTAAAACTTTGAAAATGTATTACACAATCTGTATAATGACACATTACGTGACAGCTTATTCTGCAATGGAACACATCATATTATATAGCTACACGTTAAAAAAAAAAACAAATCTAAACACTATAACGAATAAATATATAATAGTAAAAAGTTGTTTAGTTATATTTGTTCACTAAAATAATTGAAATTCAAGAATTTTTATAAAAATGAATAGACTTATTAAACCCTAAATAATATTATAAATTATTAAGAACATGGTATTTATTAAAAAAATTAATACATTTGAAAGTTGAAATTAAATTAAAATGCAATTACTTATTTTTGTAATTATGAAGAAATGTATAATAATCATAAATATATACAATAAACATAATAATATATATAAAAATAAAACGATAGGTTATACAAGAAAATGTCACAATTATTTACAAATTAATTTTTCTCTTATTATACTTCATATATTTGTTACCTATTTATATTTTTTATTTATTTATTGTATCGTTTAAATTAATAATCCCTAAAACATAAAAATTTTTGAGGGACACCCTAAAATTACTAGAATAATACCATATTATAATTCAATATCAACAAAATAAAATAATGCAACTATACATTGATTGTATGGATTTACCTAAATTTACTAAATTGGTTAAATTACAGAAAGTAATCATTTACTGTGTTTTTATTAGTCAATTAAACTGTAATTATTATAAATATTTACATTTTCACAAAGATTTGGATCGTATAATACAATTATTTCTTAATTCTTAGACTGAATGAGTACGAATTAATTTACAAGTGTTTTAGAAAAAATATTTTTTAACGAAAGCAATATTATAAAAATCAATCGTATTAAAGAGTTACATAGAAATAAAATTATATTTTATTAAATTATAAAATTTTTATATTTAATATATATTAACACATATATATTTATAAGTTTATATAACTAAATTACTTATTTACTTTATGCATTAATGTTAAAATAAAAACAGGAAGTTAAGAAAAAGATAACGTAGCTTAATAATATATGTATAAATATTCAAATTTAATAAAGCATAATTTTACTTCTTTGTGTAACTCTTTAATAAGATCTTTATAGAAATTTATTTATTATTTATTTGTTTAACATATTATACTAGTTATATTCTTTTAAACTTCTAAACATAAGTTTAGAACACCTATTACATCCCCGTTGTATCTGTCCGTCTGTTATAGTTACCAATATACAATTATGATTGTTGATGTTAAATTGCTAACTATGTTAAGATATTTATTTATTGTCTGTAGTTACTGTACATAGTTACGATTGTTTGTATTAAAACCTTTTAACGGTTCTATTCAAAGTAAATTCATACTAACCAGTATAAAAAAATTCAAAATATAAGTATTTAATATAGATTGATACTAACTAATATAAAAAAGGCACTAAAATATAAAGGTTAAAAAATTGTTTTTTTTTAATAACTAAGTTTGTTGCGTAGTTTTAAAAGTTCAGAGACCAAGAATTTAGCATCACACTTGCAGAGTGAGCGTTCCCAACTTGTTACAATCAAATATCAATGTCTTATGTATTTAAATTCTTTTAAGACAATAATATCATAGCAGTCTTAGTTAGCCTTTATGGCTTCTTTAACTACATGTCTACATTAAATAAATAAATAAATAAATAAATAAATAAAAATAAAATACCTAATAAATTGAATAACTATAAAACTTACACATATTGAATACATTTTACTTCTTCATAGTTCATTTATAGTTAACGTAAATCTATACTTAACATTTAGAATATATATTATATTATGTACTCCTCTTGAAGTTCCTTTAATGGAGGTATTCTTCACTTCGTGTCACATGTATAATGTTTTATTTTATTTTATTTTTGTTATCACATTTGCTTATTATTCTTCACGTGAATAAATTGAGTAAAATAGTTTTCAATACTATGTATAATATTTAATAGTATGTTAGTATGTATGACTTGTTTTACTTCTAAACATGTCTTAAAAATAAGTATTATACAAAATTTTAATTTACAATACTTATTAAAGCATTAACATATTTTTTTATAATTGTCTTTTATAGTACGCTATTTTATATAAAATAACTAAAAAATAATAGTTATGATTTACATAAATATTAAAACAGAATTAAATAATAAAGACATTATTATAGACATATATTATTATATTGACAGAGATATTATCAGGTATTTAAAAAAAAAATGTTAATTACCTTAAAATTGTATAATATAGGTATTGATAAAAAAAAAATAGTATTTAAAGGTGTTTAGTATTTAATATTGAAAATCACCGTATAAGCTTTTTCTTTATTATATAGGTATCCTATAAAATTAAATATACTAAAAATAGTTTATGGTTTAATCTTGATTATATTGGTTTCTCCATTGATGTAGGACCTGGTGTAAAGATTTAAGCTATAGTAAGTAGATTATTATTATTATTATACTCATACAATTTTTTTGTTGAAAAAACGTATTTCTTAAATAACATCAAATCCAGGGTCAATGTCGGCTATCATCGGGCTTACTACGTATACATTATAGGTACATACAATAATTACATGCTATCCCCGTCGTGGTTCGCCTTCTCGTCGTGACCCATATATCCATGCACGTGTGCAGTGTGCAGTATAATATTATTTTATTATTGTGTTGTATATAGTTATTATAGTTACACAAATAGATACAATACAGTTGTATTGACGATGGAGCATCGTAATAATTATTGTCATCGCCTAACTATCTTATATAATATTTGTGCTATACCCAACGAAATAAATCGGTTAAATAGACATACTAATATCATTAATGACGTTGTAGTTATTATGGTATATAATGTATAAGTGCAGTGTTGTATACTGTATACATGAAAGAAACGAAGCAATCTCAACGGCTTAAACATCGCGCGCACGTTTAACGCGGCCGCCGAGGTTTATACACGCACCGTTCGGTGTGCGCTTCAGTCACGGTCCTGTGGGATGAGTGGGGAGAAAGGGTTGTGTTGAACGAGCTTGGGTGTTGAAAAACGCGTGCGTTATATTAATTAATTCTGTGTGCCACTCCGCATGCCGCGCGGGAGGACGAGGCTGGCGGTTCCGACGAAACTTTTAAGGCGCAACTCTTTTTCGATGTTTTCTTTTTTCTCTCTAATTTTTTTTCGCTACTCCGGCCAAGCTAATTGTTTTTCACGTCTTTGGCAGAACATCTATTCCTGACCCGCGCTCGCCGACCGTCGTCGCACGCCACCCGCAGACCGATAACATCGTCGTGAACAGCTCACAGCGCGGAGACGGCGGCGCTAGGCGCGGCGACGTAGTTGTCGACTCCGTGGATTTTAAATGGCTCGGGCAAAACCGAATGCCGTCGTTTCAGGGTCACTGCCGCCGCCGTCGGCGAGATAACGTTGTCGGTGAACTGGACGGTCGGTCCACGTCGTCGGAGATTCCCCCGCCCGAATAGGAAAACCCGCACTATAATACCGAAGCAGTTTTCGCCCAAAGATTTTTTTATATAATAAAGTCATGATAGTTTATTATAATATCATGAATAAAGTATTATTATGTATTGTTAAACTGCGCATGCCCGTGTATTTGTGTGTCGGGTGTAAAAATAAACTATGCCCAAGGCGTAATAAAATATATTTTTTTGGTCATCATAATACTGCGCAAGAGGGTTCGTGGTGTGCTTTTCGTCGTGCAGAACCCGCACATTTTAATATTTGTATCGCTGTTGTAAGTCTCGAAAGCGAATTATTTATTAATTTATAAAGGTACGCAACATAATATTATTGCTGGTATTTAAAATTTCCCCCCTCACCCAATCATAACACCAAACTATACAATAAAATAATATATATTAATATCATTATGCGGCCATATTAAAGGGTACATTATGCGCGCGATATGCGGGCCCCATGGCATCGAGCCGCCGTTGTTTGAAACCCGATACTTGTACAGTGGTACAGACTACAGGAACAACGCCACGCCGCACATCGCTGCGGCGTGCTTCCGTCAGTCCCGTCCGTCCTCACGTTTGTGGTTTATACAATATATTATATTATATTTTTATCTAATACGAAATAACATCATGAGTTACTGCACGCGGTAGATACTAAATGCGCAGCGTGCAGGTCGAAATAAACCAAAAATCGCGTCGCGCGTGGCGTTTGTCCAAATGAAAAAAAAATTAATAAATACATAAACTCACGCCGTTTACACGAGTTACGTTTATATTATATGTACGGGGGGGGGGGGACGTGTCTGAGCAGTCGTCGTCGCCGCCGCCCGACGTCGAAATAGACTACGTTTGGATATTATTTCGTATACTGTATAAAATTGTTGTGTGTGCACCAGCTAACGTTATAAACTTAAAAAATTCAACGACATGTGCCAACTCGTATTAGGGTCCGGCGAGTCGTCGTAGACAGTGAGACTTAATTGCCGCCGTTCAATATAAGCTGCTGTATTTTGCTTTGGATAATAACAGTTTTTTTTTCAAAACCAATGTGCGTGCTACTAAAAATCAAAACTGTTTAGGATATTATATAGTAAAGCCAGAACTGTACGATTCTATAGTAATTGTGTAGGTATAGCAAATAGTTCAGTAACAAAAAAAAAGTGTTAATTTGATTTTAATGTATTGCAATTATTATTCGTACCGCACATTATTGATAATGATTGTACAATTAAAAATTTTATCAACACAATTTAATTTTTTTTTAAGGTATTCGTTTAGGTATAGGCACATTTTTACGAGTTTATAATGTTTATATATAGAGGTATATACAAGGTTTTAGAAAATTTATATGACAAAAATGGTAGAAATTAATATTTGTTTCTACGCGATTCTCGCCATTAATTGCCATACACAATTTGAAAGATTTGTATAAGTAATATAGCTGTATAAATACATATTATTTTACGCTTTTATAGTAATGTTTTATATATGATGTCTGTTCTGTCTGTGTATTATTATCTCATTTCGAATTACAATTTACAAAAATGTCGATTACTGATTTATATAGGTAGCTAACAATTTGTTGTTATACGCGTTATATGACCAAAAAAAAAACGATTGCTCTCCACATGACACCCTCTGGCGTGGGATTGTATGCTATAAGTAAGAAGGAATAGATGTTTTTTCTTTTTTACAGTATATACAGTATACTTACTACACTTAGTATAGTACATTTTTTCCATTTCGTATAGGCAGCATCGTCGTCTATGCCTTAAAATGGAAACCGGACGAGACCGAATAATTTTCTCCTACTGTATATTTTGCGTGTGTGTGTATAGTTTATTACTGTACAGTGTACACTGTACACGTGTATAGGATAATGTGTTATCTATTTTCTCTCTCACTATATTACTTTTCTCTCTACAGCCCATTGCTATATTCGTGAGTCATTGTTGCCCCACTGAAAACTGGTTGCAGCTTGTACTAGTTTACCAAATAAAATAATATTACTCACATACCACATGATGCAGTATCTCGGTGACTGTAGTATACATTCATTATGTATACAAATTATAATAATTGAGTGAATTTTCACCACATGATAATTATAATACGGAGACCATCTAATGTCTGCTGCAGTATGGCTTCGGGTCGCGTTACAGATGATATTATAGCGATAATATTGATTAGACACGGTGTATTTTAAAAATCGACTATTCCCCTATTAAAATAATAGCTATATTATGTATAAAAACCTCTACCCTTATTTTTGTTTGGAAATAAAATATGTCATCGTTTATTGGTTTTAGCCGAATTGGAAAACATGGCACCGGATCAAGTAGGACCGGACGAAGACACGGGTGTAACCGCTCTAAGTAACTGTCCGGCTACAATGATGAACACCACAGTCTTCGTTACAGTGCCAGCTAGTCCTTTCCCAGCCCGGGTGAGTTATTAAAGAGAAAACGACATCTACGAAATTTTACCCAAATGAGTAAACATTAATTCCTAAATAACTTAACCTAGCGATAATAATTTCGTTATGAAAATTATGCATATTTCAAAACAGATAAATTGAAGGTATTATTATTTTTAAGTATACATAGATACTATTTGTTATCTTCAAAAAAGTTCCGATTCATCATTAGGTATACTATTCTGTTATAGACATTTATTAATATTCCTTAAAAATCGTGTGTTATTGTAGGTAATAGGTACATCAAAAACTTTGTTAACAACAATGTAGGTGCCACGCTGTGACCGTTTAAAAAAACAATATATGCATCTATTATTAGAAAATAAAATATTTTATATAATTTAAAATATTTATTTAAAGATATCCAAATAAAATAAATATTGAAGCTTAAACCAACTTCAAATTCTCATGTTTTGACAACATACTACTATCATCAAATGACAAATTGATCCAATAGACGAGGGATTGTGACTTGTGAGAGTATTAAAACTATGGTTTTGTCGTTATCAGATTGTAGTCAATGAAAATAAAGTATACCTACACAAATACAAAAGAATATAAAATACACATATTGATATTACCTATCCAATTTGTTAAAATATGTTTATTACATAATTATGTACTATATAAATATAGAAATGTAGTTATTTAAATATATAATATATATATTATAATATACTAATTAGTAATTATACTATATAGCCATATAACCTGTATATGTAAATTATAAATGTACATTTTTAAATATTAATTAAATGCTACTACAGTTTCTGTATAATCACTGTTCAATAGCGCTATGTATATTGTATACCACTCGTAAACCTAGTAAAGTTAAGAATTGTTAGAAGTTACAACTACGTAATACGTACAAAAATACATTTCTGAGAACATAATTTAATTGTGTACTACAATTTTTTTCTTTTTATCGTGAAAACGTTAAAACTCAGAACTTATGGTATTGTTTCCGTTGTTTGCAATCATTGTCTAAATTATCTTCTGGAGATTCATAAGGATAGGTCGCTTTATATGGACTGAGATACAACCGCAGTGATTTATTTTTAAAAACGCTCAAGGGGTCAGTATAAATAGAAGCATAGACAAGACGAAGATACGTGCTTGGACAACTATCAAGTGGCCAGCAATGCGACAAATGTTCATTTATTCCCAGGGGGGAAGCTTTTTATACACACGCACACACAGTATACGCATACTGTATACATCGACGACGTTTTATATCCTTGCCCTGTAGTCTGGAATAATTCGATTTACCTATTAGGGGTCACGTATAGTACCACCATATTATACTGGCGACGTATCATTATTATGTATAATATTATCCACATCTATCATATAATTTATCAATATTCGTGTCGATCGACTTAGTAAACTCATCATTCTGTTTTGTATTTATGTAAATACAGGAAGAACTGTCGTCCGAAAACGTTTATGTCGGCGGTGACAAAGACAAAGGCAACTCGACGGATGACAACGAGGACGACGACCTCACTTCGCTGAGTTGGCTGCAAAACAAGAATCTGCTCAAAGGTTAGATTAAAATGTGTATATATATATATATATTCATAATAAACAGTCAATATAGAAAAGAGGACTGTACTTTTCGTTACGGATTGTTAGTCGAGTCCTCTTAAAAGAAAAACGTTTTCTGTACATTTAGGTCAGGCCACTGTTTTATAAATGAGGATAACGAACAATAGTGTTGGGTATAACAATTATGCACACGCTTATTATGTATTATAATATATAATACAAATTATAATCATTGGTACTTATAAGGCAAACCAGCCATAGTAACGATATTCCTTTAAATTACTTATGCATATTTTATTTTAAAAGTAATATAAACAATTATTCAATTTTATTAATAAGTAAAAACTTTCTGTATAGAAAAGATAATGCTTTCATGTGACGTTGTTCAAATTTTCTAAAGTGTATTAAAAGTAATAACTAGTAACAAACAATAAGTATGATACTAATAATTAAAGAGTTTATATTATTATTATTATATTAATAATGTTTTTTGTCATTTAATGTTTAGCAATTTAGCTTAAACGTTTAATATGTAGGTACCTACTATATAAAAATGTTAGTTAATTGTTACTTGTTAAATATAGAATGAAATGCTATGTACGTTTTTATCCTTGCAATATCGATTATTGTAAATCTATGGATTATAAAAATGATGGTATATACCAGATAATTCACTCAAATTCATTGTATTTTTTCCTTTAATTGTGCATTTATATGAATTCTATTTTTTGAGATTTTTAAGTATACTTGATACCATATTTTCAAATACTTAGACTTTTTATATAATTTAGCAGCAGGCAACGGTATGAACTCTAAGCCATTTTTAATAAACAAGAATATGAGATCAATTAATTTTCTAGTGTTAATTTTTTGATATTTAGCACATCTTTTTTATGGACTTTTGATGTATAATTGTAGGTACCTATAATATGAATCAAACTCGTTAAAAAAAAATTGTTTCACTACAGAACGCTTTGATGCTAAAAATTTAATTATTTTTTGAAAATATAGTCTAAATATGTAAAAAATTCTAAGTATAAATATATTATTGGAAGATAAAAAAGAATATACTTTGTAAATTATTCTGTACATTAACATAATATTTACCTAACATTCAATCAAAATTGTAAACAATGTAGTCATTTTTCTTTTTTTAACAATGATTTATTTTATTTTTGAAGTTGGTACTGACTTTGCCTATTAAATACCTTTTTAATTCATTTAAAGCATTTAAGCCGATAATACGATTAAAAATACAATAGAATTTAAAAAAGTGTATGTTAACAAAAATAAAAATAAAAACTTACGTATATCATAATGACGTTTTAAGATTCTGTAGAATGAAGGTCATTTTTCGATTTTTTTCAATAGTGTCTCAAACTATACAGGCAATAATCGTATTTTTTTTTAAAAATTCGACAAATTTAATTTTAACCCAGCTTAGTTAAGAATTGTATTTAATGATTGTATAAATTTCTATATAATTCATTGTTTTCTGGCCAGGGCCCAGAGGCGAACGTAGGAATAAATTCTTTGGGGAAGATCTTTTTATGTTTTTTTTTGAAAAAATAACATTCTTTAGATCGCTATGCCTGTAACAAATAAATGTATTGTTTGTTGTTAATTATTATTATTATTTTATCATATTTACAAAAATAAAATCAATTCATCTTTAAATTTTTGCCATTTCATCGTTGAATTTTTTTTACATCTTTTTCATAACAATGTCATTCCGTTTAATCGTTTTTCACCCGTTTTACTTCTTCGATATAAATTTAGCTAACTATAAGGAAAAAGCGTTTTCTTGAAGCCACTAAAACAGGAAGTGTCACGCCGATTTTTAAACAACGGTGAATATTGTCAAATTACGTAGAATCATAAATATTCAGGGTGGTGCTTGACAGATTTATTCAATATTTTTAAATATTTTATTATCGCACTTGAACTAATTTTCAGAATATATATAAAATATTTTGATATAATTACAATAACATGATATAATTTATATAATTATTATATAAATATTAATTACTGTATCCCAACTCTTCCTACGTTTTCTGCTGTTATCGCTACGTTAAACACCAAAATCCACCCACCATATCTTGCGCTGAATCGAGTGAAATTAGACGAATGCCTTGCTCCCGGTTATTGTATCCTATTTTTATTCTTTATCATATATATATATATTCTTTCATTTAAGTGTTAACACTAATTAATATATTCAGACATAAATACTATATATGAATTTAAATGGCGTGATATAATTATATTCCCATATGATGCTAAGGCTAAAACCCCAGTTGATTTAAACATTTAGTTTCGTCGGAAGATATTTAATTAAATCATAGATACTTTTTTTAAAGTATAACTCTTGTTATGCCTATTCAAATTATAATAAATTCGTTCATCATTAATATAATATATCCTTCATTAAATTGTCCGACTTTCTTATTTCAATTATTTTATATTTTGAAAAGTTAAGTGTTGTATTTTTGTTGCTAATTGTCGTATCATATTCAATCGATATTAAACATAAGAAAATTAAAAATTAATTAGCTGTATTTCTCACACAAATTATTATTTTATATAAGTATCCATCACAAAAAACATTTATAATTTTCATAATACTTATGGAACTTGTGTATAGTATTTTATTCATACCTATTTATGTTTTAAAAATACACGAGAAATTATCTTATCGCACACCTTTAAATATGTGTACATGAGTATGCTGCATAATATTCAAATTAGAAAGTATAATATGGCAATATTATATATATTTGAAATTAATTGTAATAAATTTAGCCCAGTTATTTATAACACAGAGTTTATAATTCAAAACATAACAGTAACATAATTAAAGTAATATTGGCTTTCCTTTAAAGCATAAAATAAATATTTACTTTATATAATTATGCTTGTTACATATTAGTGGATTATTGAGGTTATTTTTTATTTAAATAGAAATCATTTTTATTACTCAAACAGTTATACATAATCTGTAAGTAATATTATTAGTTTAAAACTAATATACATTTAATAAAAACTTAGTTTTGCCCATTTTTAAAATAGTTATTAATTTGGAAAATCAAAACGTTGATCACCTATTAAACATTAAATAATATTTTAAGAGGTATACAATAAATATTAGACGTAGAATTGTTGCTGTCTTTATCAACTTTAGAACCAAACTTATAAATTTTTAATCCATTTTACGAGAATTTGATTTACAAATATGAATCTAAACGTAATATAACATTTTAAATACATAACAATAATCTAATTGTTAAATAAGATTACTTATTTCTTTCAGGGAAATACTTTTGAATATAAAAATACCTTTAAATATAAAAATTAATTATGTTCAAGGTTCATTGATATTCTAATGATTTTTCATAAAACAGTATTTTCTCTATTTGATTATTTCATAAATACACAAATTGCAGTAGAGGTGGTAGATATGTAAAATATGAAATAACATTTTTGTTACAAAATATTTATAGATTTATCATCTACATGATAAATATATAAAAATAAAATACATTAGTGCAGTATTGTATTGTTTTCAAAATATTTAATTCAAATAATTTTCTGATTTTTTTAAATACTTTTTATAAAGATTATATTAATTATCCTTTCTGTTTAAATGATTAATAATATCATTTTTTCTCTGTCATGGTTTTTATTGTTTTATAAATGTATGATTTAAACGTTAATAAGTAACTACAATCATATAAATATATAATAGAACATAAAGACTATACTGAATAGTAAGCTAATGCATATTTCATACTCTTCTACCTACCTACCTTAATAAAAATAATAATAAATCAAGTTTAAATAAATTACAATATTACAAAGATATACCTAATAGGAATAAATTTTTTTTTCTTATCAAAAATATGAAAACAATATATTAACTTTTTATAGTAATATTTGTATTTTTTGCAATATCAATCTATGAAATAAAATTTAAATATTCTCATAGTTCTATTACTTATTCTTATGTTTTTATACCTAATTATGAAATATTTTAATTTATCTAGATAATTATATTGAGATAAATATTGATTTAACAATTAGGTAATATTATTTTGTAACCTAGACAATATATATTAATATATATATAACAATATATATAGTTCATGAAACATTTTCATACATCTAGAGGTTGATTTATCTATATAGTATATACTATATAGGTAAAATCTATTATTTGTAAATTTATAAGTTGTTTTTCATATCATCATAACATTATTATTTACATCAAAAGAAAATTACTCGATATTGCAAAATAAGAGAATGTTTTAAAGTAATATGAAGTACAAATACAATTAACTTCAAATGCATGTACAATAATATGTCAATATATATTGTAAAGTAAAACATAGACTAATTTAAAATTACCCAGATTTGTATCCTTTAAATGTATTATGTTGGTAACAAAATTTAAATAAAATTGAAAAGTATATACAAATAGTATACAATATAACTAAACTATAGATGTAAAAATGCATTTTGTTTAAATTGGAAAAATTAGGCTCGATTAGAGAAATGAAGAGATATTATACAGTTTACTTATTTACCATATATGTATAATACTGCACTACTTTGATCATTGCTTTCGATGTTATCTGACTAGGGGAATCTAGTTATCGCAACGCCACTAAATTTAAATATATCAATCATATTTCTCAGACTGCATTTAATAATTCTCCGAAATTATAAAATAACTATAGAAAATATATTAGAATCTAGTACAAATCTTACTACATTTAATATTATAAAATTATAATTTCGTATTTTTGTATGAACACTGAATAATTAATGAACAGTTGTACAGAGATTTTATGGATCCTAAAAATCAGAAAATTGGTATTTACTTTTTAATTTTCACAAAAATGTCACTTACCTTAAAAAACATTATATGTATTGGAAATTAATTATTACAGTATACCCAATATTCTTATTGTATAAACGAAAATGGTCATCATGTTTACCATTAAAAACAAAATTTAACCAAACATTTTTTAATTAAAAACTGCTTATACAGCAACGTAACATAATTTTCAATTTAAATAAAACGATAACTAGTAAGAGGATGTCAGCGCAATATTTGTTTATTCTCACAGACCCACGCACAACATAGATAAAACGCGTTTACCTAAAATCATTTTTTTATAATTATTAAATAAACTTAGAGTAAAATCACCTATTACAAAAATTATAAAGGATAATATTGTTGAGGGAATATGATATTATATCAGTTTTATATTTTAATAGTATTTGATTTTGTATTTGACTTTAAAAATAAAAAAAAGATGTAAATTTAAGTGATATTTAAATTGTTTTGAAACAATATTTAGATAAATCGATATGTCATACCCTCAAAAATATTATTCTTTATCGTTTTTGTAATAGGTGATTTAATTCTAAAATTACTCAAAACAATAAAAAAAAATTGTTCTGCGTAAATGCGTTTTGTCTTTGTTACGCATGGGCCAAAGAGAAAAAACAAATATGCGCTGATATCCTCTTAATAAATAAGACGTTAAATAATAAATAAATAATACGTTCAACATTCAAATTTTACTGCGGAACCCCAATTTATATTTTTTATTGCTTGTATTAAAATAATTTATGAAATAATTATTAAGTGGGCACATTAGTATAATTTTATTCTTTGCCTTATGCATGTAGCATGTGTAATATAGTTAAAATCTCCCCCATATTTTCACCTATTGTGATTACATTGTTGAAATTAAGGTACTACAAACTATAACAGTTATAAAAATAACATTATATGTCTTTTTAGTTATGTCAATATTTTCATTTTTTAAATAATTACAAAATTATAAGGAACTAAAAATTTAATTAAATTTACAATTATACGTGTAGATAATATATTAATATTTTGGATGTACTTTTGAATATAATTTATTTATGATAAGAATCAAAACATATTAGGTCGAGTATGACCAAAAACAAATTCACTGGTCTGACTATAATAATTATTTAAGTTATTATTAATTATTAATAATAATGATATTTTTTAAAATATTTAATATGTATTTATAAACGTAGGTGTTACGATTACTATGTTAAACTTATACTATACGTACTTGTTATAGGTAAGTTGCTATGCGAATAAATAAATAAATTGTTTATACTTTACTTTTAATAATGGGACAGGCAGCACTATAACTCTATAGTTTATTTTAAATTTTGATCTTACAGGACATCCTGTAACTACTAAACTAGTGATAATCACGAAGGGGGATTTTCATTCATGGATTATTTTGTACTTTGGTTTACTAGGTTCCTGTCACAATTAAATCCTTATTACACTGTATAACATACATTAAAACATTAGTAATCACATGCTATTGATATTATAACATTTTTTTTTTATTATTGAATTAGAACTCACTAAAATCATTAAAATTGGGTATGTTATTTTATTTTTAAATCTATTGATACCATGTTGCATTTAATATTATGTAATATATCTAACATCATATATTATTTTATTATGGCATTATGTACATTCTTAAGCTAACGCCACACCCAGTGTGTTGTTTCCGTCTTACAAACGAACGACAGCACGTAGCATATTTTACGTTCATAATAATCCATTTTACTCTGTTATTTTCAAAACTAGAATGAATTTACCTGATATAATATTTAAAAATAAAATCATTATCTTGAGGTCTCGAACATTTTTATTTATGTTTTAATTTTGAAGCATGTTGTAATTAAAATCAATAAAGCCTCCTCGATGCCCTAAATAATAATCTCACTTTTAATTAATACTTATAATATAATCAATTTACTCTAATTTTAAAAATAACAAGAATAAAATTGGTTACTGTAAAATTTGCTTGATGTAAGTTTATAAGACGGAGACAACATAATATTATGATGCAGGTGTGGCGTCCTCTTAAAAGTGTTAAAAAAATCAACAAACTTAACTATTGTCTACCAACTTAAGTAAAACTATTAGGTAATATTATATCAATGACATGCATACACATAAAAATATACATAATTTTTGCAATTATAATGAAAGTGTGTGCCTAATTTAATTAAAATGAATACCTATATATATGATACGTCTTTTTAGGACTATAATTTAGGTATATATATTATATATAAATATACAATATAAAATTATTGCAAAATACAATAGCTACTTAATTTGTAAATTAAAGTTTACATCGTACCACTTGCGATTATATTACGTATTAGTCTTTTATACATTGAAGAATAATGAGTGATTAAATTTTAATTTTAAAACATATTAGTATAATATTACTAATTATAAACGTGTATAGTAGGTACCTATAATATTAATATTACATTTTAATCAATTAAAAAAATACTTTAATATGTATATTAAATATAAATTTCATAATTTCGTTTTAATTAATGTATAGTTTTATTTTCCCAGAAAACAAAATATTAATTTAATATATTTTATTTATTTTTTATTATTTTATATATTGAACTTCGTGATTTTACAATTACATAGGTAGTGTGATTTACGAACTAATTAAAACATTTAAATAAGAAATATGAATACCTATTACCTACCTACAATATTATATACATATGTGGTTATGTGTTTACCAACAGGATGTCGTAGTTTAGAAACTCCTATTTTACATTAGGCCATTTGCAACTAATGATTAAAAAACAAATAAAAATGTATTAAACATTATTAAAAGTATGAATATCATTAATGGAATTTTTATTTTCTACAGGTGTTCATGAGCTGCCAAAGACCGATTATGCGGACGACGCTTCATCAGACTCTCGTTCATCTAGTGGTCAGTCAATATCGCCGGTTCGATGTTGGCCCGCTATAGCAGGTCTACCCACTATCATAAACAACAACAACAACAATACTAATAATAATAACAATAACAACAAGACTTCCTCGTTGCGGTCGTCCAGCTATGATCCAAAGGTAATCCTACCAAATAACTTGGCAGAGTATTCATACTAAATGTTGAATTTCATATTTATAATTTTTGACTTGATGGTGATATATCAAAATATCTATATAATACACGATGACGATACAATAATGCATTATTCTTAACACACGCGTATCTTCCTTAAAATTACAGGTGCACACGGAATCCAAACCGCCGTACTCGTTTTCATGTCTGATCTTCATGGCCATCGAAGACTCGCCTATTAAAGCGCTGCCGGTCAAAGACATCTATGGATGGATTGTTGACCATTTTCCGTACTATAAAAACGCGCCCACTGGCTGGAAAAACAGTGTGCGACACAACCTTTCGCTGAATAAGTGTTTCAGAAAAGTGGAAAAAGCACCCGTAAGCCTAATTTTTTTTTTTTTGCTCAGTTTCGACTAAATACCCACCGTAAAACGCTACAATATTAGATACAGAATACAGAATACTAACTTCTTCACCATCATCCGTATTTGTCCGCACCAGTAATTCGATTTCTCTGAATTTTTTTCTTAGAACTAATACTAGCCGTATTTAATTTTAGAAAATCACGTTTATAATATTATAAAAGCGGGTAAGTGGGTATCGCTCTGCTGTATATTAGGGGGTGGGGTGGACCTCAGAGTATGGAAGGTTAAATTTGAATGCAATGATAGGTATCATTGTATACGAAAAACGATTCTGAACGAAGATGATTTGTCAGTTTGGGATATATTATATTTAAATATTGTCAAATATTCTATTTTGAAACAAATAGTATAGTTTTTATATGTTACTATGGTTACTATATGGCCAACATTCGCATTATGAGCGTATGAAATTTAATTTAAATTTTGACATATTTCGTATAAATTCGAACTTTAAACAATTATAAAAAAAAATTGTGACTAACGATTTCGGATTTTTTTTTATCACTTTAAGAACAACTTATAAGAAACCTTGTATTAAATTTTCAAGATTTTCTGGCCACCCAAAAAATTTTTATCGGCATTTGAAGAAAAAAAAACTTAGAAAAGTCGAAAATTTCAATTGTCTATTAGTAGCTTAAAAATGGTCAAAATATTTTGAAAATTTAACTGTAAAGAGATAACCATAATATAAACATTTGGTGAAAATTTCAAGTAATTACAATAATTCGTTTTTGAGTTACAGCAAAATCAAAAAATCGATTTTGTCGAAAAGTGGTTTTTCCGTAAAATTTCCATTTTTCTGTCATTTTTTTTTTGTTTTTCTCGATTTTTTTGAAAACTATTAGAAAATTTTAATTTTGACCCCCCTAAAGTACCAACTAGATTCAATTCCCTATTCAAAGAGGGGCTGAAGTCAAAAATCGGAGCATTATTACTGCTCCAAATGTTGGAGTCAGACACAAAAAAAAAAAAAAAAAAAAAAAAAAAAAACACATCATAGTAAAAGCAATACATTCATCACTTCGTTCAGAATCTAATAATTCATAATATAGTAATTTTATCTGGATAAAAAAATAAAATTTAGTTTTGATTAATATGTTTCACTGAGATGATCTATACTTATAGTATAGTATATAATATATTATATATACTGGCTATAATAGCCAGTAGGTAATTTTATTGATGCAAACATTTTAAAATTTAAATGAATTATTTTGACTACATATAAACTGAGTTATAGTAACATCCTTAATAGAACTAATTTAGTCTTTAATTGTTTTAGAAACATACTGAATGTGAAATTAAAAATATTGTACTAATTTAATCCATATTTTATAATTATTTAAATCTCTTAAAACTTAAAAAAAATATATTTTCCTGCCTATTTTTATAGATTTGGGACTGTATACTGTACGTATTGTAGTTAAAAATATTTTTTGTGTTTATTTTGAAAAAAATCAATTAATTTAATGAAATGTAATATGTTTTTTATTCATTTAAACTGTTGATACATAAATTTTACTCTTTTCAAGTGTGGACTCAATAATAGGTACTATTTTTTCCTCGTTAACGTTTGGGACCCAATTATTATGCACCGATTATTTGCGTTGAACATTCAAATAGAAGCAGTGATATATTTTCTCATTTTATGACAAGTAGTGGGAGTGCATTGTATATAGAGGGGAAGCGCTGTTATGTAGTATGAGTAGAAAAATACCATTATGTTGCAAGAATTTTCTTCTGGTTCTATTTCTCAAAATAAGATATTGGTGACTGGTGTACTAGACTTGATAATTGTGGAAGAGAATATAAAAGCAATTTTTCAAGTTAAACTCAATAATTATTTGTATATTATTCTATGATAATAATGGTATGTGATTATGAAAAAATTGGAATTAAAAAGAATAATATATGATTATTTTAATTTTATGCAGTTATATTCTTAGTTAACTGCTATGTTTTCTTGTTAATATTTCACTATTTCCTACTGTCCAGTTTGAGTTATACTGTCTGTTAACATTAGACTCAACACGTCCATTGTTATTATTTTTTTTTATATACATAATGCATATATGATAATATATGCATAAAAATTAAATATTAATAATGGCTGTCTGGATGTCTGGTGTAATATCGTTGTCTATTTGGTGATTGAGCAGGTGTGGCATGCTGGTGAATATTGTAATATTAACAATAACAATCATTATAGTTTTAATTGACTTTACCCTCTACTTATAGAACTTGGGAAAAGGTTCCCTTTGGATGGTTGAACCCTCATACCGGCCGTGCTTGATCCAAGCGTTACAAAAGACCCCGTACACTAAGGGATACAGCAAAAAGTCGACGGTGAACACGAGCCCGACGGTTCGAGGCGAGACCATAGAGACGGTCAAGGACGAACGGAGCGAAGACGAGATGTCCACGGTTAGTGACGTGGATGCAGCGACTGCAATGTTGGTGCTCAAGCACGGTCCGCACGTGCGCATCGTGCACGACAGAGGTTAGTTAAACAAAACCATGATATTATTATTCTAATAATTGCACCAATCGTAGAATGATATCGTAACCTGCACATTCATAATGCTTACAGCTTGGGTAAAGGTATCGCCAGTTGCATATACGGGGTGGGATCATAAAAGCTATAGAGAAGTTAAGGTACAATTATGATTATGTTAAAATTTACATTTTTCAAGAAAATATTTGGCATTGAAAACTTGAAAAGTTAAAAGCATAATATAATACAAATATACAATAATGACTATACTTTACTCAATCGGTCGCTATATTACATGCTGAATGATTTATCTAAAATTTGATAAACATAATATCATCACAGAATAAATAAAATAGTCATACTGTTAAATGTTAGCAAGGGCCAAGGAGGATATATTATCATGTCCATTTTGATCGTTAGTTGAAATTGCATTATTTATTAGCATATTTTCCACAAGATGTTTGTCCACTATACCTATATTCCGATAATTTAAACTGAAAAAACTGGCAAATGTAATTAACTTTTCGTTCGAAATCTAATTTATATACTTCGAAACACTCTGAAAAATATTCAGCTTTGGAATATGAAATCAAAAATATATGTTATCCTTTAAACATATATAAATGGTAGATTAATGGTATAATTATTTAACGTATCACATACTTGTCTTATATTACGTGAATCATGATTTCCGAAAGAGAATTAGCTCTGTGATTACCAATATGAAAAAAATGACGAGGAGGTTGATTGATTTTTTTGATTTTTCCACTTATTTTTATATATATACGTCTTGTAATTGGCGGCGATAACTGCAATAATTTAACAAAATCCAGACCGTAATATACTACAGGTGTCTACTTCTTCAGAAATGAAATTCGTTATAACTATGTAAATAATGTAATACATATTCATGTTCATTATTTTTTATAATATTAGGTATATAATTTTCAATGGCCGCATTTAAAAATATTATGACAATGGCAAATACTTTACTATTACGCTCAATCGATTCGTGGTGATGATGTGATTAATATGATGATATATTGTATTATTATTATGTTAAATTCGTTCATTAACACGTTATAATAATCATATCGGCAGGAAAGACCATATTTTACTTAACAACGAGACGTGCAAGCAATTTTAATTAGTCTATTAATTTCAGATTGGCAGCTAACGCAAACAAAACCTGACACGGATCCAGAACTAGCCGGGGTACGTAAATGTCTACATTGAATAATTCTCAGCAACATTATTTTATTTGATTACCTTGGTTTTTATTTTTACGTTTCTTACCCACGCACGCGTTGGTTCCACCGTCTCGCGTCTGTCAGAACATGGCGTTTGTATGTTTATTAATAAACATTGATGGAACTCCGTAAATAAGAGCCAAAATATTTACTATAGGTATTTCAGTACTTAATAGTATGTATAAATGTATCATATTTAGGACGATGGTACATAATAATGAACATACTTAGACTAATATTACTGAATGAATAATATTATACACTTCGTTAATTACATTTCCAAACTATTTTATATTATTTTCTTGAAAGTAAATGTTTACTTCTTTAATTTCTTAAAAATAATATTACATTATACAATGTGTATTCGACGCAAATAAAGTGTTGAAATAACGGCTGTGTAATTTATACAAATAGTTCAAAATTTTTATCAATGAGATAATTCTATAAGAGTAATTTTACAAATGATGTTAGAACTTGATAATGAATAATATTGTAACATTTTTTATTTTAAATTTGTAGTTGTAATAGTTATATTACTATATTATGATAGAGATACCCAGAAGGTAACCCCTAAAAATAATAAACAAGCCCTTGATACGTGTAATTAAAGTAATTAAACAAATTTTATTAATGAAAATATGTCTCTACGATTTTTAATGTTAACAGAGGACTTGCTACACTAGCAAATTTGTCTGTATATTTTGTACTAAAATCATATAGTCTATTTTAAGAAAAAAGATCATTTTTGATATTAACTCCGATCGTCAAAATACTATTGTATCTCAAAAATAAACATAGGTACCTTTTTATAATCTCCTTTTTCTCAGCTTACCGGTCCATTAAGGACCATTGCTTATCTGTCTTCAAGAAGTCTCGCCATCCATTTATCTGTTGTAAATCAACTCAAAGGTTACATTATGGTCTATCACTTTCAAGTCATTACATTGATTTACCGGGTTCTTGGTCTTCATAGGGGCCTTGTTTTGTATATTTTTTCTACAAGTACCTACTTTTTTATTAGTTGTCCATCTGCTATCCAAGTATGTCCAAACCACTCTAGTCGTGTGTTCCTAATAAACGCTAAGATAATATATTTGGTTTGTTTTATTACTTCTGTAATTCATTCTTCTTTCGTAGATATTTGTTTCTTGGTTGAAACGTGGCACATAGATGTTTCGGAGTACTTTTCTCTCAAATGTCATTAATTTCCTTTCATTTCCTTTTGTTAAGGACCGTGTCTTGCAATCATATGCTATTATGGGGCACAGGTAGTTATGATAGAGGCGAATTTTTTACATCCATGAAAGTAATTTTGTTTTTTTAGTTTCTGAACGGAGTGATGAATGTATTGATTTTACAATGATGTGTGTTTTTTTTTTTGTCTGTGTACTACATAACTAGTCGAAATAATGCTTCAATTTCAAACTTTGGGGGTGGTTTCCGATGGCAAAGTGGATATCCTTGGTGCATTATAGAGGTGAAAAGTAAACATTTTCCAACAGTTTTCAAAAAAATCGAGAAAAACAAAAAAAAAGTGACAGAAAAACGGGAATTTTTACGCAAAACCAGTTTTCGACAAAATCGAATTTTTTATTTTGCTATAACTCAAAAACTAATCGATGTAAATATTTGAAATTTTCACCAAATGTTTATATTAGCGTTCTCCATACACAGATAAATTTTCAAAGAATTTTTAATTTTTTTGAGCTATTTATAGAGAATTGAAATTTTCAATTTTTCTAAGTATTTTTTTTTTAAATATTGATAAAAATTTTTTAGCCGACCAGAAAATCATGACAATTTATAAATTGTTCTTAAAGTGATAAAAAGAAATCCGAAATCGTTGTCACAGATTTTTTTTATAAGTGCTTAAAGTTAGAATTTATACGAAATATGTCAAAATTTCAAAAATTTGCAAGTAATTTTGTGATTGAAAAGTCGTAAAAATTTTTTCTTTTATAACTAAGTTTTGAAAATTTGGTTCAAGGTTCTTCATAAATTTTTCTTCAAATATCTGTAAAAAAAACTACCGAATTCAGACAAAAAATTTTTATGAGTGTTTGAAATTTAAATTTTTACAAAACCGCGTTAAATAGCGGTATAGCCTCAAACGATTTTTGATATTTGTTGTTATTCAAATAGTATAAGTCGTAAATACTTGAAAATTTTACTAGTTATTTAGATTGCCATTTTCTTTACGTGATTTGATTTTCAAAATATTTTGACTTTTTTTGAGCTATTTATAGACAATTGAAATTTTAAATTTTTTTTTTATATATGTTGATAAAAAAAATTCAGCTAAGACCAATTACTTGATTTGTTTCAAAATAGAATATATGACAATATTTAAGTATAATATATTAACATATCCTAGACTGACAAATCATCTCCGTTCAGAATCGTTTTTCGTATACAATGATACCTATCATTGCATTCAAATTTAACCTACCCTAATCCGAGGTCCATCCCACCCCCTAATGTACAGCAGAACGATACTGACTTACCCGCTTTTTTTTATTTTTTTTTATAAATGTTGATAAAAAAAATTAGCTAGGACAAATTACTTGAAATTTTAATTGAAGGGTCCCCATAACTTGTTCTAACTCTCATTCAAAATTTATAAAAATACATAGGCACAATTTTTTTTTATTAGCATTTGAAGTTTAAATATTGACGAAATTTCGTCAAAATCATGAATATTTTTCACTATTTGGTAGTTAACAATTTATAAATATTTTACTATCAAAATCTAAGAATTGAAAATTTAATACTATGCTGTCCGTAAGTTAAGCTTAGAATAATTATAAAAAAAGTTTGATGATTATTCAATTTAAAAAATTTTACGATTGTTTAAAGAATTAATTTTAATTTGAAATCAAAAATACACGTGTAAAATAACGTTTTACTAATAAATAATTTTCGATTTTTGTTATTTTTAAAAAATTACTAAACGTAAGATCTTGAAACTTTTACTTAAATGTTTGAATTAGTTTCAAAATAGAATGTATGACAATATTTAAATATAATATATCCCAGACTGACAAATCATCTCCGTTCAGAATCATTTTTCGTATACAATGATACCTATCATTGCATTCAAATCTAACCTACCCTATTCCGAGGTCCACCTCACCCCCTAATGTACAACAGAGCGATACTCACTTACCCGCTTTTTTTTAGTAGTTTGACTATACTTTATTACTATAATAACACCTGTTCCTACTCACCTTTTTATAACATTTTATATAATTTTTTTATAAAAAAAACTATCTTTCGGTTACAATTGTTTTTTCTGACTTTTATAGGTAATAGTTAAATTTTCCTTTAAAATTAAATTCGAAAGATAGAAATAAGTTATAGGTTTAATAATCTTTATGACCAATATAATTTTGAAACCATATTTTATTATTACTGTTAGGAACTATTTATAATTTTGTAATTTTTCAAAACACTCTATTTTGTTTATATTAAATACAATTTATCAAGTGTGTATCGTTATTTGTATAAATACAATGATTTATTGTTATACTTAATTTTAAAATAATAAATAATTAAAACATGCTCTACAAGCAAAGATGTAAGTTTATGGTTTGTTCAAATATTGTGTGCACCGAATTATTAAATGCAGTATTTTACTAAAGATAATCAGCTCCATTATTTACTCAACATTTTTCGGTCAAATATGCTGAATAAATTTTTTATCGAGCTTCTAAGTTCTGAAATAGGTATTTTCCACAGTAAAAAAAGGCCTTTGATAGCGAATTATGTAAAAATCATAATATTATATTATGTTGATGAATTAATTAATTAAATTAATGTTTTTCAGCTATATCCAATTGTTACGATATGTCCAAGCGAGGATCATACCTACGACAACTGCTTCAAAATGGACAGGTACTTCAAATACTATTTTTTCAACTTACTGATTGTATTACTTAATATTTTCCATATCGTATGAAATTTGAAACATGTGTTATCTTCGTCTTACAAACGTAACTAACGACGTAGGTACCTAATGTTGTACATTTTCATCATGCGTTTAGTAGAATTAATTTTATATTGATAATTTTAATACGAGAATGATTACATTATGTATACATCTGGTACCAAACTTACGGTTATAATATTATCTCTGTTTTTCGATTATATATTAGTATTAATGATAAACATTTTCAAACGAATAATGTTAATGTACCTACTACTAAAACACTGCTGCACGTGTAAAATATTACGAATTTTAAAATGCTCATACTTGCTTCAAAATTAAAACACCTTAAAAATATCAGCGTAACCTTACCTTCAAGTTTGATAATGAATAATGATGATAGGTAAATTAATTTTGATAAATATTAAAAAAGATAACATCACAAAATACCTAACCCGAACCCAAATCTCTCCATTTTGTATACTTGTATGTTTGTAAGAAGGAGACAATATAATATGGGATTATAGTGTCCTTATAATATTATCATTTACTATATTTCGATCTAACGACTAACAAATATACAAATGTTGATGTATTATACATATAGTCATATAGAACATTATTAGGTAGGTACTTGGCAATTATTAGTTAGTATTTACTAATTAGTATAAGGTTTATTCGACGTTACAGTTGTTCTTTAAATATTTTTATTTTTTGTATTTACATTTACTACAATTTTTACCATTACCATGTTATATTATCATTAAATTGTCGCAATGTCGCCGTAATGTATATTCCTTATTGTAAAAATGTACATTAAGAGCTACTACACTAATAATTCTCAACAACCCTGTAGCGTGTTAAATATAAATAATGTACATATTATGGGTAGGTACTTAATACTTACTACTTACTAATAATAAAATTAATAATTTATTGTTTTCCATACAACTTATTAGTACAGCGAGATTAATATCTACCATCAACATACCTTAAATCGTTTTTAAAATGATAACAGGTAGTCAGTATTTTCTGATTTAATTATTCCCGAAACAAACTAAGTAGGCACTTGGATTTAATAGCCATGTTATAATTAAAATAGTTTTAGAGTAAACCATTTGAACATTTTTTACTGTCATCAACGTCTGCAATATTCCTACAGGTACCTGCTAGTCGCAGTTTAACATATTCATTTAGATTTCAATTTTAAAATTGTCGAAACCCTCTCTTATAGGTATTCAAAACTCCATGGCATGTCATATTTTTTCTTTTTTACCATTTATTTTAAATAACAAAAAATATTGCTGTAATAGCGAAATTTCTCTTATGCTATTTTAGTATATTAGTCTGATTATCCGAACGATTCAATTCGTCGCATGCAAAAAATGTTTCCCGTCGCCCGCGGCGGGTTCTTTCAAAAACGAAAACGATTTTAATCACGAATATTTATATATTAATATAGTATAATAAATGCATTGTCAATTTATCCGCAAAAAATGGGACAACAGGATGTAAAATAAGAAATAAATGATATGATTGCACCGAGTTTAGAAACATCGGTAGGTTACCTATAATAACTATTCATAAACCGCATCTATATACTCGTCTAGCCCCCTCCCCTTCGGAATTTCACAGGTTGGATTTGTATTTATAATCATTTTGTTTTCGATTGCAGTCTGTGCAAAGAGGACGCAGAAGAACGTCGTAAAATAGTCGAGGGCGCTGACGCATTGTTGAACCTGGCCGGCATCACCACCCGCCGTTTACGCAAACGTTCTTCGAGCGTCGAGTGCATCGATGCTAAACGAGAGTGCACAGACACCCTGCGACAGATGTACCTGAAGAAACAGTCGACGGACAACAACAACGAGCCCACGTCGGTGATCATCGAACATCACAAGGACAAATTCAGATAAAACGCACCGCGACTGCGGCGTTTAATGAAATATAGCCTACTCCGTTTAGCATTTTGTTGACTAGTTTATACGTAACACAGATAAAAATAGTTTATTTACTTTATTTATACTTGCAGAAAAGAAAGAACTTCTCCCTCCCGCCAGAAAATTAACTATTAAATTAATGAGAACAATAATGTTTAATGATTTACATCGCGGGAGTTAGTTAAAAAAATAATAATAAAAAAATAAATGTAAAAGGTATTTTTTTGAAACGGTGATAGTTTTTTCTCTCGAGTAATATATTATGTATTGTTAATTGAACGTTTTTGTCTTCTTGCTCTTAGGAAGCACTGTGATAGTATTTTTTAAAAAATAAATAAATTTTTAATTGTTTTTTGGTACGACCAAACCATATTGATATTTTCGACAAAAAAAAAGAAAAATGCCAGGCTGTTCACCATATTTGTTAATATCTTTTTTTTGTTAAGTTTATTCTTATGATAAATATATAATTACATAATATATTAATATATTATATATTATTTTTTTTTTATAACTTTATTTTCTCTTGATCATTAGTAACTTATATCAAAATTATAAAAGAATTAGTTATATGAGCTTCTGTGAAGTATTAGTGTTCAGAGACAATCAACATAATCAATAATTTTCATTTCTATTACCTACAAGAACTTCAAAATGAACAATAGCACATGTTTATACTTTTATAGTGAAGAATTTGGAGAAGTAATACATATGAGACCTCTGCTTTAAGCAATGCTACAATATACAGATAAAAAATCTGATACCTATATTAATACATTTATACAAGTATTTACAAGATAATAGTCTTTTTCTTTTTTGTATCTCTCTATTCTAATGATTTTTTTCTTTGTATTTCATAAAAAAAACTAATGTGTTATGTTAATAAAAGACATTAATATGAAGAAACACTGTCTTTATGAATATATAAAGTTTTATTGTTTTTTTATGTATTTATTATTGTTTTTTTTTTTAAAGATTTATGTGTTTTTTTTTTTAGTCAAACCTTAGTCTATTTATTTTTAAATAAATAAACTATTTGAAAAAATTATACACCAAAATTATGTGGTAGGTACTCAATTATTAAAAGCTACAAAAACAATCCTTTATAAGGAAAACTGTTTTCCTACATATAGGCCATAGTATTTTTAGCAATTGTTTTGATTCAAAAATTTAGTCAATTGTAATTATAATAACATGCTACTTTTTAATAATAAAAATTAATAATAATAAAGCAATAAAAACAATATATTATCTAGAAAATTTAAAATGTTGATCTTTTTTTCCTCTATTGCACCTTTTTTTTTTGTAAACGAATAACATCTAACAAAAATGTTATATATATATATAAATTACTACCATTTAAATTGTTAATATCTGTGTTTGAATTGTTCGTAAGTATCAAAGAATAATTTTCTGCACATAAACTTGGCTTTTAATTTGGAGCAAAGTAAAAATATGCCTGTAAAAAAAAGAAATAACCATATATTTTATTATTTTAAATATAATAAAATTTTTATAATATTACCAGATAATTTCCTGTGAATGCTATAAATTTCTTCAGGTGGAGGTGCTAATCGCTGATGTAAAATTATTGGTAATAGTGATTGGATACGTTTAGTAGAATTCTGAGAGCCAAAATCATACTCTCCTTCAAACTGAAACACTTCTCCCATAATCATTACCATATCAACATGAGCTTCCTCCATTGCCTTTGATTCATATCCTGTTAAAAATCCCATTTCTTTGGAAAAATTCAGAACTAGTTCACGATTGTTGTCTGCTGCTGCCTTAATGATTCTTAAATAATCACTTAAAAACTTTTGATCAAAAGAACGAGTTGCTCCAAAATCCAATAAAATCAACTGATATAAAAAACAATTTAGTTTCTTCATTTAATATTATATTTTAGAAACGAACAGAATAATTATATTTGAAATCAACAATAAAGTATAAAATTAATTATGATACTAATTTACCTGTTTAGTCCTTTCATTATAAAAAAAATTGGCCCAATTTGGATCAGTTTGCATGTATTGAAATTCAAAAAGCTCTTTAAGGCACAATTGTAACACTAAAAAACACAAATTGTTACGGGTTTCCTGATCCATGTAATCACATTTGTCCAATGGAATTCCTTCAATTAATTCAGATGTAAATATCCGTTTGGTGCTAACTTCATCTAAAATAAAAACATCTTTTAAGTAATTTATATAACATTTTGAACTTATACATTTTAATTTATAATTTATTTTAATCAAGTCAATGGCAATTTACAAAAAAATATAATGTTGTAAGACTTACCGATGACTTTTGGTACATAATAATCATTATAAGGTTCCAATAACTTTCTGAATTTTCTTGTACATTCTGCCTCTCTAATGTAATCTACTTCATTAGACAGTTCTTTGTTAGCCACTTTAACTATATTATCTATAAACATGCCTTCTGGAAACATATTCCACACTTTCATAACACCGACCAAATTATCAATATCACTCTTTATACTATCAGCAACACCAGGATATTGAACTTTGACTGCAACTCTAGTTCCATCTTTAATGGTAGCTTCATGTACTTGACCAATAGATGCAGCTGCAAAAGGCTTCAAGTTAAAAGTGTTGAAACGTTCTTTCCAATTAGTACCCAATTCTTTAGCTAATACTTTCTAAAAATAAAAAATAATTAAATAACATTTTTGGAAAGTAATAACAATAAAAATTAATTAATTATTACTTCTAATTGCCAAGTTGGCATGAAATCAGCTGATTGGCGAACTCTTTCAAATGCTTTCTGCAACTGTGGACTTAATAAATTGTTATCTTGAATGCTAAGAATTTGACCAATTTTTAAAGCAGCACCTAGAAAATAATAAAAATCAAAAATACTAATATTTAAAAATTGTATGATAATATTAACAAACCTCGAACTTCGCATAATGTATTAGCAATACGTTCAGCATTTTCTGGAGATATAAATGCACTTTCCATGTAACCACCATCCTCTTTTAAGGTAGATTTGCTCACTCCTAGTGTACGTTTTGTCACTTCTGTAACAGCTCCAATACCTATTCCAGCTGCAAGTCCACCAAATGACAACATTCGACCAATATGTGACGATGGCACAGTTCTTTGTTTTGCAGAACTACTTAACTAAAAATTGTTTTCAGAATTTAGTTTTATACACTTATACAATTCTAAGAAATTCTAAACAACCTGTTGTTTTGGTTTTGAGTTTTTGCTAACAGTTGGTTTACGTTTTTCTTTAACTTCATTTTTAATTTTATCAGTTGCACTCTGTTTTGATTCGTTTCCATTACTACTGTAATACAATTTTTGTCCAATAATATTAGGTTTAAGTGGATCAATAACCAAATCTCTAGTGCAAGATCCATAGAAACAATGTTTTTTCAATACATCACTAGGAACCTTAAATGGTCCGCTTAATGCTTGACCTTCATTAGGAATTTGATCAAGAGGTGCAATATCTATTAGATTAGATTGTATAGTTTCTTCAGACTGATTATTTTGCTGGACTATAAACAAATATATAGAATTAGTAATGTTTATTGGAACTTTAGTAATAATAACTTACGTGTCATAATGATGACATTTCGCAGACCTTCAAATACCATAGCTGATCTTTCAGAAACTTCTTTTGTGATGTTTTCTGGCTATAGAAGAAAAACAATTATGGATATAAATTAACACATAAATAAAAATATTTTGCTTAAATATAAAATATAGTCATGATCCAAAAATACATGTTTTTAGTGACTCATAATAACTCAATATTAATTGACGACCATATCAAAGAACTTAACAAGAGCCAATAATTTTAAAGTTTGCAAAAGATGAAAATATAGTACTCAAAAAAGAAATTATTCAACACACGAGTCATTAATAAACCTGGATAGAAACAGTAAATAATTATTTTACTAAAGAATACTTAAATACTGCATTACTGCAACAATACATTAATTGAGTAACCTAAAAAGTTTAAAGTAGTAAAGTTAAGCTATGCTTGTGATGGATTAGGGAAAACACTGGATCAATATTCTGTATGATTAACAAAATGGGAATGTTTATCATGTTTTTAATTGTTATCGGTCCATACTATAATGTCATAACATACATGTGTAATACATAAAATTAAACTATACCGGTTTAATGTTTCATTATTAAATTTTTATTTTTTGTCAATCTAATCTATATTATTAGCACGGGTTATGAAGTCTATGAATTATTGGTATACACAGAGTATACCTAAAATATTCACTATCATCTATTATAAATTATAGAAATTGCATTGCATTACTTTTAATTTAGCTGCTCCAAGTCTGTCAGCAAATTGAACTGTAGTATCTTTAAATGCAGCTGTAATGCTACAGTTTTTCATGTTCCTTTTGCATACAAGTTCGTTGGCCTTAAATATTTCGTCTAACACCATTTGTGCACCTCTGAACACCCTTGTTGCATCTGTACCTCTTGAAGCCGACATAGTTAAAAAATATTTGTAACTATTGTGCAATTCTATTTGTTTTTAATATACCTATATAAACACATCAATAATCAGTATGTATATATACAGTTATGTATCATTAAATAAAATAAATAATTCCTTAACTTACAGAGAAAGAAATTTAATTGCTGAGGTAAAAATGAATACCATAACTATAATTACAAAATATATCTATAACATAAATATTGCCCAAGATGTTGACAGAATATGTCGACCGAGAAAGCAAGAAGATACTAGATAGTGTTTATCTACCCACAAATCATTATTTCAGATATCAGTATTCGTTATCAATTGACATTGATAAGCCTAATGTATTATGTTTTACTACAATTTATTATTCCACCTTGAAAAAGATTAATTATTTAAATTTAAATGAAATTAAAAAAAGCGGTTAAGTGGGTATCGCTCTGCTGTATATTAGGGGATGGGGTGGACCTCAGACTATGGTAGGTTAAATTTGAATGCAATGATAGGTATCATACTATCATTGTATACGAAAAACGATTCTGAACGAAGATGATTTGTCAGTTTAGGATATATTATATTTAAATATTGTCATATATTCTATTTTGAAACAAATAGTATAGTTTTTATATGTTACCATGGTTACTTTATAGTATCTGTTTATTAATAATCAAAAAATCGATTTTGTCGAAAAGTGGTTTTTCTGTCATTTTTTTTTGTTTTTCTCGATTTTTTTGAAAACTATTTGAAAATTTTACTTTTGACCCCCCCAAAGTACCAACTAGATGAATTTTCCTATTCAAAGAGGGGCTGAAGTCAAAAATCGGAGCATTATTACTGCTCCAAATGTTGTCGTCAGACACAAAAAAAAAAAAAAAAAAAAACACACATCATAGTAAAATCAATACATCACTTCGTTCAGAATCTAAAATAAAATCCAGAAAAAATGTCAAAAATTAATAAATGTAATAAAAGGTATAAGTAGTAGGTTAGACGTAAGTGTATAACCGGGACACAATTTACATAAAATATTAAAAATGGGACGCATTTTACAATAACCCTAATTAAATCATGAGAATTCAGACCATAATAATTTCAATGTGAGATGCAATTTTTTCGATACTGTCTATTAAAATACTTCTTACAAAAATGTGTAGGTAGAAGGTACCTACATACTGGTCACTGGGCACTGGCTACTAACCACCACCAACTATATGTATATATATACCTATATATAGTTAGGTATATATAGGTATATATACCTATTCAGTATCGGCACCAATGGCACCTACTTATTTATTATACATACCTATATAATACATAAGGCACGTCATAACTCATAAGACGATACGAATATTATCCTAACGATTTGTCGGTCTCTGGATTCGAAATCGTTGTTTGGAGGCAATAATGTAATACGGCCAAAATGTGTATTAAATATTATTTAATGTATAGGTACGTTTTCAAAACGCACTTGTTATAATATTATTACAGAATGTAAATGAGTTTTTTTTCATCAACTGTTAGGTTAGACATTTGTTTATGATATTTTAAATTGTAGTAGGTAGGATACCTATTAACTATATATTATAATAAACAAATATTCATTCAAAAAATATAATAAAAAAAACTTTTGAATGGTTATACGTTATACTTATGTCTTATTGCTTTGATCATCACTCATCATCATAACTCAATAAATATTACGCCCCTAAAAAAGTAATATTGTATTATTGTCTATTGATATACCTGTCCGGCCGTGCATTATGTCGTCACTTGGTTTTAAAAACAATTCGATAATATATAGCATAATAATATTAAGTTCAGTACCCAGCAAATGAATTAATAATATTATTGGATATTAATAATTTAATACTTTTAGTAATATTATATATAGGTACTCATAAGCGTTTATATAACTTCACGGGAATAATGCGATAAGTATATGATTTTAAGAAGATTGAAATAAAACAATCATAATGTATCAAATATCATAAAAATATATTATTCTGTTGTAGCCATTAAAGTATATTAAACACGCCCAAATAATAATATTATGTTCTCCTTCGAGTATAATAATTTTACTCGATTGTCCGTCGTACCGCAGCAGTCTGCAGCGTGAGCGCGTGATGATAGGGTACTTGCTGTACAGTACTAACCACAGTATACTTACGAGGACGGGCGTATAATTCGGAATAAAATAAAAATTTTAAATTTTAAGTATTAAAACCGCCTACCGGTACATATAGAGACAGTGCAGGTAATGATTTTTTAGTTCTCGCGGTGTCTTACGTTTGCAGTATACATTGCGCAAGGCCTCGCAAATCACTGCTATTAAGACGACGACCGCACGGGACGACAACTCGCCGCACTGCATACAGCATCATGTGGGCCGCCTTGGTGTACTGGACCGGCAAGGTGGCCGGGGTTTTGGTGTTGGCCGAGACCGCCGCGGACCGCCGCAAGTTCACGGCCACTGCGACGTCGACCGGCCGATGGCGGTTGGCCGGCACCCGTGCGTGGAACGTGGTCTGCCTGGCGGCCGTTGCGCATCGGATCGTCGTGGAAACGTGGCCCGTCACGGCGCAGGCCATCACGCACTTGCCACAGGCCTCGTGCTACGACACCGTGTGCGGCGGCGTGTGGTGCGTGTACGCGTGCGTGTACTACGCGGTCGCCTGGCTCGACAGGACGTCGGAGATCTGCGCGTTGGTGGCGGCCGTCACGTGGCGCCGGCAGTCCACGGTCGAGTGCTTGAACTCGGCCGCGGACGGTTACTTGGATGACGACGACGAAGGCGGCGGTGGCAGTGGTGATGGCGACAGTGCCGGAAAAACGTCGGTGGTCAGTATGCCGTGGCACGCGTATCTCATCGTGGCGTTTCCGGTCGCACAGTTTGTGATGGCCGCGAACGTGATATCGTCCGGTCACCACGGCGTGTGGCGCACCGTTATGACCGCGGTGGCCGCGGTTGCCAGTTGTGCGCCAGTGGCCGCACACGGCACCGCGGCCGCTCTGCTGGTCGTGGCTAACAACAGCATGCGGTCGGTCAACTGCAGGATAACTCACCTGTTGCCGGTCGGGCAGCTGCGCCGCGTCCGATCCTCCGGCGACCGCCTTAGCGCCAACCGTGCCGACGACGACGAGAACTGTCGCCAACGGGACGTCATCGCGCAGCTGGCCCGCAGACACTGGCGGATCACCGGGCTGGTGACGCGCGGCGTGTGCGGTGCTTACGGCGTCGATCTCATGGCGGCCGTCCTGCTGGCCGCCGTCCGCGTCACGTACGTGGCCATATCGGTGTTCCATCGGCTGACCGACGATTCGGACGCGCGGACCAACATGTCGCTGGCTGTCGTCGTCCAATTGATAGCGTGGTTCGGACAGTTTACGTATTTGGCGTACACGTGCGACGAGTTGGCCGCCCAGGTATATTTGCACATATTATATACGCATGATATATTATTATCGTTTTTAACATTTATTTTATCGTAGAACCGTCAGTTTTGAATTAAATTCATTGTACTGTAAAAGTTTACGAAAAAAAAAAAACCATGAAGCATATACAATTCATAGTTATAATGTATAAATACATAATTAGAAGCCTCCTCTGTTTCTGCCCGCTTCACCCCTGCGTCCCAAGACCCCTCTATTCGATTACTTAAGTTTAATATCTATAAATTAAAATATTAACTATGAAAAATGTTTAATTAAATATATTAATATGATGAATAAGTAATAAATAAGTAAAAAGTAGATAATGAGTAAGGCTGAGAAATGGGGTTTTAATGCGTTATAATTTTTTTGTTTCAAACATTTAAGTGGAAAACATGTTATATAGTGATATTACCATTTTTACCTGATTATTTTAAAGATATTTTTTGGAAAATTCAACTTTTTAGTGCATTTTTTAAGCTAGAATATTTATCACAATTTATTTTTGAAGCGAACGTAAATTGTAGTACAAAATTATCATAAAAACAAATACATCCATATAGAAATACATATAGTAGCCAAATATGTTTTCATATAGTTAGGTAATACTTCATCATGTTGTCTTATTACTTCTTAACGTCCATCCATGTAAATATTTATAATATAATATGATTAAAATAAATAATCATTTAAATTATTTTGACCTTAATGAGATTATATAATATGAAATTTATAAATAAAGATTAAATATTCAAGTATATTAATTGAATTATGTGTGATTGGTCTGATTGGATAATATTTGATAACATAACTATTCATAATTAGCTACATAAGTGTTTAGTAAAACAATAATAAATAAATATAAATTTTATAAAATTGATATAACATAAAAAAATCACCTAATTTTCTATTAAAATTAAGTACAATAATTAATTGTGTATCTATTAAAAATTAAAATTCTTTTTTTTTTATTAAATAGTCAAGTGAAATGTTTGACAATTTGAATACACTATTGTTGGATATTTTCAAAGAAAGTCGATTATCTGGAGAACCATACATAAGTAAAATGCAAGAAATTGAAGCGGTGAGTGTAGGTATAATAAGATAAAGGTAATAATATATAGTATAATCTAAACAGCTAGACCTACTGGCTACTATAGATATAATCCATAATATTATCTTAAACCGTTCGAAATCTACAATAATACGGTGTGTGCACAGAATATAAGTTTTAAAAAAAAAAATAGTTTTTGATAAATTTGGTAATACATTTTTGAATTATCGAAATTACTATAGTTTTAAAAGATTATGCGATGGTTCTTTATAGATTCTATACTGAGTGTAATAGAAGTCTAACAAACACCCTACACTCTAAAAAATACGTAAAATTAGTTTTTTATTGAAAAATCGATCAAAAGGTGGCCGAGATCAAAATAAGGAAAACAAATTGACATTTTTTACTTTTATATTTGTTCATATAAATTGTTTCGCACACTCACCTTATCATGAATGTGAAGTTTCAAAATTCAATTCTTACTTTTTCACACCATCGATGCATTTAAAGGGTGATATGTGGAATAGATCCTCTCCTTCCTTCCACACTTTTTAAAACCAGTTGTAAGCAGTATACTTATATAAATTATAAGTTATAATGTTATAGAAATGCCTTGCGTGAAGTAACTGAAGTTATATGTTTGTACAGGCGTACTGCGTACAGCACTAAACAATTGTTTCATAACCTCCTCTTCCTCAAGAAAATTATTTATACGCCGATGTTCCACCCAGATTACTCAAAATAATTGTATCATCTCTTTGAAATTAATTGTAGTTATAATCAAGTATATGTGTTTATATTGCCCATTATTATATTACTTTGAATCTTGATTATACTGTGACTTTCATCAATAAATACAATTCGTACATTTAATTTTAACACCTTAATTTATAATAACTTATGTAAGTATTTTATACTAGTTATACAATATAAATTAAAAATGAAATTTTTAATTACACTAATAAAGCCGTAAGTAAGAAATCATAAAAAATTAATATAAACTGTTAGTATTCAGTTATTTTAAAATCAATAAATTATTAGAAGTTTGAAATTAAGAATTTTTAAATAATTAACAAAATTAATAACGTAATATTTACTAATTTTTAATAATTTATACTTATATCACAATCTCAAGAAGTTATAAGACAGTGATAAATATATTTTTAAATTTTAATCCGCGATTATTATCTTGCAATTGTCAAGTATAATATTAGTTATTACGCAGTAACTAAAATAAAGATTAAAACAATAAATTATTTATATAATATATTTATTACATTTTAGCTATACTGGCGCAGAATAAAATTGAGGCAAGCCAATAAAATTTAGTTTTGTCTGTAAATGTCTACTTATGCTACCTAGTTACAGGTATAATTTAAACAATATGTACGTACGTGGCTAGTTTTAAATGTTTTGAGACTTACCTCGAAAGATTTGAATATATTGAAAAAGATCTTAAGAATTTAAGCAGACGACAGTGATCAGTGATATCTTTGCCTTTGTCTGCCATTTGGGTATTTAAATATTATAATATTATTATAACGTCAGATGAAGATGTAAAAATTGTAAAATCTTTAATTAATTATAACCGACTGTATTAATACTGGAAACGCGGGATAGCCAATAGAAATAGATATGTGAGTGACATGTATGACAAGTAGTGTGTGTGTGTGTGTGACGCGTGTATCGCACGCATCTTAGGTAGATATAATTAAAAACATTATTTATTTTAAAAAAAATTAGTATAATATTTAACATACATATTATAAAATTATTTCTGATACTTTGCACCAATGCCACTAACTCGAATGTTCTGTCAACAGGTGCAAGAGTTCATGCGTCAAGTAGTAGCACGCAAAGTCATCGTACACGCGTGTGGAGGTCTAATAACGTTAAATCTTTCTCTCATAACCACGGTATAATATAATAATAATCTATAATTATAATTACACACAGAGACAATCATACTAGATTATAGGTATACCTACTTACGTCATAGGCGTAAAAATTTGCTTTGTTAGAAGGGAGGCTAAAATTATAAACATAGAACAGGCCCAATCATTTTAATTTTATTACAAATTTACAATTCAAAATTCATACATAAAGATTAAATGTTCACAATGTTCACATAACATATACTTATCAGATATCCTAATTGAGAATTACGTTTTACATTTTATAATTTTCTTTTAAAAATAACCTTAAATTTCTTGAAAATCTTTAAAAAAATGTAGAGGGCTAAGCCCCCCTAAGACCCCCAAATTTACGCCTATGATCTACATAGTTTTTTGAAAAAATGCAACTCGCTTGCACATACATGACGACGCTCATCCGAGCGGTCTCTATAGCCTAGGCCAAATTCACGTGTCGTGTCTCGGTGTGTAAAAAGTACAAACTTTTTAAAAAATATGGGTTTTTTTACTAAAAACAAATAGTGTTTGTGGAAATATCTCGATTTATACTGGTCGTACGAAAAAAAATTCAGAGAAGAAAATTATCTAGAAAGTTATTGTAGTATTTATTAACACACGAATAGTTTGCAATAATAACCTATACATATTTGTCAATTTTTGAGTTGCAGAATACCTACAACTTATTTTTTGTCGCCAATTTCGCATAATACCACACCCACTAATCACTATTATATTATCCAAATTTTAGATTCTGAACAAAATGAGGAATGTATTGATTTTACAATGATGTGTATTTTAAATTTTTTTTTTTTTTATTTTTGTTTCTGTCATCACGTTTTGGAGTAGTAAATTGTGCTTTGATTTTTGACTTCAGCCCCTCTTTGAAAAGGAAATTGAATCTAGTTTGTACTATAGAGGGGGGAGTCAAAAGTAAAATATTTCCAGTAGTTTTCAAAAGCGTCAGGAAAAATTCTAAAAAAGTAACGGAAAAATGGGAATTTTTACGTATACCAAGGTAATAATTAGTTTTCGACAAAATCGATTTTCTTTATTTTGCTGTAACTCAAAAACGAATCGTTGTAAATACTTGAAATATTCACCATATATTTAAAATTTATATTAGCGTAATATATATGTAAGATAACATTTAAAAAATATGTTGATCTTTTATTAAGCTATTTATAGACAATTTAAATTTTCGTTTTTTCTAATTTTTTTATTTTTTTGAAATGCCTATAAAAAAAATTGGCAATCCCAACATTTTATTAATTTATATAAGGTTTATTATAAGTTGTACTTATCAAAGTAAAAAAAACCAAAAATCAAGCATTTAAAGTTCAAATATTTACGAAATATGTCAAAATCACGAAAATTTGCAAGGAATTTTCAAGTTGAAAATTCATAAAATTGTTATGTATTATACATAAGATTAAAAAACCCAACACAAGGTTTTCATAAACTTTATCTTCAAATAACTGTAAAAAAAATTCTAGCGTCAATATAGAAAACATTTTAAGAGCGTATGAAATTTAATTTTTTACGAAATAGCGTAAAATAACGATATATTACTATTTAAATATAAGTAAATAATATAATATATCCTAAACTGACAATTATTTCTGTTCAGAATCGTTTTTCGTATACAATGATACGCCTGTCATTGCATTAAAATTTAACACATCCATTATAGTGACCTAGCTATACTCTCTATCTCTACTATACAACAAATCGATACCCACTTTCCCACCCTTTTTTAATTTAATTTTCGTAAGGTTAGGTTATCACGATGCAAATTATGGGTACATGATAAATAGGTAACACTAATTTCAACATTAGCAAAGTCTTTGTGGCTTTTCTGAAATTAGCGTGTGAAGTACTGAAGTATACCATAATAAAACCACGTTACAAGATTTCCATAAGGACTCATAATTGTTTAATATTTTAACTTTTAATTTTTTGTCTGATAATTATTTTATTCTTATAATAACTTTTATTTAAATTGTGCGTTTATCGGCAATTGCACTATTGGGGTTTCTACGGTTTCTTGTTATCTGTCACAGAACACCGGGTATAAAAGGCCCGGGGAAACGACCAGCATTCACATTCACTATCTGTCCTCCGACGTAGCAAGACCCACACCGGGCAGACTTGCGCGATTAGGGAAGGCATCTGGTATCTATATTTTTTGATCTTCAACATATTATGTTTCCTGCACATTACATTGCTTGTACTCGTATTATTAAATAGTGATTTTATTTATATCTATATTTATACCTATTCGCAGCTCTAACATTTCCTTAGCTCAAGCTCTGGTAGGTATTTACACAAACAAAATTTGACCTTGGCAGTATTGTACATCAACAAATGGGTTTCGAATCAAATGTATAAAAAATTGGCCTGCTTAAATTTTGGCACCCCTATTATAAAACTCAAATGGCGCCCCTGGTTCCCAACCTCTTCTATTCTACGCCCCCTTTGTAGATTTTTAAAAATATCGCGCCCCTCCCCCCTATAAATTGAAAAAAATCGATCACCTTTTTTTATGTACTTATATTAATTTTCTTTTCCTTTTTATTATTCTTATTCCTAATCTTATTATTATTACTATTTTTATTATTATTATAATTATTTTATTCTTATAAGTTATAATAACTTTGATTTAAATTGTGCGTTTATTGTCAATTGCACTATTGGGGTTTTTACGGTTTTTTGTTATCTGTCACAGCTAGAACACCGGGTATAAAAGGCCCGGCGAAACGACCATCATTGCGCGATTTAGGGAAGGCATCTGGTATCTATATTTTTTGATCTTCAACATATTATGTTTCCTGCACATTACATTGCTTGTACTCGTATTATTAAATAGTGATTTTATTTATATCTATATTTATACCTATTCGCAGCTCTAACATTTCCTTAGCTTAAGCTCTGGTAGGTATATACACAAACAAAATTTGACCTTGGCAGTATTGTACATCGACAAATGGGTTTCGAATCAAATGTATAATATTATATTATTATACGTGTACATTTAAGCAATAACAATAGAATAAATATCACATAACTACATAAGTACATCGATCGGCGTCCGCGATCCTATGTGCGAAAATAAAAAGAACGAAGAAAAACATCCGGGGGACTGTCGTCGGCGGTCGTACTCGTTACCGCGATCGTAACTGTTACATGAACGCAAACGGCGAAAAAATCGTATAATATACGCACGGCTTTCAAAAGACACAAACTATGCGAATACGAAAAGAACGGGTGGAAAAAAACTCTGGAAAAGTCTTAAAATCCCATGAAAAGTTTGTACATAATAAATAATTGTTTAATATTTTAACTTTTAATTTTTTTTCCGAGAGATGGGGGGTTTCCGTTCGGTGTGGGGGGTATGCACAGATAAGGTTCTAAATTCTTCTTTTCCTTTTCATTATTGTCATTTTTATTATTCTTATACCTAATCTTATTATTATTATTATTATAATTATTTTATTCTTATAACAACTTTTGTTTAAATTGTGCGTTTATTGGAGATTGCACTATTGGGGTTTCTACGGTTTTTGTTATCTGTCACAGAACACCGGGTATAAAAGGCCCGGCGAAACGACCAGCATTCACATTCACTGTCTGTCCTCCGTCGTAGCAAGTCCCATCCCGGGCAGACTTGCGCGATTAGGGAAGGCATCTGGTATCTATATTTTTTTTATCTTTAACATATTATGTTGCCTGCATATTGCTTGTACTCGTATTATTAAATAGTGATTTTATTCATATCTATATTCATACCTATTCGCAGCTTTAACATTTCCTTAGCTAAAGGCTAAAGCTCTGGTATGCACTGATCGTCACATCTGTATTAATATTTGCGTTAATGCATATTTTATTTTTTCTGTTTCCGTGTTGTGCGATAAACAGTCATTCGTAGGTATACGTTATTCGTAAGTGTTCAAGTATCATACTTGAAGTATGTTTCCCAAACAGAACGTATATTCGTAAAAACCCCGTTTCCCTGTGCTTTATCGTCATTTTCGAGTGTTTCGACATATGCGCAGAGTTACGTTCCGCAGAAATGACAAGTCGCGTGTACGTCGGATCTAGTGAGCAGATGGCATTGTTCCAGTGACTCGTCAGAGTTCCGCGTTACGGGTGTTGGTGTATCGCTCTCGTTTGAGCTGCCCGTCTCATGTGCCGCTGTAATGATCTGACAATGCATGCGATTAGATTCTGATCCGATTATTCGGTGGCTGCGACGCCGTTGAATGACATACGAATCTATTTGAAACATTGTACACATTACGAAAACGTAAATTTTTTTTTTTGGTAGTGTTTGTAAAATTGTAACGTATAATAATTGTCTATTATACAAGATAATACATTTTTAATATGATAATATTATAATATTTATAATAATTTTTTAGTAATACATATATTCACGTTTATTTATAGTTATAAGTTTATTATTTATAAACACTATTAGCTATGAATATTTTTTTTTTTATAGATTTCCTATAAAATATGAGCAATTAACTCAACTGTGGCCAATCGAAAATAGTCACATTCACAATATCTAGGATCGCAGTGGTCGCATAAAAAACAGGTCTAGGTGAGGTCGCCGTAGCCTAACGATTGATGATATTAATTCAGGGGCGCCATTTGAGTTTTATAATAGGGGTGCCAAAATTTAAGCAGGCCAATTTTTTTTTGTCAGGCCACTTTTTTAAAAATAGTAAATATAGATATTGTTTAATATCGTTTATTGTGTATAAGTCGATTGTATGGCGTTAACCGTTAAGCTCTTGAAGAGTATATTTTAATGAATTCAAATTATTCATTAATAATTTGTTTGCCTTTTGGTACAGGGATAGGTATCTACATTTAATCAATGCAATTTATTCCAAATAAAATTAATACATTATACTTATTTACTTATTATAGTAAATAATTTAATAATAATAGGTACAATATTCCAAACAGATACAGACTTACAGTATTCATTCGTTTTTCAAATTAATTATGCTATTCTACTATTCTAGCTTATACCTTCCACTTTTTAATTTTGAAAATCTATTTACTGCCTCATCTAAATCTATTTTGTTTGCATCTTCTTTTTCTACTGCTATGACCAATAGGTCACTCAAACGCTCGTCAATTGGGCTCGGGACGGCCGTCGGCGCATTCTAAATTTTTATCCAGGCCAATAAGCCTCAGAAAAAAATAGGGGAGCCAAAGTATACCCTGCTCTCCCCCAAATGGCGCCCCTGTATTAATTAGGTACCTACCCATTATTAATCAATTTTTTTTTCATAGTCAATACAAATATACAAATATTATGGTTATAGGTTATAAGTATATTTTTTGCATCATAAAAAACTGATGATTTACAAATCCACTACAGCAAATTTTGCGTTTCTAGAGTTCCGTTTCAAATAAATAGAAGGGGTATGCTAAAAAAAAATAAAAAAGAAGGCGGACTCCGTCCCCAATTCAAACACTGATTACTGGCCGTATAACTGTGAAGTGGTTAAAAAAATAAATCACAAAAATAATTTTCATACTGAATACAATTTTCATAGAACAATATTTATACATCGCACGGAACATAGACATAATAATATTATGTCTATATTATTATGTCTATGGTACGGAACAAATATTATAGGTACTAAATAGATCATATATGTATTACATGGGACATGCGCCGAAGATAAGATACGTTATGCAGGCATGCAGCTAGCACAGCTAGCAGATATAGCAGATAAATTACATCGTACCTATACTTTTACCAATAAAGGGAAGAATTGGTCTTTGAATCAAAAATGTAAGCAAATACAATATACATAAATACATGATACATGTATGTACAACACATTACCTTACAACTACCCTGCACCTAACACGCTGATCAGCATCAAAATGAGAATAACATAAAAACATAATATATACCTATGTCGGTATGTCAAGCATAAAACGAATGCATCCTTATAGTATAATTTATCATTTTTGTAAGATGAACACTTCACATTAAAATTTGTATGCCAAAAACGGTTATACTTTTACATAATAAAAAAATAAAATTACCTCATTGCAGATAAGATCTACAATCTTTGTTTAAAACTTTTATTCGTAGACAACCAGTATAAAACATTAATGAAATATTTTCCAAATTGTTACAAATTCTATTTGTACCTATTTACTTTTTAGTAGAAAAATCATGATTCTGTGAAAGTTTACACATTGCGGACTTTATAGCACAAATGCACAATACACAAACACAATAACTTGAAATAATATAAGAAAATATAATAAGATCATTAAGATCTTATATACATATTTCTCTATTAGAAACGGATTGCACAACATTGAAACAGCTGAACACAAATTTATAAGTCGAGTAAGTTTGTTAAATATACCAAAGTTTGTTTAGCTGTTTAATTATTTTGTGATTTATTTAAGTTATATTTGATCATATATTTATAACATACAGTGAGTTCCGCTTAATGTGATCACTGGTATTTAGAAACAACCGTTTATTGGAATCAAAATTAAAAATCCCAAACCAGATTATGTTAAAATCTTATGTTACTACTAATGTTAAATGAACCTTTTATTAGAATCACCAAGCACCTACCGGGTAATTGAATCATCTTTCAGAACATTTTTACCGTTTTAATGGTAATTCAAACTTTTACTAAAAAGAAACAAGAATTGTTTAGAAAAGCCAGAAAAGGTTAAAAGGAGCTATTCAAAAATATGTCAAAAACGATAATTTTCAGTTATTCCAAAAGTTATAGGTACAATGCATTGTGCATTGTGCATACATCATTATTTATTTAATTTTAAATAATTAAAAATCATGTATATATAATTATATTGAGTATGGATTTCAATTTCAGGCTATTATGAAAAAGAAATTAGTAAATTCTCAAGTACAATAAAAAATAGCTAGTTTCTTTACTTTATTTTAATTTAATTTTTAACACATATAAATATAAACACAATGTTTTATGGAATCAACCGGTTAATAGAATCAAAATGATCTGAACCACCAATGTAATCAGTGATCACATTAAATGGAACTCACTGAATTAAATAAGATAGATACTTATTTCATTGCCTACATGTTATACTAATATTCATTTTTTATTATTATTATAGATCATTGGAGTCACATTAACATATTTTATTGTTTTATTGCAATTTGAATCATCACACAGTAGTACCGTAAATAATGGTACACACATGATTCAATGAGAAAAAATAGTTTTTCAAAAATGTATTTAAGATACACACTGTATTTTACATTTATTTGAAATTTAAATTCAAAATAATAAACTTGACAAGCTGGGTAATAAGGTTAAACAATATCTCATTTCATCATCAACATTGAACTAAAGGTTTCAGAAAAAGCATTGATGTGCTTCACATTTTTGATTAATTAAACCCAATAAATATGTGTTTGGGATGTATTGGTCATAAATAGTTTTTTCTTGTTATTTTTATTATTGTTATAGTTTTTATTTTTCTATCTTCTTCATTATTGCTAAATATAAAATAAAATAAGTACTTTTACTCTACAATACGAGGTTCTACCTCAATGTAGAGTAACTTCTAGTAATAATCTATTTGTAAAATATATAATATATTATATATTTCTTGAACTAGAATTTTAAATAATAAAAAAAATAAAACCTCACTAACTGTTGGTATGGTACAATTTGTCAGTCTTTAGTATCTAATGGAGTACTAATCCTAGACAACATCAGTTGAGGAGAAATGGTAGTTGTGTGTTATGTAGAAATAAACATGACCGTGATAGATATTTAAAAACAAATGACGGCAAACTGGTAATCAACAAATCAACACTAACCATGATTCAATGAATCAAATTTATTAACACAATATGTAAAGTGAGAATATGACTTTATTAATAATTAATAATTAATAAAATAAAATAAAATACAAGCAAAAAGGTATATTAAAAAAAATCTTGTCTTAAATGTTATATACACAATACATATATATATATATATATATATATATTGTATGTCATTAAATATGAGTAAGTATAGATAATAATTTGATATTTAAGAAAAAAAAAAAAATAATAATAATAAAATAGTTTTAAAATAAATTTATTTAAACAAAAAACATGGGTGTATTAAACGTGAATGATTGGTTCAGTTTATTTTTGTTTTGCTCGTCATCTAAATTATTAAGGTCGATGATTTTGCTAAAAAAATAATACACAGATAAATTTTTGTTTTAATATTATAATACTGTAAGCAAATAACTAACTTTTCAATATAAGCCCGTGCTCTAAATGCAGCCAAATGAGCATAGTAGGTAGGTGCTGGATATGAAACAGAACGAGTACAACGCGCAAACATAAAACATAGGTAGAATGTCAGTTGTTCCAACTGGTCTTCGGTGAAATTATTATCATCCCATATGAGATGATACTTGGTTGGTCTTGATGTGCCCTTGATAAATAAAAATTTGGTAAGAAACATATTGTATTAGCTTTTAAGTAAATATAACATATTATAATATTTATAATAACTAACTTGAATACTAGCATGGCTACATAAATAAAAATCGAGTTCTGTTGGATGGGTAATTTGAGTATCTACAATTGTACCAGAAGGAACATTAGCAAACTTGCCGTCCATATCACAACTGGACTTGGGAAACATTCTAGTATGATGTCTTTTCTGTACGACCAAAAATGTCACTGAAGGTCTGTAGTTAATATTGAGTCTAAGACAAGCTCTTCGAATAGCAATCAGTTCATGTTCCAACAACTGTAGAAATTGGCCTTCGCTTACACCATCTCTAAAATATAATATTTTCTTTGGCACAACTTTTGTTTTTTCCTTGTATTTAAGCAACTGTAAATGAATTATGTCTTCTAAATCTTGAATGATTTCAACTTTAGGAGATTGCAAGCGCCATTCCATATTGTATTGGCTTCCATGAATATCATGACTGGCTGCTACCTAAGATAAAAAAAACATTTTTAAAAAAATCTTGTAAAAATTATTAATAGAAGTATTGTGGTTATCTAAAATTATTTTAGAATCAAATTGCAAAAAAAATAGCGCTATAATAACTCATTTTTTATATGACGCAGATGTCTCAATTTAAATAACTATGAAAAACGATATTACACATAATATACCAGGGATGGCCAACGAGAAGAGACTCACGAGCCACTAAATATATTAATAAATATGGAAGAGCCAAAATGTAAAAAAATTAAAAAAAAAGAGGTTATACATAAATTCATATTAAAAAATTTTTTTGTAAAAATGTTATGATAATATATGAGCCGTAAAAGTCTATGATGCAAGCCGCGGTTTGGCCACCTCTGCAATATACACTGAGTAGCTTCATTGCGACAGATAGGTGAATTAAATAGACATAATAATACTAAGTTAAAAGTAATATAATATATTTAAATATGTTTTGTGTAAAACTGTGAAATTAAACAATACTTATAAACAGGACTTTGCACCCGAACGTAACCCGAAATCCAAATTATTATTAAATATACAAAAATGAGTGCTATATCAGTGAAAAATGACTGATTAATGGTAAGTATATAATTTTTTTTATTATATTTGCTTTAAAAATAAAACAAAATTATTATATTAAATTCGCACGGAAAATTTCATGTTAATTGATATAAAACACGTAATTTACAGTAATTAACCCAAATAAATTTGTATTTAACCATAATCAGAAAATTTCGTTAACCTGAAACACCCAAATTCAATATCCCAAATTTTCTTTTAATACCTAAACACTCAAAACTCGAAAAAATGATTCCGATGTCAATTCTTGCTTATAAGTGTAATACGCGTGTATAATATAAAAATTATTTATTAATTGACTTTTATTATTATTTTTTTTTTTTTGTTGATCAATCGCAACAACCTGGAAAAACTCAGAAGTCAATCACAAGTCTATTAAAGTTGACCTGCTATATGAGAACCGATTTTTAATTGTCTAAATGAAGAAAAAAAGATTTATTGTAAATATGGAAGTACTGCTGTAGAATTGTTATTTACATATAGGTACTCTAATAGTATGAAATTTAAATTTTACTTACAGCAGCAACAGATGGAATAGCAGTCTGATCAGGGGATGGATGTGTCACATCAGCTCCAAAAATAATAGCCCCTTCCATACTCGGTGGACTAAAACATACATAAAAATGATTTTTATTTATTTACTTAGATGATAAGATTTTATTAAATTCAATTCTGATTACTTAAAAATGTATTATATTAATTTGTTTGAACACTATACCAAAAATAAATATCAAGCATGATTTATATTATATTTATACCATCAGAAGTTCAAAATATCTATAAGGTATAAGAATATTAAAAGCAATGAAAGTATAGATATGCTATAATATGTTGGTGATACAATGATAAGTTGTAACAAGAATATTTTTTATTGAGTTTTATATTGAATTTTCAAACTGATTTTACCCTTGCCTTCTTTACATAGTATTGTGTACAAATTCAATAGGTACACTATTTTAATTTCACTTACTTTAATTACTTGACTGGGTGTAATAATGTACCTAATAAATGAGGACCATTTGAATAATGTAAATAAACTAATTGTAAATATTAAATTTATCAAATCACAAGATAACAAAAACAAGTTCAGTTATAAAGGCTGATTCCTAGAAGCCATGTAGTATGTACTATGTAGAAACAATTAACAATAGTGTTAACTAGTGGTTCTCAAACTGTGGTACACGAAAGACTACATGGTGGTATGTGGAGGGCCATTTTTGGATAATAAACCCATTCAATTTAGTTTATCTTATTTTAAAAAGTAATAAATAAAAAATAATTTTACTATTAATCTATCCTGATTATGGAACATAAAACATCTATTTATATAGTTAGTAAGCAGTTTGTAGTCATGAAAAGATTCTCAATTTATATTTTATAAGGATTGATATAAATATTATCATCTATAAGTTTATGTTGTTTATAATTATATTAATTGAAATTTCAACTATATTATTATAAGATTAAATTACATTGGATTATTCAATCGATAACTCAAAACACAATTAAAGCTGCAGACTTAAATTACTGGATTATAATTCCTGTACAATGAATCATTATCAAGATTCTGCTGATTAAAATTGTTTAATTCAAGTATATACATTTTAATTTAGAATATTGATCTATGCTTATATAAATTAGAAAATATTTAAATTGTTCTCTATTTTGAACTGCTTTATCATCTAGTATATTATTACCTGCTTCTATTAGCGAGAGTGTGATTAATTCCATTCAGTTTTGAGTTTATTTTTAGTAGAATATTGGAAGATGTTGATGGATTCATTTTAAACATTGTCTTGGATTTAATGCACTGTGTAAGAATACCAACTTCCAATTCTGATTTTTGCTTAATAGCAGCTTAAACAAAATTAAGACAATTTTATATCAAATGGTATAATTAATAATACATTAAATTTTTTTTTAAAATTACATTACAAACATAAAACAATTTAATAAATAAAATTGAATATTAGTAATGTATACAATAGACATTTAATATGTTTGATCTGAGTTAGAAGAATAAATTAAATACTATATCATAAAATAATTTATAACAAATTAATTTTTTTATTACTTACCATAAATTCCAGGCGGATAATCTGGAATAATAACCACAACTAATTCTACATTGTTAGCTTTTAGCTTTGTAAAAATATTTCCAACCAAGGTTTTTATTTCACTCAAACGGGCATTTCTTTGCACCCCATTGTTTATTGGAGGATCCATTGGGTTAACAGAAACATTCAAACTACTACCACTCGATATCAAAGTTCTTTCAAAGTTTCTAAAATAAAATAAACAATTAGTTAAAAGTAGTTATAAAAAATTAATAATAAATTATAATTTTACTTAATGCTTTGCATATTTGTGCGGTTGTCTAGATTCAATACAACCCATCTGTTAATACGTACAGCTTTGGTAAATAAAGATTTATCAATTTTCCAAACACCAGCACTTGGTTGCTTTTCCTGAAAAATGTACAAATTATATATTTGTGGTATTTAACTGTTCTTCTTACAGGATGAATAATGTTATTTACTACTTACTTAGGAATAATAAGTAATAATTTTGTATTGTATTTACTTTTATTAGCTACTCTAAATTAAAAGCCTTCCAAGCCGCTATTGTATACTATTGCTTTAAGTTTTAAAACGACAACATTTTTTTTTCATAGTAAAAAATTTAAAAATGTAAGATTCTTATTTTTATTCAGGCCACAAATTCTTTTTAATTTGTGAATGTGGCCTGAGGTTGCCGACCATTAATATAAAACAGTGTTTCTCAACATTTTTGAAATGGAACCCCTCAAATTTATCCCTAATTGGTTATGTGATCCACTCACACTAGACAATATCATATGCTTTTATTGATATTATCGTTTTAAAACGAGTTATAGCTATGTAAAATATTACAACTTTATAAAGTGTTGCATAACTCACTTTAAAATGATAATATAAATAAAAGCATATAATATTCTTACATTTAAATTTGATATAATAGTTAAATTTACTCTAATATTAAAGCTAATATCACAAAATATGTTACGTTGATCACAAGCCTTTCTATGATGTATGTTAATAAGACAGAGACAAAGCATATGGGTATAATGTCCTCTTAAAAAACATCATTGATATACTATATCGCATAAATCATTCAAAATTGAACTAAAATTAAAATTTGCTTTGATCAGATCAAATAATAAATGATTGATTACTTTATAAATCAACTGTTAATACCTAATCTACTAAAACATTTTTAAGATTACCCCATTAGCATATGCCAAAACAGGCTGAGGCAAAACTCTTGCTGGGATTGAAGCAAAATTCTCTGTAACGGTAATACCAAATTCGACCAATACAGGGTCTTGGTTGTATTTAATGTCTTTGATGCAATTTTCAATAGTTTGTCGTCGTTCTGCAGGAGGCCGAGCTGCATTTCTTACCATATTAGCTGTTTGCATTTCAGATAATTTTTTCAAACGCAATTGTCCCCTTTGAACAATGCATAGCTAAAAAATTTGTATTAAACAATATTACTTGAGTTCAACGTTTTTAAAATTAATTCTATGAATCGTATTGTAGATGTTATTAAATAAATAACAAAAATATAAAACCATATGATTTTTAACTATTATGTATAAGTATTAACTATTAAGTAATATTATATTTATTTACCTCAATTGGAATAGCAGTTTTTTTATTTATATTGCCAACATGTAAACAAGGTAAATTTTGATACTTGATAGCATAGTTTCGCGTAAGTTTGAAGTATTGCACTACATTCATTGATTGTACACCTCTAACAGAATCCTCCATATCAAATCTAAAAAGACAATGTCAATAATTGTTATTGTTTTTTTACAATTTTAATTTTATTTGGTAATTTTCCACAAATAGAAAATTGTTCACACTATTGGGAATTATAATATTACAATTCAAATAAATACCAGTTAAAATATAATAATATTGTAATAATAAACTAATTTTATTATTAATGGATAGTTTTAAAATTTAAATATTAGTATATTGAATTTTAAGATATTAGCCCATTAAAAACAATATAATTTGTAAAATCTCTTAAAATATAGGACAGACCTTTACTAACTTCACATCAGTGAATTGATCTCCATTTAGGAATATAAACTATAAACAAACAACTTTAATTCTACATCTGTAAGCTGAAAGGTGAAATAGGAAATATACATGACATTATAAATTGGTTAAAAATGTTACTTCATAAACTATTCATAAAACTAAGCCAAACTTAGAAAGAAAAAAGTTTTGTCAAGTAGTTTACTATATTCTAACTTATTAACTATTTTTCAAAACAAAAAGTTTTTAGCAAATTTTTGATTTTATTTGTCGTATTATTTAAATTTTACTATCAAATCTTTTAAGCATTATTCAATCTCTCTAAAAGGCTATGTTTAATTGTCTAGGTCTAGGTTTATTAGATTACTTATACTAGAAATAGCATAAAAATTAAAGAACGCTAAGCTGTGCTAATTTAAGTGGTCCAAAATTGTATTGCAAAGAATGTACTCCAAGCAGTAATTATGCCATTTTTATACATACAGAATAGGAAATTAATTTAAATACAATTTAAATGTTAACAGTAAGATTAAAGAATAGATTTTGTAACAAATGCTTTTTTCATATTGTATATAATAAGACAGATAATTCTATATATTAATGTATCAATAATAATAATAAAATTAACTTTATTTTTATTTTATATTTTCTAAATGTGTTTTTTTTTTTCAAAATGTCTATATTTGAATAATTATAATGATTATTTCACCCTTTTTTCTAGTTGTATTATTAAACTAATCCTCTCTATAGTTGCCAAAGATATGTAACATTATTGTCATATAATATATAACTGCTGGCATAATGATCAAAATACCAAAAGTATACTTTCAAATATAGCTCAATATTGCAAGTATAAAGAACATTTTTAAATTTTAAAGTTTATATCCTTATAATTTGCTTAAAAATTAAATTTAAAAAAATTAATCGAATTGATAAAATTCTTATTTTGTTGTCCTAACCTAAATTTAGCGGCAGTGTCAAGAAGACCAACGACTTTGTACGAACGCTTTGTATTGGGTTGATTTGGAACCATAAAGTCAATTTTCAATCCTTTAACATAAGTTGATAATGCATTGAATTTCCACATATCCATTTCTTTAGTGGGATCACATTGCAATTCATTAGTTATGTAGTTAATTAATGGTTGATGTTTAGGAAATCCTTTGTGTGCGACTAAAATAAAATATTAATAAATTAAATTAACATAATATATAAAAAGTAGAAAAATAGGAACAAAGACCAAGTAAGATGATATCAGCGTAGTATTTGTTATCTCTATCTAACCCATGCTCAACATAGCAAATTTTACATTCACAATAATGACTAACCATATTAATTTCTCAAATTAGAGCGAAATGAACTATTATAAAATTTATAAAGTTATGAACATTATCTTGGGCATTTCATAGGCGTTTTATTATATTTTAAAACGAGTTAAGAGTATTTTAAAATTGTAAATTGTTTATACATCTTGAATGCACAAAAGAGTAACACTTTCTCAGTGAAATTCTGACATCATTGATAATAGATTTTAAATAATAAATTTGAAAATGGAAATATAAATATTATTTGGACATTTCAAATACTAATAGTTATTCATTTATGAATTACAAAAAATCAATTTTTTGTTCAAAATATGACATGTTGTGTGAATCCTTGTACACAATTTTAATTCTTAGTTTTTAAATTATATTGAAAATCTTTTAGTATTGTTCCCTCTTCGTCTCAAATTTTTAACTAGATCCAATTTAATCCATGAGCCACCTCAAAAGAAGATTGAAGAATTTTGATTATATATTATTACTTAGTATTTACCATCTATATTAAGATAAGGCTTCCAACCCATAACAGGACTTTGAAAAAATCCTTTCCATAATTCCATTCCTTCACCTAAGTCAACTGGTGTAATACGCGGAAGTGGGAAAAATGATCTTCCAACATTAGTGAATCTGTAACACATAATAAATTATAATTAATTCAAATTTAACATTAAAAATTTTAGGGAACTGTACTTAGGAATAAAACCAGAGGCATTATCTCAGTCTTTCTTTAAGAGAATATTTTCCCCCCCAAAAACAAAATAATTATTTCTTATACCTTATATTTTAAGACTCTTATTTATAGGCTAATAGTTTGTGCACAAAAACAATTTTAAATCGCCACAAATTGTATTCACTAAGACATAAAACTTAGACACTATAATATTCTACATACACAGTTAAAATTTGCCCAATTTAAATAGACCTAGTTAAAACAATATGTTTAATTATTGCCATCTTGAGTAAGTGTTTGCCTAAAATTATACATGTAATTCATAGTATTATGTCCAGTGTTCAAAAGTCAAGTGTCACAAATTTAAGTCTCGTAAAGTTATTATGTGTTGTAAAATGCATTTATTATAAAGTTATGAAATTATTTATTACATATTTCAAATGATTAGCAATAAAAGAAAATTATTGATTTATAAACTACCATATCATACTGGATACAAACCAGTAGCATGAAAATATAGTCCCTATAAGAAAATAGGAAAATTAGGGTACACAAAATAGTATTTAATAAAATTATTGCCGATTTCTTAACTTGTATTAATAAAATAAAACTAAGTATTGATAAAACATTTTTTTAAGTACATTGCTAAACAACAAAAAGTAAAAATATTTGGTCAGTAACTACTCAGGTGTAATTTTATATAAATGAAAAGGAAATTATGTTATGGAGGATTTTATACTTGCATGTATTCAAGGTGATTTTTTAAGCATGCACACCCCATTATTATGCTTAAATTATGTATATATTCAAATTCTGATTTTTACAGTTTCAAGTTGTTAACATTCAACGTTTATATTAAAAAATTATATTTTTAAATATTTTTTAAGGTTTTTATTTTTTTGAATGACAGCATAGAGTTTTAATTCCAAAGCAGAATATTTTTCTGAGTATTTTGATACATAAAAATTGAATTTAGGGCGAGTAGTTTATGAGTTATAAGTAGTTCAAGTTTTGATGCGCGGAGTGGAGTGGTACGAGGTTACCCCGCAAAATGTTTGTCTTATACTCCACTTGTCTAAATTTTAAATATTATGTTTAACTCATACACTACTCGTCCTAAATTCAATTTTTATGTATCAAAATACTAAAATACTCAGAAAAATATTCTGCTTTGGAATATGAAATTACAACTCTATATTGTCATTCAAAAAAATGAAAAACTTAAAAAATATAAGGATAAGAATTATTTAAAAATATAATTTTTTAACAACTTGAAATTGTGTACAAATCAGAATTCGAATATATTATGCATAATTTAAGCATAAAAATGGGGTAAGCATGCTTAAAAAATCACCTTGTATATATAATAATGTATGTGACACATACAGATCATGGCAAAATATGTATGGAATTCTTAATGTAATTTATTTGAATTTAATATCATAGCAAATTTATTTATTATTGAATCTATAAGGGAAATATAAAATATGTTTGAGGATAATTTTTTTCTTCGTATTTTCATTTTAAAATGAGTTACACAGACTTATGGTTTATAAGTTCATTTTTAAATTCACATAACTTTGTTTTGAAATAAAAAAAAAACTTTTTTACCAGAGTAGTTTATATTATTCTCTACAAATTTGGTATGTTAAATAGACAAAACACATGCAGGTATAAAATCTCCTAAATATATATTATATTTACATTATCTTATTCACCTTAATGAAAATGGTCGGTTTTTCAAAATAATATCCAATGCTTGAAATGCTTCCCCTGGGGTAGAGTTGGATGATCCAGATCTTAAATATTCCTCAATTTTACTCATCTGAATTGTATTGACAATCGAGGTAGTAATAGTAAATTCCATTGTTCTATTATTTTCATCATTTAACACAGATATTAAATCAGATTTCTACAAATAAATAAATTATTACTTTTAGGAGTTAAAATCACGATATTGTATTATAATATTTATTAGAGATACCTATAATGTAAATTTTTTTTATAAATACAATTTATTTTTCTTAACTATGTGAATACTTGGTAAATAACCAGGGATTTAATAGCACTAAAGAGAGTAGTTAACTGCTCTATTCTACAGTACAAATATATCTCATTATTGAGTAAATCACTGTAAGGTATGTGTTAAATTTAAATTCAAATACCAATGCATAAAAATCTAAGTGGAAACTTAGCTGATTGAGTGTTGGCTTATTATCTTTTAATATTATATTGCTATTAATTATTAATAATTATAGTAATTTAATTTAGAATTAGTTATATACTAATATAAACTTCTATAAATTATAGGTAAAGCATAAAGTTAATCTAAATGTTTTGAAAATATCGTTGTGTATACTGTATAAAAAAATATAATAATTTATAAAAGAGTATCAAACTCCTAGAAATAATATATTTAAATTTCAACACAATAACTAAAATTGTTTATAAATAACAATTTAGTAACATGTTTTTAGATTTTTTTCATTATATATGACAATAATTACTAATAAAAATCTTGAATTAAATTTGCAAGATGTAACCATAAAAAATTGTGATATTGACAAAATGACAAATTCTAAACTTTATATGATTATAAAAAAAATATATCTATGTATATTAAATTGCTATAATACTTTTGAGTTATGAGCAATACCAGATAGACAAGATATCAGCCTACCAAGTTTTAGAATTTCTAATGTTTGATTATAACTACAGCTGCTTATTGTAGGGTTTAAATAATTTGAATTAATTATATTTTCTACTACTGTTTGTACTAATTTATAGCTATAATAATAAAAAAAAAATATATATACAACCAAACACTCAAAACTGGCCCATATTTTGAGGACCCATTAAATTTTACTGGGAAACTTCCAGACCAATCCGGTCCCTGCTTATGAGAAACATTGTATAAGATATCAAGCTTTTCAACCCAAAAAAACCATTTTTTATACAATGAAAAAAAGTTAATCTCAAAAAAGAGTCAAAATCTTTAAAGTTTATTATGATATACATATACCATGTGTCCCAGAAAACAGGGTACACTTTATCACTCATTACCCTTTAAATATTTTTCAATTCTGTTTGCGGGACGTTAAACTAGACAAATGGATCATAGATTCCTGACTTACAATTTTTTTAACTCATGTTGTTTGCGCATGCGCAACACAACTTCATTTTTTTTAATGGCAAACCCTATATATCATTTTCAAATTAATTAATTTTTTCCAAGCAATTTTAATGCATCAACATGTATTCTAAACCTAAAATTGGCAAAGTTAGAGCTAGGTATAACTTTGAAAAAAATGTATAAAATTAAATTTTTTTTTTAGTTATGGCGTATTTTTTCGTTAAATCATTCATACATAGTAAATAATTTATTACTAATAATTAATGTATAAAGTATCAAATGGTATTTTGAACAAAAAAATACATTAACTAAAAAAAAATTTAATTTTATACATTTTTTTCAAAGTTATACCTAGCTCTAACTTTGCCAATTTTGGGTTTAGAATACATGTTGATACATCAAAATTGCTTGAAAAAAATTGATTAATTTGAAAATGATATTAAAAATAGGGGTTGCTATTAAAAAAAAAATGAAGTTGTGTTGCGTATGCGTAAACTACATGAGTTTTTTTACTAAGTCATACGAATTTATGATCCATTTGTCTAGTTTAACGTCCCGCAAACAGAATTGAAAAATATTTAAAGGGTAATGAGTGATAAAGTGTACCCTGTTTTCTGAGACACACGGTATATATAAATACTAATATAAACATTTAGTAAAAATAATTACGGTTATTCGCAATTGAATACAATCAAACATCAGAAACTGGTTTTGTGTTTGCTGTTTTTCCTTTATTATTTGTCTTTTCCTAATTATTTTTAAAAAATAATGAGAAATTTAATTTTGACTTCAAAAGTATTATTAAATCAAATTTGCTAAAAATGATTCTCAAAGTTAAAATTGTAATTTTTTTCCTATTATCTATAAATAGAAAGCATACTCTTAATATTACATGTTGAGCTACCAGATAAGAAAAATATGAATCAACCATTTGCAAATATTAATTTGTAGCATACTTAAAGATATATTTTTAATTTATGAACATACGCCTTTTATCTCTTTTGTAGTATACATATTTCTCCGTCCATCAAATGCAAAATGAACTTTTGGGTAATGTTTGTTATTAAATTCTTCCAAAGCACATCTATAAAAAAATATAATAATATATTACCAACAAATAATAACAAAAATATATACATATTATACCTATAGTCTATTCACAATAATAGCGGTACCAAATGGCAGTCAGATGCTTCTCCCACCATTCTGGCAGGTACACCTCTTATTCTGAATAGACTATAAATGTATAATTTTTTATTATTGCTAGTAGCCAGTAGTGCCGACACAGACTTTTGTAAAGTACAAATCTAAAATTTTGTCACACCCACTCAATTTATATGCTAAACCTATTTACAATTGAAGCGATCGATTCACATGCTATACGAGATCAGCACCACTAATTGTAATGCAATATAGAATTTTAATTTTATTTTAAGTTTTATCAAACATAAATAAGGCATAACAAGTATGACAAATATTAATTTTTGAATAAAAGTTGTTCAATATTAAAAAATGAACTGATTAAATTAATACTTATTAATAATTGTTAAAATAAATTACCTTAGAAGTCTTTTTGGTAGATCTGGGGTGAATTGTACATCTACGTGGTACACAACTTTTTTGAATAATTGATCAAGGTTAAGAGGAAGATGATTCACTTCAATCATAGTTGAGCGCCCCATAGAACCTCCAGCCTTAGGATTTCTTCTTTTAGGAATAAATAATTTACTTTTTAATATTGTAATTTGTTGTTCAATTTGTTGATTTCCTAAATTAAATATAACTACATAAGTACCTAGTAAAACAATACTTAAATATAATTCTAAGTTACCTTGAGTTGGAGCTGATTGTGGCACAACAGGTGGTTTATTACCTATGACAAAATTGTAGTTAATTAAGTTCAAAGAAAAAACTGAATACAAATCATTGTTTATTCACATTCTCATGATAAAATAGATAAATGTCATAACTAATGCCCAGATTTAATTGATATTGCAACTTTTTTTTTGCATTTAAGATAAACAAAATTTGATCAAATATATAACCAATGTATGCTTTATATATTCTGCCTATTTAATCTTATAAAACAATTGTAAACAATTTTATGTGCTTAAATGATCAAAATATTTAATTCAGCTAATTTTATTATATAAAAACACAACTATGACATATCCAGCTTTCTTTATAAGCAGATAATCTGTGATTGTACCATAAAGTCATTATTAAGAATTTTATTTTTATCCATTATTGTTCAATATATATATATCATTTTATTATCATTGGTATAATCTGACATGGATAATTTTAATTTATTTGAATGTTTAAGGGCTTTCTTTCTTCAACCTCTTAACCATCCAGTTACACTAAAAGCATGCCTAAAATAAAATCAACTTTATAAAGTAAAGCTGAAACAGATTATACAAAATAATGCAGTCAAATGTGGTTCAGCATTCATAAAATTATACTTATCCAAGTTATCCATTAATCTTACAAACTTGGAAGAATCAAATAGTAAACTTCTTGAAAGTATCAATACGTTTAGAAAAATTGAAGACGTTTTAACAAATATTTCAGGTCCAAAGGGGAAAAAAATTAAGATCAATTTATGTATGTAATTGAAAAAAAATGAAGGGTATTGTCTTATTATGAAGTCATGGCAGGTAAAGCAGATGTTATTTTAGATATTATAATACCAACCGTTTGGGTTATTTTAAATATGCACTATTGTATTCTTTAATTTTATATTACCTTCAGATTGTTTTTGAGTTGGTTTAGACCCGGCTGCTGGTTGATTCTGTTTTTGTTTTTGATTCGCTTCCTTTGGTTTATTTTGTTTCTGTGTTTGCTGTTTTGGATTTGCCTTACTTTGAGACATTTGTGGTGAATTGTTTTGTCCTATTCAATAAATTGCTCATATTATGAAATATAATAAATGTAAAGATTATTAATATCTTCTACAATAGGTACTGGTTTTTTATCCTTATCAGCAAGCAACTCATAATAATCTAGGTATTCTGTTAATAATTAAAATAAATTTAAGATTCTCGAGAATAACATATTAAATAACTATAAATCCTATAATTATGATCACTTTTGTATAATATTTGTTATTATTATTATTATTAAGGATGGCAGGAAAATAACAAACCAATAATTTTTCTTTGTTGGTTGGTTTTGTTTCTGGGTTTGTTGTTGTTTTGCCTCTTTTAACCCTGTTTATTTATTTTATATCAGAATTAAAGAAAATTATGCCGAATTATACAGAAATAAGCATAAAAATATAGCCAAAACAGAGAGTACTATCTTTAAAAAGATGTGAACTTTTATAAATTATCTTATTCCAGCTAACAAACATTTAGTATAATTCAACAAAGCAAAATTATAATTTCTAAATTAACATTAATGTTAAAAACACCTATTAAAGTAATTTTAATAAAATGTTTCATCAAAGAAGTTAACTAAAACAAAAATAAAAGAATTTGACATTCTCAACATCATCCACTTATAAGTTATAATTTTCACATTAACCTAGATACCACTATTAAAATTTGGCTTAGAAAAATTCTGTTACATTCTCCATTAGACAAATAAACAGTAAAAATTTGAATAGCGTCTTATAAAAAGTTTAAATGAATTATATAATTAATTACCTGAATTTGATGGCCCAACATTAATATTTGAATTATCTTGTTGATTACCTTTAGAAATAAAGAATGATCAAAATGTAGTCATAAATAAACATATAAATAAATAAATAAAAAAACTGCCAAGCAGCAAATAAATATAATATTGTTAGAACGCACAAAATTTAGATTACCCAACACTAATCGTAGTGGGAATTTTATTAAAGCACAAAATATATTGTAATTTATTGTCAGATATTTATATTTATCTCATATAGATTTAGTATTATGGTTTATAGGAGTAATACCAAGGTATCTAATATGTGATAGTAGGGTTAGGATGGATGTTATTGCACTAAAAATATATGAATATGTATGTACCTACTTATGCACTAAAATACAGCTAAATATGCATGACAACTTTGAAAAATATGTATTAAAAAATAAAGAAATGTGGAGTAAAAAAATGCAGTAAATATATAAAGACAAATTTAATTATTAATAGAATATAAACAAATTAGGTCGGTACTATATTTATGTGCTAGTTATAGTAACTATTGTGTATTACATTTTATAATTTACTTATTTACTATATAAAATGAAATAATCATTTAATATATTTTAAAAAGAATTACACTGAATAATTATTGTTTGTGTTAAATGTTCCATTATAAATCTATTTAGTAACGATATGTATATATTTTTGTAGACACCTTTACTCCGTATAACCATAATGAATTATCAACAATCAATATGTGAGAATTTGTAAAATACAAATAAACAAACTTATTTCAAATTCGGTTAATAAAATGTAAAATTATGGTATTTTTCAGCATTTAAAACCGTCAAATACGCGCTTAAAAACAGAAAAACACACGAATAATGCACTTATAAATAAAAAATGGTAAAAGATGCAATTGCATACAAAATAAAATTTTGATATTTTGAATACAGATATCATGAAACACATTTCTATAGAAGAATGGAAGCTATTGGACAACCTAAAAAAACATGCAAAATCATAAACATCCTAATCCTAGTGATAAGTTAAAACCTTAATTCTTGGTTTGATTAAGCTCAGTTTTTTCCATAACAAAAATTATTTAGCATTAATACATAAATATTATCTAAAATTAATTATTTCAAATAAAATTCATACTGTGTAAATTAATAAATTTATTGATACATACTGTGCATATATAAGTATATTTATATTATGTTACATTATGTAATAATAAATAATTTATACTTTAGTGAATTAAAAATAATACTTTTGATATGTTACTAATAGACAGTTCACATTTAGTTTCGTTACTTTTAATATTAATGTGAGTTGATCTATTATAAAACTTAATGGTAAGATCTTTATTTGTGTTCATATGTTGATTTTTTATGATAACTCAATTTTTCATCAACTTTTGAGTAAATAAAATAGGGTAATTTAAAAACGGAATTATCATAAAAAACTAACACAGATAAAGTTTTTGCCATTAAGTTTTATAATAGATCAATTCACTGTAATATTAAAGTTCATGAACCTAAATATGAACTACTGAGCGTAGATTTGTTATGTTACAAGCTTGTAAGATGGAGACAATTGTGAGTATAGCACCCTCTTGATTATAGACTAATAACAAGGATGCAAGACAAAGTGTCCTATAAAATTATAATGAGGCTGTGCGTTCAATATTATGACCGTATTACCATGGTATTTTGCCGCAGTGCAGTATGGTCGGTATGTCCAATGCAACAAAATACGAGATGTTAAGTTTTTGCCATACTAGCATAAAACACAGTGTTAAGGTTGGGGAATGAGCCATCTGGACTCTCAGATAAGTTGGTAATTATTATTCTTTTTTTAGCAGCCACTCAGTTTTTTCCCGATAATAATGATAATGATTTACCATGGTATTTTCTGTTCTTTATTTTTGTCAATGATTCAAAGCTCAAGCAATGAAATGATTGGTATTATGAATTTGTGATGATAGAATTAAATAGACTTATTCAGTTTAGTACTGATTTATGGAGTAATATTAGTTATAATATTTTGTTGCTTTTGAATCTTATTGCATAATTTGTAAAATTAGAAATTATACAATTTTCAGTGCCTTAATATTATATGTGCTATATAATATTAGATACAATAGAAGAACAGATAATTAATTGATAATAAATAATAATATTTATATTTTATGCCTAACATTTTGTCATAGAAACAAAGTAAAAACTATATACATATTACATACAGTAATCACATTTATTATGTTTAATTTATTCTCAGAATTTTTTAATTTCTCACCAATCATGTATTCAACGAACATCAATCAATCAATTTGCTTTATGTATGATAATCGTATGGGAGATATTTACTAATCAAGTATATTGAATATTTCTAATAGTAAAGTCACTCTTAGTTTTCAATGGGTGGGCAGTAAAAGTAAAGTCAAAGGAATTAAATAGAATACAAAAAATGTGTAGGAATGACATAATTATAAGATTAAACAGATATGAACTTTTGATGTAGTAGGATACTCTCAAGTCAAGTACATGAATCAGGTGCAGTGTTTATTTAAGTCCTTCTACCCTGAGGGAGTATAGTACATTTTCAAGGGGGTATGTTGTAGGAATAAACAATGAAAGGAAATATAAATTGTATTTTAAACTAGGGTTGCCATACGTCCCGGTTTTACCGGGACACTACCGGTTTTTAACTAAGTGTCCCGGTGTCCAGAGAAAGTGTTTCGGGACAGCGATTTGTCCCGGTTTCAAAATTTCACTCGATAAAATACCGATTTTCAATTAAGAGAAAACATTATCTACCTAGTTCCTACACATTACAAAATGCAAGATTGTACGCTCGATAATCGTAGGTGGGTATTTTATTTTTAGACTTTATATGGTCAAACCCAAAATGTATTACCACGATAATCATAAATTCATAAACCTTATGGCTTTAATTAATTACATGCCTATCTATGTATATATATATTATTATAATGATCAAAAAAAGTAAACATTATTTTATTATTATTTTTAATTTATATACATATTTTTCTTTCATGTGGCGATATATATATAATATTTATGATTTATCCATTCAAAATGTCCCGGGTTCAGAAAAATATAATCTGGTAACCCTATTTTAAACTCAATTTATAGACATTAGATAGGTAATACCCTTCCCCCCACTGTCACATACCGGAAATAAATACTGATAGTGTGTGATCACCGATCAGCTTTAGACATTTTGTTATACATATCTAATGAATCAAATATCAATGGGTCATTAAAATTCATAATCTAGATAATAATTTAATACTACTACATTGAATAAACATTTTTTTTTTTACCCTTTTTCTGTTTTTTCTTTCCTGGGGCACCTGTAAAGGAAAATTATATCAAATTATGAAATACTTAAGAAAAACTATTGTTTATAGTACCAGGAGTTCCATTATTTGGTTGATTGGGTAGCATATCAATTTAATAAATTGAAGTGCACAGTGCACTTCTGTACGTTAATTAAACAAAACGTCCAATAAACAGTGCAGCGGGAAATCGGATTGATCACTACAAAACAAAAATAATGTTAAAATGGCGAACAAATTCTATCTGTCAGTATCGTATAAACAATAAGGGTACTGAATACTGATGACTTAGACGACATAATAATTAGGGTATAAACAATTAGTTATATTATAGTAATTTCAGTAACCTTGTACTAGAACTACACTATAAGTAGAAATGACTTTTACCAGATATCAGAAAAGCTAAACGCTCGAAGTACTTGATACTCGGGGTGACGTATAACGATTGGTGATTGAAGATTGAACGATGCTAAATTGCTAAAAATCTAAAATCGATAGTATATCATAAGACACAGTAGACGAGACTGATATGAAGAATTCTGACTTGTTGACTGCCGAGTACACTACTCAGTACTCGTATTAAATATAAACTAATGGTACTCGATAACACATTACATCACTACTACAACTTGTCAACACGTCTACTGTCTAGTATGACAATGACTAATACCTACCAACTTTACTGGGCACTGGCTACTGCGCACATACAATATACCATAGATAAGTATAATATACAAATATATAGTTTTTATCTTGAAAACTTCAATCGTGTACGGAATACTACGGCGAGACGTCATAAGCCAATGGTGAATTTGGTAAGAGAGAGAAAAGACTGAAATACCGAATCGTCGATTGCTGATTGGTGGTTTGACTTGAAAGTGCAGTGCAGACCATACCAAAATAATATAATATTATAATTCCGCTGTTGCAAGCGTTGCCAGTTGCCACCCTATTTTGCTGGTTGTAATATAAGACCCCCGGCCACAAGCCAATTAACATTTTAACATCATTCTTATCATGATAAAATAAACATGTTTATTTATTTATTTATGTTTATTTTATCATGATTCTTGTTTTGTACTTTTGTAGTGAATAGTGATCAACCAGATTTCCCGCTGCACTGTTTATTGGACGTTTTGTTTAATTAACGTACAGAAGTGCACTGTGCACTTCAATTTATTAAATTTATATGCTACCCAATCAACCAAATAATGGAACTCCTGGTACTATAAACAATAGTTTTTCTTAAGTATGTCATAATTTTATATAATTTTCCTTTACAGGTGCCCCAGGAAAGAAAAAACAGAAAAAGGGTAAAAAAAAAAATGTTTATTCAATGTAGTAGTATTAAATTATTATCTAGATTATGAATTTTAATGACCCATTGATATTTGATTCATTAGATATGTATAACAAAATGTCTAAAGCTGATCGGTGATCACACACTATCAGTATTTATTGGCACTGAAAATTGTATAATTTCTAATTTTACAAATTATGCAATAAGATTCAAAAGCAACAAAATATTATAACTAATATTACTCCATAAATCAGTACTAAACTGAATAAGTCTATTTAATTCTATCATCACAAATTCATAATACCAATCATTTCATTGCTTGAGCTTTGAATCATTGACAAAAATAAAGAACAGAAAATACCATGGTAAATCATTATCATTATTATCGGGAAAAAACTGAGTGGCTGCTAAAAAAAGAATAATAATTACCAACTTATCTGAGAGTCCAGATGGCTCATTCCCCAACCTTAACACTGTGTTTTATGCTAGTATGGCAAAAACTTAACATCTCGTATTTTGTTGCATTGGACATACCGACCATACTGCACTGCGGCAAAATACCATGGTAATACGGTCATAATATTGAACGCACAGCCTCATTATAATTTTATAGGACACTTTGTCTTGCATCCTTGTTATTAGTCTATAATCAAGAGGGTGCTATACTCACAATTGTCTCCATCTTACAAGCTTGTAACATAACAAATCTACGCTCAGTAGTTCATATTTAGGTTCATGAACTTTAATATTACAGTGAATTGATCTATTATAAAACTTAATGGCAAAAACTTTATCTGTGTTAGTTTTTTATGATAATTCCGTTTTTAAATTACCCTATTTTATTTACTCAAAAGTTGATGAAAAATTGAGTTATCATAAAAAATCAACATATGAACACAAATAAAGATCTTACCATTAAGTTTTATAATAGATCAACTCACATTAATATTAAAAGTAACGAAACTAAATGTGAACTGTCTATTAGTAACATATCAAAAGTATTATTTTTAATTCACTAAAGTATAAATTATTTATTATTACATAATGTAACATAATATAAATATACTTATATATGCACAGTATGTATCAATAAATTTATTAATTTACACAGTATGAATTTTATTTGAAATAATTAATTTTAGATAATATTTATGTATTAATGCTAAATAATTTTTGTTATGGAAAAAACTGAGCTTAATCAAACCAAGAATTAAGGTTTTAACTTATCACTAGGATTAGGATGTTTATGATTTTGCATGTTTTTTTAGGTTGTCCAATAGCTTCCATTCTTCTATAGAAATGTGTTTCATGATATCTGTATTCAAAATATCAAAATTTTATTTTGTATGCAATTGCATCTTTTACCATTTTTTATTTATAAGTGCATTATTCGTGTGTTTTTCTGTTTTTAAGCGCGTATTTGACGGTTTTAAATGCTGAAAAATACCATAATTTTACATTTTATTAACCGAATTTGAAATAAGTTTGTTTATTTGTATTTTACAAATTCTCACATATTGATTGTTGATAATTCATTATGGTTATACGGAGTAAAGGTGTCTACAAAAATATATACATATCGTTACTAAATAGATTTATAATGGAACATTTAACACAAACAATAATTATTCAGTGTAATTCTTTTTAAAATATATTAAATGATTATTTCATTTTATATAGTAAATAAGTAAATTATAAAATGTAATACACAATAGTTACTATAACTAGCACATAAATATAGTACCGACCTAATTTGTTTATATTCTATTAATAATTAAATTTGTCTTTATATATTTACTGCATTTTTTTACTCCACATTTCTTTATTTTTTAATACATATTTTTCAAAGTTGTCATGCATATTTAGCTGTATTTTAGTGCATAAGTAGGTACATACATATTCATATATTTTTAGTGCAATAACATCCATCCTAACCCTACTATCACATATTAGATACCTTGGTATTACTCCTATAAACCATAATACTAAATCTATATGAGATAAATATAAATATCTGACAATAAATTACAATATATTTTGTGCTTTAATAAAATTCCCACTACGATTAGTGTTGGGTAATCTAAATTTTGTGCGTTCTAACAATATTATATTTATTTGCTGCTTGGCAGTTTTTTTATTTATTTATTTATATGTTTATTTATGACTACATTTTGATCATTCTTTATTTCTAAAGGTAATCAACAAGATAATTCAAATATTAATGTTGGGCCATCAAATTCAGGTAATTAATTATATAATTCATTTAAACTTTTTATAAGACGCTATTCAAATTTTTACTGTTTATTTGTCTAATGGAGAATGTAACAGAATTTTTCTAAGCCAAATTTTAATAGTGGTATCTAGGTTAATGTGAAAATTATAACTTATAAGTGGATGATGTTGAGAATGTCAAATTCTTTTATTTTTGTTTTAGTTAACTTCTTTGATGAAACATTTTATTAAAATTACTTTAATAGGTGTTTTTAACATTAATGTTAATTTAGAAATTATAATTTTGCTTTGTTGAATTATACTAAATGTTTGTTAGCTGGAATAAGATAATTTATAAAAGTTCACATCTTTTTAAAGATAGTACTCTCTGTTTTGGCTATATTTTTATGCTTATTTCTGTATAATTCGGCATAATTTTCTTTAATTCTGATATAAAATAAATAAACAGGGTTAAAAGAGGCAAAACAACAACAAACCCAGAAACAAAACCAACCAACAAAGAAAAATTATTGGTTTGTTATTTTCCTGCCATCCTTAATAATAATAATAATAACAAATATTATACAAAAGTGATCATAATTATAGGATTTATAGTTATTTAATATGTTATTCTCGAGAATCTTAAATTTATTTTAATTATTAACAGAATACCTAGATTATTATGAGTTGCTTGCTGATAAGGATAAAAAACCAGTACCTATTGTAGAAGATATTAATAATCTTTACATTTATTATATTTCATAATATGAGCAATTTATTGAATAGGACAAAACAATTCACCACAAATGTCTCAAAGTAAGGCAAATCCAAAACAGCAAACACAGAAACAAAATAAACCAAAGGAAGCGAATCAAAAACAAAAACAGAATCAACCAGCAGCCGGGTCTAAACCAACTCAAAAACAATCTGAAGGTAATATAAAATTAAAGAATACAATAGTGCATATTTAAAATAACCCAAACGGTTGGTATTATAATATCTAAAATAACATCTGCTTTACCTGCCATGACTTCATAATAAGACAATACCCTTCATTTTTTTTCAATTACATACATAAATTGATCTTAATTTTTTTCCCCTTTGGACCTGAAATATTTGTTAAAACGTCTTCAATTTTTCTAAACGTATTGATACTTTCAAGAAGTTTACTATTTGATTCTTCCAAGTTTGTAAGATTAATGGATAACTTGGATAAGTATAATTTTATGAATGCTGAACCACATTTGACTGCATTATTTTGTATAATCTGTTTCAGCTTTACTTTATAAAGTTGATTTTATTTTAGGCATGCTTTTAGTGTAACTGGATGGTTAAGAGGTTGAAGAAAGAAAGCCCTTAAACATTCAAATAAATTAAAATTATCCATGTCAGATTATACCAATGATAATAAAATGATATATATATATTGAACAATAATGGATAAAAATAAAATTCTTAATAATGACTTTATGGTACAATCACAGATTATCTGCTTATAAAGAAAGCTGGATATGTCATAGTTGTGTTTTTATATAATAAAATTAGCTGAATTAAATATTTTGATCATTTAAGCACATAAAATTGTTTACAATTGTTTTATAAGATTAAATAGGCAGAATATATAAAGCATACATTGGTTATATATTTGATCAAATTTTGTTTATCTTAAATGCAAAAAAAAAAGTTGCAATATCAATTAAATCTGGGCATTAGTTATGACATTTATCTATTTTATCATGAGAATGTGAATAAACAATGATTTGTATTCAGTTTTTTCTTTGAACTTAATTAACTACAATTTTGTCATAGGTAATAAACCACCTGTTGTGCCACAATCAGCTCCAACTCAAGGTAACTTAGAATTATATTTAAGTATTGTTTTACTAGGTACTTATGTAGTTATATTTAATTTAGGAAATCAACAAATTGAACAACAAATTACAATATTAAAAAGTAAATTATTTATTCCTAAAAGAAGAAATCCTAAGGCTGGAGGTTCTATGGGGCGCTCAACTATGATTGAAGTGAATCATCTTCCTCTTAACCTTGATCAATTATTCAAAAAAGTTGTGTACCACGTAGATGTACAATTCACCCCAGATCTACCAAAAAGACTTCTAAGGTAATTTATTTTAACAATTATTAATAAGTATTAATTTAATCAGTTCATTTTTTAATATTGAACAACTTTTATTCAAAAATTAATATTTGTCATACTTGTTATGCCTTATTTATGTTTGATAAAACTTAAAATAAAATTAAAATTCTATATTGCATTACAATTAGTGGTGCTGATCTCGTATAGCATGTGAATCGATCGCTTCAATTGTAAATAGGTTTAGCATATAAATTGAGTGGGTGTGACAAAATTTTAGATTTGTACTTTACAAAAGTCTGTGTCGGCACTACTGGCTACTAGCAATAATAAAAAATTATACATTTATAGTCTATTCAGAATAAGAGGTGTACCTGCCAGAATGGTGGGAGAAGCATCTGACTGCCATTTGGTACCGCTATTATTGTGAATAGACTATAGGTATAATATGTATATATTTTTGTTATTATTTGTTGGTAATATATTATTATATTTTTTTATAGATGTGCTTTGGAAGAATTTAATAACAAACATTACCCAAAAGTTCATTTTGCATTTGATGGACGGAGAAATATGTATACTACAAAAGAGATAAAAGGCGTATGTTCATAAATTAAAAATATATCTTTAAGTATGCTACAAATTAATATTTGCAAATGGTTGATTCATATTTTTCTTATCTGGTAGCTCAACATGTAATATTAAGAGTATGCTTTCTATTTATAGATAATAGGAAAAAAATTACAATTTTAACTTTGAGAATCATTTTTAGCAAATTTGATTTAATAATACTTTTGAAGTCAAAATTAAATTTCTCATTATTTTTTAAAAATAATTAGGAAAAGACAAATAATAAAGGAAAAACAGCAAACACAAAACCAGTTTCTGATGTTTGATTGTATTCAATTGCGAATAACCGTAATTATTTTTACTAAATGTTTATATTAGTATTTATATATACCGTGTGTCTCAGAAAACAGGGTACACTTTATCACTCATTACCCTTTAAATATTTTTCAATTCTGTTTGCGGGACGTTAAACTAGACAAATGGATCATAAATTCGTATGACTTAGTAAAAAAACTCATGTAGTTTACGCATACGCAACACAACTTCATTTTTTTTTTAATAGCAACCCCTATTTTTAATATCATTTTCAAATTAATCAATTTTTTTCAAGCAATTTTGATGTATCAACATGTATTCTAAACCCAAAATTGGCAAAGTTAGAGCTAGGTATAACTTTGAAAAAAATGTATAAAATTAAATTTTTTTTTAGTTAATGTATTTTTTTGTTCAAAATACCATTTGATACTTTATACATTAATTATTAGTAATAAATTATTTACTATGTATGAATGATTTAACGAAAAAATACGCCATAACTAAAAAAAAAATTTAATTTTATACATTTTTTTCAAAGTTATACCTAGCTCTAACTTTGCCAATTTTAGGTTTAGAATACATGTTGATGCATTAAAATTGCTTGGAAAAAATTAATTAATTTGAAAATGATATATAGGGTTTGCCATTAAAAAAAATGAAGTTGTGTTGCGCATGCGCAAACAACATGAGTTAAAAAAATTGTAAGTCATAGGAATCTATGATCCATTTGTCTAGTTTAACGTCCCGCAAACAGAATTGAAAAATATTTAAAGGGTAATGAGTGATAAAGTGTACCCTGTTTTCTGGGACACATGGTATATGTATATCATAATAAACTTTAAAGATTTTGACTCTTTTTTGAGATTAACTTTTTTTCATTGTATAAAAAATGGTTTTTTTGGGTTGAAAAGCTTGATATCTTATACAATGTTTCTCATAAGCAGGGACCGGATTGGTCTGGAAGTTTCCCAGTAAAATTTAATGGGTCCTCAAAATATGGGCCAGTTTTGAGTGTTTGGTTGTATATATATTTTTTTTTTATTATTATAGCTATAAATTAGTACAAACAGTAGTAGAAAATATAATTAATTCAAATTATTTAAACCCTACAATAAGCAGCTGTAGTTATAATCAAACATTAGAAATTCTAAAACTTGGTAGGCTGATATCTTGTCTATCTGGTATTGCTCATAACTCAAAAGTATTATAGCAATTTAATATACATAGATATATTTTTTTTATAATCATATAAAGTTTAGAATTTGTCATTTTGTCAATATCACAATTTTTTATGGTTACATCTTGCAAATTTAATTCAAGATTTTTATTAGTAATTATTGTCATATATAATGAAAAAAATCTAAAAACATGTTACTAAATTGTTATTTATAAACAATTTTAGTTATTGTGTTGAAATTTAAATATATTATTTCTAGGAGTTTGATACTCTTTTATAAATTATTATATTTTTTTATACAGTATACACAACGATATTTTCAAAACATTTAGATTAACTTTATGCTTTACCTATAATTTATAGAAGTTTATATTAGTATATAACTAATTCTAAATTAAATTACTATAATTATTAATAATTAATAGCAATATAATATTAAAAGATAATAAGCCAACACTCAATCAGCTAAGTTTCCACTTAGATTTTTATGCATTGGTATTTGAATTTAAATTTAACACATACCTTACAGTGATTTACTCAATAATGAGATATATTTGTACTGTAGAATAGAGCAGTTAACTACTCTCTTTAGTGCTATTAAATCCCTGGTTATTTACCAAGTATTCACATAGTTAAGAAAAATAAATTGTATTTATAAAAAAAATTTACATTATAGGTATCTCTAATAAATATTATAATACAATATCGTGATTTTAACTCCTAAAAGTAATAATTTATTTATTTGTAGAAATCTGATTTAATATCTGTGTTAAATGATGAAAATAATAGAACAATGGAATTTACTATTACTACCTCGATTGTCAATACAATTCAGATGAGTAAAATTGAGGAATATTTAAGATCTGGATCATCCAACTCTACCCCAGGGGAAGCATTTCAAGCATTGGATATTATTTTGAAAAACCGACCATTTTCATTAAGGTGAATAAGATAATGTAAATATAATATATATTTAGGAGATTTTATACCTGCATGTGTTTTGTCTATTTAACATACCAAATTTGTAGAGAATAATATAAACTACTCTGGTAAAAAAGTTTTTTTTTTATTTCAAAACAAAGTTATGTGAATTTAAAAATGAACTTATAAACCATAAGTCTGTGTAACTCATTTTAAAATGAAAATACGAAGAAAAAAATTATCCTCAAACATATTTTATATTTCCCTTATAGATTCAATAATAAATAAATTTGCTATGATATTAAATTCAAATAAATTACATTAAGAATTCCATACATATTTTGCCATGATCTGTATGTGTCACATACATTATTATATATACAAGGTGATTTTTTAAGCATGCTTACCCCATTTTTATGCTTAAATTATGCATAATATATTCGAATTCTGATTTGTACACAATTTCAAGTTGTTAAAAAATTATATTTTTAAATAATTCTTATCCTTATATTTTTTAAGTTTTTCATTTTTTTGAATGACAATATAGAGTTGTAATTTCATATTCCAAAGCAGAATATTTTTCTGAGTATTTTAGTATTTTGATACATAAAAATTGAATTTAGGACGAGTAGTGTATGAGTTAAACATAATATTTAAAATTTAGACAAGTGGAGTATAAGACAAACATTTTGCGGGGTAACCTCGTACCACTCCACTCCGCGCATCAAAACTTGAACTACTTATAACTCATAAACTACTCGCCCTAAATTCAATTTTTATGTATCAAAATACTCAGAAAAATATTCTGCTTTGGAATTAAAACTCTATGCTGTCATTCAAAAAAATAAAAACCTTAAAAAATATTTAAAAATATAATTTTTTAATATAAACGTTGAATGTTAACAACTTGAAACTGTAAAAATCAGAATTTGAATATATACATAATTTAAGCATAATAATGGGGTGTGCATGCTTAAAAAATCACCTTGAATACATGCAAGTATAAAATCCTCCATAACATAATTTCCTTTTCATTTATATAAAATTACACCTGAGTAGTTACTGACCAAATATTTTTACTTTTTGTTGTTTAGCAATGTACTTAAAAAAATGTTTTATCAATACTTAGTTTTATTTTATTAATACAAGTTAAGAAATCGGCAATAATTTTATTAAATACTATTTTGTGTACCCTAATTTTCCTATTTTCTTATAGGGACTATATTTTCATGCTACTGGTTTGTATCCAGTATGATATGGTAGTTTATAAATCAATAATTTTCTTTTATTGCTAATCATTTGAAATATGTAATAAATAATTTCATAACTTTATAATAAATGCATTTTACAACACATAATAACTTTACGAGACTTAAATTTGTGACACTTGACTTTTGAACACTGGACATAATACTATGAATTACATGTATAATTTTAGGCAAACACTTACTCAAGATGGCAATAATTAAACATATTGTTTTAACTAGGTCTATTTAAATTGGGCAAATTTTAACTGTGTATGTAGAATATTATAGTGTCTAAGTTTTATGTCTTAGTGAATACAATTTGTGGCGATTTAAAATTGTTTTTGTGCACAAACTATTAGCCTATAAATAAGAGTCTTAAAATATAAGGTATAAGAAATAATTATTTTGTTTTTGGGGGGGAAAATATTCTCTTAAAGAAAGACTGAGATAATGCCTCTGGTTTTATTCCTAAGTACAGTTCCCTAAAATTTTTAATGTTAAATTTGAATTAATTATAATTTATTATGTGTTACAGATTCACTAATGTTGGAAGATCATTTTTCCCACTTCCGCGTATTACACCAGTTGACTTAGGTGAAGGAATGGAATTATGGAAAGGATTTTTTCAAAGTCCTGTTATGGGTTGGAAGCCTTATCTTAATATAGATGGTAAATACTAAGTAATAATATATAATCAAAATTCTTCAATCTTCTTTTGAGGTGGCTCATGGATTAAATTGGATCTAGTTAAAAATTTGAGACGAAGAGGGAACAATACTAAAAGATTTTCAATATAATTTAAAAACTAAGAATTAAAATTGTGTACAAGGATTCACACAACATGTCATATTTTGAACAAAAAATTGATTTTTTGTAATTCATAAATGAATAACTATTAGTATTTGAAATGTCCAAATAATATTTATATTTCCATTTTCAAATTTATTATTTAAAATCTATTATCAATGATGTCAGAATTTCACTGAGAAAGTGTTACTCTTTTGTGCATTCAAGATGTATAAACAATTTACAATTTTAAAATACTCTTAACTCGTTTTAAAATATAATAAAACGCCTATGAAATGCCCAAGATAATGTTCATAACTTTATAAATTTTATAATAGTTCATTTCGCTCTAATTTGAGAAATTAATATGGTTAGTCATTATTGTGAATGTAAAATTTGCTATGTTGAGCATGGGTTAGATAGAGATAACAAATACTACGCTGATATCATCTTACTTGGTCTTTGTTCCTATTTTTCTACTTTTTATATATTATGTTAATTTAATTTATTAATATTTTATTTTAGTCGCACACAAAGGATTTCCTAAACATCAACCATTAATTAACTACATAACTAATGAATTGCAATGTGATCCCACTAAAGAAATGGATATGTGGAAATTCAATGCATTATCAACTTATGTTAAAGGATTGAAAATTGACTTTATGGTTCCAAATCAACCCAATACAAAGCGTTCGTACAAAGTCGTTGGTCTTCTTGACACTGCCGCTAAATTTAGGTTAGGACAACAAAATAAGAATTTTATCAATTCGATTAATTTTTTTAAATTTAATTTTTAAGCAAATTATAAGGATATAAACTTTAAAATTTAAAAATGTTCTTTATACTTGCAATATTGAGCTATATTTGAAAGTATACTTTTGGTATTTTGATCATTATGCCAGCAGTTATATATTATATGACAATAATGTTACATATCTTTGGCAACTATAGAGAGGATTAGTTTAATAATACAACTAGAAAAAAGGGTGAAATAATCATTATAATTATTCAAATATAGACATTTTGAAAAAAAAAAACACATTTAGAAAATATAAAATAAAAATAAAGTTAATTTTATTATTATTATTGATACATTAATATATAGAATTATCTGTCTTATTATATACAATATGAAAAAAGCATTTGTTACAAAATCTATTCTTTAATCTTACTGTTAACATTTAAATTGTATTTAAATTAATTTCCTATTCTGTATGTATAAAAATGGCATAATTACTGCTTGGAGTACATTCTTTGCAATACAATTTTGGACCACTTAAATTAGCACAGCTTAGCGTTCTTTAATTTTTATGCTATTTCTAGTATAAGTAATCTAATAAACCTAGACCTAGACAATTAAACATAGCCTTTTAGAGAGATTGAATAATGCTTAAAAGATTTGATAGTAAAATTTAAATAATACGACAAATAAAATCAAAAATTTGCTAAAAACTTTTTGTTTTGAAAAATAGTTAATAAGTTAGAATATAGTAAACTACTTGACAAAACTTTTTTCTTTCTAAGTTTGGCTTAGTTTTATGAATAGTTTATGAAGTAACATTTTTAACCAATTTATAATGTCATGTATATTTCCTATTTCACCTTTCAGCTTACAGATGTAGAATTAAAGTTGTTTGTTTATAGTTTATATTCCTAAATGGAGATCAATTCACTGATGTGAAGTTAGTAAAGGTCTGTCCTATATTTTAAGAGATTTTACAAATTATATTGTTTTTAATGGGCTAATATCTTAAAATTCAATATACTAATATTTAAATTTTAAAACTATCCATTAATAATAAAATTAGTTTATTATTACAATATTATTATATTTTAACTGGTATTTATTTGAATTGTAATATTATAATTCCCAATAGTGTGAACAATTTTCTATTTGTGGAAAATTACCAAATAAAATTAAAATTGTAAAAAAACAATAACAATTATTGACATTGTCTTTTTAGATTTGATATGGAGGATTCTGTTAGAGGTGTACAATCAATGAATGTAGTGCAATACTTCAAACTTACGCGAAACTATGCTATCAAGTATCAAAATTTACCTTGTTTACATGTTGGCAATATAAATAAAAAAACTGCTATTCCAATTGAGGTAAATAAATATAATATTACTTAATAGTTAATACTTATACATAATAGTTAAAAATCATATGGTTTTATATTTTTGTTATTTATTTAATAACATCTACAATACGATTCATAGAATTAATTTTAAAAACGTTGAACTCAAGTAATATTGTTTAATACAAATTTTTTAGCTATGCATTGTTCAAAGGGGACAATTGCGTTTGAAAAAATTATCTGAAATGCAAACAGCTAATATGGTAAGAAATGCAGCTCGGCCTCCTGCAGAACGACGACAAACTATTGAAAATTGCATCAAAGACATTAAATACAACCAAGACCCTGTATTGGTCGAATTTGGTATTACCGTTACAGAGAATTTTGCTTCAATCCCAGCAAGAGTTTTGCCTCAGCCTGTTTTGGCATATGCTAATGGGGTAATCTTAAAAATGTTTTAGTAGATTAGGTATTAACAGTTGATTTATAAAGTAATCAATCATTTATTATTTGATCTGATCAAAGCAAATTTTAATTTTAGTTCAATTTTGAATGATTTATGCGATATAGTATATCAATGATGTTTTTTAAGAGGACATTATACCCATATGCTTTGTCTCTGTCTTATTAACATACATCATAGAAAGGCTTGTGATCAACGTAACATATTTTGTGATATTAGCTTTAATATTAGAGTAAATTTAACTATTATATCAAATTTAAATGTAAGAATATTATATGCTTTTATTTATATTATCATTTTAAAGTGAGTTATGCAACACTTTATAAAGTTGTAATATTTTACATAGCTATAACTCGTTTTAAAACGATAATATCAATAAAAGCATATGATATTGTCTAGTGTGAGTGGATCACATAACCAATTAGGGATAAATTTGAGGGGTTCCATTTCAAAAATGTTGAGAAACACTGTTTTATATTAATGGTCGGCAACCTCAGGCCACATTCACAAATTAAAAAGAATTTGTGGCCTGAATAAAAATAAGAATCTTACATTTTTAAATTTTTTACTATGAAAAAAAAATGTTGTCGTTTTAAAACTTAAAGCAATAGTATACAATAGCGGCTTGGAAGGCTTTTAATTTAGAGTAGCTAATAAAAGTAAATACAATACAAAATTATTACTTATTATTCCTAAGTAAGTAGTAAATAACATTATTCATCCTGTAAGAAGAACAGTTAAATACCACAAATATATAATTTGTACATTTTTCAGGAAAAGCAACCAAGTGCTGGTGTTTGGAAAATTGATAAATCTTTATTTACCAAAGCTGTACGTATTAACAGATGGGTTGTATTGAATCTAGACAACCGCACAAATATGCAAAGCATTAAGTAAAATTATAATTTATTATTAATTTTTTATAACTACTTTTAACTAATTGTTTATTTTATTTTAGAAACTTTGAAAGAACTTTGATATCGAGTGGTAGTAGTTTGAATGTTTCTGTTAACCCAATGGATCCTCCAATAAACAATGGGGTGCAAAGAAATGCCCGTTTGAGTGAAATAAAAACCTTGGTTGGAAATATTTTTACAAAGCTAAAAGCTAACAATGTAGAATTAGTTGTGGTTATTATTCCAGATTATCCGCCTGGAATTTATGGTAAGTAATAAAAAAATTAATTTGTTATAAATTATTTTATGATATAGTATTTAATTTATTCTTCTAACTCAGATCAAACATATTAAATGTCTATTGTATACATTACTAATATTCAATTTTATTTATTAAATTGTTTTATGTTTGTAATGTAATTTTAAAAAAAAATTTAATGTATTATTAATTATACCATTTGATATAAAATTGTCTTAATTTTGTTTAAGCTGCTATTAAGCAAAAATCAGAATTGGAAGTTGGTATTCTTACACAGTGCATTAAATCCAAGACAATGTTTAAAATGAATCCATCAACATCTTCCAATATTCTACTAAAAATAAACTCAAAACTGAATGGAATTAATCACACTCTCGCTAATAGAAGCAGGTAATAATATACTAGATGATAAAGCAGTTCAAAATAGAGAACAATTTAAATATTTTCTAATTTATATAAGCATAGATCAATATTCTAAATTAAAATGTATATACTTGAATTAAACAATTTTAATCAGCAGAATCTTGATAATGATTCATTGTACAGGAATTATAATCCAGTAATTTAAGTCTGCAGCTTTAATTGTGTTTTGAGTTATCGATTGAATAATCCAATGTAATTTAATCTTATAATAATATAGTTGAAATTTCAATTAATATAATTATAAACAACATAAACTTATAGATGATAATATTTATATCAATCCTTATAAAATATAAATTGAGAATCTTTTCATGACTACAAACTGCTTACTAACTATATAAATAGATGTTTTATGTTCCATAATCAGGATAGATTAATAGTAAAATTATTTTTTATTTATTACTTTTTAAAATAAGATAAACTAAATTGAATGGGTTTATTATCCAAAAATGGCCCTCCACATACCACCATGTAGTCTTTCGTGTACCACAGTTTGAGAACCACTAGTTAACACTATTGTTAATTGTTTCTACATAGTACATACTACATGGCTTCTAGGAATCAGCCTTTATAACTGAACTTGTTTTTGTTATCTTGTGATTTGATAAATTTAATATTTACAATTAGTTTATTTACATTATTCAAATGGTCCTCATTTATTAGGTACATTATTACACCCAGTCAAGTAATTAAAGTAAGTGAAATTAAAATAGTGTACCTATTGAATTTGTACACAATACTATGTAAAGAAGGCAAGGGTAAAATCAGTTTGAAAATTCAATATAAAACTCAATAAAAAATATTCTTGTTACAACTTATCATTGTATCACCAACATATTATAGCATATCTATACTTTCATTGCTTTTAATATTCTTATACCTTATAGATATTTTGAACTTCTGATGGTATAAATATAATATAAATCATGCTTGATATTTATTTTTGGTATAGTGTTCAAACAAATTAATATAATACATTTTTAAGTAATCAGAATTGAATTTAATAAAATCTTATCATCTAAGTAAATAAATAAAAATAATTTTTATGTATGTTTTAGTCCACCGAGTATGGAAGGGGCTATTATTTTTGGAGCTGATGTGACACATCCATCCCCTGATCAGACTGCTATTCCATCTGTTGCTGCTGTAAGTAAAATTTAAATTTCATACTATTAGAGTACCTATATGTAAATAACAATTCTACAGCAGTACTTCCATATTTACAACAAATCTTTTTTTCTTCATTTAGACAATTAAAAATCGGTTCTCATATAGCAGGTCAACTTTAATAGACTTGTGATTGACTTCTGAGTTTTTCCAGGTTGTTGCGATTGATCAACAAAAAAAAAAAAATAATAATAAAAGTCAATTAATAAATAATTTTTATATACACGCGTATTACACTTATAAGCAAGAATTGACATCGGAATCATTTTTTCGAGTTTTGAGTGTTTAGGTATTAAAAGAAAATTTGGGATATTGAATTTGGGTGTTTCAGGTTAACGAAATTTTCTGATTATGGTTAAATACAAATTTATTTGGGTTAATTACTGTAAATTACGTGTTTTATATCAATTAACATGAAATTTTCCGTGCGAATTTAATATAATAATTTTGTTTTATTTTTAAAGCAAATATAATAAAAAAAATTATATACTTACCATTAATCAGTCATTTTTCACTGATATAGCACTCATTTTTGTATATTTAATAATAATTTGGATTTCGGGTTACGTTCGGGTGCAAAGTCCTGTTTATAAGTATTGTTTAATTTCACAGTTTTACACAAAACATATTTAAATATATTATATTACTTTTAACTTAGTATTATTATGTCTATTTAATTCACCTATCTGTCGCAATGAAGCTACTCAGTGTATATTGCAGAGGTGGCCAAACCGCGGCTTGCATCATAGACTTTTACGGCTCATATATTATCATAACATTTTTACAGAAAAATTTTTTAATATGAATTTATGTATAACCTCTTTTTTTTTAATTTTTTTACATTTTGGCTCTTCCATATTTATTAATATATTTAGTGGCTCGTGAGTCTCTTCTCGTTGGCCATCCCTGGTATATTATGTGTAATATCGTTTTTCATAGTTATTTAAATTGAGACATCTGCGTCATATAAAAAATGAGTTATTATAGCGCTATTTTTTTTGCAATTTGATTCTAAAATAATTTTAGATAACCACAATACTTCTATTAATAATTTTTACAAGATTTTTTTAAAAATGTTTTTTTTATCTTAGGTAGCAGCCAGTCATGATATTCATGGAAGCCAATACAATATGGAATGGCGCTTGCAATCTCCTAAAGTTGAAATCATTCAAGATTTAGAAGACATAATTCATTTACAGTTGCTTAAATACAAGGAAAAAACAAAAGTTGTGCCAAAGAAAATATTATATTTTAGAGATGGTGTAAGCGAAGGCCAATTTCTACAGTTGTTGGAACATGAACTGATTGCTATTCGAAGAGCTTGTCTTAGACTCAATATTAACTACAGACCTTCAGTGACATTTTTGGTCGTACAGAAAAGACATCATACTAGAATGTTTCCCAAGTCCAGTTGTGATATGGACGGCAAGTTTGCTAATGTTCCTTCTGGTACAATTGTAGATACTCAAATTACCCATCCAACAGAACTCGATTTTTATTTATGTAGCCATGCTAGTATTCAAGTTAGTTATTATAAATATTATAATATGTTATATTTACTTAAAAGCTAATACAATATGTTTCTTACCAAATTTTTATTTATCAAGGGCACATCAAGACCAACCAAGTATCATCTCATATGGGATGATAATAATTTCACCGAAGACCAGTTGGAACAACTGACATTCTACCTATGTTTTATGTTTGCGCGTTGTACTCGTTCTGTTTCATATCCAGCACCTACCTACTATGCTCATTTGGCTGCATTTAGAGCACGGGCTTATATTGAAAAGTTAGTTATTTGCTTACAGTATTATAATATTAAAACAAAAATTTATCTGTGTATTATTTTTTTAGCAAAATCATCGACCTTAATAATTTAGATGACGAGCAAAACAAAAATAAACTGAACCAATCATTCACGTTTAATACACCCATGTTTTTTGTTTAAATAAATTTATTTTAAAACTATTTTATTATTATTATTTTTTTTTTTTTCTTAAATATCAAATTATTATCTATACTTACTCATATTTAATGACATACAATATATATATATATATATATATATATGTATTGTGTATATAACATTTAAGACAAGATTTTTTTTAATATACCTTTTTGCTTGTATTTTATTTTATTTTATTAATTATTAATTATTAATAAAGTCATATTCTCACTTTACATATTGTGTTAATAAATTTGATTCATTGAATCATGGTTAGTGTTGATTTGTTGATTACCAGTTTGCCGTCATTTGTTTTTAAATATCTATCACGGTCATGTTTATTTCTACATAACACACAACTACCATTTCTCCTCAACTGATGTTGTCTAGGATTAGTACTCCATTAGATACTAAAGACTGACAAATTGTACCATACCAACAGTTAGTGAGGTTTTATTTTTTTTATTATTTAAAATTCTAGTTCAAGAAATATATAATATATTATATATTTTACAAATAGATTATTACTAGAAGTTACTCTACATTGAGGTAGAACCTCGTATTGTAGAGTAAAAGTACTTATTTTATTTTATATTTAGCAATAATGAAGAAGATAGAAAAATAAAAACTATAACAATAATAAAAATAACAAGAAAAAACTATTTATGACCAATACATCCCAAACACATATTTATTGGGTTTAATTAATCAAAAATGTGAAGCACATCAATGCTTTTTCTGAAACCTTTAGTTCAATGTTGATGATGAAATGAGATATTGTTTAACCTTATTACCCAGCTTGTCAAGTTTATTATTTTGAATTTAAATTTCAAATAAATGTAAAATACAGTGTGTATCTTAAATACATTTTTGAAAAACTATTTTTTCTCATTGAATCATGTGTGTACCATTATTTACGGTACTACTGTGTGATGATTCAAATTGCAATAAAACAATAAAATATGTTAATGTGACTCCAATGATCTATAATAATAATAAAAAATGAATATTAGTATAACATGTAGGCAATGAAATAAGTATCTATCTTATTTAATTCAGTGAGTTCCATTTAATGTGATCACTGATTACATTGGTGGTTCAGATCATTTTGATTCTATTAACCGGTTGATTCCATAAAACATTGTGTTTATATTTATATGTGTTAAAAATTAAATTAAAATAAAGTAAAGAAACTAGCTATTTTTTATTGTACTTGAGAATTTACTAATTTCTTTTTCATAATAGCCTGAAATTGAAATCCATACTCAATATAATTATATATACATGATTTTTAATTATTTAAAATTAAATAAATAATGATGTATGCACAATGCACAATGCATTGTACCTATAACTTTTGGAATAACTGAAAATTATCGTTTTTGACATATTTTTGAATAGCTCCTTTTAACCTTTTCTGGCTTTTCTAAACAATTCTTGTTTCTTTTTAGTAAAAGTTTGAATTACCACTAAAACGGTAAAAATGTTCTGAAAGATGATTCAATTACCCGGTAGGTGCTTGGTGATTCTAATAAAAGGTTCATTTAACATTAGTAGTAACATAAGATTTTAACATAATCTGGTTTGGGATTTTTAATTTTGATTCCAATAAACGGTTGTTTCTAAATACCAGTGATCACATTAAGCGGAACTCACTGTATGTTATAAATATATGATCAAATATAACTTAAATAAATCACAAAATAATTAAACAGCTAAACAAACTTTGGTATATTTAACAAACTTACTCGACTTATAAATTTGTGTTCAGCTGTTTCAATGTTGTGCAATCCGTTTCTAATAGAGAAATATGTATATAAGATCTTAATGATCTTATTATATTTTCTTATATTATTTCAAGTTATTGTGTTTGTGTATTGTGCATTTGTGCTATAAAGTCCGCAATGTGTAAACTTTCACAGAATCATGATTTTTCTACTAAAAAGTAAATAGGTACAAATAGAATTTGTAACAATTTGGAAAATATTTCATTAATGTTTTATACTGGCTGTCTACGAATAAAAGTTTTAAACAAAGATTGTAGATCTTATCTGCAATGAGGTAATTTTATTTTTTTATTATGTAAAAGTATAACCGTTTTTGGCATACAAATTTTAATGTGAAGTGTTCATCTTACAAAAATGATAAATTATACTATAAGGATGCATTCGTTTTATGCTTGACATACCGACATAGGTATATATTATGTTTTTATGTTATTCTCATTTTGATGCTGATCAGCGTGTTAGGTACAAGGTAGTTGTAAGCATCGAGGTATATAAACTATACAGTTTATATACCTCGATGGTTGTAAGGTAATGTGTTGTACATAAATGTATTATATATTTATGTATATTGTATCTATGGCCACGATTACCAAATACCTGAAATACCGACTACAGTCGAAGTATTTATTAATTTAAAAATAATTATGAATCTGTGAAATTTACCAAACAGTGAAAAAGATGCTTTCGAATTTTTTCAAGAAAAGGGATTACTTCCAACACACCGTGATTGCAAATACTGTCCTAAAAAAAAACTGTAATCGGAAAAAATGAAATATTTTGGAAATGCAACGTCAAGGCCTGTCAGCATATAACCTTTTTTCATGACTTTTTGTTTTATATTATAATAACTTTTAGACTTTTGCAACTGTAACTGTGATAATTTATTTATATTTATTTAATCGTATTTTGACATTTTTATATCATAATAACTTTTAGACTGCTAAACTTTCCACTGCTTTGATAATTTTAGAATTAGTAGTTTGATGTTATACTAATACAAGGTTTATAGATAAAAATACGGAACTATCTGGATAGTACTATAGTAGTCGAGATATCAGAATTAAGTGTCTCGGTAGTCGGTAGTAGGGATAACAGAAAAGTACCGTTGTACTTATCGTTAGTCACAATATAAACATTATAAGCAGTTCGAATGTTTACGAAAAATAACAAAATCGCGAAAATTTGCGAGGAATTTTGAAGTTGAAAATTCATAAAATTTTTCATAAAATCCAATACAAGATTATCCATAAGATTTCATTCAAGTAAATGTAAAAAAAATTCCAGCGTCAATATAGAAAACATTTTATGAGCGTATGAAATTTAATTTTTTACGAAATTGCGTATAATAACGATATACCTATTACAATTTAAATATAGGTAATATTGTAATAATATAATATATCAAACTAATTATCATTGACTGACAAATCATTTCCGTTCAGAATCGTTTTTCGTATATAATGAGATCCGTCATTGCATTCAAATTTAACACATCCATTATAGTGACCAGTGACCAACTATCCATCTCTACTATACAGCAGAGCGATACCCACTTGCCCACTTTTTTTTTTTATTGTTTAAAACAATACTAAATACAATATATTTTATTTTATTTAAATTTATTTAACTAGGTAATATTATCTAAAAAATAATAATAGTTATTAATTAATGTATACAAAATCGTCATTGTCGGTATATAGGTATACAATGTAGATATTATAGGCTATAAAATAAAATAGTAAACCTAGGGAATAAATTTAAATATGTAATAAAATTATATAGTGTATATAATATCTATATAAGTTAAAATAATAAATTAAAATAAAATATTATTATAAACAAAGCCATATTTTTTACAAAATTATATATCTATTAATTTGGTTGTTATTATATGTATATAATTCAATTTCTTTAGTCATCATATCTAAGTTTTACCTATATTAGTTTAATTTCAACATGGTTTTACACTTAACGCCGATATAGCGCCAAGGCCGTAACTGAAAAAAAAATGTTTGATCCAAACATTTTTTTAAATATAGATATACTGAAATTGTATAGTCAATAAACTATATTTACCAGTAAAATGTGGCTACTTTTAAAAACTTTGGGGGGAGTTTGGACCGCTTGGACCCCACAGATACGGCCACAAATAGTATAACGTTATTTTTATTAATTTTATGGCATACGGACTTTGGTGTTAAAAATATTTTTAGAATGCAGAGCTACGGCAAGTTCATTTTTTCAACCATGCGGAAATACGGTGCATGTGGAGTTACAAATTCACAAAATATTTTTATCCATGTGGAGCTGTGGTACATCTGGTCTAAGAGTAGGTATTCCATTATTTTGAACGCTTCAATTCACTACACATAAGTTATGTGACTTAACAGTATACGGTATTAGGTATGGCTCCTCTATATATTCTTTACTATAAAATTAAAACAGACAACAGTTAGGTATTTGTATATCCAAAAAAAAAACGATTTTGAATAAAACTCGATTTATTTAAAACGAGTACTTATATTTCCTCGTTTTTTAGATTCTGAACGGGGTGAAAAATGTATTGCTTTTACAATGATGTGTGACTTCAGCCCCTCTTTGAATAGGAAAATTCATCTTGTTGGTACTTTGGGGGGTCAAAAGTAAACAATTTTAAATAGTTTTCAAAAAAATCGAGAAAAACAAAAAAAAAAGTGACGGAAAAACGACAATTTTACGAAAAACCACTTTTCGACAAAATCGATTTTTTGATTTTGCTGTAACTCAAAAACGAATCATTGTAAATACTTGAAATTTTCACCAAATGTTTATATTATGGTTATCTCTTTACAGTTAAATTTTTAAAATATTTTAACCATTTTTAAGCTACTTATAGACAATTGAAATTTTCGACTTTTCTAAGTTTTTTTTCTTCAAATGCCGATAAAATATTTTTGGGTGGCCAGAAAATCTTGAAAATTTAATACAAGGTTTCTTATAAGTTGTTCTTAAAGTGATAAAAAAAAATCCGAAATCGTTAGTCACAATTTTTTTTTATAAGTGCTTAAAGTTTGAATTTATACGAATATGTCAAAATTGCGAAAAGTTATAAGTAATTTTGTGGTTGAAAAATCGTAAAAATTTTTTCTTTTATAACTAAGCTTTGAAAATTTAGTACAGGGTTTTCCATACATTTTTCTTCAAATATCTGTAAAAAAAATCTCTACCGGATTTAGACAAAAATTTTTTATGGGTGTTTGAAATTTAAATTTAAAATTAAAACCACTTTGAATAACGGTTTAGCCTCAAACGATTTTTCATATTTGTTGTTATTCAAATAGTATAAGTCGTAAATACTTGAAAATTTTACCAGTTATTTAGATTGCCATTTTCTTTACGTGATTTGATTTTCAAAATATTTTGATATTTTTTGAACTATTTATAGACAACTGAAATTTTCAATTTTCCTAAGAATTTTTTTTTGAAGTATCGATAAAATTTTTTTGGCGGAGTCAAAATATTTGAAAAAATAATACAAAGTGCCTCATAAGTTATTCTTATGGCAATAAAAAAATTATAAGAATACATAGGCACAATTTTTTTTATTAGCATTTGAAGTTCAAATATTGACAAAAATTCGTTTGTCCCTACTCACCTTTTTATAACATTATAAATAATTTTTTTATAAAAAAAACTATCTTTCGGTTACAATTGTTTTTTCTGACTTTTGTAAAGGCCTACCCCCCCCCTGTGCGCACGCCTATGTGTATACTAGTAGCAAAATGTTACCAAAAGTTAGATACACAGAGCTTTAATCACTTACTAGCTAAGTATAGGTAATATAATTGATTTTCAAGTTATATGATCATCAGAAATAATAAAAAAAAATTTATGTTCAAGCTCAATGCTGTATAGTATATTTTATGACCATTTCATACATTCAGCCTATATAATATAGGTGTTAATTATGTGAAACAAATTAGTAATTACTATAATATAGGAATCGCTGATTTAAGTCCACACGCGCAAGAGCATCATTCTAATATTTTTTTACAAAAACATATTAACTGTGTTCTTTTATAAATATTTGTTTAAATCTTAACTCTTTTACGTTAAACAAATAAAAACATTTAAGTACATCGATGACAATGTTATTATGGTATTTAAACAATTCGACGAATTAAATGTAAATTAATTAATAAATAAATGTAAATTTTTTTGGTTATAGCATCCTCCAATGGTTCAAGGTACATGTGCATTCATTTCTTCCATTTTTTAACAGCCGCGATAAAGAATAATGCGGACATCGATGCAAACATCAGAGAAACTGTTAATATCTATAGGAAAAAAACGTTATTATTTCTCTTTTGTCTTATTGATTAGGTAAAACTATAAAGCATAAGACACATAATAATATTAATAATAATAATAAAATGTATTACAATATTAATGAGTATAGTAAATTATAAAATGACTCAATAGAAGTTAATATCTTCATTCTTCAGTACCTAATAGGCAAGGCTGGGCAAGTTAACTATTTTTTTTTAACTCGTTAAGTTAAGTTAATATAGAAAAAAGCGGGTAAGTAGGTATCGCTCTGCTGTATATTAGGTGGTGGGATGGACCTCGGACTAGGGAAGGTTAAATTTGAATGCAATGATAGGTATCATTGTATACGAAAAACGATTCTGAACGGAGATGATTTGTCAGTCTAGGATATATTATGAAAAAATCGAAAAAAATGTATTAGTTAAACGTTATTTTACACGTGTATTTTTGATTTCAAATTAAAATTTAAACTTTAAACACACGTAACATTTTAGATTCTGAACGGAGTGATGAATGTATTGATTTTACAATGATGTGTGTTTTTTTTTTTTTTTTTTTTTTTTGTGTCTGACGACAACATTTGGAGCAGTAAAAATGCTTCGATTTTGGACTTCAGCCCCTCTTTGAAAAGGAAATCGGATCTAGTTGGTACTTTGGGGGGTCAAAAGTTAAAATTTTTCAATATTTTTTAAATGAGTCGGGAAAAACATAAAAAAAATGACGGAAAAACGGGATTTTTTACGCACAACCAGTTTTCGACGAAATCGAATTTTTTATTTTGCTATAACTCAAAAACTAATAGATGAAAATACTTGAAACTTTCACCAAATGTTTATATTAGCGTTCTCCATACATAGGTAAATTTTCAAAGAATTTTGACTTTTTTCGAGCTATTTATAGACAATTGAAATTTTTAATTTTTTTTAGTATTTTTTTTTAAAATAACGATAAAATTTTTTTGGCCGGCCAGAAAATCTTGAAAATTTAATACAAGGTTTCTTATAAGTTGTTCTTAAAGTGATAAAAAAAAATCCGAAATCGTTAGTCACAGTTTTTTTTTATAAGTGCTAAAAGTTCGAATTTATACGAAATACGTCAAAATTGCGAAAATTTGCAAGTAATTTTGTGGTTGAAAAATCGTAAAATTTTTTCTTTTATAACTAAGTTTTGAAAATTTGGTACAAGGTTCTCCATAAATTTTTTTTCAATTATCTGTAAAAAAAACTCGACCAGATTCAGACAAAAAATTTTTATGAGTGTTTGAAATTTAAATTTTTACAAAACCGCGTTAAATAACGGTTTAGCCTCAAACGATATTTGATATTTGTTGTTATTCAAACAGTATAAGTCATAAACACTTGAAAATTTTACCAGTTATTTAGATTGCCATTTTCTTTACATGATTTGATTTTCAAAATATTTTGACTTTTTTTGAGCTATTTATAGACAATTGAAATTTTCAATTTTTTTTTATTTTTTTTTTATAAATGTTGATAAAAAAAATGTAGCTGGGACAAATTACTTGAAAATTTAATAGAAGGGTCCACATAACTTGTTCTAACTCTCATTCAAAAATTATAAAAATACATAGGCACAATTTTTTTTTATTAGCATTTGAAGTTCAAATATTGACAAAAATTCGTCAAATTCATGAATACTTTTCACTATTTGGTAGTTAAAAATTTATAAATATTTTTCTATCAAAAGCTAAGAATTGAAAATTTAATACTATGCTGTCCATAAGTTAAGCTTAGAATAATTATAAAAAAGTTTGAGGATTGTTCAATTGAAAAAATTTCACGTGTGTTTAAAATTTTAATTTTTATTTGAAATTAAAAATACACGTGTAAAATAACTTTTTACTAATAAATAATTTTCGATTTTTGTTATTTTTAAAAAATTACTAAACTTAAGATCTTGAAACTTTTACTTAAATGTTTGAATTAGTTTCAAAGTAGAATATATTACAATGTTTAAGTATAATATATCCTAGACTGACAAATCATCTCCGTTCAGAATCGTTTTTCGTATACAATGATACCTATCATTGCATTCAAATTTAACCTTCCCTAGTCCGAGGTCCATCCCACCCCCTAATGTACAGCAGAGCGATACTCACTTACCCGCTTTTTGTTTAATTAATTGTTAAGTGTATATTATGAGAATTTTCATACTTATTCGTCCAAACGACAAACGGTATATAATATTTATTCGCCCAAACAGACCATATTCTGAGTCGATTTACCCAAACATCTATGCCCATTATAATGGACTACTAAATGTTATAAAATTTAAGAACTATATTATATGTAATTAGAAAACATGTTGTTTCACAATAACTCTTAGACCACCCTTACGAATCGTATAAAGATAAATTGCGCCCGACAAAAGAAAAAAAATTGTATATTGCGTCCAATATATTTCATGTATAAGTATCTATATGTACTGTGTAGTGAATTTCGCCCAGCAAGTATTTTAAATTGAACAATCCTCAAACTTTTTTATAATTATTCTAAGCTTAACTTATGGACAGCATAGTATTAAATTTTCAATTCTTAGCTTTTGATAGAAAAATATTTATAAATTTTTAACTACCAAATAGTGAAAAATATTCATGATTTTGACGAATTTTTGTCAATATTTGAACTTCAAATGCTAATAAAAAAAAATTGTGCCTATGTATTTTTATAATTTTTGAATGAGAGTTAGAACAAGTTATGTGGACCCTTCTATTAAATTTTCAAGTAATTTGTCCCAGCTACATTTTTTTTATCAACATTTATAAAAAAAAAATAAAAAAAAATTGAAAATTTCAATTGTCTATAAATAGCTCAAAAAAAGTCAAAATATTTTGAAAATCAAATCATGTAAAGAAAATGGCAATCTAAATAACTGGTAAAATTTTCAAGTGTTTATGACTTATACTGTTTGAATAACAACAAATATCAAATATCGTTTGAGGCTAAACCGTTATTTAACGCGGTTTTGTAAAAATTTAAATTTCAAACACTCATAAAAATTTTTTGTCTGAATCTGGTCGAGTTTTTTTTACAGATAATTGAAAAAAAATTTATGGAGAACCTTGTACCAAATTTTCAAAACTTAGTTATAAAAGAAAAAATTTTACGATTTTTCAACCACAAAATTACTTGCAAATTTTCGCAATTTTGACATATTTCGTATAAATTCGAACTTTTAGCACTTATAAAAAAAAACTGTGACTAACGATTTCGGATTTTTTTTTATCACTTTAAGAACAACTTATAAGAAACCTTGTATTAAATTTTCAAGATTTTCTGGCCGGCCAAAAAAATTTTATCGTTATTTTAAAAAAAAATACTAAAAAAAATTAAAAATTTCAATTGTCTATAAATAGCTCAAAAAAAGTCAAAATTCGTTGAAAATTTAACTGTATATAGATAACACTAATATAAACATTTGGTGAAAATTTCAAGTGTTTACATCGATTAGTTTTTGAGTTATAGTAAAATAAAAATTTCGATTTTTCGAAAACTGTTTTTGCGTAAAAATTCGCGTTTTTCTGTCATTTTTTTTTTGTTTTTCTCGATTTTTTTGAAAACTGTTGGAAAATGTTTACTTTTCACCTCTATAATGCACCAAGGATATCCACTTTGCCATCGGAAACCACCCCCAAAGTTTGAAATTGAAGCATTATTTCGACTAGTTATGCTGTACACAGACACAAAAAAAAAAAAAAAAAAAAAAAAAAAAAACACACATCATTGTAAAATCAATACATTCATCACTCCGTTCAGAATCTAAAAGTAAGTTAAGTTTAAAGTTAAAAGTTACCTCTATTTTTTTTAACTCGCAAAAGTTACAAGTTAATTAGAAAATAAAAGTAACTTAACTTAGTTAAAAATAAGTTACTTTTTTTTTTAGTAAAAAATTAATAATTATACCTACCTACCTTTTTTTAAGCTAACAAATAACATAATTATTCAATAAATGTATGTAATAAAGTTATTGTAGGTAAGTACTTATATTTGTATATAACACTTTAATCAATGATGAAATCCAATAAAATAATAAAATAATTCTTACCTATAGGTATATTTGTTAACGTAAATGATCCACAACTATACTAAATATTTTCTGTGAATATGCAATATTTCATATGATAATTATTTTTATAAATTATTGTCTAATAATTATTAATTAATATATTTAAAATTTCAGATTTTTTTTTTATAAAATTAATTTGTACAAAATTGAATTTATTTTAAATCTGTGGTTTAGGAAAAAAATTAACTTACGACCGTGCCAATAAAATTAATTAACTCGTTAGTTACTGAATAATTTGTGGAAAAATATAACTCGTTAAGATAGAAGTTACTTCTAAAAAAAAAGTAACTCGTTAATATTAACTTAGTTAAAAGTAACTTAACTTTAACTTATTAACTCGTTAATGCCCAGCCTTGCTAATAGGTATTATCGACATTCTATAATTATTCTACATAGTATAATTATATTATAAATGGCTCCTAATAAGTAATAGTTAATAGGTTTTAACAAAAACTCTATTGCATTATAAATCGTTATTATTTATTTGAAATAAATAAGACGAAAAATATATCTATTAAAATGTATCCTTTTTTCTAAATTGTATAGAATTCAAAGTTTAATTTTATGTGTATATAATATGTATTAATTAGGTACATAAATATACAAAATAAATTACATTTTTTTTAAATTAAAGTTACGACTAACGGATGAGGTTATTTTAAAGATATATTATAATATGTCTTATATTTTCGATTAATGTTATATATATTTAATAGAAATACTTAGTTTTAGAAGAATTGTTAGGTACTAGGTTTTTAATTTTTTTAGATGCTAACAATATATATCTAGGTAATATTTAAATGAAATAACTTACCTGATTTTTTGTTCCAATAACAACAATAAGACCTTGGATAAATAATAATGTAAATATTGAGATTATCAATAATGACATAAAAAGATTAAAACCAAATATTAGTCCGTAACTGTCAGGTTTTATATGTTTCGCAACTTCAGAGCTAAAATAACATTCATGACAATAGATTAAAGATAAAGACGTGTTTCCTGTGTCCTAGCCCCCGTCAAATGTCAATAACTTAATTTTAATTCATTTTTGAAGATACGGTTTTTAAAATAAAGTATATCTATATATAAATATCATGTAGTTTAGATATCTTTATCTATATGATGTAGTATATGCATATCCAGTAGCGTATTTTCAAATTTTTTTTGGGGGGGAGGGGGTCTAAAAAATAATCAAGTTTATAATATTATAAAAAATACAATACCTATATGAGTTATGAATTAATAATTAATAATTATATTATACCATTATCAATATAAATACAATAAATTAAGAATTTTTTTATAGGTAATAAAAAAGGTAAACGTTTTTTTTCTAGTTTGTCAATAAATCATCAAATCATTCTTCAGGTGTTATGAATCTTTTTTTCTTCTGGGGGGGGGGAAGTTCGAGATCCAGAGGCGCCCCCTTCGAAAATACACCACTGAGTATATTTTTATGGTAATAGTATCTCATATTTACTAGGTAAGTAAAATATTAATTTATTTATTTATTTTCATAATATTTTGCAAAAATAAAGAAATTGACGGGGATTAAGATATTAAAAAACTAACAGGGTATATATTATAGTTATAGTTATAAAAATTATGAAGAATGTGCAAGTTATCAGTTTTTTATTGATTAAAACATTCATTATGGTACTTTTAGAAATTTAATTTAATCGATGTTACTTAAGTTACTAACCTACTTGAATAACAAATATAAATTGTATATTTATAATGTTTACAAAATGAAAGATAATTAAGCACAAAATCGCCATTAGAATATCACTAACTATTATTAATAATGTATTGTTTTTATAAAACTAATAACTAATGATTAATTACCCACCTGTTACGTATATGTACCTAATAAAGTAAAGGTAAAATAACCAGTTTAAAAGGATTAAACGAAGACCATATACGTCTCAACGGGGAAAAGATAATCTCGAGGGGTTCACTAGAAAGAAACGAATCGGCTACAGAATACTAAATGAACAGTGAAATCACTATCTACCTATAGTTTTCTAAATCCATAAAAAATAAAAATCCATAACAATATTGTGAAGTGATAATGTAAAAACTTTTAAACATTTTGCTAATTTTTGTAATAGTATAGTATAACCACCAAATAAATAAAATTACACTAACGTATTTTATTTAGTTATAAATGAAAAATGATTTATATATCGTCTAATAACAAATTAAAAATAAAAATTCTGAATAAATCATTATACTATGTGTAATTTATTGAATCGTAACAAAATATACCTTATAGTTAATACCTATCTGGTTAAAGCTAATATTTAAGTAATATTTGCATACATATTGATTAATCAAGTAAAATAAACGTTCAATTCGTTAACATAGGTAATCACTTCTAAATAATGTGATGAATAATAAACAGATAATACTACCTACCCATAAAAGATTTATAATTAGTTAAATGCCAATAAAATAATAAATTACAATACTATTCTTAAACTCGAGATAAACAATTTAGAAGTTTAAAGGCAAATAATATCGTCAATATTTTTATAAATCGGCAGCAATTAATCATTGATAATCTTGTCATCAAAATTTACAGCAGACAGATAATTTATTAGTTATTACCTACTAGCTACCTAGCTACTTACTATTATAATATTTATACCAATAAATGTTTTTATTACATATAAAAAGTCCTACATATTTTTTTTATAGATTATAGAACTAAAATGTAAAGACTATCTAAATATAGATACGTAGTATAAGTTTTTCATAATTCATACAAATATTTTATAACTAGGGCTTAGGCCCGCCTGCTAGGGACTTCTAGGAGTCGGGGCACCTTAGTTGCGTTCCGTTAAAAAGGTATACATGAATTGCGTCCCACTATATTGGTTAGGTAGTAGAATTTTTATTTCGTTTTCAGGGGTTCTCTGAGGTATATTTTTATTAGTTCTTTAATTAATAAGTATTAAATATGTTTTATGTAAGTAGAAATTCAAATAAAAGTTTTAAGTGCAATTTTTGAGATTTTTTCAACTTTGTTGCAATTTTGTTGAATTTATTCATTTATACAGCTATTTGAACGACATTGTTATTATTATTTATTAATTAAATTATTTATTATATTATGGACTATATAAATTTTGATTGGATTTAAGTGATTTAACGTTTATATTTACTTTTTTATTATATTTAATATACAATATTTTGATTGACTTATATAATATTTATAATTGTTATTTATTTTTGTTAGTTATTTAAGAACCCCTGATTTAAATACACGAATTGCGTCCTGTATTTTTTGGGACACAATTCGTGTAGGTATACCTTTTTTACCGGACGCAACTCGGGTAATCCCCTAAGAGTTTGCATGTTTTTCAATAATTATTAAAAACATATCTAAGTAAAATATAAATTTGTTTCATAGCAATCGAGTGTATATTTAAAATTTATAGGTATGTACCTGGTTTTGGTACATATTTTGCATATTTGGCCATTTTTAATTTAAAAGTGTATATTTGACAATTATTTATACATGGGTATAATTTTATAAAGAAAAAATGCATTTTAAATAGATTTTCTGGACCTGAGATATTAGTATGATGGTTTTATTTATATATGAAATAAATATTTTAAAATTAGTTTTTTTTCTCGCTGATCACTTGCACCGTTACTTATCAGTTATCGCCTACCGGTGCATTGCAAGCGTGATTTAAAGAAAATAAATCGGAAAAGAAAAAAAAAAAATAATTTATAATTTTCGCAATTTTGTAAATATTATCTAAAAATTAATGTAAAAAGATTTTATCCAATACTATGATTTTTCTTTTAATACATATTTTTATAGTTTATTTAGTATAGTTCTTTAGAGCGTAAATGCATGCATATTTTAAAGTTTTTTAGAAGAGAAGTCCGTAGCCCTAGTTATAATTCATAACAAGAAGATAATTCCTATCTTAAAAAAGCTATCTCTCCGAAAATAAATTATAAAATATAGGCGTGAATGCATAATTAATAATCACTAATCAGTAGGCAGTGGACTATATATAGTATATATCTACCTAATACCCAAGGATTTTGGGTACCTATCAGATATTTTCTTAATATTTCTATTTATCTACTTATTCTTCAAGAAGATAATAGACCCCATAAAAATTTTCATGACAGATTCATATATTATGTAAACATGTTAATGTTAAGTAGATGGTATATAGGTATAAGTAGTAACGAAATTGTATTAGTTTTATTATTAATTTAGTAGTACTAAATAGGTTTACACTTGCACATTCCTGAAAAATTACCATTAATAGTATCATACGTAGTTATAGTTAATAATACTTGGTAACAAGTACCAAATATTATGTATAATCGGTATAACATCCATAATGAATTGCAATAGTATATTATGAATAATAATAAAGCTAAAACAAAGGTGCCAACTGTGAATATAATATCGCCAAATTTCTTCCAATCATAACTTAAGTGACCAACTACATATGCACCTGCTGCGCCTATTAAACAATCATAGCTATTACTGATTTTTACTAATTATCTTATCTTAAAATAATAATAACATTTAAATACAGCAGATTCTTATTATTTCTAACGTCGCTATCTCTAATTACATTTAAATCAATTTGAAACTATCATTACACATTAACGTTTTGCTCTCGATAACTCGAAAAAAATTAATCGTTTTTCGTTATCTTGAATACACAAATAATATTTTTATGACGGTAAAAACAAAAAATTAAACGCAGTACATCAATATAATGATTGTGATTTTACGCGTTGGTAGTAGATATTTGCAGTAATCCTTCGTAATTCGTATGCTAGGTATTTAGTGAAATAGAAAATTAGCGTAAATTAAATATCCTTACAAGTTACAATTAATTTTTATACTCTTACAAAGACAACAGAATTATTAAAAAAACTTTAATGATAGTTATAAAAATTGATATATATGTTGTATTAGTACTTTAAGTATTTAAATTATGCATTTTAAATTTTTAACCATTCAAATTATATACCAAATTTTTCAATTTTTTTAAGAATTTCACTAAAACTCGATATCCCGAAGTTTTCGATTTTTTGAACTTTTTCCTGTTTTCCATAAGATTCGACAAAACGAGAATCTACTGTATTATAACATAGGTACGTTACCACAAAGAGTATGTACAGATTCAACAGCGCCATTCATTAGTTCTATTTTATTTTCATTCATTAAGTTTACATCCTCCCATAAAACTTGAATGTACGTTGCAACCTGATAAAAAAAAGTATTTAAATGTTCCAAATAGAACAAAAGTATACAGTAAAAAAAAGAAAGAAATATAATAACACATCACTTACTATAATTTGACCAACAACAGCAATTATCCACCAAAAACATTTTTTCATTACATATGTATTTTCATATGCCGATTGAAAGTCATCAAAAATCATCTGCTTAACTTCTTTAAATTTATTGACTTTTGAAGTTTTAGGAACATTATTCTATAAATAAATTATAATTAAGTTTGAAACATGTTCAATTCAAATATAGAGTATCTTTTCTTATATATACCATATGGCATATAATATAATGTATATCTTATTATTATTGGTAAATAGTAGGTATATACAATATATATACAGGACATTTTTAAGCAAAGGAAAACATTATTCATTATAATATCTGAAGATGAATAAATCTACTCAAAATAGTGCATTTCTTATTTTTAGTAAATTTTGAACTATGGAAAACAATAAGGATGCATTTTATGCAATTTGTACATGTGACAGGCATGGTTCCAAGTTCCAATAGGAGTGACCTAAGGAAGGTTAAATTTCAACTGTTATAATTTCAGATAAAAAGTTTTTTTTCAGTTAATTTTGAAATAAACATTTTAAAACATTGTATTGATAAATCATTTTCAACTGTTTTATGTTTAATGTGTCTTAACCTTAACCAATTATTAAGATCCTATTATTTTAATAAAAGCGTGTCAGTGTGTGTATTTTTTACGTAGGTACTTATAGATGCACACATTGATGAAAATAGGAGAAGGAAATAGTCCACCAAAAATCTTAATGATCTCCTTTAAAAAATACACTAGTGATATTTGGACATACAGTATTGTTTTAAACTTATTAAATAATAATTTATTTTTAAATAACAAACATGATAACTTAATTTTATTATTATTATCAATTAATTTAAAAAAAAACATTACCTATCTGTATTCTTACGTTACATTTTTTACGACATTTCAATGTTAAAACGAGATATGAGCATTTTTAAGTAGCAACATGTTTATATTCATAACTCGTATAAAAATGTAAATATCGTATACGATATTTTATAAAAAAAAAAATGGTGAAAAAAGCCATTATAAAAACACAAATAATGTTCTTAGTTTTAAGTTTGATAATAGATCAATTCACTTTAATAGTAGTGATAACACAAGGTTGGTTCTACTTAAATACAAAGAGGCGTTATTATACCATTATTTACTTAAAAAATACATAGGAGAAATAGATTTATGAATATACCCAATCATAATAATTAATAATCATAGATATCTATGAAGTATTATACAAAATGTAATAACAAAATTATATAAGTATACAGAATATAAATATTTACCTAATTGAGAATTTAGGTAAGTTACACGAAAACTTATAAGTGAAAATAATAAAAAAAACTCCTTGTTCTCACCAAGACTTCTTTCAAAATCCAATATTATCATAAGAAATGTATCTCTTAATTTCATAGAAATTAGTAATTACAGATAACTTAATAACTGATACAGGGAAATTCAAACCAGCGCTAAGTTTTACATGGCCTAGATTTCTATACAGAATTTCATAAATAAAATAAAACAATGTAATCATAACTCTTAATAGTTAATAGTTTATGTTCAGGAGACCATTTTGTGGGCCCCCTTTTTGCGTCGTATATATTATATTTTAATGGTAAGATACAATTTATATTTATTTACATTTACTTCAGACGAGTTTGATTCTAAGCACCTATCAATAAATAAATTATTTTAAATGAAAAAATATTGCATAGGTATAGGCTTAATGAAATAAAAACAATAATACATTTTTGGTAGATAATATGGATTACCCCCTCATATTGTTGTCCTCCAGATAGATGATTCATACAAATAAAAATAATTTATATACTTAATCTACACGTATAGGTAGTGATAGGTATAGTTAAAAATTGGAGAATAAAATTAAACAAAAATACAATTTTAATGTTGGAAAAACGTGTCTCTACTCTCTAATAATTGCAACACTTTTAGCATACCATATAAATTTCATCTCAATAGTTGTGGCGATGTACTTAATATTCATAAATTATATAACTGTAAATAAATAAAAGTAAAATTAAAAACAAATAATAACTAATAAGTGCAAAATATGACCTCATATTGCGTATACAAACACACAAACAAAAAAAACCTTTAATGGAACAACATTTTTTACGTTTTTAAACTAACCATAAATGTAAATCAATTTTAGATTCTGAGTGGAATGATAAATGTATTGATTTTATCATATTTTCTTTTTTTTGTGTACTAGTAGGTTAATACTGTATAAGTTGTGGATAAAATGCATCAATTTTCAAAAATAGGGGTCAAACTTAAAAATTACAAGTACTTATTTATTTAGGAAAATTACCTAGTTATCTAGTAAGTGATTAAAGCCTAACTTTTAACCTAACTTTTGGTAACATTATGCCACTGAGCAGAGAGAAGGCGCTATTGTCTATTAATAATATAACAATGTGATCATGTTTAAAAAATATGTTTTTTTTTTTGCTGGGGTTGGATAAAGTTTGAAAGTACAGATTGTAGAAAATATTTATTTGAATTTTCCAATAAAATTAATTGAAATAAAAACAAGCAATAATATACTCGTTTAAAATAAATCGAGTTTTATTCATAATCGTTTTTTCGGATGCAAAAAATTACTTTAATAATTTATATTATTTTAGTATTCAATTTTGTACAATAATTCATACTATCGAATATTACCGCACCTAATATGTATTAGAATAATCTTAGCAGAGCGATGAATGTATTGATTTTATTATGTTTTTTTTTTTGTGAATAAGTAGTGAGTACCTACACGAAAAGTTGTCGTTAAAATATTTCAATTTTTGAAAATGGAGGTGGTTTTAGATTTCATTATATCAAATCTAGTTTGTGCTTAAGAGAGCCAAGAGAAGTTAAAATTAAAAATTCCCAATTATATTTATAATTTAAATTTTTTAACAAAATAAATTTTGTTTATTTTATGTAACCTGAAATCAAATAACCATAAATACTTTTACTAAATGTTTATATATATATATATATATATTATTATGTTTATTACATAGGATAAATTATTCATCATTTTTAACCTAACCTTGAGTAATTTAAAAGTATAAGATATTTTCAATTATATGAACTATCGATTAAAAACTAGTTGCTGGGTAGAAATGCTTGAAAATTTAACACAAGGTGCCACAAAAGTTATTTTTATGGCTGTATAAAAAATTTAAAACTATTAATGCAAAATTTTTTTATACCTATTTAAAGTTAGAGTTTTGTCGAAATTTTTCAAAATCGTAAAAAATTATTAACTATTTTGTAGTATTTACTTTACTTTTTACGTTTTAAACTTTTAAGCCGGATTGGACAAACTTATTTAGCCAGCTGAATACTCAACCTCATAATTAAGCTCATTTAATTTAGTCTAGACATTTGTTGTTATTAAAACTTTTCTATTTATCATGTAACACCTATTTGTAAAAAAAAAAATGTATCTTATTCCAATGGCCAAGTTGCCGAGGGTTATTTCTTTAATAAAAAAAAAAAAAACTTTTAAGCAGAAAATTAGTTAAATATAATCCAATTATTATTTAATAATACCATAGATAATAAAAATTAATTATTGAAGGTTAGCTATCCAAAAAACAAAATCATGCATTTTGTAGTAGTGAATTATTAAGTTAGGTTTAGTATAAATCTATAAATCCAATAAATAGTTTTATAGGTATACAATAGATGTAGTAGTATTTTTAATTACTTACCGATACATTGTCATCAATGGCAACTCCGTTAGATTGTTCTAATTTAATGTTTACTGTTAATTCCTTATTTCTATGAAAGTATAAACTGTGTTCTACTTTAGGTAGAATTAATGTCCACAGTGTTACAAATGAGGTACCTATGAATTAAACAACAATCAAAGTTATTAAATATTAAAATCATCCATTGTTAATGGTCAACAAATGTGAAAATAAAGACGAATTAAAAATTTTTTTTTTATTATAATTGTTAATTATTAGTGCCATATTATTATTGGTAATCTTCTATACACGTCGTATTAACCGTTTTAGTTTATAAGTATAATTGCCTATACTACCTATAGTACTTAAGTATGATGTAGGTAGTTTTAGTCGGTTGAGGGGAATAAGTACACATTGGGTCCTCCATATTTTGTCTTCATTTCGAAAGCAGTAAGTTGAGTGTTGAGTGCCAGGTATAAAAAGGTACCTAGTATGTAAGTTGAATCCCGACTATAAACCGTTGACGCAACCAGGTCTAAAATATTAAAAACTTAAACTTTAATGCCTTGTATTTATACAATTTATTTTTAAATAATTATCTTTTGTGTACGAACTATTACAGCTTACAAGTACAGTCCGGGACTCAAAGACACATATTAAATTACGAAGTACAATAGAAAATAGAAAATTACGATTGGTAAAGAAAAACACAATGGAAACAAATAGAAATACTCGTATACTAATAATATTGTTGAATTAGAATTTGTTAAATGTTTACAGTGCTTGAATTGGGGGTGGACGTGGGGGGAACGGAGTCCGTCTTCTTTTTAAATTTTTTTTAGCCTTCCTATTTATTTGAAACGGAACGCTTGCTGTAGTGAATTTGTAAATCATCAGTTTTTTCTGATTTAAAATATATCTATAACCTAACTATAACCTATAGCCATAATATTTGGATATTTGTATTGACTATATAAAAAAAAAATTGGTTAATAATAATGGGTAATTAATATCATCAATCGTTAGGCTGCGGCGACCATACCTAGACCTTTTTGCTATGCGACCACTGCGATCCTAGATATTGTGAACGTGACTATGTTTGATTGACCGCAGTTGAGTTAATTGCTTATATTTTATAGGAAATTTATATCAAAAAAAAAAATATTCATAGCTAAGTGTTTATAAATAATAAACTTAACTAAATAAACGTGGATATATGTATTACTAAAAAAGATCTTGTATAATAGACAATTATTATTATACGTTAAAATTTTACAAACACTACCAGAAAAAATTTACGTTTTCGTAACGTGTACAATGTTTCGAACAGATTCGTATGTCATTCAACGGCGTCGCAGCCACCGAATAATCGGATCAGAATCGAATCGCACGCATTGTCAGATCATTACAGCGGCACACGAGACAGGCAGCTCAAACGAGAGCGATACACCCGTAACGCGGAACTCTGAAGAGTCACTGGAACTGTGCCATATGCTCGCTAGATCCGACGTACGCACGACTTGTCATTTCTGCGGAACGTAACTCGCCGTAGCTCTGCGCATATGTCGAAAATGACAATAAAGCACAGGGAAACGGGGTTTTTACGAATATACGTTCTGTTTGGGAAACATACTTGAACACTTACGAATAACGTATTCCTACGAATGAATGTTTATCGCATAACACGGAAACAGAAAAAATAAAATATGTATTAACGATTTAACGCAAATATTTAATACAGATGTGACAATCAGTGCATACCAGAGCTTGAACTAAGGAAATGTTAGAGCTGCGAATAGGTATAAATAGAATTACTATTTAATAACACGAGTACAAGCAATATGCAGGCAAGAGGCAACATAATATGTTAAAAATAAAAAAATATAGATACCAGATGCCTTCCCTAATCGCGCAAGTCTGCCCGGGGTGGGTCTTGCTACGACGGAGGACAGACAGTGAATGTGAATGCTGGTCGTTCGCCGGGCCTTTTATACCCGGTGTTCTGTGACAGATAACAAAAACCGTAGAAACCCCAATAGTGCAATCTCCAATAAACGCACAATTTAAACAAAAGTTGTTATAAGAATAAAATAATTATAATAATAATAATAAGATTAGGAATAATAATAATAAAAATGATAATAATAAAAAGAAAAAGAAGATTAGGAATAATAATAATAAAAAGGAAAATAAGAATCTAGAACCTTATCGGTGCACCCCCCCCCCCCCACACACACAGAATGGAAAAATCCCCCCTCTCGGACAAAAAATTAAAAGTTAAAATATTAAACAATCATTTATTATGTACAAACTTTTCACGGGATTTAAAGACTTTTCCAGAGTTTTTTCCACCCGTTCTTTTCGTATTTGCGTAGTTTGCGTCTTTTGAAAGCCGTGCGTATATACGATTTTTTCGCCGTTTGTGTTCACGTAACAGTTGCGATCGCGGTAACGAGTACGACCGCCGACGACAGTCCCCCCGCCTCCGGACGTTTTTCTTCGTTTTTTTTATTTTCGTACATAGGATCGCGGACGCAGATTGATGTACATGATATTTATTCTATTGTTATTGCTTAAATGTACACGTATATACCTAATATACGTTTGATTCGAAACCCATTTGTCGATGTACCTACAATACCGTTTTTTTTTTATTGAATAAATTGTATATTATATATTTATATTATTTTTGTTGTTCTCGGTACCTAGTTAAACTTTTACGTCATACTTATAAATTCAACCACGGGTTGTGCTGTGTACCATAAAAGCGTTTCTCGACGATGTTGTGTCGCACAATACTGTATTCATGTACATGGGTGTATTGGTGTATATATATATAATAACACATGATAATTGTTTGTAGGTGTATTGATGAGTTATTATAATACAATAAGTAACATGTTATATATCTTGCTCTATATATATTCCAACTATGGTCAAAAACTAAAGTACATTTTCTGGTGTTTTATTTTTGCTAACTCTCCGTGTTGCTTGCAGATAAATTCAATTTTCTTTATTTTTCCTTCGATTTTGGATTGATTATTCCTTTGGTCCTTTGGAAATTACTTCTTAGTGATGGAATATTTGTCTGGTATCAGCAATGATAAGTAATAAATAATCTACTATGGTATTGTACGGATTTACCATAAACTTATATATTTGGCAACATTGTTTAGAACTTCGAAGTAAAAATAGTCTAGCATACGCAATCGTATGCCTAAAAAGGTACCTCCGATAAGGACCACTGCAATCGTATCGCGCCCGATTTAGTGGTATTACTATTTTTATTTATCATTTATGACTTAATGAGTTATATACTACCTACTTATCGTATAATACTATATTTCAACTTGTAAGCATAGCAAAATACCTATAAATGTAATAAAAACCATACGATTAATAAATAGGTATATAGTAGGTTAGGTTAGGTATATTAAACAAGTACCTACTCTATTTTTTTTTTTACTTTATTTAGATACTTTTAGAGAAATAAGTATAAATTAAATTAGGTATTATTATCGATACAAATTTAAAAGTAATAATGAGATAAAAATTATATTTAAAAAAACGAAATTTCAATAGTTAATTCATTTTAAGATTTCTTAAATAGATAAATTTATTAAATTATTGCGAAATTCAAAAATCTCGAAGTAATAATGTTCTAGAAAAAGCACAAAAAAATATCCTATAAGTGCAAATAAATTACCTTCTAAACAACCCATAAGCGGTATAATCACAAATAAATTTTACAAAATTAAAGTAAACTTTATTAAAATAATAGGTCATTATTAATTGAGCTTTTACAATATTATTAAAATGAGTTAAAACATAAAAATTAAAATTAAGATTTTCAATAATTTTAAATTTAGAAGTACAATGAGTAATAACTATTGAGAACCTTAATTAAATTTTAAATTTGAAACATATAGTTTTAGATTACGGAACGGAGTGAAGAATGTATTGCTTTTACAATGATATGTGTTTTTTTTTTTTGTGTCTGACGACAATATTTGGAGCAGTAATAATCCTCCGATTTTTGACTTCAGCCTCTCTTTGAATAGGAAAATTCATTTCAATTCAAGTTTTTTTTCTTCAAATGCCGATAAAAAAAATTTGGGCGGAAAAATCCGAAATCGTTAGTCACAATTTTTTTTATAAGTGCTTAAAGTTCCAATTTATACGAAATATGTCAAAATTTAAATTAAATTTCATACTCTCATTTTGCGTATGTTGCCAAATACTTTTAGATTCTGAACGGAGTGATGAATGTATTGCTTTTACAATGATGTGTGTTTTTTTTTTTTTTTTTTTTTTTTGTGTCTGACGACAACATTTGGAGCAGTAATAATGCTCCGATTTTTAACTTCAGCCCCTCTTTGAATAGGAAATTGAATCTAGTTGGTACTTGGGGGGTCAAAATTAAAATTTTCAAATAGTTTTCAAAAAAATCGAGAAAAACAAAAAAAAATGACAGAAAAATGGCAATTTTACGAAAAACCACTTTTCGACAAAATCGTTTTTTTTTATTTAGCTGTAACTCAAAAACGAATTATTGTAAATACTTTAAATTTTCACCAAATGTTTATATTATGGTTATCTCTTTACAGTTAAATTTTCAAAATATTTTGACCATTTTTAAGCTACTTATAGACAATTGAAATTTTCGACTTTTCTAAGTTTTTTTTCTTCAAATGCCGATAAAAAATTTTTGGGTGGCCAGAAAATCTTGAAAATTTAATACAAGGTTTCTTATAAGTTTTTCTTATAGTAATAAAAAAAAATCCAAAATCGTTAGTCACAATTTTTTTTTATAAGGGCTTAAAGTTCAAATTTATACGAAATATGTCAAAATTTAAATTAAATTTCATACTCTCAATATGTGTATGTTGCCAAATATTTTTTTTATTAATAAACAGATACCTATTATAAAGTAACTATAGTAACATAATATAGTAACTATACTATTTGTTTCAAAATAGAATATTTGACAATATTTAAATATAATATATCCTAGACTGACAAATCATCTCCGTTCAGAATCGTTTTTCGTATACAATGATACCTATCATTGCATTCAAATTTAACCTACCCTAGTCCGAGGTCCACCCCACCCCCTAATATACAGCAGAGCGATACTCACTTACCCGCTTTTTTTATTAATAAACAGATACTATAAAGTAACTATAGTAACATATAGTAACTATACTATTTGTTTCAAAATAGAATATATGACAATATTTAAATTTAATATATCCTAAACTGACAAATCATCTTCGTTCAGAATCGTTTTTCGTATACAATGATACCTATCATTGTATTCAAATTTAACCTACCATAGTCCGAGGTCCACCCCATTCCCTAATATACAGCAGAACGATACCCACTTACCCGCTTTTTAATATTCCAATCTGGATTTGCTTATAATTTTTTTTTAATTTGTAAAATACGATACAATAACACTAAACTACAATTGAACTATAATTGAGAACTAAATATAAGAATCGTTACATTCTTGACTGAAATTTATTGTTCAGTGGTGCAATTATCGAGAGTTTTGGGTTTGCAATTCAATAGGATCCCTAGATTAAAAATCTCATGTGCGAAATTTTTACTATAATCTGTAATATATACATATTATATTATTTGTGTTTATATAATAAATAATTATGTCTTTACTCTTTTGAATTTAGAGAATAATTTAAATTACGAGTACCTACCTATGTGAGAAAGCAATACAGACAACACAGTATAGGTACCGGAATGTGAGTATAGAGTATAGACTATAATTGAAAATTTGAAGCTTCTTTTATTATTATACATAATTATGTTAGTGTGTGTACTGTGTAAGTCAGACTCGTGAAGTCGTGACAACATTATGTGTCTGACGATAATAGGTAGGACATACAAAACTATCTATAGAATTTTCGTATTACTATCTGATAATAATGAATTGAATACAAACAAAATCATTAATGACTTTGCTGCATAAAAACAAGAAGAGTTAATTTTTGTTTGATTTTATAAAAAAAAATAAATTTAACTAATAATTAAATTAAATATGACATACAAGAAAACAATACATATTTTTTAAAGTTATAATGAGGTATGACTATTTTTCATTTTTATTATTAGGTAAGGGCCCCGGTTCGGAAATCTTCACATAGGCCCATTTTTATCGAGTTGCGCCACTGTTATAGTTCAACTAATTCAACATTATATCAGGTATATAATACAATTTGTTTTTACACTTTTATCTCAATATTAAGGTATAAAAGCACACAACGAATTTAAACTACTATCTAGGTGGCTAGGTACCTAATTATTTTATTAATATAGTTTATCTAATACCTATATCTTATTGTTTATAATTAATTCGAAATCATATTGATTTTATACTTAACTTTTTAAATATATCAAATTGAGAGATCATTTTAGAATCTAGATCAAATTTTTTCATCTAATTTAAAAACCAAACATAATACTGATATTTTGACAAAAGAAAAAAATTTTTTTTAGGAGATAATAAATTAGTCGACTACTTAGTACTTTAAACATTATTAATCCAAAGAAAAATATTAGTTTTTATGTAGAAATGGTTTAACTGTTTAAGATAGAACTATAGTTCATAATCATCATGGCGATGATGCACATAATATAATTTTATTTCCCGAAACACAAAATTTCCCATTATTAACTAATAATTTTTATATTTTATAATTAGGACCACGTGGAATGCAATTTATTTTATTTTATTTCTAGCTCCTAATTGTCAGAGTAAAATTAATAGGTATTCTGTCACTTCATTTCTTGATAGTTTTTTAATGGAAATTAGGCTTAATTTTCTCATTAACATGAGCCTTGGAAAATAAGTTGATGAGAACATTTTTACGAACTTTAGACGAATGGCGAACAAATACGATTCTGCTCATTCACTTAGATTTTTTGTTTTTTTATATTTTAATTTTAGGTACCATTCTTCGGAGCGATAGTGAATCATGAATCATTCGTAAACAACTTTGGGCAGATTTTCCCAGATTTTTGTGAAAATAAGCACTACAATAGCCCAATATGTACCTGAGTAAATCGTATAAAAATAGCATAAGGTAGGTACTTGCATTAACCTAACTATTTCACAAATACTTAGTATAAACTATAAAACATCACATAAGTCATAGCACTGCCATATATACATATTTGCTACTTTTTATTTTATTGTTAATTAAATTTAAATTATAGTTGATGGTTACTCTTAAAATAAAAAAACGAGCTGTTTTAATAAACTTATCAAAAATTCAGTAAAAAATAAATTGCATCAAAACTAGTGGTTTTTTTTTTTATCTTATTGCCTATTGCCATTAAATTTAAGTAGATAAACAGTTATAGTAGTGTAAATATTAATTACAGATATTTATTTTATGATACTTACTAAATATACTGATATATAGTAGATAAACTTCGTCCAACAAGTGTGTTGAAACAATAGTTTGCGCAATTATTCCAGACAGAAATCTGCCGAATAACATAGATGCTTTCACTAGACTGGTGATTTTTTGATAATATTGTTTGTCGTCGACCTTGGCATACAAATACGTAGTGAACGCAACTTCTGATGAATAAAAAAATCCAAAGAACACTTGTTCCATCTGTGATGTAGGTATTTTAATTGAAAAATTAGGTTCATTATTTTTGGTATTGGTTATTAATTTTATTAGTCCCATACAAGTATTAGTATACATATATTAATCTCAACAGGAGTCGTTTAAAATCTCACTTGAACTCTGAATAAACTTGGTGTTCCTAATAGTAAAGCATATGTTAAAATTCCAGCAATTCCATCTGCAATGATTAATGGTTTATATCGAAAATAATCTGTAATTAAGAATATTAGAACAGCTAATACTAGACACGAGTAAGTCCCCACTGCATATATTTCTTCATTGATCTATATCAAAATAACAATGATAAAATACGGATTATTATTTTTAAAGTATTAAGAATATTATTTATTAAATTATACTTCACACCCGCGGGTGAATACCTATTAATATCTTTTGATAAATAGATCTGAACTAAATATTTAATATTATTAAATTACCTACCTCTAAATAGTAAATAATATATCACTATAAGATTTACTGTAAGTTAATATTTTAAAAATTATACAAAATATAGAATTAACCTGCCACAGGTTAGTTAGCCAAATCTAGCTCTAAAGAATTGCCTTTAACATATTTTCTTTAACTAAAATAAATTTAATACTAAAAATTCGTAGTAGTTATACGTTATTCCTAACGTTCATCTTCAATAGTTTAGGTACCTACCTGTTATTTTTTTTCTAAGAATTAATAGGTATTTAAAATATAGTTAGGTACCTACTTATGCAGTAATTAAATCGTTACCTATAGTTTTCTTTTTACTTATAAAAGTATCAGAAATAGCATATAATATATTCATTTGACTTAAAAATTCTAAATTTTATAGAATAAACATTAAAATAATAATAGGTATGATTGAAAATAAATACCTGGTCTAATGTGAAATTCATACTTTTGAGGTATGAAGTGAAAAACGGCTCAATTGGTCGTATTTCTCTAACCATAGCAAACACGCAAACAAGCAAGGAGACAATTTTCCAATTTTTCGAAGTATCCATGATTTCAAAATTGTTAAAAAAAAAATTTACATAAAATCGTTGTGTATATGCAAATAAAGAAAGACCATAAATATTTAATGTTAATATTAATTAAGGAATGTTGAATTTGGTAATTTCTCAAACACAAATTGATCATTTGAACTTAAGTGTTATATAGTAGATTTCCAACTAATGCAAACGATAATACGCGACAAATATAATATGTTTATTTTATATTGTCTATACGCGCGCGCATACGCACTCACACAAACACGACATAATATGAACGTGAATCGCCTTGAGAAACATATTTTGTTGTATATTATGTAGTAGTTTATTTAGCATAATATAATATATAATTTATACATATAATATATACATATAAAACATAAAATAATAACAATATTGTTTATAAATCGTAAAAATGTATTTATTTTAAATTTTAATCGTTTAATATATAATTTTCGGAAAAAATTGATTAATACTAGGTACTTATTCAAATTATAAACAGTCGTTTATTAAATAATTATCACTCAAAACGAGAAGATTTTCAATAGTTTCTTTGTAATCCATTATATCAATTCCATAATTAAACATGTGACTCAATTTTGAACCTTTTACTTTACTAGAATCGTTCTTCAAAGCTATAAACATATCTCTCATTGAATTACTGTTATGTAAACCACTAATAGCTGAACTTTTGGCGACCACTAATTTAAAAATTAATAAAATACAAAATATTAATAATACCCATTAATCCTATGTTATAAAACAAAATCAATAGTTACCAGAAGTAGATGATCTAGGTAATGATTCTACAAAACCATGCTGGTTAATAGATTGAGTAAATATATTAGGAAACGGTGCTATAGTCTCTAATGATGAATCAAATGCATGAACTTCTGTCATTCGCACATGATCACAAAAAGATATAAATAATTTGAGCAAAGCACTAGGTGATGTACAATGATGAGATGGATTTTTTGAATCTCTTATGAGATTACTGAAATTAAAAAATATATATATATTACATATGTATAATATTTAATGATAGAAATTGTTCGCAATCCATATTATTATACAATTTAATATACAAATTAACAGAACTTAGTTATCATTCAATACTTACTTGGAATATAGCATATTTTCAGTTATGCCTCTCATAACAATTGTTTGAGCTACAGACATTTCTGTAGTACACTGAGGTGAAATGGGTTGCCATAGGGGTAATTTTGCATTTTGTAAGTAATCAAGTAAATTTGACTTTGATTCAAATCCAAGAGGTAGTTGTATTGAAGCTGATACAGCCTTTCGGCCCAAAGGGGTCAATCTGGTACACATATTTTGCATACTATCGTCATCTGAACGACTTCTATAGCCCAATGTAAATGTATCTATAGCTGATGCTAAAATAGCACTAGAATGATAATCTAAGTTGTTCTAAAATGTAAATTATAAATAAATCATTAAGTATACATAAATAATAAATGTATATTAGTTACACTATACTTTGTAAGATAAGTAATCCAAATTAAGATGACTTTGGCTTTTTGTCCATCCACCGGATGATGTAGTCAATGGCACAAACATATTTGAATGTTCGAACAGCGAAGAAAATAATAATGAGGTGTTAACTGCTTGTAACTCGGAATTTTCATCTTCAAGAATATAATTATCTGACATTACAGGCATAGCAATAATGTTTTTATTAGAATACTCGTCTTTTAAGTATTCCAAAGCTTTACAAGCTAAACCACCAAAACCATTTAATGAATCCATTGTAATATGAAATCCCTAATTTGTGAATATAAAAATATACCAATAAATATAATTTTAAAAAATATGTATGCAAATTAATTTTTGCAATTAAAACAGACAATTGGAAATCTGTATCAGTCACTATTGCTAAAATATATAGCTATAGTCTAATTAATTTGAAAAGCTTAGTACTTTACCTTTCAAAATTAATTTTAAGACATTGCCTAAAACCTATAATATAATGTACCTGTAAATAATCACATTCTTCCGCATATAATCTTAAATTATCAGTCCAAATTTCTTTCATTTTATATGAATCCCATAATGTAACACCTTGAGCAAAGTTATTAAACACATTACTCGAATCATTGTGTTTATACTCATCAATTGACGTAATAGTTCTTGGATGAAAACGAGCTTTCAAAAAATCTGACCAAATTTTAACATCGTTATCCAAATTGTATACTTTATCAGCTAAATTTATTTTTTCATTACCATCATCTAAAATATATTAAACAAAATATTTTTTATTTTATTTTATGTATAAATTATGGTTTTAAAATCTCATTTATTTATAGAAATGAAACAAAAACAATCTACCTGATGAAGTAAGAAAGATTGTATTAAACTAAATGATAACTAACACACATTTTTATTAAAACTTACCTATAAATAGTTGTTCTTGTTTGGCTAAGTCTGAAAAAAATTCATTGCTTGGAATTTTTTCTTCTTGAATAGTTTGAATTTTAGTTGAACAGTTCAATATTTCTTCATCTATATTATCACAATTTAGATCATATAAGCCTCTATGTACATCTGGCAATTGGTAAAAACTGTTTTTAAGATCAACACACAGCATACGAGGAGTATAGGTTACCTCGCCCTATTTTAAATTTAAATTAATAATTTTAATCTTAATTGTAAGTAATATATTTTAATTAGGCAATTAATACACTCAATTTTTTACTCTAATGTCTAATATTTAATAGATATTAATTTTATTCAAGAGCTATGTTATAACATTTGTTAGTTAGAGAAATATATTTTTGGTTTATTTAGTAAGTATTTCATACCTTCAAAATTAGTTTTTATTTTATTTTTTATTGTTCTTAACTTACATCGGCTGCAAAGGCCATTAGTTACAGTTTCTTTTTTATATATAAATTACATTTAGGTAAATACAGGTATTCTTAAGCATAATATATTGCTTATAGTTCTACCATATGAAGGTGAGTTGCGGTACCGTTTTAATCTATATTAAATTAGTTTTTAATAAGACATAAAATAAAATATTATACTCAATTATTTTAGTAAAAACATAAATATATAAATATATTAACTGAGTATGTTAAGTGTACTAACTATACTTATCTAAACTTTTTTTTTATTTAACTGCTGTTAAACATGACCAATTTTGGTTTTCTAAAATTCCATTAAATAATATAATTTAAAGTATTAATGGTATAAAATCGGAACATTGTAAAAAAAATTTATTTTGAAGCCATAATTATTTAAAATTAAATTACAATACCTTTTCATAAATTTAATTAAAGGATATAACATTTATTAATTTCATCTAGGTATTATAAAATTGAAGGTGTGCTTTTCATTGTTAGGTTTATTAAATTAAAACCAATTAATTATTTAGTTAGTTTTTTTTTAAATCTTCATTTCATTTCTAATTTTAAAATTAATATCAATATAAAATATATATAGTAATAGTACAATAGTAAAATTGATCTAATAGTATATAAACTATATTTAGTTTAAAACTTATATTTATATTGCTGTTCTGGGAGGATGAATAAAAAATGATAATTAATTGATACTTATTCACTTATTGAGTTTTTGCTATATTTAAAACTCAGAGTTTTTCTGAGTATAGACGTTGAAAAAAAAAATTGACAGTATACATCTGTATTCTGTAACTGATAATTATACAACTTAAGTTAGAAGTCTAGAACTGTATATATTATAAGTATTTTACTTATTACTGAGAAAACATTTTTATCATAATTATTACTATATAATAATAAAGTATTGTCTTCAAAGAAATTACCCATATGGCCAATAAGTATATTACAATTGTGTACAGTAAATATAATTAGTTTTGTTAGTAATTATTAGCTATTACTTATAAGTATGATTACCATATTTTCAAATCCTCAAACTAATCAGGACATCAAGTGACTTATTTTTTATATAACGCTTATATGAAAATGAGTGTACCTATATCTTTTTTTTATTTAAACATTTATTAGATAATAAATACAAAGGAATATTACTAATACATAATTATTTATTAATTATTAGTAGTATTTTATAAATATTATATAGTAAGTAAGTATAAATAGTTTAATTTTATATTTGTTTACATTAGATATTTTTTACTTGAATGCATAATTCAATAGTTCTATTATTTATAATTTTTCCGTGAAATGCATTACAAGTTAAATTAAAATTTATTTTACAGACCATCAAACATCTTCTTAATTCATCTTATGCTTTTCGTCTGACAATGCATTATTTGTAAGTGAGAAAATTCTTTCTATTGGAACAGAAGTTCATGGCATATAAGATATACTGCAAAATTAATTTTAGATTTGGAGCTGACATCTGTTTTTTGAAATGACAAAATAGCAGTACTCATTTTCCCTTTTTTCTTAGTGTTTATTCCTTCTACTTTCCATACTTTAACTTATGATATCTAAATTTTTTAGCTAAAACAACTTCATAAAAAAATTGATCATGGTTTAGCAACATCATTTTCATTTTCTATTAATTGGGACAATGAATAACAAGCCTACTTATGAAGTACCTTTTTTATACTAACTATGAAAACAATTTTTTACATTTTATGATAATTTTTTTAAGAAACCTAAAGAGATTACGTAAGTATATTAAACCACCTCTAAGTAAAAAATATTAAAACTTTAAACAAATTGTTTAATTTGTTGTTTACCTACCTTTAAATTAATACCTTCTCTATACAAGACATCATGGCATATTTCTAGTGGCTTACTGTTTTCATCGTAAGTAAAACTTGCTTCCTATGAAATAGATTATTTTAATATTTAATAATTTAATATAATTAATAATGGTATGTAGGTGCTGAGAAAAAAACCTGTAAATTCCAGAAGTGTGTGCCAATAAAATTAGAATAGTGACCAAACTGCAATGTTATTATTTCACGAGTTGAATTCATTTTTTTGAAGATGAATATTTGCTAAGTATTGTAATTATTATTGAATTTAAAATAAAATATATTTTAGAGGCCTCCGGTTGATAGGTCGCTTTTGTTATATTACAGACTTTAGATAATTGTCCAAAGATAGCTTAAAAATTGAAATTTTAAATTGCAGAAAATAAGTTTTGTCTTGTTAATATTTAGCATCTGTGCGTCTTGCTACACTTGTTGTGTTAGTAAATAGAATCAAAGTATCACACGTTATAGATAATAATGGATAATAATATAATATAAGCTACAAACAGCATCTGATGCTGGCCATCTAGATAAAGAAATAAGAATGGCTCGGGCACATGGTACTTATCAAATATCAATCAGTGCTTATCACAAATAAAGATAATAAATACACCATAGTTGTTATCACAGCCTGAGAAAAAATTCGTGGTTCAGTGTACATTATAAATTGCGCCATCTATCGGTATATAACATTTTTAAATAATTGCGCCAATTTAAGTAAGTTCAACTATAGAACAAGTTCTAGGTAGGGAAAATATTTTTATTTCGTTATAATGCCGTATAAAAAAAAAAAAAATACTAAAAAAGATTTTTTGTAGTTCAAACATAATTTTAGGTGAATCTCAAGCTATCCAGATCACCTATGTTTTTATTTTTTAACTTTATAAGCCGTTTTGACTCTTGGCCGCCGAAATTACTTCTTCCACCTTTGATCCTTCTATATCATGTCATATTGTCATTGATTACTGTTCCAAGTTGACTCCAATTTCTTGACACACATCTTTAATACTTATGTTTATGGAGTTATAATATATAATTAATTATTACTTAGGTATTTGGTTAATGGTTGTATACTTGTATTATAAATAACGTATGGATTGTAATAAAACTTATTTAATAGGTTGCCATTAATGGTTAACAAAATATAATGGTCATAGTTTATACAGACAAACTTTAGTTAAATTAAAATTTTCTCTTATAACCAATAACCAAACTAAAATGTTTGTATCTGTTGTTTTTAAATGATTAGACTATAATATAAAGTGATAAAAAGGTGATTTTTATGATTAAAAAAAAGATATATTTATTACTTTTTTTATTTTATGAGGTTACAACTTTATAAGATGGATAATATACCAAATACGAGCATGTTCGAATTAAAAAGTATATATTATATTAATATTATGTACTATTACTTATAGAGTATAAATATTTTTTGAGATTTTAACCGGCAAAGATTATGCTAATTGTTATCTGTAAAATCAACTGAAGTATTTTCAACTTCTTGATTTTGGGTTTTACACTTCTGCTTCTGCTGCAGCATAAATTAATTGGTATGTAGGTTTGTATTGACATATTGTAGTCTAGGTACTTATTTAATTGAGGTATCTAATGCCAGGGAAAAAATATTAAACATAATATAATTAATAATTATACAAATAAACCGCAAATCAGAATCAAAAAAATGTATAACATGTACGTCTGCGACCTGCGTATTTTGGCTACGAAATAAAAAATAATAAGTTGTGGTCGTAGAACTTACGCTATTAATCGCTAGAAAAGTTGAAAATGATAATAGCAGATAGCGCTGTCGTTATCGCCTGGATCAATTAATCGTATTTTATAAAATAGAAGTTATTAAAGTTATTTTCACTTATAAGTTATAATATCAATGGCGTATCCAGGGTAGGGGACTATAATATTTCTTAAAACATTTTAGTCAGTGTATGCCCCCTCCCTATAAATATTCTGGATACGCCACTGTAAATTATAAGTTATAAATATATTGTAATATACCGTGTTTATAAGTTATAACCAACATTAATTATATAGGTACTCAAAAAATTGTTTTTGAATGCAATCATTTAAAATTGCTTTTAAATGTACAATAGTACAATGTATTTGATACTGATTACTGTTGTATTTATACACCTACAGTTGTCCATCATACTGGTAAACGTGAAGATTTTATGGGGTTTAAGAACCTTTAGAAGTTTAAGTAGAGCTCGGGAAAAATTATTTTGATCCGGCCTGGCAAAGGAATTTAATACTATGTATTTTGTTATCAGTAGTAGTACCTCCTACCTCATAAATAGTTGTGTTGTTAGTATACTTACGTTAAGATTCCATATTTTCAAATTTTCACATAATTTGTTATTTTGCCGAGCGTAAATAATAACAAATATTATAGATGAAATACGAGAATATAGGATACTGTAGGTATAGACTAAAATAGTCATGTTAAATACGCGGGCTGCGATTAATTTTTTTGTGGCCCACAGCTATACTAATATTAATGGACAAAATTAAAATAATATCTAATAAATCACCTGTTGGATCCAGATTAACCGAATAGGTACATCTAGATTCAATACAAAAACTTAAAAGCGTCTTCGTCCAATAACATTTATAATATAATAATAATATAGTAACATGTTTAAATCAAGAATTTTGGATATCGTCCCCTATTTTAAATTCCTGACTACACTCATATTTATTACTTATTAGTTATAGATGCAAATATAATAAATTTAGATAGCTGACAGCTGACACAGACACACTGTAAGGTGAAAATAAATGGTCAATGATTATCAATCATGGCCACTTTTTTACTGTTGTTATGTTTCAATATACCTATAATTTTTTAAAGGATAATTTAGAAACTTTTAAGAAGATCAAGTTAAATTCTAAGTTATTTATAAAACTTATAAATTATATTAATACACTAAAAAAAAAAAAAAATTCTTGTTATGGTAAAATAACTAAATTAGTAAGTTTCATATGTTATTTATCATTCAATAAATTTAGATTGGTAGCGATTAGTTATTACTTATTACTTATTTTAGTCAAAGCATACCAGTCATTTGTCCATCATACTGATCGATATATTAATGTGATAGTAGGTACTTTTGAAAACTGATTTGAATTTGTCATAAAAATGTCTATTTGAGATAATGAGATCGGACAGTCCATTTATCATAATTTTATCCCTCCAATTCATAAAATTATGGTTTGAATATTTTAAAAATAGGAATTTTTAAACATTAATTATTGGAAGTTAAAATTATAAATCTTAAAATGTGGACTGACCGATCTCGAGCAGACATTATATCGAATTCAGATTCATTTTCTGAAATATTATCGCATTATTAAAAGATAGTAGAAAACTATTATTAAAAAAAAACTTGTTACTATTACAATGTTTAAGATCAAGGACAATTAATATTCTACAACGAAGATTGTATTATTTTATAGTATAGATGCCCTAAAGTAAATAATACTTTTTACATTTTTTTAAATTTAAAATCAACATATTAAACATATTTTTTTATAAGTTTTGTAGTTAATAAAATATATAAAGATGAAGAATTTCATAAAAACAATATTGAACTTCTACTTTCTAGTTACAAAATTTTTTATGGAATCTTTAGTACCAGAAATTATAGAATTGAGATTTGATTACCTATACGATCTGGTTTACCGGAGCCATAATAATATATGTATTTTAATATACACACTAAATTAATACTTACAACGTGTATTATATACCTTAATTTATATTAAACTCGTATTTTTATAGTAAATATATTTTTAGATTATTAAAATTGAAATCGCGACAGTTTTGGTAGTAAAGTTGTATAATAATAAAATGTTAATGTATAAAGAAATGGTTATTATACTAGTATAGACAGACGGACAGCGAATAATCATATAATATACTTATAATTAAATAATATTTAGAATACTACATATTATAACCTATAACGTATGCGGATATTGTTATTTTATACGTTAATAATAATAATATGTATGTAAACTCCACCACAAGTATGGGTACCTTTTTTTTTGTGTAAATTCCACCAGGAAAAACAGGTAACAATATAAAATTATTAAATTAATACCTATAAATTATGATATATTATTATTAAAAAAAAATCAGGTATTCACTTACAAATACCAGTAGTCTATAGTACCCTCCACCGACCACCAGTATTTCAGATAACCCCATAAAATACTCATTTCATAAAAAAAAAATGCGTATTTACTTTTATAGTATTATGTATAAAATATACTATACATTATAGTATAAATATTACCGTAATACTTAATACAATAAATTACACTTACATGACAATGCGATAAATGCCACATGGACATTGCTATAAATGCCACATGGACATTGCATTGTGATGCTTAAACACGGAGACTGAGCTTTAAATATCAGTTTGTTGAAACAATAAGTCTTGTAAGTTGATACTGGAGTCTGGTCAGTCTGGATGTCCGAGACCCAATGGCTACTGCATTGCTACAACCCATCCACTTCAATTATGAAAGGGATCCTTAAGTACCTTTTTAGATAAGCGATAGTCGCCACTGCAACCATTACAGCTAAGAAAGTAGAACTAGCGAAGTTGAACGATTATATTAATAATATGAAATATGAATAATAAATTGTAATTTGATAATACATTTTTTATTTTTAAACATCTAAATTAAAAATTTAAAGACACTGTCGGCCTGATATTTTGTCAGCCTATTAGTTGTCGGCTTAACGTCGTTGATCCCACCGGCTGAAGCCGCTGACAGATGTCACTCTCGTACAAGTATGCACATGTCAATAAATCGATAACAATAAAAATGTACTATACGACTTTTACAACTTAATTATTGATTTTACAAAACTAAAGTTACTTAATGTACTTAAAAAATATTTATAATTGTTTTAAATAGTATTAATGTAAAATATTACTTATATCTATTTTTTTTTTTTTTTTTTACTAGATATCTAAAAAAAATTAAAAATTGACGGACAAACACAATTTTGTAGTTAAATATCTAAAATAATACTAACTGTTTATGATTTTCATTCTTTATATGAAAGTAACTATAAAAGTGCTTTACAACTGAAAATGTGAGTTTTGAATATCGAAACTTCACATCATCCACGATTAGGTGTCAACAACCTGAGACGATGTACGCATAAAATACATTAAAGGTAACTTTTTTTGTTTCTTATATAGCCCATGGTCACCTGTAAATGGTTTTTTGAAATGAAAATTAATTTTACGTATTTTAACTGGTGTAAGGTGTTTTTGAGATTTCTAAAAATAGGCTATAGAGTGTAGAAAGGATCGTTGCCCTATATTTTAAAACAGTAATACATTTCGCTGTTATTGCTGTGGTCTAATGGTGCAGGAAACATTTGGACTGCTTAAAAATTCTACAGCCCTATTTTAATCGAATTGGAACCCCGTCTATAACCCTTTAAAATATTCAAGAACATTCAATTTAATGGATCTTTTTTAATTACGTACTTGTTTTCCGTAATTTATTTGTATTGTTTATAAATGTTTACGTCAACATAAAATAAGAACAAGGTCTTTTATCGAATTATTTAATAAATTATGTTAAAACCTACGTGAAGGCGAAATTACATATTTTTGTTTTTGTTACAACTGTAAGTTATAATCTTCTATTATACGTAAAAAAATGAGGATATCCGATACAACATCTATAAATATTTATGTTGCAAACAACATCTTATTATAATTTTATGTTTAAATTGGATACCTACATAAAAATTAAAAAATATTATGTTATATCTGCAATTCTTCAGTTATATACGTATTAAATTCATTGGTTAGTCCCAAGTGAATTGCTAATTTATAAATGTAACTACATATAAGTATATTTTAACTTGTTTAAATATGTCTTTAGTCGAAGGTCAGTACTAAACGATAAAAAAATTAGATATTTGCAAGTTAATTTCTGTTATTAGAAGTAATTTCTAGGTAATATTAGATATAATGTCGTGTTCTTCATTCTGTTTTTCTGAAAAAGGATGGTAGTCTAGATGTGCACTATTTACGTTCAGTAGAATAAATCTTATATCATTAGATTTAAGATCAGAGACCAGAATGAACCGACTATAATCAAAATTAAATTAAAATAATATTATCCAGGACAACTCATACGATATAAAATCACGAGAATTTGAAAATAATTTTTTAATTAAAAATTTAAACAATATTAAATTTTAATTGATAAGGCTTTATATTTTATACAAGGGTGTTTTCATATGTCTTTCATATGTCTTTTACAGTTGCTTAAAAATATATACGTATACATTTTGATAGGTATTTTTATACTAAAAATTTTCAAAAATTGGTAACTAAAATTAATCAATAACTACTTTAGTTTCAATAACGACAATAACTAACATAATAATTGTATTCAATGTTCGGACTTGAAATTTTTCAACTTTACGTATGTTATAATTTACTGATAAATGATAAAGAAATTTTGAAAATATTTAGAACTATATTAAGATGTTTATACTACAAACACCACATATAGTTATGCAAGTTTTTGTTTGGCATAAACATATTAATTTTTTATTAGTATTATTTCTAACAGTTTTAAAATAAATGGCGAATAGTAATATCCATATATTATAGTAAAATATTTTTAGAAAAAACTCAGAATCATTTTACGCTTTTTATCTTTATTTCTATGCCTACTATACAGAGCAACTTCCTTTCCGGATTTTTATTATTTATATTTAAAAATTAAAACAAATTCGAATAATACGATATAACTTTATAATTACTTATTAACAATAATTATAATACATATAATATTAAAATTGATCTATTTATCATAGGTAGAATATTATATTTATATGATACGTCTTATAACTTTACTTACCTACATCAATACACTGTATAATGAGCTATATTTATATGATAAGAATATTATTGTACATTTATACATACAAATTGTATTTAAATTATACTCATTAAACATTAGGGTACCCAACATTTTTATTTAAGAATGAATTTTGAACTTAATTTTACATTTATTATTATTTATTGCGATATCAAGAAACATGTTTATAGAAAACTATTTTAGATATAAATCTTGCAATTTTGGTTTTAAATTAAAAATTTTAATACACTATAGTCAATTATGTATTGTAATAAATATATATAATTATAAATCTAAGTAATAAGTGTATATTATTATTTAATGTCTTACTCATAGTTTCTTCCAAATTATGATTTGATTCTTAGGTTTTTACGGTATAAGTGAGTAATTTAAATCATTGTAATTTAATATACGCACAATATATTATGTATAGTCATGTATAGTCATCATAGCTGAGTTTTAATAATAAATTATTATTTTATATACACTATATATTTGTATATTCTAGTTGTTCAATAATTATAGATGAAGAACTCGCATATTGTATAATGTTGTACTATTGAATTGATGCAGCATGTAGCCGATTGCTGATGTATCTTCAGATAGCACTATTGTAACTCATAATTATTAGAAAAAAATTATAGATTGCTTGTTTATGATTATTAATTAATGCTTATAGTTATTAGTATAGAATTAAAATTTAAAATAGAGTCTACTCTTTCAACCGTATACAATATTATATTTTAGTCATAAATTGCGTATCTATATAATGTATATTATACCTAATATTATATATTTTTTTGATTTAATAAAATTTAATTTGAAATAAATAATTGTTTAAACCATATTCTCAGAATATTTTTTACAATTGGTTAAATTTACCATTATATTAACATAATATAGAAAATTTACAGCAACAACAAATATTTGATAATATATATATTTGAATGATTTCATTATTTAATTATTATAAATTTATATTATATTAAGTGTAGGTATTGTAATCACCAATTGGACTTGAAGTTAATTTTATAGGCTTGTTAGTTGTTGGTTGTAGTGTCATGGTTCTAAAAATAATACATGTAATATATGTGTAATTGTACTCGAACGAGTTAAATAAAAGGAAAGCGTAAAATCAAGGTCTTACTTCACATTGCGTTTAAATAAAATATATGATTATTATTAAATCCGAAAATGTTGCATTTATTTTATTATACTTTATTAGTATTTAATTATTATAACAATATAATATATTTTTACCATAAATTATCAACGTATGTAACTTAAAACATCCTTCTGTAATTACCGTAAACAGTAAAAATAGATAATTATAAAATAGTAAGATAAATCAAAAATGTCATTGTGTATAGTAAAATTCATAATAGGTAATATTATAATATACGTACAAATTTTAAGTTCCCACAAATAATGTTTTTAAATATTATATCAAAATAATATTAATATCGTTATTCATCGTTTAAATAAGTTATTATTTTGTTAAAATTTGAATTTAAAATATCTATAAAAATTAATTGTCTTATTTTTATATTTTATGATTTCAGAATTAACTATACATATATAGAAGTTTATATTACATTTTCAAAACTAATGAGATATGAAAAGAAAATTTTTTATAAATTTCTGACTATTAAATAGTTTGAATATTTTTGTGATTTTGATGAATTTTACTAAATTTTATCTTGAAATGCTCATAAAAAAAAAATTGTAAATCGACTTCAAAAATTTTGACTAAGTGAATAATATTTAATTGAAATTTATAAAAAAAAAAAATGTTCATGTCTATAAATAGCTTATAAATAGTTTAAAAATTTGAAAATTTTATCATAATATCAAATAATTAAAATCAAAATATAAACAATACATTTGGTGAAAATTTTAAAAATCTGCAACTGTTATTTATTTTGAATTATAACAAATTAACAAAATTTTAAAAACAGTTTGATGAGAAACAACTATTTTACGGATAAATATCGAGTATCGTAAAAATTTGAACTTTAAATATTCTTGAAAATTAATTTAGCTTTCCAATAGAATTCTTTTTATGTATAGACTGAACAATTTAATTACATTTTCAAATCTTAGATATAAAAACTCAAAACTGTTTATGAGTTGTTTTTGTTAAAGTTAATCAAATATATAAATATAATTGTTCATTTTTATTATTAATATATAAAATGCATACGTGTCTTGATAATACCAAAGTAAGTATAGTAAACCATTTTTCACTTAAAATCATGTTTTTAAAATTCATTCACCTAGTCATTGCTTTCAAGGTTTCAAATATTATCTAACATTATACGCTACTATTGATTATAAATAATTTACTATAATAATAATAAAAAGTAAAACTGCGCTAAAGTAAATAATTGAAAACAAGTGCCAATATATTTATCACTATTACTAACCAGTTGCTGTATATATTTCTGCCTATAGATATATTATATTAAATTTAAAGTTATTATCTTATATTATAACATTACACTTTTAAATTATATATTATAATAAGTAATAACTGATTAGAATAAAAATAAAATAGATTAAATTAAAACTGGTTGAAAACCAAAATAAAATACTTTTAGATTCTGAACGAAGTGAAGAATGTATTGCTTTTACAATGATGTGTGTTTTTTTTTTTTTTTTTGTGTCTGACGACAACATTTGGAGCAGTAATAATGCTTCGATTTTTAACTTCAGCCCCTCTTTGAATAGGAAAATTCATTTCAATTCAAGTTTTTTTTCTTCAAATGCCGATAAAAAAAATTTGGGCGGCCAGAAAATCTTGAAAATTTAATACAAGGTTTCTTTTAAGTTTTTTTTAAGGTGATAAAAAAAAATCCGAAATCGTTAGTCACAATTTTTTTTATAAGTGCTTAAAGTTCCAATTTATACGAAATATGTCAAAATTTAAATTAAATTTCATACTCTCATTTTGCGTATGTTGCCAAATACTTTTAGATTCTGAACGGAGTGATGAATGTATTGCTTTTACAATGATGTGTGTTTTTTTTTTTTTTTTTTTGTGTCTGACGACAACATTTGGAGCAGTAATAATGCTCCGATTTTTAACTTCAGCCCCTCTTTGAATAGGAAATTGAATCTAGTTGGTACTTGGGGGGTCAAAATTAAAATTTTCAAATAGTTTTCAAAAAAATCGAGAAAAACAAAAAAAAATGACAGAAAAATGGCAATTTTACGAAAAACCACTTTTCGACAAAATCGTTTTTTTTTATTTAGCTGTAACTCAAAAACGAATTACCTATTGTAAATACTTTAAATTTTCACCAAATGTTTATATTATGGTTATCTCTTTACAGTTAAATTTTCAAAATATTTTGACCATTTTTAAGCTACTTATAGACAGTTGAAATTTTCGACTTTTCTAAGTTTTTTTTCTTCAAATGCCGATTTTTTTGAGTGGCCAGAAAATCTTGAAAATTTAATACAAGGTTTCTTATAAGTTGTTCTTAAAGTAATAAAAAAATTCCGAAATCGTTAGTCACAATTTTTTTTTATAAGTGCTTAAAGTTCGAATTTATACAAAATATGTCAAAATTTAAATTACATTTCATACGCTCATTATGCATATGTTGTCCAAATACTTTTTTTATTAATAAACAGATACTATAAATTAACTATAGTAACATATAGTAACTATACTATTTGTTTCAAAATAGAATATATGACAATATTTAAATATAATATATCCTAAACTGACAAATTATCTTCGTTCAGAATCGTTTTTCGTATACAATGATACCTATCATTGCATTCAAATTTAACCTATCATAGTCTAAGGTCCATCCCACCCCCTAATATACAGCAGAGTGATACCCACTTATCCACTTTTTTTATGCATTACTATAGTTAAATTACCTATCGCAGCTATGTTATAGTTAAAATAAATAAATAAGATAGTTGAATAATCATAAATATATATATATAAATAATTATAAGACATCAATAGTTTTAAACTTATAAATTATAAATTAATAATGCAACATGTTTTTATTTAGAAATAACATAAAAAATAAAGAGATTTTCTCACATTTAACACATGCTTATCTCATAAGAAAAGAACCAGCCCCAGTATGCGATACTTGCAATATGACACTAACTATAGAACATATTATAATTATAAATTGCGCTAAATACACAGAAGCCTGCAAGATCCTCAAAAACCCCATAAAGCTCTCAACGAAGAAAATACTGATTTAATCAATCTATTCTTTCATAATATAAACATTAGCCATAAATTGTAAACACTGAACATACTAAACATGTCATTATTTGTAAAAGTTATAATGTTTACTTATTTATATTAATTTAATGCAGGATAAAGACCCTTGATATCGAAGCCTTAATAAATAAAAAAAAAAGTGATTTTACTTCTATAGTTTTAATAATACTCAAACATAGTTATAGATATCGGGTATACAGCAAATATTTTACCAAAAATGTTAATAAACAAATTCAGGAATTAATAGAAATTAGAAAACTCATGCTGATGACGACGATGACACAACAGTATAAACGTATGGGTATAGGGATCATGAATACGCGCGTGCACACAACAGCTAGACAGTGAATGTCATCGCTACGTAATTCCACAAAAAATTAAATATTTTTAACTTTTTAATTAATATATATTTTTTAACTTTTCTCATTAAATGGTACACTATACCAGTGGTTTTCAAACTGGGTGCCGCGGCACACTGGTGTGCCACGAGTGTCCACTAAGTGTGCCGCAGTTTTTTCATAAATTACCGATTACATTGAATTGTGATAAAAGATAATATATAAGAAAATGCGAGTATGTGTCAACTATTCGTCCAAGAATTAAAAATATTTATTAGCGATTAGCCCATCAATCTCACATTTCTTATTAAATGTATATATAATAATAATTAATTCAAAACAATTTTGTTCATCTAAAAAAAAGGTCAGTGTGCCGTGAAAATTTTTTAAAGTGTACGGTATGCCATGTATAATAAAAATTTGAAAACCACTGCACTATACACTTGCATTTAAAATAAAAATGACACAAATTGGTTCGGATAACTTCAGAGTTCAGATGTAGTTGTCCAAATAAATCGTCTTACGTTTTAATAATATATGGAGATAAAGATAAAGATACAATATAAATTTGAATACTTAATTTCATACAATATTATTAATTAATAGTTATTTATTAATCTAAGGGTTTAGCAGTTTAAATATTAAACCAAATAATTTTTTTTTTCATTACAGGTATCTTACTTATAGTTAAACATAAATAATATTAAATTATATATTATTTAATTTTTTTAGTAGTGTAGTTTACGGTAATTATTTATTAGATTTTATTATTTCTTATGAAATATACCTACTCAAAGTTTAAAAAAATTAAATTAAAATTAAAAATTTCAGTTTTATGTTTTTTGATGTACGTATAGGTAAAATTAATTTTGTTCTCGAGAAGCGATATTTTGGGACATTTAGAAAAAATTACAATATTTATTTAAACTATGCTCTAATTATTATATGATTAAATAAATAAATTGGACCGATGCTAGCAATACCAAAATTTAATAATTTGATAGCTAATATGGGAAATTACTCTTTTTTGGGGGATAAAAAGTTAACAAATGTAATTAGAAATTGTTGTAGTGTGTTTAAAATTGAATATAATATATTTATTACTCCGAAAAGGCTGGTTTTAAATTATTTAATAATTTTCAAGAAAATTACAATAAACAACACTATAACGGAGAAGGAAATTATATGTAAACGATATAATATAGGAAGTACGCATAAATCTAGTCGTTATTAAATCTTCAGGATTAGTATAATAGTTCGTCACTTTTTCAATAATTTGTATTTAATATTATATTCAAAAAAATCAAATGATTTTTACCATTTTATTTTTACATTTATATGTATTTTAGGTAATGTCCATGAATTAAAAATCAATGTAAGTAGGTACATGAATAGATTAGGCTTTGTTACGTTTATTTAGGATTAATTTTTTATTTATCCATGTGTGACTGAAATACACAATTTCCAAGGTGGTAATATTTACTACCATATTACATTGGAAAGAAATAAGTACGTCTGATATTTCTGATATGTATGTCCAGTTTAGTGTTGTACAAACATAATATAGAGGGGAATTCCAAAAAATATTCGATTCGGTTCGTTTAGCACACTAACAAGCCCCTGTAATATATGACGTCATGGTAAAATATGTAGATATTTTTTTAACATTGAATTGTGGACAGTGGTAGCTATATATAATGGAAAATCATTCTCCTCAAGTTACAATTCATTTCTGAACGCCATAAGACGTTTTTTCCGCTTTTCAGTACAATACACTAAAACGTAATATAACAAAATGATCAAACTCCTTCTAACAGTTGTTTTTTGCGTCGCTACAACGATGACTGTAGTCCAGACTGCACCGGCTAAGTATACTAATAAATACGATAACGTAAATATCGACGAAATTCTAAACAATGACCGCTTGGTCGCCAGCTACTTCAAGTGTTTGATGGATACAGGAAAATGTACACCAGAAGGCGAGGAAGTTAAACGTAAGTATTTACTTAGTTTTTAAACTTGCGCATTGATTAATTATCCACTGACGGCGATGGACAATTATACTTCATAAGTTAAATATATCGTTTTTTATAATTGTATTTTATTTAATCAATCGAAGACCGTTTATTGAGTTATATATAACAGTACAGTAGATATAGGTACTATTAAAATATAAAATATCAATATTCTAAGAATTTGCTATTATCTAGAGTTTATTAAACTATTAAGACAACATTAATTGATATGTTAACTAATATAGTAATATGTATATTTTTATTACCTCTTTATTTAACTCTCCCAATAAAATATTTATAATTGTAAAACCCAAAAATTTTTATCTTTATAGGTAATTGTTTTTTTTATGAATATATATATTATAGGCACAATCAAAGATATGTTGCATATATTGCAATAAACGTTATTATTTTCTTTCATGATAATTTATTTTTATATAAAATAATTTTTACATTAATTGTTATTGTTATTTATTTTTATTTAAAGTACAAAATTTATAATTTTGTTTCATGAAGTTTTCGTTAAAAATATAATAATTATATTTGACGTACTTAGTTATACGTAATACATGTTACATAATATTATATTAAAAGGAAAAATAATTGTTTTAAAGAGATAAGTATAGTGTACCAATAGTGAGTTATGTATTTATGTTGTTACGTCAATGTATTTTCTATTGAAACGTGAATAAAAAACATCTTAACTAATTATTATTATATACATATCTACGTACAAAATCATAAAATAATTGTTTTGTCAGATATTCACCATAAATAAGTTGTTTACAGACGTGGGAGTTAAAGTTCTGAACGCAGCATTTGCTAATACATTTCAATATATGCCTCCTGAATTAATGGGCACTATAGCGGAAATGCATGGGGCAATCAACCAGGCATATCAAAAAGAAGCTGATCAATTAACGCAAAATAATTAAATTAAAATACGAGATGTCATTTTTATACGTTACACAATAATATTTTTTTTCTGTTTTTGTCTTATCAACTTTTAATATCAATATATTTGATATTTGTATTGGTTAATAAAATATTATACATGGATTCAATTAAAAAAAGGCATCTATTTTATGTTAGGTTAATTACTACATGCAACGTGTAATTATTTTTTGATCTTAAACCTTTTCATTATTTTAGATCGGTTGTAAAAAGTAACAATAAATATAATGAGCTTAAAAAGCATAAATTATTTACTATATGAATGTGTTTATGTTATCAAATATATTGATTAATATTTGACTTGTATAATATAATATGGTTACAGGATTGTTACCAGAAGCAGTAGAAAATAAATGTGCAGACTGTTCTGAAAAACAAAGATTGGGTTCTGAAAAAATCATTAAGTTTCTATTTGAAAAGAAAAATGATATGTGGAAAGAACTTGAAGCAAAATACGATCCTAAGGGAACATACAGACAACGTTATGCGGAGGACGCAAAGAAATTGAACATTGACGTTTAAATTAATCAAAAAATAATATATAGTCATATTGTGTTATTTATTTAAAATACAAATGAGAAATGCATTTTTTTATATACAAAATGGCACATTTCATAAATACTCTTATATTTATGCACGCATTTATAAATAATTCTTTTATACAATACTTTATAATTTTTTTAAATAAACTATTTATTATTTATACATAAACAAATATATATATGAGTTAATAATCAAATTTTTGTTTTTATTTTTGTCATTATTCATTATTAATAAGTAGTAGTAGGTAATATTATATATAAAATACTATACAGGATTTTAAAGTTTTAAAATTGTCTTTAATGTGACAATATATATATATATATTATGTATATCATGACATTAGTTGTGATATTACAACATGGAATACATTATTTCTAATAACATTTACAACTATCCAATTGTTATATTAACTAAAGTACTAAAGCATAATATGGGAGAGAAGGGAGCTTCTAGGACTTAGTCCATTCATATTATATAATATATTCTCAAAGTTTTACTTGTTTTATCTCTAACTATATAATTATATTAAATATTAATTACATACTTACTTATATTTATAAACTTAATAAAGAGCTATCGAGAATTTTTCGTGGTAGTAAGTACTGTTAATAAAAAAAATTATTTATTGAAAAGTTAACATATACCATACTATAAAATGTTCTTTTTCGAAGTTTTCTGCTATAGTTTTTGAAATTATTATGTAAAATAATAATGTATTTTTGAAAAAACTTCTCTTTTATATTTACCCACGTGCCAGAAGTCCACTTTGCTAATCGAGGTAAAATCATACATAGTATGTATTATAAAGTTGTTATTGGATAGGTTGATGATGAAAGTATGGCCTGAGACTAAAACATGTTTTCGACAAATCAAGTTTTCAAATTACTGAAATTCATTTAATGTATTGTATAACATTTCAAGGGCATAAGATATCCATTCATTATTATTTCAATAATAATAATAAAAAAACTAAACGTCACCAAAATAAGTTTGGAGGTTCAACTGTAAAATGTAAACAACATATTCACTATATTGTTATTTTTTAGGTAATATACTTTTGAATTTTGATTTAATTGATTCTCTTAACTTTAAGTAGATAAAGACTAGATAGAGTATGTTGTTGATGACTCAATTATTTTTTCTTTAATCTTATAAAATGATAAAAAAACTACAAATTTGTTTTATGCTTCAGTTAATATCGATATTATATAAATTTTATTTTGAATTTTTTAGAACTTCCAACTATAAATGCATTTTTTAAGTTATAACGCCATTTTTATATTTTTTAAATTCAGTTAATATAGTATAGGATACTTTTTTGTAATTTTGTACATTGTGATACTTCATTTTTCTTAAATTTTAAACTTCAAAGTATAAATTTTTTAATTCTTGTAAAAATTAATTACAGCATTATTATTAAAGATTTTTTACAATAGCCATATGCTTATCGATTATTATAATTTTATATTATATCATAGTATCGTACAAAAAAACAAAAATACTCACTCGAATATATAAAGCAACTTGAAAAATTTATTTAGGTATATTTTTGCGATTTTTTTAGTTAATTTTGATGTGTTTTTAAATTATTAAAATCCTTTATCTTTATTAGTGAGAGTAAAAGATATATATTCATTATTAATATCGAGTGGACTTTCAAAGTATTAAGGTCTATGATAAAAAATGAATATATATAATTTACTTAAGCATACATATTTATACACTTCATAAATCATCCTATAAAACATCAAGTTTTCCAATCGGTACTATTCATATTATTTATTTTACGTTTTCACTATTACCAGTATCATGCAATGGTAATTAATATATTTTAAATATTTTTCAGTGAATGACCCAGATATCAAGACTTATCTTAATAAATAATAATACAGTAATTTAATATTTAAGCCTAATTAAAAACACTACCGAAAAAGAATACACAAAAGTATTCATTTTATACGATAAATATCGTTTTAAGCTACTTTATTGTCATAGCGCTTATAGAAAGAGATCTTAGGAAAAATAAAAATAAAAAGCATACTTAGTTTATACAAAAAAAAAAATTGTAATTTAAATAAAAGATAAAATATATATAATTAATTATTTTATTTAATCTACAACAATTGAAAACCGTTATATATAAGCTCCAATTAGATTGCATATAAAGCGGATTATTAAACTGGTCTTTATTTATATTGTCTATAAATATAAATTTAATTATTTTAATATTTAGAGTAATTTATTTATCTAGGTAGTGTTATATTTTGGGTGATATACCTAACTTGAAATATGATGATCTATGTTCAGTGTACACTGTACTCAATTGTTGTGAATATTTATGAGATTTATAATTTTTATCATTAGTGTTTCTATGAGAATACTAGACAAATAATTACTTAAGGTATAGCAAATAGCAATAGCATTTTCATAGCACAGAGTCTAAATAACTTATAACTATAAAAATATTGGGAGTTTACCAATTGCGCTAACCTTCTCTAACTAGAATATTACAAGCGTATTCTACTTGTTTGTATTATATATAATATATGTATATGTACCTATACCTAGTTTATCATTTATAAACACTATTATTACTATATTATAGTAATGTTAATTCATGTAGCATCAATGCCCAAATTATAAAATATAAATAATACAGAATTAATATCAATTACAGTAAAAAAAAAAAATTGAAACTTATTAAATATGATATTATATTATATTATAATAATTGGAAAAATAATAGTTAATTAAAAATAAATAATAAATAAAAATTATTATTTTTTAAAAATAACATAAATAATATTTAACATTAACTGCAGTTTAAATTAATTTACTTTTCTAATAAATATTAACCTTTGTTTATAATAAACATATTTTATTAATTAGGCATACTAGGAAAAATATAAAGCATAAGGCTAATATCATGATATAGTATATTATATACATATGAGTATTATGATTAAACATCATAAATTAATTAAAAAGGTTATAAGTTATAAGAATTCAATTAATTATTAAACTTCATTTGATTTTATCTTGTGTGTTTTATTAGTTAAAGAAATATTTACATATCTCACTGTATTATCAGTATCGTGGTATGGCCTTATGTACTAAAATATTTCATAAAAATATGCACTTCATAACACACTATTATTGATGTAGGTAGGTTATTTTATGACACAAGGTAAATGTAATTCTGAAGAATATTTAGTTGTTAGATTTAAAAACCATACAAATATGATAAAAATAATTTAATTATAATTACAGAGTACTTACTTGGATCGTTTATAACAATGTACTGAACAAGAATCTACAAATATCCATAATCTGTTAAAATATTATAACAGGAGTTAATTCGGTCAAGGAATCTTATGGAAAATTCGTTTTAGATACGCCGTGAGAATATTTCAAGGTTTTTTAATTTTTTATTTAATTTTACTCTCTTTTGTAAAACATGCAAAACTAAATGTGTTACAATTAGAAGGTTTGTTACATTTAATGCACTTCAATAATTCAAATATGTTTTAAAAATAATGATTTGTAAACGTTGTGACATATAATGAATGTTATTAGTTACCATATTCACCTATTTAATCGAACATTTAAGTCAAGTAGAGTTTCGGTTAATCAGTTCCGCATTGTTTCCGTCTTCAGTGAACTATGAAACCCAAGTGTATTAAGAGGTGACTTCCGGATAAATCAGCTATGTTTAAAAGTACAGCGTACCTATCGATAGATCGCATAATTAATCTTGATCACAAGAATAAACTATCTATCTAACTACTATTTCAAACGAAATTATTCTATTGTCTAGAACAACCATGTTCAAGTTGGTTTTCATAACGATTATTTTGGGTTTCGTGTCAACGGTACAGTGTGATCCAATGCCACAATATCGGATAGACGGTAACCAAAATCAGAGGCAAGAAGAACAAAAACATGCGATTGACCACTTTACGACAAGACTGGTGGGAAATTCTAAAATTCGCGAAAATTATCTAAATTGCTTTTTAGATAACGGACCATGCAGTCCGGAAGCTAATAATATTAAACGTAAGTATACATCAGATCATTAGAATTTATTAAAATAGTTAAAATAATAATATTAAATATAAAATACATTTGTGTATGTTTTGAGTATAAATAATACCTATAATATAAATATGTACAGTGATTACTGATTACTGATTATTGATTAACAGTAACGATAAATTACACTAATTATTAAAAAATATAAACATTTAAATTTAAAATATATAATTATTCGTAAAATGAATCATTTTTGAAAGAAATTTCAAAAAAAATACTAAGGGTAATTTTAAGTTAATTATAGGTATTTACATTTATCAAACAATTTTTTTTTAGTTTGAAAATAAAAAAAAAGTGTTTATTTATTAACTAATATTATTAGATATTTGGTTGTAGTTTTGTATTTAAAAAAAAAAAATAATCGAATAGGGATTTTAAATTTTTATTATTATATATATTGTATATTAATAATTAATATTGTTTATACATAATGATATTTTAAAAATATTTTGATTAATTTTAAGCTATTTAGGTATACCATGATTCTTTTACCCCTCCCCCCCTCCTCATATGTTAAGTACGTGAATACAGTAATTTAATAATATGTGATTTAATATCATAAGTCATAACATATATCTATATGTAAATATATATAACTATTTTTTTTATCAAAAACTAGTTCAACATACTTTATAACTAATAAAAAAACAAATTACAAACAGTAATATAAAATTATATTACTTTTATATTAAAATATAATATACTTTGAAATATATGAAATTCTAGGACGCAGTTTTCACCTAAAATTGTTTTTTAAATATAATTATTAATCATTGATTTCAAATTTAACTTCTTAGATGGATAGGTTACTATAATAGTGGCTCAATAACAAGGTATACACGGAACTTTCTAAACGACAAAGCGAGTTGAACCTTTTTTTTGTAATTACAACAAAATTAGTTTTATTCAAAATAGATATACCATAAATAATAAATATTACAATTTTCAGTAGTTTTTTTAATAACATATGTTGTTGCTAGATGTCGGAGTTTTACTTTTCAATGAGAAAAATCACAATCAATCTTTTATAATTACTAACTACACTCAATTTTCAGCATTTTTTTAGTTCACATTTGTCAACTATAGTTTTATACGTTATAGTTTTTCATTTGTACGTATCTACAAACAATTTTATTTTTTAATATAATATAATACTACAATTTATCTAACTAATACGAAAAAACTTACTATCTACGAGTGACAATTGCAGTAAAAAAAAAATTTAATTAAAAAGAACAACTGTTTCTTAACCAAAACAAAATTGTAGATAGATATAGTTTTTTTTATTGAAAGGGGGAGGGGATTACTAATATATTTCTTCAAGTTTTTAAATGTTTTATATTTTTTCATTATTATTTGATTTAAAAACGTATAAATGTACATACATATAATGCATTTATTTATGCATCTAATACTCTTAAAATATTTAAAAAATAAATATATAAGTTTTATTTAAAAAATAGGTGTTATCATTGAATCAATGTAATTATATAAATATACATATTATATTTGTTATACCAATTCAATTGTCAATATTTTCCGACTTATTTTATTTTTAATTAGTTTTGAGATAATATGTATAAATATATAATATATTATTAATTGTTGTTTTAAGTATACCAAAATGTTTCCAAATTACCTCTCTTTTTACTTATGATACTAATACTTGCCATTTTAATCCAAGCTTTTTTAAGTTCTTCACTTTTTTTACACGATTTTTTCAATAATGAATTTGATTTATATCTTAAAAAAAAATCAAAAGTTCTAAAAAATTACCATGATTTGTTTTGATTATTGTTGTTAAATAAATTGTAACTTGTAAGTAACTTCAAAATTACTAGTTCCGTGGTAAGAAAGTCCTTTTTTTCTCAAATAAATTCATAGTTTCAATAATACAGAACATTATTTCTCACTTATTTTTCAATCATATTTCTCTTTGAGATAAATTATAATTAGTCCATAAATTAAATGTTTAAAACATCACTGCTTTTTAAGCAACATAAAACTATCTGTGCAATTAGAATGATTTTTACTAATTTCATATTTGTCAGTTCAATAATATAGATCTATAGATTTTATTTCTAAATCATATTTTATTAAATGAGCATATTTTTATCATTTTCAATATTTTTAGAGAATAAGAGATATACCGAACAAAAAAACGAACTTTTTATGCTATTAAAATTTAATTGGTTTCTTAATACTGTATTTTTGTTTTATACATATAATTTCACACTAATCGTCAAATTCTTGAGTTGGATGCGATAAAAAAAAACTTAAAGTTCATTATAGTTTGGATTTTCAAATAGATAATTATTTGTTGAGTTTTTTTCTTTAATCTTTTTAATTTTGCAAGATAAATATTATTCTTGATAATTTTACTGGAAGTTAATTTGTTTTCAAATTTCTCAGGGAAAATAATAATCATATAAAATTGTAGAGTACTCTCACTGGCGTTAGAACTCGATTCAGTATTACTATCAATATAATATATATGTATTTTTAGTTTAATTTTAAAACATAATATCTAAAGACCTAATCTTTATTGTATCGCTGAGTAATTTCTTTATTCTTTCTTAATTTCTCAGCATTTTTAATCATGACTTTTTTTTTTGTTTCTGTGAACAATCTCACCAGACCGAATTTACGTCACTGAATCAAAATATAATACCTGCATTTAGCTATACTCGATACTTTTGTGATAATTATGCTTCATATGCATTCAATGGTAAAATATATTATTATACATATGTATTAAACTAATTGTATAATTGATTATAAGGTATAATGTTCGATATAGATTTTTATTACAATAAATTTGATTAAACCCACCTTTTGTCGTAGCAGGTATGGTTCCCGAAGCTATCCAAAACGAATGTGCCCATTGCACTGAATTACAAAAAAAAGTGATTGAAAAAATGATGTGTTACCTAAATAATCACCAACCGGATATATTAAAAGAAGTAGCTGCCAAGTTTGATCCCAAAGGAGAATATATGAAGCAATTTATTAACAACTTAGAGCGGAATGGAAATGATCAGTTTTTGAATCCACATCTACATCAATACCAGCCACAGCAAAATCCAAATCAACCGCAACCGCAACCCAATCCAAATCAACTACATCAACATCAACCACAACCCAATCCAAACCAACCACATCAACACCAGCCACAACCCAATCCAAACCAGCCACAACCCAATCCAAACCAGCCACAACCCAATCCAAACCAACCACATCAACACCAACCACAACCCAATCCAAACCAACCACATCAACACCAACCACAACCCAATCCAAACCAACCACATCAACACCAACCACAACACAATTTAAACCAACCACATCAACATCAACATCAACACCAACCACAACAAAATCCAAACCAACCACAGCAACATCAACACCAACACCAACCACAACAAAATCCAAACCAACCACCGCAACATCAACATCAACATCAACAAAATCTACATCAACCACAACAATATCAAAACCAACTACAACAACATCAACACGAACAGCAATTAAAAGCAACGGTAGTAACAACGGCACCTATATCTTATACGGCAGCTCAAAAACCTTGACTCTACAACTATTAAAATTATTATTGTGTATTTGTGTATGAAATAGAGTTAAAATTACTGTTATTTATTCCACAAGGAAATTATAAATTAAACAACTAAGAAAAATATAAGTATATATAATAAGTAATAACGGTTATTTTTTTCCGTCATTAAACTATTATTTTGAAGACAAAATCTATATTTATACTTAAAAATAAAGATGAATTCAATATAAGTTTATATATTTAGCGCAAATATTGAAAATGGAAATACATATTTTATAGTGAATTAATTATTATTAACTGTATGATGAATAAATTTGTACGAAACATAGTTAATTAATATTAAATAATTGTTTTAAATTTTACCTATTTTAAATGCATTTAAATTTTAGTAAATAAAAAATTATATTTTAATCAATTTATATATTATTTGAATTATATATTAATGTGAATTAAAATATTTAATAATACTAGTATCACAAATAGTCGTAATAAAGATAGTTTAAAAAAATGTATATTGGTTTTTAAAAATATTTTGAAGTAATTTTTAATAAATACAGTATTACACTACTTTCTATATAATATATATATATATAGCTAATATAAGTGTATATAAAAAATAAATGTATAAGCATAAGATATTATTTTCATAATTTTATCTAATAACTAATACACCTACTTAAGTACCAACATCCTATGTACCTAATTTAAAATAAATTAATGAATCTTAGTACCTAGTTGAATATTATAGAAATAAAAACTGTTTTAAGCTGAATAAAATTATTATCTGTTGAATTATTTACTTTGTTTACAGATAAATTGATTGAAATTAATTATTATTTTTATAAAAAATTGTAATGAAGTTATGCAATTTATTATAAATATATCACATTTCATGCATATATTTATTATAATACATTAATGTTCAAGGAATTCAGCTACCATGTTTTACAATAATCTGTTTTGCTCTTATCTGAAGTTCCTTGAACATAAAATAAAGATAGTTCAATGATATTTCAATCATCAGCGCACTGTATGATTCGTTTTTTTATTTTTATTTTCCGCTTATGACCGGTTTTGTGTAGTTGTTTCATTATTTAAGTGGGGTGTATATTATGCACCATTATAAAATATATTGAAGATCGATACATTAATTTACTTAACGATTGAAATAAATATGGTGTTATGATATTATTATTTCAAATAGAAGTTTTAAATTGACATATGATATTTTAAAATTTCTATGTATTTGTATGATATGTAAATAACTTATACAGTTATTTGTTATTATAGGTGTATAAAATACAGTTTTCAGTAATTAATTAATCATGCTTTGATAAAATAACAAAATATTTATACAATTCATACAATAGAAATATTGAAATAGCAGCTATAGTTTATATCAAATCGAAATAACACAATTTAAAGCAATATTTTTGATTGTTATATTAAAATAGGTCCTACAGATCTTTTAATCTTAATTTAATTTTTATCTCTTTAGTTACTAGTATTCACACACAAGTTATAGATAATATTTTATTAAGTACTTAAATTATAATAAACAGTTATATTTGTATTTTATTTTTATAATTTATGTCATATTAATAAAATAATTATTCAAGATTATTAATGAAAGTTATTAAATTACATATGATTTATAATTTAGACATGTTATAAATATATAAGGATCAATTCGTTATAATAAATTTAAATTCTTGCTGAAATTTAAATTATTTTTTAAATAATAAGCATATACATTTAAAACTTATTAAAATATTTATCATAGAAAATTACTGAATTTTATGAAACAACAATTAAGTGAAAACTTAGGTAAACCTCTACGTCAAGGTTTCATTATGATCTCGCTCACAAAATCAATACTTTATATAAACTTTATATACATATAAATACAATTTACTTGATGACGTTCACAATTGAACTATATATTTTTGAATGGCTTGCGACCGAGCTTTCACAGAGTAGAAACGTATATACATTTATTGATATTAGTTATCACTAACGTCGGGAGATGAGCGGGTGAAATTAAAAATGGCAATCTGGCGTTCATGTTTACGCAGAGGATGACGGTGACCTTGATATGGGCACGTTTTTTTTTTACTACGTTTCCGTTTCACGTTCAACAACAGACGTCCTTAAGTGCGAATCGGTTGAACTATTCCATCGGTCGATCCGTTACTTTTACACTAAATCCCATGTTAAACAGTCGTTAGAACTTAATACTTATATAAATAGAAGTAATAAAATAAAAAAAATATATATATTAGTAAACAATTGTGTTTATTTATTTGGTTTTATAAACGATTTAATGTAAGTATAGCACACATGAATTTGTATACGATTTTTTGTTATTTAACCGTGATGTGCGACACTCAAGTCAAGCCGGCTGCGAGCGCACAAAGATTGCAGAGCGTGAATCAAAATGTGACAGTGACACCAATCAATGATGGACGTAAAACCATCAGAGAAACGTCAACATATTCAACTCGATACGATTATATTGATATTGAAGCTGTTATGAACAATGAACGAATTATAAAAGTCCTCTTCAATTGTGTTATGAGCCGAGGACCGTGTACCAGGGAGGGTTTGGAGCTCAAAAGTAAGCTCTTGATAACATGAATACAGTTTTTAAACAATATTTATATTAAGTGTATAACGTTAATAAGTAATAATAATTAATAACCATAGGATCACTCTGTAATTATACAATAACCTAAATTAATTAGAAAGAGTAAACAAAATTTAATGATTCTTTCTAAAATAATTATTTTTATCAACGCGTGTTTTTAAAAACTGTTTCAAAATGTTTTCATATTATTTTATTTTTAAAAATATTTTAAATTAGGATTAAGATAAATGGATATTTGTAAATATATGAAATCAAATTAAGGTATAGAGGACTATAATGTTTTAAATTGACTTTATGTTCTTTTTATTTTAATACCGAATATATAATTTTGTTTTTTTTTTATATAAAAACTAAAAACATTCTTATTTTTTTTTTACATAAATGTCAAGGTTTTTTTAATAAATATATAAGTAATATATATACTCGTATTATGTACTGGCGTACTGCATACATTTTCGTATAAGCTACTACAAGTTTAAGGCAGTCTACGAACCAACCATAATAATATAAGTATTCAGTTTTAAAAATATTTATTTATTTTTAATTGTATATATTTTACGATTTTTTGATTTTATTATGAACTACTTACCCTAACCTTACTTATGAGTTATGAGAAATTTCATATTAAATTTTCAAACCTTAAAAATAAAAGTAAAATTGTACATTTAATACAAACAATATGAACATTTTCGTAATTTTGATGAATATTGTTAACATTTGAAATTCAAATGCTTATAAATAAATATTTTAGTTGAGTATTTTAAACACTTTTCTGTATTTTTTTTTTTTTTTTTTTTGATTAGTTGAAATTTTTTCATTAAAATCAATAGAAATAAAAAAAAATTTCAAATTTTTTAAAAACGTAAAAAGAGAAAATATCATGAAAATTTATCATGCATAAAAATAATCAATATTTAATGAAATACCAACTATCGGTTATTATTTTTTGAATTACAACAAAATATTAAAAATCGTTTGAGAAAAAGTAGTTATTTTACTGGCAAATATCCAATGATGTAAAAATTTGAATTTAAACGCTAATGAAAAATTTAGTGTAAAAATATGAGAATTTGTTTAATAAATTTCAAATTATAGAAAAAAAAATACAATTTATGAAGTTTTAACTACAAATTTTAAATTGTTCTTGATCTAACGGATTTCGTCAACATTTTAAATTTAAATAATTAAAAAAATATATTTTGTACATGTTCCTACTTTAAATATATATATTAATTAATAAATAAAGAACTTATGAGAAACCTTGTTTTACATTTTTAAACATTTGACCAAACAAATAATATTAAATCAACATTTATATAATAAAAAAAAAAAAATTTTGAATATCTATAAATAGTTTTAAAAGATTCTAATGATTTTAAAAAAGATACAATAAATCGAAAATGTTAACAGGAATATTTGGTGAAAATTGCATGTGTTTATGGTTACTTATTTTTAGGTTATATCAAAAAAACCAAATCGATTTTGTCTAAAACTGGTTTTACGTAAAAATGTTCCTTCATTATTGTTTGTTTTTTCCGACTAATTAAAATAGGTATATTGTGAATTCTCAATTCTGACCTTTAGTACAAACTAGATCCAATTTCCTAACAAAAACTAACCCTATTGTTGAATATCGAAGAATTTTTTCAACTACTTATTGTGAATAAACAAAATAACACGCATCGTTGTAAATTCGATAAGTACATCACCCAACTCAGAATCTAAAATACAATTAATCTGAAAAAAAATAATGAAAAGCAATATTATCGAACATTAAATAAATGAAAAATAAACATAGAATGATATGACAACCATGTTTGCTAACAATAGGTATAACTTATAAAAATAAAATCACCGAGACTATTAACTCTGTATATACCGGTATGTACATATTACTTCTCTGTATAGTATAACTATATTATTATATATTTTAGGTTTTGTTATTTATGTGGTTTTTACATCCTCTTAAGAAAAGTTAATTTGTCGACGTGCCATAAAATGCTTTTTATATGTTATGATCATTATTTTTTTGTCTACGGAAGAAGCTTAAAAGTAACTTAATTGAACTATTATATACTTTTATTAGCACATTATTATTGATTTACTGGAATTTTTAAAATTTATTCATTTTCTTTCTTTTAATTTATACTTGAACTTAGTGAGAGATGGAAATATTTATATGTTCAAAGAAATATACGGTTGATTAATTAATAAATGTTATTAATAATAAATCAGAAATAATGTTTATTTCAGAATTAACTATATTTGTTACTTGTATTTATTAATGTTGTATCAGAAATGAATGATTATATATTAAGTTAAATAATAATATATAATATGGTTTTTAATTTATTCAAAAATTATTATTATTTTTGCAATAAAAACACATTTAATCATATGCAAAATGTATGCGTACATATTTATTTTCCATATTATACGGCTAAGAGTATATACCATAACCATGGGCGTCCCCAGACATTTTTCTAGGTGGGAAGGAGAGGAGGGAATTAATTAAAAAAATAATGAAGATTTTTTTATATATTTTATTTACTGTAAATTATTATGTTTCATCATTATTACAATTAGGTATTGTTAGTATTCATTTTTATTTATAGAATATTATTTTGTTTCGTCATTATTACATTAAATTATTAAAATTAGGTATATATAATGCTTTGGAAAACAAATTTAAAATTCTAAGGGGCAAGTACCCCATCTTGCCCCCTCCCCGGGACTTCCATGGATATAACTTCTTCATTATTTACGATGATCATATGAGACTTTGATGTAAAAATAAATAAATACATTTAAAATATACGTCTTTCATATAAATAATAAAATTTTTCTATTTGCGTAAATTATTAAAAATAATATAAGATATAAAACTTGTTTATTCAAAAATGATCAAAAAATATGAATTGAATTAATTATAACTTTTTTGGGGGGTAGTCTGTAACCTAAGATAAGCATTATACAACTTGTATTAACTTATAGTGATTTAAGTTAAATGTATAGTGTTATAAAGAGTACCTACCATTTTCATCATTATTTTTATTTTTAATCAACCAACTTTTTTATACATAAGTAATATTTTTTTAATCTCAATCTAAACATTTGTTTGGCTCGTGACATGATTAAGCTCAAAACAAAATTAGTTTTTGTAAAATATATTAATGTGTAGACCTAATCATTAAAAAAAATTTAATTATTAGATTTCATTAAAAGTATTTCTTATAGTTATGACAAGTTTTAAAATTACAAAAATAATTAGTTTTTTTATAAGTTTAAATATTAAAAAAAGTATAAATACATTAATTATAATTATAATACCAATATGCAAAAATATAAATTTAAATGCTATTTTATGAACTTTTTATCTGGGTTTTTTAGATGTTCAAAATATTTACAGAAATATTTAAGACGCAATAAATAATTATTTCGCTTATACTTAGAGAATAATATTTTTTATTATTTACATTGATTTCCCTCATTACCAACCTAGCCTTTACAACACTGCCTGACAACCCTCCCCGTCACCTCAAACGAAAATGGCCACATGATTTTTTCTTTAATATTTAATATTAATACTCACTAAATTAAATTCATATTGGAAGTAGTGTCAATGAACGCTCCCTTCCCTCATGCCGTCATGCTAAGTAAAACTAAATAAATGTCAACAAAATTACTAATTGTATTATTTTTATTCAGGCTATAAATTTTTCTATTTTAATAATAAAAAAAAAGTGTACATTTAAATATTATTTTTAAAAGTATTTTTAAACAGGTTTTATTTGAACACACGATTTAACAAGACTCAGAACTAATAAATTATTACAACTTGGATGTCTGCAGGATGATGAATAATTTATGATCACAAATAATAGTAGTTGATTTTGGGAAAGTGTCACAAAAACTATAACGTCAATTAATTGATTTTCTAGATTAGTGAAATAAAATACACACCCATTTACACACATTCACGTCTTCACGATAGACCATTTAAAATACACCACTTACAGAATTTATTCAACTCTTCAACGATAGCAATACCTAAGTATCCTTATCATTAATATAAATAAGTGCAAAAATATTTTTATCTTCCATAAACAACAGAAAATTACATGACCTTAAACACTTTTCCAAATTGTTAATAAATATTAAATACTATTCACTAATATTTTAATTGGAGACGAGACTAGAAAACTTCAAATGTCATTTAAACTTATATTTCTACATATACTAAGCCTTAAGTATAAATTGCAGAATTAATATTACTATTTTTAGTCTTCAATGCCATAGTTAAGACAGAATAAGCAACACAAACAAGATCTATTCAAGGAAATACTAATTAAATTTGAAAATATTGAAAACGCCTAACTAAACTTGAGTACGCAACACTAAAAACACCTTGCACTAAATTATGCAATCCATAAATAATAGGTACATTATAAGATGAATATTATTTTTCCATGGCTTCCAACTATAAAAAATATATTCCCAAAAATGTTAATACTCTTCGATATAATGATTTATAACGTAAAATAATAAACTAAAAATATTTGTATTTATAAAAAAATAAATAAAACATATTTTTTATGTATTAAAAGTTAAACAATGGGCGATTTCTACTTAAAAATTAAATTGATGTAACTACCTATATAGTTATGCAATAATGTTTTATATTGGTTCTAGATTACATATTTTATTATGAAAATATTTACGTGTTTTATTTATTATGATTCATTAAATTTAAATTGTTTTATAGGGATTGTTCCGGATGCAATACAAACAGAATGTGCTAAATGTAATGAAAGACAAAGAAAACAAGCAGGAAAAGTTTTAGCTCATTTACTACAGTATAAACCAGAATACTGGAAAATGTTGTTGCAAAAATTTGATCCAAATAATGTGTATTTGAGAAAGTATATGGCAGACAATGATGATGACGAAAAGTTATCTCTTCAAAAACTTAGCAACGATACTACTAAATAATGAAAACTAAATTTTTAGTTATATATTTTTTTATTATAAAATAACTAATTTCGTATTTTCTTCTGAATATATATATATATATATATATATATTAAATTATGTACATTAAGTCAATGCACCTATAATTATAGAAGTAGTTTTTATAATACTTTAAAACATATTATCTTCAAAATATGTTTTATGTAATTCAGTAATTGATATTATTTATTTTTATATACACATATATTTATATTTTTGATAGTTTTTATTTCATAAACATTTTGTAAATTATCATTATTTTAAATTGCTATATTATAATATGCCTATTAATAAGTTATTTTGATGTCTTAAATATTCATTTGTCATTTTAAATTATATAATATATATTGATCTTAAAGTTTTTTTAAACTGTAATCTAAAAATAAATAATTTTTTGTGAATAATTATTTTGAACAGAATGTAATGTTTATCTGGTAATATGTACCGCAATCTGTCGATAAAGTGTAGAGGAATTAAATATCTCTATTTTTCAAATGGATAATATTTTTTAGTCAAAAAAGTTAGTTAAAAAATTATTTTAGTGACTTAATTAATTAGAAGTTTTAATATTAGTATTTAGTAACATTTTTTATTTTTGTATGGACTACTTATACAAATTTAAAAATTGTTTAAAATATTGTTTTTCATATTATAAATCCTTATGCTATGTGGGAATTTATAAGAAATAGTATGTACTTTTTATGGATACTGATAAAGTGATAAATAATAAATATATGTACGAAAACTGCCAAAATTTAATTGAACAATTTAAAATGCACTTTATAATATAGTAGGGTACAATTATTACTAATATAAATAAAATTTATCTTGAAATTATAAGATGGAATAATGTAAATATAATACACAAATATTCCATTTTAAGTAAATTAAAATAATCCTAATAATTTCGACGAACATATTCATTCTACATAATAATATGTATCAGTAATACAGTGATCTAAGTATCTAATATTTAAGTTAATAACTTTATAAACTATTTTTTTATTTATATGTATATTCAAAGAACTCAACTTTTATAGCCATGAGTTACAATTTTGTTATTTAAAAATACATAAACATATAAAATGCATTAAAAAAACAAAATATTTTTTTTTTTAATTGTGTTTTACAAGTTGGTTAATTTTAAAAATCGTGCCTTTTTCGCATTGTTTGTACCCCTTATCTCAATGCTGTTTCTAGAGTCTCTTCCATTTCAATCCTATGTCGTTTTCGTTTACATAATAAACTATTATACATATTATATGATGTCAATGTAATTAAATTCTTAAAAAAAATAAGTTATTTTAAAAATATATAATATGTTAAAAACAGAATTTTATGCTAATCGTAAAATTAGTAGGAAAAAAATAAAAAGTTATATACTATGAATAATAAATACTTGTTTTCTTAAATATGTTATAGGTACGGCTCCACTGAAAACGATTTTGCGTTTTTGTATTTCGAGGATTTTTGCGATTATACACGCGCGATGTCCACTAGCGATTTTGGAAGCTTCACTGAGAGCGATTTTGCGTTACGAGTATTCATTTTATTTTTGGTTTGCTCATAATAGTTATAAAGTACTTTTTATTTTTTACAGAGCCAGAGAAAAAATATAAAAATGTTATATTTACTGTCTTTCTGTTAATATTATTTCGGTGGGTAAAATAAATCAATTTATAATTTTCTGAAAGCTAAGTATTATCATTTATCGAATCATGTAATTTATCATTGCTTTTAAGATAGCTATTTCCGTCAAATAACATATCCATAAAAATTTTTTCAATGCATATTTTAGAAGAACCATATTATTGTATTTATTTCAGGTATCGTGTATTCATGTGTACATTCATATTATAATTATAATTTTTCAAAATTCCTAGCCGTAATTTAATAAATAAAAATATTGATAACATATCTTAAATAAATTGTTTTGTCTTTTTGTTCCGATTTGAACACCCTTGTCCTTACCTTTAAAGGGCTATAGCCATTTTCCTCTAAAAACAAGATATCGTTTTCCTCCACTGTTCATTTTCCTCCAAAAAAAAGGTTGGTTTCCATTTTCATACACAATATTTTTGACTAAAATTATGTCTATTTTCCTCCAATATTTTAGTCAGTGTTGTAGTGTAACGCAATCCGCAATCTAACGAATTCCGAATTATAAATATAGAATATGGCTAGGATCATATTTGGCGCGTATCTGTTGATTAAATTCTGGTCGCTTAATTTCTAGGTATGTAATTACAAAAAATAAAATAATTATTCATATTATATATCATTTTTATTTTTTTTAAATAGGTATTCATTTGTTACTTAAAATGTCCTATAATTATAAAAAAATATAATATTATATATACTGTAGTGATTTTATTATATTTTATATTTTACATATTGTCTGGTTGCATTATCATCAACCACCTATTATCAATATTATTAATATTATTATTATCTAATTTTTTATTTATTGATTGATGCATCTTTATCGACGTTCGTATTTTTTTATTATATTCATCCTGTTTTTAGCTACCCGCCAAGTTCGGTGCGTACGGTGTATTTTATATTATAATTATACTTGAAATATTTGATTTGTTATTCTATTTTTAATTTAAAATTCTGATAACGAATAATGATTTTATTGTTTTATTTATTGGAGGAAATTGGACAGTGGAGGAAAACGGTATCTTGAACGGCAAGCTTTTGGAGGAAAATGGACCCGTCCATTTAAAGATGTAAGTCTTACACCTCATCTTTACTCACACCAATTCGTTTTGTTCAATTCCCTATTTTGTAAATACATCTCTTCCTATGTGTTCTCCTCTCTATCGTTTCAAATGCATACATATATATATGCACTATCCCTGAATTCGAATCACTTCGAATCATAATACAACCAAACTTTCACAATATATTCTTCCTAATATTGTACACAACTCATGCCATTCCTAAACTATCTATAAGTCATTTGTTTTTTATTCTATCCTTTTTATTTCACACATTAGAATTATCATATCTGCTGCATTCATAAATATGTTGAAGAATTATTGAAATGTTTGAGTTAAATTTTTAATAAATAACTAGATTATTTCCATTAGGAATAGTTAAGTGACATTTTTAAATTATACATTTATTTATATTAATATTTTCATTGATTTGAGTTTACATTATATGAATATAATATAGAAAACATTTTAAATCAATTAATATGTTTTTAAAAAAACTCTATGAATCAATAAATAATTTTATTTGATTAATCTAAAATACATGTAATTTTCAGGAATAAAAACTATATAAATAAGTAATAAATAATAATTGTGGATTTATTAAAGGAAAACTGCCTCAAACTTGTTGAATCACGAGTATAATAACTAGTTTTGTATCGTATTATTGTATTACTAGACAATACAAAAGACTTTTGAGGTCACCGATACACTTATATTTCAGATAAAATTGATTGGATTTTTTTTTAAAGATAATTTCTGCGTATGATGGTGCCAGAGCTTCATTTGGTGATTAACCTAATAAAAAAAAATAGTACCTTTATTTACCTTTTTTATAAAAATTATTAAGAATTGTTGAATTGAGTTAACTAAATCATAAATGTCATACATTTTTATTTTATAGATTAATTTTCATCGTTACCATAAATCATTACTGATAAGTTATAAACAATACAACTTTTGTTTTTTATTTATTTGTAGAACTAAATACATCTTTAAAGTAGAAAAAATGTTTTAATCTTTAATTTTGAGAGTAATTTCATTGTAGTTGTGTTTTTAGTAAATTAATTTTTATTTAGTCTTAAAGTGACTTCCCTGGCTTATTTTATTGAATATTTTTAGGATTTTTTCTTATTAAAATTTGATTTTAATTTTAAGAATATCTTCTTGAAGTTTCAACATATTTTAGAAGTAAATTTGAAGAATTTTGATAATTATTTATATAAAAGTTTAAAGTCTATACATATTACATCAATTAATTTTTAATAAAAAACCTAATTTATAATTTTTTAAACTAAAAATAAATAAACATTATGAAATAATATTATATGTATAATCATTGTATATAAGATAGTAAAATATTCAGATAAAATAAAAGTAGAACATATAAAATATATAAATATATATATATTAATTATATAATTATAGTTTTAATATAATATATATTTATACATTTGTATATGTATATATATTTTCAATTAATTATATATGTATTTCAAATTTAAAAACTTATCTTATAAATAATAATTAAAAAAAAAGAAACAATGATTATCAAGAACTTTTGAAAAATCTTTAAGCTTTATAAAGTTGAATGGAGAAAAACAATAGGTATATACTAATTTATTTTAGTTTATTTATTCCCGATTTTAAATGTTGTCGTGTAATTATTTGAGATAAATTATGTCTTACGATTTAATACTGTTGCAGTTAGATCTATGTTATAATTTCTGAAATTCGTAAAACCCTAAAATTATATTTCCATTGCATTAGCATAAGCTTAGTCCTTAATTCAAGTCGACACTAACCTCATATTAAATAGTGGTATCTTATTATAATCTCTATATCCTTACGTTATGTTTACTTAAAATTATTCTATCAAGAAGATAGTATTTTAATTACATTCAAAGAGTTGACTATAATATTTCACTTAAGTGAGGGTTTTATACAAAGAAAATTATAAAGAAATAAAGGTTGAATTTTTTGATAACAATTAGTGTCTGGTTAATAACCTTCTACTATTTAATTTATTTTCTGCTTAAAATGACAACTTAAGTCTATAATTATAATATGGAAATATTGTTTTTTTTTATTTCAATAAAATAAATGTTTCGTAGTTTATTTTAAAAATTTGATAAATATCAACATTCATCTATATTTAATGAATCATCTTTATAGCATCAAGACTGTATTACTAAAAATATTATAAATTTATAACTTCTTAAAATCTCTACAGATTTATATTAAAATGCAGTTTAATATATTTATTATTTAGTAATCATAATATTTAAATTAGAAACTAAAAAACCTACCCTAAAAATAATAATTATTATATCCTTATATCAATAAGTAATTACATAACATTTATTACTAATGAGCCACATAAAATATTCAAATAAAAGTAACTATACTTTTACATTAAAAAAAAATGTTATTGTAATGATTAAAAAAAAAATACTTTTATTGTAATGATTTTCAAGGTCTTGGAAATTATAATTATTCTACTAAAATATAAAACAGGTATAATGTACACTCAAATAAATATATTTTTTAAAGCAAGGTCACCTTTAAAATAAAATTTAACCACATTTTATACTAGTTTGTCAACATATTATCTTGTTTTGAAAATTAATTATTACCATTACATTTCTATATTTTTCTTTGTCAAATAATAAAGTAAAATTTAAATATTTGTTTAAAATTTAAAAAGTAAGCGCACTCGGACGCAATATTAACGTTTTCAAGTCTTAGTATATACATTATAGTGTGTAACTTAATAAAATATGTAACATCCATTTAACTCATGTTTTTAAAAATCTAGAGTACTTAAAGAATTTCGGAAATATACATTTCCTCTTCGTTTCATTATAAAATTTAGTTAAAAAAATTAATTAACATTAATTTCTAATGAATAAAACAATAGTTAATAGATTAAATGAAAATGTATTTACAAAATATAAATAATAAAATAAGATTTTATTCTTAGTTAATACTAACTAAATTATATTATGGATAAGTTATAAATTATAATGTATAAAGAAATTATGCATACCTACTTATTAAGTTATATAAGTTACTCTATAAAACATATCTAGTATACCATTTATACGCTTTTACTGTAAATACGTAATATATAATTTTTGTAAAATGATATGCTTAACAGTACTCAGATAGCACATTTATATGTATATTTTTGAAGATTGTTTTTAAAATACATTATTGACAAAATCCTTTATGCTTTCACAAAATTAAAAACATATGTATGTTGTACTTAAGTATTTTTAATTAATATTATAATATAGGTTTTCTGTAAAAAACATATTTTAAATGAAAACGATTCAATCAAATTAATTATAATATATTGTGTTAAGAAAGATATTTTAGAAATTATAACTAATAGGTTTATTAGGTTTAATTAAACAACAACTTTTATGTTTTACTTTTTAATATTAATTTTAAGAGTTTATAAATTCAATTAGGAAACCTATCTGCTATACATAATATTTTACTACGGAGTTGTTTATTATTATTATTTTGTTTGACTACCTATTCTATATCGACAAAATGACCATTAGTACTAAGTGCTTATAATTCAGTTGAAGCATTCATAAACAATATAAAAAGTTATTTTTTTGTAATTATTCAACACTTTTTATATGTGTATTAATTTGCTTAATAAATAAGGAATATTGTGAAAAGTTCAACTGTCATCAGATATATTAATATATACATATATCAATATATTATATTGCAATAAGAGTTATTAAGATCTATTCTTTAATTTAAATCTATGTGTATAATATGATTTGTATAAATATATATTTAATGAATTATACCAGAATAATTTATTCTACATATAAATTAACCTGTGGATATACAATTACTTAAATAATTTTTTTTAATAATATCGGAGAAATAAATCAATTGTATTAATTTTTATCAAACCTGATAAATTTTAGGTTACATAAAATAAACTGCATTTCCTATTATCTTAATGCAAAATCTATAATATTGGAGTTAAAGTCTTATTTTTTAAACAGAGTTACAGTAAATAGGTGATTAAGGAGTAGCTTAAAAAGTAGCAAATGTTGATGCATAATGTTTTAATAAATTCAAACATTTATTAAATTTTATTATAGGGAAGCAATGAATGTATTGATTTTAAAAGGAGTACTTTTTTTTGAATTTAACACATACATTACAACGACCTTAAATTATAACTTTAAATATGCATCATTTATAATATTAAGAAGATATAAATATTTTTACCATTAAAATAATATTGTTTTAATATTTATTTTTGCTTCTGTAGGTACATTTTAAAGCATTAAAAAATATTTTAATCTTCAACTTAAATACATTTTCTGTTAGTAAAGTAGATCTAGTTAATATTTTGAATAGATAAAAATAAAACTATACTTACTTATACTATTAGTTATTTCTATACTATAATACTTTTCTTAATAATTGAGAAAAACAAAAAATATTATTTTAATAAATACACATTTGAATTTGTACGCTGCAAAATCGAATCGGTTATTTTTATTATAATTCAAAACTTATAATCCTAAATAATCAGAAATTTAACCAAATATTTTTATCAGCATTACCTATATAACATTACATATTGAAAATATGTATCATAATATCAAATATTATGAGTTTTTTTAAACTATTTATAGGCATTTGAAATAATTTAATTTTGTTTTTAGGAGCTAATAATACATTTTAGGTTAGTCCACTTAAAAAATAAAATGAGATCCCACATAAGTGATTTTTAATTTTTTAATTTAAAAATATATAAATACTTGAATAATTTTTAATAGAAATTTCAAGTTCAAATTCTAATAAAATTGGATATATTTTAAACGAAAAATAACAGTTTTGTAAATTTTTTGTGATAAAAAAATATTATTCGTAGAAACTTGAAACTTTTTTCCACTACTATATACTCATATCATTATAAATTGTCCAATATTAAATCTTCAATATTATATAATATTACAATATATAGTATTATATGAAATAATATTATAATATAATTATTAGTTATTATATTATATGTAATAATAATTATATGTGATTTTTTTCGGTATAAACTAGTAAAATCAATTGTATTTCTAATAGAAAAAATAAATTACCAATAGCAATATAGACTTATCATAAAATATATTAAGAAAAAAAAATTGACTGATGGTTTTTGTTTAGATTCGTCTTTCGTATGAAATCATAGTAATCTCGTCAATGAAGTTCACTAAAAACAATTTTTATATTAAAATTATGATTTTTTAAAACGTCTAATCTTATACTAATACAAATATATTTTAGAAATGAATTAGCCAAGATATCATCACACATAGAAGTTATAATATAAGTCAGTTGAAAACAATAATGCAATTTATTTTTTATGATACGTATAATATTTTTGATGTCAATATATTAAATTTAATTAAATTTCTGTGAAAAAATATTTATTATTTAACAGTTAAAAATAGTGAATATTAATTAAAAAAATGTTAAGTAAAATAAAATAGTATACATACGCCAATAGAAAATAACTATCATACAATTTTTATACTTATAATTTTTCTTTTAATTTTAACGAAATTAATCAGACGGAGTCACGAATATGAATGTTATACCTATTATGAGTTTATAAACATAATGATATTTTGAAGAATACGTTTAACGGAAAATTATGATATCATAATGACGTATGATTGACGTAGGTAAACAAAATTTCCCTAAAATGTAATTATAATAATAATAATTTAACATACTTTGCTGAGACTATTTTTTATAATAATTAGCGGGTAATTTATTTGTGTTCCAAGAAGAACCGCCGGCAATATTATGATGTATTATGCTCCTGGACCACAAAAACTGAACGTAAAAACGCATTCCTGGTCGGGCTGTTGGATACCACAACAATAATATTTATGCATAACAAGTATATAGGCGGTAATCAAGGAAATAAATACTAACCAACTGGTGGGTCGGGCAATGGGGAAATGAGTTCAAGAGGTAGGTATTATGACGACAATCACGCGTCACTAGAAGGTCATCGAGCATAAATTATAATGCTGTTATACCACACTTTTTCTTGGTTTGGCAAAGTATGAAAAAAAACAACACACGATTGATGCCAATGATTATTGCTTATAAAAGCCAGTCTAAAACGTTGTCTATTCAGTATACAATTGTACGCCATGGAATCAAGAATTGCAGTAGTCTGTGTTGTTTTGGCGGTGTTCGCAGTGGACCAAACGGTCGGAGCGCCGCAAAAAGATGCTGTAGCCGCAAGCGGTCCCGGTTACACTACCAAATACGACCATATTGATGTTGACCAAGTTCTGGCTTCCAAAAGATTAGTAAACAGCTACGTTCAATGTTTGTTGGACAAAAAACCGTGCACTCCTGAAGGAGCTGAACTGAGAAGTATGTATACTTACTGCACCTTTATAGTTGATGAAAATAATTACATTGTAACATTGTTAGATATAATTTCTTTACCATTTAGTATGATTCCCAATAATCTGTTAGTATGTTTTTATTGAATCTGATGAAATGTATTAGAATATAATCTACCAACACACTTTTTACTAAACAACCAAGCTTTATGGTATATATATAGATATATATACATGACTATTTACTTTTTAATTATTTTTTAAACCAATAAATTAATTTTCAAAAAATTACATTTAAATTAGTTCATAAATATGTGAAATATATTGGTCCTTATGATTAAATTAGAGATTTCAATAATTTATTCTAAAACTAGAAATTTAAATCAAACACCTAATAGAACAATAAACTATTGGTAGTAGGTGTGCGTATAACGTTAATATTGTTTACATGAAACATTATTTTATTATTTTTATAGAACATAATAATGTGTTAGAAATAAAATAAAATATAAATACTTATCTTAAATATTTTCGTTTTACAGAAATTTTACCTGATGCCTTAAAAACACAATGTTCGAAATGCAATCCCACGCAAAAAAATGCTGCTCTTAAAGTTGTTGACAGACTCCAGAAAGATTATGATGCAGAATGGAAACAGCTTCTTGACAAATGGGACCCTAAACGTGAACATTTCCAGAAATTCCAACAGTATTTGTCAGAAGAGAAGAAAAAAGGTTTTATTAAATTTTAATTATAAGGATAAGTTAACCAATTAGTAGTTAATAATAGTTTAGTTTTTCAATACATAAGAATGTAGTACCTACACGCACTATTTATCAAATGTATACAAAAATAATAAAAAAATCATTACTTATTTATATGTACAATTCTTGTTTGTTTATTTTTTTAAGATCATAAAGGAAATAATAAATATTTTGGTTTATGTTTTTATTATGTTATATTTATTTTGTATTCGTCTAAAACATAAAAATGAAGAATAATATATATACTCAATTAACATACAGTTTTGTATTTAATTTGAAATAAAAGCAGTCATTTTAATTAAGATTAATCATTTCGTATTCTATAAAATCTTACGAGTGTTAAAAAAAATTCACAGTTCGTTGTCAAATAATTATCCTTATAATGTAATAATAACATTATTACGCACTAAAATATTGTTTAAAAATGATAGTAATAAATTTAATAAGTACTAATAATAATTATTATTTATTATTGTTTAAAAATTGAACATTCATATTGACAACTCAATATAATTCGTTAGCCTATAACAATTATTACTATTACCATGATCTAAACGAGATAATTTATATAGGCAATTTAACTCGTATAAGTATAATACAAAAACAAAATTTCGAACATGCTTTAACTTCCGCTTCAACTATGTATTAGCCGAGTACCCATACCGATCATATTATTTCACATTAAATTCTAATTAATGAACCAAAAAATTCAAGAATTATTTACATTATTATTTTTGTATAATTGTTAAGTTGTGCTTAATACAATATAGAGGTGTTATACTAAAAGGATAACAAAATAAATTACTGCAGTTTTTTTTCAATGGTAGAAATTCACAAGAATTATATAATTTCAATATAAATTTTCTACCCAAGTAAAATTACTAAAAAATGTTTACATAGTATAATATTGTTTTTATGAGTAATATTAAATTATGCCTATAAAAGTCTACTATCGAACTTGATTGAAAGCTTAGTCCTCATTAAGAATGATGAACTAGTCTCTCACGACAATCCTGGGAGTACAATATTTTATGAAACAAGGAAAATGTTGTACCCTGTTATGTTAATTTTATACCGGTCATACATAATATTATATTGTGTATCTAAAATAGTTATTATTAGTCTGAACTAAATATAATATTGTAATATGTATTATACTATATTTTGAAGAAACATACTAAATTATTTGTTCATTAGAAATGTGTGCGTAAAGTGCACCTTAATTCAAGTCTAGGAAATTGTGTGTTCCGTAGTATTGTACATTTTAAATTTCTTTTTTAAATGTCTTATTCACAATACTAAAAAAAAAAAAAACAATAATAATAATCATAAACTCATAAGATTAATTGGCACAGTTAAAAGCTTCTTATATGACATAAAAATAAAATAAATAACAAAACTAATACAAGAATGACAGAGATAATCATATAAATGAACTAAAATTATACAGTCTTTTTTTTAGACTAGAAATGATTATGTAGTAAATAATGTTTTACTATTACATTGTTTGTACGAAATCATATAGAACGGAAGTAGGTATGACAATTACAAAAATTAACGATTCTATTAAAACATTTAAATTGAGTTAAATACCATCAGTGTATCGAATTAAATTGTATTGAATACCGAGTATTGCGTATATTAGTCTTAAATAATTATTATATGCAATTATATAGCATTAAATTTTGTAGGTAACACAATTTCGTTTTAATATAAACTTATTTATAATGTATGACATTAATCATTATTGTTTTATATTTACACATAATAATTTATTAAATATTGCATACTTTAGAGAAAAGAATTTGTGTTGTGTAAGTTTAATATAAAAACAATTAGGTACTTCAATGAAAGTACCCACATGACAAACACAAGATAGTGATGATATAAAATTATAATAACTACTATTTTTAAAATACAAAAAAATGTATTGTTGCGAATGAAATAAATTTTTTTAATTATTATGTATAAAACATTTATTTCCTTAATAATTAAAACCTAATTTATTTTTACATTGCGGTTTTAAATACAAATTTTTCCTTATTCTACCTGTATAATATGTTAATCTACGAACATTTTATCAATTCTGGTCCCAAATACATGGGTCCAAACGCAGGCTTGAACACCAAATACGAATAATTATCGCTGAAAAATATGAAAAATAATTACCAATATTATAATTTAATTTTAATTATTTTACATTTTAGAATAATACTCATAGGTTTGCTTAATATAAGTTTATTTTACAATCATAAAATTTCATCAACTTTTGTTAACACATGCATAAATATATTAATAATAAATGGAAAATTTTACTAGATCTTCTATCGACATTGAATCTACAATTTTATGTTGTCCATTACTAAATTTAATAATAAAATAAATAATAAAAAAACAGGCTGATATGAGTGTTTTATATTCCATATCACTGATGAGTTATTAACACGAATTATACCATATAGCTGAACTCACAGCAAGAAAAAAAATTAAGAATAATTCAAAAAACCAAAGATACCATAAAGCCCATAAAGGAATAATGAAATCAAATAAAAAACATGGTACTTGATAATAACAAATTAAAAATAACATAACTGATTGTATAAAATTGAAATATTTATAGGATTTTGACAAAATTCGTAGTAAAAACCATTAAAAGTCATGGAAAATATTTGCTAATAACATAAATTAAGAGAAAAACTAAACTAAATTGAAACCACAAAATAAATATAATCTACAAAAACAATAAATTAATTATGGTACTAAACGAAGTTTCAAACAAATTATGAAAGTATTTTTATTTCAATAGTTATGAAACATTTTATAACTCCGTTTTTATTCAATTTAAAGAGGGCCAAAAAACCTCTATTTTCAATTATTATTGATCAAAACAAATTTTATTTAAGTAAATTACTTGTATTACAAGGGTCAGTATTATTTGTTACATTATTACTAGTGGTAATTAATTTAATTAACAAGCAATGTAAATTCCCAATAAAATCTAACATAATTGTATTTGCCTACGATATAGATAACGTTATATCTATAGAAATAAAAATATCAAAAAATACAAAAACATCTTTAAGCAATTACAATAGATTTAGTAAAACGGTCAGTAGAAACTGGTTTTAAGTTTTCTCTTAAAAAATTGAACTACATAATTGTTATAAATAGACCAAACATTGATGCATTAAAAAAAAACACTGGACAAAAAACATAAGTATATACATCATGTTCCATTTTAGAATCACATAGTCTCCACAGATAAATCTTAATAAATATCGACTAATAATGTACTTTTACTTTTAATTTGTTTTTGTTTTTTAATATTTAAATAAACAATACAAACATAATTTAACTAAGGTTCGATTAAATATACAATAAAGCTTCAAAAATTTCAATAAACTTAATCAACGCTAACTACAACACAAAAATTCTAATGGCTGTTAAATCATAGATATTTTATATGAAAATTATTTATTCAAATTGAAAATAATTTTTTTATGAAAATTAAAAACTAACTAAAAAATGAAATAAAATCAACACGAGATAAATATGATAAGTACCTGAAAAATTGTCCAAGTTTATTTTTCATATATTGCTCTGTTTGCGTTTGGTTGGGGTTTGTTGGCCACTGTTTGGAGCATTACCGGTAGCTCCATTTTCGAGTTTGGCTAATTTTTTGTACTGCGATGAGTTAATAAATCTTGGATAAGAATCCCTATGCATAAGCGTGTAAATTTGTAGCTGAGCTTCATCGAACATATGAGATGATGGTTGATTGATGTTCTTATTGACAATATCACGAACACGAGAGTCTAAACTCACCTAATTAAAACAAATAATACGTGTTGTAGATAAAACTTAAATTAAAATGAGTACTAGGTACTCGTATTAGTCGGATTACCCATATAAACTGAGAACTTATCTACCCATCACTCATTTTTCATATTTTTACTGTCAAAAATATTTACATAAATATAAAATATATTTTATTTCGATAAGAAAAACAGTAAAATCTCATGAATATAACTAAGTATCCAATGAATAATATAATATAAATATTATATCTAGCTATTGTTATTGAATAACATTTTTATCTAATTATTAATTATTATGGTTTGTTTATTAGATATCCTTTACATTTATTATACATCATAATTTAATTAAATCGATTTTTTTATAATAAGTGAATTTTGTTGTTACTTACATTTTAAGTAGATAATTATACATTAACTTTAGGTGTATTATTATTGTTTACTTGATAAAAAAATAATATTACATTAATTATTGTAAGTTTAAATTAATTTATTTTTTAATTATGTTAATCCAAATAATATTTAAAATACCATAGACTGTTGTATCGTAGTAGCAAAATGAATTTGCAACTTATGGAAATAGTCCAAAAAACATTTAAATATCCTTAAATGCACGTAAATAATAACTATTGCCTGTTCTAATGTTATTACAATTTACTACAAATCCCTAAAAATACACTTACTTCTTTAGGAGATAGAATCGAAATGTAATCTTCGTAAATGAACCGAGCTTTTTCCTCTATTACATCAGGATTCGATTCTTTTTTTAACTCTTCAACTGCCATCCAGAACAATATGTTCTCTTCGCTGTATTCGCATCGTAAGAAATCACGAAATATCTTTTTTCCCGCTGCGTAAAAAAAAGAATAAGAAAAATAATGATATTTGTTATGTTACACCATTTTATCACAATTATATTATAAGTAATAAATATAATAATATACTTTATATTACAGATATGTATGTGTATGTCAAATAACAATACAAAGTACAATATTTACTGGAAATAAGGAAGAAACACATTTTCCTTTTTATTAATCCAAAACTGAAAATGTTTTCTAAATTTGGTTTTGTGTTAAATATTTTAATAAATTATAGTTTCTATATAAATTAAAATTAAAATTTTGGCTTTAGCGAATAAAGAAATTTTGATGAGTGTTTTTTGAAAATTATGGTTCCCCTTGTAAGAAATTTATTAATTCGATACTGGTGTATGTATATATAATTGTATACAGGGTGATTTTTTATCAAACAACACTCATTATTTCAAAAATTAATTAGGTTTTTGAAAATATTTTTTTACATAGTTTCAAATTGTTAAAAAAACAACGTTTTTATTAAAAAATTATATTTTAAAATATTTTTTATCCTCATAATTTTTTAAGCTTTTATTTTTTTGAATGACGACATAGAGTTTTAATTTCATATTCCGAAGCAAAATAATTGTCTGAGTATTTTGATACATAAAAATCAAATTTAGGACGAGTAGTTTATGAGTTTTACTTACTTAAAGGTTAGACAAGCGGAGTAGTGGACAAACATTTTGCGGGGTAACCCCGTACCACTCCACTCCGTTTGTCTAAACTTTAAATACGTATAACACATAAACTACTCATCCTAAATTTGATTTTTATGTATCAAAATACTTAGACTATTATTTTGCTTCGAAATATGAAATTAAAACTATGTTGTCATTCAAAAAAATAAAAAAATTAAAAAATTATAAGGATAAAAAATATTTAAAAATATAATTTTTTAGTAAAAACGTCGTTTTTTTAACAATTTGAAACTAAGTAAAAAAAATATTTTCAAAAACATGATTACTTTTTGAAATAATGAGTATTGTTTGATAAAAAAATCACTCTGTATATAATATAACTATATGAGTAAGAAAACAGAACACAATAAAATTATTAAATATACTTATAGTATTTATTAATTTAATTACCAGGACACTTTAGAAGTCGATCAAATGATTTACTCCAACTTCGTATTTCGTCCAACGGGGGCCTGTAATGATAATAATTACATATAATATAATAATTGTTACATTTTATATATTATAGTATAGTATAACATCAAAAAATCGAAGATACATAAAAGTAGACAATTGTTTCGAAATATATATTAGTTTGATAAATATAAGAGAAACTATTTAAATATCACATCTCCAATGTTTTTAATAATTTATATTAGATATTAGTTAATTCTTTAGAATCAATAATTTTAGAGACATCACTCTATTATATTTTTACTTTTTAGTAGAGAATTAAATGATAAAAAAGTAGTAATGTAGTAGTACAGTAGATTCCGCTTAATAGAGACACAGGCTAATAAGGACAACCGCTTAATAGGTACAATTCTTCAATATAACGAAAACAATGTATACTTATATGGTAAACGTACACCGCTTATCTGAGCCACGAACTCAGATAATTGGGACATTTTTATCGAGTATATTAATAGATCAATAGTTTTACAATCGCGACCGTCTTACATAATCGATTATTAGATTAAATTTTATCTTATCGTATGTTCAAATGTGATATACACACAGATATATAAAATTATTATTATTATATTATATTATATATTTTATATATCTGTGAATATACATGATAATGTAGTATCATGTTTTTCTTTTTGTACTATCAATTAATTTCTATAGTAATTTGTAATTCATATTATTAAAAAAAAATCAAAAGAAAATTAGTTTTTCAACAAATTTATACGTTTGTTTTTGTATTTCGGAATATTGGGACAACCGCTTTATTGGGTCAAAATAACACGCAACCAATGTGTCCCAATAAAGCGGAATCGACTGTTTAATTAAGTCAATGAAGTGTACTGGCCGAGGTTTAAAGTATATTTCAGGTATCTGCATTGCACAGATAGTATTAAAGACCTTTGAATTACATTTATTTATGGCCTTAATTTAAAAAATGCATTAACACAAATCTAATATATTATCTAATATTTCTTAGAAAAAGTTATTTCTTTTAAATTTGTCTATAATTAAAAACATAAGTAAATCTATTTGATGCAACTTTAAATTAGTTACTAACGTTTATGATTAATACCTGTTACAAAATATTATTTTTCATAACTGCACAAGTGCATACATTTACATAAATTTACCTTAGCTCGACGGGATTTTCGATTATGCCGCCGCTAGACCCGTTTCCGTTTGTTTTGGGGGGATGACCTTTTAATGGGAAACTGAAAGTATACATAAGTATTGTTAGCTCAACATATTTTTCCATTTTAAATCCAATATTTTATTATAAATTATAATCATAATTATATTATGAGTTTATTATCTTAGTCCTAAAAGAATATTATGGTGTATTAATACATAATGATATTTATGTAATTATATATTGCACACCCAATTGTGTAATTGATAGATTCGTTTACAATGTTTGAATTTAACTGTTAATTTAAGTTATACATAAAATTAATGTATAACTATGAATATGATATATTTGAACTTATATGTATAACACATATCGTAAAAATGGTTAAGTAGAAAGACGGTGATAGATTAGGTAGTTGTGAAAATTTTTTTAAATATAATATATTAATACAGCATATAATCATGAATACATCTACGAAAATAATGTTGGTTAACATTAATTTTTAAATATTAATATATATACAATATACATATTATATTAGTATTAATTTTTATTCATCTTTGTAGATCGTATTTTTTTTATCTATAGATAATACTTACCAAAAACGATCCCTGTATGCGTGAAAATTCAAAATAAAAAGCAACAAACAATGTTAGAGAAATGTACAAGAATTATTTTATTATTATAACCTTAAAATGTTGTTTTTACAAAACCGGTAAGAATAAATGATTTTCTTTAAAGAATAAATAATGTTAAACAATATATTCTTAATATATTTTTTAAAATGTTAGACTTTTAAAAATCACATATAAATATTAATATAGGTGTAAAAATGTATACATTATGGTATAAATACAGATACACGTTAATAATTATTCATTAGAGTCTAATTATAGTCTAATGATTAGGCTAATGGTATTCTAGAATATAAATCATAAATAATAAATGTAAACATAATTTTGCTTATCTTCTCAAATTATTCCATATAGTTTTTGTAATCATAAGCATTAAAATCAATTCCTATTCACATTGTAATACTGTTATAAAATAAAACATTATATTATTGTTAGGTTTGATTACTATACTAATTATATTTATTATAAATATAACAACACAGAATTTGCATATTAATATTAATGTTATTTATTACTTTTTTAGTGTTATTAAATTTTTTAATTCTCAATCATTTATTCTGTATGCTTATATTTTAAAACCTCGAAAAATATTTGATTTTTATCAATGATAAAGTAATGACTTTTCGTTTTTTTTTTATAAATTTAAAATCTGTCATTTAAGTTATTTATTATATTACACAATATACAGTTTTGTAATGTATTTTGACAGCTACTTTAACTTTTTATGGACGATGATTTAAATTATATAGCTATATGTACATTGAATAAAAGAATACACATAAATAGTAATAACTAATAAGTATAAAAATATACTATTCATATTATTATTGAAGATTTATTTTTATTTGAATTTAAAATTAACACTTCCAAATACACTTAATGTATAAATTGATTTTTACTTACCATAGCTTGCATATCCTACTCCTGTACGCATGCAAATAAACACTGATTGTACACAAATAAGTCAATTAAAATAAAATATTAAATAAAAGAAAAAATTATGAAAAATATGAAAAATATGTCTTAGAACTCAATACATATATACTGTAGCATATAATTTTATAAATTATTATAAATAAACATGTTTTTAAATTGTCGACTAAAAATATATATTTTTATACATATGTAAAATGCATGGATACTTCCCCAACTTTCCTCGTGCAATAAATTTACTCATCCAATACACTATAACATAGGTGCCTTATGGGGGAAGGTTGGCAAGGCGGATCACTTGCCCGTGAAAAAAGAAATATGCAGTTCTTATTTACTGATACCAATTAATAATTCATTTGAAGCTTATTTTCTATTTTTTTTTTTTTTTTGTACTTTTTATAATTTATTTTAATTAACTATGAAATACGACCAATTCAAATATTATCTATTTAAATAATAGCATAATATAATTATAGTATATTTATATTCAAGGCCATACTTAAAACAAATTTTCGCGGGGTATAAAATTTTAGCAAGCGGTGATAAACGCTTTAAATTGTTCAGTTATTAAACATATATATTTTAAGCACCTATTTATAAATTGATAAGAATTTTTAATAATTATTTAAATACGCATAGTATATAATATAAAATAAAATTGAATTTTACAGCTCAAATTCTAAATTTCTATTTTTTCTTTAAAAAAACGGTTGATTATCTCTCTGGATCGATATGAATATTTATGTAAACTATAACTAAGTAATGATAAATCGGTCAATATTCAGAGCCTCAGCGGTAACGTTTCGCAAATAGTTTTTAATTATTTTTAAAGAAGAAAATGTGTTTTCGAGCGCTGAAGTTGACACCAGTAAATTCATCATCATCATCATCATTTTTAATAAATATGAAATATTTGGAAAAAAATTTCGGCTGCAGTTAGTATATGCTTCTGCAAGTACTTCGATAGCCCGTTCTGATATAAATTTATCTGAAACTTTCTTTTTTAAAAAATTAACTCAGTTAATATCACTATTATTATTAATAATTTGGATTTACATCCTAACTCAAAAAATTTGAGCACAAATTAAAATAATTTGTCTTTATCGACGAATATATTTCTGTGTTCAATAGTAATAAATACAAAGAATACGTTTTTTTAACTGATCAATAAAATTATCGAAAAATAGAATCATTATAGCGATATGGAAATATTTTTTAGGACAGTCGGCATTAATATTTACACAATTTTGTTGACGAGCAATTATTTTTAGAATATAATTTTTTTCTTATTCATCAAAATATTTTAAAAGAAGTTTAAGCTTTTTCAAAAATTGATTTAAAGGTTTTGTCCATATTTTCACGTACATTGTAAGCTCGTTTATAATTATTTCTATGTGTTATACAACTTCAACTAAATCAAAAACTTTAATCTATATCTTATATTAAAAATTTTTGAGTTGTAATGCTAAATTATTAATATAGTATTAATAAAAGAAAAAAAACTGATGTTTAAATTTCGAAGTTTGCGTAATGCGAGACAATTTCAAGGTGGAAGTTGTACTCCTAACTCTCCTTCAGGTACAGTATTGCTTATATATAATATTATATTTAAATATTGAAATAACATTACACCTTTATTTAGCTTAAATTTGAAATTTTTTTATTTTGTTCCCACCCCATCCCTCTTAAAATGTTATTAGCTGTGGGTGTTCATGTGCACATTGAATCTGCTTCAATGTTTTTACAATTACACATTTGTTATATATTTCTGTAACTAATACTTAAAGCACGTGCTTAAAGTTTCTCCTAAAAGATTAAAAAAAACAAATAAGATTGGATGAAGTCAAATTGTAAATAACTCCCTTTTTATGTAGTTAACGACTTAAAAATGATAACAACATTTTGTAAATAATTTACAAATATTTGCAAATTGGTTTTCAGAATTTTAAAATCATTAAAAAAAAAATAATAATAATATTGAGCAGTGATTATAAGCTGATGGCTGATGTGTCAGTTGTCAGTCACCTTTTGATGTTTAAGTAATTATGTTTTACACTGTCTGAATTTTTTTTCATTTACATATAACATTTATTCTTACACTTCTTGCGTGGTTCTATTTATTATTATTACACGTTATCTTTTATAAATACGATTTAAGACATTTTTAAATAATATTTTATCTATAAATTATATAAAATTTTCCAAAGAAAGAGACCTACTAGTGTACGCAGGAAACATTTTTAAAAAGATAACAAAAAAAAAGAAAAACTTATTAGAAAGAAATGTATCAGATAAAATAGGTAGTGACTACTGACAAATGCCGTGGTAGGGCACATACAAAAAAATAATGAGATTTATTTTCATAAAGACGATCATAATCATACAACGAATACTGAAGAAATTTAATTAGATGTACATTATATTATATTTTATTTTTTCTTACAAGCCGAGTCAATCTTAATGCAGTGTACTGGACAGGGAAATGTCGTACGGGGAAATGTCTTATGGAGAAATGGTTACTGGAAAATGACCGACGGAATACCACATGCTCGTATATTATGTTTGTATATTAAATATTAATTCAATATAGGTATCATAATTTTTATTTTTGTGTACAAAAAATATATTAAACTCTGTATTGGCTTGGCACGGAGGAGTAAACACAACAGTGTTCTAATGGTGTCAAGCAATATGTGCCCTCAATTGCTTTTTCCCAGATGATTGATCGCTTGGGAATTCAAGCAGAAATGACACACTATTACCCTCTGCTATTTATTCGTGCCATTTAAATAATTATTGATACATAGTATAATGTCATAGCTGAAATCTTTTAACATAAAATAAAGCAAAAACTTTCTTTTGTAAAAGTATAATCGTGTTCTCAATATATATATATACTATAAAAATTACTAATATGGTAAAAAAATTATATCATTACTTAGGGGTTATTATAATTTCCATAGTTTATTAGATAATATTATCACTCATCTCTTGCTTAATAATAATTTAAAATTTTATATTGAAAATATAAAAAAATCCCGTATAGATTATGTACCTATATTTAGCTACAGTACAAATTTCCGCATACCTAGCGCAAATATTTATCGCATTATTTATGTGTTTAATTAATTGTATTATTATTATTATTTCCTCTTTCCTTATTAAGAATTGTCATCGTTTCCTAAAGTCATCATTTCCGCATATATATATATATGATCAATGAACATTATATTGCTATTATTATTAGTTATTATTTTCTTTTTAAAATTTAAAATATTAAACATAACAATGCAATTTAATTCCTGGATTATTATCCATCGAATAGGTACCACAATTAATTACTATACATAATATACGTAATTCAATAACATTATTAATTGGTAAATAGTGTATTATATTTAAATATATACTCGTATTAAAATATTTTATAACTAAATTATATTATTACTAATCGAAATTTAAATTATTTTGTAAATGTTACAAATATCGCTTTTAATAATAAAGTATAAAAGGGTAATATATTTAAATGCATATTTTACGGGAAACATAGAATAACGGGCTTTGTGAACAATAAATATATAAAATAATGCTTTGTATAGTATTATTATAATTATTGTTTTTATTAATTAACAATTTTTATAATTATTAAATTAAGTAAGAGCATAGTTCATTTTTAAATGGAATAAATCATTATGGATTTAATAATTTTTTTTAAATAACCTATACTTAAAGAATATCTTTAAGAACATTATTAAGATTATAAAATTCGTATGATAAAAAACCAATAGAAGTTTCACGCAGGTTTTTTTGTTACATATGGAAATAATAAAAGAAACCTTAATTTTGATAGTCAATACGAACAACAAATGATAATGATGGAGATAATTTTAATCAATCGAATTATTATTATATCAAACTCATTAATTATTTCTTTAAATCTGTTGAAACTACTTAAAAATGTTTATTCAAAAACACCGAAGAAGTATGAATAGAATTGACAGTACTAATATGTATAATATATAAAATTTATAGTGTAATGGGGCATATTTAAAGGAGGGGCACATGGGGCCCGTGCCTCCCCCATTCGCCGAATTTTATACTTATTTTTATTTTATGAGAAATTTTACAACTCTAGGCCCCATGCACGCAAATTTGAACTTTTTGTTTGTGCCCCTCCCCCTTAAGACATTTCTAAATACGCCACTGATAGTGTATACATAGAAATTAATCGTATCTGTATCAATTTTCACAGAAAGTAATCATAGTATAAAATCAATATAAAATTCACGCATTATTGTAAAAAAAAAAAATGTTTTATTTGCTGTTCACATTGCCCAATATTGCCCAAATAAATAACATAAACAAAAAAAAAAAAAAAAATCAAAATACTTTCTATTTAATTTCACAGTGGCTATTAAATATATTTTGTATAGCTTAAAAATAATTTAAAAAATATATATATTCTTACCAAGAGCATCCGCAACAACAACACCAACAAGATATGCATGGATGCTTATGAGCGGTCGTCACTTGCGTTTCAATGGCCGCGTTCGGTTCAACAACATCTGGAGGCACAGGCAGTGGATCTGTCGGTGTACTGGGATTTCCAGGAGGAGTGAACCTGTGCCTGGCCGTGCACGGTGGCGACCCACCCTGTGATCCAACTGGATCGCCCCTTTCAATCGGCACAAGCACACTCATCTATAAAAATATAAATATCACGTTAAAAAATGTACCCACGTACATAAAATATATAATACGATGAAACTTTTTTATACACGACAAAACTTTGTTCAATAATTTGTTAAAAAAAAAACACGTATTCTACCAGAAGTTATAAAATTAGAAAAAATGTATGCAAGAAAAAAAATTAGAAATACAAAGACAATAGAAAAATCCGATTAATTTTAAATATGTTTATTGTTTATATCATAATATTATATATAATATTAATAAACATCAGTTAATAGAAGAAACGTGTTTTAAATAAAAATTCATTGAATAAAGAACAAAATAAAATACAAGATCAAGTTCAAAAAAATATAATAAGCAAAAACATGATATAATAATTCTTCTAACCTAAATCATTTTAAAATAATATTTCAACTTTTAGCTTTTTATAGGAAATTTATATAATTTTTAAACATATAATAAGTGCAAAAGCAATTTAAAAAATGGCCTAAAAAAATACCATATATGGTTGCACTGGTTACAGCTAAAGTGTTTTAATAATGAAATTGATTATTCAATTAAGTTACCCTTTGAAATATACGTGAGTACGTGACTAATAACTTCAGTTTCCTTTTTTTCACTATAATGCTAAATTAAAAGCATTGTATTTTTTTCCTCGAGGGTAGAATACATTACTAAAAACTAAGCTAATGGATCTTGATTGATTGTTTGGTCACGTAATATTAACACTTTGACCAAATCTAACCTCATGTTTTCTAGCTACCTTTAGCTATTTTAATGATTTTATTAAATACAGAAATAACATAGGTACTCACTTTGACTTAAGAATAATCAATAATATTACCAAAATAACCTTTTTAAATTTTTAGTAAATCTATATATTATAAATGTCACCATTAATTAATAATTAATGTTTATACTAATATATTATTCCATATTTTATCAAGTGTATTGCTTAATACACTTAATTATGATGTATAAATTATATTAAATTATAATAAAGTGATGATATTAAAATATAAACTTAATATTTTATTTATGAATTTTTTATTTTAAGTCTTTTTTATTATTATTAACTGTGTAGGATTTACCAAGCGCATTCACTTTCTTTTTTCATTAATAATGCAATTATTGAAAGATAATTTCTGTAATTTTTAATTAAACTTAAAGATCATATTTGCAAATTATTTTTAAGTTTTTTTTTGTCACTTAAGGAATGCCCTATGGCGATACAAACTTATATTTTTAAAATGATAACTTCTTCATTTTTTTTTTACTATAAATCATTCAGCGGATAATATTTTATTAAAAATGCAAAACAAAATAATTCTTCAATAAATACTCTCCGAGTTTATTAAATATTATTATGTATTGAGGATAATTAATAGTCCATAATAGAGATATTCTAAAAGAAAAAAAAAATGTAATTCGGTAAAAGTTAACTTGGGTCTTAAAGGGTTAAATATTTAACATATTAAAATTTATTATTATGTACCTAATATTTATTTAGTCAAGCACTATTATTCCTATTTACTGGTATAATATATATACAATTATATATTCTAATATATTGATATTACTTACAATAACTTTTAAATGAATATATATAATTTATGCTTTATTTTTTTTTTATCTATTGAGTTACCTATTTTTTAATATTAAATCTGTTAAATCTATTGATACAAATAGATAATAAATAGTTACCTTATAAAAAATAAATCATTATATATTACTACTACCTTAAATAATTACTATGTAATATATTACTTTGTTTTATTTTAATCATTACGATAACCAAAATTAGAGATAGCTTCACATCTTCGAAGTTATAAATTATTACTGTTAACGATGTTTCGAAAATTAATTTATAGTACAATATAATCATTAACTATATCATTACTAAATACTAATTAATATTTTTGATCAGAGAGATAAGAGCTTTACAATATTGTGACCAAATTTAAAGCTCATTGTTTTTATAACAATAATAACAAATATCATACAGAATAGGCAAATACATATGAATTATGCAATATATATATGACCTAATAATTATTGTCCAATAATAATAATACCAAAATAAAAAATAATGTTTTAAAATATACTAAAATAAACAAAACAAAAAGGTAGTAGTAATATAAACTATGTGGTGTTACCACATTGAATATTTATAATATGAACTAAGTCGATAAGTAAATAACTATATTATCGTGGTAGAACCGATGCATAATAATTTAAAAATTATAATTCATGTTTTATATAAATATTAAATGCCTATCTATTGCAAATTCATATTACTGTTTGTTATTTGTATATTTGTTACTTTTTAGGTTTTTCATGATAATGTGCTATTACTTTAATTACTGTTACATTACTATAGTACTAGTTACATTACTGAAATAAATTGAATATAATTAATACATTTGCTTATTAAATACAAATATTTTATTATTGATTTTCAAATTTTTATTTTATTTATTGTATATAGTATCATTATAACTTAACTAAGACTCTAGTTCTTAATAATATTCTTATTATAAATAATTATTAAAAATCAATTTGTTTGTAGAATTCCATTTCAAATATATTTCAATAAGTTATTTATTATTGATATTAATAGCTATAAGAACTTGTGTTGAGTTTGTATTTCATTATATATTTTTATAATTTCATAGTTTAATATACGATATACAGTTCAAAGGTACTAGTCATGTAGACGAATGAGTAATAGAATAAGATGATAGAGTATTAGTACTTACTTAATTGGTTTTAGTAATTCTTAATCTATGTCATTGAGTAAAAAAGTCGTATGTTTCCTACTAATTATTAAATTAATTTATCAATAGCAATAAGGATATCCATTAAATAATAAGGGTTTATTTTTAGCTATTAAAATGTATATAGATGTCACATTTTTCTTTACTTAGAACGCAGAAACTTTGTATTCAAATTTGGGTAATTAAATTTTGAAAGATATAAATCAAATCTCTATAAAAATAAACTTCGTATAAAATCATTAGAAACAAATGTGTAAGCAGTTAAAGTTACAGGCCATAACAACACTTAATTCTCATTGTCTAATCAACATTAAATAATTATGAAGTTGTTATAATTATTATTTTTTGAATTCCATTTTTATTATTACAATGTACCTTCCTAATACACCTATAATAGAAAAAAAATAATAAATAAAACCACAGTTAGACCTTAAGCCGTTTTACAATCTGTTTTTGTCTTTTTAGTGTTTATATTATGCCCTCAGAGTTATCATGAATAATATCTCTACAATATTCAAATATCGATAAAATCATTAGCAAATAAAAATTTGAACTACAAAAACAATTTTCTTAAAAGATTAATTTTAATGAACACATTAATCAGTTGTCATTAGTTAAATATACTAATTGATTAGACACAGTTTTTAGTACTTTAATCAAAAACAGTATTTGTTTATAAAATAATCACATCTAATATTCACCATAATATTATATACCTTTTATTCAAATTTCAAATTTCAAATAGATTTTATTTAATTATTTATAGTTTCAAACAATTACTAAACCAACATCTAATTTATAACCATAAAAATGACAACAATTTTGGTAACGAATAACGAGTGACTATTTTTATTTGAACAGCCCAAATCAGTGAGCAATGTTAAGGTTTCTACTTCCACTCGTCGTCCAACCCTGATTTAATAAAATCAAAATACGATTTTTATAATTTTAAATTTTTTATTTTGAACGTTAATTGTTTTGTTTAAATATTTAGGGAGAGAGAATGTTAACATTAAAAAATACAAGAATTGTATGTTTTCTGTAAATGCAACAAATTTTTCCGATTAACTTTAATAAAAAAAATTCTTTTAAACAAAAAACTAAATAGATAAACTCCAATGGAAGATTGGAAAAGAAGCTTGGTTCGATATCATTTTTTATAGTAAATTATACTATCATATTAACTACTTTCATAATCAGTTGGACATGAATGATGAATTAACTAAACTTTACAGTAATAATAGAATTTATTAGGTTTAAATTATAATAAATTTATAAAATATTGATAGATTAATAAAAGCCAACAACATTTCCAAAATATCATATTAAAACTCTGATCAAATTCTAAGTTAGAATTATCAACATTTTTGTAAAGTAATCCTCTAAATAATTTAAAATAAAAAGGGGACTCTCGTTTGAAAAACCGAAGTTTGTATTACCACAGGATACTTGAGTGGTCAAAGTCTCAAGGATTCATAAATATAATTTTAAAGTATACCTATTTAAAATTCTAAAAACTAGACTATAAATAATTGCGTTATTGAAAAAAAAGGGGCAAGCATGCTTGGTGAATCACCCAATATTATTTATTATATTTTATAAATAACTAAACTTTATTCTAAGAAATTCACGATTCTTTTTTAGATGATTTATTTTTTTATGGCAATCTTTATTTATAATTTTATAATCAAAAATAAAATATTTTTAGGGTTGAAAGCAACTGGGACATTTTTAAGATGACCTTCTATAACATAATCTCTGTACCATCAACTTTCAATCGATAGAGAAACTATATGAAACTTTTAAAGAACTTCTTTTATCCAAAAACATAATCTTAAATAAAACAAAACAAAATAAAAGCACACATAATTTTAAAACAAATAGCTTTTTTTGCTCTTTACAAAAACTAAAACTATTTCTATTATAAAGGCAATAAAATAATTTAATATAGTAAACTATAATATTATATTTATGTCCCATCATTTATATACTTTTATATAAATAACATACTTATCTATACATAATATAATATAATAAATATGTAATTTACGTATATATTCTTTTGTAGTCTTATATTTTTTACTCTATTGCTTAAAAATTAATTTTATATATTGAAGTATAAATATTAAATTACAAAGTTATAAAATATTACACTTAGTTATTTTTTAGTTTATAAAACTGTGATACAAATGTGATACAAGCTTAACCATCTAAAAATAAGCTCAAGCTTCCCCTTAATTAGTTTTATATATGCATAATATAAAAAAGAGATGGGATAATTAAAGTAATTGAGATAATCCTTAATTTTTTATAAACTGTATAATTAACATTATTAACATAATTTGCAATAACTGCAATTAATATTTTAATAGAATACCAAATAAATAAATGTGTTTTAAATTACCTATATTATAAGTTTTTAGTATTTTCAAAAAAATATCTTTAACAAATCTCTGTGAAAACCACGTTTACTGACGTTTATATATATATTTTTTTAATATTATTGGATTCAATATAGATATCATATATCTATAATTGTCAAATTATTATTTTACTAAAGAAACCAAAAATAAAATAAATATTGCATACGTTAAGGTTTCAAACATGAACGTGCTTAATGAAACTACGGATATTGCACAGATGGTATTTAAGTATAAAATTTCAAAAATGATTCGTCAATAACTTTCATTTACAAGTTCTTAATTTCTTATGCATTTTAAATTAATATGATATAATAATATTGTTTTCTGTAATATCACTTATGTCTTAAATCAATTATCAACATACTTATTAAAAAGATAAATACACAACAGTAGTTAAGTAAATATATATATAGCACCCTGTGATGATGTATCAATATTATACCCGTATATATATACTAAAATTGGAAGGTAAGGGAATTAGGAATAGTTTTAAATTATTGTCTATTAAAATATGCAAATAATAAACGTGGAATTGTAAAATAAACGAAAAATAAGTATTATTTGAATAATATATTTTCGATGAATTGTGGATTTGACCAATTAACGTTACGAATTTTCTAGATTTATGAATAGCGGCTATTCATAAAATGTTCGAATATTAAAACTTAGCATAATATATTCGTATTGCCTCAAAACAATTTCAACAGTTAAAAATAATTAAAAACTCGTATCTAATAAATAATGGTATTATATCATAGTAAAAGCTATTGGATTTACAATTATGTACTTTTGTTCGATATGTCTAAAAACAGTAAAAACACTTAAAACATTTTCTTTAATTTAAGCATAGTGCAATCCAAAAATAGCATATAAACTTATATAATATAACTAATTTCTACTACGAATACCTATATATTTTGAAAAAATTAAAAAAATTGATCAAAATAGTAAATGTTGCTTTAAATCCAACAATTCTCAATATAATAAGTAATTTAGTTTGTTTATATGTTTATTTTTTTACTTAAATTTAAAATTTTAATACGATCATCGATTCAATTCCAGAAGACACGAAGTTCGGTATATTATTATAATTATAAAATACAATAAATTGTTTTTTAATTTCCATCTTTTAGAATTTAAATACCACTTCCAAACACAGTACGTAATTAATTTGAATTTAATATCATATTGATAATTAAAAAACTTTTATTAAAAGTGTATAAGTGAGATCGGCAATGAAAGTATTAAAATATATTTTCTAAATATTTCTTTTATGTTAACATTTTAAGCATGATTTTGTATCTTTCTTTAAAAATGTCATGGCATCATTAAATTTAAGTAGAAATTTATTTTGTATTCATTTAACTATAATTTATTAACTAAAATATTTAATATTTACATTATTATACCTGACTAAAAATATGTATTTACTTTTAGATGAGATATTATATCATTATGATAACGTTTAGTTTACAAGTATGGGTTTTTAATGGAATATTAAACTTATATTACTCAAATCCAAAATATTATACAACTATACTCATTACTACATACTACTGTTGTAATATAATAGTTATTATTAGATGATTAAGTATATATAGCATAAATTATCATAGTAGGTTTTAATGATTAAAATTTAAAAGTTGAAAATATTTTTTTCATGATTAATTATTAATAATTTATACGTATATGACATTTAAAGACATTGTTATTTATTGAATGTTTGTTGAAATTATGATATGTTCATTACATTATCATAAGTAAAGAGTCATTACTCAACAGTATAACTAGGTAATAGTAATAATGTTGTAGTTTAAAACTACTTAAATAGTAATGGGCGTGATGAAAATCAATAATAGAATCACTTGTGATCTTTCAAATAACTTATTTGAGATTTATTTCAAATTCTTGATTTTAGTACTCCAAGTATACTATTTTAGATTGATATCAGAAAAGGTGAGCACATGCATTAATCTATTTATTATCAGATGTCACTGTAATGTATCTCGATATAAGTCGAGTATCTACACACATGAGTGTACCGAAATTGCCTATATATATCGCCGTCATATCTTAATCACTTGTGAGAATCTGTTAACAATTTTATAGAGTTTTAATGTTGTAATATTTTTATTTTATAGTTCAAACTGCAGTCTACGAAAATTACGTATCATAATAAATAGATTAATATTTACATCGGCACATCTAACACAGATACACAAATTACACTATAAAAACCTATCACTGATTTATTTTTTTAATTTTTATACGATTAAAAATTGTTTTTAGAATACATCTGGATGTCAAATTTACATTTATCAATGGGCATTTATATCAATATGTGATTTAGAATTATCATATCATTATTCATCGACCATCACGCTATCGTGATTATCAAATACCATAAGGTTAAAAAGTATCTAACCGCTGCACGTCTGGCAGCACTGCAGACGAATCGCTTCACTCGGACACCTCACGTACTATTACACCAGAAAATTAGTGTCTCTAAAACATCCCCTAAAATCTTCAATAATTATTAACCAAAAACCCGACATTGCTACATAGCGTCTACTCAACGAGACCTTATAGACAATGTTACTTTTGCAGCTAATGTAAGAACGATGTCACATATATACATGTTACATAGATTTGTCAAGATTAATTTCCTCGACCGTTCTTATTGAATATAAATGAAATGTTTACATGAATATTGTAGATATTATACTGAAATGGCTTAATTCGATGAACATAGAATGATAAAAAAAAAAACATGCAACTAGTATTAGTAATTGCACAATAATGTTTTGTCGTTTCATAGAGGGCCAAAACGTATAATCAAACACAACATTATGATCTCATATTCTCATCGTACTGTTCGAATGGGGTTCCAAGAGTTTTGGGTTTTTCATTCGATTTTTAGAATTTTTAGAAATTTTTTCATTTTTTAAGCATATTCGTCGATCACACCAGTGGTCGGGTGTGTCTCGTAGTAGATTTGAGCGAAACGACAACGACAGCGGCAGTGGTGGTGGTGGTGGTGGTGGTGGTGGTGGTGGTGGTGGTGGTGGTAGCTGCCCAGCCGACGTTTAGTGAATGACCGTACAACAGTGATCGGCGCGCGCGTGCGCACCCACCGGGCCCCCAATCAATATGCCGGGGACCCAGTCCCGCCCCGGGCGTACCTGCCCACAACATAACCCGGTTATTTACTATATCCACCTATATATAGCCAGCCAGCACTTCCGCGGGGGTTCCAAAAAACGCTTCCGATCAATTCCGGCAACGACATTGTACCTATATGTTACACTGTAAATAATAATAATACATAAATACGTTTAATAGTATCTATTGTGTGCAACGATCACTGGGACTCTGGTGTGTCAAGCATAATTCCTTTTACACTCTCTATGCCATCTATACCGTAACGATATCACACGTACGTCAAACGCCTCACACCCCACTAACGCACGCCACTCATATTATATCACTTATATCACACACACATGCGCACATGCATGCACGCACACACGCACACACACACTCAAATACCGGTGAATGTACTTCTGTGTTCTAGCGAGTACGAAATGTACAACTGGGGTCTTATATAGCAATTGAAATAATATATACGTGTATGATACGGACAAAAGTCGAAATTGGACGAACCTCAGAAAATATGCCCTGTCAAAACGAGAACTACCCTACTACTTAGACAAGACGTCATATTTCTACTTTTGCCCGGGAAAACCTATAGTTGTGACCAATAGAATTTGAGTAAAACCATAGAAACTCAATACTTGAATATATGTATTATAATATTTCTAAATAATACATAATATAATATTATTTTAATCCAAATAAAATATCTGAATAAAATATATTATTCATTAATTAAAAACTTAATGTGTTTTTTTTTTTAATTTTTAATATAAACTTTGTACTACTATTAATTATAGTATAATACAAATATATTAATTTTATCGTTATTTATATGCACTCAATATTTAAAAAAAAAATAATATAATAAAATTCCCGATGTGAAATATGTAGTTGCTATGGTTTTGCCAAAATTATGTTGATCACAAATTGACAACTAGGTTTTCCCAAATGTTACGGTCAATTCACGTTTTGCCTTTGAATTTCTGAGATTTGTTCGATTTCGACTTTTTTCCATAATATAGTATGTCCTATTCCGCCCTAGATAATTTCTATTTTTTTTCTCTATTGGATTTCCAAAGAATATATAAAATTATGGAAGAAAGTGCTATTGTGTTATTATAACCGTGTTTTAGCGAACTCGAACGGTATTTCCTTCAATATTATTCAGTAGCCAATAAAATATTGGTAATGTAAAAACATATAAATGTCCTCAATTGGTACAATCAAAATAAATTCCTACTAAAGTTATATTTTAGAATTTTAGATAATAAAAGTAAACATTTAAATATAAATACTTAAATTTTTTGATATTAAGGCCAAACCAAATATTTTAACACAAAATCTGGGAAAATGCAGACATATAAAGAGTATGATGTAAATTAAAATGTATTTCTTTTAATTAAATAATCTAATTAATATAATAACATTTTATATAAAACGGTTTTTCATTCATAATGATAAATAACAAATGCTAATAATACACTTATATTATATTAATATCATTTGGAACTGAATAATTTATATCATATAAAAACACTTTAATAGTTATACTCCATTCTTTAAATTTTAGATAGCCAAATAACAATTGGAACTCTAAATAAAAGACTGTGTTATTCCAGTACAATACATAATAATTGTAAACAGAAACCTGAAATCCTATCTTTCCATATTAATACATTTTTACGATTTAAAACTCTTTCTATATTACTATAATATCTCTAACCACCGAGTTGATAAATTATGTAATACGATATAAATACCTCATGCTATCAACCAACACAAATTAACAGTGGAATACGTCAATAAAATAAAATTTCTAAAATGTTGTGATGCAAAATTATTTTCAGATTGCTTGTTTATAAAATAAACATAATTATAAGTATTTTCTGATATTTTGTGGTATGTTGTAGACATAAATTTCTACTATTTTTCATTTCTATCCATAATTAAATATTAACACAATTAATAAATCATCCTATATATAATAAATAGCTATCATGTCAGTAATTTTGAAGATTATGAATACAAAATGAATGGGTTGGAAAAACATTTATCAAAAAGTATAATTAATTTTTGATACATAGGTACATTAAATAATTATATGTTCAACATGCAAAGCATAAATTATCGAATTTTCAAAAAAAAAAAAATTTATTAGTAATACCTATACAAAATCCATATATCTGGGACATAAAAAATATATTTGATTAAGTAAAGAATTACATATATTTATTTATTAAATACGTTACTGAATAACAATTTAGCCTATTATTATAAATATATAATATTTTCATGAAAACTTTGATATGAAATTCATCATGGTTTTTTTCAAGGTAAAAAAAATAAACATTATGTCTATACAATAAAACTAGTTAAATAACCATCGATATGAAAAAGTATTAGTTATTAGTTTTATTGGTGTAGTTTTCCCCGTGTATAGTGTTTTTTTTTTTTTTTTAAATAGTAAATATTAATTTTTTTTTAAAGTATTACTTTTTTGGAATTTCTTTAACAGCGATTTTGAGAAACATTATATTTTTATAATTTTGAGTGGCAACATGCATTTTGAGTTTTAAATTCCAAATTATAAAAATCTATTTTGTAAGTGTCTTTCATGTTCGGCTTTTTTCCTCATCGTTATTCCACTTATTTCTATTGATTTTTGTTCGTGTACAATATATTATATACCTTTTCTGTATCTTATGGACTAATAATTGTACCTTCTATATTTCATATAACAAATAAAAAAAACTAAAATATTTTTCATAATTGCAATGTATTAAATTTAATTTCTGAATGAATATAATAAACCAACGTTTATGGGACACTATTTATAACTCCTCACCGCTAAAAACATTTTTAAATACTTATAAATTAAAACTATTCAAAAATTTATCTGAAATTTAACTTTTATAATAGTTGTAAGGAAAAAATTCTGCTTTGAAATATAAAATACAAATTTGAAATTCTACGAGGCCATTAAAAAAAATTAAATTAAAAACTGATTTTGATAAGTAATAGTAAAATAGTTTTCAAAAATGTTATTTTATGACTTGCAATTATTAAAAAAATGTATTCCTAAAAATATTCATACTTAACAAAAAAATTAGTATTTACCTTTACCTAAAATAACCATGCCGTATGGTGTATACATTAAATTAAATAAACCGTTTCCCGCTTTCCTAATTATGTATAATCTAATTTTAGAACACGTTTTACTAGATTAATTTAATAAATATTAATTTTTAATTAAAATTACTAAATTAAGATTTTAAACTATTATAGGTAGTCAAATGACTAAGTTTCTTTTACCTCAATAAATTGTTGGTAAATTTGAAACAATTAATTATAAAAAAAGGCGAAATGGAAAGCATTTCTTGTCATAAAATTCTATGCATTTAATAAAAAATAAACGAAGGGGGTGGTTAATCGTGTGAAAAAAACAACAGTGAACAGAACATGATCGATAATGTCCCTTCAGAGACGTGAAACTAAAAAGCAAGAGCATTGTACGTATACTATACATTCGTGATTTGTATTGAATGTAGTTTTTTAGTTCGTGATTTATGACCTTAAAAACTTCTGTAAAAAATGTTTCCGTCGAACCCTTTAAATTATCAGTCGTTCTGTTTTCAACTTGTATTTAATGATATCCATTTTAATTTCAACGAAAAATTTCACCTGGAAAAATGATTATCGTTATTACTATATTATACCCAATGGCTATATATAAAAAAAAATAAACAATATACACTTAAGAAGTTATGTTCTGTTTAAATAATACAATTTTATACAATTTTTTATAATATAATTGGTAATACATATATATTTTACACTTATTAAAAAATAGAATTAGTAGTTATTGCCATAGAGTACAAAAAACATGAAAAAGTTTATTAGAGTTATAACTAAACTAAAAATGAAAAAAAGTTATTTCATTGATTGATATTCGTTTTAAATAATTAATCATTAAATTTAATTGATATTTAATTAATTTCCCGTGTATAATTTTAAAGTACCAATGAATTTATGTTGGTAAAAACATATTATATGAATATATTATTTAAATTGCGATGTAACATTGAGTTTTAAAAATTTTAAATATTAATTAATACTTATAACCATGATGAAAACAGAACTAACTCTTTTATGATTAATCTATGTTCAATAAATGTTTATTAATTTATAATTTACTACCTATTACTTTTATCTAGTATAGTACCTACAGTTTTGTATTATGATTATATATATATTATTAACTTTTATTGTGATCAAACATATATTAAATTCGTTTTTTAAAAATTAAAATTTTATCTGTTTATCATGATTTATAAAATAATTAATAATTATTATTTTTTTAAATATATTGTATAATAGTAGGCGCTAATCCATTTTAAAATAATATACAAAATTACTATCGTTGACAGCAACATGTAGTATAAACCTCAGTTTCTGTACAATAATATTTATATAATTAAATCCATCTATTTTAACGTTTCAAAATCTATATATCAGAAAAATAATGAATTAAATAGATGCAACATAGGTATATATAGATATCAAATATATATAGTATAATTTATTATTGGTTTGTTTAATATACATATATACTTATTCAATGAAACATTTTAAAACTAAATTGATAAATAATAACGATCAAATTAGAAATATAATCTATTTGATCCTCGAGTTTGATAACACTGATTAAAAAAAATAAAAACTATACTTGATAAATTATTGTCATTTATTACTAACTGTATTTTATTTCCTAAAAAAAAAAGTATTTACTTTAGTTTTCATGAAAGTAAATGATTAAGAGGGGAAACTTTTCAAGTGCCACAGTCATAATTTTTTTTTTTAATTATCTCTTTATCTTCGCGTTTTTTCTCAGCAATTTTTTTTAAGCTGTTGGTCTCTTTTTGTGGAATCTAATCTAATCTATCATCTTTATAAACATTTCCATCAGTCACCAGTACGATATGGCATTATCCCAAATGTAATATATTATATACAATATACATATTAGATTTTCATCGTTGAAATTGTCCGACTCGTATATTTCATACTTAAAGGTTTTATGCCTAAAACGTACTTTAAAAAAAAATACTTTTCATGAACACAATTCAATTAATTTATTAGTTTATTCTGTCTTTAACGTATACACATTTTATTCCAGATAATGTATTTCACAAATTTATATACATAGTGACTTGTGCCGAAGAAAAATAATTAAAATAATACAATGTTCACTATAATGTGTTATGGATAATAATAGTTAATAAGTAACTTTTTCCATTTTATTAAATTATTAATGTTTTACATTTTTAATGACAAAGCTTTTTTACCACTTTTAATTACGATATTAACAGCAACCTATAATTTAATAAAGAATTAATATATTATCAGTTTTTATTGTAAAATGTATACTAAAAGTACACAGCATTTAATTAAATACTGTTTATTTATTAATACATCAGCGTATAGTCATTATGCTATACTATGACAAAGTTTTTGAAGTTTTAACCGTGTTACTCGATTATTCCAATTACAAAAATTAAACCAATAATTATGCAATTTATAGGCTACAATACACGTTATTATTATCATTACAATATTTTTGGAAATTGAATAAAATATATCAAAAATGAATTCCCATTATAAGTTGGTACGCCATATTTTAGCCCGCAAATTACAATAAATAAGAGTGGATACCTACGTGATTTTTCTTATAGACGGAAAGAAGGTTGAGCGACAACATTTTGGAGACGGGAAATTAATACCAATGTCAAATTGTATGCAAAAAGAATTTTCTTTAAAATGTAAGCATTTTAGATCTTATTTAGTGTTTACAATTTTCAAAAAAACAAATTAAATGTATTTCTCATCTACTCGCCAATTATAATAAATGTATCTAAATTAATGCAAGATTTTCTAATTGATGGGTATCCTAATATAGATTAGATACTAATAATATATATCTGTACACCAATTTCTAACCATACACGACTAAACTTCATGTTTATTACCTCATACATCATACGAATAAAAATTTACTTTATGGTCGACTTTAATAGGTACTAGAAAACTCAATTGTTTGGCATTATTGAATAATAAAAATAACTTTTTATCTAATTTAAATTGACGATTTAATTTATGCATACCTTATAGATCAAAAAATTATAGGAAAAAATTTATAATTTAAATATAATTAATTTGTAGATTAGAAAAAAGGATATAAACTATAATTTAATATTCATTAAAGATGTTTTTTTTATACATAACAAATGATATATAACTATTTTCATATTCATATATAATATATATTTTATAAGTTTATATGTTTATTATAAAATTATAAAAGTAATCATGAGGCATGGAGTAAAAAGGGTGGCGAATTGAGAAGAGCCTATCGATGTTGTAAAATTCACAACAATCACAACATTCACAACTGACCTTAATAAGGTTCCAGTTTAAACGTCTTTTATTTAAATTATTATTTTTAAATTATTTCTATCATATATTTAATTTTTTATGCGGGGATAATATTCTAATATGCTTTAAAAAATAAAGTCGATGAAAATATTACTTATAGCAACATACCTCTTTTCATACAATATTATTATTACCTATAACAATATTATTAAATACAAACGATAATATATTAGATTTTAAAGTATTCACCCCCAATAGTTTCTCTGGTCCGAAAAATGTATTAAATTATATAATATAACATTTTAATAATCTTCCAATAACAAAAAAAAAAACAATTCATGATTTGACGTAGGTAATGACAAAAAATAGCAAATATCAATATAATACGCTTAACACTATGTTAAAACCCATGTACCACAAATATAAAACTCCTAAAATCTCGTGTATAACCTAACCTCGTGAAATTGATACAAATATTTAAAAACTATTAATAGCTGCATGGTACTATATTAATCCTAAGAACGTTATATGCATAAATTAGTATCCTCTACCTACTTTATTAACCAGGAAATATATGCAACTATACTAATACTATAAGACCTTAAATCACGGGGTAACAAATTTAAGTCTGGCAATATAAAAGTACAATTTAAATAATACTACAACAAAGTTAAACATAAAAATATAAACAAAATAAAATTCAACTCACTTCGTTTACTTCAAATATCTTTGTTAAATAATAAGAAATATTTAAAAATATATTTAACAAAGCTTTATTTTCTCTATAACGATCAGAGATCTTTTATAAAAGCTAAAAATATATTTTTCCATTTTATCAATTACAATTACATTTGAAAATATTAATTTTTTTCTAAATAATTATATTTTGAACGAGGTGTTCGTATTCTGAATAAATATTATAGTATATAAAATATAAATATATATTTTTAGTAAAAAAAAAAATCTAAAAACGGGGAAATCCTAAAACACGTAGACAACTGCAAAATACAATATTATTTACCCTAGTCAATAGTCAGTAAAATAATAATAAAAAAAAATGCTGATATTTATGTACAATATATTGATGCGCTATTATTTTCCTCCAACCTGAATCAATAAAAAATATGCAAATATTTAACTCAACTGACATCTCTTTCCGTACCCACAACTGTCCAGTTTCATAATATAATGTGCCGTGCGTTTAAACGTATATAGTAATTTAAATACACATATTTGTTATCAAACCAGAAAATTGTACATAAAAATAAATCATTATTTATTTATCTACGATACGAACACTTGACATAATTATGAAAAATATGTTCCCCGAGAAATAGTATGAATACGTTTCAATCGTTTTGACAATTACATTAAAATTAAAATGTAGGTACGCTTAAATAACAGGTGTAAAACGTTTTTGTGTATAAACTACATAGATACAATAACACAATGATATTTATTAATTAGTGGACGATGTTCTCAATTTTAGGTTCATACTTTTTACATTTTAAGACTTTAAGTAACGTTAAAAATTATTGAAATATAAACCGAATGTATTATGTTATGCACTTATGCAGCACCCTCAAATACTGCAAAAATCATTATACCTAATTCAAATTGTTTTCATTTTTTAAATACAAATAAATATAATTACTAAACTATTACACGCTATGAGGATTTTTATTTTTTTATTTTACTTATTAAGACGCGTCGTATACTCGTATAGATATTAGGTATATGTAATTAAACTTATATAATATGTGTAGCTATTATAATCGTATTATATCAACAACTTTCAATAATGTGACGGGCAATAACGATCAAACCGTTATCATATCGATGATATTATTGCATTTCTAAATCGTATCGAAATGATTATATCATTTATTAAAATGTATATACGTTTATAAAAGCTATACATGCGATGGGTTTATAATTAATCGCGGCGCGTTGCACGGTGCTGCCGTTTTTTGGCGAAGGGGAAGCATTTGTGGAGTACTCATATATGAGAGGAACGGGCGCGGGGAAGGGTAGCGAAGGGAGAACATCACAACGGATAAGTGGGTGAGACGGTTGCGAGTAGCGGCGGGGTGGGTGATGGGTGGCGCGCGCGAGTAAGGAGCAGAAGAGTATAATAGTAGACGACTGTAGGGCGTGTGTGGGTCGGTGTACAAGTGTGGCGGAGGACGGGTGCGGGGTGTCGGACGCGGGCTGTGAATGACCAGGTGGCGGTGTTGGTTTGGGTGGGGGAGGGTAAGAATCGTCTACGGGGTACGTGTTACCTTTTGAGACACCGCTGTGCTGGATCATTCAGATAGGATTGTCAACTGATTTCAGGTACATGACGTGCCGCGTACGTGGTACACACGGCCTGTACGCGATGCCGTCGCGCTGTCCGGCCGTACTCCATTCGCCGCACACGCCGACGTTCCCGCCGGTGCCACTGGTGCTGGTGCAGGCGCTATCGGTCCCGGTGCTGGTATCGTTGCTGCCCGGCGACCAGCCGAATGGCATCGTCGACGGCCGGCTATAGCACCCGGACGAACCTATTGACTTCCACGGCCGTGTTCGATCTGTCCCGGTGATATTCGGTTTTGGTTTCCTTGTCTGACCCGTTCACCGGTCGCGGTCCTATCCGCGTCGCGTCTCGCCCACTACGGCGACGGTGACGGTACGCCACACGGATCGCCTGCCAACCGCATCATAACACTATTATATATAAGTATACAACTTACTGACAACAACGAACGTTTCCGGCGATATACCTTCGCGCACGACGGTTCGCGACACTATGTTATTATTATTATTATTATTATCGTTAAAAATAGTGCCACACGGCTACGCGCGCCGCACAAGAACAACGAAACATATTATTATTAATATCGCGTATTATATAGTAACAAAATATTATATCGTGTGTTCTATGTGCGTGTGCGATTATATAGTAATATTGTGTTATACGGTAGGTACGTATCACATACCGCGACGGCGTTAAATAGACAGTGACGACGGTTACTTACTCAATAACAGTAATTATCGCACGCGTGCACACCACTGCAATGTAACGAAACGGTACGCTGCTGCAGCGACGACGGCATAATAACAATAATAATAATAACGTGTGTGTAATAGAGGACGACGAGCCTCGCCAGCCAGCCAGCGCGAGGTAGAGCCCACCGCACGGACCGAGACACTCAAAAAACTGACGACGCGGAGGGCTTACGGGAGTACGCACTACTCCAGTTGACCTGACGCCGCGTGCACACGCACACACACAGACGGCGGATTAGCCCGACTAGAAGGACCCTCCCGCACCCTGCGCGAAAACGGCAACGCGCCCGCGCCCGCACACGCTCACACGTACGCTACACACACGCGCACGTGTACAAACACACGCACACGCTCGCGCCAACCCGCATTACGACACACACACACACACACACACACACGAGCGCGCGCGAGCGACACAACGGGCGCGCGCACGCACACCAACACTTAAGCGCGCGCGCGCGCTCGCTCGCTCGCTTGTAGACCGGGCGCACGCGCACCCGCGGCGACACATTTCGTGCACTTGCGTGGCCCGCGCTCGCGCACACGCACACAAAGACTTGTGGAAACCGGGTCATCCGTAATTCACCAATCAGTGCGGCCAAAACGGCACAGACCCATTACCGTTCCAAACACCTGTAAACATTTACATTTAGACGGAGTTGCTATACAATATTTTATGACCCACAACTATATTATCGTCGTCATTCGGCGCGGTATCGACTGTGGCGGTGGGGTCTTATTATAATATACCTGTGTGTCACTCTTCTGCGCGGGCCCTCATCGTGTTTTAATATTGTTATTATTATTTTTTTTTTCTATTATATTGTCATAATGATATTATATAATGTGGTCTGTCGTCGACGATTCACACACAGAAATCGACGTCCATCAAAATATTATTTCCTTCGTTCTGTACTATAATAATATGTATGATTATATCTATTATTATTTATAATTTCGTAAAACCACCCAACGCCATGTACATTAGAAATAATATACAAAAAATATATTAAATCGTACATAAAAAATGTACCGCAATATCGCGTATTATGAATATTATATACATTTTGGATATATAGGTACACTTAAGAATACGTTTTGAAATCAACGTCACTTTTCCTGCTGAAAAAGATGAATGTCAACAGTTTTTACCATTCTGGTATATAAGTCTAACGCGCGACGTGTATAATATACATCAGCATATCGCACATCGCGAGTCAAACGTGTTGCCGATATTTTCGTTTCTCCTGACAACCGTTTTCGACGTTTCACGAGTCACTGTATACAAACGTATCCACTCATTTAAATACGCGAAAACGTTTACACGAATCTCCTCCGTCACGGGCAACTCTATACACAATATAAGCAATAACGAACCGTGTACCTTTGCTCCTATGTAAAGTCAATATTTACTGTAGTCGTATATTTCTACTTGGGTTAACCGTCTACTGTTGACAATACGAGACGTATGTATATAGGTACTAACTATACGTCGTTATTATTATAAAATGCTTTCAAAGTACGACAAGTAAAATAAAGTAACGACCATCGATTTTGACGTGTACTTAGCGATTTCGTAAATCCAATTGTTTACGACAATTCTCGCCTCGAGTTGTAAAAATACCGTTAAAAATTCTAATCCTTTCCTCCCTCCTCCCACATATGTTACGAATGACACAGACGAAAACGTATATAAAAGCTCTCACGGTTAGCCATTCGGAAGTGTGCTATTTGCAGGATTCGCGCTATCTGGCTGCGAAATCCAACGTGCCGGTCGCCGTTAGCAACCAAAAGCTGTAGCCGATCGAACGATTTTCGTAGCTACGCCCTTACCCGCAACGCTCTACACCTATCCCCAAGGCTGTGCAGTGTACACGCAGACCGCTAACACCTCCTCTTTCACCTCGCCCAGGTGCTGTTGCTGAGTCTGAGACCTAAAAAATTTATTAAAAAAAAATAAACAACTAAAAATCCCCACTTCCAGATCCATATTGGTCGTTTTTTTTACCCTTTTTTCAGCAGGTAAACGCAAAACCAAACCGTTTACCGTTGGACCGCGGATGTCCGTTGTTGTCAGTTATTGCCGGGTAAACGTACCCATCTACCGGCAGAGGGAGCTGTTGGACGACCACAATACTCTCTGTACACGTCGCAATGCATTTATTTAAGTCAATCATCATATACGTTTGTGGTGGTAGTCGTTTATTATCATTTCCCTGGGCGCGCGGTCATTTGTCGTGCCGTCGTCGTTATCCGCGTCACCACCATTCGGCCACGGTCGGCAATTGATCCAGACGCCGCGGGAACACGCCACGGCTTCTCTGCGATATCGGTACGTAACCACAACACGCATATAATAACAATAATAACACACGACAACAACAACAACAACGACGACGACGACGACGACGACGACGACAATATTATACGGTATATGATATTATGGTACCTACAATTATTATTATAATATATTTTATGGCAATAAATAATACGGTTGTGGGCCGAAAATTACTGTGCACACCTACACAGACCCATATGACGACGGCCGCAGCTGTATTATATAAGATATTATGGATGATTATTGGCGTATCCATTCAGGGGTGTAGTAATATTAACGATACATAGTAACACGTGCAGCAACGTCTTCGACGCTGCATAAACTCTCCAGCTAACGGTAACACGCCTTTATTACCATAAATAAATATTAAAACGATGTATAACGATCTCGTCGTCATAATAATGCTGTGTAGCGTAATACAATAAGTGCCGCGTTATCACACAACAAGTGTGTACCGCGCGCGGTACGCGTTCGTTCCAGGTTTATTGATTATCACGATTTTGTATTGTATTCGACGTGACAGTCGAAGTGTATGATATTATTACATTATTTAAATATGTCTTTATTTTAATGTTAAGACATGCGTTGGCATAGATACACATTACAGCGCCCCCGAGGCAAAATATTTACGTCAGCCATATATAATAGGAATTAAACACCCGTCACGTTTATATTGATTAAATTTTTACCGTAATTCGTCAGCAAAATATTTGACAATTGCCTCGCCAGTACCCTTATTACACGTGTAAAGCCTCCAAAAAAATTGTATTCCCTGGCCTCTGAGACAATATTGCCTTTGTAGCCTTGCTGTAGCTACTCCGTTAAAGTCGTGGGAACAACTTATTAATATATCTTCAGTGGTGATGAAATCGAAGGCTATAGTAATATTATTCACCGCTGTCTAGATCGATGATATAAAGCTTCTGTACATTGACAATATTAATATTATCATAGTTTATTCGGCGACGTCAATTCGGTGGTGGTAGGTACGTCGACAAATTCGTTACACGGCGCTTAGGTAGGCAATTGTGCTACATTGATGTATAGGTAACCAAACAAATACTGATTGTGATGTAATAATAATAATAATAATAATAATAGTAATAATAGTATTATGTAGATATATTATCATATATTTTTGTTTTAAGGAAGGTTTTCAAAATCGATATTAAATATACTCGCAAGCTATTGCGACGTAGGTCTTGACTAAACTGCATATCTGCACTAGTCCGTCATTATCCATGGAACATTTGCATTGGAAAATAAAAATTCCCGTTTAAAATATTTCTTTGTACTCTTTGTAGTATTTAATAATTATTATGCGAAAGGTATAGTTATTATACATTAATAATATTTCTTATCACTAAGCTCATTTTCAGTTATATCAAACGTACTAACTGAATTAATTGAACAGTACTTTACAATTGTATCCTACCTATTTAAATATATGGTGATTGATCTAGCTCATCCCCATTTTTCTTTAATAACGAATTCATTAAAATTGTGTTGTTTAGAATACTTATGGAGGACAAAATTTTTAAACACTTTAATTGTATATATATAATTAATGATTTTTTTGAAACATAAATATCATTCATTTCTTTTCTAAAAAGTTAATCAAATGATTTATCAAAAAATGTTTGTGTATCTAAATCAAAATTCGGCCGAATAATTTTGAGATTCGTGATGATTTTAAAATTTTGTATTTAATATTATTTTACTCTATCTCATTTTTAATTTGTAACATTTTCCTACCTAATAAATACTAGATCCCATATTACATATTATTATAATATTTGATATTTTTAATGAATAATGCTCAGTACCTATATATTATACATTTTAATAATTTAGAAACTACTCAATTTGAATATTGATAGGAAATATTTTCAAAATAAAAAAATAGCATAGAAATAAATAGTTTTTCTTGGAAAAAATAGATTATAATGCAAATATAATTAAAAACATGGATCTTTGGTAAATTTGAAAATTATAAAATCAGAATACAAATAAACTGATAACTAAAGAAAATAATAAGAATGAGCAGCATATACTTACTTAATTATACTTTGTTTAACACTATAATACCTAATATATATGTGTGTATATATATATATATTTAATATTTATACATAGGTGTAGTTAAAAATCGATTGTTATATTTGACAGCATTTATCGCTAATTATATCACACATAATCGATGTTATATTCAATTTGTTCCAATGAATTAAAACATTTTTGTATACATTAAAATATTGATTTTTTTTTTTTTAATAAAATGAAACAATTTCCGAATGTGAAAATATAATATGTAGCCTTCTATGCAACGAATAAATTATTCTACGCATAATAATAATTAATAATGTTCAAATACTTTATCATTATATACAATAAAATTATGATAGTTAAAAACCGTTATCATTTTACTTTGTTTTATAGTTCCATCACTAAATAAACTTCCTAAATAATATGGCATGTGTTATTTCGTCATATAAAATGTATGACGTAGGTTTTTATCTACAAGTGTACACATTATAAATAAATATAAAAAAATAAAACGTTGTTTACTTAAGAAATAGTTGAAATTTTGATTTCTGATAGCATTTTATAGCAATTAAGTTAACATGGATAAAAAATAACTCTTTTAAGAACAGCATTACTAAAAAAATATTTGAAAATAACATCCATAGCAAATAATACCATATTATTCCAATCATTTTAAGTCATACACATTAATAATTAGTAATTAATTGTTAATGTAACTTTAAACTTTAAAGTATAATATTTATTTATTTAATATAATTGCTACATAAAGAATACTGTACTAATGATAATACAATTATATTCTATACATTTCAAATGTATTCTGAAAAATTATATAAAGGGATAGTAATATAGCATTAAAATAAATATTTTTGTTCTTAATTGAAATTATATTAGTTCTATTAAATAATCCAATTTTAATTCAAATTGTATAATATGTTATATTTAAATAAAATATACTCCTAAATTTAAATATCTCTATGATACAAAGCAAACGAGATAGAAAATTAGATTTAATTATTTAGATCATCCTGCAAAGGATGGAACATATTATGTTTTGTAAGAATCAATTAAATAGTTAATCTGGTTATAAAACTATAAGATATAAGTATCAGATATTTATAAAGATTGACGGTCCATATGTTATTAGGCGAATAACATTGTTATATTAAAATGTACGTTAATCTTTTATTTTTTAATTATTTAAATGAATTTATAATTATCTTCTCAAATGAATAAATGATAATTTCATAACTATATACGATACAAAAAAAATAATAAATGTTTTAATGTTTCAAATATTTGAATTTAAGGTGACGCGTGCGCCTTACAACGATCCAGTTGGTGGAATTAGATGATAGGTAACCCGCAATGGCAGATGTGCAAATGGATATTTACGAGGACATGTTCAAAGAAATTACGAAAAAAATTTATGGGCAAGATACATCGTCGTCCGAGGACAGGCAGTTTGCTGGTCAAGACGCGTACAAAATGGTGGAAGAGGGCTTGAGCATGATCGACAACGACGACGCGGCCGAGTCGTTCGCCGAACAATCGCAGCCCGAGGACGACCCGTGGGTGACCAGCAACGAAACGATCGCGTGGACTACGTCAAAAATCGGCAGCTACAACGTGGACAAGAAACTATTCAAGTGTCAGGAGTGCGATTCAATGGGCCTGCTCTCCAGCGTGGCCGAACACTGGCTGGGCACACACGCCGACGTCAAGGTGTTCCAATGCCCGCAATGTCCGTACGCGAGTGCGTACACAAAGTGCATCCGCCTGCACTTGGCGCGGCAACACAACGTAGTGGCTGAACACGGGACGCATCAACAAGCTGGCCGGAAGTCGTGGAAGGAGAGCCCAGTGCTCGAAGAGGTCACCAGCTACCTGGGCCGGTTGAAGGCAGCGGCGGACAAGGCGATAGCCACAGCCGCAGCCGCCACAGCGGCCGCCGCCGTAGCCGCATCCGCGGTATCAACGTCCGCGGAACAAGATGTCGCCGACGACGAAATGCGACTGAACGCGGCTGACACGGAAACGCAGACCGCTCAGAAGCGATTCAACTGCGCCCACTGTCCGTACGCCACCGACCGGCGGGACCTGTACACCAGACACGAAAACATACACAAAGAGGACAAACCGTTCCAGTGCGACATATGTCAGAAGCAGTTCAATCGGGCGGACCACGTCAAGAAACACTACACGCGCATGCACAGAGAACACGAGTACTGCTTGAGCCGAGTAAAGCGCGATCCGTTCGCCAAGTCGGCGGCCGCGGTACACCATCAGCAGAGAGTGACGCTGTACTCGGGCGACCCGCCGCCGCTGGAACCCGAGGCGCAGATCATCGTGTCGCGGCGGATCGACGAACAGCCGCTGACCACGGCGCCGATCATTACCGCTAACAATTCCGCCTTGCCCACTCTAGTGCTGGACGACCATCAACAACAACAGCAGCAACAACAGCAGCAGCAGACGGTCGTCAATATCGCAGTGGTCAATTTTAACGAACAGACCGGCACGCACACTATACAAATACCGATACCCACTAACCAGATAAAACCGGTGAGTTTTTGACTAAAATTTTTATTTTTATTTTTATTGGACGTGTACAAAAATCGTAACCCAAAAATCGCCAACAACTATATATATACTCTGTCCGTCGAGAGAACGCGCCATTGCGTGAGAACGCTCAATAGAACCGATTTTAGTTGGGTCCAGCGTGTTCCCTCGCTGAACACGGTATAACATAGTGATGGACAAGTCCAGAATTGTTTAACGTAAACTGTAAAATTGCCTATACTATAATGTATATCTAATACGCGTGCCAACTATATAGTAACTAGTAATCAATGGATTTAGAATATTATTATTAATATAAATTAATATCTCTCTATTGAGGACACTGAGTGATGGGTACATCCATTGATAGCAGGTTGGATATAAAAATTTTAATTTTATACGATGCTATTAAATAATAAATTATGTTGAACCAGATTAATTAGCAAATTCTTAAAACAAAAAATGAGTTAGTATGTTAATGTGTAGCATTACTATACGTAGGTACCTAAATAATATGGGTAAAATACATTTTCGTTTTGCATCATCTTTTTAAGTCTTATGGTAATATGTTTATAACCACATCAGCTTTGGCTATTAATTATTGTATTTTTATTCTGTTTAACTGCCTAAAAAATTGTATATTTGGAAAAATTCTATATTACTAAACCGTTTAATGTCATAGTGTTCATGTTTAAACTGTACAGACTGTATTACAACAACAAATAACAGTGATGACTCAATTAATAACCACGTGAATGTTCGATAGGTGATGTTTGCGCCAGATACCATTCTGTCGGTGGACTCAGTGGTGCCGACGAGCACGGCAGCGATGACGACGAAACCGAAGGGCAAAGGTAGTAGGAAAAACTTCGAGAAACGGTATTGCTGCACGTTTTGCCCGTGGTCGGGAGTCGACAATTGGTGTCTAAAACGGCATCTCAACACCCACATGAAGCCGTATGAGTGCGTGTTCTGCGAGTACAAAGCGGCCAGAGCTGAACGATTGGCCACCCACGTGTTCAAAGTACACAGCAAACGAATGTGCTGCCGATGTTCGTACATTGCTCAGGACCAAGACGACCTGTATGCCCATCAATCCGAAAACAATCAGTGAGTTCGATTTTCGATATTCAGAATGATCTTGCTTTGCAAACACAATATAGTTAAAATAGTGTATTATAATATCTTAACTTGGTACAGAGAAAGTGCAATGGATATAGTCCATATTACTAAGTCAAAGCATAATATTACATAATACAACTCACAGGTAGATAAGTGAAAAAAATTATTGAATTTCCTAAATCCCTATCATTATTTTTTATAATTGTTTCTGATCAGTTGATCAACATCGTGGATCTACAGCACATACCTACCCTACATAAACTGGGAGTAGATAATTCACAACTATACTAGACATGATCAGTGGCGGAAATCTTCAGGAGCAGCCGAGCATGGTGGTATTCCCCATCACTCCCCACCCTAAAAAAAAATTAAATAATTTTTGTTTTGGGTAGGTATATGTGTATATCTTGGATCCTAGTAATTGTTAGAGGTTATATCTTATATAATTATTTTGTAAATGTAAATATGTAATGTTATACAATTAACCCATCGTAATGATTAATTATGGCGGTGATGGGTGAGTGAAAACTACCAACTAGTAAATTTCTAAGATTGTCCTTAATAAAAAAAAATGATTCATGCGATTGGACATGATGAATACCTAGTGATAACTAAATAATAATTGAATAGCAACCATCATAGTATGTTCTGCATACTAATAACTAGTCATACTACATAGTGAAAAACTTATTGGGGAGTTTTATTCAATTATTTTATTTTACCTTATGGCCTAAACTAAATATGGTAAAATGTTCATTACACCGCAGTGCCAGCACATTACCAACAGTGCCGTACACTAAATTTTCGTTTTGGGTAACATTAACTTATCCGCCCAACTTTTTTTACAAAATTTTTCATAAGTATTGTTTGTTTACCAACTATAAAATATCAAAAATATGTAATTATACTTTCCGTCCACCTTTTTTTGATTAAGACTTCAAAACCAGTATACATATTATTCAGTATCCACCTATAATTTGTATAAGTATTAATTATTTATAAGTTATAACTAATTACAAAAACAAATATTATACCTATAATAACACAATATCGGCGGTACAGTGTCGGTGACTGGGTCTAATTTGATTAACACGATGCGCTATATACCTGCTAGGAATATAATATACACTACCAACGTCTGTGTAGTGCTCGATGCGGTCTGCGGTAATAATTACAAAATAACTACACAGTAATTATTATTCTACTACTATTTATAAGTCAGAAACTCAGAACTAATTAGTATAGGTAGGTATAGACGTATGGTACCTTAGTACCTATGAGCCATGAACATAGTACAATAATGGCACGAAACCATATAATATTACGTTTTACATTCAAATATTCGATACATTATTATGTCTGAAACATTGCGTATTTGCATTATTAAATTATACTTACGTAATTACGTCATGTTATTTGTGTTAATGTTGTTTTTTTTTTTTTTTTAGCAAAAGCGTAAGGTCTCGTCGTACACAGACATCGCCAATACCGTCGTCGCCCGAACAATCCGAGGAAACTGCAGACAAAAATGACGTAATTGTCGTTTGGCCAATGACGGGCGTAACGGATTCTCAGAGTTCTATTCAAATATAATAATTTAATTTAATTGATGTGCCAAAACGAATATTATTGTCTAATCGCATAGTTACAGGGATGAAATAAACTATCGATAGGCGTGATACAACACACTAAACCTCAATTGAGCATTTAGAATAAATAATTCGAATCTACATGATATATATAATAATAAAAATGACTCTCAAATTAAACTGTAATTACTTTTTAAGTACAAAATTGGAAGAAAAAATTGTATTATTCTCAAAGCCCGAAGGTATATGATAATTATATTGTATATAGAGAGATTAGTATTATTCAATTTACTATTTTAACATATTTTAATGTTCGCGTAGCATCCCAAATATATATACTGCATTGTTATATATTGCATAGGTAGGTGTAAACAATATACTATATTTTAATACTCTCATCGTTGCCGATCGCGTCCGGCTTTCAGGTCGACTAGAAATAGACGGAAAGCAAGGTACCTACTCGAATTAATTGAATGCAGCTACCACACGTATTATGTCCAAGACGTAGGTATAGCGTATAGGTCTGCCCACTTAACTATTATAATTATCGTGTACTACATAATACAATTCACATACCTATACGTCAAAACGTCTAAAAACATTATAATTAGCATACAAATAGGACTTTACGACATTTTTTAAAAAAAAAGCGATAAATGTAGAGTACCTATTGTTATAGTAACATAGGCCATTTAAAATAAATTATTAGCACAATTTCAAAATATAGTTATAGATATAGGTATTAGGATTTATTTTAATTTTTACATTCAGATAAAATGCATAAATGTTTTATGATCAAAAACAGGTAACTGTTAATAAATATTAAATATACCTATATACTACATAGGTATACTAAACAAATATAAATTCGAAGGAATTTCAGTTGAAATCTCTGCTAAATCTTACCGTAAAACTACCTGATACCCATAGTATATTTCTACAATATTTGTGTGTTCTAAATTCGATATTCATAGCCGAACCAAAAAATAATTAATTTAATTACATATGCCACATACCTATTATTCACTAATCAAATTATTAATTAGCTAATACAATTTTGTTCCATTAATTTTTATATTTATATTTAATTGTTAAAGATTGTTGTAACATTGGTTGTTAAGCTTACAACAAATCATATTATAATTATAATAGTTACAACATTTATATCTATTTTGTTTAAGATTATGTTTTAAAAGTTTCTCGCAGGGTCTTTTTTTCCAGTATTTTGATATTTTAGGATTCAAACATTTCAAACTAATAAAAATAATTTTACATAATTCTCATAAACTTATGTCTATTCATAACTAGGTAGGTTTTTAACTAGGTACCTAACTTTCTTAAATTATTTTACAAAACTTTTAAAGTTTTAAAAATAAATAAGTAGGTAGGTATCAAAAAACATGCTGTAATATAGTTGAATACTACCTACACAGAATCACAAAATTACATTACCTACCTGACTAAATTTATTGCTAGGCCTCTACTTTAAATTGTTATGCCTAATTTAAAACTCAACAATTTTAACATTTTACATTATAAGCAATGAACAATGAGTATATACTATAATTTTTTAAGTAAACACAAGTTGGATCTATATAAATGCTCCTAAACATGCTTTAAGTTACCTATAACTTATAAGGTTCCATTAATTGAAAATTAGTCAGACATGCCAATAATTATAAATTATAATAATCTATAATGAATAGTTTCAAATACAATTAAAATTACTAAAATCAGTAATATTTTCTGTAAATTTTCCATTGAATTACTTCTTTTTTTTTTATATAGAAAAGTAAAGATAATTCTTTTATTGTATACCTTAATGGTATAATTTACATAACTTGATTCGCTCAAAATCTAAAAATTGGTAAAAATAACCAACCTTATATTTTAACTTTCATGAACTCACTACTTACTTAATAATTACAATATTTTATTTGTTCCAATAGAAATTAATTCCTAAGAAATAAGTTGTGATTATACAGTATACACGGACTATTTAAATTTAATATTATACTTAATTTATACTTGCACATTCATTATTATTTCATAAAAATATTTTCAAATTTTTTTCCTTTTCTATTAAAACAATGGAAATATATCTATTCATAATTGTTTTTTAAAACATGAAAAAAGATTCTATGGAATGGCTTAACCACTTATACAGAGGCCTATCAAAGTAAAAAAATTGTCTGGATTTTTTATACTAATAAATCTATATTAACTGTTGTCTATTGTGTATACTATACACACACCTTTTGAATATATTAAGTCAAAGTATTACATTATTAAAAATATTAAAGTTTTAAAGTATAAATTAATAATAATAATAGCAAAATTTCAAAATTTCAAATATCAAGTAAAAAGAAATAATCAACATAAGAAGCAAACTTCTCAATATTTCCAATATCTTCCAATATGTTATTTATTCTTTATATTATATAAGATTATCATTGGTCAAGTTAAATACATAATAATTAAGTTGTATAATAAACTTTGTTTTATCAGTGTATAATTTTATATATAATATATATAAACTTCTTAACTTTACTGTAACAACTATTTTTAAAGAATTATTTACAACAAAACAAAATAGTACTTAAAAATAATATGTATTAATATTTTAAAAATATTTTTTTTCTTGTATGAGATGCATTTATTGTTGATTGAAATACTAAATATTTTTTATAATCAAAAATATTTAGAATTTTTAATAAATCCATCCAATTAACTTAAAACATATTTTTAAACACATCCTACTTGTTAATTGTAAAGATAAAATGTTAACATTTTAATTGTATTAATAATTTTATTTATTAATTAAATATTAAATTAATAATATATTATTATTGTTGTGTTGATGAATTTAAATAAATCACATTGTTATTTAGACAAAAATAGTTATAAATAGAAACATTTATTGATAAATTAAATAAACTAGGAATTAAATATTTGTATGACAACATATAACAAGTTATACTATTACCTATTAGTTATAAACTTATGTATTTTACAGTATTATATTTTAACAAACATTTTCGTTATTCTAAAATCCGAAACATCATGAAAGTATTAAACAATTTAAAAAAAATTGTTATAATTTTGTTAATCATTAAAATTAGTTAAATTGAAGAAAATAATATGTATGAATTTATAAGATACATGATACAAATCAATAACACTAAATTGCATTGTATATGTAAATTTAAATAAAAAAAAAAAAAGACACTTTATTTAATTGAACTACGTAAATGTGAACGGAGAGAAAAAATTACGTATAATTAATTTGTTAAAATTAAAACTTAACATCAGAAAAAGATAATTTTTTTTTTTTTACAACAAAATTTGATCTAAATGACATCAAAATATTAACAAATTAACAAAAAATTATACATATTATTAACTTTAGCTATACTTAGCTATATCTAAATTATTTTTCTGGTGAGGAAATACTTGGATAAAGTGAGTCAGTGTTTAATAAAGAATCAGTTATAACTGGAGTATTTAATACATCATTTTCATATGTTGAATCAAATGACATGGGAGTGTTTGGTATTGTCCAGTCTGCTGAAGCTGTCATTAAGTCATTTAGATCATACGTATTCGGCGACAGACATGATACAATTTGATTATCTGGTGTAACATTCAACCCATTTTTGGCTAAAATATATTCAAACCATAAATCATTGATTATTAAATATTAAAACAGTATAAATATTTAAAACTATACTAAATTTCAAAAAGAGTACTTATTAATATGGATAATTTCTATCTATATTTTTTACAATCGAATATTGAATGTACAATTATGAGAAAACTAAAAAAACTTAACATTTCCCAAGCCATATCACAAAATTATACCCTAAATGTAAAGATATAATATAACAATAGAATCAGTACATACCGTCATTGAGTGTCTGTTCTTCTGATGTTATAGGCAAATTTAAATTTGTAGGATCATCATTAATGAACTAAATAAAAATTTAATTAACTTTCAAAAACTATTGTCTATTATTATTGAAAAAAAAATTTACTTACATTAAGAAACATATTTGCATCAAATGTGTATTTATCATTTAATCCTTTCAATAAACTTTCTAAGTCAGCTTGAACCAAATCAATTTGTTTAGAAACAGCTTCCCTGTAAAATAAAAAAAAATAAAATAACTTATATAGAGCTAACATAACAGCATATTTTTTTTTCATGCCTGCAAAAAGTATATTTTGTCTGTTATATAGAATGTTAGATAGAATTATACTATTATTTGAAATACATCAGTATATACCGAAAATGTCAATATATAAATAACAATTAAATATATAGTCAATCGTTCACTACCAAATACTTAATTTGAAATTTTAAGGTAAACTTCTTTAAAAATATTAATTAAAAATAACTGATTATAAATAAATAATTTTTCACCCTAAATGTAATAAATTGGAATTCATAGTTAAGACACTATTTATTATTATCCAAAACAAAATAACAATTAGGCAACATCATACTTTTGTATAACATTATTAAGGTAATTTGGTGAAACAGAACTGCTCCCGTCACATATATTAACTTGCCTAGGTTCTGGGTTAGCAAGTTGCATATTATCAGAATTTGAAGTTGTTTCATTATTCCATAAATCATCATTATTAGAAATGGTTCTAAAACAGAAAACAAAATATAAACAAAAAGGAACAACTAAATATTTAAGTGTACACAATTAAAATTATATTAGGTATCCATAATATTTAATAAAAAAAATATTAATTCATTCATTACAAAAATCTTATAACCAACCAGTGGAAACATTCAAAAAGGGTCATATAAATACATCAAAAGCCAATTAAAATATCAAAAAGACATATTTAATTAAAATTTTTGAATATAAAAAAAGTTTAACATTGGACTGCATGAACATCATTGCTAACATATTAACATATCAATCCATGTCTGTTATTGTTTTGACAGATATGTTATTAAGAATAAATATAAATGATATTATAAGACAGGAAACAGAGTCCCAAGAACTCATGAAAAAAGTTTGCAGAATAAAGCATTAAAAATTAAATCATATAACTTAAAATTGAAAATATTTCAAATATTAACTTATATTTCACCAGTCACTTCAAGAAAATTAACCAGACCTTAAGATAAGTATTATTAGAATCTTACTAGAATATACAACATGAAATAACTAATAATAATTATATTGAAAATTTACACTTACACTTCAGGCTCAATAAAATCCATGTCTGGAATAGAAATTACTGGTGGATCATCTCCCATTGGTTCTACTTTAATGATGTAAGGTACTGCTGAAGGTGTAGGTTCTTGATTTTGAACATTATCAGCAATATTTATCTTTTTTTTCTTTGAAGGATTAATATCTGTTTTTGTTCTTTTTTTAGATATTTTTTTAGTGGTTTTATTTGTCTTTGTTATTGGGTTAGATGAAGGAACAGTCACAATAGTTGTTTTTGGTTCAAATAATTCTTCAGTAGGAGATACTGACACTTCTCTGATCAAATCATCTAATGGTGAGTTCATTATGATTTCATTTGGAGCAAATATCTCTTCAACTGTTGAACCACCAGGACTACTTAACATTTGTGATACACTGCTAGGACTAAGTACCACATCTTCTGGCTCTACTACTTCACTATAATTAACAAAATAATAATACTATATTTATTTAGATAAGATTTTATTTTTATAATAAATTAAAAAAATTACTTAAGAATTCTTTGATGAATTTTACTATCTTCGTTTGAATTGAGAACATCAGCAGCATCTAATTCGTGAATCACAGGTCCAGATGACGTAGATGGTTTATATTTAGGATTCTTTACAATAGTAAAATATATTTTATAAATATAAAACAAGACCTTTAGTTTATATATAAAAAATAAAAAAACTCACAGTAAATGTTTCTCCAGAATTTGTCTTTTCTGATGCTTTATGATGCATAATTGGGAGAACATACCTGACGTTATTTTTTACTTCTCGGCACAGTGTATTATTAGTACTAGGTTGTCTTAAGGTAACTAAAAATTGGATTAACTGCAATTTAAAATATTTATAATAAATATACAATTAATTAAAATAATAATATTAATTGCTATTAAGTTTCAATAAAAAATATGATAAAAGAAATTATGAAAAAACTTTAATAGTACAACTATTTATATTAATACTAATAAACTGATATTAATTTTAATGAACACAGTCACAACCTAAAATTTAAACATTTAATTGAATATTAATTAACTTGGGTATATTAGTTATGATAGACTACTCCTATTCAGAAGGTTCAGTTAAAAGATTGTTCCCAAAATAAATGTTTGCTATTTAGAGGTGTTTTTAGTGATTTTATTATACATAATATATATATATATATATTAGTCTAGGGCTGTGAATTTAATGAACTAAAAAACCTTAAAGTATGCAATTAAAATGGTTTTTAATATAATTTTTATATTTATAACAATATTAATACACAATATGCATACAAATGTATTTTTAATAAAAAAAATTTATAAAAAAATTGATTTAATTTGAATTATGATTTTGAAGTTGATTGATTCTTTAATAATGCTATTTGCCTGAAAATTTTATTAAAAATACTAAAAAATAAACTAAAAAATCACAAAAAAATGACCTGAAAAATTTTAATGTCAAAAAAATGCAAAATTAAAGTATTATAAATGGAATGTTTACACGTAATTCAAATTATGTACTTACAAAGCTACGTTTCACAACCACAAAAAAAAATCACTTTCCTAAAAATTTACAGCCCTAGCATAACTGAAAAAACAAGGAACAATTCTTAGAATCATATTATTTAGCATTTATATATCTTTATATAAAAAAATTTGTGTATAACGGTTATGTCCGCGATGCACTACAAGACTACAGATTTTGATGAAATTATGATCAATGTGTTAATTTGGTCTCCATTGTAAGATAGGATAGTTTTTATTTAATTAATGATCTCAATAATACCTCTTTATTATGTTAAAGTTATGTGATTTTAACGAATGATATATAATCAGTTAATTTAACACATGCATTTTGTATGAACAATGAAGTGCGTAGGGTTTAGCTAGTATAATATATTGTATAATATTATACTTCTCATAGTAGTGTATCAATTTTTTTTATTCTTCTCAATTGAAAAGAAAAAACATAATTATTTAAGTATTATCTAACTTTTAAAATGCTACATATTATTATAAGTACAATAACTAGTAAAACAACAATTATTAACTGATGTATAAAACACCATTTGTTTTATTCATTTCAAACCTGATTGAGAATTCTTTGTTGTTTCATATGCTTTTGTCGAATAACTGCTAATTCACGCCACAAACATTCATTTTCATGTTTCATAGCAGTAAATTTGGAATCAAGCATCTTATTTTTGTCTTTAACTGAGTTCACTTCTTTTAACAATGTACTGATTGTTTCAATGGAATCAATATCGGTTTTTATGCCTTGATGCTATTATTTTAAATAATTAATAAAAAAATAAATACATTTACCATTCTATGTTTATAAGTTATAACAATATTTACACACCAATTTTTCCCCTCTCTTTTGCTTAATTGATAACAATAAACAAGGATGTTCTTTCATAAAATATGGATGAGCATATTCACAAGATGTTCCATGATTAGATGTGTGATCAACATCAGATATTCTTTTACTAAAACCATCTAAAATATAAAATAAATAAAAAATACAATATTATATTTTAAAATATAACTAGTACAAAAATTTATATTATTATTTGTATTAATCAAAAAGTGGAAGCTTATTATTTTAAAATCTTATCATATCAGTAGTGCCTAAGTCTTCAAAACTCTAAGAACAAGCTTCAAAGGCTACCTACCAACCAAATTTACTAGGATCAATGCAATATTTTTAGTTCTTCTAGAGTTACATTTTTCCATACTTTAACAATTGATTATAGATAAACTTATTTTAAGTATTATGACTAATCTTCTGTTATTATTAAATCAATTTAAAAAAATAATAATAATAATAATAATAATATTGATTAATTAATATTTAATATGTTGTAATAATTTAAAACCAGTGAGCGAATAGGTACTACTATGCTGTAACCTTTAAGATTTAGATTAATTTTTATATTGATTCAGCATATCATACATAATAGATACACACCCATCCATTTTTGGGCCAGGAGCAATTGCTCCTAGTATTCTTATACAAGCCACCTCTGGGTAACATTGAAAAAAAAAGGAAATTCAAAAAACTATTAAATTTAAGTTATGAAAAAATCTATTTCAAAAAATATTTTTTAAGATAAGTATTTTACTAGTTGTATACTTTTACAAGCTCTATCTTAAATTATTAAAAAAATAACCTCAGGCAGTGGGCTCCAGCACAAGACAACGATAGTGTGTATTGTCAACATGAGCCAAATGCCATACTCTCAGATGTGTCCACCACCCACCTAAATTGTTTTTCAAATATTAACATAGTAAAGATATTTTTCTGCTGGCTATTGGAAATGAAAGTGGATTGCAACAAAAATGAGTTATTGACTTAAGTTACTTTTAAATTAGACAGTATATATAACTAATTAAGAAAATAATAGATACTTCAAATTCAAACTTGACATTTGAATAGAAATATATTAATATTAGGTATTGTAGCTAAATTATTAGTTAATTCTCTTAAGAGCATTCAATACTGTAATTGCCTGTCTTTATCTAACACATGTATAATATACAAATTCAGACGTGTTTTTTTTTCAATGTACTGATTGATACAGTAAAGCGATAAAAATTCTAAAAACAGATTTGAGTTTTTCGTCAAGTCTACTTGAGAACGGTCAGTCCACATAATTTGATATTACCTCCCAAAATCTTAAAATCATTATATTACAAATGAGTAATTAAAAAATTGTCATATTTCAAGTAGACTTGACGACAAATTCAAATCTGTTTTCAGAATTCTTATCGCTTTACTGTATCAATCGGTACGTTGGACAAAAAACGAGTCTGAATTCTTATGTTGCGTGTGTGTTAGACAAAGATAGGGAATCACGGTATCGAATGCCCTTAATATAGTAACAAGATGGAAAATCATTAAAAATGATTGCATTAGTGAATTACTACCACCACATTTAATTTATTTCACTTCAACACATTAGGCATATATAATAATACAAGTAAATTAACTTACATATGTGTAACTGTCGTACAAAACTCATAAAGTTATTATGTTTGAAATATCTTGGTAGAACCTTACAGAATTCTACAGGATTATTTATAATAAAACTGTCACCATCCTACAAAAGAAAAAAAAAATAAGTATTCGTGTTTTCATATAGGTTTTATCAGCAGAGATACCTACAAGTACAAAATAACAAGTTTTAAAATAGGTAATTACTCAAAAATTATTTAAAAAAATAAATCAAAATATGAAAATTTACCTCACTCCATTTAATCACATTATCGGTTTCTTGACTACAGACCAATGTCCAAAGTTTTCTTAAAAATAAAGAAATCCTTTGGTCGTTCACTGGATTGTCATCTGGCATCATTTCTTTTACGACGAACCTTGAGTATGTATAAGTATACTAATCGATTGAAATCACCATTGATATCGTCAAATTATCGTACTTACTACTTTGGAATAAATTTACGAAAATATACAAAATAGATGTGCAATAAAATCATTAGGTACCTTTTAATTAAAAAATAATGCCTATTTACGTAGATCGTAATATAAAATATATATTATTGTATTGATAATATGATGATTGGTGATACCCCAGTTTTCCCGGAGTGATAATAAAAAAAATTAATTCATTCTATTTTTCAAATTCAACAGTGCCAACTTGTAAAGTAAAAATCGCAACAATCTTCCCGCAACTATGATCTACTCTCTTAAAAAAAAATGATATATTAAAAAGTTAAAATATAAAATTTTATTTTAATTATTCGTGGTAAATGTTAATGTAGCTACTAGCTATGATATGTTAAATGTTAAAGTTTAACAATTGAACTAATATTTTCCAAAAACAAATACAATTTATTTTAATATAACCTAGGTATCATAAATTATTAGGTATTAATAAATAATTATTATATTTCTAGCTTTTTAAAATGTATTTAAACATTTTTAAAACTTCATTATACCTATACGGTAAACAACACACCATGTATGTCGTTTGATTCAATTCCAAACGAATAATTTTTCAATTACAACAAATTGACTAAAATCAATATTTTTCGTCAAGTATCCAATTTTGTCTAAATTTATAATTTAATCTTAAAATTAGTATAATAAAAATGTATATATTTATATTCTTGAGACTTCTTGATTTGAGAACCATTTATTGGTTTTATGCTGTTTTATTAAAAAATAAAAATGACATTGCATAAATCAAAAAGAAACTAAAAAAAAGTAGAAAATGTTTAATGTTTAAAAATAGCATGAAAAACGCAAAAATATTTTAAAAATTTAAATCAATTTTTAATTTAATCATTAGTTTTTGAATTACAATAAAAGATCTAATTTACTTTCAAAAAGTGTTCAAATTGAACAGTTCAATCAAAATCTTTTACAGTTTTAAAATCTAATTTAAGACTACAAAAAACTCAACCTATACCTCAGCATCAGTGGAAGTCGGCAGCTGATGCCAGTGTGCCACTACTGCCACTGAAGACTGATTATAATATATAGATAGGTAAGTTGTATGTAGTAGATACACTAGTGTTGTTACTACATAGGGTACCTACAACCTACTATGAAAAATGTATACCCAAATAAGTTGACTTTTGCTATTTATTCATTTGAGCCATTAACTTTAATTTATATAGTCAAATGGATATCTAATATATAAGTAATGTCTATAGTAAGGGTTTCAAAAAATGAACGCTAACCATAGACTTTCTATAAGTCCATGACGCTAACCGTCTCACAGTAATGCGATAATTTTGGTAGTGGTTATTATAAATAATAACCATATGGCCAGCGGTTTTTTTAACCATCGAAATATCGAATTCCAAAGAAAGATAAAATCAGTAATTATTATTAATGTAGGTACCATAGACATAATATAGATTTATTATATTATGTCTATGGTAGGTACTAGGTATAATTAATATCTATAACTAATAACTAATAGGTCTAGTAGTCACCAATCAACGCTCATTTTTCGTCAGTGCACATTAAACGACATGTGGCAATAGTAATTACTAATTAGTATGTGCCTTTAAAACATTTATAAGAAATGGTTAGTTATAGGCGTTATAGCAGTGGATATAAATGAATGTTTTAAGAGTCTTATACCCTTACACCTATATTATTTATACATAGTTTCTAGTATGAACTATAAAAAAAATCAGGGGTTCCAGACTATATTTGTTTCATCTTTCATTATTAATTATGCTATTGTTATGATATTTGCTAAATTAGAAATAATATATAATCAAATAATCAATGATTTTAATACTATTGGAGTTTGAATGGCTAGATTTTGATGGTTGTTAAATATTGCCATTTAATTGATTAATGCTTTACAAAATTATATTAAGTATATCAATTATCAACAAATAAATAAACATGAGTTATCTAAAATTTACTTCATATAAAATAGTATACAGTGGAACCTCGATTATCCAGAGTAATGACAGGGAGGGGTCACACGGATAAATGAAAACCATGGTTAATCGAGACTTTTTATAATAATGTAATTTTTTATTTAATTATAATAATACATACAATTTTATAATAAAGCAATTTTGAAATTTTTATTTAATTATAATTAGAAATATATACAATGTTATACATTTACAGTTCATACTTATTTTTGAATTTTCAGAAGAGTGAGCACGGTTAATGGAGTCATGGATAATCGAGGTTTTACTGTATATAATAAAATGTAATTATTTTTGTAATATTTAAAACAAAATGATACATACTTACTAACTTACCCAAAATTAATGATTAAGAATAACTTATGAATATTAATTATAGTTGAATTAAAATCAGATAGATAATGACAATACACATATTAATTTAATTCATAAAAGCTTAAACTAAATAAAAGTAACTTAATAGCATTTAATAAATACATTATTAAATACATAATATATAGACTATGGAGGAATGATGATTATTTTTTAAAAAGAATAATTATATATATTGATTTAAAATATAAAACATTAACTATATTAATAGTGATAGCATTGGTAACATTTATTTTATTGCAAAACTAAATCGTCTAATTCTTGGTTCTTAACAGTGTCTATAGTTTTTAAAACTTGCTCTAAAAGAGTGTTTGTTAAGACTGACACATCTTGAGCTGCATCTACTTGAATAAAATTATCGTTTTTAAATTTATCATAATTTATATCAACTTTATGTTGGAATTCAATATTTTCATATCTTTCATCACCAAAACCAGACCGTTTAGCCATCTCTCCAGTTGATAATTTTAAAAACATAACTATATCTGGTTTGGGTAAACCATTTTCTGGACCACAGCACCATTTGAAATCTACACATTGCTTGGCACTTGTAAAAACTACACCAGAATACGAGTACCGATCCACAATTAATGTTACACCAGACTCAATTTGTTTACGAATTTCTGGTTCTAGTTCCCAACGATTAGCAGTGAATAATAAATGTACTGATCGATCTGGTAACTCTATTTTCCTTGATAAATAATCATTGATTAATGAACCAATAGGAGTAGATCGATCTGGGAATGATATTTTTTTTGCTGGTATTTTCATATTATTTAAAGCTTCAACTAATTTTGCACATTGTGTAGTTTTTCCAGATCTATCACAACCTTCCAAAACAATTAATGCACCTCGCATAGCAGACTTTGTCATTTTATTAAATTACCTAGAAAAATAAAACAAACCTAGTTACATAAACATATTTTTATTTAGAAAAAAAGTTAAATAATTTATTTGATAGGTCATGAGATAATTATTAAAATATAAGCACTGTCTTTTATTATTAAAATATATTAGTAAGTACCCAATACAAATTCTAATGAATATAAAATAATCTATTTAAATGTATTATTGACAAATATTAAAAAAATGTTCTATGATACTTAAAAATTAACAAGAAAAATTTATAAATAATAAAACTTAAATTTAGTATTATAATAGGTTTTATTTTTAATCCAAATGTTTGGGTAAATAGAGAGAGGGCCCTAGGATACAATTTTTTACCATAACAAATCATTAATTTGCCAAATGTTGATAATAATTTTACTTGGTACAATTAATTTTATTCAACATTTGATGGTGGTGTTAAGAGGATACTACACCTGCATGTGTTGTCTCTGTTTTACACATGTAAAACATAGCAAAAGCTGTTTTGTGCGGGATAGAACCACTCAAACTATAGAGATAGTTAAGACTAAATGACTAAATACATCCAAATTGATATATAATATAGTTAAGAACATTATCTGATCATTTTTTTTATATATATACCTATCACTTATACAAAAAATTTCATATTGTCGTAATCCATTACTTTTGAACTTGAATAATTTTTTTTTTTTATAAATTTATGATATTTAAAAAATAAAAACAATATTTATTAGTTAAAGTTCTCCTTTTTGTGGGGTAAAAATTTTGTTTCTTAGTTATTACTATAGCCTTCTCGGTTCTTTCCCGTGCAAAACAATTTTTGCTTTAAAATCTTCATGACTCGCTTAAACTAAAAATATCAATAAAATACCTAAAATTCATTATATTATTAAAGCTAACAAAACAAAATGTAAATGACTGAAAATAGATCTTCTATGTTGTAAACTTGTAAGATGGAGACAACATTAGGCAGGTGTGATACCCCCTTAAGAACTTACATGTAATTTCTCAGTCTCATACATTTACAACATTGCAAATCTATGTTCAGTAGAATAAAATTTGTGTTACTAGCTATAATTTTGAGTAAATTACCAGATATCAACCCTAAAGGTAAGGATATTGATCTAGATACATTATAGGGCATCTCATTTGATTTTATTGATACTTTAATAACTGAAAAATATAACAATTTTAAAAAATTTAGAACTAAATTAAATATATTAATAAAATCATATGAGATGTTCTTGCATATATAATATTCTTACCTTTACATTAGATAATTCACTACAATATTAAAACTAACAACATAAAATGTATTTTGCCATACAAATTTAGTATATTATAAGTTTACTTGATAAAGAAAACACATGAAGTTTGGTGTCTTCTCAAATGCTTGATGTTAATTTTAACATACATTATCTTAGAAAAAAGTCAATAGTGAAACCATCATAGTAATTAATATTATGTAAATAATAAATTAATAAATAATGGCACAATTATATTACCAAAATTAATCGGCTCCAACGAGACAATGGAGAGATTATCTTTGCACAGGATTGTCAGAATTTACATAAAACGAAATGACGAATGTCGGAAAAGTAGCAGTAGGAATACCAGAATACAAATGTGTACAAGTTAAAATAAAAGAAATTTGACCGACGTTGATGGAAAATTGTACTCTGCTACTCAGTTTAAGTGAATAAGAACGAACAACAACTGATAATTATAGCAAGTTAAAATTAATAACTAAAAAAACGTTAGTGCTAAGTTGTATACTTGTAGCTTGAAAGTTAAAAGTTGTAACTGAAATACTGAATGCCAGGATGCCGAGACTTAATAAGATAATAATTAATACTGTTCTATGTAATATAGGTACGTAACTGTGGGCTGTGGCATACAAATTGGCGCGAAATCGTTATAATAATAACAATAAAGAATGATAATATTATATGGAACAACTGAACAACTAGATAACACTACTTATGAACAATGGACATGGTTATGGGGTTTTCTGATTTCTAGACACTGGTTCTGGTATTAATTATTATTTGTTGAAGGTTTTGACTAGGAATCTAGGATTACTAGTTTCAAGATAGTTATACTCAGTTTTGGTAAAAACTTAAGAGCCCAGATATGGAATTATTTAGGCTCTGTAGTATAAACTATAAGTATTTCCTCGTCCAATGCATACAGTAATTATTCTGTGATCCTATGGGACTAATAGGCTATGACCTTAAACTTTAAAGGTTATAAGTAGCGCGTGCCGCGTGGTCTAGTAGAGAAAATAATGGTATACCTACGCAAGGTGGATTGATATCAATTGGGTATACGTTAGTATAATGGTGTAGGCAACCATTTGGACTTGTTCATGACTTATGCAAATTCTGACATAATAATATTATAGTTGGCACAAATGAAGAATTGAAGACAGGCATTTGACTGTTGGAGTGTTGTTACGATTGTTTTTGTTTATATTTGAAGATTTGAACAAAACGTATGCGGTAGAAGGTGATTCGCGGATTTTCACCGATAAAGCTCAGTGTAAGCACTCCTAACAATTGCTTGCTTAATTTACAGTTTGTACCGAACTATTTTAACTTAATTTTTTGTCACACGTCCACATTAAACATTTTTCTATAATATCTAGTATTTTACGTACCACCCGAACTCCCGGGGCACCGCTAACTTCATAAATAATTAACCATTATTTATTTTTACTATTATTAAGTAATTTTAGGTGTGCTACTCCAATACCTCCTCGCGAAAAAAAAATACCGTAACAGTTGATATTTTGATAACGAAGTTTTATCGTTTCGACGAGTCTCGTACCGTCTGAACATTCAGAATCAGAACCAACTTTTCTGACAGCCTGCACGGCAGAGGAAATCGCAAATCAGTAAGTAAAGTCGTACAATACCAATCGACACTCGCCAACACGAAACGGGAAGTCGGGAAATACGTTTTTTAATAATTTATGATACTGTATTACTGTAATAACAGATGGTACCAGCAGCAGCTGTTGTCGCCTATCGAGTTTTCTCTTTTTAGCTAACGGGCGACGAGTACGCAGGACTAGGACTATCGGACAATAACATTACTAAATCTTTGTGTACTATAAACTATAATATTATATATTATATAGCAATAGCATAACAATACCAACGGATGAACGCAACGCCCGCCCGCACGGCTCACGTATCCACTCGCCCACCACGTCAGTAAAGTACACAAAGTACGATCACTGTATAATCTTTATATTGCTACATAGTGACAAGTCATGGTTGATGCTTTGATGGTGGAGGTCCCGCACAGCCCACCGTTAAACAGCTGACTTACGCCGTTGTTCTCGACGTTCCCGTTGTGTGTCGTGTGCGCGCTGCAGCCCCACACAATTGTAACACTAGTCACTGCCGAATATCGATACAAAGCACTGTGTACACTGCAAGTCGAAACGTTCGGAGTGTATTAATTTGAAACTAATAATAACATCGTCGTAGTGAATAAACTACAACTCGCAGCGCGTTTCACCGTCACATATTGTTGTATCGTCCGTTTGTCACACAGGTGATATTAACGTCCCAATTTCGTTTGCGCAAGTAGATTCGTCTGGCCACACATTGCCCATCACTGGCAGTAGGTACCAGCCACAGTAATATTCGTCATGTCCAACTGATCCATCTGGTGGTTTTTTCGTTTTATCGACACCACTCCTATTGTCTTGCAACATGGACGACAAAAACGGCATTATAGCTGATTTTCAGGTAATAATAATAATAATAATGATATATTCTGGTCCGTGGGGGACAAAAAACTCCCATCGACCTCCTTCTAATATTGTTGTCTTATTGTACTATAGGCCATTACTGGTATTGATAACGCTGGCGAAGCATTGATGCACTTGTCGAATTTTGATTGGGACTTACTGGTAATTACACGAGCTTTCTATCAAAACGTGGTATTTGTATGCTTTAGCTAAGTCATCTGCAAATCTATTACTTTTCAGGCTGCTGTCCAACATGTCACGCCTAAGCACACTCAACACTTGCCATCCGAAGGACGCAGTACTCAACTAAATGCACCAACTGTAATGGTTGCAGATGATTTCAGGAGTATGATTGCGTCAACATCAAACCAAACTCATCGTCTAATTACTATTGAAATTGAACAAAATGGCCATATAATTGCCACAATAAAAATCAACGATAGTTCAACAATTGGTAATTTCCTATTAATTTATTTTCATTTTTAAATATTATTAATTATTTTTTAATAAAATTAATGTTTACAAATCTTTTATAGGTATTTGTAGGTAAACTATTGTCAAAAATAATAATAATAAAAAAAAAAAATTGAAAAAACTTATAAAATTGTTGCTAAATTTTTAATTATAATATAAAGATTATTTACATTATTTTTTTAAACTTCTATTTATAAATGCATTACCTGATTTATTATTGAAGCTCACAATTAATGAGACAATAGTTAATTTATTAAAGTTAAAAAGTTGTAGGTAAACAGTTTTAATACTATTATTAGTTCTCTACTTTAACAAAATATAATACCTTATTCCTTGTATTTTTAATTTTACTCTATACTCTAATTAATTAAGTTCTTTAATTTTTAGAACTTTAGATTTTTAAATAAAATTATATCATGTTTAAAATATTACATATTAAAGAATTATATATTTTATATTTTACATATTAAAGTATTATTTTTATTTTAGATGATTTAAAAACAATGGTTTATGCTGAAACTGACATACCATGTTGCCTACAAAATTTTAATGGGTGGCCAAATAATCAACATCCTTCAAATAAAGATACACTTTCCAAACTTAACCTTCCAGATAGATTTAAGCTGAATCTTAACAGTGGCGATGAAGATTTAAATCAAGAGCTAAATGGAAGGTATGGTATTTATTAAATATTTTGATTATATTATCTAGTTAATTTTATATTTCTTTTACTACTTTTTAAAAGAGCTAATTTGCGAATGTTCACTCTAAACATAACAATGGAGGCTACAACTTCAAGTGAATATCAAGTTTATAAATTGTCATTTTCATCGGATCAGACTGTTGCACAAGTGAAAGAAGTTGTTGCTAACTTGACTAAATTGCCTATTAGTAATCAACAATGGTTAGGTTGGCCACATTTTGTTACTCCTGCTACAACTTTGGAAGAATCTCATATCAATTACCCAGTGCATGATTTTAAATTGAAACCATCAAACTCAATACTTAAACATACCAGAAGAAGATACAATACTAGATTAAATGTAAGTATTTATTTTTATTATTATGTAACTTATAATGAACTATGGTACCTATTATGCCCCCATACAAAAACCTATTAAAAATGTATTGACTTACCATTAATTTTATTTAATAGTATTTTATGGTGTTGATTTTTAATATTTTTATTTCTCTTAACATTTTAATAAACAATCTAATTTATTTGGTGTACATGAATTACAAAATTAAAAAAATAAATTTCAAATGTATGGTCAATCAAAAATTACTGACTTGATTATTCACATTATAAAATTGCTTAAATCATTGTGCCACTGTTAAAATGTCATTACCTTTTTACTCTGGACATAACCTCATAAAATATACTAGATTTAAAAAAAAAAACATGATCATTATAAGTATTTAATTACTTTTAACTTGCTTAAATTGCCTAATAAAAACTTTTTGGGGTGATTGATTTTTGGTATCCTAAAAAATATGTATTTCTTGATAAGTAAACATGCTAGAATAGTTGTTTTAAATTACTTAGCTAACTATTCAGATGATACTATTATTTGTTAGTGTTAGACGTAACAGCACCACTATATCAAGTTATCTAATGACTACTGTAGTAGTTTGATCAATTATTTTGAATTAATTATAAAAATAAAAATTTATTGAAGCAGTCTGTTGTTGATATGGAAACAAGTGATTCTCCAATGCCTTCATCGTCTACTTCTTCTTCTTCCACATCGTCATCATCTTCTGAAGAAGATCCATTTGAAGATGCAGCAGAATCATTAAGTGGTATTGACGACGATGATGATGATGTTGATACTATGTTCATGGACACTGAGGCACCTACTCGGATCCGTCCATTAAGTAAGTTTGATCAAAAGAGCAATAAACGCTAGTACATTTTATATTATTATTAGTATAATATCAATTAAAAGAAAAAATTCAAAATATCACAAATTTTTTTTGCTGTGTAATATGTTATATTCTCAATAATTAATTGGATTATAAATTATTTAGTTGCTGAAGATACTGAAGATGAACTTGCTGGTGTCATTCAGTTCATTGATGAATTTCAAAATCGTTATGGTGATATGAGACCTCAGTTTTTTTTGGGAACGTTAGATCAAGCTATCAAAATTGCATGTTTTAAACCTGCCAGAGATGTAAGTATTTTTAATATGATATAAGGACTTGAAATTTATTATGTAATCGATTACCAACAAATTATATTTTAATGTATAAAATAGCTTTATTTCTATAATATAAAAACTTAAATCAATAATTTTGAATATATTTATTTTAGAAACGTTTATTAGCTGTATACTTGCACCATGATCGCAGTGTGTTGTCGAATGTATTTTGCACACAACTATTATGTTTTGAATCAGTTGTGCAGTATCTCAATACAAATTTTTTAGTATGGGGATGGGATATGACACACCCATCTAACAGAAATAGGTAACTAGTAATGAATATAAAATTGTAATATAAATACAATTTATATATATATTTTTCTTTTTAGAATATTGCAATCAGCCTCTCTATCATTGGGTACAATGGCTGAAATAACTTTGAGAGCTATTGACATTAACAGGCTTCCAGCTTTAGTGTTATTTACACGTAATAGGTCAAACACAGAAATATTATCAGTTATAAATGGTAATACTTCATCAAAGTTTATTCTGTAATTTTTAATTTGAATTACTAATGCCTATTATACATTTTTCAGGAGATTGCAATATAAGTGAATTACTATCGAGCCTTATAAATGCTCAAGAAATGTTTGCTATACAACAGCAAGTGGAAATTAAAGAAGAAGGGGAACGTAATATGCGAGAAATGATTAAAGTAGAACAAGATGAAGCCTATCAACAATCATTGGCTATTGATCGGTATATTCAACATCTTAAGAGAACGCTACGCCTGCATTTATTGTTTATGTTTCTTAAGCGTATAACAGAAAATTTACCAATTCACATTTAATTTTGATAGTTTAAAAATTCAGAGTGAATAAACTTTTGGAAACTTGACGGTAAAAACATTATCTTTATTCATATGTTGGTTGTTTAAAATAATTCAATTTATAAGGGAGTCATGGACATTTTTAAATACATGATTTTATGTATGCTAAATTCTCCAAAAACTTGAACTATCATAAAAACAGACAATATTCTTAATATGAAGTTTCATAATAAGTTAATTTTCTCTAATTTTTGAACAAAACTAAATGTGAATTGCTGAGTTAAAATCTGCTATATTATACATTTAAAATACAGAGATAATAAATGTGGGTGTAGTGCCCTCATAAGAGGTCATTGTATGTTTTGTCTTTGTCTTATGTGTACAACATAACAAATTTCTGTTCAGCCAAATCTTTTTATGCTGTTAGTTTTAATTTTAGTCACTTTACCTGTTATAAAACTTAAAGCTAAGGATACTATCTTGAACATCTCATGAAATTTTTATTGATATTATAAATTTAATATAGCGAGTTAAGAACATTTTAAAGGTGTAATATTCTTTACAGCTAAACTCATATTAGAATAAAATAATGTCAATAAAAGTTTCTGAAATGCTTTGGATAATATTCTTATCTTTTAAATTTGATAATAGATAAATAGAGTAGTATAAAAACTAACAGCATATAATTAATTATGTTGCACACAAATTGTTATATGTAAGTAAGACAGAGACAAAATATGTGGGAACAACATCCTCTTAATTTGAATTTGAATTTTTTAATTATTAATGTAATCATAATTGGTAGCTGGTATATTTATTGGTTTGAACCATATTTTTAATTTGAGGTTTTCAGTTCTGATTTACAAGTTTTAAAATACTAGTTATAAAACCTTATTTAATAAACAAATCAATATATTTTTAGAGCTAAAGAAGAAACAAAGAGAGTGCAAGAAATGGAAGAAAAGGCAATTCGATCTCAAATTGAAAGTCAAGAAAGACAAATTGCTGCGGAGAAAGAGGTATTTACTGTAATATAAGATTTATTAAATTGTATTTATTAACATAAATTTGTTTTTTCTAGGCTATTCGACAACGTATTGTAGCATCTCTTCCAGCAGAACCAGAACCTGGTGATCAAGTTGCAAAAATCAGATTCAGGCTTCCTCTTGGAAAGTTTTTAGAACGACGGTTTTTGGCATCAGATAATTTACAAGTAAACTATTCATTATAATGTTGTTCTATAATTTATAAATTCTAGTTTTTAACTATTCAGCACATGTACAGTAAAATAAAAATTTCTTAATTAGAAACCACTATTTTTGATACTGGATTTGGATTTCTTTATTTTTTCTGAGCAACTTTGATCTTAACGGTTTTTTTACTTCAAAACTTACATTTATAGGACAGTTGAAAGTTTTAATTTAGGCAATTCATAATTATAGGTATTATAATAATTTATTTTGATTAAAACTACTAGGTGTATTTATTATTACATTGAATTTATAAAAAAAAAAGCGGGTAAGTGAGTATCGCTCTGCTGTACATTAGGGGGTGGGATGGACCTCGGACTAGGAAAGGTTAAATTTGAATGCAATGATAGGTATCATTGTATACGAAAAACGATTCTGAACGGAGATGATTTGTCAGTCTAGGATATATAATACTTAAATATTGTAATATATTCTACTTTGAAACTAATTCAAACATTTAAGTAAAAGTTTCAAGATCTTGCGTTTAGTAATTTTTTAAAAATAACAAAAATCGAAAATTATTTATTAGTAAAAAGTTATTTTACACGTGTATTTTTAATTTCAAATTAAAATTAAAACTTTAAACACTCGTAAAATTTTTTAAATTGAACAATCCTCAAACTTTTTTATAATTATTCTAAGTTTAACTTATGAACAGCATAGTATTAAATTTTCAATTCTTAGCTTTTGATAGAAAAATATTTATAAATTTTTAACTACCAAATAGTGAAAAATATTCATGATTTTGACGAATTTTTGTCAATATTTGAACTTCAAATGCTAATAAAAAAAAATTGTGCCTATGTATTTTTATAATTTTTGAATGGGAGTTAGAACAAGCTATGTGGACCCTTCAATTAAATTTTCAAGTAATTTGTCCCAGCTAAATTTTTTTTATCAACATTTATAAAAAAAAAATAAAAAAAATTTTCAATTTTCAATTGTCTATAAATAGCTCAAAAAAAGTCAAAATGTTTTGAAAATCAAATCACGTAAAGAAAATGACAATCTAAATAACTGGTAAAATTTTCAAGTATTTACGACTTATACTGTTTGAATAACAACAAATATCAAAAATCGTTTGAGGCTAAACCGTTATTTAACGCGGTTTTGTAAAAATTTCAATTTCAATCACTCATAAAATTTTTTTGTCTTAGTCCGGTAAAGTTTTTTTTACAGATATTTGAAGAAAAATGTATGAAGAACCTTTTAACAAATTTTCAAAACTTAGTAATAAAAGAAAAAAATTTTACGATTTTTCAACCACAAAATTACTTGCAAATTTTCGCAATTTTGACATATTTCGTATAAATTCGAACTTTAAGTACTTATAAAAAAAAATTGTGACTAACGATTTCGGATTTTTTTTTATCACTTTAAGAACAACTTATAAGAAACCTTGTATTAAATTTTCAAGATTTTCTGGCCACCCAAAAATTTTTTATAGGCATTTAAAAAAAAAATACTTAGAAAAATTAAAAATTTTAATTGTCTATAAATAGTTCAAAAAAAGTCAAAATTCTTTGAAAATTTAACTGTGTATGGAGAACGCTACTATAAACATTTGGTGAAAATTTCAAGTATTTACATCGATTAGTTTTTGAGTGATAGCAAAATAAAAATTTGATTTTGACGAAAACTGGTTGTGCGTAAAAAATCCCGTTTTTCCGTCATTTTTTTAAGGTTTTTCCCGACTCATTTAAAAAATATTGAAAAATTTTAACTTTTGACCCCCCAAAGTACCAACTAGATCCGATTTCCTTTTCAAAGAGGGGCTGAAGTTGAAAATCGAAGCATTTTTACTGCCCCAAATGTTGTCGACAGACACAAAAAAAAAAAAAAAAAACACACATCATTGTAAAATCAATACATTCTTCACTCCGTTCAGAATCTAATATCATTGGAATTTATCAATCAATTATATCTATAAATGCATGATTAAGATGGAACATTGAAAAATGTGAGATTACACAATAAAAAATTCTGGATTAAATTCAAAGTCATGCATTCATTTATTTCCTGTTACCTTTAAAATTCAACACATGATATGTACAGTGTACACCTATGTATTTGAATTCTTCACTACTATGTATTAATTTATCATTGAATTCTCAATGATTTTCTTTTGGCTGATTTTTCATTTTAAAAAACCGAATTCAAGCAATCTTAAAATCCAGAAAAGACCTTATTAAAATACTGAAAAATATAAATTTAAGTTTTTAATAACAAGTTAATATTTTAGGTGTTATTTGACTATTTATATATAAATGGCTTCAGTCAAGAAGAGTTTAAAGTAATTTCTAGTTGGCCTAGAAGAGATGTAAGTAAAAATAATTATACTTTTTTTTATTATTTATATCATTATTAAATAATCAATTTTATTGTTTTTACAGTTGACAACATTAGGTGTTACTCAAACCATGAAAGAACTAAATCTGTATCCACAAGAAACATTAACCTTGGAAGAGCGATAAGTCTCTGTATGTAATTACACAAATGTATAAATTTATCACAAATAAGTTTTTTTTTTTTATCAAAAATAAATAGAATATTGTTTTTATTATTAAAAATTATAATTGTATGCTACATAGCTTTTCATTTAAAATTAAAATTTATCAAGTGTTATGTTTTATTTAAATTTGGTAAGAGTAAAAAAAAAATCTAAATGTTGACAAAATTCTTCTCTTTATTACAAAATCTATATATAAGTATTTAAATCTTCAATATCTTTAATTATTATTTCTAAATTATTTACCTAATACCTAGTTAATATATTTCTTCAAAAACAGTTCATGCTAATTACAAAATTTTGTGTTACAATTATCCTTTAATACTTGTTTCAATGTTAACTGTCCTTTAGACAGTTTTCTTCTTTTCTTATGACCAAAACCAACAGTTGAATTTGATCTTTTCCTCAAATTATAATCTTCAAAATTATTCATTTGTAATTTTTTCTCTAAATCTTTAGCCATCAAAAAATCATTTTGTTGTTGAGTCCACAATTTGTTCAACAATGCTATTTGAGCTATGCAAAATGCACAAGGATTATTTGTAGTCAAATTATCCTGTAAACGTCCACAAGTACAAGTATCCAAATTTTCATCTTCAAATATTTCAGATACATCTGTAGTTGAAGAACTTGTACATGGATCTGAAGGAAAACCTAAAAAATAATTTTATCATATTACCAAACAATACTTAAACATTCTTTTTTAAATTATCTTACTTGAAAATGATGCATTAGAAGATTGATTTGAGATTATTGTACTGGATGAAGAGATAGTGCTAGATAAACTACAGTTTTGTATACTACTCCATCGTATCTTAGAATAATCCTCAGTTTTCTTTGCTAAACATATATACAATATATTAAACAATAAGTTAAAATGTACAGCTATTAAACATCTTACAAAATATTTTATCCAGAGGTCCTTTTTTCTTTTGATTTTTCTAGAAAAAAAAAATAAAGTCAATTTCTATTTTATAATCATACTAGTAATAAAATTAAAAATATCACTCACTTTAGAAGCTAAACTATTTATACAAATTTTTGTTTCAGTCGATATCTTTAACATAAAATCATTTGTTTTTTATTATAATATTATTTTTTTATATATCTATATACTCACTTGATCATGTAATTTTGTGGCCAAATCCAAATCTGATTGTATTAAAACTATTTCTTCTTGATGAAGTTCTTTCATTATCTATCAAAAATATTAATTTGTATTTGCATGACAAGGATAATATTAAAAAAATTATATTCTTACATTTTCTTGAATTGATGTTGCAAGTAAAGAATCTTCACGTGTTAATTCTTCATTCAAAGATATCTGTTTTTGAATCTTAACATCGTCTTCTTCCTTTTAATAGGAAAAAAATGAATTTAAAACATGACAAGTATTAAAAATGATAAATTAAATTATCTATTTAATATACTTGTAATTTTTTAGCAATCTCCAAACTTTGCAACTCTTTTTCTTCTCGTTCTTTATAAATACTCATTTCCATGTCATCAAATTCTTTTTTTATTTCTCCTTCTTTGAGTTCAATTCGATTAAAGTCATGGTTGGTAATGCCTAAACATTATTAATACATTTATACAATGCTGTTAATTAGACCATTTTATATACCTAACTTATCTTTTTGTATTTCAAAGTTTATTAGAAATGAAAAAAAATTTGATTCAAGCAGATATCTAGCTGTTTATATCACATTTTTCTATCTATTAGTGTTTAGATTACAAAGTACTCAAGTGCATTTTATTTCTTAATTACCCAATTTTATTAGTATGAATCTACTTTTATGTTATGAAGAATATAGTACTCCTGAGCTTTTATGACTTTCGCCTATCATTTATTAATAACAATATGTGTTAGACACAGATCATAAAAGAACAAGTAGATGCCTCTCTCACTTTTGTTTTCTTGGGTCATCTTTTACTGGCACTGGGCCCAAAGACCTTATTGAGTAGGGACAGTTTATGCCAGTAAGATCCTTTCTTTTACCAGGTCCAGTGGATTTCCTATTATCTTATACTTGTCTCACAGTCTCAAAGTTGTAAAGGTCTATAACTTTAAAGTATTGGATTTGATGTGGCAAGATAGTTTGGCATGCAATATAAATCCCTTTTCCCACAGAATTGACTTGATTTTTAGTTGCCATTGGTGAGTTAAACCGAGAGTTAACCTCTAACTCCCTCACAATATCTAGTTCCCCAACTAGCAAGAAAGCCTAATAAGTTATTAAGTATAACGCATTATATTGTACGTAGATATGTTAAAAAAATATTTATAATTTACAATAAAGAATATAATTGATATAATAAACTTTTTACCGCCTTCCCCCTAAAAAAGTAAGTTGTAAATATGCCTTGATAGAAATGATTGTGAAAACTGGACATTTACTAGATATGTATTAAATAAAAATTATTAATAATTACGTTCTTCAAGTCCATCATCTTCATCATTTAACCTCTTCTGTACTTCTACTGGGTACTGCTGTTGTATAGCTTCCCAAAGGTTTACATTAAGCATGGCATCCCAGTCATGTTTGAATTTTCGAAGCCAATTACTTATACGCCTGCGGCACATTGGACACTGATATGCTGTTAAATTCACCATACTTTTGAAACATTCTAAACAGAGTGTATGACCACATGGCATTGTAACTGGTTGTAAATAAATACACCTGCATGCTATACAAAATACTTCTTCGAGATCTAATTTTTTTTGTATTTTTTTCTGAAAAATGACAAATTAATATAATTAAATTGTACTAATACCTAATTGTATTGATAACTATATATTTTCCCAATAAAAATGATGATTTAAATAAAAAAAAATTAAAAAGTTCTCTCTTTTAATACTTACAGAATTCATTGTTTGATTTTTTATTTTCATTTTACAATGAAGTCATAAGTGTATATTGGTCATAGATCGTTAAATTGATTTCTCATAACATTATAGTAAGTTAATCGTTCTGGCTTAAAATTAACAAATATAAATTAAAAATCAAGAATAATTATACAAATTAAAACCAGTTACCGCTAATTTAGTGGCACGAAACCTTACAGATAATGATAATACGTAGTGAGTAGTGAACACAATAATTATTCATATTCCAGTCTCTATAAAAAAATAGGCGGTTAAACTTTAACTGTAGCCGTTGTTTTCAATATCACATACACAATTGCCTTATCTTAGTCGGTGGTTTCCGCCACAAGCATGCTGGCGAAGGAATTAAAAACAGTGTTGCCAAAATAAATAAATGAAAAAAAGTATATACAATTCCGGAAAAAAAAATTTATTGGTAGGTATGTCTTTTTTGCAAATTTTTTAAAAACAATCAAAAAGATACTATACATAATATAATAGGTATGTTATAAACTATATTACTGTAATATAATGTATTATCCATGATCGGGAACGTACGCAGAAAAAAGTTTTGATGATGTTTTTGAAAATCAGTTATTGAAAAATAGAACTTATTTTAAAAAATATACAAAATTTTTTATGAAAATTAGGTATCTGTTATACTTAAAATACTTGTTTTAAATACAAACATTGATATAAAAAAAATTAACATTAAAATTGAATAAGTACCTACCTAAATAACCATACAAAAATTCAAGTATTTCGGGGGGTGTTTGAACACCCACAACACCCCCTATGTACGTGCCTGTCCGTGATGAAATAAACGTAAATGTTTTTATCCGTTACTAGGACCATAGATTATAAAATAAACTATAGACTTATATAAAAAGGTCAAGTAGTCTAGTTCAAATGTAAGTTTAAATGGCTATTCCTAACTCGCTCGAAACGGATTTTTCAATTTATGAAAGTGTGGAGCCCACAGTATGACTGTATTATATATTTATATCTATACCGATTACCGACTATACCTTCTACCTATATATATATATTATTATAATACTATAATAGTATAATCTTATACTAATGGTGAATATAAATTATGTAAATTTTAATGATATATATAACGTTATATACTTGAACTTGAATATTTAAAAATAGTAAAATCAACCTGTCGGGTGATAGGTAATGGCTGTATGAATAAAATAATTATAAAACGATTAAAAATGAATAAATCTTATTTCTTAACGATGTCGACTATATTAGTTAGAATACTAATTAACTAATACTATACTTTAATATAATCAATATATAGGTAGGTACTATAGATCAGTATAGATACTACACAGTACACACTTGTATCAAAATTCTACGATTCATAAGACTGTAACAAATATAGGTAGATATTATGTGCAAAATAATAACATGAGGACATTATTTGTATTAATAACTTAATTGTTCGTGTTATTTTCCATTTGATAAAATTGTGACATAAAAATTTCATTTCACCATGACGACACGATATAGTTGTTTATGCGCTGCAGTTATGTCCCTATACTATATACAGTATACACCTATTAGGTGCAACATATTATATTATAATATACATATCGCATACATAATATATATAACTACTTATAATACATGTATTACATATACCTAACATAAAGGAAGTTGTGTGAATTATGTGTAACCACCACGGCCCGAGAAAAATTTACAATTGTTTTTAAAAGTTTTTAATTGTAGTCATATTAATGTTGTACGTAATAATAATATTATATATCGTTGCGTTTAGCTCGTTTAGGTAAGATTAGGTTTCATATGCGAACTTGATATTATTGTTACCTTTTGCCAATTTCGGAAATTCGACAACAATAGTCAGACGCTGTGGTCTTGCGCACGACACTTCATAGGAGTATAAATTTGAAATTGAAAGCATTTTAAGAGATGCATCAGTACGTCAGCGGCAAACTGAACAAGGCCAACTGTACTATATAGACAATTGTTACAGCGATGAATAGATACGACGTAGTGAACACCAGGATATAAACGGTGTAAAGTCTATATTTTCAGACACACACATTAATACGTATCATATTCATGCATATCATCTCGCAAGGCTGTGTAACTGGTAGAATATGGTAGATATAATACCTACAAGATTGAATTCAGATGGTGGTTACTGTCACTGCAGTTATTGCGGGAAGTACAATAATAAAAATTATTTTTGAACACAAAATATGAATATAAATCATCCACTAAATCAAAGTTACATAAAGTCCTAAGAATTGCGTTTTTAGCGCCTTAGTAAAAATTATGAAAATTGAATATTATTTATAAATATATCGCAAAACATGCTTATTTATATAGGTACAAACTTAGTTTTGAAAAAAGCACATCACTCATTACTCCATAAAATTACGTAAAATAAAAAATTCAAGAAAACGACCATCAACGGCTAGGTGACACTGAACTATTTCGATAATGAAACTTAATTTATTAGATATTGTAAATTTAATTTTTTTTTTTTTTGTCCATATAAAGCACGCTATTTAATTGTCGATTAAAAATTATTCTCTGGGTAAATATGCTCGAAAATGTAATATTTTAATATGAGGTTTTTTAAAACATTTTTCAACCTATTATTTACAAAAAGAAGTTACAATTTTTATGACATTAGACGTTTATCGGTGAAATAATTACTTCTCCTTAAACAATTTTTCAAATTTTTTGTATTTAAAAATAAATAAATAAAATAATTTAAATTATGATTTCCATCAACAGCTTCCCTTAGAGAAAATCCACATTTTACCTTTTCAGCAGCAACGTTTAAGTCATCTTCATTTTTTTTCTATATATTGTTTCCTCTTGGAATCAGAAAGATATATACTTACAGTATACTTGACGATATGTAGTAGTCCGTATAAGTATTTAAAAATTAATTGTACATTACAAAATTATGTTCATAAAAGTGTGAAACAATTTTTGGTATACTGTTTATATTTTTGTTACAAACCACCCCAATTATTGTATATTAGAAAGTAGAAATAAATGATTTCAAAATGTTTATTAATTTAAAATATGTACCAACGTTGTTGTTTTATAAATTTCATTAAATTAACAATGTTTTCTATACAGAAAAATAATTTATATAAATTTATTAAATTAATTTTAACGATATTAACTGAATTAGGATTTTGGATGTAATAAAATAAGTAACTGGATGAAATATGGATGAATCATTTTCTGTGGAGGTAAAAAATAATTTGAATATTAATATTTAAATGCTACCAATAAAATAAATGCAATATTTCAGTGGCCATTGCCCGCCTTGGAAACATCTGGCCCACCCGTTGGCTCGCCTAAAAATTTTGAGGTACCTACTGGTCTAGTAGACCCCCGCCAAGAAAATAATCCCCCCGCCACACTGCAGGTTTAGTTGACGCCCGCCACTTAAATATCTCGTGTTTTCGATGTTTTAGTCAATAATCAATAATTTAATATTTAATTATAAAAAATATTTATATTAACATATATTCATAAAAAAGTAAGAAAATAATTTAAATAATTTATCATACGTTCATTCGGTATTTATAAATAAATATAAATTATTATACCTATTATGTATTAGCTGATGTTGTGTATAATTTTTTTGCGATTTATTTATAAATACCGAATGAATATGTGATAAATTATTTAAATCATTTTCTTACTTTTTTTATGAATATGTATTAATATGAATATTTTTTATAATTAAATATTAAATTATTGATTATTGACTAAAACATCGAAAACACGAGATATTTGTGGCGGGCGTCAACTAAACCTGTGTGGTGGGGGGATTATTTTCTTGGCGGGGATCTACTATACTAGTACCAATTTTGATTAAATTTAATAGTTGAAATTTTAAGTATTATTGTTACGTAGATAGAACATATAACAGTAATTTCATGGTCTGGTTTTCCTAACTCACTCACCAAAATTCCTGGTCACTGAGATTGTGACTCAACCATTGGCGTAATTCCATTAAATTTCAGCAGGTGCAAAGCTTTCATAGGTCCAATAATCAAAAACACCAATTAAGGAACGATAATATTGGCAACGCTAGAAAATGTAAAACTACTAAAACTTGAAATTGTATTTTATCATTTCTGTTTTCATTTATCAAAAAATTAAAAAAAAACAATAAAATACAATTATTAAACTTTCATAGAATTTGAATTTTCAGGTCAGTTTGTTTCAGGCGTTTCAGCAGGCATGTACCAGTTGCCCTCAAAAGTACCTTTTTTTATACCAATTCCCTCCGAACTACCTAGAGAAAAATATACCAGTTGCCCTCAACTAAATGTACCAGTTACCCCCAACTGAATGTACCAGTTGCCCTCACATGTTAATATATACACGATTACAATATATAGCCCATAAAATAGGGGAGGTAAATATACAAATAATAAATAAATTATGACAAAGTTCATAATAAATAATTTAATTATAATACCAATAGTGGCATATTCAATATGATAATTTGTCAAAAATATAGTATAAAATGATAGACAAAAATATTCATAATAAATAATTTACTTATAATAATACTAATAGTGGCATATTCAATGTGATAATTTGTAATCATATGAATTTGTTTATGTATTATTATTTATTATTATTGTATTATTGACATTTGTATATTTACCTCCCCTATTTTACGGGCTATATATTGAAATCGTGTATTGTGTATATATTAACATGTGAGGGCAACTGGTACATTCGGTTAGGGGCAACTGGTATATTTGGTTGAGGGCAACTGGTATATTTTTAAAATCCTGATAACAGTTGTGGGGGGCAACTGGTCAACACCCGTTTCAGCGGGTGCAAAAGTATATCTTTGCACCTGCTACATTATGCCAGGGGGTGCAAGTGCACCGTCGTGCACCCGCGTAATTACGCCACTGGACTCAACCATCATTTTTCAAGAAGGGGGAGGTCAAAAACCTTAAGAGATGAAATAAACAATTTTCAAAGGTGAGGAGTCCAAAAAAGGACACTCAAGGCAGTCCAGCCCCTGTTAAACGTCAACACCCCCCTTTATTCACTTACCATACAACTGTGCCAGTCCAAATATATGTTGGTCTCCCTTTGGCCCGCCATGGGAAATATTCCTGGCGCCGCCACTGCAATATTTTCGAAAAAATTAAATTAATCTACTGTAATACTTAAATAAAGTAAATAAATAACTTTATAACTATACATATACTCGTATGTCTATAGTCTATTTATATAAAGCAGCACCATTTCAAATTTATAATGATGATACCTACCTTTATCGCATTGAATTAAAATTTAACACGCTTATATAATTTACACCTAAAGTGCCTACAGTAGTGTGGTACCGTTCGCCTTATAAAGTAAATAATAATTTAAGAACAATGTAAAGGTAATTTTTAATATAATTTAAGTAATTTAATTGCCTGCAAAAAAAGCATTCTCCTCAATTTTTTTTTTATAGGCAAATATTTTATACTTTATTAATAAGTATAGAACCATAAAGATAAATAAATAGACGAGCGCCTTTCTGATGTACTTTAATAGATGTCAAGTATATCACTGAATTGAATGTATTAAATTTGAAATTTAATTGAGATATCAATATATCATTGTATATAAAAAATGTATCTGGGCGGAGACTGTAAGCATATATGTATATTATTTCATGGTAGCATATGAATTCATCGCGCGTTATTCGCTGTGGTCATCTCATACATATTCATCGTATATAACATATATATACATTAAATCAACTATAGCCTGAAAAACATAGAATGTCGCGTTAGTACGTTACATTACTATCATTGATTATAAATCGCTATCGTAATTGTTGCTCATCAGTTATCCGTGGTTTTAAGATATTACGTATAAAACTATAAAAGTGTACCTACAATTAACGATCACTAGGTAACACTATTGGCCAGTTTATGTCTTATGCAGTCATGCGACATGCAGTTGGTCGAAAATCAACAAACTTATTGCTGCGTCGTCGTTTCCTTGTCGGTACGTTTCACCTTTTCTGTGAAATTATAGACCATGGCTATTTAAATGTTAAAGACTAAAAGATAAAAGTATATATGCTTTCATTCAATGGTTATATTTTCATAAAAGAAATAAAAAGTAACGTTAAGTCAGTATGGAAATGTAACCAATATTTTAAAAATAAATGTGGACGTGTTTATATATAAATAACGGAGAAATATTAAAAAATATACCGACAATAACCACATTTTGAATTCAACAGACACCTGAAACACTAATGTTAAAAAAAGTTGGTAAGTGAGTATCGCTCTGCTGTACATTAGGGGATGGGGTGGACCTCGGACTAGGGTAGGTTAAATTTGAATGCAATGATAGGTATCATTGTATACGAAAAACGATTCTGAACGAAGATGATTTGTCAGTTTAGGATATATTATATTTAAATATTGTCAAATATTCTATTTTGAAACAAATAGTATAGTTTTTATATTATGTTACTATGGTTACTATGGCCAACATTCGCATTATGAGCGTATGAAATTTAATTTAAATTTTGACATATTTCGTATAAATTCGAACTTTAAACACTTATAAAAAAAAATTGTGACTAACGATTTCAGATTTTTTTTTATCACTTTAAGAACAACTTATAAGAAACCTTGTATTAAATTTTCAAGATTTTCTGGCCACCCAAAAAATTTTTATCGGCATTTGAAGAAAAAAAAACTTAGAAAAGTCGAAAATTTCAATTGTCTATTAGTAGCTTAAAAATGGTCAAAATATTTTGAAAATTTAACTGTAAAGAGATAACCATAATATAAACATTTGGTGAAAATTTCAAGTATTTACAATAATTCGTTTTTGAGTTACAGCAAAATCAAAAAATCGATTTTGTCGAAAAGTGGTTTTTCCGTAAAATTTCCATTTTTCTGTCATTTTTTTTTTGTTTTTCTCGATTTTTTTGAAAACTATTAGAAAATTTTAATTTTGACCCCCCTAAAGTACCAACTAGATTCAATTCCCTATTCAAAGAGGGGCTGAAGTCTAAAATCGGAGCATTATTACTGCTCCAACTGTTGGAGTCAGACACAAAAAAAAAAAAAAAAAAAAAAAAAAAAAAACACACATCATTGTAAAAGCAATACATTCCTCACTTCGTTCAGAATCTAAAAGCACTAAATTTATACTAAAACTAGCTGAATTACCCAGCGTTGTCCGGAAAAACTCGTGTCCGAACTGCTGAGAGTACGGACTACGGAGTGCAAATGAAATGTCAAATGAACGTGTTTAGTGTATACTGTATAGGCACCCGCTACCCAGGCAAGGCAATGGAGAGATGCATGAGATTATTTTTATCGATAAATTTCTCGGAACAATAAAATTATTCTTATCTATACGACGACGACGGACAAAAAGGATAGGGCAGGTAGCTGGAAACCCCGCGGGCCTTCATGCCGCACAATACGTATTGGCATTTGGCGGTGAATAATTATAATATAATTGTTAATTACTCCACTATAAAGCAACATTTTTGAAAATCCTTTAATATTACTCGCCACTCGGTGAAAATTTTAGAAGAATTTCTATTCCAAATTTCAAGTCCGTACGTTGCGTAGTTTTTGAGATACAGCGATCAGTGAGTGAGTGGTATTTGGATTTTATATGTATATAGATTAATAGCTACCTACTAATAACATTGATGCAATTTCTCATTGTGTATAATAGCTACTGTAGCTAAGCTACAGCATTCTTTAATCCCCATAGAATGTGTGGTTACTAGTCATTGGATAACTTATACAGACATACAGTTATACCTAATATTCATAGACTCAAACGAACTATACAACGTGTACGTAAACTATATACAACTTCTGCAATTACCAAACAAATCAACCGATTTGAATCAGGGGCGGATCCGATTGCTCCCTCCCGTTCCCGTCTCAGGCTTAAGTTTTTAACGTAATTACTTCATAGTTCATTATTTGTATTTTGTGAGACATCATAGATATCCTGTTTGCCCTTAATAATAACTTGGAATTATTATTACGATTATTACCTACTGAAAAAATGCTTGCCTAGGGAGCTAATTATTTTAAATTTGATGTCAGTTTTAACTTTTAGTTATTTATATTTTTGACTGCACCTACCAAAGGTATTGGATATTATCCGAAAAGCAAAAGCATGCTGACGTGCTGTTAATGTGAATGTCTGTTGCCTGTTAAACACTACTTATACCTATCGGAGTCTACAACTATATGTTACTAATATATACATGTATATATTATGTATATGTATATTCGCATGGCGAGCAATGTCGCAATGATGATGAAATCACTTAAATTATAATAGTCGACAAGATATTATATTATATTAGTATCTATTTGTTTATGTCAGTATAATTGATGTAACACAATATGATGGTCGGTGATTAGGTGATTAACTCGTAAGTTATAGTTGAAATAATGACATATCTTGCTTATTGCTTGATTACATAGCCAGAGGTACTATGAATATTATTTGTAAAATATAAGTAAATACCTCTAGTAAAATATGTAATATACAATATGTATTAACAAAACATTATTTTTTATTAAATTAATCTTCTGAATCTCTTTTAATAATTATTGATGACATCTTAATTTTTGTTGTGGCAGTATTAGCGTTCCTAAATTCTAATACCTATACACAGGGAGAGGAAAGGTTATAAATATTTTGGTTAAAGCACTGTGACTGATCAGAGTGCAATAAATAGTTTGTAAAGGAAAAGGAATTATAATATAGACATTGTATAATCATGAAATACCGAAGGCATAATACCTAATAAATTAGGAGGCGTATCTTAAATGTGTTAACACAAAACAACAAATATTCCATAATAATAGTATATTATAATTATACAATTTATTTTAACAATTTTTATACGTTATACAACTTGAATTAATCTTTAGTAGTATAATTTTAAAAACTAATTAACAGAAAATTTATTTTATAATTTGTTTGAAGAATTTATTAAGAAGTGGAAAGATTCTATATATTAGCAGTCAAAAAACTATGTAGAGATACTATCGAACAATTACATTCTCTGATAATCATAAATCCAAGCTGGTATATAGGAATCATTATAATCGTATGATATTATGATATATATTAATACTATAGTATATACGATACTATACACGGTGTATCTCAGTAATTAGCTATACTTAAAATGTATTATTTCTGAGAAACTTAATAAAACGCTGATACCAGATGAGAGTGCAAGAAGAATTATTTTATATTAAAATATAAATTCAACATTGCATAATAATATGTTTTGTAGATTATATAGGCTTATGTAATAATAATAACAACGTAGTAATAACGTTTATAAAATATTATAATAATAATGTATAATATTTGTTATCCAAAGGTCAGGGTCAGCACTACTTTACGTGAAATCGATATTTTATATTTAGTTAACTAGTTTAACATAAAAATTAAATACATAGCATAAATATATTTATTTTCCGTTTTATATGCAAATAAACTATAACTGTATACAATTGTGTTTCCTAATAATTTAATATAACATATGCCACATGGAAAATATATAGTCAAAGGGAATATTCTGCCCCAGTTTTTATTCGATATTCATTATCGAATAACTATAGATCAGTGGCGTACACACGGGGGGGGGGTTTGGGTGTTCAAACCCCCCCCTTAAACTTTTTAAATACTTGAATACTTATACGAAAATGGCTAAAAATTGTAAATTATTTATTTTCATAACATATTTGTATAAAAATAAAAATATAACTATATATATATATATGTATGTATAATTTTTAATATAACCCCCTCCATTGAAAATATCTGTGTACGCCACTGCTATAGATTAAAAGTGTTAATAATCAGAAAAAATAGTGGTTGTTATATATTAATAATTTTAGTATAATAGATTAAGACATTATATATTTTAGTATTTAATATATATATAATAATACACAATAAAATGTTCGTAACAACTTTAACTATATAGACATATATCCATATATGTAGACTATCTTTATGGTATATTGCATAATTATTAATTTATACTATAATATATATATTATAATCTAGTATCTACATTCTATAGTCATATATAGTATATATTACTGTGGATTTATTGAATTTGACATGAAAACTAATTTACAAACCCATAAAAAACGTCTTTTTTTTATTTAGACATTTTAAATAGGCTTTAATTTAAAGTTTGAACCATTTACCTAAGTGTTATACCAATATTCAATTAGAAACTGTACATTATATCATTCATGGGCTGATCTAGGGTTGAATTCAGCTAACTTACAATTTTTTTTTTCAATAATATATAGTAAAAATTAAAATATGATAACATAAAACTCTTTTTATTTGAACAAATCTGTACAATATTAATTATTTAAAAATAAACTATATATTCAAGACTTTTGAATCTTTTCAATAGGTATACGTAATAGTAAATGAACATTCCCTCTCCCACCGAATATTTTCAGTGTAATAGTAGGACATTTTCTACACATTTCTTTTTTTGTTTATACTATTTAATAATATTTAGGTATATTATTTATTATTTAATATGACATTATTTTTTTTAAATAAAATATAAAATATTTTCAATTTTTTTTATTTTCATAAATATAAATTATTGATGTATATTATTTATCAACTGAACTAATAAAAATTGCTATTAAAATAATAATAAAAATAATAAATATAATAGGTAGCTAAAAGATTTTCTGCATAAAATATAATTAATAATTAATAAAAATTGCTAAAAATACAACATAATATGACTTATGAGTGTTACAAATGAACATAATATAAGATCAGCGTAATATATTAATATGTTTATGGGCTGTCATTTAATATATTACTGATCTTATATCCTGTAGATCCCGGAATGTATTTATTTAAATCAATAAGTAATTGTAAAGAATAATGGTAAGATAGGAAATGTGCGAAATATAATTCTGTATTTGTAAATATTCAACATGGAAATATTTGTATAAATTTTTAGAAATATCACTCCATTAGTTCATGAAATAATATATTGTTAAGAAGATAACATTTTTTTTTTATTTTTTAACCCCCAAACATAAGAAGTATTAATATTATCAAAAACTAGTTTGAATGCAATAAGACACTTATAAAAGTAAGTGTATTTAAAAATACCATATAATCAAAATTTGACTAAATTCATTATTAAATAATGAAATAGGGGTTAGCATATTTTATAAACTATTCTTTACATTTTATATTATACTATAATTATTGTTATGGTAAAAACACCGAATCGTTGTGAACAGTGCAGGCTCGAGATATTATATGGAGCCCGGGCAAATTTTAAATGGTGACTTTAAAAATATAGCTTATATATATTATAACAATTTTATTGTTTTACACAATTTATTATTGTTGATGAATGTATTATTATTACTCACTGTTATTATTTTCAAAAAAAATGTAATTATATAAAAAAGTCATATAAGTTTTTACAATTTTTTGAGCACCTTCAAATGCGCTTCCAGCGCCCCGGGAGACCACCCGATTTGCCTGTGTCTTAGGCCGCCTCTGTTGATAATAATGTTCATATGTATACAATTTATTTTAATACATTTTAAACTTAATATGCCGTACACATATCAAAAAGTCATAAATTAGTTATGTGATGAAAATTGGCTATACCTATATAAGATAATTCATATTCATTTCCATACTTATTTCGAAAAATTTTATCTTTTTGAAAATTTGTTTATATAAATAAGTAAGGTTTCTCATTAATTGTTTTTGTTAATTTACCAATTAAAAAATGTATAGAAGACTGGTTAATTCGTAGAAATATTTTTCATTATATATAATTTATATATAATTTATATACTATACGGTGAAAAACTAATGCGAGTATAATATGTATAGCAAAAGAGTATATCCGTATGACCGCATATAGAATAGATTTTATAGATTAATATATTTTGATTTTATTATAATATTATTTAGGTTATTCAAATTAAAACTATACAATTATTTTCAACAATTTATTACCTAATTATTATACAGTCACATCATTCTTATCAATTCGGAATAATAAAAAAAAATTATGTTGTTATATTTTAATCTAAACCGTTTATGTATTAAGCTCTAATATAATATCATAACAATATAATAAAGTAAATAATAAAATTCCAATTAACTCCAAATCCTTATCATTCATATATTATTATTTATTATGATTGTCATATCGATTAATTGTTATAATTTTTACCATGCATTTTTACTGGTATTTAATGTTCATGGTTTTGACATTTTTAACTACCTATTATATTAAAAAACAAATTTGTATAGAGATAACAGATAAGTATTGTGTAATAATTGTGTCAAGCAAAGTTATGATGAGTACTGAAAAATTATTGCCTATACTATAATTCCAATTAAGAATTTTAACAACATTTAAACGTCCAAGCTGAAACTACTGAGTATCTATACTAATAAAGTATATTATTAATAAATTAACTTATAACTTGACATATTTAAAACATTCAAATAAATCTTACAACATTTCCATTACTATAAATTCAAAAAAAAAATAGCATTTCAATTTATAATCTAATATTTATCGTTTCTTACACAGATTTGTTTTTAGATTCTGTATAGAGCGTAAATAAAAATAATTATCTTAATTACCTATGTATATGGGTATGAAATAATTTGTCTTTACTTAGAATTTAACATCGCCTAGCTCAAACCACCGAAGCTATGAATATGAAAATTTGACAGTAGTGTAATTTTATAATATAGAGATACTAGATAGAGACCTACTAAGAAAGGAATTCAAAAATTTATTAAAAGGTATAAAAATGGAAAACTTTATTTTTAGGTGGAATTGTTGTTGTTATTTACTCCTCACCTCACCTGCACAGGAAACGCCAAAGGATGTTTTACATCAACATTTAGTCGTAAATAAAAAAGTAATAATATAAATATTTGGTAAAAATGTTAAATAGGTATCTTTGGTTATTCGTTCTCAAAATACACTAAAAAAACAAAATCGATTTTGTCAAAGATTTGGATTTGCCTAAAAATTCCAGTTTTTCTTTAATTTTGTTGATTTTTGATTAGAGTAATTTTTTAATTTTGACCCTTTCAAAGTACCAATTAGATATAATCTGTAACCAAAAACTACCCTATTTTTGAAAATCGAAGTATTGTTACTGCCCTAAAAAGTGATAACAAACAGATACAAATAAAAAAAATACACATTGTTGTAAAATATCACAACATTCATTGTTTTATTCATAATTTAAAATGTATTTATATTTAGTGCCCTATAGTGCACTTTTCCCTCCTTTATCATAGTCTTAAATCCTTGTACGAGATATACGAGGTATGAGTGGTATGACTGGTATGAGGATAGCGGGTACGATAGTCATCGAGACAAAACTATTGTTTAATATTACACTATTACAGTTATACTTATACCTATACTGTGTCCAGCAAGAGAACGCACCGCAAACCGACCAAAATCAGTTTTTCTGCGCATTACCCAATGATACCCAGCCATAAGCAAACCAGTTTTGATAGCATAGCGACGCGGAGGGTTGCGCAGAATCGGCGCGTTCTCTCGCTGGATAGACTATAAACAAAAAGCGAAGTAAAATGTAAACGAAATAAGCTACGTATACTGTATAGCCGATATATAAATACAGGTTACACTTTTACCTTTATAAATCACAGTGTACCGTGTATAAGAGTTAAAAATTGTTATAGTGAGCCAAAAATGACGAAGTTAATGAAACCAATTAGACTTTAGACTAAAAATAAAGTAGCTATACACTGTACAATGTCACATTGTCACCTATTATTGGTATTTAAAATGTAATCGTGTGTGTTTCGAGAAATCATACTCAAAAAAGGCCACGACGGACAATTAATTCGTTGGGACATTTAACAAACTCTACAAGTTGGTGCATAGCTTGAGAAATGAGAATATTATATACAACTTTTATTATTTATATATTATAATTTAGAATATCATGTTATAATATAATGATATTTTTCATAATAAAGAACACAATTTTGAAAATGTAATAAATCAGCGAATCAGCCAAAATAGAAATTTGTATTTCAAAATATTCCTTTATTATTAATAGAAAAAGAATTATTCAGCATCAACTATTAATATTATACAGTCAAATGAATTAAAGGTTGAATAATTAGATATAATATTAAATATTAATGTAGGGAAATATTTATTGAGGTAATATTAAGATATAAAGTGTAATAAATATAAAATCTAACTCACTAGAGACCAATACATATTCAGTTTACTATAATTTGTTTGGCAGGTAGAGGAAGGTGTTGTTGTAACTTGTAGTCGTTCTAGACGTTATTGTAGTACCAGCTGTATAGGGTGTAGTACTGTAGTCTACACCGTGTAGATGAGTAGAATAAATTTTAGTGTGGACTTGTGATGTCTGAATGTTTAAAATGATAGAAAGGTTCCTTGTTATGATGTTTGTATAATTTTGGTCAACTAATTACTAAAAATCTAAAAGTAAAAAAGATTCCTTATAGACTATAAATATTAAATAATAATAAATTGAAGATGTGTTGAAACACTAAACCGTATGAACAATTATTATTTTTATTATATTAGAAGATATCCTATCCATGACATCTAGTAATGGGACATAAATTAATAAGTTGTTGTACGTATGTGACATTGATTTTGAATTAATATTATATTATATTATTAACAGTATTCTAATTATTTGTATGAAAATTAAATTATTTTTTATACATTTTAACATTTATTTATAATCTAGGTATACATATAATTATAATATATATAATGGCGAGTCTGATGACTAATTTTACAAATGTTAATAAGTATAGGATGAAGAATAAGGTTTCTATAGTAATGTCACCAAACAAGAATACAAAATTAAATTAACTATACAAAAATTATAGATTTATCCTAGGTGGGAAAATAAAAGTCCAATATGTCGCCACACCCACACGTCCACAAGTATATCTATAGCTATACATAGAAATAGAAGATACCTACTTATGTTTAGGTATTAACTGTAGTATAAAACTTAAGTGTCTGTTAAATATAATTATATATTAATGTTACTATTGTTACTGTATTAACTATTAAACACATATTATATAACTGTTGATATATAAGTTACATATTAAGGTGTTTGATGAAGACTTGACTGTAAAATTGTTTTAAATTGTAACACTTGAAAAAAAATTGTAAACCTTAAGATAAGATCAGATTTCTTATTAAATAGTTCGTTGCATTTCTATCGTCATATTATATACAACAATAAAGCAATATTATAAACTATTTAATATATTTTTAGGGTTAAAATTAAAAATACAAACGTCTAAAGCATTAGGACTTTATCATGAAATTACACGGTCGACAAAATTGGTGACATTTACAATTGGACACCGTTGAGCGTCAGTGTACATCAAGGCCATAATATAAGTGCTATAATAATTGTGATAGGACATAGGTAATTAATAAATATATTACATAATATTATATAAGTGGATTACCTAGTTGTAGACTACTGTATAAGCCGCGGACTAATAATAAGTAGTGGCATCGTTATAAATCGTAATAGCATTATATACATATATTTTTATACCGTGCACGTGGTTCCCCTGCGGATGCCCTAAGGGTTCGCCAGTCGCCCGGACTACCAGAGCTCGCCGCCCGGCGCGTAGTACTGACGGTCGCCGCCACCGACGGCAGCGACGATCTTTCGGTGGGGTACGCGCGGCAGCCGGTAGGCGGGCGTTTGCATAGTGTTACGAATTACGATGATCGCCGTGGTAGTATGCCTTTGTTATCATCCGAACCTATTCGCGCCAGGTGTCTAGTGAAATCAAATTTGGTCACGACCCGATCAAACGTCGCCACTAACAGAATGCCAAACATCAAGGTGTTCAGCGGCACTTCGCACCCGGACTTGGCGCAGCGGATCGTCGACCGGTTGGGCATCGATGTCGGCAAGGTGGTCACCAAGAAGTTTAGCAACCTCGAAACATGGTAACTGAAAGCGCGCCGTCGACCGGTCTAACAGCTAAGTCCCCCCGACGCGTCGGTGTCTAACCCATTATTTCATTATTTTCCTTTTATGGTTTATCTTATTGTGACCGTTTGTGTTTCCGGTCGAGAAGCGACAAACTGGCGGACAAACCACCGCCCACGCATCCATATAAATCATAAACACCACGGAAACTGGTTTTATATTTTGCCGATTTTTCTCGTAGGTTTTACGTCGCTGAGTGTACTGCTTAGGTCGTACTGGTGTCTATTGTCTAGGTCGTGTACTTGTCACAAATCCATTTTCGCGAGTATAATTTGACCCTTTGACACTCCTCACGTCGTTAAGTTGGTAAGGAGATGGAAATTCACCGTCAGTTCCGTTTTCCGGATAGGTTTTTTTTATAGGTTAAGAAAATGATTTTGTCCGGCGGAAACACGTGTTTGCGCGCGCGTATCTCAGTTTAAAATATGACGTCCGTGCTTTTTTCTTAACGCGTTCAATTCCTGACATAGGTATCATATTGCTTCCGGTACACGTGTAAAACATCAACCAACATAATGCACGTCCACTGTACTGCTGTTTACCGTGTCAACCGACAAGACGTGTCTTGTACAGCATATAGGTGCTATCTGTTACTGAGACAAATGATTTTAAGACGTTTTGCAGTTCTAACAATCAAATTCTGTAAGCATCAATGATACTTTTTTTATTTTAGCTACCTGTTGATGATCTTTTCGAGTGTATTAATAATAAAGATCTTAGACATAATTAAAAAATAGGTATCTTTAAGGTCAATAATGTTCTTTAAATATATAATCTATAGTAAACTACTGTATTATGTCGTTTTAACTGCTGTCATCAATTGCTTTGTTTTATCAATAATCCTTATACCCCTTAGCAACATAGTAATATTATGTTGTTACATTAACATAATATTATTATAATAGAGTTAATTATGTTTTTATTCATCTATAAAAACTAATTATTCGCTCTAAATTAAGTAACCGAGTAGGTATATATTGGTTGATATTTAATGATTTTTTTTAACTGATGAGAATGGTTTTCACAAGGTTTTTCAAATAAAAACCCATTTCAATTGCAAAATTATAAAAAATAAAAAAAAAATTGGCAATAACTTGATTAGGTACAATAATGATTATAAAACAATTTATTCCTTAAGTTATTATTTTAATATAACTCAAATTTGTATGTAAATAATTACAATAATTATAAATTTATAAATACATGACTAAAATTGTCTTTTTCGTATTTACAGCTTTGTTATGTTAAGTAATTTCCATGTATTTATTCATAGTCTAATCTTTTTCAATGTATATTTTAGTGTTGAAATTGGAGAATCAGTTAGAGGAGAAGATGTCTATATTATCCAAAGTGGTAGCGGTGAAGTTAATGATAACTTGATGGAACTATTAATCATGATAAATGCTTGTAAAATAGCATCTGCATCACGTGTTACTGCTGTCATACCATGTTTTCCATACGCTAGGCAAGATAAAAAGGATAAGGTAAGTTATTAAATTAAACTAATTTTAGTTCTAAACCATAATCATTTATCAATTAAAATATTGTAGTAACTATTACATTTTCATTTTACATTAGTACATATTAACTAAAAAGAAAAAAAACTATTTACACTGCAATTTTACATTCATTTATTTTTTGTTTCTTTAAATTATCTTAACTAACATAAAATATCTCTTGTATGTGTTAAAATGTAAAAAATAAAATTATTATTTTTTGTTGAAAGTAATAATAACTTAAAATTTAATATTATCGGTATAATAATGTTATAATATTGAAAAAAGAATATGAAATATAAAATAATTTACTTCAATTATTTTTTAATAATTAATTTAGCCTCAATGATTTAAAGTTTGAATTTGTGTAAAGAAGAAAATGTACCATTTGATAAATACCATTTGTTCAAGATAATTGAATTTAAAATGATTTTGTTGTTTAAATTTACTATAGAAAATTAAAATGCTTCTAGTACTAAAGGTTTTTCTTTTAATCTTATATTTTGTTTGATATTAAAATTTACTACAGGTCCTTATTATAATATAATATGGCTTATATAAACTAGGCAAAAGTATTAGTTATTTGTTATTCCTTTTCTAAGTATCTATAAAAATTTGTTCATAGTTATTTAGGTAGTTAATTTTTTTATTATTATAATACATTTGATTCTTTTCTTATGTGCAGATATTTAAAAAAATATATATTTTTCAAAATGTTCACATGCCAATTAATCTATTTTCCTTTTATTACTTGCATGATGAATATTACTCTAATCCGCACCTTACTTATTAATCATTTTTCACTGTTCATGCTGTAAACAAAAGAATGGCGACATCCCCGAGAATGACAATAATAGATCAAGGGCAACCGTCAAGTGCAATGAATGGAAGTTTCGGGTATAGTTTTATTCAATGACACATTATTAAGTATACTTACCTGGGCATTTTAACTAAATTCATACATTATTTTATGGGATTTACAAAAATATGCGTCTTGTTGGGTATTGTGTGTTTTGAAATGTCAGTTTTCAATGTATCAGTTATTGATTCTTTATATCACTGAATTATTACTGTAGTTGTGCCATTAAAAGCCCCTATTCTCTTTTGTTGAATATCACTTGTTAATTTCACGCAGTTATAAATTATTGTATGTTTACAATGAAAAGTATTGGATGTCACGTAGTGTTGCAATTAATTTAATAAAGGCTTATTATTTATTTATATATAAGTGAGAAAAATTAGGATAGTTGCCAAAAACGTAACCATTATGTTACCATTAACGCTTCACTCAGAAATTTTCTTTTAATTTTAAACTTGACAAAGGTACCTATTACAAAGCTTTATCATTTCATGTTTTGCTTTAATTGTAAATAATAATTTTGTGGATACATTTTTCAAAGAAATATTAGCAATATTTGTAAAAGCTTTTATTTGCCGCATGTGTATATTATATAATATTAACCATATTACTACCTACTAAATTTCTTTTTTGAAATTCTATTAAAAACTTTATTTTTAGTTAGGATCAACACTACTTTATTTTCTTGGCATGAACACCTAGCACATATATTTTTTTTGTTTTAGAGTTTCATTTTATACTATGCAATTCATTTAATTACCTGCTTTCACAACCTACCTAACTTATTTATTTAAACTATATTACAGATACAATTACTTCTTTAGGATAACAATAATTGTACAAATAATATATTAAAAATTTAACATAATACGATGCTTGGTAAAATAATTATTGTTAATTTTGCAGCATAACATTTTCGTTTAAAATAAGTGCTAGTGTAATTTGTATTATGTATATTATAATGTCATTGAATTAAAATCTGTGATAAAATAATTTGATTGCATGTTTCAATTTGTTTTATAATATCATTTGAATACTTAAGTTGTGTAAACTATATTTTGATAACCCATACACATATTAAAAAAATAAAATAAAAATAGCACTTAATAAAATAATCTATTTTACGAGTATAAACGTTGAAAACAATTAAATAATATTTATATAAAATAAATTAATTTTTGTGTTAGTTATAACTATAATAGGTTTCATTTATATTTTAAACCAATTATAAAATAATATTAGAAACCATGTTGAACATATTGTGATGTTTGAGTCTTAATAACTAATAATTATATTGAGTAAAATGGTAGCGTAATTAACACAATTTATGTTACCTATTTTAATTGCTATAATTTATTATTACAGTTGTTTAGTTTCAAGAAATGAATTAGCCATCCAATTCATATTTTTGTTTGCTTTATTTTTACAGGAATTATTTCGAGATTTTGTGATCGGCAATCAGGTGCTAAAAAAATGTTTTTAGGAATTGTTGAAACAAAAGTTTCTGTAACATTTCTTTATGTTTGCATGTTTATTGTTTGAATATCATTAATTGATTTTTACTTTAACATATATTTTTAATTTAAAAATTGTAATTGATGTATATCTTGATTATAATTTTTTAAATTTTATACTTGAATATCTTATACTTTTATTACATTAGTATGGTATCAATATTATCATATTAATCTAATTTATATAGTGAATTGTTTCAAACTTAAAATTGTAGAAAACAATGTATATAATATATTGTGTTTTTTTTTACCATTTCAAAGAATTAAATGTTTGAAACATTAGTAGGTATAGTATTATTTTTAGAGTTGCATTACAATTTATATCCATGTAAAATTTGGTGTCTATAATTGTATATAATTTTTTTTATTTTTCATAATTAATAAAAATAATTGATATTAAAAGTTAAAAGGCCAACGTTCTATTTTAAAGTCGGTTGTTCTGTTCAGTTCCAGTAAACAGGGGAACTTTTTGATGATCTATATTTTGTTATTATTATTCAACTGTTTTTATACATTAAATAAATTCATAATTAGAAATAATAATATTTAGAATTTTTATAAAAATTAATTACTGGTGCATGATTCTATTTAATCAATAATTATCAAGCTAGTAGTTATTTCAGTTTTATATAGTGGTTGGTTTATCAGTGGAAAACATATTTTTGTAAAATATTGTTAAGGATTATGTTGAAAATAAATAATAAATTACCTGAAACTTCCATGAATTCACTGATTGACCAAGCTACTTACACTTAACATATGACTTGCTTATCGGTGAATGGGTGGCTTTTGGTATAGGCAAAAACAACATATATACCCATATAATACTATTAATCACATACATATTTATATAATATATCTATTTTACATGGCATAAAAAAGAAAATTAAAATAATTTTTTATTTACTATTATAGAGTAGAGCACCAATATCTGCTAAATTAGTCGCCAATATGCTGTCAGTAGCTGGTGCTGATCATATAATAACTATGGACCTACATGCTTCTCAAATACAAGGTTTCTTTGATATACCTGTTGATAATTTATTTGCTGAGCCAGCTGTGCTAAAATGGATAAAAGAAAACATACCTGAATGGAGAAACAGCATTATAGTGTCACCAGATGCTGGTGGTGCTAAAAGGTACCATATTAATTTAAATTGGCAAATCTAAGAGTTCATATAGCTAAAAATTATATTTTTCTAGAGTCACGTCAATAGCCGATCGTTTAAATGTTGAGTTTGCTCTTATTCATAAAGAGAGAAAGAAAGCTAATGAAGTGGCATCGATGGTTTTAGTGGGAGATGTTAAAGAACGCATTGCCATCTTAGTTGATGATATGGCAGACACTTGTGGCACAATATGTCATGCTGCAGAAAAGTAAAAGCTTATTATAATATAATATTTTTTATTTTACAAGATTTTAATATTTTATTTTTTTTTAGGTTAACTGAAGCAGGTGCCACTAAAGTTTATGCAATTTTAACTCATGGTATATTCTCTGGACCTGCTATATCTCGTATTAATAATGCATGTTTTGAAGCTGTTGTAGTTACCAATACCATTCCACAAGATGGCCATATGAAAGAATGTCCTAAAATTCGTGTAAGTATAATATATTAATTTGGATTTTATTGCTTTATTCATCATCATAATAATGATATATAAAACAATCCAACATAAATAATTTTTCATAATAAAATATTTTTTTTCCAAGATCTTTTATCATATTATATTGGTAAAGCTTGTAAAATGAATATTTTTATGAGCTCTGTAAAAAAAATATTATTAGGATGGTGGGGAAGGGGTGGGCTATACATAAATTTTTATTTTTTTCGAAGTTTATAATTATTTATTGTTTTTATTTTATAATAATGAAAAAGTTTGTTATTTAATGACATAATTTCCAAACTTTACGACATCACAACTCATTTTTTCCCATTTTCATTGTTTCAATCTTGATCCCAGCAATTTTATTTTTTAATAAAGAATGATTTTTAACAAATTGTTATAAATTCAAAACTATAAGCATTATATTTAAAAAAAATACAATATAAAGTATATGTTTATGAAAGACTCCACATTTATTAATGTTGTATGTTTATTTTATAGTGTATAGATGTATCAATGATGTTTGCTGAGGCAGTTCGGCGGACACACAATGGTGAATCAGTATCTTATTTGTTCTCAAATGTGCCTTATTGAAATGTTTTAATCATGTTTTTATTATCATTGCTATGTACATGTTTATTTATATATTCATAGATTCATACAATAACCTAATATGCTCAATAAAATATTGTAAAATTATACAGTTTACATGAAATTAATGTTACATTTTGAAATAGATAAAATCTGTTATAAATGTAATAAAACATTTTTTTTTTTTTTAATGTCAATAAGTGGTCTATACAAATCACAATTTTAAATCTGTCAGTTATATATAACTACCTATAACTCTTTTTTTATGTACATAATATTATATACATTTGCATATTTGGTTTGTTCACAATGTTTATTATAAAATCCTGAGTTTAACCAATATTAAAGTTTATTTAAAATTTAAAAAACTATTTTTTGGTTTAATCATCAGTAGTTATTTATTACATTTCGTTTATTATTATGGTAACAATTATTAGTTATTACAGAATGATTAGCGGTAATTAAGTGATTTGAAAATTATTTGATTGATCTAAATCATTTTTAATGAAATCTAAAAAATGTCGAATTTACTGTTGATGATGATCATAGTAAACTAATAGTTTCAGTGCTTTTTAAAATAAAGTAACCTAAGTTTAAAATGCAAATGTCAATCTCAAATTCTATCAAAATACTCATACATCATAATTTATATGTACTATTATCATTAAACTTTTCAGGATTATTTTACATACATTGATTTATACACATAAGAAAAAGCTGACATTTTGGGGTTCACACTTCAAATAGTGATTCTTCATAAATGAGTGGTGATCCCATTTATATTTAAAGATATTAAGATAGTTATTTAGCAGTGCCGGATTGGAACCCAAAAACTTACCGAGCACAATAATTTTACTCACCCAGTTAATTTAGCTAAATATTTTAGCAAGCGGCCCATGTATCATAATAATCTTGCGGCTCAGCGCGGTAGCTCGCCGGTCCAATCCGGGCCTGTTATTTAGCAAAGTAATATTGTGAATAAAATTATAGAGTGAATAGTATAATAGTATATTGTTCAAATATATTTAATCTGTTTTGGTACCTATTTTATAGATCCCTATTCTGTTGATCTATATTGTATACTTAACAATTGACTTGTACTTTAATAGTTTAATATAATCTTGAATTTCAATCTCTTTTTTTTTTGTATCATTCAAAATTTCAAAATTCATTATACTTAGACACTTGGTCTTGTATGATAAGACGAGATAATGGTAATCATAGAAATCTTATTATTCAGTAATGTCATGACTGGTAGGCAGCTAAGAAGAGAAATATTGGTAGTTTATTTTTTAGTTGATTACTGTGTTTAACACAATTATTTTATTGTAATGTTTCTATAAATATTTTTCATTATTTATGAAGTATAAGAGCATTTTAGTTATTTAATTTTTGACAACCAAAGTTAAATAATTTCAATACTTATACTTGTATTGACTAGTTTTTAATATAGGTAAGCCAAAATGTATAACATAATAAGTTAAAGTACACACAAGTATTAAAAATATTGAAAGTAACGTGATACCTATATACTTTCAGCTGGTATAATATTATATTGGCATTAACTATTGAAAAATAAAATTAATTTTATTCAATATTAATTCAAAATATATAAAATAGTTTTCCTACAAATTGTATGTTAATTTTTAACTCTGTGTATCAAACTATTTAGTTAGAATAGAATTAATATATAATATAATATTTTATACATTTGTCATATGATACTCAAATTATACTTTTAAGAACTAGTTTTTCAGGAAAATACTTGAAACTTGTGTGTCTCATTAAACTATTAAAGGAATGTAGAACATAATTTTTTCTATAAATATCTATTTAGATACCTAATATGATAATAGTTAGGTACCCATAATATTATAAGAATCATAATAAGATTTATGAAATGAATGCATTTAATTTATAGGTATTAAAAATTATAAATTATTATTTTTATAAAGGCGATTGTGTGCCTTATAAAGTCTATGATCATTTATTTCGTTCAATAACTAATTACTTATAACTTGTCTTAATTCATCATATTATGTGAGTAATACATATATAATTTAAAGGATTCTATAGCAGCACTATAGTATAGCGAAATTATGTTAATATTAGGTAGGTACCTACCCCAAGGGATATTGTTTGATGAGAAAATAACAATGTACCTACCTATACTCGGTACTGCGTTCCATAAACTATATACATACGACCTACGTAGTACGTATAATATGGCATTTATGACATTGAGATAAAGTAAATCTCGTATTTTCATGTATCGATATTAATTTATAATATTATTAACAATTTAAATAGGATAATATTCATTAAGTATTTTAGAGGAATACCCTTAGTAGTCCTACTATTATATTATATATACAACTACACAAGCCAAAGGGACAGAAAAGCTTTCTTTAAGAATAAAATGAGTGGATTATTATATCACGTTGCAGGACAATTCGAGGAAAAATATGATGTTATGAATGTTATAAGAAAAAATCTTATACGCTCAGATTAAAAAACATGTTTATTTATTAATTTATTTTAGGTATATAGGCACAAGTGCCTAGGAGCTATTTCATATGTATGAATTGCAAGTAATTATTAATTATTAAGCAAGTAATATATTATTTTATTGAATTTGTTGAGGGGCTGGGACCCCGAATCCGAGTACTTGCATTTTGTGACATTTCCGTATTTATTATTACGTATTTACGTGATGTTATCAGCCTCCACCTATTCTATATTATAGGTATAGTATATCATTATATTTATGTGAATAATATTGTAAGCATTAGATACAACTTAAAAAGTACCTATAAAGCTACTTGTATCTAGAATCTAGATTCTTAATCGAAATTAGATTTACATTTACGTCTGCTAATTTAAATGTTATACGTATTAGGTAGGTATATGTTAAATAAGGTTTTTCTTATTTTTATTATACATTTATACTTGTATTGGATTATGGACGAGAACAAGTTTCAAAGCAAGTTGTTCTACAAGAGCAGAGTCCTGGAAATATTAGAATGATTCAAACTAATTCTTTGATTTAAGAACACTCATTATACTTCAAAAACTATTGACGTCAGTTTTAAATATATATTTTTGTTATAATTAAATGTTCACTATTTTCTATCATTGTAGTTTTTAGTATATTTTGAATGAAACCATCCATTTTTTAGATTTTGAACGGGACGATGAATATACTGATTTTACAATGATGTCTTATTTTTTCTGTCTATGATCACCTTTTGGGACAGTAAAATTAGGTTTAGCTTTTACCTTGAGGAAGTTATAAGTAAAAATGTCCAGCACTTTTTTTTATGGTCAGGGAAAAAAAATTAGGAAAAACGGCAATTTTCCCGCAAATCCAATTTTCAACAAAATGCATTTACCTACTTATTGTATACCTACGAATGTCCGTAATTATTTGAAAATTTCACTAATTGTTTACAATAATTTTTTCTATATAGGATAAAATTTTCAAAATATTATGGTGTCTATTTATCAACGATTTATAGACATGAGAATTTTTTTTTTTTCTAAAAACGTCGATTAAAAATTATTCGCTGAGTAACAGGTAGAAATACTTGAAAATTGAATACAATGCTACTCATACATTTTTAACTTCTCAATTAAAAAATATCGACAATTTATAGCTAAAATATTTTTTATAAACATTTAAAATTAGAATTTCGATCAATTTCATAAAAATCGTAAAAATTACCAAATTATTTTGTAGTTAGAAAATCATAAAAACTTTTGTTTTTATATTAAGATTTGAAAATATATAAGTTTTACAAATTACAACTCATATAGGTACTATATAAAAATAATTCTACTGGAAGGCCAAATTAATTTTTTAAGAGCATTAAATGATAAATTATATTAAATTATACGATTTATTTTGACATTCGATATTCATCTGTAAAATAATTATTTATCCTCAAACAATATTTGATATTTTGTTGAATTTCAAGGTATTTATCAGTTATTGCGACTACCTGATCAAATAACTGTTCAGTATTAGTCGGGAAACGACGGAATATTTTTAGTTTAACTGTTTAACATAGGACTGCGTCTACACTTATACAAGCAATTAAAGACAATATATACCAAGGTACAACTATTTATTTTAATTATTGGCGTAGTTATATATAACAGATGAACTAGAGAATGCTGGATTTAATCAATTAACCGTTGGCCACATTTACAATTTTGTCGATCACTAAACTGGTGCTTATACACAGAATTTCAGAAGGTTTTGGGGATTCCTTAAGACTTAAATGGTGCAACAAAAAAGTACGGCTCGTTAAAACATAATAATGTAGACAGTTATTTGGTTAAATTCATGTGGCGTCAAAAGCACGATATAATCCATGTATAGGCATTTTAAAATTTTAAAATGCATGACTGAACATTTTCCTCTTCGAGGTAATTATTTTTATTCCTAGTTTTTAGAATAGTTTTAATAATTTTTAATTCATTTCTTTAAATTACACCGCGTAAAGAAAGGTACCTAGTCGCTATAACCGATTACCGATAAGTACCTTTTCAACATTTTAAACTATTTTTTAGCTTTTTATAGGTATGATAGTATATGTCTGTATAAAAATATTAATATGTCATAAATTTTATAACACACATTTGAAATTAGAATTTTGACGAATTTCGTCATAATTTAAAAACATTCGTGGAACTTAAAACGTTTACGTTTATTAGATTATTATGGATTTTAAATTTTAATATATATTGTAATGATTTCTTCTTTGCGTCTTCAATCGTTTGATTAGTTTACTGAAGTTATTAATGCTTCCCTATTGTAACTTAATTCCTTTAGTTCTTTGTAGCTATCCTATCCCATGTCTATCATGATTTTTTTCATATATTCCATCCTTGACCTTCCTCTTCCAATATAAGCTCCTACGTCACCTTCTATAGCATTTTTCGTTAAATTATTATGGCGTAGTATGTATCCTATCATTTTGTCTCTTCTAATTTTAATAATACTGTACCACAATTCTCGTTTTTTCTTTTCGCAATGATATTTTTGATTTATTTTAAGACATTATCTATTTATATTATGAATCTATTTTTACTGTTATATGGTATTTATGGAAAGATATTATTGAATTTTGAGTTATAAGTTGATACAATATGGTAGGTATAAATACTTACATGTTATTATAAATTATAATAATTAAATGTAATAAATAATAATATATTAATTTAATTAATGAAATATTGTTGGAAATCAATAATCATATACCTATAACTTGTACAAAATTTGAATTTTTTCTGCATCAATGCGTACTCCGAAAAAATTTTCTGCTTTTAAATGATAAAAATACAATTTTTTTTAAAATAACGTTGTTGAATATATAGCGCCTTAAAATAAAAGAAATATTTTCAAAATACTACGTTGTTAATTTTGAAACAATATAATGAGTGTTATTTGATAAAAGAACCAGCATATAGATGATGTAGAAAGGTATGAAAAAAAGTTTCCACGGATTTATATAATGACTCGTCATAGGTAGAAAAATAATAATGTATTTTAAAAGTATACCTAGTAGCGCAATATATAATAACAACTATTATCATATATATTATATATGTATATTAATTTGTACGTAGGTATACATATATAATAATAATATAAATGTGTATTTTTCTATTTCACATATTATGATTATAATAATATATAGGTTGTATAATATTAAATATTACATACATACAAATGATAGGTATATTATAATATATAGCCATATAGGTATTTTAGTATAATTAATGTTTTTTTTTTTTTGTTAAATATTTATATTTTAGTTAACTTTCAATTGTGTTTTTCAATTTGTTTCGGGGCATGTAAAATGCTTTAACTGCATGTTTTATATTATAATGTATCATTATTTCCAAGGTTGGAATAGAATAAAATTATGGTTCATGATGAATTTAATATTTAAGTTAACAAATTGTACACAGACGCACATAGTACAACATATAATATTATTTGTTTTATGTTAGTTTATAGTATATTTAGTGTACCTACTGTAGTAGCAGAGCTGTGTGCCTGCGTGTGCATTATATTTACTTATATTATAGGTACCTTTATTTATTTTATATACAAAATTGAAAATGACCGAGCCCACTATTATCCATATTATTATTATATGGTTTGTACAATTTTAATGCTATGGGAATGCAATACCTGTATATGTTTTCATAATAATGCTTACCCTTATACCTACATGTATAATATATACATCTACCTATTATTATGCATTATTGTGTAATTGTGTTAACAAGTTATTATTATTAGTATTACTATTAGTTATGTAATATATACGAAATATAATATTTGTACGGTATTAGGTATGTATTCTGTTCGCGTTTTTGGCTACAAAGTATACAAACTATAAAACTAATATATAAATTATGAGGTTCGCGATTTTGAATTTAAACTTGTATTTAGGTAGGTATACTAGTTTTATAGACTCTCCACCGTGCGATATAGAATTGAGATTAATATTATAATATAAGTGAAAGACCAATTTTGTTATAGACGAATTTAAAATGCATATCGGCTATTTATATTATGTATATATACCGTTTATACAAAATATTACACTTTCTTACTTTGGATTAATTTTTTTTTTAAATAATATTCGTAGATACCTACCAATGATGCACATAACTTGCAGCGGTCGGCGCTGTATATATAATTGAATATTTGATTAATAATAGTATTATAATATTATTAGTATTAACTGTGTATTATGCACCTATATATTTATAAACATTAAAAACATCATGTTATGCATATATATACAGGAGTGAATCTACCAGGTGTTCATCTTCCTTGATGCGTGCTGTCGTCCTTTATTTTTGTTCGATAAGAAATTATATAATTTTATTTTCATTTTTGTGTCTAGTAAATGTGTAAAATAATAATTTATTAGCATCCCCTATAAAATAATCCTATATTCACCTCTAAGAATATATGTGTGGATATGTGTGTGAAATGGAGGACATCGGTAATAGGTACTTATATAGGTACTATAGTTATAACTATATATAACCTATATTATACAAATGCTGTATGAAAAGTGTTAGGTATTATTTTGAAGGTTTTTATTTAGTAATCGCATGACTGATTTGATGCACACCTTATCCCACCAAGTAAGAATATAAGTACCTACACACCGCATTTTCATTTTTAGATTCAGGCAAAATATGTAAAAAAGCACATCAAAATAAGACCCGTTTAGGTCTGTTTTACTTGGTATCCATCGCACGCTGCAAAAGTTATCTACGCGTATACGTGTAAACATTATGAATACTTATACAAGTTATATATAAGTATATATATACGAATTACGTGTAAGTACTTACTTACTACAGTTAGACGTACTATAATATATACCGCCTAATCTAATATGGCAGTGACATAGTCAGGATTTTGCTTTGGGAGGTACAAATTGCAGTTTTAATATAGAGTATAAGTGGTTTATTTTTTACGTACTTAATACGTCCAATTAAACAGTAAACACTGAACGCATTTTAAAATTTTCCTAAAATTTCATTAAGAATTGTTGACCCCTCAGATCTTAGCTATACACCACTGTAGTGTGGTACCTATTACCTAAAATGTTTAAGAGACTCAATTAAATGAATATTATGATTGGATAGTACAAAACTATAACAGTTATTATAACGTCCATTGTTTTAAAAAAAATAAATCGATAATTGGTATACTTACTGTTTAGCCATTTAGGTACATGTGTTTCCAATCGTCATTGGTCTCAGCAAGCACAATTATATTTCTTATTGTAATATTCTTATTATCGAATATTAAAATCATGGACAAAATTATTATCATTAAAATTTAGTCCTTGATAGACAACGATCGCAATGAAATGTGCAGTTGATGATAACTTAAATAATGAATTGATTAATCTTCACAAACTATATGTATATATATTATAATAATATGTACATTTACACTTTATAGTACACATATATGTATGTATATATATATAAAATGTTGTGTTATTATGCTATTTATTTTGGAGGTCACGTTGACAATTTCATAATAATATTATACAGTATTCATAGCGTTAGTTTACTCATAATGATATTAATTTACATTACAATAAACATTTTGTTTAAACAAGCTCGGGATTAAAAGTAACATATAGGCAGATTAAATAATATTTTATCTATAAGACTACAAAGTATATGCACTATACACAATATATTATGTTTATTAATAATGTGTATAAGATTAATATTAGGTATGTATTTAGCCTAAAGTAATATTTAAAAGATAATACCTATATCTATAGGCCGCCGTATAGCTGCATAGTTGGTTAATTAATTAATTATTAAATAATAATAATATTTATAGGAAAATACAGTTTAAAAATTTAGTCGGAATCAGAATAATATTTAAAAAACGTGTGCATCTGTGTTGTAGATATATTTAATTTATTTTTCTAAAAAACAATGATCATTGTTACTTAAACGAATTCTCATTGAAAAACCTAAGTAAATAACTTTACAATATGTGTATCATGTAAATTTAATGTACTAATACCTACCGTTTATACATTACATTGAAATTGCAACTTAAAGTTGTGTTTATGATAATTATTATGTTTAAATCGTATTAGACAAATTTTTATGTATTTTGTATTTTTATTAAAATTAAAGCAAGACAATCTTTACGTGGAAAATACTTGTTAAGTATTTATTATCAGGACTAAATAATTTCTAATGATGAATATTGAATAAACTTACTGCATATAGGCATATTTATGTCAAATTTACATGATCAGAATGACATAAAGACGTATTAAACATAATGTTATATTTTTATATTCTTAGCGTTCTATTTATATAACATAAATCAATGTCTAATGTTTTTATTATTATTAATTTAATATTTTAATAATAATTTGTATGGTATCAACAACATTTTTTTATCTGTTTATTATTATACTAATGCTGAAAGTATTTGTTTAAAAATACTATTATAATACTGTTAATATCAAAAATATTTTAATATATATTACATAATATTATACATTATATGATAATAATTAATGATAGTCTATTATTTTAATTTGACTGTATAACAAAAATATTTTCTTTTATAAGTTGTATTTTATGTACATTAATTGGATAATATATTTTTTTACGTTATTTATTATTTATTTTTAATTTTTTTGTTTGTTTGATGCCAAGAACTAATAAAATAATAAAATAATTTCTATAAATAAATAATGAGAATAACACGTTCAGTATGTAATGTAGCAAGGTTTATTTTTTTAAAAAATATACAACAAAAGAAAAAGTATTACCTTTTTTCTATAAATAATATACACGTCGGAGTATTACAATATTATTTATTTGTGTAGTCTAAAACAAGTACAATTTTTTTTAAGTCCATTTATAATAATAATAATAATAATAATAATATTTTAATGAATACAATTATAAACAATACATAATTAATCAAAATGTATAATATGAGAGTTATGCATACAACAAGCTTATGCTAACAAAAGTGTGTGTAAATAAATTAATCTAAAACTAAAAAAAAATAATAATAATAATAAGGAAATAAGAACATGAAATATATTTTACTGGCCTAGTCCGTTGAGAATGTTTGTCTTTCAATAAATGATTTACAATAGATATTTACGTGCTAGGAACAGGTAACCAATACAATCTTGCCTTAAAAAGTATGTATTAAATTGTTTTTTCGATACTCCAAAAACTACTCTTACATAATATTAATAATTATCATGGCAACCGCACGTCATATTTTACAAGCATTACTGTTTATAAGTTTTTTTTTTAAATATTTTTAATTTTTTTTTTTTACAACCTACTGTTAATTATTAATAACACATTTTATTGTCCGTCAGACATAGTATATTGACACATATCAAACAATATATACACACCTATCATTTATATATATATGTATATATATAATATACATTTTACGTAATATATTTTATACATTGGTGCTCATTGCCCACATATATAATGTCATAAATAATAGTATACGAATAAATATATTATATTATATAATATACAAATATGTAATAAAAAAACTACTTGTTGATTCACGTGATACGCGAGTAATAGTTTATAGTCATAGTTATTTTGACTATAATGTTTTTTTTTTAAATCATTTAAAAAAACCGTATATTATAATAATATATTATCTTCAATAAATATTTGTGAATTTTGTTTTCAAACCGCTGACATTTCAAAATAAAATATATGTTATACTTTTTTTATTGTATATACAGAAATCGAATGACGTAATTGCGAATATTTTAACGATTACATAGTGCGAAATTTAAAATAATAAATATAATATCTATTAAAAATAAATGCTAGGACTGCCAATCGATAATAATATAAGTCTATGCTTTAAATTTACAATAGTTTTTTTTTTGTTTTTTTTTTTTTGTTTAGTTTTGTTGATTTTTAATCGACGACCAACTCACATGACCACAAAGTCTTTAATACATCAGTATTATTGGATTTGTTCGCTATAGTTTATCTCAGTCTGTGTGTAGGTGTTATTTTTTATTCAGTCCGTTGCTCGATGACTAACGGCAACGGCTGCTGATCGATGTTGTTGCCCATTGATGAGCCTCCGGTACAATGGCTGTTCTTCACGAGCTCATCAATGTCTTCGACGAACACGTTGTCTTGGTTGGAGTGGTCGATGGATCGCTTGTAACCGCTAAGACTCACCTGTTTGAAAAATAAATAGTTAAATAAAAACGTGACACGTTATTTATTTATTGGAATATTCACACCAAACAAGACATAAAAGTAATAACTTATACGTGGTAAAAAAAAATATAATTATGTTAAAAAATGCAAGTTAACAGCTATAAAAATCCTATTTATAGGAGTCTATAAGAGGACGTCGCACTCGCGTGTGTTTTTTCCGTCTTACTCATGTACGACATAGACAAAACGCGTTTGCGCAGTCTGAGTAGAAGTCGCTCAATTTTGGTTCTAGAGTAAATATACCTATAATAAAATTAAAAGATGATAATATTTCGGAGGGCTACACGCTGAGTTTTTATCCATTGTTCTCAATATAACGTTCATTATAATCGTTTAGAATTAGCAAAAATGTCAACATTTTTAAATAGACTTTAACTCTTCAAATTTTTAATTTTTTAAAAAAAATTCATCGTCTTGCCCTCCAAAATATTGTCATATTTTAATTTTATCATAGGTATATATTTTACTCTAGAATCAAAATTGAGTGAGTTCTACTCAGATTGTGTAAATGCGTTTTGTTTATTTCGTCCGTGTGTAACACATGCGGGTGCGACGTCCTCATAAGGACATATTATATTATATAGAAATACAAAAATACAGGTTGCTCAGGTCGTGCAGGGAATACTAATCAGTTTTGAGCATAGGTATGGGAGTGGGGTTATCGCTGTGTACACGAAGGGATATGACTCGCGATAGAGAAAGGAAGCTGATTGTAGGTAAAATAAGAAATAATTCTACATTATTATTATTACTATTGAGATATTAAAATATCCCTTCCAAAAATCCACTACTGCAGGTATGAAATGTTAATAGTTGATGTTATGTTATTATTATTATTATTGTTGTTGTTGTTGTTCTTACCTCGACGTTGTTGTTGGAGACTAACGGTGAATCGGGTGGAGACGAATTGGGTGACATGTCAGCCGGACTGGGTAGGTGTGAAGAGGCGAGTAGGGCGAACGCGTCAACACCCGACGAAGGAGAGATGTTATGTCCGGCGGCGGCCATCATTTGCTGCCGTATACCCTGCGCGACAGCAGCCACTGCGGCCGCGGCAGAGTTTGGCGACACGGGACCTTCAACCGACTGAACCGCGTTGTTACCATAGTGACCACCAGACATTGGGTCGGATAAACACTATATAAACATAAAATATCGGTATTGTTATTATATAAGTTTCACGGAGGAAAAAATAAATCTTTTATAAAATATTATTTTAAATTAAAAATGGTTTTGTTTTTATTTATTTTTTTAATTTGCATAAATTTAAATTAATTTACTCCTGCCATATACTTTTAAAATACAAATTGGATTGTATAATAAATTATTATTGGCCTTACTATTTAAGACATTACTTTAATGGAAAATAAGTATAATTAATAAGTAATAAAAATAATGACAAAAAATGTTTTAATCTCGATCTAAATTTTTAATGTAGGTACAATAGGCGAATTTAAATTAAACCAGGTATTTACGTAAAAATTCAACTGTTTGTTGAGTGTTTTTTTTTTTAATTACATTTTTTATATAAAATTCTTTGTTAAAAGAGTTTTATTTGTCAGCTTAAATTTGTTGTATTTTTTTTTAATCTAAACACAATTATTATTAAATACTAACACGGTACCTAAATAATACGTTACGACGATAGCTAATGTTCAATGCGTTTAATATTTTAATGTCATCATTAAACATTAATTTATATCCCAGTTTTGTTGTCAGACATTAGACATTAATTGGTAATTATGAAACCCATAAAACAGAGAACTAGAATAACATTTTATTGAAATAGGTATAGACGAGATAAAAAAAAATATGTAAAGTCAGTATTTAAAAGAAAAATTGTTGATACTATTTCGGTTAAATAAAATTATTAAAAAATAAAACATGTTACTCAATTGAAAAACTGTAATATTAGGTACCCAAGTGAATATTTTTGTGTAACAAAAATATTATAAAACTATAAATAGACTTTTTATTGGAGTATCTGTATATAATTTTTTTTTCCAAGTTGAATATTGTTTAGTAAATGAATTATATATTGTTCCTTGGAAAATAAAAAATTGATCGAAAAAGAAAATCATCTGCAGGATGAAATTGTATGATTTGGTGAAAGTGTTGATTTATAAGACTTAAATAGTAGGTTTTTATTATAAAATACATAGATATTAGGTACTCACATACCTACCTATTATAACTTGTATTTATACTGTTATAAAAATAATATGAAACATTTATCGGAGATAAGCTACTCTTATAACTTTTAACTCTTATAACGTAATTCACGAGTGATGACTTAATACTTATTATTTTATAATATGACGACGTATAATCTTTCGTGATGTTGAAACGTTCCATTTGCTTATAAAAATTAAATGTCAATGGTATACACATAAGCGTGCTTAGACGTTCGCGGTAATAAGTGGGTACAATCTCAGAAAGTCCCATTTCAACCTCTGGTTGCTTTTCCATAAAATCCTAAGCCTCCCTAAATATGCACATATTAATTTAAAAAAAATACATTTGTTACAATATGATTACATCTGTATATGTAGGACGTAGATGTATCTATTGTAGTGAAATTAATAAATAAATAATCATTTAAATATTATTATCATTAACGATTTAAATTTTAAAATAAAATATCACGATATAGTTCAATATTTTAACGTTCCATTCAAGTTTTATACATTACACATTTATTAGATAGGCAATGAAGAATAATATAGAGTTTAGATAGTTTCGCTGACTAATCATTGTTACAATACATACGTTGAGAACTGTTTTGCTAGTAACTATCAAAATTCGAATGCATTATTAATTTGAAAAAGTTTTTCCACAAACCGCAGGAGGGACCGCGGTAGGTACACTAAACGACTTTCCCTCCTCTTGGATTCACATATTGTATAATTATTTGTACATAATTATTTAATTCCGTATAAATTATATTTAAATTAGGCTTTAGATCATGTACCTATATATATATAATACAATTATATAAAGAATAAAATACATAAATATAAAAAAACCACTCAATGGAATATTATTTCAAACACGCAACTGATGAAATTTATTTTTGATTACAAATAATGGCAAAATAAATAAGTAATATAACAATTATGTTTTTCAGTTCTTTTTTGTGACGTATTGTACAGTACATTTATTATTATATATGCCATTATCGTTGAATCATAAATTATAAGCTTTGCGAAACGTCCTTGATTAAAATTTAATAATGGTAATTTGTCAATATTTATTAAATTAAAGAATACGTACAAACTGTACATATAATTTATATTTTATTGTACTTAAAAATATTTAAATTTAAAGAATATTATAATTATATATGATTATTTATTTAATTCCAAGAAGTAATAACAAAATGTTTGTTTTCAATAGTTAGAACTTATGAATTTAAATTATAGTACAGCAGACAGATTTTTTCACGTTTAAATTACCCCCTTTATGTACCTGACAACTATGGTTAAATATTACGGTTTTAATTAAATTAAAGAAACATATTATACATTTTTATTTTCTTACCGGTATTCTTGGGTAAAGGTGTAATGCTTCTTCTTTGATGTTTTGTGCGTCTCTAAACACAACAGTCCTGATTACATTTTGAATGTGATCTTCTGGCCAAAATCCTAACAATATCCTTTGAGGACGTCCTCTGCCTTTAGGCCTTAAGTCTGTAAACAAAAATGTATTCAAGAATTTATACCTATAATGTATTTCTAAATTATGTATACTATTTATAAAAATATAGAAGTTATTAATTAGGATATATTATTATATAAGTAAACTTAAAAGTTAAAAGTAAGTTATGTTCTGTGTTCAATACCTGTTATTATTGAAAATATTTTAGGTTAGCTTTATGATTTATTAATTAAGAATGGTTCGCTGAATAAATGAATAGTTAAACAATGTGCATATAACCAGTAATTAATTTATATTCTATCTGATAATTATGTTCCAAGTTTTATAATTATTATTTATAAAAAAAATAACAAAGTATCTCAATTTATAGAATTAAAAATAAATAATAATAATTTTAATTTAATCTGAGGTAAATAATTTTAAGTTTTTATTCTTGAGTATAACACAAAATTGAGTCAATAAAGTTGTTTAAGAAAAATAATTACAAATATATTTGAATGTTAATTTCTATGAACGAAGTTATGAATTATATTTATTGAAAATAATAAATTCAATTTTGTAAAAAATGCAAATACTACATTCTAATCTATTTTATACAGATACATATTTTATAGAAACAAATCAGTGATCTAATTTATAAAAAAATTCGATAGTTTCTTTAAGCGCAAATGAGAACTACCGAGACAAAACTAGAAAAATGGCTTTTAAATTTAATATCACAACACACCACTATCCTGCGTCAATGTAAACAACGAAGCGAGTCGAGTGCCCAACACCCGATGACTGTATCCTGTCCGGCCTTTTCATATTAAAAATGTATAATAATATGATGATTAATGAATATTATAAGTGTAATAAAATATAATATGTATGTTAATTGGGTATTTAACATTAAAAAAATAATTTAAACATATAATATTAAATTACACTTACAGTGAAAAATTTTCATAGTCTCTTTAAAAACAGTGAAGATAATATTTTTCATAGTCAGTATATTAAAATATATCAAAATTAATAATTACAACATATATTTTTTTTAAATATTTTTTCTCTTTATAATTTATTGTTGTTGATTTTTAGACATATTCTTAGAAATATTTTTATTTTTAAATTTCCTTTGAATATACATACTACGTATATTAATTAATTTGTGAATACAAATTAGCATTTATTATACTTGTATAATGAGTAAGAATGAAAAATTTTAATTGGAAGCATAAATCTTATTTTTCTGTAAAAAGATAAAATACAATTTACAGATAATGACATTTAATTGTTTTCGATTTGTGTAAACCACAAAAATTTTATTTAAAAAAAAAGTTAACCAGGTACTTCTCTCTACTTGACTGTATATTTTTTCTTTACGTCTAATTATTTATTTAAAATAGGTATTAATCAATTATTAAAGTTATATTTGTTATACCAACATAGATTGGCGGCTATTCAAATTTTGATGAATTTCCGGGGAACTGAACAACCAAGAAAAGCATTAGTTGTTCGGGAAAACTTTTAATTAGAACATTTTGTGTTTTTAATTTTCTTTGCGAACACGGTCGGTAAAAAATGAATTAATCTTAAAATTAAAAAAATTAAAAAAAAAATATAACGGCGGTGAAGTGTGACAATATTTGGGGTTTATTTTGTGTCAACAACCGAGAACTGCGGCTTTGGGCGATCGTCTGGAGGAGATTATATTTTGAATTTTCGTTCCTCATCGTATAGTTTCAAAACAAGTTGTGTGCAGCCAAAAAGTACGTTGGTGTGCAAAAACTAAAAATATGGACAGAATATTTTTGATATATTTTAGATAAAATATACAATATACCTATTGTAAAATTAATTTTGTATTAATAAAGACGTCAAGTGTCAAAAGTTATATTTTATCAAGAGAAATATAAATAACAGCCATGTAGGATATGAACAAAAGGTGAAGGGAATGGAATACTTACCACTTCTATGCTCATATAGGCATAGGATAGTAGTTTGTTGTGATATTCAATTCAAAAGCCATACAAATTAAGCAATAAATAAAAATTTCAAGTCTTATAAAATTTAAAAACAATCATGTTTTATGCTTATAAATAAAAAGTTTAAAAATAATAAAATCTGATACCCTAAACTCAAAATTTGTACCAAACACATTTATAAAATTAAGTATACAATTAATCGGGAAAAATTCAAATTTCTATTATTATAATTTTGAGAATAACTAGAAAATACTATAATAAAAAAAAGATAAAGTTATATATGTGCAAAGTTTAGCACACTGCTTACCATAAAAAAATGTTAAACAGGAAACACAGCCCAGTCATTCAATGTAGAAAAAAATCTCAAAGGTATTAAAATTGGAAAGAATAATATTAACGCACCAACTATATGTATATTATTAAACAGTCGACATGAAATACAAAAATCGTAGTATAATTATATTTTTTTATATAATATACCTATCCTACGTATACAACGTATATATAGTAGATGAGATGCACTCGTATATGCACGACAAGTTCATATGTATACATATATAGATATATTATTTATATGTATATATATACATATATAGATATATTATTTATATATATATATATATATATATATATAAAATATTAATATAATAATACGCGGCCAAACTGCTACGACCACAGCGACGGGAACGCCGTGGGGTAAGAGTAGGACGGTGGTAAAACCACGAGGCGAGCTAATATGGTTAAAAATCGTACCGCCCCTATTTTCTATATATATCATAACACACGCGACGGTGCCGGAGGGGATTGGGAATGATCGACGGAGGGTGCAGTAACTATACTCATTACACGTGTTCGTATTATACGTGTATGACGACCGATGACGACGATGACGACGACAACGACAACGATCCAGAGCATAATATATAATATTCTGCACCCCTCGCACATAATAATAGTGTATATAAATACATATAGGTATTATATATATATGCGCGCGTGTGTGTGTATGTGTAGGGGTATCGAGTACAAGTATAGTACGAATATAGCACGCTTGCACACTACTCGCACATATATATTTATGTGTACCACTACACGCCCTGGGGATTTTCGTAATACATATATGTATATCGTATATATATATGTTATAATATATATGGTGTGGTGACGTGGAAAAGTCTGGAAATTCGGGTCATACTTACATACTATATACACAACTATACAAGTCCTTATTATTTGTCGAATGGAAGGGTTTTGAAGATAAAAAAAATTCGATAAGCTGTCCGCAGTATTTGGGTACATAGGTATTTATTATTACGTTACCGAAAATTGTTATATAGCTATAAAATATTAAATTATATACTATACATATAATATGTAGGAGATCGCCCAGTTCTTAATAACAGTGACTCGCTGACCCCCACTTCCATCTTCATACTCATCAACGAAGACGTATTATTTATATGAAATTCTATGATACTCTTTGGAGTTTTACTCAAAATATACAACGACGTTAATAATACATATAGCTACATAAGTACTTAATAATAATAATAATAATAATAATAAAAAAGGACGAGTTAACGATCTGAAGAGACTGAAAATATTAGTGTGGTTGAGATATTCGTAAAGTCCGAACGAATTAAATTAGATATAATATAATGGTTATGATGATCACGACGCTTTGAAGCTAATATTTTAATATTTAATGGATAAAAATGAATAATAGGTACCTACATGACTATATTATTCTAGCCTAAACATAAAAAAATTAATACACAAACACGTAAACGTTGTTAGGAAGATCTGAAGTTAAAATTATTATTATATCACTGTTAATATTATACAAGGTGAATGAGGATTTATCTAATATATTTACCCCTATTTCTTTTTTTAATAATAAAATTCTCCTATATGATTTTTGAAATTTTTAAAGATATCTAAAGTCAGTATTTTAAATTATTTAGAATGATTTTATCATTTAAAGTGTCTTGTGGTGATACAAACTTCTTTTTTTTAAAGAGGATCAACTTTTATACTTTAAATTGTTTAGCGGATGATTTTTTTAAAATATGTTTATGTATCATAATCAACACTGGACGTGATAATGAATAAAAATGACCAAATAAATCTAAAAAAAATACATTGAAAAAGTATTTGTTATGAATATATATTAAAATAAATACAAAACATTTAACTGAATTTTAGTTGGCTATTATATAGGTAAATATTATACCAGAGATTTAATATTGGCCTAAGTCATATTTTTAAATAATAAGCAAACCTATTAAATACTAAATCACAACAAAGCAATTTATACAAAGTATTTGAACTTTACGAATTGGTTTTTTTTTAATTATTATTAATATTTTAATAATTAAATTGTTTAAATATCACTCAAAATTGTATAAATAAATATTTCTCATAATTTAGCAACTATACGAGCTATTTTCCAAACAAACTTTAGTATATAATATTCAAAATAATTTAATCATAAGCTAATTATTAATTATATTACTCGAGCAAAAAATTCAGAAATAACGTAGCCAGAATTATATAACTTTAAAGATCTTTGTTTGAAAATTCAACAAAAACATTTTTACTATATTTTATTATTATTTTGATTATAAGAAAAAACGTTGACATTTACATATTATAAAAAAAAATATATATTTTTTAATAACTGTCAGCGTACATAATATTAGTGTTACGTACACATTGCACAATATAAATTATTTATATTAAATCTTACGAGTACAGAGTTCAAACGATATTCTCGGAATTTTTTGTATACTTTTTTTGTGAATATTATAATAATATATTGTTATTGGTATTCATTTAAATAATAAAAAGAAATAGGAATAATAGACCGATAGACGATAAGCAATGTCGTCATAAAATTAATAACATAAAAAAATTACATTAAACAAATTATAAAGAGTTCAGCGGTTATTAAATATAATATATTATTATAAATATACAGAGTGTCTCACCTATGTTTGTCTCCGTCAATTTTTTTCAATATAAATGTGTACATATTTTTGAAACATAGTCTTGGAAAATTATTGCCGCATCTAACCACCAATACTTGATATGAATAAATATAGAATTTTTTTTTTCGAGTTTCTTGGCAATTCAAAAGGCTCGATATATTTATAATATATTATTTACAGAGCTAATTTAAATAAATATTTTAAAATGTTGGATTATTATCGTTCCCATTGGGTAGATAAGTATTCAAACGGTTTAATGTATAAAACAATTATAAGTCGTAGACAGGAGACCTAACTATGATATTATACAATATATATATTATATTCAATGGCTTAACCATATAGTATAGTATACATAATATACATATTCACGAGGACAAACACGGATAAACACCCTGTATTCATTCTATACAAATAAAATTCACACACACACACACACACACACACACACACACACACACACACACACACACACACACACACACACACACACACACACACACATATATATATAATATATGTAATAATGATGTACAATATAACAAATTATATTATTGTGCAATTTGATCTGGAAACGTTTAATTGTTCACATTATAATAATACGGTGTATATACGTAAGTTTAATAAACGTTATGAAATCGAAATATAATATAATATTATAATATACGAATCACCGATATACATATAATATATAATATATACATATAATGGTATACTCGAAGCGGCGGCACCACTTTGATTACGAGAAAAGAAATTATAATAAATAATAATATTTTATATTGTATATTTAACGTGACGCGTATGCGTATAATATTATACGCACACGTAGTACCTATATTATAGTCGTATAAACACGTACACAATATTATTATTATATACAATTATAATAATTATTATCGTTTGGCCCGCGTATAGATTGGTATATAATAAACCATATATTATTGGTACCTATATATAATATAATATTATATACCTAACATAATATTATATAATGTCCGTGGCTACACGAGGCTAGTATTTCAAGATGGGATAGTAATAGATGATACAGAGTTTCCTGGTGACTATCCTGGCTCGGCACAAGCCAGATCGGTTTATGACAATATAATATATAATACATACGGAACTATCAAACCAGTTGGGTGGCGGTTGGCGTTAAAAAAAGAAAATAGTAAACAGCACCCTGTCCCATTAAACCACACTCCTGACTCGAAACACCAGCATAAAAACGAAGTTAGTTCTGTTCATGAACGCGCAAAACGGCTACTGTAGGTACTAATAAATTACTGTCTTTGCTCGGAATTACTAGCCTTGCGATTGATAAAATTATAATGAAATGCGCGGTTTGCAGCGCCGCTTACCTGCGCCGCCGTCTGCGGATGGACCGAGCAAGTTGTGCACCCGGTTGGCGTACAGCACGAACGTCGGATACGGTATGTCGTACTTGCGGGCTGCCTGCGACAGCGAAAGGCCCTCCTTGAGCACGGACAGAATAGCCTCGGCCATCGTTTCTGGTCTCCACGACTTGAGCGGACCGCGCTCTCTGAACCGCAGGTTGTGCACCAGGCTCTGGTTGGTGTTCCAGCACTTTTGCCACATGGACTGCAGCTGGTACTGGTAACTGTCGGCTGTTAAAACAAAAATTATACACACCGGTTAGTAAAGTGCATATATTTATATACGAATACAGTAAGAATATTATGTATTATTATATGCGGATGTCCAGTAATATGCTACACGAAAGCGAACCACATACATATATTATATGACAGTGGCGGATTTTCAAAATTTTTCTGGGGGGGGTCCAAAATGTATTATTTTTATTTTTACGCAGACAAACTCACTATTGCAATACAAAAGAATATATGTATATACCTACTATGTATCAGTGTCTGGGGGGGGTCCAGACCCCATGGACCCCCCCCGTAAATCCGCCACTGTTATATGATGAATGTTATTTAACTTTAAACAGGACGAGAAAAGGAAATAATGCGAAAAATAGAGATTTATAAATTCTTTAGTACTCCGAGTACAAACTGGTGGTACTTAAGTGGGATACTATAGAGATTGTAGATTTTTCGAAAAACATAAATCATGTTAGAATCTATATTAGAAATTCAAGATATTATTAATATAACACAAATAAATTACTATTTAAAAACAATATATTGGTTTATAAATATATATAATGCATTAAATTATATTTTACATTTCATAATTTTGTTCGACTAGAATTTAGAAAACTACAATAAAGTATCAGTAGATATAAATATAGGTATATATTATATGTGTAATAGGTTTTACAATAGATTTATTGTTTACAAGTTTCCAATCGTGTAAATATTATTTTTAAATTCTTAACTATCTAACATGTGTTAAGACGAAATACTAAAATGTGAATTTAAAAATTAACGTCCAAATAGCAATTGGGTTGTACGGGGTGGGAATTGAACGTCGCAATAATAACACAATATACATAACAATATTGTGTAGGTACGCGCACTATACGATGCGACAGCGGCATCACTGTATAATATTATTAAAAAGCCTATACATACGCGATTTACATTTAAGCCCGACTGTTGCGTACTGATATATGTGTGTGTAATATAATATACGGAGATTTAAATTTTTTTCTCCGATATAAATATAATATGCGCTTCGATGACGTGCGAGTTTTGCATATGCGTGGCGGTCGGGACTTTTTAAAATATATAATATAATCGAGACGGTCTAACTCCGACCAAATTTAAAACGTTGTACACTACTACACTATATAATAAAACGTAAGCAAATATACGGTAAAAACAAATACAAATATATATATACCATATTAACATCTATAAACATTATTTCGACTGTGGCGTGTTAATTTTAACAATGCAAGCTGCTCGTTTGTTGTCTATAATATGTATATATAAATATATACGTGTCTACTAGACTACACTACACACACACACACACACACACATTTATGTTTATATTAACGGTGGTGGATGTAGGGGGGAGGTGTAGAACTGTACAAGTGACAGAAGGCGGTAGTAGAATATTGTCAATATACCGGTGCACCTCCACCAGGTTACAATATATAGACTGCACTTTTATAATATATATATTATGCATAATAAAACGTATTGTTATATAATATTATTATTTACAAGCATATATAGAGTATAGCCATAACTACTAGGTATATGTATATTTATATGATTCAAGTATTACAGTAAAGTTGTACATATAAATGTTTTAAATGTTTAGGTACATTATACAGTGTACACACATTTCAACAACCTGCAGCATAATTATCGCCGACTCTCACCTACCTGCAAGCACGGCGATTGTTATTCGTATACAGAAAAAAAAAGTGCGTAAAAGTCCAAAAAACATATATAATTTGAATTTATTACAAATTATTAATATATACAGTGTGGCCAATAAGGGGTGCAAAAAACTAAAAAAAAAAAGAATAATAAAAAGTGGGATACAATATACATATTATATATAGGTACAAGTATCTATAGATATAATGCATTATACGTACACACGCAATTTTTTCCATCGAATATACTGATATTATTTATAGTATCGCGAAGGGGAAAAAAGGGTCAGGATGGCTGTATTAAAAAATAATTGGTAATAAATATCTTATTAGAAATTTTGTGTCAATCCATATAACCGTGCTGCAGTTTATTGACACTGGAAAATAAAAAGGGGCGAGTTTTGTAGAATTTAAATACAAATAAAGTCTTATGTTGTATGGAATGTAAACAATGCGACCGACCGAACCAAGTAGTAGTAATCAATATTTATTTTTTATTGCCTATTATTATCAAGCAAACACTCGAATGTATAGAATGTCTAGGAGAGTCCGGATGGCATTTATTGAAAAGCTCAAGACAATATATTGTACAATAAATAAATACACTAATGCATTTTATACATACATCGATGATATAAAAATGTATTATAATTTACTATGTGTTTTTCTTTTTTGGAAATTATATCAAAAAATTGCATTACACGAATAATAATGTATAGGTACGCAAAGACCGCGGAGATGTGCAGTTTTAAATGCATATATTATTATATTTTTTTGTTTTTACGGATATCGTAAATACGTAGATAAATAATAATATGTGTAGGTATTATAGATATAATATGGCAGATGGATAGCGATATATACTTAATATTATATATTGTATATGCGTAGGTATAGGTGCCTATGAATAAACGGCGTACCTATAGCAATATGTATATTTTATGCAATTGGAAAATAAATCGATCGAGTTTATATTATACATACTTATACTGTACATATTATATAGGTGCCCATATAATACGCGCGTGGAACCCCCCCCCCCCCCCTTCAAGGCTAGGAATACTAAATTTTGATAATTTATTTACGACTCACGGTGAACGATTATACGTATATAAATATATTATATATTATATCCTATATCATGTACGTATACAAGAATATTTTATATTATGCGTGCGCATATTATTATGTACCTGCAATGTATAATGTATCAATATTTTTCTTTGAACGTCGTAGCATAATAATAACCATTTCGTCGAGAAATAATATATTTCAACGTATATAAAGAAGAAAAAATGGGAAATAATAACAACAACGGCAATAATATAATGTAAGCAACAGTATAATATATATAAAATATAATATGTTACCGGCGTCTGCGCCCGTGTGTCGTAATGGCCGTGTCCATTCATTAGCATTTCGTATAATAAAACAGGGCATTTAACTATTGTACAGTAAAATTATGTACTATGTAAATTGTTTTATGTAAATCCATCACAAGTCGCCGCACTATAATATTATAATATATATATATATCGCGTTTGCTATTATTATATATATATATGATTGCTGGTCTACGCCGAACGACAAACACATTGTGTACGTATAATATGCCTTGTATATTTATTGGACGCACAATATACATACCGCCGATTTCTCTCGTCCGTTTATTATAGGTAGGTACTACACCACTTCACCTCACCACAGCATGAATGTATAATATATTATTATAAGGTATATATAACACCCCACACCGCGACCACCACCACTACAACCGCGGTATAAGGCAAATAATAATAATAATAATAATAATAATATTGTCTCCCGACACACGTTGCACATACTTATTATTATAATAATATTCGGTTTCCTTTTCCTATATATCGTTACACGCGTTATAATATCGTATCTTTATAATGGGTACATAGTTGTGTAGTATAAGTACGTATGCAAGTATATTATATAGGTACGTGTTACTATATATATTATAATATTATATATAATATTATTATATATATATATGTATGTGTACAAACTCATTAACCTTTCGACCTCGTTGTGCTGCAATGATAATGGGTGTATATACGGACGAGAAACAAAAAAAAAATAATAATAATAAAGGAAAAAAGGGCGAGAGGGAAAAAAGACGGGCGGGAACGGTATATGTACACTGTAGCGGGATGGGGCTAAGCCCGTTTGTTGTGTATCCCTTGGGCCCTGGGTGGTGAATAATGTACGATAGTAGGTACCACCATTATATTACGCGCGTTTGACCGCTCGACTCTATATAATATATATTATATAGTTAAATTTTTAATAAGTTCCCGTGTTATACGGAATTACAATTTATTCGCATTATCCGGCCGCCTACAATATTATACACAGCGACTATACAATTTATCGTACGATAATAATACTATTACGATTTACGAACGATGATCATATTATTTATACATCGTACAGTAGAGTTAGGATTTTGCCTTGTGAGTTGTGAGTGGCTGCAGATAATTCGTAATACAGGGGGGACTTAACTAGAGCTCCTCCTCATAAGTTTGGAATATTGATATTGTGGGTATATAACATTTTAGACTTTTTTAACAATCTTAATACAAATTCAATTTGAACACAACATGGCCGCGTATAACCACGTAACACAGTCACAAAACACAAAGGGTTTTTTTTAATTTACCCAAAATTTTAACAGGGATGAGAGACATTCGCCAAAAACACTCACAATCTAATTATTGATAACAGAATAAATTGACTTTTTGTCACGCTTTAAAAAGTTCACTAGGTGGACCAAATAAAAATTCCTCAAGACCGGCAGGCGGCAGATATGCACATGATATATTATTATTATTACATCGATATTACAGGTAAAAGCATCGTATTGTCGTTAACGTGTGTGCTGTCGCTCAGATTACAACCACCGAGCAGTGGTGGTAGTAGTCGCGATAGGTGTAGGTATTAATATTGATATTTTAATAATATCAATCGCGCATTAAATAAGCCATCGTAGTCACGCGTGATACTGGTATATTATAATATTATATTATTATAGACGTGCGACACCGTCATCGCCTCATTGGTCTTATAATTTAAGGCCTGATCGATTAATTTTCCATAATGTGTATGATTACGTTTTAATAATTTCTCAACGGTAGACGATACGTAGGTATCCATCCAATATTACAATATTGTATCGTAACGATATAGCTAAGTAGCGAACGAAATTCTGCAGGTATAATATATACGGTATACTGCACATAAGTCATCGCCGGGCGGCCGAGTAAATCTACGCGGGACGCAGCAGGTCGCGGTGCAAAATTGCAAGACATAATAACAATATAATAATATATTTTATGTAGATATTTTATAGATGGCTCGTGTGGCATTTGCTTTGAACCAGACCGCCAGATGCAATACACCGCAACACACGGTATATAAATAAAATATATCGGGCAAGGGGAAGAGCGGCAGCGGCGCGGCGAACGGATTTCGTTCATAATATATTGATCGACGAAATAGATTTTGGTTCCGAAGTTGGTAAATAGTTTGTTCGCTATTATAATATCATGTGGGTGATTACTGATTAATGATTATATTTCTGTTATATGAAGGTGTGTAGATATTTAGGCACCTGTATATAAATTAGGCCGAAAAGGAGAAGTACAGATATGGCACGTTTTTTTTTTTAAAGGCACGAAAACGATGTAAAAAAATATTTTAATATTATACAAATAAAATAGATAAACATTTTAAAACATTTTGAAAGTACGTGACAATTAAAAAGTACGAAAGATCAAATTACGATAGGAATATTTAGGATTATAATGTTACGTATATTACGGCGCATTACGAGAAGTTATCGCTCTCTCATAAATTCATTATAATGACACTCAGTGCATGTATATATGTACATAAAATTATCTATAGGTAGGTACATGTATATTTTCTTCATTAGGATTAATTACTCAGCGTATATAATATAAATATAAACGATATACGCATAATATATACTATAACATTAAAATATGATATTCATCGTGTATTCATTGTTGTGTACAGATAATAAAATAATATATATTATATTATAATAAAATATATTTTAAAACATGTGTGCGCGTGGGTAGATACTTATATATATATAGATATATATTATATTATTATATTAATTCGATATCACGACGTTATTGATCGGTCGGAGCTCTTCGTCGGATATAGAATTAATTATTTTCAATTACTACAAACTTAAAAGGGTAGGTAGGTACATGTGAAAACAAGACGACTCTATATATATTATTATATAGAACTTCTCTGCGTTCCTATTATAATATAATAATAACATTATTGTAACAATATTATTCAAAAACACTAAAACAATTATCATCTAAGTTGGCAGTTTCGAGTTGCTAAATGTAATTATACGCGTCCTATAATTTTACGATCACCAGCATATATATACATGTATATGTATACACGGTAGCGTACTTAATACAGAATCCGTCTCTTGCCGTGCTTCAGCGCAGTGAGCGAAATGCACCTACGACGGGACAACCGTTGTCGGCGAGGTGTCTCGTATATTATTCGTTTTCAGTGCAAATTTTTCGGACCGAATGATAAAATAACGCGCGTCCCGGGTGCACATATGAAATGCAGTCGATCGAGCGGCGCGCAGGATCGAAGGTCAGTATACGAACGACACCCGATGCGCGCCTTCTCGGACGGGTGCACTATACGCGGAGACAACGCGAAACGCATTTCCGACGACACGTCCACGTGGGTTTTTTCTCCCTCCCACCCGCCGCCGAACGGTTGTTTACAGTCACTAATCACACTACCGGTGACCGGCGGCGCGGCGCCGCTTGCACGTGGTGAGCGGTGCCGTCAACGGATTCGACGGTGGCGGTGACGGTGGTGGTGGCGGTGGTGGTGGTGGTAACTGTAAAGTGTAAACGGTGGCGGCGGCGGCAAACGGTTGTTTTTGTTGTTGTATTTTGTGGTGGTGGTCTATGCGGACGGCGGCGACGGCGGCGGCGGCTGTATAGCGATAATCTTCTGCCGTCGTAGTAAAACGAAAACACCACCGCGTCGCCGTCGCCGCCACAACCAACGAGTCGAATGCACTTTTCTCATATTGTGCACAATCAATTATAATATCATCGCGTGACGTGTTATAACTTACTAATGTGGACAATATGTCCTTTAAAATTTTATAATTTTTTTTTTACTCGGTCAGATTGGGTGAACATAAATAAGCTATAATTCGTCATTTTTTAATAATGTTTTTGCGAACGAATGTGGTCGATTCATTACGATATTATAATATTGTTTAAGTAGTAAATGGATAGATGCTCTAAATATTTTCAAACTTTTTTCCTAAATATTCAGGTGGCACTTGCGTGGACTTAGAAAACTTCAAGAGCAGCACAAGGATGTGTCCTTGCAAAGCACATCTATAATTATAATAATAATAATGATGATAATAATAATTGCATTCATAATTAAAAAAAAATAGTTGACGAAATAGAATAAGTCAATTTTTTTACGTTAGATAATCAAATAGAAAACACTATAATCAACGATCTGTATAAATCAATTTCAATATAAAACATATAATAAACAATCAAATTTGGACCTCGGTAAAAAGTGTAAAAGTTTTATGAAATATATTAAATATCTTACTGCAAGTGGAGAAGAGTAAAAATACTTAAGATTTTGGGTTTGATAAATTATATTATTTATATTATATAATCATGCATTAATCAGCCACGTGAAATTAAATGTTAAATATGGAATTTTTCATTGATGTTAACTTAATAAAATTGTTGAATTATTATGTGTAGTATTAATATAAGGTATTTAGCCCATCGATATAAAAATTCCAAATAAGATATTTTAAATAAAAATATATACAATGCAGAACAATGAATATAGCTGAATGTTGGATAAAACACGAATCTACATCGAATGTATTTTTTTTTTACAAAACATAAACATGCTTTATAAATAAATAAGGTTTTATGTTATTGAAGCCAAAATCGTAATAACAGCAAAAAGCCTTCCTAAGATAAATACAATACGTATGTTATATACGTATATATATATAGGTATATTGTATAATCATTATACATTTATATTATAATGTATAGTTATAAATGTTATAATATAAATATTAAACTTACAAGTCATTGGCGAGGACGTGGATGCGAGCCAGGCCTGAGAACTTTCAAACATTTTGGCCTAGAATCACAAAATAAAAATTTAATTATAAAAATGTGTATACATATTTATTATAAATAAATAAACATAATATTAACACATTCTATTCTATGTTATATATTTTATATAATACAAAGTGTAAGAGAGGAGTTGTCTAAAACTTTAATTAACTGCATTTTAAATATATTATAGAAATCCAACAATTTTTTCACCCTGATAACTTCTTGCTTAACCTATACGTTTATCTACTAAAAATATAGTAAAATACTTAACGGTTAATTAGGGGTTAAAGGTAGAAAGTTCATGGTAAACCCTCCCAACTCATTAAAAATAATCAAAAGCTTTGGGGTATGGCTAAAATCCTTAAAAGACATATCTCACTCACTCTGTAAGCATATCGTGGTAAGCACGAGTCGTTAATGCTATATTGTGTTAACTTAATAGTTGAATCAAGTATGATTTACCATTAAAAAAAACTAATACATGCGTATAAAACCGAATTGAGTCTTTTATCGCGCCAATACATTATAGAAATAGTTCTTTAATATTACATATATAGATGTCTAGTAATATGTCTATTAAATAAAATAGTTATGAAATTTCAATTTGTTTATAATTCCGAAGCTTCGGGCGGGCAATGACTGCTGAGGCGTGTAGAGTCCCGCATTTACAATTGTAAATACGTAACTAGTATTCGAGAACAATAAAAAATATTTACATTAAGTATACAATATTACACTTTTTTTTTATAAATTCAACTATCACAGATTATATTATATTTATCTCGGCCCAAAATCTTGAATGATGTATATGATCACAACCAATGACCCGAAGTTGTGCATGTGTATATATATTCATCAATTGTCGGTCTATGAACTTTAAAATTATTCTGAATATATTTTTATGAATTTGTTCACAATTCATAATAATATTCGAAACATGGGTACCACACTTGGAAATACTAATGCAACGGAATATTCATAATCGATATTTATAATATATTATATAATATATATCAAAAGGTCATTCGTATACAATAAGGGTAAATGTCAAATGACCTCTTTATATAATGAAATACCTATAGCCTTCGATACAAATAACAACAATACAATGATTTATTTCATTATTTGTTTGTAAAATGCGTTTGATTTGCAGAGATA